>CM077576.1:19564925-20823493 GCA_039657325.1 Stephania cephalantha
AACGATGATTTCTTCGATGAAGAGGCTGCTGGAATTGATGGTGCGCCGGTGGGTGTAGGTGAATTTGTCGTTCCTTCACTGTATTTATGGAATTGAGTAGTGATTTATGGAATTGAGTAATTGAGGCAATGCAACCCCTCAAATGAGAATGCAATGATCCCTTCTAGGTCTTTATGGAATGAGGCATCTACATGAATTGAGTAGTGAGGCAATGCTTATTTGTATTATTTGTTTGATGAGAGATAGATGTGCTTTTGTGGTCTTGCATGAAACATAAACTTTTCAATTTCTTAATTGTATTTTTAACATGTGCTTTATTTAAGTTCTTACATGATCTGCAATGATGCAAGGGAGTAGAAATGCATTATATGCATCATGAACTGCATTGTAGTATGCTACGTATATTGTATTAATCCATCTCTTTATAGTTAGTACATGAAGTATTTCTACTTATTCATATGAATTGCACAATGGAATTAATGACAACATTGGTAATGATTTTGGGTTTAAGCGCGATATGGATCCTGGCCCTATAGATGACTCGGTTTTGACTATGCAAGCTCTCCATAGATCTACCCGCGTTTGGAATGGCCGGTAATACTTCTTTTCACATGTTTCTCTACTTTTTAGTCATTGCATAGCCACGTTTTAACTAATTTCACTTAAATCTCATATCTTCATAGGAGCCTGGTATATTGACTATCGAGACGAATTCAGTGCACTTCACCTAGGTTGGTCCAACCGGATCCACGCATAGTTGGGCATCTTCGGAAGCTGGATTTTACGGAATCTAGCGCGAGTAGGCTTCATTTCAATTGATTGGCATCTCATAACCGCCTTGTAGAGAGGTGGAGGCGGAAACTCACACGTTCCATTTCCCAGTCGGCGAGATGACTATAACCCTCCAAGATGTACAAATCATATTGGGGTTGCTTGGTCGATGGATTACCAATTCGGCGCGTCGACCAAGATTACGATGCCTTGTGCTTGGACACAACTCGATTCCCTTTCCCCGAAAATAACAGGACTGGAGGGCGGATTCAAATTCGGCAACTTTCAAGGTGGTTTCCAAACCTCCCAGACAATGCTAATGATGTGGAAGTGCAACGCTATGCGAGAGCATACATCCTGCAACTTCTAGGGGGAACACTATTTGCAGACAAGTCGAACAACCTCGTTCACATCACATATTTGCAATTTTTGGAAGATTTCGGCGGCTGGACAAGATACGGTTGGGGTAGTGCAACTCGGCTCACTTATATATACAATTATGTCTTGCGTAGACATTGATGGAGCCGAGATAGCAGTCCAATCATCTTATTGCAATTATGGGCATGGGATAGGTTGCCGTTTCTTGCACCAATAATGGGTAACGTTCTTCGAGACCGGTATTAGAAAACGAAGAATTATTTCCACCTCCTCCATTTGGTCATAGGTAATTACTATTTTCTCACATTATAATTTCAATTTCGTCATATCTATGTACATGTGCCGACATACATGCATTGCGTTTTTCTTTTTCATTTGTGAAGGTGGAAACATGCTTTGGAGACAACGGGAGCATCAATGCACGTCCTAACAAAGTACAGAGAAATGATTGACATGCAAAAACCGGATGAAGTAAGAGACATACAGAATTACTTCTCCACGTAGTGCTTTGGAAACATCATCTAATATGCGTTTCTTATTCATATCAAAATGTTTTTGTTGACTACGGGTAATATGGGAACCGTATCCCGAGGCGGTGATAATGGACCTACTGCGTATTGTAGCGAAAGGGTCGTGCTATTTGGCGAACGAGGGCACCTTTGATTTTCTTACTGTAGTCGAAATGTATCATCCCGATAGAGTCATGCGCCAATTCGGTCGCGAGCAAATGATACCACCTTTACAGAGCACAAACATTCACATTTGCATAAGATTGACTTGAGAGGGAAGACGGATAAGGATTGGAGCGCGAGAACATAGTGCTTATGTCGCATGTGGAACGAACGTGCCTCCAATATTGCAACGATGAAAGCTTAGAGGAGCCAATGGACTTTTACAACCCGTATATGCTATGGTATCGTCGCATTACACGACGATTCATGTCTCCCCGTGGAGCTATTCTTTGAGGCCTTGGTAAGTACAATTTGATTTTTTTTTTCGAGTCATCAATCCTTGCCAAATAGTTGTTTTCCTCGTACTTTGGCATAAAACTTCTTCAATATTTCATATGTAGGCACATGGCATTACTTCAATTCATCGATTGACACTTTGGGTGATGATGTTTCTATTGCACGTATTAGAGATGTAGGCTGCATCGACTTTGGCTACGCAGTACACGCAGATTATCGGATGCATAATATGCCCAGTTCATTTCAAGCTTCTCATCATTCTTCCCATGCTTTGATACACCTTCGAGGCATGACACTCCATTGTATACTCCATCGGTGCCTCTCAACGAGTTTGGGACTCCACATACTCCTTCGCTTCCTCCCACCATGACATTCGAGGCTATGGAAGCCTTTCCATTTGACACGGCACCTACATCTTCGCGCCATTTTCATGCAAGTCCATTCTCTCCTCTAAATTTGACTTTGATGTAAAAGATAATATTGCCACTTCATATAAATTTTTGCATCAACAATCCCACAACACACTTTTGTGTTGTAAATTGAGTTGGAACTTGCTATGAACTAGAGAAGGAAATAGAAGACTAAGAACTTTAACTACTATAAACTACTACTACAAAGGAGAAGAGAAGAAATGAGATAGTTGGAATGAGATCTTTTCATTCAACTTGGTATGTGAATTACAATGGGGTTGACACCCTTTATATAGGCCATTTGGTGATGATGATAATTGTACTTATACAATGTGTACAAGTTATACATACACCACAAGTCATACAACACATCACAAGCAACATAGACAATACATGGAAGAGTTGGTGTACATTGGAGAAGATTACAAGTTACATGACAATACATGGATAAGTGATTATACATTGGAGTTGAATACAAGTTATGTAGAGTGTACAAGTTACATTCAATGTAGAAGTCATGTTTGATGTTACAATTCAATGTGAGAGTCATGCTTGACAATGTGATCATTCATAAGCTTGGTTAAAGGGTAATCCAATTTACAACACTCCCCCTTGGATGACACTTGCTGAGAGAATATGTCTCGTTAAAATTTGTACTAGAAAAACCCTGTGGGAAAAAGGTCGTATTGACAATTCCACCAAAAAATGTCATAATTATGAGTGCTCATTGTCAATAATTATTTGCTCTTTGTAGTGGTGCACCACTTTTGTTCCGATTTTTGGTGGAATTGTCAATACGACCTTTACCTGATATTTTCACCTTTTCCACGTCCATAAATTTATTATTGCGATCATGATCATTATATGCAACATATGCTTCTTCATTTGAAGCTGAACTAATTAGACAGAAGCGATATTATATTTATAATATCTCATTATTTTACTCAGCTACCATGAGACAAGAAATCAATCCTTAATATTTATTGGATTGACGTGTGCACTCGATATTTGTTGCAGCAATAAATCGAGGCGGGCCACGTGACCTTATTTTTATTGTCTCATCAGTCATATTTCCACATAGCCTCAACATAGAGGTAATTAAAATTGTGGAATTATAATTAATATTTGACTGATTAAATTTTGTAGCATGAGACCCATCCGCTCATTTTGAGCTTTTGGAGCATTACCCTTTTGATATGTATATATATAACTCCATAAGGTGAAAAGATATATAAAGTGAAATATTCACTTTTCAAATCTCTAAAGAGAAATTGGCGAATGATTGTGTATAACACACAGTTTTGCATATATGCTTTATTCACAAATTGTAGTATCTAATTGTCATGACAAGTAATTATTGTCGGTAATATAATAAGGCAACAAGTTCAACTATGGTTGAATAATATTTTGAAAATAAATTTAATATATAATAGTTTTTCCCTTTTTATGTAAAAATATAACATATGATTAAATATATGTTCACAACTTGATTCATTAATAAACAAAATGTACTATTCGTATGAGTTGGTGGGACAACCTCCAGGTTGGGTGGCGAGACATAGTCTACTTAATACCATGCCTCCTCGAACGGGATAACCCGTCTCCCTTTCAATGTTTAGCTTTATCGGGGACAAGGCTTACCCATTATCAACTCAAACTTATAGCATTATTTGTATTATAAAATCAAGAATAGAACAATAACTAATCGTTTGTAGTTTTAAGAGAAAAACTATATGTCACACATTGACTTTTGATTTCTGATGTAGAAGATCGTACAAGACGCAGCTACAGAGCATACTTTCGTAGTCGGTGACGTTACAATGCATAATGTATGAATAAAGTACATTTACATAATTAAATATGCATGTAACAAAAAAGAAATTAACCATGACAACATGGAAATAAATTGAACTTATTTAAATTAATAAAAATTATACCTTCTTAGCTTTATATCTTTGAAAAGCTTCTTGATCTTCAAGACCTCCTCTCGTAGAGCAACTTCGTGCTGATAACGTGTTGTAAATTGAGTCGGAACTTGCTAAGAACTAGAGAATGAAATAGAAGACTAAGAACTTTTACTACTATAAACTACTACTACAAATGAGAAGAGAAGAAATGAGATAGTTGGAAAGAGATCTTTTCATTCAACTTGGTGTATGAATTACAATGGGGTTGACACCCTTTATATAGGCCATTTGGTGATGATGATAATTGTACTTATACAATGTGTACAAGTTATACATACACCACAAGTCATACAACACATCACAAGCAACATAGACAATACATGGAAGAGTTGGTGTACATTGGAGAGGATTACAAGTTACATGACAATACATGGATAAGTGATTATACATTGGAGTTGAATACAAGTTATGTAGAGTGTACAAGTTACATTCAATGTAGAAGTCATGTTTGATGTTACAACTCAATGTGAGAGTCATGCTTGACAATGTGATCATTCATAAGCTTGGTTAAAGGGTCATCCAATTTACAACATTTTGAACCATTTTTGGGCACCCACCTTCTTTTTCTATCATATCTAACCTAAACCTATGTTTCTTTTTAGCGAGTGTTTAACTATTATTGCGCTTTCACACCATCCGATAGCGAGGTACCACTCGATTAAAACCATATAAAGGTTCAAATCAATTATTTTTTGTGTTGGAAATAGTGACATTGATGATTTGATTTTTCATTATAGGGTTTCAGTTTTCAACGTACAATGGATGAATCTACCACAATGGTGCAATAGGAGGTACATGAAGAGGTATTTGTTGCTATTTCTTGTGTTTTTTTTCATTTTTTTCATTGGTGTGTCTGGTCTTGATTGTTTCGGCCTCATAGGACCGAGATATTCAATTAAGTCTCGGTATGTGGGAGCCGAGACTTATGAAGAGGTCTCGATCACTCTGAGACCGAGACATGTTCAGGTGTCTCGGCTCCCACTACTGAGACATCAAAAAGGTCCTGGTACCCAACAACCGACACTTTGTGTTAGATCGCGGCCCTGTATTACCGAGACAATGGTTGTTAGGTTTTTTTCGTGAATCTGTTATGAATTGGTGTTGACTACTTATGGTTCAATGTTTGTGTCGCAGGTAATGCCGGTTTCGATGTTATTTCCAGACTATAAGGATGCTTTCACTCCTTGTAGGCCATTCCCATCGAGAGAATCGGCTATTTCATGGCTTCAAATGATTGGTCGTGCAAAAAAGTTTGTGTTAGTAATGAAACACTCTGATGCCAGAGGGATTAAGCGCAGGGGAAGGGTCAAACTTGCAAAAAAGGAATCATAATTTGAGAAATCGTGTCTGTGATGACTTCTCAGCTAGGCACTCCTTCTGTAGTAGACTTAGGCTCGCCTTAAGAACATTCATTGTAAAAAGAATGTTTCACTGTACGAAGGATCAATTTGTTTATTTCATTAGTTACTACATTACATTAATTTGTCATAGAAATGTTTTATTTGTTGATCTATTTACGAGCGTTGGTGCATATCGAGAAGGTTGTTAATGTGTCATAAAACATGTGTTATTTTTTAATTTCAATTGTGGGAGACCTTAATCTCGGTACCACAGGTCTGAGATCTAATAACTATCTCACCATGCAATAACCGAGGAAACTGTAACTTTTCGGTTACCACATACCGAGAAGGTTTTAAATTTTTGTAACATAACGTAATCTCGGTTCTACAACTCTGAGATCTATACCCTTATCTCGCCATGCAGTAACCGAACGTAACCTCTCCATCTCGGTTACTACATACCGAGACTGTTCTTATTTTTGATTATAGGTTACGTCACAGTACACAGGCACCAAGATTCATTTTAATGTTTCGTTCACAAACAACCGAGAAAATATTT
The DNA here is from genome assembly GCA_039657325.1 of Stephania cephalantha. Classification (NCBI taxonomy): domain Eukaryota; kingdom Viridiplantae; phylum Streptophyta; class Magnoliopsida; order Ranunculales; family Menispermaceae; genus Stephania; species Stephania cephalantha. The sequence goes on from CM077576.1 coordinate 19,571,319, forward strand.
AATTGAGTATTGCACACAACTCCCGATCAATGACTTACAAGATTAACCCAGTAATCTCGGCCTTCCTTGAGCGAGAATTGTTGCTAAATGTCGAACAGAGCTAACCGAAACATGATAAAAAAATTTATTCAACACAAAACTCGGTAAGATGTAGGCGTAAGCTATGCACCATTCTTGGTCCTGAGGGACCGAGACTAGCCTAACACTCTCAGACATGAGTAATCGACACTATGTTCTGATCACTTAAACTAGTTGATTTAAACGCATGAGTCACATTTATCACAAAACATTCACATCACCCAAATTCAAACAACAAGTAATAGTAAACATACATTCAACATTGAAGACTCGAATCACAAGTTAGTGCCCTCATAAACTTCATCACAAAATAGTTCATGAATAATTAGTGCCTTCATTCACATCACCAAAGTCAATCTCAACAATTAAAAAATAATCAAATTCCATAAACCCAATACTAATGTAAAAAAAAATAACTAGACTCCCTCATGGCTTTGGGTTCTTCAAGTTCTTCCTAGTGTATTCCTTGCCAAACATTCTCTTTGGGGGGCGAGCATCGACCGGTGGTGGTGGAGAATTAGACGGGGTGAAATGCGTAGAATTGCTATCGTGCTAAGGATGCCTATGGCCTGGTTGGGTAAGGGCTGATGTGTCAGTCGTGGTGGTGGTGGTGGCGGCCGTGGTGGTAGTGGTAGTGGTGGTGGTGGTAGGATCGAGAATCCTCCCAGACATGAAATTGACGACGTCACTCGCCATTTTCCTTGCAGAGTCCAATGTACACAACTCCGGCGGGGTGTCCATCCATCGTAGTGCCGCGTCCAACGCTTGCCTATTAAGCTGATGAAAACAAAAGAAATAGGTTAATGTTAAAAATTATGGGTTTTCAATAAATTTCAAACACATCTAGAAAACACATTCAATACCTCCAATAGCTCATTGTCAGTGATAGTTGTGGCAACAAAGTTTTCATCTTCAAGGCTTGAGTTTTCGATCACTAGGTGTGACACTTTGAGGAACCAAGGTAGATAGTGCGGTGTAGCTAAAAACTCAAACTGTGCCTTCTCACCGTGAATTTCGGGGGCCAACAAATGGTTACGCTAGCGTTCCTAATTGTCTTGTTGAAACCCATACTTGACAGAGTATTTGAGTGCAGATGGGCCTCGATGTGTTTCCAATGGGTGGTACAGAGGATCTGGTATAGATTGCACGTGGCCAAGCCATCTCAGAATCCTCTCTGGATGGTAAGGCTCCACCACATCCATGTACTTCAATGTGCCACTATAGAAGGCCATCGGGTGCACAACTCCATTATCCCTGTAATTAATATAAGGGCCCCAAGTAACCTAATCAAACATAAACAATCGTAATTAGTAAACGTAAACTAACTTAAACGTTTACCAACACGATCGACTAACTTACCTCGATTGGTCGCAACCTATCCAACGTTCTCTTGATGGACCCAAGCTTGTCAAGATTTATCACCGTCTCATGCTTCTGAATCCATCTACAAACACGAGGTTGCACGTAGTTCATGTATTTTGCATTGGGTGTGGCGAGCCCAAGTTTGAAGTGGTCGTACACCCATCCCTGCAAATACATACAACGTTAGTTATTGGGAAAATGCAAAACCTAATTCACATTATTCAAAAAATAATGTACATATATTTACAAATATACCTCAAGTAATGTGAGGTAGCTGGTAATCTGAGAAATTTGTGCTCTGGTGGCAAACCCCAAATGTCGATACAAGTACGCTAATGCAGCTGCACCTCATGCATACTTGCCCACGCCATCTAAATCTTCTAGAAGCTTCAACAACGCGATAGATAACCGAGATCCACTCTTGTCTGCAAAAAGGGTGCAAGAGAGTAGGTACAATAAGTATACTCGGGTAGTGCATTCCATGGGCGGATAAGTAGTGTCAGTCGAACTAGCTTTGGGGCTCAATCGACTCTTCAACCAACACTTTCACACTATGAGCTCCTTACTGATGTTCACTTCCTCCTCAGCATCTTCAATGCTAACCCCAAGTAGTTTGGACACCATCTTAATCGCATCCGAGCGAGATTCCTCAGTGTACCTCCCAAAGTTCTCAACTTCCACCACTTTGACCATGACAAGAATCTTTAGAGAATGCTCACATCCTCCAAGGAGATCGACATTTCACCGAATGGTAAGTGAAATATGTTCATTTTTGGTTGCCATCGCTCCACAAAGGAAGATATAACCTCCTTGTTAGCCTTGCGGTACGAGCAGTCTATCAGCGAATTCAACCCAGACCGCTGGATAATCCTCTAAAGGCCCTTAGTGTTAGGGTGGCATGACTGTAAGTCCCATTCTTGGATCTGAGCATCCTGATTGATACACTTGAGTACCGGGCGATCCTACAACAAGAAAAGAAAAATTTCATCAGTTATATGAAAACCTTAATTTTGTAAGTACTCTATTCAATGAAACTATATATACATCATTGCTCCAAATCGCTATTGCGACATGATATTTAAAGCTCTTCAATAATGATCCATCTGAAGGACCACCGGGAAAAGGAGCACAAGTCTTTGATTGCTCTTGTGACTCCCCTTCATTCCGACTACCTCCACCACTAGTACTCCCACCCACATTGCTACGATGCCTACTAGTGGTGTCAGCTGGTGCAGAGGAATCACTGCTATTAGACTCCTATGCATGATCCTCGAATTCACCTCGGGCAATTACAAGATCTTTGCGTCGACGCGTGTCGACGTTGGAACCTTCATCATGCAATTCAACATTCTTTGCCCGATCAACGATACTCTTTCTCTTTCCCTTCACATCGACGTTCTATCTCTCTTTCCAATAAGACGCAGTCGGGGGTCTCTGGCCGCCTCGCCCGCAGTTACCCCTCGACGCGTCTACGCCAGCCTCCTCCCTAGTCACTATGGTCTTAGAATGAGCCATACCTGTTAAGACAATAACATGTAAGCACCTACAATAGAAACATAAATGAACTTAAAAGAAAACAGACAAAATTCTACCATTTTTTATAGTCTTGGTCGAGCAGGTTTGAGAAAACAACACTAATCTCGGTTGTCTATAACCGAGACAGTGTTCCTAGTCTCGATATTTGACAACCGAGATAGTTGGAGCAGTCTCAGTTATACATAACTGAGACTAACCAAATTACACATTTTGAACTACTCTCGGTATGTGGTGACAGAGAGTAATCCATGTGTCGGTGTACTTAGGATAATACTATCTAACCAAAATCTCAATTATTGTTAACCGAGACAATTGAAGATCACATATACTACAACTTTAGGAGATTACCCCTCGAGCCTATAAGGTGACTCTCGATAGTAAGTAACCGAGACACTACAATAACTACAAAAAGCCAATGTCTCGGTCATGCTTAATCGAGATTGTGCTCATCTTCTCGGACCTGTGTGGCCGAGAAGCATGAGTTTGCAAATTCAACAACCTAGCAGACGAAATACACAAAATAAACAAAAATCAAACCAAAATCTATTAAAACCAAGTTTATACATACCTACAACTTGTCAAATAAAACCTCATCTGACTTGGTACCCTAAAATCGAGCACTAAAACGTGCCAGACAACTCGAGATCTCTTAAACTGGAAGAAAACCACCACTTCACAGAGCGAGAATGAAAGTAGAACACATGAAAGAAGCGATTGCACTTGCCAAGGATCGAGAATGTGATCTAGGGTTCGAAAATTTATTAAGTTCCTCCTTGTGCGTTTTATCAAATTGGTGGATTGGTGGTGGGGTGCACTTGGGGGCAATTTCGAGATTTCATTCAAATTTTTTGGTGCCTTTGGTAAACCACTTGGTGCCCTTAATAGTGGTGTGCCTTCACTAATTGGTGGGGTGTCCATAGCGGCGCTAAAAAATAGAGATGGACATGAGAGAGAACTTTAATGGGGGATCGATAATTAATTAGATCATAACTCCCAACTTTCCTTAAGGAAGAAATATAATTACCCCAGGGTCAGCACTGGCATTGTTGAGGCCTAGGGCGAAACTCTAAAATCTGGGCTTCTATATAGAAACTAATATTTTATTTAATTTAGTTTTTAGTAAAATAATGAGCTATCAAAAGCATTTTTTTTATAAGATTGAAACTATAACTTGCTTGAATTAAGGCTCGAACTCCCAACGTCTTATCTAAGTAACCCCATACCAAACCAATAAGCCATCCACTTGGTTGCTATGAAAAACATGCATTGATTGTTATATTTTTGATATCCATATGTGTAACGATTCGTGTCCTTAACCTGACGATTAACGTTAATTCGAAATCTAATTAACCCGAGTTAGACTCGCGGTTAAGCTTGGCTTGTCTGGATTAGCATGTGAGTGCGATTGTTGTGATGTATTGTGTTTTGGTTGGTGTGACAAGTAATTAATGTAAATATTAATGTGAATTAATATAAAACCTAGAGTTGCAAAATAAATGATAAATAAAATTGACGGTACGCTTGGTGTGATACATGTAAATTATGGGGGATCACACGGAGAAATGTGGAAGCAATGTGTACGCTTGAGTGTACTCATTGGCGTAAGTGGCAAGCAAAAAAGTCGTAAAATATATAGGTTTATATATATTTATATAAGTTGATATATAAATATATATAAATAAAATCTATAGTTGAAAATAAAATAATTGAGAAATGATGGGACACCTAATACCATGTGTGGGTCAAGGGTGACACACATGGGTCGTGAGGTAGCGTGCACGCCGAGTGTACTCGTTGGCGCGCACGACAAAATTATAAATGCATGAAAATATTTGTGTATATGTACATATAAAATAATAAATAAATTGGTGGGCATCTAGTGTCATGTGGGGTCGAGGGTGACACACATGGGGTGTACAACAGTGTGCATACCCGAAGATGGTCGTTGGAGCGCCAGGTAAATTTATAGGTAAAATAATACATAAGTATATATATATATATTTATATATAGTTGATATATATAAATATTTATAACCTATAGTTTAGTTTAATTTGGTTGAATCATTAGATTCGCCTAGAGATATGAGTAGCGTGATATCGAGGAGGTGAATAGAAGAACATTGATGATGGTGTAGAGATGGTCCATGGCTCGAGATGTGTGCCATCCTATCTTAAGAAGAATCAATGGGCATGTGGTTACGTTGGTTTTTAAACCATAAGATTTACCTCGATACGCGTCACGTATCTCAAAGAGATCAAATTAATATTTGATAGTGTAAATCAATTATGTGGTGGTGAGTTTGGTAATTGCCATAAAATCGATTTAGAGATATGGAACACGTATCTCGAGAAGGAGCAAAACATAAATTAAAAAAATAGAACAATTAGATTTTCCTCGAGATTCATGCGATACAAATCTCGAGCAAATCAAATATTTATCCCAAGAGCAACACCACCACCTCACCTCAACCGTTTCGATTTACAGATGTATCGAATTGGTGGGTAAGAAAGAGGGAATTCCAGACCGTGGTAGGGAAATGGAGAGGCGATGGAGACGAATTGAAGGTAAGTGGCTGTGTTGTTGATGTCATTAGTGTTGTTTTTGTTGTTTTGTTGGTTGTGAAGATGATCATGAGGGTTGGGGGGACTCGGTTGTCTGAAGAAGAAGATGACCGTGAGGTCATCTCCTATCCAAAGAGTGCCTTGGGGTTGGGCCAAACCCAACAGTAAGCCAAAAAATAGTTTATAACGAGACAGGGGATTGTGAAGAAAAAGAAGGGGATTGATTCCTTGAACCGGACTGAACTGGGCTAGGTTCAACTGAATCGGACCGGTCAAACCCCTTCACAAATAAAAAGAAAAATAGAAAAAATGTTGGAATTTAGTAAAAAAATCTGAAAAATTGATAAAAATTATAAAAAAATATTTCTTAACCAAATAAATAGAAATTGAATATTTCTATAAAAAGTGGAGGATTTGGAAGTCCGTTAAGAATTTATACAGGGTTTTTAACTAAAAAAACATGAAATGGTCATAATAACCTAAAAACATTGGTAAATTAGTTCCAAATTCAATTAGGACTAGTTTAGGGATTTAAATGTGAGGTATTGGATTTGTAATGACCTCATATGATTTGTGATAGGTTTTTGAATATCAGGACAAGATCGTGTGACCCGAAAAGTAAAGAAATTGGAAATGAAACCTAACCGAGGTAAGTATGGATTCGTTTAATTATCAACTTTGCCTGGCTATGCAGTATATTAAGTTCATATAGTTTATGAACTTGAATGGGAGCTATATATACTGTGATATTTTTAACAAATGGAAAACGGTGCTTAATGTGATCTACAAGACTAACTACTAGTTTTGAGAATAGGTTTATATAAGATTGGTTACCTTCTCGGCCTATATATAACTCCTGCTTAATTCGATAGGTTGCGTGAATTACATATTCACTAAGAGGGTTTCAGATAGAACCATTTGGACAGTGACAAGTTGTCAGACAGCACATACACGCAATGTGCTAGTCATGTTATGGTGTCACTATAGCTGATAGGTAATCGACCATAGTTTTATAAAAAATGGGGAAAATCATGGTGTAATAGCGTTTAACCGTATGACTTGCGTTATAGATATATTGGATTACATGACTTTCATATAGCCTGCTAGATTTGATTGGTTCATATTGTTACTGCATATCTTTCTTGATTATTATATGGATTGTTGATAGTTATGTGAATCTGTACTTTCTGAGCAAGTTGGAGCGCTCACCCCGACTAACATTTTAGGAATATCGACGAGTGCAAAAACTATTGGAAAAAGAAGGTTTAGGTGTCTTGATCTTCTTTTTAATGTAGTGATTCTTCCCTTGTCTATATATTCGTATTGAATTACAGTTTTGTACTATCACAAGTGGTGGGAGGTTTTATATAACCGAGGTTTACTCTAGTTTAATTCGATTTTGTATATCGTTTTTCTACATTGCAATTTTTTTTTTAATTTTTGCTGCATTTATTATTTGTTTTTATGTAGATATTTGATATATAATTGAGTTTATCAGGTATGCAAGGAGAGGCTGCTGGCTTTAGTTAAGTCTGGTTAGGTTACTGAGGCTTAATTAGGGTTTCAAGTCTAGTGATTCCTTAATTAGGACAAGGATCGTTACAATTAGTATCAGAGCCTGGTCTGAGCCAAAGCTTTATCAATTTCGAATGCGTTTCAAAATAAGAAATAACTTGAATACAGTTTGGTATCGAATATTAAGGTTCTTGACTCTGATATACCTTGATACCTAAGTTTACTAGCTTTGAGTTTTGTCTTTTACTAACTCTGAGAGTTGTCTCGAGTTATGAAGAAACTTAAGATATGATAAATGGTTTTATCGTGATTTTGGGGGGTAGCCAAAAGATAAAAGACTAAGTTATGTTATTTGTTGTGTGTTATTATATCTACGCAATATATATAAGTGTTATGTATTTTATGAATGATAATAAGATGGTTGAAATCAATCGATTTCTCAAGATATGTCAAAGCATTGAAGGTAAGAGTTCAAGAGAGTCTTAATCATGAGGAGTTTGAAAAAGGAAAGATATAAAGAAAACTTACAAATATAAAGTTAAATTCATTCTCCAAGTATCTGTCTTCAGGGTCTTTGTTCTTACTGATATTATTAGAGTAATAATAGTTAGTGAAGAAGTATGTATTGGATCTGGACATTGAGATGTGCATTAGGAGAATTGAATTTATGAAGTAATGGAACACCGAATGACTTTTGGTGGAACTCGAAGATTGTAAATCACTTTGTGATGTGATTTAATACTAGTATTGAGACTAGTTGAGTAATAATGAAAGTCATTTAGTAAATAAATTAGTGGTTAATGATAAAAGCCTATTTGAGGTTAGAAAACCACTAATATATTTATAATTCATAATTTGTTATGAAGTAGAACCTCTAGATATGGTGTTAATCCATATTGGAATGAAAATGAATTTGTTGGAAAGTGAAAAGTGAAGTTGAGAATTTAAAACTGAGAAAGTTTGAAGATATTTCAATCTCAAACATCGCAATGAGCCAGTAAGAAATCTTAGTCTGATCTTTTAGGCCGGTACAATATAAGTTGGGGAAAATAAATGATCAATGAAACTGAGGATTTAAGGAGTTCAAAGAATAATATACGGTAATATTTCATTTCTTGTGATTGACAACTTATTCTGATAATAAGATGAAACCAGCCGTTCTCAAGAGTTAGCTGAGATTTGATTGTCATCATAATATGATCAGATTTAAGGATATATAAAAAGATGATCTCAGATGATTGCTGGTTCACTTTAAGTGGATGGTGAAAACCATTAGAAATTACTAGAACTCATGCTATGTTCATGAAGAAAGAGTGTAAAGTTTTGAACTTTATCTTAATCAAATTGTTATCATGTATCAAAAACAAGATGAAATCTTTTAAGACTTAGGAGGTGCAAGAACATTATCGTAAAGAGTTACAAATCATGACGATAAATTGGTTCATGCTAGATTTTGCAAGTGCCAGTACTAAGTTTCAAAGATAAATTACTTATGTGTATTGAATATTAACAACAAATCGAAGGATATGACGGGAATTGAGACAAGTTAAGATTGTCATATATTCAACAAAAATGTGAAAGAGGAAAGAAATCTTGAAATAATTGAATAATACAAATGATTAATCCATGGATCTGTCATATCATTGTGTAATTTATTTAGTTAACTCAAGCATGGGTATTGGTGTAAGTTAAAAATAGATACAAGGATGCCTTAGAGGAAAGCTGAAGTACAGTTTGACTACAATATTTGCTTGATTGTATCTGAATTGTAGAATAAGTTAGAGGTTCATCCTAAGACTTCTTATTGAGGTATGAATGTGTGTTGAAATAATAAATCAAAATTGTAGTTTATTCTTCTATCGACATATTTATATATATAGTTCAAGACATTTGAGAAGAACTATTAGGGATGGAGAATCTCGAGATAATTATTTTCGTAGTTGTACCAAATACGGAAAGACATCACTTGCAAATAAGAGAAAAGGTATGTTGAAAGTCTTTTAATCATTCTTAGATATTATTGAGAATCTTAGAAGAATCATTAAACGACAACTTGAAAGTATAAATATCAGTGGATTGGTGTAAGGTCAAAATAGTAAGTTTCAAACTATGGAAGTTTGAAAAAATGTATTATTAGGGTGAAACAAATTGAAGGTAAGATAGATACATTAGATTTCTCAAATGTTATAAAAATCCACTCCGAAATATCAGTCATCAAGGTGATTGTGTTAACAATACCTTGAATAGGAAAAAGGATAGGGGACGTAGTTACAATAGAAGCTTCTTACTAATATCTATTTAGTGAAATGTATGATGATGATCACTTGAAGTCTTACGCAGGCACATCTTCAATTGAGTTATCTGGATTAGTAATTACAAATCAGTTCTTTGAATATCAGATTGGAGCTGAGCTAATGATGATTGATTGAGTAGTGAGTTAATGGAGAAATTGATTGAGATTATCTAGTAGGTCAAGGTTTAACTATTAGTTATTGATATTTTGCATTGATAATCTCAGATCACAACATTGAGCATGAAAAGAAAGTTCTTGGAACTTGAATTGAAAAGTGAAGCAAGAATTTTATGAGAATCTCATGGATTTCTTTGAAATATTCATTCAGGTAAAACCCAAAATCATTGCGATAAGATTGAGTTGTTGGTGACCTTGAATGAAAATTGACGGTGTCAATTTTATAAAAAAACATGAGATTTTCAGCAAGTAAAAGCTGAGTGTTACTAACCTGAAAGGTTATATTATTCTTGCCTTATATGAATGAAAATTCATGCTCAGATATTTATGATGGATTAGCCTAAGTTGTAATGACAACTAGAGGTTATTGATGTTATAATTGTAGAACTGATTGAGTCTGTAAAACCTCTTGCTAGTATTGTAGTTTAATTCTTATGAAAGATTAAGTGAGATATATGCGTGTAGAAAGAGTTGAGAGTTTATAGAGAACCAGGATTATCATTTCGGTGAGGAACATAAAATCTATGTTACAGTGGGGAAGAGATGTATAATAGCTGGGAGGGACCTTTCTCAATCTTAACACAATATATCTGTAGCTAATCTTAGTTCCAAAGAATGTAGTTTTTGAGCTTGTGACGTGAAATATGGCAGTTACTGGAAGAAATATTTTGCTATGTAAGTTCTTTGGTGTTGTTATTATCAGGATATAAATGCCGGGGTGTTTCCTTTAAAAGTTTGTATGCTTAGCTTCATCTTCAAATGGTGTAAGACGAGAAGTCAAGATACAAGTTCATTGGAGCCTAAGTAATTTAGAACTACACAGAAGAATGTTAGCAGAGTGTCAGTATACAACTACAACTTAGATAATGGAAAGAATGTGTTGACAAGCATCATAGGGATGTTAAAATATTCCAAAGATGTATGCATTCTTTTGAACTTCTCACATATGAAAAGGCAATATAGATTCAGAATTTTAGGGTTAAGGAAAGCTTGAAAATGATTATAAATAATATCTTCCATATCTTTATGTTATTAAAGATAAATTAGTTCGCGTCCAGTGTTGAATGGAACGAAGTTGATCGAGAGGAAGACTTATTGATCAAGGAATTAATTTGGGAAATGTGCAAATAACTCCCATGTATCATCGAAGTTATATTTAGTTGATAGAATTTAATTTCGAGGACAAAATTCCTTAAGTTGGGAAAAATGAAACGACTCGTGTCCTTAACTTGGTAATTAACGTTAATCCGAAATCTAATTAACCCTAGTTAGACTCATTATTAAGCTCAGCTTGTCTCGATTAGTATGTGAGTGTAATTGTTGGGATGTCTTGTTGTCACGGCCCAAATTTCAAATCCTAGTTTAATTTCTTAATAAAGATAATTGACCCGTGATATGAGACCTACATCAAAATACGTGCATTGACCGAGGCAAGGTGGCCGATGTATATGTTAGATTTGTTGTGGTGTATGCCTAGTGTATTATATATGCGTAGATTAGTAAGTCACTCATACTTGTGTTTATGTGTCAAGACGTAAGTGGAGACGCACCTTGAGATGCATGTTGATGTGGGACCGGGGTAGAGAGTGATATGGTAAGTTGATTTAAGCTTACTGTAGCTTAAATAGTAGTATTAATGTGGCTATAATTAGTTTTATATTAAATGTAACCTAAGTCAGCAAGTTAAAACAATAGCCATTTGATGATTCTCGATATACATGTTGACACATCAATAGACCAATTGATATTGATGTTACTTCGAAGGAGTTAGTGAAAATGTGTCAAGTTGTAGGCCATTAGATTAGTCTTGAGATACATGTGTACATAAAGATCAATGGCTATTAAGCAAAATCTTCTTAATATAAGATTAAATGGATCAACTCATGCAAACCATTTAATTCTCATTTCATTAGCTTAGGAGTTAAGAAAAGTTACTAAAGAAGAAGAATCAAAGAAGATTAGCAACATTGAAGTGATTTTGGTGATTTAGGAGTTAGTTGATCAAATTGTCGGTGTTCATCAACTAGGTAATCCTACTTACACCATTAGTTTAGTTAAATTTGATGAATTTGATAATATAATTGAAGTATAGCTGTTTTTATGTTGTTGATGATGTCTTGGGTCTCTGGAGGTGTAGTAAAAAGATTCCAAGGTGTTAGAGCTGGCCATGTGTTGAGAAAACTCAAAATTTAAAGTGCAGACTTCTAGGTTTTCCTACACATAGAGCACTATACACGCTAGCTAGCGCGCTTCTTGCATATAACGCGCTAATAAAATTGAACAGCGCGCTAATGTGGTCGCTAATACGCTAGACAAGTCACCCAACGCACTAGGTGCTCTGACAACGTCAAATCTGAAATTTCTTAAATAGACTTAAACACTTTACACAAGTCCAATACTCTAGTTAAAGGTCTAAACACACTTTAAAACATGTTAAATGATATCAAGAACCTATGAAGAAATCTTGGGGGTTTAGGCACGAGTTTTGAGGTGTGTAGCTAAAAAATATACGTGGATTGTAAGTAAAATGATTGAGATATTTATTTACATTTCATTCCTATTTTCTTATTCATTTCGAGTCATTTGGACTGATTTTCCTATTATACGCTATATACCATGACTTGTTTCCTCTCATTTCATGAGTTTGCTATCGTGGTGTTATTTGTTGGTTTAATAGTTTCATTGACTCTAAATCATATACTATGTCATTTTTTATTGTTGAAACGCTGAGTCAAATGAAATAGCATGCTATAAGGTAGGTGTTGATGGTTTTGTAAATCTATTTTCCTTTGTGCAATAGATATGCAATTACATTTGTTGGATTCCCAAACCATGTCATTTCTTGAGTTATGAAAGTAGTTCTTATATCTAGGACCATGGTATGATAGAGATAACGCGGCACACAGGGTCACTGGACTTGCGGGGTTGTCGGGATCTCACCAATATCTTATGCAACACATGGGGTATGGGACCCAGGGTTGTTGGAAAGTATACATCACATTTGAGGGGCACTGTTGAGTATTTATATATGAGATGAGCATTTGTGAGGACGTGAAGGCATTCATGATATTGTTTACGCCCTAAATAGTGGGATAAGGCTGATGTGATGTAACTCATGGCTGACCGACCCTAGATCATTACTACTTACCCGAGTGTTAGTTTCATATTGTTTAACTATAGTATCTTATAGCATAAATTCTTTTCAGCATGGTTGCTATTATTATTCTTTCAGATACTTGTTGTATATTTGGAAATGTGAGCAAATGTCTCTCAGTGTTACTTTCTACTTTTTGTACTCATCGTCTTTTTTATGACGGTGCATGCAGATCCATCGAGTAGCAGATCGAGCAAGGAGGAGATCGACGACTACCTCTGAGCCAGTTGAGTGCTACTACATCAAATTTTGTAGTTTTTTGGTTTTGTCGTATGACTTATATATATGTCTTTCATATACTTTTGGAGTTGTATATTACGGGTTAAGAGATAGTACCTTGAACAGATACTTATGGATATATTATCATCGTCATTTTGTTGTATATATATGCATGTGATCTTATTTCCTAGTTTTTCCACATTCTTTGGATTTATGTTAAAAGCTTTCGCTAAATTGTTAAGACTTCCGCTGAATAAACTATTAATTATATAACTTTTAATTAACTCTGATTTATTAAGTGACATAAGATAAGATGATGCTTATTTGAAAAAAGTATTAGTAAGGATAAAAGGTTTTGAAAAAGGCTGACTAATTCCTTGTTAAGTCTTACATGACGAGATTAGGGCTTAGTGACAGGATTAGGCGGGGCTGTGCCTTAATTTGAGAATGGGTCATAACAATTGTGTTTTGGTTGGTGTGACAAATAATTAATGTAACTATAGCTAATTAATGTGAATTAATATAAAACCTATAGTTGGAAAATAAATGATAAATATAAATGATGGTACGCTTGGTGTGACATATGTAAATTGTTGGGGATCATACGGAGAAATGTTGAAGCAATGTGTACGCTTGAGTGTACTCATTAACGTACGTGGCAAGCATAAAAGCCATAAAATATATAGGTGTATATATATTTATATATGTTGCTATATAAATATATATAAATAAAACCAATAGTTGGAAATAATATAATTAAAAAATTATGGGACGCCTAATACCATGTGTGGGTCAAGGGTAACACACTTGGGTCATAGGGTAGCGTGCACGCCCGAGTGTACTTGTTGGACCGCACGGTGAAATTATAAATGCATTAATATATGTGTGTATATATATTGTATATCTATTTAAAATAATAAATAAATTGGTGGACGTCTAGTGACACGCAGGGTCGAGGATGACATATATAGGGTGTACAATACTGTTCACGCCCGAAGATGGTCATTGGAGCGCGAGGTGAATTTATAGATAAAATAATACATAAGTATATATATTTATATATAGGTGATATATAAATATATATAACCTATAGTTTGGTTTAGTTTATTTAAATCATTAAATTCACCCAGTGATACACGTAGCGTGATATCAAGGATGTGAATGGAGGGACGTTGATGATGTTGTAGAGATGGCCATGCCTCAAGATGTATGCCATCCCATCTCAAGAAGAATCAATGGGCATGTGGTTATGTTGGTTTTTAAACCATAAGTTCTACCTCGAAATGCGTCACGTATCTCGAGGAGATCAAATTAATATTTGATCTGTATAAGTTGGTTATGTAGTGGTGAGTTTGTTAATTGCTATAAGAACGATCGCAAGATACACAACACATATCTCAAGAAGGATCTAAACATAAATTAAAAGAGTAGGACTATTAGATTTGCCTCAAGATTTATGCGATACTAATTTCGAGGAAATCAAATATATATCCCCAACGCAACAACAACGCCTTGCCCTACTTATTTTGATTTACAAAGATATTGAATTGGTGGGAGAGAAAGAGGGAATTCGAGACTGAGGCAGGGAAATGGAGAGGCGATGGAGATGAATCGAAGGTAAGTGGCTGTGTTGTTGTTGATGTCATTAATGTTGTTGTTGTTGTTGTTGTTGTTGTTGTTGTTGTTGTTGTTGTTTTGGGTTGTGAAGACAATCATGACGGTTGTGGGGACTTGGTTGTTCGAGGAAGGAGATGACAGTTGGGTCATCTTATCTCCTAAAAGTGCATTGGGGTTGGGCTAAACCCAATCCCGCTGAGCCAAACAAAGAAAATTAAAAAAAGAAAAACTAGTTTGAAACAGAGACGAGGGATCATGAGGAAGAAAAAGGGGATTGATTCCCCGAATGAGGTCCGGTTCAGGGGTTCAAACCTCTTCACAAATAAAAAGAAAAATAGAAAAAATGCTAGAATTTAGTAAAAAATTCCAACAAATTGATTAAAATTGTGAAAAAAATATTTTTGTTGACCAAATAAATAGAAATTGGATTTTTCTATAAAAATTAGAGAATTTGGAAGTCTGTCGAGACTTTATACATGGTTTTAACCTCGAAAAATATGAAATGGTCATAATGACGAAAATAATTAGTAAATTGGTTCCAAATTCAATTGGGACCAGTTTAGGGATTTAAATGTAATGTATTGGACTTGTAATGACTTCAGATTATTCGTGATTGGTTTTTGAACATCAAGACAAGGTCGTGTGACTCGAAAAGTAATGAAATTGGAAAAGAAACCTAATCGAGGTAAGTATGCATTCGTTTAATTATCAACTTTGCCTAGCTATGTAGTATATCTAGTTCATATAGTTTACGGACTTGAATGTGAGCTATTTACGCTGTGATGTTTTCAATAAATGGAAAACAATGTTTAATGTGATCTACGAGAGTAACTCCTGATTTTTATAATAGGTTTATAGGAGATGGGTTACCTTCCCGACCTATATATAACTCATGGTCAATTTGATAGGTTGTGTGGATTATATATTCACCAAGAAGGTTTCAGATAGAACCATTTAGATAGTGACAAGTGGTCAGATAGCATATATGCGCAATGTGCTCCTCAGGTTATGGTGTCACTATAGCTGATGGGTAATTGTACCTAGTTTTATAAAAAATGGGAAAAATCACGGTGTAATAGCGATTAACTTTATGACTTGCATCTGTTTATCTATTGGATTATATGATTTTAATATACCATACTAGCTATGATTGGTCCATATTGTTACTACATATCTTTCTTGATTATTATATGGATTGTTGATAGTTCTGTGAATCCGTACTTACTGAGCAAGTTGGAGTGCTCACACCCGATTAACATTTCAGGAATATTGACGAGCGTGACAACTATTGGACAGAGAAGGTTTAGGTGTCATGATCTTCTCTTCGATGTAATGATTCTTCCCTTGTCTATATATTTGTATTGAATTACAATTTTGTACTATCACAAAGGGTGGGAGGTTTCGTATAATGGAGGTTTATTCCGATTTAATCCAGTTTTGTTAATCCTTAAAAGTTTTTAACTTATGCTGCGTTTATTATTTATTTTTATGTCGATATTCGATATACAATTGAACTCCACCTATGTTGTACACTATGTGCGCTACATAGCCGCTCTCATGTCCAAATAAAGGAGGATAACTCTTACACCCATTTTTCATACCAAAAAATTGGTAAGGTAGGTCCCAAACTCATTTTTCATACCTGAAAAGTGGGGGAGGGATGCCTCAAGCTCATTTCCCATTCTTGGAAAATGGAGGAGGGTTGCGATAGGTTGACAGCCAGCGTAAAACTTTTGTCACTTTTTCATGAAATGGATCAACCATAAATAAATGTTAGGGCGTTCCCACCTAGCGAGGCACTGCATCAGAGCCCGGATGTAGTGAGAAATGAGCAAGGGTGTGTTTCACATCGTCGCCTGGGTGTGAAGAAAAAAGAGCAAGGGTTCCCACACATAGGACGTGTGTGGGTAAAAAAGCTAGTCCCTTCACATCGTCGCCCGGATGTGAAGAAAAATGAGCAAGGGTTCCCACATAGAGGACGGGTGTGGGTAAAGAAGCTAGTTCAAAACAAACACAAAACAAAAACAAAATCATAGATGTGAATACTAGAACTTTTAGACAAAATAGAAATGGAAAAGGAAAACAAACACAAATGGGAGAAAAAATTCGTTAGGGAACATGGAACATAGGACACTTATAGGGAAGTCAATAAAACTAGTAGATACTATGATTCGAAGGAGAGTCGATATTGCTTGCCTCCAAAAGACAAAATTGGTAGGAGAAAAGAGTAGAGAAATAGGAAGCACAGGGATTAAATAATGGTACACTGGTATAAATAGAAAATGCAATGGAGTAGGAATTATGGTGGATAATGATTATAAGGATAAGGTCGTAGAGGTTAAGAGAATAGGGGATAGATTGATTCTAGTTAAATTACTTATTGGAGACAAAAAAATTAACATACTTAGCGCATATGCACCATAAGTAGGATTAAGCGAGAACATCAAACGCAAGTGATGGGACGATATGGATGGATTTATGCAAAGTATTCCATTAGATGAAAATGTTTTTATTGGAGGAGATTCAAATGGGCATGTCGGGGCAAGTAACGGTGGGTTTGAGAGACTTCATGGAGGTTTTGGTTATGGTAATAGAAATGAAGAAGGATAATCAATCTTAGAATTTGCTTCAGCATACGATCTTGTCTTAGCAAATACTAGTTTTAGAAAGAGGGAGTTGCATATAATTACTTTTAGTAGTAGTCGTAACAAGAGTCAAATAGATTTTCTTTTAACAAGAAAAATATATAAAAAATATGTAGAGACTGCAAAGTAATACCTGGTGAAGCAGATACTACGCAACATAAGTTAGTAGTACTTGATATTAAGCTAAAACAATGACATAATGTGAATAAAAGAGTTAGCAACCCTAGAATAAAGTGGTAAAACCTAAAAAATAGTAAATAAGTAGAGTTTAGATAAAAACTACTAAAGGAAAATATTTGGAATCTTGACTTAGATGCTAATATAATGTAGCTAGAAATGAGTAGTTGCATAAAGAGAGTGGGATCGAACGTATTAGGTATATCTAAAGGCTTGGGACCACCAAAGAAGGAAATATAGTGGTGGAACGAGGATGTCTAACGAGCAATTAAGACTAAAAGAGAGATGTATAGGAAAATACATAAGTGTCAAGATGAAGATGCGTACAATCAATATAGAGAAGCTAGAAAACAATCTAAAAAAGTAGATAGTCAAGCTAAAACAAATTTCATGGAAGATCTATATACAAGGTTAGGTAATAGAGATGGCAAAAAATATATATATATATAGGCTAAGCCAAATTAAGAGATAAAAAGAAACAAGACGTAAGTCACATAAGATGTATTAAGGACGAAAATCAAAATGTTTTAACGCGCAACGATGATATTAAGAGAAAAAAGAGAAGTTACTTCGATAGTTTATTTAATGATGGCCAAGTTGATAATATAATAGATGAAAACCTACACCAAGAAAGAAATGTAAACTATACATGTAATATTAGAATTCTAGAAGTTAATGAGGCATTGAAAAGAATGAAAATAGGAAAAACATGTGGTCCAGATGAAATACCCATAGAGGTTTGGAAATACTTAGGAGAAATTGGATTGACTTGGTTAACAAAACTTTTCAGTAAAATTCTAAAACCAAAACGGATGCCAATGGATTGGAGAAGAAGCACGCTTTTGTCAATCTTCAAAAATAAAGGAGACATTCAAAGTTGCTCAAACTACCGGAGAATTAAACTTATGAGTCACACTATGAAACTTTGGGAGAGGATAATTGACAATAGGCTAAGGAGAGAAACAACAGTATCAGAGAACCAATTTGACTTCATGCTTTTGAGGTCAACTATGGAGGAAATTTTTCTTGTAAGATGATTGTTAGAAAAATATAGAGAAAAGAAAAAAAGATCTTTATATGGTACTCGTAGATCTATAAGAAGCATATGATAGAGTCCCTAAAGATGTTCTTTGGTGGGTTATAGAAAGAAAAGGAGTGCATGCTAGATATATAGACATTATTAAGGATATGTATGATGGAGTAGTAACGCGAAAAAGACATTTGTAGGAGCTACAAAAGAGTTGTCAATTACGATAGGACTACATCAAGGATCGATTTTAAGTCCATATCTATTTACTTTAGTTATGGATGAACTAACTAGGCATATTCAAGAGGATATACCATGGTGTATACTATTTGTAGATGATACTATCTTAGTGGATGAAACAAAATATGGAGTGAATTGGAAATTAGAACTTTGGAGGAATACATTAGAATCTAAAGGCTTTAAATTGAGTAGAACGAAAACCAAATACATGCACTTTGAGTTTAGAAACACTAGACATCGAGATGATGAAGTGGTAAAATTATGGGAAGTAGAAGTTCCTAAGGTGAACCACTTTAGATACCTAGGATCAATCATACAAAATGATGATAATATTAAGAATGATGTCACAAATAGAATTCAAGCTGGATGGAAGAAATGGCGGAGAATAACAGAGGTGATTTGTGATCGAAATGTTCCTACTAAGTTAAAAGAAATTTTTTTTAGGTCTGCATTGGTCTCTGCATTTTAAACTTTTTTTTTTTTTTTTTCCAATAGATGATGGATTTTCGCTTCTTGAGATGGGAGGAACTTGCTTTCTGGACACTAGACTATATAAAATTCAAATGTTTTAGGGTTTTGGATTTTTTTTCTTAATTACTTGGTGATGGATTTTCGCTTCTTGAGATCATTTAACTTTATAAAGCATTTTTGTTTCTGTTATCTTGTGCTTATATTTTTGGTCCTTGTTAATTTTGGCTCAAAACTGTGCACATTCTTGGTCGTTGATGACGGGGAATAGGAAAATAGACTCAAGTGAGTCAATGGACAAATATAGACTTCTAAATTCGTTTCACTTGCATAATTTTGACATGATGTTAGATTACCATTTTTTGCCTCTGAAAGACATAGCCGGTAGGTTGAGGCAAGCAATTTTTGCCAATATCAAGTAAGCAAAGCTAGTACTCAAAATTACTAGAATGTGCTGCACTCTTTTGGTCCAAGTATATGATAAGTTCCTGATATTTAATCAAAGATAATGATTTTAAAATCTCAAATATGGATGATGCCAAGTCCTCGCAATTTATTTCCAGAGGTTAAACTTTCACACTTCTTAATCGAGCACAATGGAAGAGTTTGATCCATGTAGCCGGGACTAAGGCCCAATTGACTTTATTAGGTATGGGGACTAAGGCTATTGTTTCGTTGTAATCATGTGTAACACCAACAAGTAGTGATTGTATTTTTTTAATAAAAAATATTAAACCCATTTCTAATACCATCAAAATGAAAGTGAGGTCTAGTAGGTACAAACTGCCAAGAAATCAATCTGAAAAAAGAAAAGCTCACGTAATTTATTGATTTAGTAAGTATACTTCAATTACATACATTGACTACTTAAAAAACAAATCAAATGTAATCAAATAAAAAAAATCAAATCAAATTATGGAATAACTAGGGCTATATCTTTAGTACCACTACTCTTTCTCACAATAACAAACTTAATTATAACTTTTTTTTGTCAAATACCAATTTATAGCATGTGAGCTTTAAAAAAGTTCTATAATACTATGCCCTATATACACTTATTCCGATAAAGAATACTTGGAAAAAAATTGAGTTGACATTCAAATTGCAATTGAGAGAAACGTTGGATAGGTTTTAAGGGTGAGCAGAGAGGGCGAGAGATTAAATATCTTGAGCTGAGATGCGAATATTTAATACGCATGAAAGAGCTTTGATAAGAAAAAACGTGAGGGATAATGAGCAAGTAAATGATTTGAGTTTTATTTTTATTCTTTTATTTGTCACATATAGCCGTTCGATGTTGGTCAGGATATGTATTGAGTAAGAGAAACAAAAAAACACACGAGATGGATGCACTCGAAGGCCGAAGAATATTATTACATTTTCCAATAAAAGATAACAACATATATAATTACTAATATACCCCTAACTTCTTAGTCTACTAGGCCTTGTTGAAAGTGGGGCTAAAATCACATTTAAGAGGAGGTGAATTGAATGTACCGAGATTTTATCTCCTTTTAAAAACTTTCAATGAAAACGATGCTTAATACATACACAATCGACAAGTATAAATGCAATGCAATGGTGAAGGAGGTAGAAGAGATGGAAAAGAGACACACGATTTATAGTGGTTTGATCCAACTAATCTACATCCACTACCTAACCTCCCTAGTGAGGACTTTCAACCCCCCACTTATATTAATAGTAAATGTTACAACCTAAACGTACAAGCCTAGAATGCCTAATCACAAATTAGGACTTCCTACCTAGCCTCAACTAGGGTTTATGCCTAGCCTCAACTAGGTCTTCCCTTGACTATGATCCCACTAAGTCTTACAATCAGCCACTTACAAATAAATAGTTAAATACAATGAAAATCGACTTTACTTAGTAAAACGATAATAAGTTCAATTACTCACAAGCCACCTAGAGCCTAACAACTCTAATGCATGTAAGTATGAATATGAATGAGATATATAAATATACTATTGATTTTGCACCAATCTTAATCATGAAAACCGATTAAACCAATTCGATGAGAATGAAAATGATTTCAAATCCGATGAACAAGTAGTTTAATAAAAATCAAGTTTAAGGCTTAACTCTTGTTCAAATCAGTTCTTGGGTTTAAAAAATAAAGTTTAATCTCAAAACCCAAGACAAATGTGTTCAAGAACACAACCAATGATTTCCATATACCAATCACAATAAAAGATGTAATTTAAGCACAAAAGAACTAGGAAATCAAACTTTCTTACAACCCTAAATTAGAGTGATTCAAATCAGTTCTGGAGAAGTAGCTGCAAGCCTTAGAATACCTTAGTGACACTAGTTTGAAGGATGATTAAGTAGCCTCAAAAGATTCCAAGTGGTCAAGCATAAAAACCTAGTCAAATCGATTTGAAAACTTGGACAAAAGTGAGTTATTGACCTTGAAAGGATAATAGTATGTTCTAAGTGGTTTGTTAATGGTTTACATGCCTATTTAACAGTTTATGGACGTTATCTCAATCCATGGGTCAAAAATAAATCATTGGTTCAAAATAAAGCAAAAGGTGTAAGCTTTTTGAAAGAGATGTCAAGAGACTGGTTAGCAAGGTAGGTTACATCATTAGCGCACTAACTACATGTAGCGCTAACCAATAGGGACTAGAGACTAAATAATTTATCATTCCAAGTTAGTGACTCCCTAACACACCTACGACTTAACTAAACCTCTGGGAATACTTTTAACATGTTTAGTATGCGTCAATGAACCCGTTTGGATTGCTCGGATGATTTTACAAATCCTGAAAATTGATAATTCCAGTATCATGAAATGTATAGGGGCTTTTCTAGCAAATATTTTGCTCATCATACAAAAAATATTCAAATTAAAGTTTGAGCATTCAAAATCAATCACAATTTTCCCAGATCCAATGCATGTTTAAAAACATGTTTTCACAATGTAAAAATCATTTCGAGTTATAAAGTTTAGATAATGTAAAAACCAAAACTTGAAGCTTATAAAAATGTGATATTCATGAATCTAATGCATTTGGCATACATTATTGGACTTATATACCTCACATGAATTTGTACAGTTGATAGTATGAGCTTTCCAGTCCTTATCTCCTTATATAAGCCGAATCTTGAGTTTAGCTGACTTCATTTGACTTGAACTTGTTAAGACTCATTTTCCCTTTTGAACTTATGATTCCTAGCCAAGTTTGATATTCTAAGAACACTCAACAAACTTGTTAGAATCCTTTCATTTTGTTTGTTGCCATCAAAATCCAGAATGTAGTATAAGTGACTAACCGTTTAGTCCAACAATCTCCCCCTTTTTGATGATAACAAACAACTTGAACTTGACAAACAAAATATATAAATTACGTGCATATCAAGTCATATAAATCTCAAGTTCAAACCATAAATTTTTTCCCCTTTTGATAACATCAAAAAGTGGGAATAGGCTCCCCCTCACAACATGCATCAATGGAAATATAAGCAAGGAGAATGAAAGCAATCCATCTACATGTAAGATAATAAAAAAGTGAACAATATAACTCAGAGATATGCAAAAGAAACATCCATTTCATTAAGTGCTAAAAAGAATGTGAGTAATAAAATGTGGCACATGCATGAAATCAAAATTACAGGAATAAACATGTATGGATGTACATAACAAATGAAACAAACATAGATGAGCCTAATGCTCCCCCATCATTTCTAATCCTAGCTCCTCCTCCTAATGAGACGAAGTCTGATGTGTAGAGTTAGAAGCGTAGTCATCTCTCGCTTGCGTAGCTGGTAATAGGTGGCCCTCAATGCGACGAAGACGATCACCCTGATAATTAAGGATGGAGTTGATAGCCGTGAAGGTACGCGTCATATAGTCATGCACATGAGCTAACTGAGTAGAGATATAAGCCAATGAGGGAGACATATCTGGTGGAGGAGCGGTGCAATAGTACGATGGGTAAGGCAGAGACTGCTGCTGCGGCTGCTGTAGAACGGGTGGAGCCTTATAGGTCAGGGGTTCCAACTGAATATCATCGTCCCCGCTATCACCGTGTGGATATAGAAAGTGGTAGTTCGATTAGTCGCATTCATCGAAACCCATAGGAGGATCAGACTCATGAGGGGACTCTTAGCCCTCGTAGTGCTATCCATAATGTATGTCCTCCTTACGGATCCATCGTCCCTCAGTGCAAATGTAGAGGTGTTTCAAAGCCTTCAAAGTGGCCATGCTGACGGTGTTGTTGGGGAATATGCCATTGGTCAATATATAAGCATTTTTTATCTTATAATTTTAGGTAATAAAATAGAGGTTTTCATTTGCTATTTTATTATAAGTGATTGCATGTTTATCTTATAGTAAGATTCATGGGTATTTGTTGAAATATTCTAAATATCCCTAGTCCATCTTTATACTGGGAACTATAATAAATTAAGACTAGTGTGAATCTTAATTGATGGTTATTTGATGATCATGCATATAGGAATACGAATCGAGATCATGAGTACTTGTTAGGGACCAAGGTACTAGACCGACCCGCTATGAGAACACCAAATGGATTAATTCATAGGTGTTACTTATGATATGTACATCATTTAGTACTTGACTTGAGATTATCATATACTTCAATATTAGGAGCATAGTAATTTGACATAATCAAACGTTGTCTTTAACCGCATGATTATAAAGATTGTGATTAGCTACCATGTGAATAATATGTGAAGGTGTGTAATCAAGATAAAATTTGTCACTCTCGTATAGAGAGAGATATTAGTGGGTCCCTCAATATGATAGACTGATAATGACCAAGTCCATGTGATTTGATATGATCAATGTCACTTGGATTTTTTCAGTTTACCTAAAGATCAAGACTAGTACGAATAAACATTAAGGGTGACTTTTTCATGCCTTATGTTTAATCAAAAGATATCACACAACAAAAGGATATGATATATGTTATTCATTAGGTTGTATCGATTGTGATATTCATGTTACTTGGGCAGTGATAATGCCTTGCTAGAGACCGCTTATGAATTATGTACCAAAATGATTTTGGTTCACTGCCAACGTTGCATGAACCTATTGGGTCACACACAAAGAATGGCTTTGCGCAATTTCAATTTGTCCAGAATAATGAATTTTATATGATAAAACTCATGACATAAAAGCCCTTACAATTTTTTATATGATAACTTATTAATATGGACATATGTGTAATTTGCTTAAACTGCCTAAATACAATAGTTGTATTATGAAAGGATTTTAAGTAAGTGCTTATCTACACATATAAATAGAGGTTGAAACCCTAAAACAAAATAAGATTTTCGTTTTTTCTATTTTCGCTGGATTTTGGGAGAGAAAGAAAAACGTTTTCTATCTCTCTTGGGGCTAGCACTCCAAATTGTGGTCACTATTCGAGTGTGAATTTTCGATAGAGGACGACGCTTGAACGTCTTAAAGATCGAACAATCAGAGAATGAAATCACGGATTAAGGTATGCTTCACTTTTGTAGATCTAGTTTAATGGAACTTATTTTCGATCCTGTTGGGCATTTTTCAAAATTATTTTAAATTTTCCGTTGCATATGAACCCCAAAAATCCAACAGTTGTATAAGAGGCAGGGGCTCGGTTCTATTAAACTTTTGCATGTTTTCTCTGATTTATGTATGATATATGCGAGAAAACATGATATTGATTAATGTATATATGATGTATATAGAGGTTCTGTGATAATTGTTATCAAGAATTAGTTTTAAAGCAAGTTGTTAATTCATGTATATTAATACATATGCTTGATTTATTTCAATTATAGAATTCATGTTTAGAATATTTCTATTAACTTATGTTTTAATATTGAATGATGCGAATTATATGTTCACATGATAGAAGTCATGTTTAGGTTAATGTGATTCATGTGTTGGATACATAGTTCATTTTGTTCAATAATTATGTATGTCTCCATGATAGAAATCATGATTAGGTAAATATGATTAATTTAATATGATTCTAGTGTGGAATGCATGATTAATAGTTCGTTTCTTGATTGAATTGCTTATTTCGTATGAATAAGAATGAAATTGGTTTTGATCATATATCTCATTATGGTTATTTGTTAGCATCTTTCTATTAGATTAGAGATAAACTTTTAATCGGATAAAAATTACAAATCCTATAAGATAAGTGAGATATATAACAAATTCTAATTGAATAAGGATTCAAAGTATCTTAAATTCTAATTGGATTGTGATAATATATTAATTTAGAGGTGGGACCAAGTTAATTAAAAATGTTTTAATTAATATTTTTCAAAATTAAAATAAGGGTTTTTTTAGTCAATTAGATTGACTAAAATAATGAGAATTTTTAGGCGATTTTTGATTTTCAATTTTTATTTTGTCTAAGAAAGGGGCTCTGCCTCCTGTACCCTGTCCGCTAATTGGTCAGTGGAACCAACGCCCGCTGACCGGCCAGCTGGATCGCCACTAACTATTTGTAACGCAAGGAAATTTGTTTGATAGTCAATATTTGTAAAAGTTCCTAACTTTTTTAGTGATTGTACATGCATTGTAATATATGATATTTATCTTGTTTAATTTATGATCACTAAAACAAATAATAAAAAAATTCCCTCTTCCAGATTTTAAGTCAAGGGTCATCCATTCTCAAACACTTGTTAAGGCTTCGATCACATCAATATGGATCTGCCTTCACAGAGTGTATTGTGTTATCTAGGTAAGACAAGTTGAATAACGATTACTCTATTGTTTGAAATGGTTAGACTCGATAGAGCTATCAAAACGGTTTTGGGCTTTAAGCCCAAGATGAGATAAAACATGCTAAGATATAAGATTTCATAATCTCATAAAAAATAACTAAAAGTTATATATGATGTTATTGGTAATTGGTACCTACCTGAATAACCTAATTTAAAGTGTCATGTCATAGCTGTCTTTGAATTAGGTGAAACATGAGTTTTAGTCCCTTAAATTATCTTAGTGTTTTAAGGAGGATTGTTAATTTAGTTGGAGTCTATTCATGTATACTAAAATGAACTTTTGCATAATTTTTGTTGTAAATCTATGGCCTTTTCAAATCACACTAATCCCTTGTCATTGTGATCCATCCTTGAGAAGGATAAGTTGTTTGGGACAAAGTTTCTTAACTGGTTTAGAAACTTGAGAATTGATCTTAAGCATGAGCACAAATTGTATGTCTTGGATGATCCTATTCTTGAAGAACCACCAGCCAATGCTTTAAGAGCCGTGAAGGATGCACATACTAAGCATGTCAACGACTCAACTGATGTTGCATGCATTATGTTGGCAACTGTGGTTCCTGAACTTCAGAAAGACATGAAATACATGGAAGCTTACAACATGGCTACGATGCTGAAGGAAATATTTTAACAGCAGGCTAGGAAAGAAAGGTTCGAGAAAGTCAAGAACCTTCATTCTAGCAAAATGGCTGAGGTGCGTGAGTTAGTCCTCTTGTTTTGAAAATGAAAGGCTTTATTGACCATTTTGACAGACTTATATTTCCCATAAGCCAAGAGTTGGCTACGGATTTGAACATGAATTGATTGCCTGATAGTTATTCACAATTTGTGATGAACTACAACATGAATAACATGCAAAAGTCTATCTCAGAGTTGCATTTGATGCTTAAAACGACTGAGTCGAATGTAAATAAACTCATTGCTAATGTATTGAGTGTTTAGAAAGAAAATGCTTTGAAGAAAAAGAGCAAAAGCAAGGCTAAAGTTACCAAGGCTATTGTGACTCTCGTAAAGCCTGGGGAAAAAGTCAAGCCTAAGGCTGCTTCTACTTGACAATCCTAAAAGGAATCGTAACTTCTGCCATGCACTTGGGCATTGGTTTAGAAATTGCAAGCTCTATCTTGAAAATCTAAAAACAAAGAGGAGTAGTGCGACTACTGCTTCAGGTATTTACGTTATTGAAGTTAACTTGTCTACTAATGATTCCTGGGTATTGGATACCAGATGTGGATCTCACATTTGTATTAATGTGCGGGGTGTCACCAAAAGTAGAAAGCTAAAGAAATGAGAATTTATCCTACAAGTTGGAAATAGAGCAAAAATTGCTGCGTTGGCTGTAGGATGCTGAGTTAATTTTACCTAGTTTACTTGTTTTAGTTTTAAATAATTGTTATTATGTCCCTGCCTTGACCGAAAAAATCATTTCAGTTTCATGTTTGGATTTGGATGGTTTTAATTTTATTATTGCGAATAATAAATGCTCAATTTCTCGTAAAGACGTTTTCTTTGCGAATGCTGATTTGTGTGATGGTCTTTATATTCTAAACATGAAAAGGTTTACATATACTATTATTCTTAACGTAAATACAAAAAAAAAGGTTCAATTCAAATGATTTGAATCAAACCTAACTTTGGCAATGCCGTCTTGGCCACATAAATGAGAAACACATTTTTAAACTCCATGAAGATGGACTGTTACACTCATTTGATTTTGAATCATATGAAACATGAGTGTCTTGTTTACTACGCAAGATGACAAAGAGTCCCTTTATTGGACATAGTAAAAGGGAAAGTGATTTATTGGGTCTAATACATACTGATGCATGAGAACCTATAATCATAATGGCTCAAGGTGGTTATTCGTACTTCATTACTTTTGCTGATGATTTCAACAGATATGGTTACGTGTATCTCATGAAACATAAAGGTGAATCTCTTAAGATGTTTCAAATATTTCAGAATGAAGTGCAAAATCAACTTGGTAAAACTATTAAAGCACTTCGATCACATCAAGGTGGTGAATATTTGAGCCAAGAGTTTGATGATCATCTTATAAACTGTGGGATTATCTCACAGTTAACTCCTCCAGCAACTCTACAATGGAATGATGTTTCTAAGAGGAAAAATCAAACTTTATTGGAAATGGTTCGATCTATGATAAGCCAAGGAGATCTTCCTATTTTCTTTTAAGGCTATGCCTTAGAAACTGCTGCATGTACATTGAATCGTGTTTCTTCTAAAGTGATTGATAAAAATCATATGAGATGTGGTTTGGGAAAAGATCAAGTTTGTCTTTCCTTAAGATTTGGGGCTGTGAGGTTTTCGTACGATGAAAAATCTCAAAAAAATATCAACCAAATCTACCAAGTGTGTATTTATTAGTTGTCCAAAGGAAATTAGAGGATACTACTTTTATAATCTCACTGAGAACAAAGTGTTTGTTGCTCGGAATGATGTCTTTATGGAAAAATAGTTTATTTCAAAAAGACAACAATGAGAATAAAGTAAATCTTGTAGAAGTTCAAGAACCACAAATAAACACTCAACTGCCAATAGGAGATAAACAAAGTTTTGAACTAGTTGAACCTCCACAGGTATCACAAGCCCGCATAGGTCTGATAGGGTAAGTCATCGGTCTGAGAGATTTGGATTTCTTATTACTAGTAGTAGTGAGGTGTTGCTTATGGATCAAAATGACCCTACTACTTATATGGAGGCTATGTTCAGCTCTAATGCAGAAAAATGACTTAGTGCCATGAATTCTGAGATGTAATCCATGTATGATAACCAAGTTTGGAACCTGGTTGATTTACCTGAAGGTGGTAAGACCATTGGATGTAAATAAGTTTTCATGAAGAAAAGTGACATAAATGGCAGTGAGCATACTTATAAAGCACGGCTAGTAGCAAAAGGTTTCAAACAGACTTAAGGTATTGATTATGATGAGACTTTTTCTCTCGTAGCCATGCTTAAATCCATTAGAATTCTAATTGCCATAGCCACATATTATGACTATGAGATATGGAAAATTGATGTCAAAACAGCTTTCCTAAATGGAAAGTTACTTGAGGACTTATATATGATACAGGCTGAAGGGTTTGTTCATCCTGAGAATTCTAGGAAGGTGTGCAAGCTTCAAAGATCCATTTATGGATTAAAGCAAGCTTCTTAGAGCTAGAATCTTCATTTTAATGAAGTAATTAAGAAATCTGGTTTCATTAAAAATGAAGATGAGCCTTGTGTATACAAGAAGGTCAGTGGGAGCGTGGTTGTTTTCCTGATACTGTATGTTGATGATATATTACTCATTGGAAATGACATCCCAACCTTATAGAGTGTCAATTCTTGGTTAGGGAAGCGTTTCTTGATGAAGGACTTAGGAGATGCAACCTACATCCTTAGGATTAACATCTATAAGGATAAGTTTAAAAAGCTGATTGGTCTAAGTCAGAGTGCTTATATTGACAAGGTACTGAATAGGTTCAGTATGCAAGACTCTAAAAGAGGGTTGTTGCCAACGTCTCATGGTATAAGTCTCAAGAAGACTTAATGTCTGAAGACTTATGATGAGCGAAAGAACATGAACATGAATCCATATGCATCAGCTATTTGATCTATCATGTATGCCATGTTACGCACCTGACCAGATGTATCATATGCTTTGAGCATAACAAGCAGATATCAGTCTGATCCCGGTGAGAGTCACTGAATAATAGTAAAGAACTTTGTTAAGTACTTGAGAAGGAAAAACGAAGTGTTCTTGGTCTATGGAAGTTTGGAAGATGAGCTTATTGTTAAAGGTTACACAGATTCAAGTTTTCAAAGTGATATAGATGATTTTATATCGCAGTCTGGATATTTGTTTACTTTGAATGGAGGCGTAGTGAGCTAGAAAAGCTTGAAGCAAGAAACTGTGGCAGATTCTATAACAAAAGCTGAGTACATTGCAGCATCCAATACAGCTAAGGAGCCAGTTTAGATCTAAAAGTTCATTTCTGAACTTGGTGTGGTTCCTAGTATAGCTAACCCCATTTACTTGTATTGTGACAACAATGGGGCGATAGCACATGCCAAGGAACTAAGATCACACCATTGATCAAAACATATACTTAAATGTTTTCATCTCATTCGAGAAATCATTGAGAGGGGAGACGTGAAGATTTGTAGAGTTCCTATAGAAGACAATGTTGTAGATCCTTTGACAAAGGCTCTTCCATAAGCAAAACATGATGGTCATGTTAGGTCATTAGGTATCAGATACATGAATGATTGTCCCTAGTTTAAGTAGGAGATGTTGGGGAATGTGCCCTAGGTCAATCTAAAAACATTATTTGTCTTAAGAAATTAATAAGGGGGTTGATTTAGTGGGAGTTGAGAAGCTTAATCAACTGACAATCCAGAGATCATCACTTAGGTAAGGTTAGTTTTTATGTTTTTGAAGTTCGATTCGATAGTAGGTGATGAAATCTCTGTGAATTGTGTTGTTTGATCATTGGAAATGGTTTGTTACCTCACTGAAGGTTCTCCCTGATGAATTTTAGGAGTGTTTGCTATTGTTTTGTAGATTTATGGATGGAATAGTGGCTGCTGCCCTGTTTACTATCGAGACAGCACCGTTGTTAATTTATGTATATTGATACATATGCATGATATGATTCAATAATAGAATTGATGTATAAATATTTCGATTAACACATACTTTAATATTGAACGATGCAAATTTTGTATGTTCACATGGTAGATGTCATGTTTAGGTTAATGTGATTCTGGTGCTAAATGCATGGTCAATATTTTGTTTCGTGGTTCAATTACTTGTTTCGTATGAATAAGAATCAAATTGATTTTTATCATATATCTCAATATGGTTATCTGTTAGTATATTTCTACTAGATAAGAGATAAATTTGTAATCAGATAAGAATTACAAATCCTATAACATAGGTGAGATATATAACAAATTCTAATTGGATAAAGATTCAAAATATCTTAAAGTCTAATTGGATAAAGATTTCAACTATCTTAAATTCTAATTGGCTTAGGATAAGATATTAAGTTAAAAGTGGGCCAAGTTAGTTAAAAATATTTTAATTAATATTTTTTAAAATTCAAATAAGGGGCAGTCTTGGTCAATTAGATTTACTAAAATAATGATAAATCTTAGGTGATTTTCAATTTTCGAAATTGCAATTTGTTGTCTAAAAAAAAGGGTGCTGCTAAATGTTTATACCACAAGGAAATTCGAATAATAGTAAATATTAGTAAAATTTCTTAACTTGTTTAGTGATTGTACATGCAACGTAATATATGATATTTACTTGCTTAGTTAATATAAGACTGCCTTCGTAGAGTGTATTATGTAATCTTGGTGAGGCAAGTTGAGTAATAGTAACTCTATTATTTGAAATGGTTAGACTTGATAAAGCTATTAAAACGGTTTTTAGCTTTAGGCACATGCTAAGACATAAGATATCATAATCTCATAAAAAACTAAAAGTTACATATGATGGAATTGATAATTGGTACCTACCTGAAGAACCTAATTTAAAGTGTTATGCCTTAGTTGTCTTGGAATTAGGTGAAACATTGATTTTAGTCCCTTAAATTAACATTGTATTTTAAGAAAGGTTGCTAATTTAGTGGGAGTCTATTCCTTTATAGTGAAATAAACTTTTGCATAATCTTTGTTGTAGATTTATGGCCTCTTTAAATCACACTAATCTCTTATCAGTGCGATCCATCCTTGAGAATGATAAGTTGTCTTGGACAAACTTTCTTTACTAGTTCAGAAACTTAGGAATTGTTTTTAAGCATGAACGCAAATTGTATGTCCTTGATGATCCTCTTCCTGAGGAACCACCAGCTAATGCTTTAAGAGGCGTAAAGGATGCACATACTAAGCTTGTGAACGACTCAACTGATGTTCCATGCGTTATGTTGGCAACCATGGTTCCTGAACTTTGGAAAGACATGGAGCATATGGAAGATTACAACATGGCTAAGATGCTGAAGGAAATGTTCCAATAGTAGGCTGGGCAAGAAAGGTTTCAGATAGTCAAAAACCTTCATTCTTGCAAAATGGTTGAGGATGCGTCAGTTAGTCCTCATCTTTTGAAAATAAAGGGCTATATTGACCATCTTAATCGACATGGATTACCCATAAGCAAAAAGTTGGCTACGGATTTGATCCTGCATTGCCAGATAGTTATTTACAATTTGTGATGAACTATAACATGAATAACATAGAGAAATATATCTTTAAGTTGCATTTGATGCTTAAAACTACTAAGCATAATATCAAGAAACTAATCGCTAATTTGTTGATGGTTTAGAAAGGAAAGGCTTTGAAGAAAAATGGCAAAAGCAAGGCTAAAGAAGGCTAAAGATGCCTTGGATGTTGTGACTATCACAAAGCCTGTGGAACAAGTCAAACCTTAGGCTAATTCGACTTCACAGACCTAGAAGGAAAAAGAGAAAGAAGGAAATTGTCATTTATGCCATGCACCTGGGCATTGGTTCATAAATTACAAGCTCTATCTTGAAAATGTAAAGAAAAATAAGAGTAGTGCGACTACTGCTTCAGGTATTTATGTTATTGAAGTTAACTTAACTACTAGCGATTCCTGGGTATTGTATATTACATGTGGATCTCACATTTGCATTAATGCGCAGGGTGCACCTATAGTAGAAAGCCAAAGAAAAGAGAAGTCATTTGATATGTTTTAGTTTTAAATAATTGTTATTATGTCCCTGTGTTGAGTAGAAACATCGTTTCAGTTTCATGTTAGGATTTGGATACTTTTAATTTTATTATTGCGAATAATAAATGCTCTATTTCTCGTAAAGACATTTTTTATGCGAATGCTGATTTATGTGATGGTCTTTATATTCTAAACATGAAAAGTTCAACATTTACTCCTACTCTTAATGTAAATACAAAGAGATTCCAAACAAATGATTTAAGTCAAACCTACCTTTAGCATTGTTGTCTTGGCCACATAAATGAGGAACTCATTTCTAAACTCCATAAAGATGGACTTTTTGATTCATTTGGTTTTGAATCATGTGAAACATATGTATCTTGTTTACTAGGCAAGATGGCAAATAATCTCTTTACTAGACACAATGAAAGGCCAACTGATTTATTGGGCCTAATACGTATTGATGTACGATTTCCTATAAACACAATAGCTAGAGGTGGTTATCAGTACTTCATTACTTTCACCAATGATTTCAGTAGATATGCTTACGTGTATCTCACAAAACATAAAGGTATGTTTTTTGAGATGTTTCAAACATTTCAAAATGAAATGCAAAATCAATTTGGCAAAACTATTAAAGCACTTCAATCTGATCGAGGTGGTAAATATTTGAGCTAATAGTTTGATGATCATATTAGAAACTGAAGGATTGTCTCACAGTTAAATCCTCCAGCAACTCCACAATGGAATGGTTTTATCAGATAGGAGAAATCAGACTTTATTGGATTTGGTTTAATCAATGATGAGTCACGCAGATCTTTCTATTTCTTTTTGGGGCTATGCCTTATAAACTGCTATGTTTCCACTGAATTGGGTTCCTTCTAAAGCAGTTGATAAAACACCATATGAGATGTGGTTTAGGGAAAGACCAAGTTTTGTCTTTCTTGAAGATTTTGGACTGTGAGGTTTTCGTATGACGACAAATCTCAGAAAAATTATCATCCAAATCTACCAAGTGTATATTTAGTAGTTAACCTAAAGAAACTAGATGATACTACTTTTATAATCCCACTGAGAACAAAGTGTTTGTTGCTCGGAATTGTGTCTTCATGGACAAAGAGTTTATTTGAAAAGACAACAATGGGAATAAAGTAAGTCTTGAAGAAGTTCAAGAACCACAAATAAACACTCAATTGCTAGTAGAAGATCAACAAAGTCTTGAACTAGTTGATCCTCCATAGGTATTACGAGGCCTGCATAGGTCTGATAGGGTATGACATCAGCCTGAAAGTTTTAGATTTCTTATTATTAATAGTAGTAAAGTGTTGCTTATAGATCAAAATGAGCTTACTACTTATCAAGAGGCTGTGTCTAGCTCTAATGTAGATAAATGGCTTAGTTCCATGAATTCTAAGATGCAATCCGTATATGATAACCAAGTTTGTGTTGGGGCATATGCCCTAGGTCAATCTACAAACATTGTTTATCTTATTATTTTAGTTAATAAAATTGAGGTTTTCATTTTCCCTTTTATTATAAGTGATTGCATGTTTACCATATAGTAAGAACTATGGGTATTTGTTGAAATATCCTAAATGTTCCTCATCAATCATTATACTGAGAACTATAATGAATTAAGACTAGTGTGAATCTTGATTGATAGTCATGTGATGATCATGCATATAAGGATACGAATCGAGATCATGAGTACTTGTTAGGGAACAAAGTACTGGACCGACCCGCTTTGAGAACACTTCATGGATTAAGTCATAGGTGTTACTCACGATAGGCATATCATTTAGTCTTTCGACTAGAGATTACCATAAACTTCAATATTAGGAGCATGATAATTTGATACAATCAAACATTTTATTTAATCGAACGATTATAAAGATTGCGATTGGTTATCATGTAAATAATATGTGAAGGTGTGTAATTAAAAAAGAATTTGTCACTCTCATATAAAGAGAGATATTAGTGGATCCCTCAATATTATAGACTAATAATAGTCAAGTCCATATGAATTGATATTATCAATGTCAATTGGATGTTTTAAGTTTACCTAAAGATCGAGACCAATACGATTGAATATTATGAGTGACTTTTCATGCCTTATGTTTAGTCAAAATATATCACACGACAAAAGGATATGATATATATTAGTCATTAGGTTGTATCAATTTTGATATTCATGATATTTGGGTAGTCATAATACCTTACAAGAGACCATTTAAGAACTTGTGTATCAAAATGGTTTTGGTTCATTGCCAACGTCGCATAAACCTATTGGGTCGCACACAAAGAATGGCTTTGTGCAATTTCAATTTGTCCAGAGTAA
Source organism: Stephania cephalantha (assembly GCA_039657325.1). Lineage (NCBI taxonomy): Eukaryota > Viridiplantae > Streptophyta > Magnoliopsida > Ranunculales > Menispermaceae > Stephania > Stephania cephalantha. The sequence goes on from CM077576.1 coordinate 19,606,198, forward strand.
TGAATTTTAAATGATAAAATTCATGATATAAAAGCTCTTACGATTTGTTATATGATAAATTATTAATAGGGGTAAGCCTAAATATAACAGTTTAATTACAAATAAAAATTTAAGTGAGGGCTTATCTACACATATAAATAAATGGTAAAACCCTAAAACGATATAAGATTTTGGTTTTTGAAAATTTTGAGTTCTCTAAATTTTGGTAGAGAAAGAAAAATGTTTTCAATCTCTCTTGGGTCTGACACTCCAAATTATGGTCACCGTTCGTGTGTGGATTTCTGATAGAGGATGGGTGCTTGAACGTCTTGGAGATTGAACAATCAGAGAAGGAAATCACGGATTAAGGTATGGTTTACTTTTGTATATCTAATTTAATGGAGCCTATTTTCGATCTTGTTAGGGGTTTTTCAAAATTGTTTTGAATTTTTCATTGTGTATGAACCCCAAAACCCAATAGTTTGGAACCTGGTTGGTTTACTAGAAAGTGGTAAGGCCATTAGATGTAAATGGGTTTTGAAGAAGAAAACTAACGTGTATGGAAATGTGCATACTTATAAAGCACGGCCAGTAGAAAAGGGTTTCAGATAAAATCAAGGTGTTGATTATGATGAGACTTTTTCTCTTATAGCCATGCTTAAATGCATTAGAATTTAATTTCCTTAGTCGTATATTATGACTATGAGATATGGCAAGTGGATGTCAAAACACCTTTTCTAAATGAAATGTTACTTGAGGATGTGTATTTAATACAACCTGAAGGCTTTGTTCATACTGAGAATTCTAAGAAGCTGTGCATGCATCAAAGATCAATTTATGGATTAAAGTAAGCTTCTCAGTGTTGAAATCTTCATTTTGTTGAAGCAATTAAGGAATTTGGTTTCATTAAAACAAAGATAAGCCTTGTGTATACAAGAAGGTCAGTGGGAATGTTTCTCAATGAAGGACTTAGTAGATGCAACTTAAATTCTTCGGTTTAAGATCTGTAGGGATAGATCTAAAAGGCTAAGCGAACTAAGTGAAGGTTCTTATATTGACAAAGTATTGAATAGGTTCAGTGTGCAAGATTCTAAAAGAGGGTCGTTTCATGGTATAAGTTTCAGTAAGACTCAATGTCTAACGACTAATGATGAGCGAGAGCACATGAATACAATTCCATATCCATCAGTCATTGGATCAATCATGTATGCCATGTTATGCACCCGACCTGATGTATCATATGCTTAGAACGCAATAAGCAGATATCAGTCTGATCCCGATGAGAGTCACTAGATAGCAGTAAAGAACATTCTTATATACTTAAGAATGACTAAAGAAGTGTTTTTGGTCTATGGATTTGGAAAATGAGCTTGTTGTAACAAGATACACAGATGCAGCTAAGGAGGCAATTTCAATCAAAAAGTTAATCTCTAAACTTGGCATAGTTCAAAGTATAGCTAACCTCATTTGTTTGAATTTTAACAAGAACGGGGCGATAAAAAAGGCCAAGGAACCAAGATCAAACAATCGATCCATACATATACTTTGACGTTTTCATGTCATTTGAAAAATCATTGAGAGAGTAGACGTGAAGATATATAGAGTTCCTACAGACAATGTAGCAAATCCTTTGACGAATTCTCTTTTAGAAGTGAAACATGATAGTCATGTTAGGTCATTAGGTATTAGATACTTGAATGATTAACCCTATTACAAGAGGGATATGTTGAGGCATGTGCGCAATGTCAATCTACAAACATTGTTTATCTTATAATTTAAGTTAATAAAATTGAGGTTATCATTTGTTGTTTTATTATAAGTTATTGCATGTTTCCCTTATAGTAAGATCCATGGGTATTTGTTGAAATATCCTAAATGTTCCAAGTCAGTCATTATACTGGGTACTATAATGAATTAAGACTAATGTGAATCTTGCTTTATGATCATATGATGATCATACGTATAGGGATAGGAATCAAGATTATGAGTACTTGTTAAGGAACAAAGTACTGGACCGACGTGCTATGAGAACACCATGTGGATTAAGTCATAAGTGTTACTCATAATAGGTATATCATTTAAACTTTCGACTTGATATTACCACAGACTTCAATATTATGAGCATGGTAATTTGACACAATCAAATATTATCTTTAACCTGAAGATTATAAAGATTATGATTGGTCACTATATGAATAATATGTAAAGGTATGTAATCAAGATATAATTTTTCACTCTCGTGTAAAAAGATATTAGTGGATCCCTCGATTTTATATACTGATAATGGCCAAGTCCATGTGAATTGATATGATCAATGTCACTTGGATTTTTTCAGTTTACCTAAATATCGTTACTAGAATGATTGAACATTAAGGGTGATTTTTCATGCCTTATATTTAATCAAAGGATATCGCACGACGAAAGGATATGATATATTTTATTCATTAGGTTATATCGATTTTGATATTCATGTTACTTGGGTAGTCATGATGCCTTGCTTGAAACCGCTTATGAATTGTGTGCAAAAACGATTATTGTTCACTACCAACGTTGCATGAACCTATTAAGTCTCATACAAAGAATGACTTTGCGCAATTTCAATTGGTCTAGAGTAATGAATTTTATACGATAAAATTCATGACCTAAAGCCCTTACGATTTGTTATATGATAACTTATTAATAGGGGACGGTTAGCTTCTTGCAATACTACAATCACTTAAGTTGATCACGAATATCAACCTCAGGGAAAGGTTTTCGCACTAGTTAATTACCTATTTAACTTTGACCTACTATTAAGGAAGTCCCATTTTAATTGGTGTTATAATAAACTAAACTAATCTAACAAATCAAATCAATCTGTATTTTAACTCTTATATTAAGAATATTTTAGTTCACAACTTCACCTAGGTAATTTAATACTATGCTTTTTAACCACTTTTACATCTCAATATATTGTGTGCAATGCCTAATTAGAATAGAAAAATTTCCTTCAAATCTACTTTAACCGCTTGTTGTGACAGAAAATATTTTAATGTGCAAACTAGAACTCCACCTATTTGTATGAATAATGTAAGCTACACATTTCTTTAAGTCCCAAATCTTTGGATTCATAACCAACTAAGTTTATTATTGGCGCCTCCTTAATCAACAACTATCACTCGATGTTGTATATTTTACAGTTGTACCGTTCATGTCTAGCTTAAAAGCTTCAATGGCCATGATAACTCCTAAAACATAAGTTCATTAAACACGTGATCAAGATGTCTAAAGTGTTATGCTCAGAATCAATAAAAATTCGAACCATTGCACTTTTTATATTCATTTTTTAATCATATTCAAAGCATAGAATTCATACTAGAGGATCCATTGATCCCTAAGATAGATTACTCACACTTCATTGAAACACACAAATCACAATTCATAATGGAAATCATTGAAAATCAGAGATGAATATTAAACATTGCCTTAAATTAATCAAACAAAACCAAATTTGAAATGCAAATGTGAAGTCTTCAATGTTTTCTTCATACAATAGTCCTTAATACTCAAACTCAATGTAAATTTATGCAAAATTACTTTAATGGTGGTTAATAGTTGGTATAAGGTGAGTTTAACATGACCTAATACCTATTTATACTTCCTAATAGCAATAAAGGATCTGTAACTCCTCCTTCACTCTTTGTCAAAGGTGTTGCAATCAATTAGGGTCAATCAAGCACAACTCAAGTTGATATAAGATAGGCAATGAAGAATTTGACACAGAAGGTTGCTGCAAGTGCAAAGAAACAGTTGATTGTTGTTGCTAACAATAAACCACCTCCTACATGCCATTACTATGGGACTGTTGGTCATATTCGACCATGATGCTATAGGATGTTTAAAGATCTTAGTACACTTCATAAAAACATAACATATAAGAAAGGTTAGAGAGCTAAATCTCATAAGTTTATGAAAGTGCATCTACAGCTCTCAACAACTACCTCTAAGTTATGGTATTCAGATAGTGGTTTTTTCTAGATATATGATAGGTAACAAAGCTTTCTTAAGAACTATGAATCTTTTAATGAAAGTTCTATTATTTTTGGTGAAGGAAAGAAAGGCAAGGTTGCTGGCAAATGAACTCTTAATGTTGTGGGATTGCCTAATCTCAAAAGAGTTCTACATGTTAATGGGTTGAAATTTAATATGATTAGCATCAGCTAGCTCTTTTATTAGGACCTGTTTGTCAACTTCACTAAAGATCATTGTCAGATAATTAATGATGAAAGACAATGTATCATGTATGGAGTCCAGACATTAGACAACTGCTTTATGTTTCTTCAACATTCTGTGTCGCCTCACAAGTTGCAAGTTATGTGCAACTCTGTTTCCCTATCAAATACATAGCTTTTCCATAGAAGACTAAGTCATCTGAATTTCAAACAACTTTAAAAGTTAATCTCTTATGATGTTGTTAGTGGTATTCCTAATCTAACCTCTAATTTTGATTCCATTTGTGAACCATATCAAAAAGGTAAATAATGCACTTCTTCACACACTGCCTTCAACGACATACTGACATCACATGTTTTGAAATTATTGCATATAGAATTATTTGGAGTAATGCAAGTTGAAAGTCTTGGAAGAAAAAAGTATGTTTTCGTTATTATTGATGACTACTCAAAGTTTACATGGATTCGTTTACTATACGATAAACCAAAATTTTTTGATGAATTTAAGAAGTTATCTATTTGACTTCAGAATGAGAAAAGGAATGAGGATGTATCCATTGATAAAAAAATGTAGTGATCTTGGATTAGAGTTTGAGAATTGTCAATTTGCTGATTATTATACTAAATTCAATATTAAGTTTAACTTTCCTGCTCCTAAAACACCAAAATAGAATGGTGTTGTTGAAAGAAAAAATAGCACAATTCGGGAAATGACTAGAATTGTGCTAGCGGAGAAGAATTTGCTTAAGAGTCTTTGTAAGGAATGAGTAAAATCTATTACCAAAATTATCAATAGAGTTTATTTTATGCCACTAACTACAAAGACTCCTTATGAAATCGGGACAGGCAAAAAAGCCTTCCTTGAAACATCTTCATGTTTTTGGCAGGACCCCTTCATTTTGAATGATAGAGATCATATATGAAAATTTGATTCAAAAATTAATGTTGGAATTTTTCTTGGGTATTCTCTGCAAAGTGAAGCTTATAAAATCTATAATAAGCAAACTATGTTTGTGATGGAATCTATCAAGGTAATCGTTGATGACTGTGCAAGAACATAATAATTATCCTCTCAAAAGGATGTTGAAGATGAACTATCAATGCCTGTGAGTTGAACATCTACTACTCAACCTACTGCAAAATATATGACTCATCTAACACTAGTCTATCTGATGATGAAGATAACGCTGATGATGATTATATAAAATCATCTACTACAAAACCTATTTCTACTTCTATATGTGCTACTCCAATGTTGAAAATGCTAAAAGATCATCCAATTGAGCAAATTATATGCTCAATGAATGATTAAGTGCAAACTAGAGAGATTCATTTAGTTAACTACAGGAACATGGCACGCTTTGCTTGTTTTACATCTTAAATTGAGCCAAAAAGTTTCAAGGTGGTTCTTATGGATGAATGTTGGGTGAATGCTACGCAAGAGGAGCTCAACTAGTTTGTTATATAGGATGTGTGGGAGCTTGTTCCACGACCTACTGGTGTTCATATCATTGTTACTAACTGGATATTCCATAATAAGACAAATGAGAATGGTTTTATTAATTGCAACAAAGCCTGATTAGTTGCATGAGGATACACATAGATTGAAAGTATTAGTTTTAATGAGATGTTTGCTCAAGTTGCACGATTGGACTCTCTTCGTCTACTGCTAGACATTGCTTGTAACAAAGGTTTCAAGTTACAACAAATGAATGTCAAAAGTGTTTTCCTAAATGGGTTTTTGCAAGAAGAAGTTTGTTGCACAAAGTAAAGGATTTGAAGTTCGTGATAAACTTAATGATGTCTATCATCTGAAAAAGGAACTTTATGGTCTGAAGTAAGCACCACGAGCTTGGTATGAATGGTTAACTACCTATTTTCTGCAAAAAGGTTATACTCGAGGGCCTAATGCTAAAACTGCGTTTCTTAAAAATAATAATAAATGATTTTTGGTAGCACAGATCTATGCCGATGATATCATATTTAGAGCTACCTTTACAAAGCTCACTTAAAAATTTGTTGATTTGATGAAGAAAGAATTTGAGATGAGCATGGTCGAAGATCATACTTACTTCTTGGATCAACTGATTTCACAGTCTAATGATAGTATATTCATATCTCTAACAGAATATGCTAAAGTTTTTGGTACGCACTTTGGTTTGGACATTCTAAGTCCATTCATACTCCTATGAGCTCAAATGAAAATATTCATAAAGATGACAAGGGTGTTGATGCCAATCATGCATTATACGGAGGCATGATTGGGATCCTTTTATATCTTACTACTAGCAAACTCGATATAGCTTTCAGTGTTGGTATTTGTGCTCGATATTAGGCACATCCAAAAGAGTCTCTTTTTTTGCTTGTAAAAGGATTCTACGTTATATGCGCATAACGACAGACTTTGGTATTCTATTTACTAAAGGCAATGCCAGTGGCTTAATCGGGTATAATAATGCTGATTAATCTAGAAATATCGATGATCTAAAGAGTACTACTAGTAGATGCTACTATGTGGGTTCTTATCTTGTTGTTTGGACTAGCAAGAAACCAAACTACATTTCGCAATCTACTGCTGAAGCCACATTGCTGCTTGCAGTTGCAGTACGTAGTAAATTTCGATGCATAAGATGCTCACATATTATGGTATTGCGTTATCTTAGTTGACACTCTACCGTGATAATAAAACTACCATTTATATTTCAAATAATCTAGTTTAACACTGTAGGACGAGCATATTGATATCCGTCATCACTATATTTTTTATTTAATGGAAAAAGGTTTGATTAATATTCAACATGTTACAACAGAACTATAGCTAGTTGATATCCTTACAAAGGCTCTTGACAAACAAACTATTGAGTGACTACGCCATAAGATTGGCGTTTGCTCTCACTAGTATAGGTTCCTACTGCAACTTGGCAGTTATGTGCATAAACACAGACACTTATGTGTTTGATATTTTATTATGAACTGCTTTCGAGTTTGACCAAGAAACTACCACTTCGATTTTCACTACAACATGTATCGCTTCAAATAAGTCGGCTGTAAAAAGTAGCCATTACAACTAGCAAGGGGAGTAGTTACAGTTTCCTTAGATGAAATAGATAACATTTTTAAGATTTAAGGGAGTGTTAATTCAAAATTGGGATTACCTTTGCTGGAATTCGTACGATAATCTTGTGCATGCATATCTCTCTAGTATTGAATTCCTTCTCTCTGTGTCATTTTTTACTTTCTTGCTTCGAGTTATTGCAAGAATGTATCAATCATCTTCTTCAACCACTCTTGGTGACTCTACTGATACAACTAATCTTTTGATGATAGAGACGAAAGGCATTTATAATCCTCATTCGAATAAAATCTATATTGGTATGCCAATTAATCCTTTTATCGTTGTAAAAAGCATAAGGGTTAATTCAGGGGCTTCCATCAGAGAAATTTTGCTAGATAATCAAGCTTTTCTAAGAAAACCTGAACCACTGCCAAGGGAAAGAAGAAGAATGATATCGAAGAGAAAGTTTACTCTGATTAATTAGAGAGGATTCTAGATGAAGTCGAGGCTATTACCAAAGCTTTTGATCAGACACATATTGTTTTCATCTCACAGTTCTTTGTTGTTGTTGCTCAAACTGCCTTTGGTCATTACCAATCAATGGAGTGTATGAAGAAATACAAAGAAATAGCGAAGAAGAAATACTAGTTTAATCAACCAATTAACGTCTCTAATTTCCTTGACATGGACCTGGAGAGATTACTTGTGCAGACTGGCATTTACGGCTTCGTTACTGATGGTGGCTTCTACAATGACAAATCGTCAAGGAGCTCTACAGTAATCTTTAAGACCAATTTCGGGAACCTATTACGGTCAATGTCTTTGTTCGTGGTTTCAACAATCCATTCAGTCTAGCTATAATCAACTACTTGCTCAGACTTTCTGCATCAAAGACTACTACTGACAAGCTAAGTACAACGCTGAAGCTTAATGATACATCTACGCTTACCAAAAGGGTTCTTACAATGTGGCCCTCTGACAATGCCTTTGGAAATCCAGCCACAAAGCTAACTTGCAAGGCTTACATGCTATAAAAGGTTTTGACGATGAACATGGTGGTTAATTTTTATCAGTCACATATGTTCAAGCAGAGGGTACTACTAATGTATGCTTTAGCTCTGGGGAAGTTTAATGTTGGCAAATAGATTTATGATTCCTTAGTTTGATCAGGGAAGAAACATAACAAGTTGTATCTGTCATGCTTCCTAACTTCACTATTTGGAAGATACTCTATCATTGCTTAGCAAAATGACAAGTTGAAAAAGGTGGTGGTTGAGGTTAGACTGACTCACCAGATCAATTCTAACAATCGAATTGTTGACATTGACTTTCATGTCTACACAAGAAATCGTCAGCTGCTCTAACTCCTATAGTTTTCATGCCAACTAACGATGCTCCTATTCAAACCCCTTTCATGAAGCTTATTTGTAAATAAAAAAGGATCTTGAAATGAAAGATTGTTACAGTTCAATGAAATGTGGACACAAGTCCTATTAAGTACAATCTTTAGGAGAGGAAATTGCAAGAGGATAAAATTTTATTCTTATTGTTGCATGACAAATGGAACTGTGACCTAATGCCAGTTTATCAGCTATACTTCCTAATACACCTGAGGAAGTCACCTCACTGCAAAATTTTGCGATACCGAAGTTAATCAAGGTACCTTTACTAAGTTACACTTTGATTCGAGTGTTATTACTCCTATTTTTACTACAATGACGACGACACTTGAGTCCCTTATGGTGAATTATGGAATACATGGTGAAGTTGCTGAAACATCATGTGACGTTGCTAGTGAGAATGTTAATTCACTAGTAGAGTCTCTAGTAACATCGGATATTCCTCCTGTTGAGGATATGACTATTATTAACCTTGAGGATAGTTTGCTACCTTCGATTACTACAACCACGGGACATGCTGTTTTAAGCTCCAGTGAATAAAGCTTTCGAATCTAAGCCGCGTATATCAGTCCATCCTTCTACTCACCTTGCGCAAGAGAATATTGAAGTCATTCAAGCCATTCCTACCACTTCTACCGACCCAAAAACTATGGTTGTTGTTATTTCTAAACCTGCATTTTCTGCTCCACTACTTTTGCTACGACACAGATAGAGGTTGACGAAGATGACTCTACTTAACTCCATATGACATGCTTGAAGATCCAAGTTCTTCAGTGGTGATGAAACCACACCTACCGATGTTCGACAATTTCATAGATCGCATTGCCTACCTCACTATATACAAGATGCAGCTGCACAAATGCGACTAATGCAAGAAAAGCAGGACATTACTTATTTTAAACATCACCGATTGAGATGGCTGGTGAAAACACAGTTGTGATCTCTTTGATGTTGTTTAGTCAAAAATGGAGTGAGCAAGTTAAGTTGTTTTTTGGTATTGTAAGTATATGAACATGTTAACTGCATTTCATGATTGTACTTAATGGTTGTGTCTATAATTATGTTGCGGATATGAATTTCATGTGTTGTTACATTAATCTATCGGTAAAAGTAAATTTTAGGAAGTTACTAAAAATAGGGTTATCTTGGTAAGTTACCATTTTTGGCTAATCTACGCCAAAGGGGGAGATCGTTAGACACTAGTTTACTTTGTTTTGGTCGGTCTATCTTTATTGGAAGTATATTGTCAGAATAGAAGTTTTGCTGCAATCAAAATGGGAAACTTGACTAAGCAAGATGGTTCGAGACACCACTCAAAGAAAGACTACAATGCAAATTCCAGTGAGGATTATAGTATCAAAGTCAAGGTCGAAGACGAAGACAGATATGAAGTTGAAGCAGTAATTGAATACAAGTTAGATATTGAAACTAGGTAAATGTCAATATTAGTCAACAATAGTGAAGAAGTTCGACACTGCAAGCAGAGAACTTTAAGATGAATTACAAATACAAAATCTGAGAGAAAAGTGGATAAAGGACTGAAGAACTTTATGGTGATGACGAGTCGAGATTCTTGAAGGAATAGAAGACTTAGTTGTTGAATATTGGATAATTCCAATAAGATTTACAATTGGAGACCGAGAAGGTTTTTCGAGTTGTATCGTATTTAGGAGTTAATTCCTAGATAGAGTAGAAACACTGAGTTTATAAATACTAAAGATCGTCATTGTGTGGATCATCATTTATTACTTGAGTTTGTGAGAAGAAGAGAACATTACATTGATTGTACAAAATATCAATTTGATTAATTGATTGTTTAGGTAGAACCTATGTAACGAAAGACATTCAAGTCTTACTGTGATATCAATTCTTTGTTTAGTTTTGATATGTGCTTATTAGTTCGTCACTAATTTGTTAATCTAATTAGTTCCTCTGGTTTCCAAAACTTTAACACTTTACAACTGCCATTCTAGGTAATTTCTAACACGTGTCGAACGTGCACAATAATTTTCTCATTATATTATACTTTAAGTATTTTATAGTAATAACAAGTGGGAATCGTCTCCAATGGGATTTATCAGACTTCTCTAGGAAAAAGTGCATTTAAAGGTTTTTAATATTTTTACTTTACTTCAATTAATTAATTAAAAATAGTAATTAAACTAGCAAATAATTAAATTTAATATCAATCAAATAAATCCAATTCAAAAATAAATAAACATATAAACAAACATCTAGAACAATGATACATAAACTCTCTTTGTATTGCAAACATGTTACTCTTATCAATAAAGTTATGAACATACTTTTTAAAGTAACATAGATCATTAAACTTTAATCATAAGTAAGTAAAGAGCTTTAAGCCAACCATTTGTTCTCCTTATACTTGTGGAAAAGCCACGTTTTAATTTTATTGCGCTAACTCCTTTAAATACACAAAGACATTAACTTCACCCAATAAAATTGCATTACCCTTTATAAAAACTTCAAACAACTAAACCAAATACCTTCAGAAAGCCACTTCAAAATTAGATTTAGATCTTAAATCCACCTAGGACATCTAAACGGTTAAACTTTTCAAACAATCTTAGTTACTACTTCATATGGATAATGAAACTAAATATCACAATACACATTCTACACTATGCATGCAATAAAAATATCATAATTAAAATTATTAGTTAATAATCTATTAAATCAGTGACTCAAAGAATACGATTGGTTTAAAGTATTAAGCACATAATCTTCTAATCATAAATACATCGCAAAACAAATCTAGTTCACGTTCAGACTTTGCTTAGATGAACTAACTACTCACTCATAATCATAAATAACATTGCATTAATATAAATAAAATACATAGATAAATACCTCTAGAATAAATACTTTAAATTTTCAAATCTTTTCCAAAAGTAAAGAACAATTAAACAATAACTAAAACAATAAAAACGGCTCCTGTAGCAATGAAATATTGATCTAAGTACTCAAGGGTAACTAATTTCGTAACCATATAAATTTTTTTATATTATTCTAAGTAGTAAACATCCCAAAATAACTCAAACAACTCATAGTTATCTTAAATTCATGAAATCTACTCCTAAACTTCTTAGCAATTTATGTATGAGTGGAATTGCTAGGTAAATCCATAATAATAGAGTTGATTCCATGATGATGATTCATTGCATATTCTTTTCACTCGGTTAATTCCTTCATAATCTTCCTTTTTTCATTTATTTCTTCAATTCTTCATTTATTAACTAAAATATCAAAAATGAGAGAAAACCCCGTGTAATGTAGTCTTTTACCTTTAATTTTTTCCTAAAATGAACTATAAAATATGTTTAATTATTGACTTGTCAAATTCCCTAAAACTCGAAACTTTGTCGTCCCGAACAAAAGAATACTCTCAATCATATTCTATTTTCTTCCCTTATTCTGATTTCATAATTATATACTATTATTCTTAAGCAGAAATGATTTTAAAATAGAAACATATTACCTTCATAAAAATAAGAATCATGATAGAATAGAAAGATTTAATGAATAATCCCTTTATTTGATATTTCAACATCTAGCTGTGCATTACACCTCATAATTCAAAGTTAACCAATCGCCAAGGTCAAGGCACTACATAGGTTTTCTCAATCTCCACTTACTAGAATCAAGCTTATGATAACTAATATAGAATTTAAACATACGAAAATTATCAAATCAATCTCATTTTCAAATGATACTTTAAATATCACCACAATCAAAATCGATAGGAACTTCTATTCCCTAATAATCATCATTTCATATTCATTTGTTGAAATAAAAAGATATAGTTCACTTAACTTAGCTATAAGCACTCGAGCTAACCTTTTAATTTGAAGAGTTTCATAAACTTCCTTCATTTTCTTATTTCTCTCCTTCTTACATCTTCAATTGTATATATATATTTTTTTTCTTATTTATATTGTATTTCTATAGTTCACTGCTCCGTTTCCTTTGGAATTCATTATTTTTTTTATATAGGAATTATTCCTCTCATTTTTCCTACCAATAAATTCTCTGCTCAATTTTCCTTTGGAATTTGTAGGTCTTGCTATTTTTTTTCATTTAAAACTCTTGTTAGCTTCTCACTTTCATTATAGTCAAGGAAGTAATTTTTCCAACTTGGAAAGCTTTATTGGCTATTTTCTATTTTTCTGCTCAATTGTGGCATAAGCTTTTCTCAATACATATATATATATATATATATACATTTGATCGATAATCTTCGTATAACATATTTCTTAGTAATTTGTCTTGTTTATCTTGCACTATTATTTCGATCTTCTACCCATTAGAATCTTTAACACAAAACAATCAATGCCCTCTAAACTCCCCTAGTTTATACATAATCTAGGTGAAGTCAACTAGGGTATAACAATTCCTTTCCACCATAAAACTTCTATTTTAATGGGTAATAATAATATATCGTTTCTATTTATATTCAAATCCAAATCATATTCCATATTCATAGCTTAACAAAGTAAAATGAAATGGGAAAATATTACCTATATTGTGGAAAATTTTGAAAAATTCATAATTTTCAACTAGATTCTATCTTTCAAGTCTTTCACACTTCACATCTTCATATTTTACTTCATCTAATACCTCCAAACTCATTTTAAACCTTGTCATCAAGGTTTAAAAAATTAAGTCAAGTTTGTTAAGTGATTATTTAGAATTATGTATAGGGCTAATTTAGAAGTATATTTAATATAAATATCCCTAAATGAGCATAAACCCACAAATGTGTGGTGGCGTCGTGGCTACATATAGTGGCGCTATGGGTGTATAAGGCACAGCATGGAGAACTTAGGCATGACGTAGGAGACAAGGCAAAGTGAAGAAATCAAGAGTGGATGCCTGGCGCTATGGCAGAGCTGTTAAATACTGAGGGAAGACGCTAGATTCGAAGAAATTAGAAAGTTAGAGTTTTAATTTGAGTTAAATTGTAAAGTAGGGTTTCTAATTATTAGTGGAAAGTATAAATAGATGTTAGGACGTGGAAATTACAACACATATGAACCGTTAACCACTATTAGAGTATTTTAGCATTATTTTTCATTGATTTCGAGTTTAAAGAAGATTTGTGTGAAGAAAATATTGAAGACTCCAACTTTGCAATTCAAGTTTGGTTTTATTGGTTTAATTAAAGGTAATATATTTATATTCATCTCTGATTTTTAATGATTTCAATCATGAATTGTGATATGTGTGTTTCAGTAAAGTATGAGTAGTCTATTAATCTTAGGGATCTATGGATCCTATGATATTAATGTTATGCTATGAACATAATTAAAAATTGAATATAGAAAGTGCTATGATTAGAATTTATATTGATTCTTAGCGTAATGCTATAGACACCTTTGAAAATATGATGAAACAAGTAATGACTAATCAATAATGCTTAAATGAAGAGTTTGAACAATTTAAGCATGTGAATCCAAGGTTGCATAATTTGGAATCTTAACTTAGTCAAATGAATAGTATGCTTGAAAATTTGATTATCAAGAAAGAGTTATGTAATACACAACTAGTTTTTTATCCAGAGGAGAATGTGAGTGTTGTTACATTGAAAAGTGTTAAGGTGAATGAGGTTACATAGGTTGAGGACTATTGGAGTGAAACAACAGAAAAACTTGAACTCTCTCCAACAAAGCAAAACATTATCATTGCAAAAGATGAAGATGAGGAAAATGAGATGAAAAATTGATGTCATTTCGAAAAGGTCGGAGGAATAAAAAACAGAGCAAGGAGAACCAACGTCTAGTGTTGGTGAAACCAGCCACCCTTCCATGCATATTTTTTGAATCGTACAAGTGGGTGAAAGTAATGGAGCATTCGAAGATTTTCTACATTGCCAACACTTTTTTGTTGGATGAAGATGAAGCTAGTTTAAGAATCTTGATACCTTAAATCAAGTTATAATGAATATACAATTTAGTTGATGTAATATATATTGTCATGAGGTCAATTATAAGTGCTACGGCATTTCCACTAAAGGTGAGCAGGTTTTGTTAAAGATGTTTGAAGGCCGGATTTTCTAGTGTAGGCTTAGAAGTAGAGGAGGTGTTGTCCAAAATTTTTTACGAAATTTCAAGGATAATGTAGTTAATCATAATGAACTTTAAAGATTATATAACTAATTTTTGCGGAATTTTGCGGTTTAAGATTCACTTTAGAATCTTTTTTTGTTAATAATGTTTTATAATTAATGAGTATGAGATGTTAATCTTAATTATTAATTGATGGAGTGGTTAAGGCTGTTAGATTATCAGAGGATTAAGGTAATTTAAGCCGGTCAGATGCCCTATTTAGGTGAAGTCTCACAATGTTGGTATAAGAGCTTAGGATTCTAAAGGAATCTTGTTGATTGACGTTTAGTAAGTGACTAATTGGGAAGTAATGTGATGGAACGGGGTTAAAAAGTTTAAAAACTTTATGATTTGTGTTTTGTGTGTTTTATATTATCGAGATATCGATGGATATAGTTATGTTGTCCAATCATACTACAGCAAGAGTCGGGTTAAGGATCTGGCGAAGGCAATAGGGACCCACAACGTGTAGATTCAAATGTATTTCAAAACATGGTAGGGCAAATGTTAGATTTATGGAATATCTTACGATCATAGGTGCCAACCCAGGAACCTGTGGTTCATGTTGCTTAGGAAGTTCCTACTGCAACTCCAGCCGTTCACGAGGAACAAGCTACCTCAGTTGTTCGTCCCGGAGTTGAACCGATTGGTGCAGTTCCAGTTCAAGTTGAACCAACTATTGTTAGTAGAATCTCACAAGAGGAAACGTAGAGGAAAGAGTTTAGGAGGTACGACCCTAGGTACTTTTACGGAGAATTAGATTTGAGAACTATTAAGACTTGGGTTCTCAATCACAAAAAGTTCACAATATGTTGAATACTGACGAGCATTTGAGAGTTTTGATATTTTCATACTATTTGCTGGCCGATGCTGAGATTTGGTAGGGATCTCTACATGATGGAAATCATGTATTCAAGAATTAGGCTGACTTTCTTGAGGAGTTCAGAGAGTAATACTTTGATGAGAGTTTGAATCTAGAAAAGAAACTATAGTTTGATTATCTAGTTTAGGAAGATATGTCATTGGCTTAATACGATGCTCAGTCTAATATCTTTTGAGGTTGATGGGGAGTCGAGAATGAGAGGGAATGAAAAGATGCGCAAGTATATGTATGGGTTGCAGGAAGAACTTGGTACCACTATATCAGTGACTAAGTTGAACACTCTGTGAGAGGTTTGAGATAGACCCAAAGCTTATGAGAGTACACATACTTTTCAGCACAAATCATGACGATATTAGGGTATTGTGGAGTCAGGACAAAGCTCAAGTTTCTAGAGTAAGAAAAGATTTTCAGTAAGGTTTGAGTCAAGTTTCTAAAGGAAAGGAAAAAATGGTGAACCACCATTCAATCTGACGACAACTGTTTTTCCATCATATGTGCATCGTAATCCTTTTTTAAGCACAGCCAATAGAGTCTCAGAGATGACATAGACAGTTCAGGATAGACAAGATCGCATTTCTTTTAGTCTGCAGCTCGAAGTGGTACATTTCATTTTCAGATGAGTGGAGGTAATGGTGGAGGATCACAGGGACATGTTATAAGTTAGAGACCAGCGACTAGCTAGAAATCTTCTATAGGTAATAAAATTTTAGTTTATGGTCGGTTTAGGCATGCTTTAATTGATTCAGGATAAATGATTTTGTTTATATTTGCTTGTATGATAATCGAGTTAGGGTTAACTTCATTATGAGTCCCTATTCATATTGTCCTCAATATAGTATTTAGGGATAAAGTGTGTGCTCACTTTCTATGTGAGAAATGTATTGTTGAAATCTCTAAATACGAGATGGTTGTTGTTTTATGTATGTTGAAGTATATATAGTTTGATGAGTTGTTGAGGGCACGAGATTGGTTAGCATCTTATCTTGCACATTTGGATTGTTTCTTTAAGACAAAGTTCTTTTATCTTCCGGGTTATATAGTGTTTACTTATATTGGAACATCACTTGAGTTGCCTTTGTCTATGGTTAGGATAACCACTAATCAAGAAATGGAAATTATTTCCAGAATCATGGTACTGAGGTTAAACTCAACAAAATTTTGAATTCATATTGTCAAAAGAATGTGATAATGCAATTTAAGAATGGACAACTTATAAGTATGTTTTGCTTGAAAAGGTCATCATGATGTCTTTATCAAAAGTTTCAAAAAGTTGATGTGAAGTATAAGAAGTTCAAGGGTTTGCTCTTGACAACAATAATCCATGAGTCTGCATATCAAAGTTCAATTTTTAGACGTAGATTTTGGATTCCATAAGTTGCTGAGGTTCGAGATGAGATATTGAGAGAATGTTATTGGAATATATATAACATTCATCCTGGCTAGACCAAAGTGTATTATGATGTGGATTGATTGTGTTGGTGACTAGGGACGAAAGCTGATGTGGGTGACTTTGTGAGGATATGTGAGATTTATCAACACTTTAAGACAGATTGATGGAAATCTTGAGGTATGTTGTGATAGATTTTGTTACTCATATGCCTACATCATGGAGATAACATGATGTTGTCTGGATTATTGTTGATGGCTAGACGAATTATATTCATTTTCTTCTTATGTAATTTTCCGATACCTTCACACAGTTGAGCTTGTTGTGTGGGCGAGAGGTGGTTCTCCCGTTTGGAGTGCCACTGACGATAGTTTCTGATCTTGATGCTCGGTACACATCAGAGTTGTGGTAGGGCATACAAGAATTGTTTTGCACTCAATTTTATTTCAGTCCTGCATTTCATCCATGGGTGGATTGTCAGACTAAAAGGTTGATCTAGGTGTTAGAAGACAAGCTCAAAACTTGTGTACTGGGGTTTGGAGGTTCATTGGAATAATACAAAATTCTATGTGAGTTCTCTTATAACAATAATTTTTAATTAAGTGACAAGGTGGCTCCAGTTGATGTTTTGTATGGGATATCTTTTTGTTCTCTTGCCGATTAGGCTAAATCGGAGGATTTGGAAGAGTTGGGCCACATATGGTTCGAGACACTAAGGTTGTTTAGCGTATTCATCTAAGATTGAAAGCGACTCAGTAAAATAACAACAATTATTATGATCTCTATCACCGATTTGTGGAATATAATGAAAAATTAGGTTTATTTGAAAATCTCCCAACGCAAAAGGCCATTATAGGTTTGGATTGAAACGAAAGCTCTTTCATTAATTTATATGACTGCTTGAGATAATGAGACAGATTCGAAAGGTTACTTATAGATTTGCATTACCATTTTAGTAAGCCGGAGTTTATGATGTATTTCAAGTGTTTATGTTCAATAGAATGGAACCTGATTTGCATCATGTAATAGGGTGGAATCAGTTCGATTTTCAAGATGATGGTTCATATGAAGAGCAACCTATTTCAATTGCAAAAATGATGGTCCAAAAGCTTTGAAATAACGAAATTTCACTTTTCTTGGGTAAGTGGTAGTTTCATGGTGACTCAGAGCTAACATGGGAACAAGAGGCATATATGAGAGAGCATTTTTTGATCTCTTTGAGTCCCGATAAATTTGGTTGAAATTTAATTTCGAAGATGAAATTCTTATTAGTCGGGAAGATTTTCAAATCCCGAAATTTTTAAATCAATATTTACGGCTAATCAGGGATTAACGATGCCTAATTATGGTTTCTGCCGCGAGTCGAAAGCTAAGGATCAATGAAAATGAGATTTTTTTAATTAATTTTCTTTTTGTGTAATGTGTGCCTAGTGTTGTGTACTATATACTATGTTATTTTGTGAAATTCAAGTTAACTGAGTAAATTCGATATTTGCGGGGTTTTATCTGGAGATACGTGTCAAGAAGGGTTTCGAGATAGTCAAAATAATGACGTGAACATTCTTTTTGAATTTCACAAAAAAGTAATTGTATTTAAGTTTTAAAATCTGAATTTGTACGTTTAAATGTACTTCATCAACCATTATCAGGATTTTGCCTTGATTTTCGTGCAAATCGGGATCAGTGGTAATGAGAAATGACAACGAAGTTGGTGCAAGAATTTGTTTTAAGTTTCGTATTGTTTTACGGTGATTGAGGTTGAGATTAGGTCCAAATTGATGCAAATTTGGTTAAGTATGACAAAAGGATTAGTCCGAAAGATTTTGGTATGTCATGAACAAAGTTAAGATTTTTAAGGTTTTGATGTGACCAAAATTAGTGTTATGGGCGTTTTATGAAGATGGATTGTTTTGTTGAGAAGTTGACTCAATTTGGAAAAAAGATCAGATTGAAAATGAGCACCGAAAGTCAAAACATTTTAAAATTGGGATTTCAGAAATTAATAAATATAAAGAAATTAAGTTGCAGACAAGCAGCTGAGGGTTTATACATAAAAATCAATAAAAAACCAAATTAAATGATTCTTTTCATTTTGTTTCAATGAAAACGTTCGAAACGAATGTTCTCTAACCCTACCCGCGGACACCTACGCTCATATAGCTCCGTACATCTGATTTTTGTCCGGTTTCTTTCCACAACACTGTAGAGCATCGTGATACAGTCAGTTCGAGCTAAATTTCCACAGAGGATATGAGGTATTCGGCCCAAATTTAGTAAATTCTTAATGCCGAGATTTTTTCCATAATTCAATTTGAATTCTCACGATTTTTTGTTTTTTTTCGCGGGGTTTCGAGAGAAATTGGAAGGAATTGTTGTTAATTAGTACCTTGGGTTGATTTGGATCAATTCAGAATAAATCCCATTGGCGTGGGTTTGGGTTTTGATGAATTAAACCAATGTGATTCTGTTGATAACTGTTTTAGAGATGTTTTTATAGTTAATATTGATTTAAATTAGGTTTCAGGATGAATTTATTATTTGTTTTGATCCATTTTGACTCCAAGGGTTGTGAAAATATTTTGGTATTGGTATCAAGTGGCTTCGTGGTGTTTTGTTGTCGAGTTTTGAAGGATTTAATTGCAAAAATATTGATTTTGAGAAGTTTTTCAGTTCAAAATAAATAAAGTTTGCCTAATTGAGTGGCCATATTGGAAAACTCATATCTTCTCTGTCGGTGATCCAATTTGAGTGTTCTTGGAGTCTATGAAAAGTGGAACATGAGTACTACAAGTTCCTTTCAGGTCATCATCACAAATATTAAGGTTTTCAAGGTTAAAAAGACACCCCAATATGGCTAGTTGAAAGCTAGTTGAAACAGTTATATAAATTAATATTTTTTAAAATTGTTCTCAGGTGTACTTTGACAGCTATTTTCATTGGGTTTTGTGATACGTTTTCGCTTGAAGCTTGACCCACCAGATAATTGGGTATATAGGGAAGCTATTGGAATATTTTCAAGGTGATCTGACCTTTCGGGAACCCCGAAAATTAAGCTCGAAGTTGACTATTCATAAAGTTAAGTAAATCCCATGGTAACTTTTACATTATAGGAGTATTTCTTTAATATAATTGCTTGCATGATTTATCGTTGCATATTTGATAATCATGCATTCACAGACACGAGAGGAAGGAGGCCTTTGGGGGTCCCGTTATGTTCATTGGCTATATGTGTGGTAGGATGAACACCGTGGTGCTCTGCGACTGGGGTCACTGATCATTGTAGACACTTATTTAAGATGGATTGTTTTTGTGATGCTTGCCAGGATCATACTCCACAGTGAGTCGAGGGCGTTGCTTCTTGAGGAACATCCTATCAAACTCATGAATCTTTATTATTGTTTACCCACCATTTTTGGAAAGACGTCTTCAGATTGTGGTCGGTCAACCGAAACGGTATGGTTTACATATTTATATATTTATGATTCCTTGTGATATTAGTTTTTTATTTAAATTATTTGAATACAATGCATTTGATTATTACGAGTGTACTGGATAGTGTAGGATTTACTTAACTGAGATTATCAAATTTTTATAATTGTGTAATGACATATGCAAGTGACGATAGAGGAAAAGAAAAGGTGTCAGATTATTCGTGACTTGATAGTTCTTTTCTCTCTTAGTATGTATTGTTTTTTAATATAATATATTGTATAAAAGGGTTTTTTGGTTTGTGTGTGAATATGATATTATTTGGAATGGCTAGAACAGTTTTTGGTTGAATTGAGATAATTTTGGAGTTAAGATAATGCTAGTTTAAGAACTTTGATACCTTAAATCAAGTTAAAATCAATATATAACTTAGTTGATGCAATATATATTATTATGAGGTTGGTTGTGAGTTCTTCGACATTTCCACCAAAGCTAAGCAGGTATTGTTAAAGATTTTTGAAGGTCGGACTTTCGAGTGAAGGCCTAGAAATAGAGGAGGTGCTATCAAAAAAAAATTATGACATTTTATGGATAATGTAGTTGATCTAAATGAACTTTGACGATTATATAATTAATTTTTACAAAACTTTAAAGTTTAAGATTCACTTTAGAATCCTTTGTGGTTAATAAAGTCTTATAATTAATGACTATAAGATCTTAATCTTAATTATTAATTAATGGAGAGGTTAAGGCTGCTAGATTACCAGAGGATTAAGGTAATCTAGGCTGGTCAGATGCCCTAATTAGGTGGAGTTTGACAGACAATGTCAAAGGTAGGTTTGACTCAAATCATTTGACTTGAATCTCTTTGTATTTACATTAAGAATAGGAGTGTCGGTGGAACTTTTCATTTTTAGAATTTAAAGACCATCACGCAAATTAGCATCCGCATACAAAACGTATTTATGAGAAATGGAGCATTTATTATTTGCAATAATTGAATCAAAACCATCTAAATCCAAACATGAAACTGAAATGAAGTTTTTGCTCAAGGCATGGACATAATAACAATTATTTAAAACCAAAACAAGTCTACTAGGTAAAATTAACTCATACCATTCTACAACCAACGCAGGAACCTTTGCTAAATTTCCAACTCGTAGGATGACTTCTCCTTTCTTTAGCTTTCTACTTTTAGTGAGTTTCTACATATTAATATAAATTTAAGAACCATATCTAGTATCCAATACCAAGGAATCATTAGTAGACAAGTTGACTTTGATTACATAAATACCTGCAGCAGTAGTCACATTACTCTTCTTTTTCTTTAGATATTCAAAATAGAGCTGGCAATTTCTAAACCAATGCCTAAGTACATGGCAGAAAAAGACTATTTCCTTCCTTTTCCTTTTTCTCTCTGGGATAGTGAAGTAGAAGCTGCCTTAGGCTTGAATTGTTCTACAAGCTTTGTGAAAGTCACAACAGCCTTGGCAACTTTAGCCTTGCCTTTGGCCTTCTTTATCATATCCTTTCCTTTCTTAACCATCAACATATTAGCGATGGGTTTCTTGATTTTTGCTTAGCAGTTTTAAGGATCAAAAGCAAATCTAAGATAGAGTTCTAAATATTAGTCATGTTATAGTTCATCACAAATTGTCAATAACTATCAGGTAATGCATCTAGGATCAAATTCGTAGCCAACTTTTAGATTATGCGAAATCCAAGTCTGCCAAGATGGTAATATAGCTTTTCATTTTCAGAACGTGAGGAATAGTTGACGCACCCTCAACCATTTTGCAAGAATGAAGGTTCTTAACTGTCTCGAACTTTTCTTGCCTAACCTTCTATTAGAACATTTCCTTCAGCATCGTAGCCATATAGTAAGCTTACATGTGTTTCATTTCCTTCTAAAGTTCAAAAGCCATGGTTACAAACATAATACATGCAACACTTATTGAGTCGTTGACATGCTTAGTATGTGCATCCTTCACGGCTTTTAAAGCATTGGCTGGAGGTTCCTCAAGAATAGGATCATCCAGGACGAACAACTTGCGTTCATGCTTAAGAACAATTCTCAAGTTTGTAAACCAGTCAAGAAAGTTTGTCCTTGACAAATTATCCTTCTCAAGGATAGATCGCAGTAACAAAGTATTAGTTTGATTTGAAGAGGCCATAGATCTACAACAAATATTACACAAAATCTCATTTAGTATAGAGGAATAGACTACTACTAAATTAATAACTCTCCTTAAAAATTCTACGTTAATTTAAGGGACTAAAATCCATGTTTCACCTAATTTCAGGACAGTTAAGGCATGAAATTTTGAATTAAGTTATTTAGGTATGTACCTTTTACCAATTACATCCTATGTAACTTTTTCTTGATCTTTGTGAGATTATGACAACTTATGTCTTAGCATGTTCTATCTCATCTTGTTCGTAAACCCCAAAATCATTTTGATAGCTTTATCAAGTCTAGCCATTTCAAATAATATAGTAACTGTTACTCTACTTAGCTCAGCAAGATAACATAATGCACTCTGTGGAGGCAAACTAAAATTGATGTGATCGAATCCTTGACAAGTATTTGAGAATGAATGGAACTTGACTTAAAATTTGGAAGAAGGATTTTATTTATTTTAGTGATCATAATTTAAATGAGATAAATATTATATATTACAGTGCATGTACAATCACTAAACAAGTTAGAAAACTTTATTAATATTTACTATTACACAGATTTTCTTATGCTACGAACAGTTAGCGGCAGACCCTGCACATTAATATAAAGGTTTTTTATTTTTTATTTTTTATTTTGCAATAACATATTCCAGTTTCGAAATTTGAAAATCGTCTAAATTTTTTCACTATTTTCGTCAATCCAATTGACCAAAACTGCCTCTTGATTTAATATCGAAAATATTAATTAAAATATTTTTAATTAACTTAGGCCCACCTCTAACTTAATATATTATCTTAATCCAATTAAAATTTCTGATACTTTGAATCCTTGTCCAATAAGAATATGTTATATATTTCACCTATCGTATAGGATTTGTAGTTCTTATTGGATTACAAGTTTATCTTCTATCTAATAGGAATATACTAACGTTTAAACACAATGAGATATATGATCAAAACCAATCTCAATTCTTATTCATACAAAACAAGAAATTGAATCAAGAAACGAAATGTTTATCATGCATTCAACACCTGAATCATGATAAATTAATCATATTAACCTAATCATGACTTTTATCATGGAGACATACATAATTATTGAACAAAAACGAAATATTTATTCAGTACTAGAATCATATTGAATTAATCATATTAACCTAATCATGATTCCTATCATGGAGACATACATAATTATTGAACAAAAATGAAATATGTATTGAAAACTAGAATAACGTTAACCTAAACATGACTTCTACCATGCACATACAAAATTCGCATTGTCCAATATTAAAAACATATGTTAATTGAAATAACATATGTTAATCGAAATATTCTAAATATGAATTATATCATTGAATCAAATCATACATATGTATCAAATACATGAATTAACAATATGCTCTAAAACCAAATCTTGATAACAATTATCACATAACCTATATGTACATCATATATATACATTAATCAAGATCATGTTTTCACACATATATCATAATACATAAGAGCAAACATTTAATAGAACTGAGCCTAAGGCTCAAATACCACTGTTGGGTTTTGAGGTTCATGAGTAGGAAAAAATTCAAAACAATTTTTGATAAACCCAACATGATCAAAAATAAGTTCTATTTAACTAAATCTACAAAATTAATTCATACACTAATCCATAATTTCTTTCACTAATTCTTCGATTTTCAAAACATTCAAGTGCACGTCCTTTATCAAGAATCCACACAAGAACAGTGACCAAAATTCGAAGTGCTAGCCCCTAGAGAGATTGAAAATGTTTTTCTCTCTCCTAAAATCCAAAGAAATCAAAAATAGTAAAAAGAGAATCTTATTTCGTTTTGGGGTTTCAACCTCTATTTTTATGTGTAGATATGCTCTCTCAAGAAATCCTATTCGCTATAAAACTATGTATTTAGGCAATTCAAGTTAATTACACATACGTCCCTATTAATAAGTTATCATATGACAAATCATAAGGTTTTTATGTCATGAGTTTTATCATATAAAGTTCATTACTCTTGACCAATTGAAATTGCCCAAAACCATTCATCGTGTGTGCCCCAATAGGTTCATGCGACATTGGCAGTGAACCAAAACTATTTTGGTACACAAGTCAAAAGCAGTTTCTAACAAGGCATTATGACTACCCAAGTAGCATGAATTTCAAAATCAATACAACCTAATGAATAACATATATTATATCCTTTTGTCGTGCTTTCTTTAAACATAAAGCAGGGAAAGTCATCCTTAATTTCCAGTCGTACTAGTCTCGATATTTAAGTAGACAAAAAACATCCAAGTGACATTGATCATATCAATTCACTTGGACTTGGCCATTAATAATATTCATATAGCAACCAATCAAAATCTTTATAAACGTCCCGTTAAAGACAACATTTAATTGTGTCAAATTACCAAGCTCCTAATATTGAAGTCTAAAGTAATCTAAAATCGAATGACTAAATGATATAGCTATCATGACTAACACATATGACTTAATACATGTGGTGTTCCCATAGCGGGTGGATCAAGTACTTTGTTCCGTAACAAGTACTCATGATCTTGATTCATATCCCTATATGCTTGATCATTACATGGACATCAATCAAGATTCACACTAGCCTTAATTCATTATAGTTCCAAGTATAGTGACCGACTAGGCACATCTATGATATTTCAACAAATACCCATGGATCTTATTATAAGGTAAAAATGCAATCACTTATAATAAAATTGTAAACGAAAACTTTTATTTTATGAACTAAAATTATAAGATAAACAATGTTTGTAGATTGATCTAGGGCACATTCCCCAACACTTTTTTCTCTCTTGATCATAAGGAACGCTCTTTTCTCTTTTAAAATTTCTCAAGATTAGGTTCTAGAGGGGTGTATGCTTGGTTGGTGGTGTATGGAGTTGGTTACAAGTGTTAAAAATATGGGTTGAAAGGGGTTTAAATCCCATATCTCGATGCCGGCACCGTCCCCTACATGGCACCGCGCCGCTATAGTGTGGCCACGGCGCCAAGACCATTGTAAGCATTTTTTGCTTATAGCTCAGTGACCTGCTGATGCCTTCCCTTTGCACTCAAGGAGTCTTGTGTGTAAATACACGACATCAACCAGTCTATCTCCTAAATTTTGTAAATTTTTCATTAACTCCCGATTGATACTTATGTGTTACTATGCAAGGCTTCGTGATAGCATGAAATACCCTGTATATGTAAAAATTCTATAAAAACTTACCTCTTATTTAAGTATGTACATGACTTATACTACTTTAACTCCTTTGCATTTTTATGTTCTTTAGTGACTTAGTCGAGACTTTTCCATTTTGATGAAACGTCACCCGACAAATGGTCTCTCATACACATTTAGCACAAAATTTTCAAAAGTTGAAAAACTAGTAAAATGTTTGGATTGTTCTAACTAAGCTAACTAAATCAATAACTAATGAAATTTAAGAACTAAAATTTTAAAAATGCTTGGGCTGCCTCCCAGTAGCACTTAGTTTAACTTCATTAGCCCAACGCCTTTTCACTTATTTAGTCTGAGTCTAAATCGAGATACTCCATTTGTAGATCGGAGAAAATAATATCTCTCCCGTTCTGATGTACTTGTTGCCCTTCAACAAAGAAAATCTTCTCAACATCATCATCCTCCTCGATACTCATTGTAATCATTTTTCTTCCTCATGTGCAAGACCACATTGGCAGTGTTTAAGAATGGTCGTCCAAGTATCATAGATACATCATCATCCATATCGTGATTCATTATCTTCAAATTCGTGATGAATGTTAATCCGCCCACTTTCACATGCACATTCAAGATTCACCCTATTTTTGCTACCAAGTTATGATCAACTACTTGCAATCATGTTATATCGAGACAATTAATCATCAAATCTACTTGTAACATGTCTTTTATAAGCATTACATTGACTGAGGCTCCCGTATCACACGAGATGTTTCTGAAATGATACCCATCTATGCTCATTGGTACGCATATATCTCCAGGATCTCTCATCTTGATTGGTTGAAGTCTAGGTGTGAAGTTGAATTTTTGTTCAGGCTTCTTTGGAACAACCTTGATAATATTTTCTTTTCGGTGCTTCTTCAGAAGGTCTTTCATCTTATCGTTTAGCTCTTCATTTTTTCTTCCTCTTCTTGTCATTCTTCAAGGCATTTTCCTTTGTTGCTGAAATCCTTTAAGTTCATCTTGCCTCACTTCTATTCCATTATCATGCATCACTTCGTACTTTTCCATAGCCAAAGTGTTGACTTTTTCTGGCTTGTTCATCGCTTGCTCTTGCATTGGCTCATTCGTTGCCATAGTGCTTATCATATGAATAGCACTAAAATTCTCCATGGGCTATGTGATAATGTTACTCGAAAACTAACCTTCCTTCCTTGACTTCAAAGCAATCGCTAGCTGACTAATTTGTCTCTTCAGGTTCTTAATGAATTGTTATCTCTCATCGTCCATCCTCTTTAGAGCTTGGTTCAAATTTTACATCTCTTTTTCATGCTTCTCATGACGTCTCCTATTGTTGATGTTAATGGCGTGCAAGAATTTCTCAATTGACTTTATTCAAGTCATTTCTCCACTCTGCCCTAGCTTCTCTTGTTGGACTTGTTGATCAAAAACTGGTGGTAACTTCAGTGTTTTATCAAGATTTTCATATAAGAAGTTCGGGTTGTTGTATCCTTGATAAAATATTTGAGAAGCCATTCCTCTCGGCCTAAAGTTGTTTCCATAGCTCTGATTTTTCATGAAATTAATCTCCTCAAGCTCCATTCCTTACTGCATGTCCATTGGATAAACCACAATGGCTTAATGATTAATAGGTTGTTGTATCACTTGCATGTCCATTGGATAAATACTTGTTAGGGAATGATCTTCAATAGTCTTCAATAAAAAGATACTTTACAGTTTTATTTTCGCACTCGACACAACCGATCTCTATTCTCTCTTTTGTTTTCTAGTTATTTTCTTTATAATTTAATGGAGTTCCTTAAGACAATCTTTGGCTAAGCACTCTTATCCTAGGTTAGAGGCAAAGCAAGTCCAGAATCTTGGTTCATAGTTTGTTATGTGAGATCTTTTAATTATAATTTAAGTTATTTTAATTCCTTATATTTTACTTGTCGTTGTTGTCATGATTATGGTGCAAACTAAGGGTATGTATACGGCCAATGCATGCTTTTAGGTAGAAAACCTATAGTTAATCGTGATAATCTTATCTATAATTGGACGATTATAATGATAAAAGTAACAATCACTCACTTGTTTACCTTCAAAACCTTTTGATTCTTGAGTGTGCGTCAAATAAATCAAGGTTAAGCTGGAAGTGAGCGCGATCCGATTATTTAGAATTAGTATTCCTATGTACCTTCATGCAGTTAATGCGGTAAACTCTATTGGTGGATGTCTAGGGTGATGTGTTGACTAGAGAAGAAGTTAGTGGCAGACGTCCTAAGTATTGAGATTATGGGAATTAGGGATTTTTGGCAGATGTTGACTTCCTATAGCTAATCTACGAGGAATTGAATTAGTAGTCTTTTGGGAAAGGTTAGAGACCATGATATGCTATTGAAACTTGATTTTGATTTATGGTAACGTAGAACTAGGTATTTTCTCTCATTGAATGCACTTTTGCGAATTTTAATTTTTAGTTGTTCTAATCAATTGTTTTCTTAAAATCTCTAAAAAACCCCCGAATTTCCCTTTGTAGTTAACTTAGATTAAAACCTAAATCATGTGGACTGTATTTACCAATACTACACCATATTGGGATTGGTAACTCGAATACGGGTTATATTTGGCACGTACGACACGTGAACAACGATTAAGTTTAAAGCATCAAGTACAAATTCTTCTTTATTATGACTACATTGCAAAATGGATAAAGTTCATGTTCGAGCTTTGTGTAGATTAATAAAAAACTCACACATATTCATAATGAAAATTACAATAAAATAAATAAAAGACATTAATAAATACCTCTTATTGAGTTCTTGAATTTCCAAAGCGTCTCAAAAAGCAAGAACAATAAAACTAAACTAAACTTAATTGAAAATAATCTGAAACTAAAATGGTGGTTCCATGAACAATTATAGACTCTCTAGGGCTTCAATTGTGATCGAGGGCACTTAGTTTTGAAGCCTAGAGTTCATATATACATATATATAGTATTCTAAGTAGTACATATCCCAATCTAACTGAAATTCCTTGTTTTACTCCGAAATTCGTAAAATCGACTACAGTGATTCCAGAACAAATTCTATATAATTATTGATTCGATGTGTAAATTAGTGGAAAATTATCCGTGTTTCACCGATTTGGATAGTGATTCCTAGTTTAATCATGATTCACTACTAATTCGCTGGCACTGAATCCCAGTTCATTCATTAATTCGCTATGGATTCGTTGTGTGTTTTCTCTACTTGTTTGAATTCTTTTCTTTTCTTCCATTTTTTTCTATTTCTTCACATAACCTTAATATAACATGAAATTAAAAAAACAAGAGAAAGCCCAGTGTAGTATAGTCCTTTACGTTTAAAAGCACCTTAAAATATACTATAAAACATGGTCTAATTATTGACTTATAAATGATTATTGGTTTACAAAGCAAGAAATTTCTTAAGATTTTGATATTTATCGATTCAAAGATTTTTATAAGCAATTTGTTTGAAATTAAGTTTCCAATGAGTTTGAGGTGTGTCTTGTTGTAGAAAGACATGAATTTATTGCAAGATTATTTCTTGTTATGAAATATTTGAAAAACCAAATACATATTTATAATCAGTAAAAACCTCAATGAAAGATTGATGGTGATGCTTGATAATTTATTTTTATCATGATTTCTTTGTTTATGGAAAATTTATTCATATGATAATTTGTTCATTAATTATTATTGTTTTATGTAGTTCGTTTATATTTCACGAGGTATAGTTGTTTTGTTGAAAACTTGACTTAATTTTTAAACTTTGAGGACAAGCTTTTGGAATGAGTTTGTGAGTATTTAGTTGAAGTGAAGTATAAAGAAGCAAAGTATGGAAGATTCAAGAGGTAGAATCTATTTGTTCATTATTCAAAGTTGATTGAAATTTTGAAATTTTTGATGAAGATAACGGTAATATTTCTTCATTTTATTTTATTTAGTTAGAAATTATAAAATTGAATATAATTTAGATTTAAATAGAAGATATATTTTTATTAGCTATGAAAATAAAATTTTATGATAGAAAGGAATTTTTATATCCTATTTGACTTAACTAGATTTTGAATGCACTAGAAGAGTTTAGAGGGATTAATTGTTTTGTGTTAGACATGAAAATAGTTAGAAGATCAAATTAAAAGTGCAAGATAAACAAGATAGATCTCTAAGAATCTTGATATACAAAGATTATTTGTCAAGCATTATATATAATGAAAATAACTTATGCCACAATTAAGGGATGAAATAGGAAATTAGCGAATAAACATTTACTTAGTTGGAAAGAATACTTCCTTAACTATGATGAAAGTGAGAAGTGTTAACATGAGTTTTTAAATGAAAAAAATAAAGAGACCCACAAGTTCCAAAGGAAATGAAGCAAGGAATCTAGTGGTGGAAAAAATGTGAGAAAGAATTCTTATGAAAATAATAATGGTATCCAAAGGAAACGGAGCGAGATACTATAGGAATGAAAAAGAAAAATATGGAAAGAAAAAAATAAATAGATATATAGAATAATGGAAGAATTTTAATAAAAAAAACTCTTAAAATAAAAGATTTAAATCAAGTGCTTATAGCTAAGTTGAGTGAAGTATCTCTTTTTTCAACATTCCAATAATTGAACATGATAATGATGTGTATTGGTGTCTAAAACATTTTTTTATTGACTTTGATTGTGAAGGTATTTTTAAATATTGTTTGAAACTGATATTGATTTAGTGAATTTTGTATCTTGAGAATATATATTAGTCATTGTAAGCTTGATGCTTGTTAGTGGTGATTGAGAAAGCCTGTATAATGGCTTGGCCTGGGTATTGATTGAACTTTAAGTTCTTATGTTTATTGCATAACAAGGGTTGAATTGTCATTTAAGGGGATGTTCTTTGAATCTTTAAATTCTATCTTAATTTTTATTTACATGAGGATAATATGTTTCTATTTAATGATCACTTCTATTTATGAATAAGAGTAAATAATTATGAAATCAGAATAATGGATGAAAAGAGAATATAATTAAGAGTATTCCGTTGCTCGGGATAATAAAGTACTGAGTTTGGGGTTTTTTGATAAGTCAATAATTAGACAACAACAATAACAACAACATAGCATCAGTCCCAAATTAATTGGAGTCGGCTACATGGATCAAACTTTTCCATTGTGCTCCATTAGTACAATTTATGGTGAGCTTTCCAAACCATTCAAATCCCTCTTAATTAATGCATCCCATGTTAACTTTAGTCTACCCCTACCTCGTCGAATTTCTACAGTTTCTATTGAGTCAAGTTTTTTTGTGGGGGCATTTGTAGGCTGTCTTTGCAGGTGACCAAACAAATACAACCGCCCTTCCCTGATCTTTGTATCAATTGGTGCTACTCCTACTTGTCTTTGAATTTCTATATTTCTTATTCTATCTTTAAAAGTTTTACCACACATCTAATTAAGCATCATCATTTCTGCTACGTTCATTTTATGTAATTGTTGTTGCTTTACCGCCCAACATTCACTTCCATAAAGCATAACTGGCCTAATTGTGGTTCTATAAAATTTTCCTTTTAACTTAGTAGGAACATTTCGATCACAAATCACCCCTGTTGCACTCCGCCATTTTTTCCATCCAGCTTGAATTCTATGTGTGACATTATTCTCACTATTACCATAATTTTGTATGATTGATCCTAAGTATCTAAAGTGGTTCACCTTAGGAACTTCTACTTCTCCTAATTTTATCATTCCATCATCTCGATATCTAGTGTTTCTAAACTCACAGTGCCTGTATTTGGTTTTCGTCCTACTCAACTTAAAGCTTTTAGATTTTAATGTATTCCTCCAGAGTTCTAATTTCTTATTCACTCCATCTTTTGTTTCTTCCACTAAGACAATATCATCTGCAAATAGCATACACCATGGTATATCCTTTTGGATATGCCTAGTTAGTTCATCCATAACTAAAGTAAACAAATAAGGGCATAAAGCCGATCCTTGATGTAGTCCTATTGTAATGAAAAATTCTTTTGTAGCTCCTCCAAATGTCTTTATATTCATTACTACTCCATCATACATATCCTTAATAGTGTTTATGTATCTAGCATGCACTCATTTTCTTTCTAGAACCCACCAAAGAACATATTTAGGTACCCTATCATATGTCTTTTCTAAATCTAAGAACACCATATGAAGATCTTTTTTTATTTTCTCTATATTTTTCTAACAATCGTCTTACAAGGAAAATCGCCTCCATAGCAGACCTTCCAGGCATGAAGCCAAATTGGTTCTCAGATATTGTTTTTTCTCTCCTTAGCATATTATCAATTATCATCTCCCAAAGTTTTATAGTGTGACTCATAAGTTTAATTCCTCGGTAATTTGAGCAACTTTAAATATCTCCTTTGTTTTTGAAGATTGGCACCAGCGTGCTTCTTCTCCAATCTATTGGCATCTGTTTTGAATTTATAATTTGTTACCCAAGTCAATCCAACTTCTCCTAAGCATTTTTAAACCTCTATGGGTATTTCATTTGGGCCACATGCTTTCCCTATTTTCATTCTTTTCAATGTTTCTAATATTGCGTGTATAGTTTACATTTCTTTTTTGGTGTGGGTTTTCATCTATTAAAGATCAACTTGGCCATTAATAAATAAACTATCGAAGTAACTTCTCCATCTCTCTTTAATATAATCCCAGCGTGTTAAAACATTTTGATTTTCATCCTTAATACATCTTACATGACTTAGGTCTTGTTTCTTTTTATCTCTTAATTTGACTAGCCTATATATATATTTTTTGCCATCTCAAGTACCTAACCTTGTATATAGATCTTCCATGAAATTTTATTTAGCTTGACTAACCACTTTTTTAGCTTGTTTTCTAGCTTCTCTATATTGATTGTACACATCTTCATCTTGAAACTTATGTATTTTTCTATACATCTATCTTTTAGTCTTAATTGCTCGTTGGACATCCTCGTTCCACCACCATATTTCCTTCTTTGGTGGTCCCAAGCCTTTAGATATACATAATACGTTTGATCCCACTTTTCTTATGCAACTACTCATTTCGAACCACATTGTATTAGCATCTAAGTCAATATTCCAAACATTTTCCTTTAGTAGTTTTCCTCTAAACTCTACTTGTTTACTATTTTTAGGTTCCACCACTTTATTCTAGGTCGCTAACTCTTTTCTTCATATTATATCGTCGTTTAGCCTAATATCAAGTACTACTAATTTATGTTCGATAGTAAGCGCTTCACCAGGTATTACTTTCCAGTCTCTACATATTTTTCTATCTATTTTTCTTGTTAAAATAAAATCTATTTGACTCTTGTTATGACCACTACTAAAAGTAATTATATGCGACTCCCTCTTCCTAAAACTAGTATTTGCTAAGATAAGGTCGTGTGCTGAAGCAAATTCTAAGATTGATTCTCCTTATTCATTTCTATTACCATAACCAAAACCTCCATGAACTCTCTCAAACCCATCGTTACTTGCTTCGACATGCCTATTTAAATCTCCTCAAATAAAAATCTTTTCATCTAATGGTATACTTTGCATAAATCTATCCATATCATCCCAAAACTTGCGTTTGAAGCTCTCGCTTATTTCTACTTGTGGTGCATAGGCGCTAAGTACGTTAGTTTTTCCGTCTCCAATAATTAATTTAACTAGAATCAATATATCCCCCATTCTCTTAACCTCTACGACCTTATCCTTATATTCATTATCAATCACAATTCCTACTCTATTGCATTTTCTATCTATACCAGTGTACCACAATTTAAACCATGTGCTTCCTATTTCTCTATTCTTTTCTCCTACCCATTTTTTCTCTTGGAGGCAGGCAATATTAACTCTCCTTCTAATCATAGTATCTACTACTTCTATTAACTTCTCTGTAAGTGTTCCTATGTTCCATGTTCCTAAATGAATTTTTTCTCCCATTTGTGTTTATTTTCCTTTTCTATTTCTATTTTGTCTAAAAGATCTAATATCTGTATCTATGATTTTGTTTTTGTTTTCGTGTATGTTTTGAACTAGCTTCTTTACCCACACCCGTCCTTTGTGTGGGAACCCTTGCTCATTTTTCTTCAAATCCGGGCAACAATGTGAAGGGACTAGCTTCTTTACCCACACACGTCCTATGTGTGGGAACCCTTGCTCATTTTTCTTCACACCCAGGCGGCGATGTGAAACACCCTTGCTCATTTCTCACTACATCCGAGCTCCGATGCAGCGTGTCGCTAGGTTGGAACACCCCAACGTTTATATATGTTTGATCAATTTCATGAAAAGTGACAAAAGTTTTACGCTGGCTGTTGACCTATCGCAACCCTCCTCCATTTCTCAAAAATGGAAAATGAGCTTGGGGCCTCCCTCCCCCACTTTTCGGGTATGAAAAATGAGTTTGAGAAAGTCAATAATTAGAAAAAAAATTTAATATGGTTTAGGGTGATTTTAGATGTAAAAGGTTATATTACATTAGGTTTTCTCTTGTTTTGTGATTTCAGGTTATATTAAGGTTATATGAAGAAGTAGAAGAAAAAGGGAAGAAAATTGAAGAATTTAGTTAATTGAAGAAAATGTGCAACGATTCCACAACAATTTAATGTTTACACTAGGATTTGCTACATAAATTAGCGGTAGAGAAGTCCAGCGATTCATCAGCGTTTTAGAAAATGAACTAGGATTTGCTACACAAATCGGTGAACCACTGAGTTATAATTCCACCAATTTTCCATCGATTTGGCTGAGATAGAT
The DNA here is from genome assembly GCA_039657325.1 of Stephania cephalantha. NCBI lineage: Eukaryota > Viridiplantae > Streptophyta > Magnoliopsida > Ranunculales > Menispermaceae > Stephania > Stephania cephalantha. The sequence continues at coordinate 19,640,829 of CM077576.1, forward strand.
GATTCAATCAGGATTCGTTAATGTCAGCCATACGAATATTGGATTACAAAAAATAATTTAAGTTTGATTGGGATATGAACACTATATAATACTATATATATGATGATAAGGTTTCAAAATTAAGTGCCCTTAATTTCCCTTGAGAGCCATTGATTAGTTTTAGACTATTTTCAATTGATTTTAGTTTAGTTTTATTATTTTTGCTTTTGAAAACTCTTTAAAAATTCAAGTTTTCAATAAAAGGTTTTTTCATTAATGTCTTTTATGTATTTTATTACAAAGTTTATTTTGAATATGTGTGAGTAATTTATTAATCTAAACAAAGTCTGAACATGAACTTAAATTGCAATGTAGTCATAATTAAGAAGAATTTGTGTTTAATGCGTTAAACTTAATCGTATATTTCAATTCACGGTTTTAATAGATTTATTTTTGCATATTACAATCAAGAAGCTTTATATTACATGCATAGTCGAGAATGTGTATTATGATATTTAGGTTCTAAATCTAATATAAAGTAGTAACTGTGATTAATTTGAAAGGTCTTTTCCATTTAGATGTGTTAGATGAATTGTGTTCTAAGTTTGATATTGATATGACTAGTTCCGATAATATTGACTTAGTAGTAAGAAGTTTTCATAAAGTGTAATGTCGTTTTGTTTCAATCAATTATCTTTGAGCTTTTGAAGAACTAATGGTGATAAGATTAGAATATGGCTTTTCCATCGATATAAGAAAAAAAGATGGCTTGATAAAGGCTATCAACCTTGCTTATGATTTAGGTTTAATGATTCAAGAATACTTCATAATATGATGATATTATCATTATGACTATACTTTAATTAATATGTTCGGTTGCAAAACGGTTTATATTTCATTGTGCTGGATATTTCTTTAGATTTTTTATATAAATTTTATTTGAATTGAATTTAGAATATTTATTATTAGTGCATTTGATTTGTGTTAGTTTAATTAGTTGCTTTAATTATTTTAATTTGATTAGATAATTTTAATTCCCATTTTAATTAAGTTAAAGTAAAATAATTGAAACTCTCGGAAAACCTTTTTCTTAGAAAGTTTGCAAAATCCCTATAGAGACAATCCCACTTATCACTACTAGAAATAATAAGACTACATGACTTATTGTACACGCTCGACACGTGTCATATCCTACATACATTAAAGGCACTAGATTTCGGTAACCTAAATCATTTGGGTCCTTGAAAGTCAGTATCAAATACATCTTTGACTACCCATGCTAGTTTACCCACATTAGCTATATTGAATACACATTTATCTACATCATGTGATCTATTACACCTAGAGCACCTATGGGCATCATTCAACAACATCTTGTAGCTTAATAGATTAGCCCCATAGTCTATGCCTTTCTTGTTGAGTGCATATCGTTGTACTCCCAACATCATATCGAGCATCTCCCTACCATTAGTTAACTTAGAAACTGTGGTGGTCAGGCCCTCTACTTCTTTCACTAAGTCATCTCCCTCTTTTATGACCTTTTTCAAATCATATTGAAGGTCATTCATGGTCTCATTTTGAGACTCAATCTCACAAATTGCCACGGTCGAACTCTATTTGAGTTGTAATCTTTTTTACCTCTTTTTTCAACTCTTTCTTGAGTTCATCAATGCTAGGCATATCATCTAAATCATTAACATCATCAAGATTTAAAGCGCTAGAATCATTTACCTCACTTTGTGCCATAAGAAAAAGGATAGTTTTCTCATTTTTTTCGACTCGGAGTCGAAGCTAGATGAAAATTAGTCATCCAATATTGCCTTGAAGCTCTTTTTGCCTTTCCTCTTGTCTTCAATCTTCTTGGATCAAATATCGGCTTTGATATGGCCCACTTTGCCACAATTGAAGCAAGCTACTTCACTTGACTTACCACCTTTGGCTCCACCTTTGTACTTCCTCTTGTACTTGTCATGCTTGTACATAGCCTTGTGAAGCTTTCTTGAAAGCATAACCACTCCCTCCTCAAGTTCATTTTCATCACAAGATTTCTCATCATCAATTATCTCAACTGGTGGGTTAGGAGCTTTCAACTTTGCAGGTTAACTATTTGCCTTCAATGTTATTGCCTTTTTTGACTTTTTCTTTGATTCACCACCAAGTTTTTCCAATCTAGCCTTGTCCTTTAGCTCAAATCTATGGACAATCAATCCTCCCCATAAAGCATCAAAGGTGTAGTCACTAGAATTTTGCGTTAATTAAATATCACACTTCTTTGCATCTCATTCCTCAGGCAAACCTTTAAGGAACTTGTATACCGAGGACTCTTGATCATAGTACTTTCCAAGGTTCTTGATCTTCTTTAAAAGCTTGGCAAAATGAGTGATTGCGGTAGCAATGTCTTCATCCACTCCAACTTGGAAAGTTTCATAGTGTTCCTCAAAAATCTTTAACTTTGTTTTCTTCGCTTGAATGGTACCCTCATAGTGAACTTCAACTTTTTCCCATCCTTCTTTAGCTGCAGTTAGTGCCTACCTTGGCGCTGGGGCGCTAGGTTTAGTGCCCACAACAATTCCCTGCTATTTTGGGGCACTAAACTGGGCTTAGGCGCTGGGGGCGCCTGATCAGAATTTTACACATATTTCATGAATTTTGACTTTCATTTGGATTGCTTAGAGTTTGAATTTGATGAAGCTCATAATACACGAAAACGTTCAACTTTGAGTCTTGTTTTCTATAAAAGAAACAACAAGTCATTTGGATTTGAAATGAGAGAGTTATGACTTAAATACTGAAGCTTGGTCAAAATAAACTTTGTCGAAACTTAGCCAATTTGATGTTGTTATTTCCCAAATCATGTACTCTCTTCCTGAAACCTACAAACTTCTTCTAACCACATTGAAATGTGTGAGATATCATCATTTCATTACTCGCTTCTAGCCTCACTTTCCTCCTCGCTTCGTTTATTGCGCTAATCATTCAATAACCATATTTAACTACCACGCACACAAAATGCTATGGATTAGTATAAAATCATGTATTATTTTGCAAAAATATAAAATAAATACTACTATAAAACATATAAACTATGCTAAGCATCAATTATCCAATTACTCTTGATGATAGTTATAATTGCACTAGAGAAATAATGAAGAGCTATGAATAGTTGTTGATATTAATGACTCGGAAATCGAGTTGAAGGTAAGTCATGCCCTACAATAAGCATATGATTCAGTTCTCAAAAAAGTATTCAAAAATAAATCGGCCTCGTTTTTCAAGGACGGTCCAGGTGATACAGTAAAGATTTTTTTATACAAAGCAATATTGGTAAAAGGTTAGATTTTAAAAAAAATGATTGCATTGGCAACTGCATCATCAGGTGTACCCACATCATTATTGAACATGGAACATTAGCTAACAATCAATGTTGGGCTAAATTATTGTTGACTACACACTTGATTATTTAGGATGAATCACTAATGTCAAATAAACATAACATTGAAGCCATTAATTCTATGCTTAGGGACATTATGGATAATAATCAACCTATTGGCGGTAAAGTAGTCATTTTTGGAGGAGATTTCATACAAGTGCTTCACATAATACAAAAGTTTAACAAGCACGATGTAATGGACTCGCCTATCATAACTTCATATATTTGGTCGTTGCTGAAAAAAGTCAAGTTAGTTGACAATATGAAAGCAAGACATGATCGAGTGTTTTCTGAATTCATACTTCTACTTGTTAATGGTATTGAAGAAGAACTTCCATGCAATCTTATTGCTATACCTTGTTAATTTTCACTTGTAGGTACAAAATCCACAAGCAACCTGCTCGCAACACTACTTCGCAAGCCGGTAGATCTCTGCCAGTACCGATGTTGTAACGACTCGAATTTAAATCCAAATCATCTATGATTTTTTGTTGTGTTCTTTGTCTTATTATGTTGTTAATTTTATTTAGTGAACTCATGGAAAATTAGTTGAGTCCAAGACTTTACTAGATAAAACGAATACCACCTTCACAAGAACACATTTAGTAGCTATGGAAAGATTTGATGAAATACTAATTAATTGGATCTTAATTGATTGAGAGAATTTCTAGGATATATATTGCTCCCATATTCTCCCAAAGTGTTAAAACGGTACATTTGGTTTGTTTCTTGATTTGATCATTGAATCTCTTAGCGTAGACTAAGACTCTCTAAACTTTAATTTTGGATTTGATTGGTTTCATGATTTGATCGTTGTTGTCTTAATTGGGTTAATGAGTTTGGTTTTGAAATAAAAGATATTTTCTTAAAGCAATAGAGTTGCCAAGTCGTCTTAACAAATAAGTTTCGAATCGATTCAATGAATTGCTTGAAAACAAGTGAAGTTTTGTTGTCCTTCAAGTTATCTTCAAACACAAAAGCTTTCTTTAGGTCCAAGTTGTTCTACTTTGAACTTTAAGTAATTTGTTGATAATGATTTGAGATTGATAAAAAAAAAGGACATAGTGCAGGATAGGACTAGCCAATAATGTTGGGTCGTTAAGTCCCAACTCAAGGAGCTGCGCATTTGCACAGTTCGTGAAAGGGGGCGGGAGTGCACGCATGAGAATGCGTGTGCGCTGCTCTCAGTTCAGGCCTGAGTTGAACGTGGGGGAGAGCTCACTCAGCACCCTTTTGATCGACCTAGCTGTTAAAAACCCATTTAAAAAAGAAAAGAAATAATAATAATTATAATAAATAATAATTATAATAAATAGAAATAAAATCATAAATAAAATAAATAGAATCTGATATGCAAACATGGATATCGAAGAGACTTTCCTATGTAATTTAAATATGTATTTCGAGGTGTTTGAAAGGTTTTCAAAACTAAATTTATTTACCAAAAGTTCATGTTATCTTTTGTAATTAACCACCAGCTGACCTATTTAGGTTGATTGGATTTTGGAGTATGCTCATGAGTGCTAACGAGGAATTCGAAAATTAGCATACTTGATAAGTTGGGATTTAGGTAATTTTTATTATGTTTGTTTACCTTTCTACTAGACTATATTGATATGATTCATGTAATTATGATATCATGTACTTGGGGTGCATTGTTAGACATTGTGTGTAGATAACTTAGTGGAGTTTGCTCGGAGTGTTTTGGACCAAAAAGTACTTGTTCGACCAAAAGTTTGGGACAATATGACCGTAATAGGAAGAATAACATAGGGCAGTTGCCTTGACTTTTAATTTTAACAATTGAGATTACGATATATTCATATGTTCTCGATAAATGGTAAGTAGTAGGTGCTAAGTATAGTTAGACTTGTTTTTAGACTTGATGGTAGTTGAAACTTTAACAGTGAAAGGGAAGGGAGCAGTGGCACTGCTACAACCATATTAGGATCAACCCTTACGAACTTCGGTATGGTTAGGAAGTCTGCCATAGTAGCTCATACATGTCTAGCATTTGCACATTTTGATGCATCAATTAATTCGTTTAAATATTTCCATGCTTATTTCCTTTTATCATACTAAATATTTTGCAGGTCATACATCTTTATTTAATTTTGCATCTAATAAATGGAATATTCATAATGCCTGTAAATTTACCCAACTTATTGAGCATCGTTGATTATTTGTGCTCACCCAATAATTCTACCCTATAGGCTCTTCGTCGAGTGTTGACAAGGGGAAGGGAAAAGCTCTAACTATCTAAAGAAGTATCATTCTATTTAAAATCCTTTAAGCTGGTAGGATTAGCCATTATGTTATATCTTTTATCAACTATTTATTAATATTTATTTCGTAGCAGTTACAGTTTGCATTTCATGTTTCTATTACAGATAATGACTAATGAATTAATAATAACGCATTAGATGAAAGAAGGCTCACTAGTCAGATTCCTAACTCAGTGATCGAGTTAGTTAGCAAGTTATGAATCAAGCTAGGCTAGATGGGATTCATTTTGGAAATAGGTCCCGACAATATCGTCCCCTACTTAACCACCTTCAACTCATAAGTGTGGAGTTTCTCCTAAAAGGCCTTGGTTACTATTAGATAAGAGATAATCACTTATATGCTTTATTAAAAAGTTTCAATTAATCAATATGGAACTATGATTTTAGTCCATATATCTTCAACACTCCACCTGGACCGAAATTCATTCAAGGTGTCTTAAGTCGTCTCGGCAGGTCCCGTCCGAACCATCGACAATAATACCATGTTAATTCTTCACTCGCAGGCACAACATCCACAAGGGGCTGCACACGACATTACTTTACCGGTCGGTGGATCTCCGCCAGTACCGATATAGACCCTAACTTAACTATTTTCAATTCATAGGTGTGAGATTTTATCTTAAAAAGGCCTCGATTACTATCAAAAGGGAGATAATCACTTGTATACTTCATTACGATGTTTCACTTAATCAATATGGAACTATGATTTCGGCTTACACATCCCCAACATACCTTCAAACATCAATATGTTTATGTTGATTAGAGGATCTTGTTGGATGATTTGATTACAATCATGTGGTGGCCCCAAATCCCGAGGCAACCATGGGCGCTGCCACGTCGCATGACACGCCAACAAGCCTTGTCACATTGTAGCCTGCTTATCTACGACATCCCCATGACCTAACTGATTACTTACACATTTTACATTAAACTCTAACTTAGTCATTAATCTTCATATATTTATTAGCAATTTAAATTAGTTGCTTCATCAGTTTATTAAGTATTAATACAATTTTAAAGTGGAAAGTCTTTAAGTGAATAAATTATAAAATATTGAACAATTCAAAATAGTGGAAAACTCGGTAAAAAGATACCATGTATAAATCAAACGTGAAATAAGTACAGCAAAAGACCCATTTAGAAGTATTCAATGTTCTACAGTCCCTAAAACCCAATGAAAAGTAAATACATACATATTGTAATGAAATACGAGCTAGCGTCAATATCTCAAAAGTAGTTGCCCAATACCTCATTGTCCTTGCCCTTGCCTTTGCTCATCGAGGGATCTGCACTTGGTCACCCAAAAAATATAGTGGCGAGTCCAGTGAGTAAATCCCTAAGAGAAGTCCAGACAATATTCATGAAATAAAATTGGTAAACTACGAGACATGCGAATATGACAGCTGGCAACAAAAAGTCATACTCCTATGAATGTAGGCGGCACACGGCAAGCAAAAAAATAGTAGTGAGTAATAACACAACACATACAGATCAAAGCAGGCTCGGAAATAAGGTAGTAATAATAAATAATCGAATAATACGAGAAAACCCCGACCTAAATTAGTCGGTAATCGATAGAATAGGACAAGAACGACGAATATGCTCGCAGGCTTACAATGACTAAACCCTTACTACAGTTAACGGATGAACCCCTCGAGACGCTATTTCAAGTCAAAGGAACATCTAATTCCTCCCGACGGTCGTAGATACATACTAGTGCCATCAACACGAGTGCTAAAAACAAGCAAACTTGTGTAAGTGACTTAGCCACAACCAATATATACGTAACCGAATTAAAGTGAAAACCCATGTATGCCCACCAACAGTACACATTAATCCGATATCGATAAAACAAAACCATGAATTTTGTGAGGCGTTCCAATGGGTTTGCGAACCTCAATACACGCTCCAACTTCCCTAGACTCTTGAACCCGACCTCGCTTAGCTCTTTAGACGAGCTACGTTCTCTCAATCCCTTTAAGTCAGTTTATTGTGTTTATTGTGTATTCAGATTGGTTGAATAAGTTTTTAAATTGATCTTCCCAAATCGCCCACTAAAGACTAAATAAAGTCCCAATTTTCATCTAGTGCTGCAGCGCATTTTTTGGCATGAAATTGTCAAAATTTCAAAAACCTTTCGTAGTACAAAGTTTTTGGTCTCTATCTTAGCTTTCTAAAAAGGCTTGGTTTGTGAAATTTTCATTTAAAATGAAAGAAATATCGCAATTCTACAAAAATGGCTCACATTTGAACCTAATCCGACCAGCATATTTATTTCTCCCAATCTATAGTTTTAAAAATTGTGATTATTGGTCACAAGGAAGTTAACATACCCAATAACAACATTCTAAAAGATTGGCTCTTTTGGATAAGTAATTAGGGATTCATGCCTTTAAAAATTTAGTTTCAAAAATCTTGTAATTGCATTCAATCACCTATTTGTAGAGCATTTTTTGACATGAAAACATTCGAATTTCAAATTTTTCAGCAGGAGAATGTCGTTCCCTTATGAGTTAGCTTTCAAATGCCACCAGAATTGGTCCATTTTGATTTAAAATGACGATGTTATGACCAAATTACAGTGACAGGTTCATAACAACATGCAGAATTTCAAATTTTGTTTTACAACATCAAAAATTCATAACTTTTTTATTTCAAGAAAAATTAAGAACTTTTTAATAGCTAGATTATCAGCTTAAAATGAGAAATCCAAATATATAAACCAATTCCAAAAACTTAAAAATTTAGCCTTTGAAAATGACAAAAAATCAGAAAAGATTTCAAACTTGAAATGGAGGGATGTATAGATATGGCTGTAGTTTGATCCTTAGCTCCATATGCTCCATGAAAGTGATGAAATGCTTTGATCCTACTCTTGAAATCTTTGATTCCAGCAAGAGAAGAAGTCCTGAATTTTCTTCTTCTCAAATGTTGCTTTGTGTTGCATGTAGAGAATGAGCACTTCATGTACATATATATAAGTATTTGGATAGCCTAATTCCAACCACACATCTCCTTCAAACTTACTTATCTCTATGCAGATCTAATGGTTCTAAATCACTCCTAACCCCACTAATTCAAATCATCCTAACACATATTTGAACACCGAGTCTTATGAAGATGGTGACAACACACATCCCGAGCCATATCAATGCTTAGTGTTTTATTTTCTTAACTTAGGCCAAATTAAGTTAATTTAGACTAATAAATAATTATGAATATAATCACATAAAGTTAGTTTGTTTAGTCAAATACTTCACATATTTGCAATCCCACTAACCCTCGACTACCCGGCACCCGGTGCTCCGCACCTTAACACGTTTCTTGAGTCGTGCCCTATTTTTACCTTATTTAATTAACTAACTTAGGCTATTATTTAATTAGATACCATACTCTAGTTCTTAGCCTAGTCTAGCATCCCCGAGTAACTACTAGTCGATAACCGCATCTACACGCTTCCCATCGTAACTTCTGGTCACACCAACTCACCCGATAACAATGTGACACACATGCAATGCAATACAATAATATAATTGATTTTAAACACCACTCATAAGCAACCATCATCCACAAATAACATATTCCCTCGGTTCTGGTATCCACGTAAGGCTAGTTCTCCATGTAATGTCCGAATTACAACCGATTAACAATAATCCTAGTTAATTAATTTGGACCGTTACAATTCTTCCAAACTAGAAGAAATTTCTTCCCAAAAACTTATATCTCGAGGAATCACTGGTTCAATTAATCTATCCATGTGTGACCATGCCTCACACCTTGATAGTTCAACTTTACAATCCCCAAGCACCCTACTACTCTTGTACCTATTATAGGGAAGTAATGTTGCACTGAGATATAGACGCGTGCTACTAAGGCGATCATGATTCGTTATGCTCTCTTACACCTTTGCAACCTACTTTCGGCTCGATTTTGTGCCTAAGTTACCTTAACCCAGTTACTTATCACTCAGAAACTTTCAACCTCTCCTATCATGTATGATAAATAATAGACTTAACCATTTATTCCATGAAATACCATGACATACATTGACATACTGTTAACTACCTTAACCTACCATGCACGCATGACCTTTAACAACAATTATTCAAAATTTTAAATCACGTGCCCTCAACCCGCTGCTGGCACATCTCCTGCCCTAGCTCTGTCACCACGTGCACCGGCTCTCGAGTCTGCACCAGTGTCACCACTACTGGATTCACCGATTTTTGTGGATAGTCCCTCCTGACATGACCCTCCTGGCCACATCACTAACATATGGTCTTTCAACCTAGTCCTGCCTGCTTACTCTCGGACCCCTAAGTCTGTCTCTGTGGTCGCTCTGGTAGTGTTGTCACAGCATAAGCTTTGGCAGTCCGATCATCGTCCATACGGCCTCGACCATAATGTATGTCCTCTCTGTCATTTTAATCTCTCTGTTTCTTAAGCATAGAACTTCGTCCCGCCTGCCTCTCTAACTCAGCGAATGAATGCTTGTTGCCCTTTTTCATCATATATGTATCATGGGTAAGTGTTCTATCATACATCTCGTGTAGTGTTTACGGTATAGTGGTAGTAATGGCTCTAGCTATATCCTCAATCAATCCTCTGACGAAGTAATAAATCTGTAGTCTTTCGATGCTCTCAACGTCTGTGGGAAATAGTAATAAGTACTAGTACCTATCAATGTACTGTAACACTGACTTGCTGCCCTCTTTAAAAGCTAAAAACTCCTCTCTCAGCCTTGACTGGATCTCGATTAGAATTTAATGATCGTAGAATACCTGTCAAAACTTAGCCCACATGGTCGGATATGGATACGTATTTGTGTATGTTGTCCACCACACAGCAGCATATGCCCTGATATCCTTGCATGTGCTCTCGTGAGTCCGCAATAGCTTATGTAGCCTCTTATAAGCAATCAACCATTTCCCAACTGCCTACGGGTCTTTGCCTCCATAGAAATATTTGGGATTAAAGTTGATGAACTCCCTCATCAACTTGACCTCTGTTGTCATCAAAGTCTCAAATACATATGTCTATGCTGGCATAGCTATCGGTGTCTCAATCATAACTGTCGATGTCTTGGTCAACACTACTATTAGTGCACCAACCACAACCGGAGTCTCTTGTACAACTGCTTGCATTAGTACAACCTAGATAGTCATTGCGACTGTCGTCGTAACAACTGTCATATATGTCGTGCTTTGTATCCGAGTGCTAATGAGTGATGCAAGCGTCGATGTCTATGTGTGCAAAATCTCCATCAATATCTTAAACTGCCTATCGTAAGCTGTGAATCACGTGACTACTTTAGGATCTAAACCCTCATCTCTGGTTTGATCGCTCGTCTGATGAACATCAGTAGTAGGTGGAGCTGGTTAGGCATCCATTGTGATTTGCATCGAAAAGTGTGCTCCGAATCATTTTTTATATACACATACATAATATATACAATAAAAACATAACACATATAAGCCCTATCTCTTCTCGACTCAAGTTTGCTTCCCAACAAGAATTATAAGTCAGGATCTTCAGGTTTCCACATCTAAGTTTGTTTGCTTAAGTTTTATCCGGTTTCTTTAAACTATTCCCGAGGCTCCATCGAATTCGCTCTAATATCAAACTGTAGTGGACTCAAATCCTGAGGCAACCCTAGGCACCGCCACGTCGCATCACATGTCAACAAGCCTTGCCACTTAGTGGTCTGCTTATCTACGATACCCTTCGACCTAATTGATTGCTTACATGTTTTACATTAAACTCTAACTTATCTAATTAAAGCGATTTAAATTAGCCAGTCAATCAATTTATCATGTATTAATACAATTTTCAGTCTTTAAGTGAATAAATTATGCAATATTTAAAAATCATAAGTAGTGGAAAACACGGCAAAGAGATACCTTGTATATATCAAAGGCGGAATAAGCATATCAAACGATCCATTTACATGTATTCAATATTCTGTTGTCCCCAAAACCCAACAAAAAGTAAATACATATATAATGTAATCAAACACTAACTGACATCACTATCTTACAAGTAGTCGCTGAATACCTCCTTGCCTTGCCCTTACTCGTCAAATGATCTGCACTCGGTTACCGAAAAAATACGGTAATGATTCTATTAAGTAAAATCCCAAGAGAAGTCCAAAGAATATTCATGAAATAAAATTGGTGAACTACGAGACATGCGAATATGACAGCTGACAACAGTAAGTCATACTCCCATGAATGTAGGTGGCACACGGCAAGCAAAAAAATAGAAAAAAATAGTAATGAGTAGTAAAACAACACATATAAATTTAAGCAGGCTCATAAATAAGGTGGTAATATATACTCGTAGGCTTACAATCGAATAATACGAGAATTCTTAACCTAAACCGATCGGTAATCAATAAAATAGGACATGAACCACGTATATACTCGTAGGCTTATAATGACTAAACCCTAACTATGGTTAACGGATGAACCCCTCCAGATGCTATTTCAATTCAATAGAACATCTAACATCCCACTACGGTTAACGGATGAACCCCTCCAGATGCTATTTCAAGTCAATGGAACATCTTACATCTCGCTTGATGGTCGTAGATACATTTTACTGTCGTCAACACGAGCGCTAAAACTCAAGCAAACCCATGCAAGTGATTTAGCCATAACCATTATATACACAACCGAATTAGAATGAAAACCCATGTGTGCCCACCAGTAGTCACACATGTAATCAGATATCGATAAAACGAAACCATGAATTCTATGAGGTATTCCAATGGGTTTATGCGCATCAATACACGCTTCGACTTCCATAGACTCTCGAACCCGACCTCACCTAGCTCTCCAGTGATTAAGTGTGTTTATTGTTTATTCAGATTGGTTGAATAGGTTTTAAATTGATCTTCCCAAATAAGCCCCTAAAGACTAAATAAAATCTCAATTTTCGTCCTGTTTTTAAGTGCATTTTTAAGCATGAAATTGTCCATATCTCAAAAAGATTTTCAAGTGCAAAGGTTTTAGTATCTATCTTAGCTTTTTCGAAAAGGTTTGGTTTAAAATTTTTTGATTTAAAACGAAAGAGATATCGCAATTCTACTAAAAAGTGCTCAAATTCGAACCTAATCTGACCATCAGACTCACAAAACTTATTTCTTCCAATCTATAAATTAAAAAAATGTGATTATTGGTCACAAGGCAGTTAACATACCCGATAATAACATATTAAAATATTGGCTTATTTGGATACGTAATTAGGGAGGTATGCCTTTTAGAAGTTTAGTTTCAAAAACCTCGTAATGGCATTCAATCACCTATTTACAGAGCATTTTTATACCTGAAAACATTTGAATTTCAAAAAACTTTGTAGGAAAAAATTTTTGCCTTTTGAGTTAGCTTCAAATGCCATCAGAATTGATCCTTTTCGATTTAAAATGAGGAAGTTATGAACAAATTATAGTGGATGGTTCATAATAACAGCATGCAGATTTTCAAATTTTATTTTACAACTTAAAAAATTCATAACTTTTTATTTCAAAGACAAGTTAAGAACTTATTAATAGCTGGAATATTAGCTTGAAATGAGGAATCCAAATATATAAACCAATTTCAAAGAATTAAACATCTAATCTTCGAAAATGACTAAAAATTAGAAATGATTTCAAACTTGAGATGGAGGGATGCATACCTAGAGTTGTAGTTTGATCCTTAGCTCTTGATGCTCCATGAAATTAACGAAATGCTTTGATCCTACTCTTGAAATCTTTGATTCTGTCAAGTGAAGAAGTTCTGAATTTTCTTCTTCTTAAATGTTGCTTTGTATTACATGTAGAGAATGAGCACTTCATTTACAGATATATAAGTATTTGGATAACCTAATTTCAACCACGTATCTCCTACATACTTACTCATCTATATGTAGATCTAATGGTTCTAAATCACTCATAACTCCACTAATTCAAATCAGCATAACATACATTTGTACACTATGTCTTATAGAGATGGTGACAGCATGTATCCCAAGACATATTAAATCTTAGTGTTTTATTTTTTTAACTTAGGCCTAATTAATTTAATATAGACTAATATAAACTTATGCATATAATCACATATGGTTAGTGCGTTTAGTCACATACTTTACATATTTGCGATCTCACTAACCTCGACTACCCGGCACCCAGTGCCCCACACCTCAACATGCATCTCGAAGTGCACATTATTTTTACCTTATTTAATTAACTAACTTAGGCTATGATTTAATTAGGTGCCATACTCTAGTTCTTAGCCTAGCCTAGCAACCCCGAGTAACTACTACTCGATACCCGCTTCTCCACACTTCCGAATGCAACTCCCGGTCACACCAACTCACCCGATAACAATGTGACACACATGCAATGCAATACAATAATATAATTGATTTTAAACACCGCACATAAACAACCATCATCAACATATAATATATTCCCTCAGTTCTCATGTTCGAGTAATCGAGTTCTCCACGTAACGTCTAAATTACAGTTGTTAATCTCTGAGATTAACGATTATCCTAGTTTAATTAATTTAGGTCATTACAAATCATATATCACGATTTGAATGATTATGCAGATAAAATTAGTGCAATGTCAAGTCGTGTTATCTTAACAACAAAAAATGAATTTGTTGATGAAGTGAATTCCTTACTTATTCATCAATTTCCTAGTGAAGTTGCTAGGTACTATAGTTTCGATGAACCTCTTAATGAGAATGTCAGTTCTATTAATCTAGAGTTTCTAAATAGTTTAACCTTATGCGGCTTCCCTCGCATGAGTTAATACTGATTAAGGATTGCCAAATTTTGCTCATACGCAACATTAATCCATTAGACGAGTTATGTAACGGAACATGATTGATTGGTCGAGAATTTCAAGAAAATATCATTGACGCTGAGATTGCCACTTATCGTTACAAAGGAATACGAGTTTTTTATTAACTAGAATACCTTTTATTCATAACAATCAATCTAAAACACCATTTAAATTTAAGAAGAGACAATTCTTTATTCGACTATGCTTTTCACTGACCATTAATAAAGAGCAATGACAGATACTGAACTTTGTTGGAGTTTATTTATGAGAACCAATATTTTCTCATGGTCAACTTTACGTTGCACTTTCACGTGCTACAATAACTACATAAAATACAGTTCTTATCAAGCCTTCTTATAATAGTAATCAAACAATCGGACAAAGAACATTGTTGACAAAGAATTATTGTCTCTCGTAAATGTGTAACAACTCATTTTATTAACATCCTTATTTATTTTGTAATTTCAGACATGGACGTCAGCTTAGATCCACATGGACGTAGCGGGTGGGCTAGGACACACGTTGACCTAGGTACACTAATTAATTGTATGTTGTATTATTTATTTGCGATGCATTTTATGAATTTATTTGCTAATATATCGCATGTGTGTATGTTGTATGGCTATATCGAGCGAGGCTGCGTGACGGGTAATCACCTCAAAATGTGTGCCAACGCGCATATCAGAGAGGCAAATTACGGGTACACTAGGAAACTCGACTAATTCACGTTAGTATGACTAAGTAATTAAATAAAATGGGTAATGTAATCATAGGCTAAGCCAATTAAATTAGAACATTAGGCTATAGCATGCCTCGAAATGCATGTCAAGACGCGGGGCGCCGAGTACGGGTAGCCGAAGCTTAGTGGGACCATTAGTTGGTTAATTTTGGTCAATAGAAATACTAAGCATATGGTTTAATAAGGCTTAATGTAATGTGATTAAATCAAATAATAATAAGCCTTAAGTTTGATTAAATCAATGTGAACCCTTATGTGTATCTAGATAATCTTAGTTAAGTGAACTAGGATAGATGGAGTCACATGAAAGTGTTACTAGTGCGTGGACAGCATGTTTAAGGACCACAAGATAATCATCGAGATACACATAGCACACTTAATCAAGGCGAAACATATATAAGCAAGTAAGTGAGATTTCTCAAACTCCACTAACAAGCTACATGCAATTATATGAATAATCTGAGAAGAATGAGTGAATTCAAAGTTGGAATTGAAGCTTGTAGAGTGCAAATCAAGTGACTAAACTAAGGTAATCATCTTCTTCATCTCTTACTCATTCATATGAACTCAAAATTGGTGTGCTTGATGTAAATTCGAAATTAAGGGTTAAATCCCTGGTTTTTGATGAAATATTGATGAATTATATATTTCGTGACTATTTCCAATGAAGACTTATCACTAGTTTTGCATGAATTGGGGTTTTTGATGAATTTGGAAAAACTAGTGAATGTGTGAGATTTAAGGATTTTGATCTAATTGACGTTCTGAGATGGGTTTAATTGATGTGTTGGAGTCACCATTGTATGGAGAGTGTGTAAACTAGGTTCGGTTAGGTAATTGGGATAGGAAGGACATTATTCTTGACTTGAGAATTCTGTCGCAAAGAGTAATTAGCGCACTAACTAGGATGGTTAGCATGCTAATCATTCTAGGCTCTCAATAGTTTTTCAAAATGAAGAATAGTAGTGCGCTAGATCAATTCCCTAGTGCGCTAACGCCACCTTTCGCATTTGGAATACCCATTAGCGCGTTAATGATAATTGAGACTTGAACATTAAAGGTTATTTTGATGATTTCCAACTTAATACATATCTAAAGATTTGTAAGCAACCTAGACTCATAAAATTGGACTTCAAGGACTAAGTGGACCATAGCTCGGTGTCGAGGAGCTTATCGGGTCGGATACGGGAGTTCGGGGAGATTGAAAAGCGATTTGATGTTTGTAAAACCCAATTGAAGAACTCTGAGTATTTGATTTTGATTTTCATTCCATATATATCATTTCTTGCTGTTTATTTACTCCATTTCGTTACTTGGACGTGGGTTGAGTTTATCCCCCCGAATTTCCTCGTTGTGTGTTCATGATGCGCTAGATTGAAGCACATGTGACCCGGCCCTCGGTGAATGGTAACCTGAGCTTGCCCTTGGTGTACGTGTCGGTGACTTAGCAGATTTCGCCAGCACCACGAGGGACTAGGTGTTGGGCCAGTAGGGCGCATCTACTGGTGGGAACCTGGTCAACTGAAGTTAAGTGTAGTCCATCTGGAGCGAACACATACATTTGTTTAGCTTATATATTATCTATTCATGCGATGAGCCAATTACAGTTTCCTGTCTTTTACATTCCGCATGTTTATTTAATAATATTTCTTGCACTTCCTTACTTTATTATTCGAATGCTCAGAGGGGTTCCTTGAATTTTACTTATTGGACTTGTCATCCGTCTTTTTGTGATAATTGAGTGCAGATCCTAGTACCAATAGGGGCAAGGGGGTCCTAGGCGCCTACATCTAATTTCCTACCGTCGATGACCTACTAGTACGTGTTTATTTTGATATTTTGTATTATTTTGGGTATTGGGAGACTGAAGTACCACTACAAGAATTTTGACCAATGACGACTTATGCAAGGCAACAAGCAGTTGCATAAGTCATCTTAAAGGTGATCCATATTAAGTACTTCAGATCCAAGAGCCATACCGTCAGATCAATGACTTAGCTTCTTAGATCTACTCTTTAAAATAATAAATCTCCAACCAATACTTTTGGATCTACCAAGAAAATTCCACAATCATTCATTTAACACAAGAAATATTCTAGATTTACAAAAATCCTTACCAAGAACTTTTGAATATGGATTTTGTAAACGTCAAACTTCATATTTGCTCTTCAAATCACCCGATCTGCAACTCAAACATCCAAATCTGCAACTCAGATCTTCAAATTTGAACTCCAAGTCTTCAAATTTTTGTCGGTTGATAGATTTTAACTCCACAAACTACAAGAACTTCAAGAGCACCAGTGCAACGTTAGATCTATATGACCATGGATTAGATCTACGCTCTACGACCTTCAATTCAACCTCCTTGGTGTTTGCCGTGAAGTTCTAATAGTATGTAAGAGCTCATTTATATAGTAAGTCATTACACAAGATACACTAGTAGATCATGCTTGAGATACTCACACTTACATCTGAGTAACTCTACACAAATACATGACTTACAGTTTTATACTCAATCCTCAACACAAATACACCTCAATATATACACAACAATAGATAAGTCAATGATTAATGATTGACTTTTACAAACCTTGTGCATCTACATTTTGTTAGATCAAGGCTTTTTGTGCTCAAGACTAAGGAGTTGAGGTAGCACTCTGACCTCTAATGCCTTTCATCGTCAGATTTTTGGAACTATTAGTTGCTTCAACATGAGAACAAATGTATTAAGCTTGTTATCTTTGTGGCTTGACTAAGATTCAAGATTCATGAAATTAGATTGCAGATGGACTGCAGACTACAATAGTCCATTTAACAATTGTAATTCAGTGGATCCCTCTCTTTTTTGTTGCAATTATGTTTTTATGGGTCTTTGGACAAGTGTTTGGCATTATATGTTTATTAACTAGTTGTGAGTCAATTCATTCCACAATTTGGACTGCTACCAGCTTGTGCTTATTAATATTTATTATGACAATAACAATAGATTAATTGATGATAGTGATATTATTTGGATGAAAAGAAATGGATGGACTTGAGAAAGAGAGAAGTGGGGCTCAATTACACAAATAAGATTAGACATGGCTTGGATGTAAGGTGGATGTCTCCCGACCACCGTCAAGCTTTATGATGAAGTTAAACATCACCATTTATGTATAACTCATATCCTAAATCTCTTAATCTAAGTTTTCTTCTAGTGTCTTAGATTATTTGAATGAAAAGAAATGGATGGACTTAAGACCTAGTAAATTTAATGTTAAAACTGATTCGATCAATTATTTTGTACTTGTTTGATGTACTTTTGGTTGCTATATGACTATCTATATTAGCTAGTATGATGTTTTATTTGGCATTTTAAAAGAGCGTATAAAATAGAGGATTGATTATAGTATTATGAAATTAGAATATTAGTTTTAATTTCACTCAGTGTTTGATAAAATGCTTAAAACATCATTTCTTGTTCAAATAGGGAATAAAGCCTTGGTTTCACATATCCTAAGATCCAACATCTCTTAATATGACAGTGAGGTGTGGCCATTGTCATAAAGTGATTTTTTTTTTGCAAGATTTAGAGGTTTTAAAAGGGTTTCTCTAATGTCATAAAAAGCTTATAGTGGCAACTGATCTTGAATTTGAATATATGTGATTGTCCAATAATACTTTCTTGTCTTCTAGTCCTACGTCGATTATTGCAATAATTTAATAATTGAGTACGGGGTAGGAGACGGGAAGGTACTGAAGCAAGTGGGTGATATTCCAACTGCGAAACTGCGAGGGTAGGAGAGGATGGCTTGCTAGGTGGGTTTATTGTGCATGCACTTATTTGTACAAAAATAAGAACTTTATATTACCTAAGCTAAACCCAACAAGAAAACGCGCTATATTGCCTTTTTTCTAACATTTAAAATATAGATAATAAGTTATTTTAAGCTTAATTTTTACTCAAAGTGCTCTGAATTTATCTACCAAAAAATGCTTTGATTTTTTTGAAAGCTCTACCTAGATAATTTTCTTAAACTCATTTATGTGATTCATTGTGTTATTTTTCAAACTCCGGATTTTTTTCATGTGGTGTTAAGAGATGTAGTAGTGATTGGTTCGAAATTCTTCTTCCAAATGGCTACTGATTAATGTATGATTGAAGTCATTGGACTAACCACAATTAATCTCTACATAGTGTAGTTTCATCTACTTCATGAAAATGTCATATCATTTTATGAACGAATGATCACATGATTCTAAAAACTAGAGATTATATCTTATCGACATAAATTATTACAAGGAATTATGATGCTATAAAATAGGTGCAACTTGGATGCTTGGTTAATTATTTATATTTATTTGAATTTAAAGAAAATTCGAAGATGAGGAATTTCAAAGAAATTCTATAGAATATTACTAAGAGGAACAATTATATACTAAAACTTATTTATTCCTTTTTTTTCTTTCTTTCTTTAATGAAACTTAAGAGGCCCTGGATTTCAAATGCATTTCTAATTACAAGTTAATTTAGATAGGTTGGAAAATCAATTTACAAGTTTGTTCTTAAATGAATTATTAAGAATCTAATAAGCCTAAAGTTATTTTAGTCTCTGTTTTGCACTTCACTTTCTTTTGTCTTTCTTTCTTTTACTTATGATGATTTTTAGTTCTAATATACCTACTATCTAGTTTAATATTGTTAATTAATATGAAATTAAAATATGGTTCTTACATTTGAATTTTTTTACAAATAATAAATGACCCTTTCAATCTTCAAGAGAAATGAATTAACAACACAAAAAATGCCTTTCGATTTCATTTTTTCTAAAAACATTAGCTAAATGGTAATTTGAATGCTAATCTTAACTCGAGGGATTGGATGTTAATTTGAGTAATCATATGTTTTGAAGGAAAGCATAGATTAGTTACTCTAAGCCGAACACAATGGAAGAGTTTGATCCAAGTAGCTGACCCCAACTAATTTTGGATTGAGGCTTAGTTGTTATAATTATACGTTCGGAAAGTATAATCTTGCTACTATATGGATTATTGTGATCATGCATGTTGTGATCATGCATGTTGTGTACCTAATTCTATATTCTAATGATCAGTTCATAAATGTGAGGATTGAGGATTGAATATAATATTTGTTTCTCTATCTGTGCTATCTTATGTTCAATGTCATTTGATTTATGGATTTGTTTTTGGTTGATGATGATTTCTTGATCTGCAGGACATGCACTTATATTTAATGGTGGTTATTGCATCTAATAAAAAAGTTATGCCTGTCTTTCAATGGAAGAAAAACATGATCGCATAAGTCTACATAGTCATTGTTATGTATATGGAATTCTTGGTTTTTTCGAAGTTCTTATATGTATGTGTATGTTTGTAGGTATTGAATATAATTGGATTTTGTAGCATCCCCTAACCTGATTAGGGCAATATCCGGCCTAAAACGCTAATTAAGCCCAGATTACCCTTACCAGACTTAACTAAAGCCAGCAGCCTTACCACCTACACCTGATAAGCACTACTGTATATTGATTATCGAAATAAAATAAAACATATACGCAGCAAAAATTTAAAACTTTTTTCGATAACCAAAATAAGATATACAATATTAAAAACAAACTGGAATAAAACTCGGTGATATAATCATCCATCCCATGTGATATTACAAAATCTGTAATTCAATACAAATATATAAGACTAGGGAAAGTCATTACATCGAAGAGAAGTTCAAGACTCCTATAACTTCTCCATCCCGTAGTCGTAACACTTGTCGGATCTACCTGTAATGTTAATTGGGTGAGCGCTCCAACTTGCTCAGCAAGTAGGGATTCACACTAATCATCAACATTCCATATAATATTCAAGGATATCATGCAATAACAACATGCACCAATGATATCTAACAAGAATATGGAAATCATATAAATTTAATACATAAACGGATGCAAAACAAATGTCTTTGCACTATTATATTGTGACCCCCATTTTATTAATAAAACTAGGGCCGATTACCCACCAGTGCCATTAATACGAGTGCTAAACCAACACACCGCACATATGTGATGTTTAGCCAACAGATTAATGCCGAATGGTTCTATTCTAAACCCTCTAGTGAATATGTAACCCACGCAACCTATAAACTGAGTAGGATGTTACATATAGGCCGGGAAGCTAACCCATCTCCTATATAACCTGGTCTCAATTCCAGGATCTTACTCTCGTGAATCACATTAGACACTGTTTTATGTTCATTAGAAAAACCATTACAGTGTAAATAATCCCCCATTTCAATCCAACAACTACATGAGCTATATATACTAAATAGGCAGGCAATATTGATAAATAAGTGAATCGTACTTACCTCGGGTTTATGTCTCGATTTCCCAAATTCCTTAAGTTTCCAATCATCTTACGTTTCCTCGGTGTTTCTCAACCTATCACCAATTATTTTTTAGCAATTTAGATCTAGTATACTCTAATTAGAACCCCTATACCTAAAACTTTTGACAAACCACCCAAATGCAATCAGTTATGTACTGATCTCAGTGTGGATAGCGCGCTATGTCCCGGAGCTAGCACGATATTTGCACTACTGAACTTGATACATACTTCTGGGTTTGATAGCGCGCTACTTGACACGGATAGCGCGCTATCCGTGTGTCTGTCATCTTCCCTAGTACGCGTAGGGCACTATGGCCAATGCCTCGCGCGCTATGCGCACCAGACCTGCAACACTAGCTTACTTCGGCTGATCCAAACTTGATCCAAACCACATCCAAACTCAACAATTATACTTCCAAATGATCCACGAGGACCTCTAATGAGGTTATAAACCAGTTCTAATCATCAAACTGCATAATTAACTAAAATTCTAGCATCACCATCGAATTGATCTCGTGTTGTTGATTCGATTAAACTCCTCAATTCATGTTAATTCAGCTCCCCGAATCATCCCCTGTGGATCAAATCAAACCCGAGCCTCCTCTCTCGAATGTTCAATCGAATCTGAGAGGATAAGAATGATTTTTTTTATATATGGATTTTTCTCGAGATACGCATCGCTCTATCCCGAGATCAATCACGTGGTTGATGCGTTAAAATGACACAGCTTAAAGTGACACAAAATTTGACACATCAATCACTTACGCTTTGTTCAAGACGATCTGATAATCCATATATTTATAATATTCTTTTATTTTCCAATATATATTTTTATATTTAAAACAAATAAATATATATATATATATATATCATGTATTATTCACCAATAAACTCACCGAACATGCCTAAAAGTGTCCTTAAGCGTGCACACTCTTGCCACGACTCCCTTGTCATACTTGGTGTCCCGGTAAACCTTAGTTTATTAGGTATTTTCCATTTCATAGGCTTGTGTATAAATAATTTCCTCATTATCCAACAACCTATATATAAATTGAATTAACAATCCAAACAAACATTATACATCATGCAAACGCACGCACACGCTAATCGAGGTATGTCAAACTTAATCACGAGCCTAACTCGGATTAATTCGAATTTGGATTAGTACTAATCACGAGCTTAAGTTAATGGATCATTATAGATTTACTACCCCCAAATAATTTTGATTTGTCGTTTGGTTCTAATAATAAGGAGGATGTAAGGGTTACTCAAGGTTTGAAGAAAAATGGTTCCTTTTAATTCGAGATTGATATGATGAATTATAATAATATTCTTTGTTTTCATTTGTATTTTTTCAGACTGTTAAGTTATAGAGGTGAAAATTAGCTACAATCTTTTTTTATTTTTAGATGAGACTTTTGATAGATGACTTGTGTGTGTTACAATATTTTTTATAACATTTTTTATTTAATATCTTGTGTATTTTATTAATCATTATTTATTTTACTTTTAATTGTGATGCAGGTGCAAACTTCAATTTTTAGGTTGAAGGAGACCGTGTGAAATGTATCTTTTGCAAGGTGATATAGAGTGTAGATTTTATAGTGGCTTTTTGATGTTATCAAACTATTTGTATGATAAAATTTATTAGTTGTCTCACTTTGTTTAAAAATGGTAGATGTGTATATGACACTAATTCTTGTATGCACTTTATTTAGAATATAATATTTTATTTTGCTCTTTAGAATTGTGAATTGGTACAGTTATGAATATTATTTATTTCAGGTTCTTTCAAAATATAAAAAATATTTAAATTTAAATTTATTTGGAAATACGAGCATAAAACTACGACATTTATTATGTCATTAAAATTAATGATGCAGTATTCGAGCAAGTCATAAAAAAATTTATTTGCAATATTCTTTCAATGTTGTTAAAACAAAAGTAATACAACATTAAATTTCAAGTCGTGGCTTTGATTACAACGATTTTCGTGTATGTCGTTAACTTATACAATGACTTTCCTTAGAAGTTGTAAAATCTCAGTGTTCATCAAAAGTAGAACTATAACAACATTCAAAAATGTTTATGACGGCACGCTGGAAATGTTGTTGAAGTTCGGAAGATTTTTTTATAGCAATCTCTTAGTATGTCATTAACTTATACAATGGCTTTCTTTAGAAGTTGTGAAATCTCAGTGAGCATCAAAAGTAGAATTATAACAACATTAAAAAATGTGTGATGACACGCAAAAAATGTCTTACAAAACTTTTGGTAGCAATAATTTCGCGTGTCGATGACTAATACAATATCACTTTGTAGATGTCGTAAAATCTCAAAGTACATCAAAAGAAAAAATATAACATATTCAAAAATTACCGTGATAACATGCAAAAAATGATGTTAACACCTTAATACTTTTAACGACATCTAAATAGAGGCACTTATCGTTGCGTGCGGTCTTACGTCTAATATGGCTAACATTGCATGTTGTTGTAGGGTTAATTCTTTGTAGTGCGTGACACCGTACTTGCATATATACATTGTTTATGGTATGGTGGCCTATATAAGGAGTACTTTGTCGGGTTTTCCACTGTTGGACATGCTCTTATGATAATCCTTATCATGCTAATTTAATACTTTATTTGCATCTATTAAGACTTCCACTAACTTAATATGAACTTGTAAAACACAAACCACTAGCATGGCTAGGAACTCGAATAAACTACAAATAGTCGAACTTAAGGAACTTTAATTACCTAAGGAAATAACTCAAGAAAAAATGAATAATCCACTAACTATATTGATAACACACACGTGGACACGATAATCAAGACATGAGGTTGACGGGCAGTTACCGGACACATGTAGCTGGGCCCACCGGGTGAGGAGCGCACCACACGACGACACCCCAAAGCAGCCTCGGGGCTGGGCCGCCACAAAATGTGTCTTTCATGGAAACAATACCTTTGTTGAAAAGTAAGTTTCAGAAGAACTTTATAATATGTTTTTATTTGAGGCTTTAATGAACTTGCTATTGTTTAGTATTATTCTTACTTTACTATATTCTTTGTTTTAATTTTGAGTAACTTATTGGCGCAACATTGCTATTTAATGTTAACACTTTATTAGTTTATTTGTAGATAACTACATTTGTTGATTATTTTTCACGTTGTTATTCAGCTGTTCAACAAGGGTTTCATCGTATCTATTTCATTGTGATTAAATTTTTCTTTAATATTATTATAATTTCATTTCCATTTTAACTATTGCTTAACTAAAAAGAAAATGAGTAATTAGCTTCACATACAAGGATAAAAAAAAAAGATTGGTAATTGACCTAAAAAATATATATGTGAGACCCATCAGTAGATTCAACATGAACCTTCTATATGAATGATTATAGGTAACTTGTTCATATTTCTGAACCCCTTCATATATGTGGTAATTTGATTATCTTACAAGCTTTGAACTTTAAACTCATAAATCAATCATATTTACTCCATTTTTATTAACGACAGACACTGAGTCTTGAAAAGGCCCTTGATTGGTTCAGAATTTACTCGGTCCTAGTTATGATCTTGCAAAGAAAAAAAAGTTTTATTTGGTATGTATATGTGAAAAAAATTAAAATTTTGATTAAATCCTTTAAGTATAAATATGTTCTTTCGATGTTTTAGGTAAATTCATATATGGATGGGTGTTTCATAATAAGTTTGTTGTGGTTTTCAAACGTGATCTATGGAACAAGGATATTGTGGGGAAGTTTTTTGCTCAAAAACAGTGAGTGTATTAGGTTTATTTCTTTTATTGATATTTTTATAATTATTTTTAAGGGTTGGTCTGGTGCATGGTGAGGTTTTGACTATTTTAACTGGTGAAGCAGGCTTGGTTGTGATCCATTTTGCAGGTATTGAGCCTATGGAAGTAAGCATCACAAAGCCGAGTTGGTATTTTGACATTAATCTGATTTGAAACATCTCTTTGTATGAAATAATGGTCAAATATGACTTCAAAAACCCACGAATGCGGAAGTCTTTCAAATTGATTATTCGAAATCCACGAATAATACAATTTAAGGCCTTGAGAATTAAAACCTTAATTATGTAAAAAAGAATCAAATTCTTTTATTAATCAAATCAAAATCAACTATTACACCACGGTAGCCATATATATAGGCTTTGTTAAAAAATCCCGTTACATAAAAAAAAAAAAAAAAAGAAAGTTTACTAAAGAATCCTATAGCATCTAAGGATTTTTAATTTAGTAGATCAACGACTATCTAAATCTTCTCTATAATATCTAGTTGTTATAAATATATATTCAAAATAGAATAATATCTAAAAATATCTAAATTCCTATATTTATGCCAAACTATTCTACTAGACGCGTATAAAAAAAAGTAATATCTAAACTTAAAATACAATCAAATACTTTATTTTGCAAGCCCTTGTCACGCGCTCACCGCACAATTTATTGCAACTGCTGGACATGTTTTGTTCTTCATTATACTCCCTTGGTTTGAAAAAATTCACGCACCTTTCTATCCAAAATCACTTTACATTTAAAGATAGGCTTGACCTCGTCATCTAAAAAGCTAATAATAAAGTTCTTATAGTTGGAAAAATCTTTCACCGAAGACTTGTTGACGACTGTAGTACCAACTACCACTTCAAGTACCTGAGGACTTTTATAGGAAACTACCTCGATGACAAAGCCTTCGTCTCCAAAGCCTATCTTATCCTCTACGAAGTCGTGGCCATCATCGTTGAACTTTGGCCCCTTGTCCAAGTTGTCGAAGTCCTCCTTGAAGAAAATTGGATCTATTTCGCTGTCGCCGTAAAGAAAAAGAACCCCATCTATTTCTTCATCGTTGGAATATTCCTCTTTTGGCTTTTATTCAAAAGCAAACTCCACCTTTAGTTGCATGGTAACCCAAACAAAATTAAGACTCTCATACAAAACTGATGCAGCGGAAATCTTCCAAATTAATTATTCGAAATCCACGAAAAATACAATTTAGGGCCTTAAGAATTAAAACCCTAATTCTCTAAAAAAGAAATCAAATTCTTTTATTAATCAAATCAAAATCAACTATTACATCACGGTAGCCATATATAAAGCCTTTGTTAAAAAAATTCCGTTACATAAAAAAAAGTAGAAACTTTACTAAAGAATCCTATAGAATCTAACGATTTTTAATTTAGTGAATCAATGACTATCTAAATCTTCTCTATAATATCTAGTTTTTATAGATATATATTCAAAATAGAATAATATCTAAAAATATTTAAATTCCTATATTTATGTCAAACGATTCTACTAGACGCATATAAAAAAAGTAGGAAAATGCTAGAATGACACCCCTAATGACACCTTAAGTAACACCCCTATGACGTCTCGCGTTATATGCACCCCGATTGTTGCTTCGCACCCAAGAATTTTCTTAGGACACCTCGAGAGTTTCGCGAAATGCACTTTATTTGAAACACAAACACCTCATCACGAAAACATGCCGTTATACCCCGTGTCCGACAACATTCGTCAAGTCTTGACACCCATCGTCCGATACAAGTACTAGTTAAGGGATAAAGTATGAGTTCGGTCACCCTATACTGTGACTTATTCCAAAGTCTCGGCTATCTTCAATCAACACACTACAACATATCTCGGTCATGTGTAACCGATAAAGTCGTGTTCTTGGTTCACTTTCGAAAATGGCATAAAAAAACCATAAAACCATGAAAACTAACCTTATCATGTTCGAGGTGCGCATCAAACCAAGGTTGGTGCGCACTTTTTGATCGACGAACGCGATGTCCGACCGGCGACGAATCACCTTCACTAAGTAGAAAAATTAGGAGTTTGAAGGTGGGGTAAGTGGGAATATAAACCGAATGGGGCATGTGAGCAAGTGGGTTGAGTTGAGAGGGTAAATATGACATTTCTTTATGAAACTAATTTTTAATTCGAAAATGTTGGGTGTCCAGATCATAAACCAGGGTGTACATAGCGCGACTCTTGTTTTTTATTGATAAAAAGTAGGTCCTCAATGCATGAAATAATGATTAAATCGCTAGTATTGTTGATGATTAATTTTGTTCATAACGGATAAAACTTAAAATGAAGTTGTCTATGCTTTTGTTGTATAAATTTCAGGGCAAAATATGGGGTGGAGAAAATGTGCATAGACCAATGAAAGTATGCAATCAGCAACCGATGGGAATATCAAGCCATGTTTGAATATGGACAGGGTTTCTTTCACGTTGCTTACATCTGTCTCCACCACGTGATAACTATCATTATTCCATGTAATCTTAGATTTAAGGTATCAACCAAAAAGTCGATTGTTAGCTCCACGGATTATTAACCAATTTCAAGATATATACAATTAGGATATATACTTTATTTGTTAGTTCCATTGATCCTAGAACATTAGGATAAACATAATTAGGATATATACTTTAAATTCAAGATCATTTGATGAGATTATCTCTATTGATGAATAACTATTATTATTCCATATACCTTCGTGCATACCTTTGATCAACCAATCAAGATATCAATAAAAATTAACTACTGAATAATCTCAAGTCAATTTAAAATCAAAGCATTTCAAATTAAACAACTTCTAAAAGCATATCATCTAAAATCTATAAATAAGAGCAATATCAACTCACATCTGTGCTCTTATTCTTTTGTGAGATTTTGTCTTTTCAGGAGGTCAAAGTTTGGTATTGAAGCTTTGACGTAGAAAATAGGAATACTCATTCAAATCATTAAGTGGTACTTTCTCACCTTGTTGATCTTGGTATTGTTTTTATTTAGTCTAAGTAAATATAAGTAGCCTGAATCTAGATTTAGTTCCTTCTTTTTACTTAAACAGCTTCGTTGCCAATTTTTGGTAGCACTTGCTTCCGTTGCTTGCTTTTCGTTGATATTTGTGCCCAAACACCTACCGACGCGCATCAAATAGAGGCCATCAAACCTGCGTCTTTAATGCCTTTCTTTCTTCCATATTTTTTTCTCCTTTCCATATCTTTCTTTTCTCCAACTCCTATCTTTATCTTTCTTCATAATGTACTTATGCTAAGTGAATAGTTTTTAAGAAATGAAAAAAACAACTGATTGATTTATATTAACTTTGTTTTATTTTGTTGATTATAAAATCATTGATCTATTTAAAAACTATGTTTTATTTTGTTGTTTATAAAATCATTGATCTATTTAAAAACTATTGACAATTTAATACATTTTATACTACTACTACTACTACTACTTTTACATTTGTATACATTACTAATCAATAAAAATCCTTTCTTTTAACTTTTACTTAGTAGGATTATTCTAATTGAAACACCAATAACTCTGATTAAATATATTAGAACACCAAGTCAGAGCAACAATATCAAGAAATTGGAATTCATCGAATCCAAAAAGTCACGATGCACTACTCTTGATGGACGTGAGTCTAATAGAAGCTGCAAAATGGTATTATATTATGTTTTTTAGTTATTAAGAATCTTCCTAATACTAATGACATCATGGTGTAATTAACACGTCTTTTACATGAGGATCACATACAAGCAACCATCCCAAATTATTTGGTTCCGGATTTCGATCATAGAAGGAAAGATTTATGAAATATCAAATTTTGAGGTGCAAATAAAATATATTTTCAAGATAGTTGTTAGGGTGTAACGACCCGTATTTTTAATTTGATGATTAATCGATAATCTCGAATTACTAATAGTTACCAAACCGAGAGTCGCGGTGATTTCAAAATGATTGAACATCTATAGAAGAAACATAAAATAATTTTAATTATGTTTGGCGTGCTACTATGTGTAGTATATAGTATCGCGAATGGTTTGTGACTAATTAGATTAAATTCGCGCGATGACGAGACTTAGACTATTAATTTATTGAAAATTGGCTAAGCGGGGTCAAGACAAAGGTTGTGTGTGCTAGGCGTGTCAATTTTGGGGTCACAAAGTAACCGGGACAAGTCTCAACCCTTAGATCTAGTCATAAGTGAGCGATATCAACCCTAGATCCTTAGTGTTGCTTCAATTGAGAAATGAATGGAAAGTTGAGATAATTCTCAAAATAAAATATACATGCATACCTACACACATACACAACGCACATGAGTTTTTCATAAAGTAAGGTAACCTTACTTTTTAATTCATGAAATAAGGATGGGTACTTTTTATTTACAAAACTAAGGTATGTCTCCTTTTGAAAAGGAGTCATTGATGATGATGTGGCTCCATGTGGTGATGTGTGTTGATGAGGTGGAGTGAATGACTCCTTTTGAAAAGGAGTCATCTATACAACTAATGAGGTGGAATGAATGACACCTTTTCAAAAGAAGTAATCTATACAAAATATAAAACCTCTTATTTACTCCTCAAAAAGAGTAATTTGTTCAACTCAAAGTGGTGAACCCATGCAAACGTCATGTACGTATCGAGATGGACAAGCCGCATCACGTACGTATATCGAGATGGACAACCCGCATCATGCACATATCTTGAGGTAGACAACTGATGTAAAGGACATGCACGTATATGGACGTGGACAACTCATGCAAACGCTACGCATGTATCTCGCGGTGGAGAAGTCATGCAAACGACACGCGCCTATGTCAAGGTGGCCGACCCATGCAACCTTGTGCAATTCATGAAAACGTGACACACGTATCGTAAGGTGTGCAACTCATGCAACCTCGTGCAATCCATGCAAACGTTGCATACGTATCTCGAGGTGGACAACTCATACAATCTCGTCCAATCAATGCAAATCGTGCAAAGGTCATGCATGCATTTCGAGGTGGGCAACCCATGCAAATGACACGCACGTATCTGGCAAGGGACAAGCCATGCAAACAACATGCACATATCTCGATGTGGATAATCCATGCAAACATTACGCACGTATCTCGAGGGGGCAACCCATGCATATCTACTAAAAACCATGCAACACAATCGTGATCATAAGAAGATATATGTAATGAAAAATTGTAAAGGCGAAAACCACGTTATATCTTTGTCTAGAATTTAAAATTAAAACAATAAGAAAGTTTTGAAAGTATGATTTCATTCCATCAAAAAAATTATCATACAGGTCTATCGACGGTTACGTTGACGTTGTTGCTCCGTGATACAAACTGGACGTACTCTATGTCGAGTCGGACGTTGTGTTTGTACATCCGATTGAGTTTGTCGAGGTTGCTAATCTTGCATTAAATTTTGTTGAGTCGATTGATGGTCTTCCTCCGGCTCACTCGACTCACCTCTGGTACTGATGCTTCCAAAAATCGGAGGTTGAACCGTCCCAAAAAACTGACTCCCTATATGTGGTTGGCCGAAAGGAACATGAGGCGGCGACATGCTTAACATGTTCACGAATGAGACATCTCCACTATATGACATATTGTAATTATAACATGGTGGAGTAAATGGACTCGGCATGTATTGAGGCAATGAAAGATACATTGGATGTCTAGGCATTCCATGGTCCATATATGAAGACGACGGCCCGGGTGCATAAGGATCAAAATGGTAAGGAGGAAGATTCATGATCGGGGCGCTAGGTACAAACATTTGATGTTATGGTTGCATTGGGGACAATGTAGGAATGTACCCATGAGAAGAATGGCGTGGTGGGGATGAGCGTTGGCTACTGTCACCAACAGTCTCTGTTTTTCTCGCTCTTGGACGAGATGAACGTGGTGTAGGAGAACGTCTGCTACTCTCAGCAGCAGTCTATGTCCGACGAGAAAGACGTGGTGGACGAGGGCGTCTAGTGCTCCCACCCACCGTCTGTGTTTGTGTTTTTCTTCTTCTCACCTCTCTATTTGATTCGCCTTGATCATCTTCTTCATCTTATTCTTCATTCTCCTCATTTATGGCCTGTTCGACATCAATTCCACTATTCCATAGAGTAGACCTTTGCCTTTCATCTTCATCTAAGATTTTGATGCCTTCATCAAGCGCAGCAAGACCTTGCTCGTACCCATCCTCAATGAACACTTGCTGCAGTCGACGCACCAAGTTACACTGATATAAAAACAGGAGGTTAGTACACATAATTTAAGATGTAAACCGTGAGGAAAGAAGAATAATAGTTTAAAGGTTACCGAATAGTCACGTAAAGCCCCGTCGTGTCCAATGAATCTTCTAGTGATTGATCGATACCACGTCATGTAGTCTTGTTGATCGTGTTCTTCTTCTTGTTCCGCTGTGACTATGCTGTCACCACGATTTTCCCACATTTTTATATAGTTTGCGTGAAAAGCCGCCCAATTTTCTTGAACGCGTCCTCGCATCTCGATGCGGTGCAGTCGGGTGTCGTAATCACAGTTTAGTGGCACGGCCTGTATCATTCCTAATTGTCTCAAAACTCTTTCTGGTCGATGCCACTCGACTAAGTGGAAACAAATTAGGGGGACACGTCGATAGCCAACTACCGTGACCGTCGGTACAGTATTCGGGAAAAGACCCGATGACTTCAGCATAAGGTTGCCACACCACGTCATCCGCCTTCTGCGAATCGAGTGCATCACGGTAAGCTGATAAAACGTGTGTCGTGTTGGGTTTTAGGGTTCATACGCAGCGGAAATTACAAAGCAATTTTGACAAAAACCCCAACAGGATCCGAATCTAATTCCATTAAAAACGTTTAAACCATGAAAACTTAATCTTACCTCGGTCGTAATATACCTTTTTGAAGGTTGATCGATCTCGAAGGCGCTTCCAACGACGAACGCCCTCTACCAGCAATCTACACACGAACGACGGCCGAGATTCGAAGTGCTAGCTTCGATAGAATACCAAACCTTTTTGTTTCTCTCCAAAACGATCCAAAGCGTACCAGAAAACCTTAATTCGTTTCTAAAGCGGAAATAGAGTTTCGGCCCTTAATCTTTCATTCCTGTGTTCTAACTTAAAGCGTCTATTATACAACCCTTGCATATAGACGGTTAAGTAAATTACACATATACCCCTACTTAAAGAAGTATAAGTGTAATACACCACAAGGACGTTTCTGTCATGAATTTTATCATATAAAATTCGTTTTTCTGAATCATCTTAAAATCTCGCAAAATCATTCTTAGTGTGCGACCCAATAAGCTCATACAACGTTGGCAGTGTACCAAAACACATTTTGGTATACAAGTCACAAGCGGCCTCTAGCAAGACATTATGACTACCCAAGTTGTATGAATATCAAATCGATACAACCTAATCAATAGTGTATATAACATCCTTTTGTCACACGATATCCTTTTGATCAAACATAAGGCATGGAATTGTCATCCAACATGTTCAATCGTACTAGTCTCGATCTCTAGGTAGACTGAAAACATCCAAGTGACATTGATCAATATCAATTCACTTAGACTAAGCCTTTTAACAGTCTAACACATCGAGGGATCCACTGGATATCTCTCTTTATATAAGAGGGACAAATCCTATCTCGATTACACAGCTTCATCACATTGCTCACACAGTAACCAATCACAACCTTTATAATCATCCGGTTAAAGACAACGTTTGATTGTGTCAAATCACCGTGTTCCTAATGTTGAAGTCTCTGGTAATCTCAAGTCAGAGGACTGAAAAATATACCTATCATGAGAAACAACTATGACTTAATCCATGTTATGTTCTCATAGCGGGTCGGTCCAGTACTTTGTTCCCTAACAAGTACTCGTGATCTTGATTTGTATCCCTATACGTATAATCATCATATGATCATCAATCAAGACTCACATTATTCTTAATTCATTATAGTTTTCAGTATAATGATCGACTAGGGACATTTAGGATATTTCTGTAAATACCTATGGATCTTATTATAATGTAAACATGCAAATTAATTATAATAAACAACAAATGAAATCTTATATTTTATTAACTAAGATTATTCATAAAGACAGTTAATGGATTGACCTAGGGCACATGCCCCAACATCTCCCACTTGCACTAGGGCCAATCATACATGCATCTAATGCCTAATGATCTAACATGACCATCATGTTTTGCTTGTGGAAGAGCTTTTGTCAATGGATCCGCAACATTGTCTTCAGTAGGTACTCTGCAAATCTTCACGTCTCCCCTCTCAATAATTTCTCTGATGAGATGAAAACGCCGGAGTATATGTTTGGATCTGTGGTGTGATCTAGGTTCCTTGGCCTGTGTTATTGCCCCGTTATTGTCACAATACAAACAAACAGGGTTAGCAATACTTGGAACCACACCTAGTTCAGAAATGAACTTTTTGATCCAAATTGCCTCCTTTGCTGCATCGAACGCTGCAATATACTCGCCTTCGTTGTAGAATCTCCACGCCTCTTTTCGAACTTTTCCACTTACTTCACCCCATTCAAAATAAACACATATCCAGACTGCGATCTAAAATCATCTATATCAGTTTGAAAACTTGCATATGTGTAACCATTTACAGCTAGATCATTTTCAAAACATCCATAGGCCAAGAACATTTCTTTAGTCCTTCTTAAGTATTTAAGAATGTTCTTTACTGCTATCCACTGACTCTCACAAGGATCTGACTGATATATGCTTGTAGTGCTCAAAGCATATGATACATCAGGTCGAGTGCATAGCATGGCATACATGATAGATCCAATAGCTGATGCATATGGAATCTTATTCATACGGTCTCGCTCATCATTTGTCTTAGGACATTGAATCTTGCTGAGACTTATGCCATGAGACATTGGCAACAATCCTCTTTTAGAGTCTTGCAAACTGAACCTATTCAGCACCTTGTCTATGTAAGCACTCTGACTTAGACCGATTAGCCTCTTAGATCTATCCCTATAGATCCTTATCCCTAGGATATAGGTTGCATCTCCTAAGTCTTTCATTGAGAAACATTTCCCTAACCAAGACTTGACATTCTGCAATGTTGGGATGTCATTTTCAATGAGTAATATATCATCAACATACAGTACCAGAAAAATAACTACACTCCCACTAACCTTCTTGTATACACAAGGCTCATCTTCGTTCTTAATAAAACCAAAATCCTTGATTGCTTCATCAAAACAAAGATTCCAACTCCGAGAAGCTTGCTTTAATCCATAAATGGATCTTTGAAGCTTGCATACCTTCCTAGAATTCTCAGGATGTACAAAACCTTCAGGTTGTGTCATATACACGTCCTCAAGCAGCTTTCCATTAAGAAATGTTGTTTTTACATCCATTTGCCATATCTCATAGTCATAATATGCAACAATGGCAATTAAAATTCTTATGGATTTAAGCATGGCTACTGGCGAAAAAGTTTCATCATAATCAACACCTTGAGTCTGCCTGAAACCTTTTGCTACAAGTCTTGCTTTAAAAGTATGCACTTTGCCATCCATGTCGCTTTTCTTCTTGAAAACTCATTTACATCCAATGGTCTTACCACCTTCAGGTTAAATCAACCAAGTTCCAAACTTGGTTATCATACATGGATTGCATCTCAGAGTTCATGGCACTTAGCCATTTATCTGAGTATGGTCCAGACATAGCCTCCTGATAAGTGGTGGGCTCATTTTGATCCATAAGCAACACATCATGACTATCAGTAATGAGAAATCCGAATTTCTCTAGCTCATGTCTTACCCTACCAGATCCACGTGCGCCTTGTGTCACTTATGAAGGTTCAACTGGTTCAGAACATTGTTGAACTTCCAGTAGCGGTTCAGGGTTTATCTGTGATTCTTGAACTTCTTCAAGAATTATTTCTCTCCCACTAGTGTCTTTTGAAATAAACTATTTTTCCATAAAGGCACCATACCGAGCAACAAACACTTTGTTCTCAGCGGGATTATAAAAGTAATATCCTTTTGTTTCCTTAGGATACCCCACAAATAAACACTTTTCAGATTTAGGTGCTAGTTTTTCTGAGACTTATCGCTTTACGTAAGCCTCACAACCCCAAATCTTAAGGAAAGACAAACTAGGTCTCTTCCCGTACTATATCTCATATGGTGTTTTATCAACCGCTTTAAAAGGAACTCGATTTATAGTGAAAGCTGCAGTTTGTAATGCATAACCCCAAAAGGATAATGGAAGATATGCATGACTCATCATAAATCGAACCATATCTAATAAGGTTCGATTTCTCCTTTTCAGAAACTTCATTCCATTGTAGAGTTGCCGGTGGAGTCAATTGGGAGACAATCCCACAATTTCTAAGATGATCATCAAATTCTTGGCTCAAATATTCACCACCTCGATCTGATCGAAGTGTTTTGATAGTTTTACCAAGTTGATCCTGCACTTCATTTTGAAACGTTCGAAACATCTCAAATGATTCAGCTTTATGTTTCATAAGATATACATAACCATATCTGCTGAAATCATCAGTAAATGTAATGAAGTACTGATAACCTCTTATAGCCATTGTGTTTATAGGACCGCATACATCAGTATGTATTAGACCCGATAAATCACTTGCCCTTTCACTGTGTCCAGTAAAGGGACTTTTAGTCATCTTGCCTAGTAAACAAGATACACACGTTTCATATGTTTCTAAATCAAATGAGTCTAGAAGTCCATCTTTATGGAGCTTCGTTATGCGCTTCTCATTTATGTGTCCGACACGACAATGTTAAAGATAGGTTTGATTCAAATCATTTGACTTGAATCTCTTTGTATTTATGTTAAAGACTGGAGTATCAGTGGACCTTTTCATGCTTAGAATATAAAGACCATCACACAAATTAGCATTTGCATAAAATATGCCTTTTCGAGAAATGGAACATCTATTATTCGCAATAATAAAATCAAAACCATCCTTATCCAAACATGAAACAGAAATGATGTTTCTACTCAAGTCAGGCACAAAATAACAATTATTTAAAGTTAAAATAAGTTCACTAGGTAAGACTAAGTCATATGATCCAACAGCCAGGGCAACAACTTTTGCTCTATTCCCTACGCGGAGGATGACTTCTCCTTTCTTCAACTTTCTACTTTTGGTGAGTCCCTGCACATTTATACAAATGTGAGATCCACATCCGGTATCTAATACCCAGGAATCACAAGTAGATAAATTAATTTCAATAACATAAACACCTGTAGTGGTAGTCGCACTACCCCTTTTCTTCTTTAGATCTTCCAGATAGAGTTTGCAATTTCTAAACCAATGTCCAGGTGCATGGCATAAATGACAATTTCTTTCCTTTTCTTTTGGGTGTTTTGAAGCAGGAACAGGCTAGGGCTTTACTTGTTCCACAGGCTTTGCGACAGGTGCAGCAGCAACCTTGGCAACTTTAGCCTTGCCTTTGCCTTTCTTCTTCGTTCCCTTTCCCTTTTGGACCATCAACACATTACTAGATGGTTTCTTGATATTTTGTTCAGCAGTTTTGAGCATCAAATGCAACTCTAAAATTGAGTAATTCATCACAAATTATGAGTAACTCTCCGGTAATGAATTCAGGATCAAATCCGTAGCCAACTCTTGGCTTATGGGAAATCCGAGTCTATCAAGCTGGTCAACATAACCCTTCATCTTCAGAACATGAGGACTAACCGACGCACCCTCAGTCATCTTGCAAGAATGTAGGTTCTTGATTGTCTCGAACCTTTCTTGCCTAGCTTGCTGTTGGAATATTTCATTCAGTGTTACAGCCATGTCGCAGGCTTCCATTAGTTCCATGTCCTTCTGAAGTTCAAGAGCCATAGTTGTCAGCATAATACATGCAACATCTGTAGAATCGTTGACATGCTTATTATGCGCATCCTTCACAGCTTTCGTAGCATTGGCTGGTGGGTCATCAAGGATTGGAGCATCCAGGACATACAACTTGCGTTCATGCTTGAGAACGATTTTCAAGTTTCTGAACCAATCAAGAAAGTTAGTCCCAAATAGCTTATCCTTCTCTAGGATAGATCGCAGTGACATAGGATTATTGTTACTTGAAGAGGCCATTGATCTACAATAAAGATTATGCAAAGTTTATTTTAGTATAGAGGAATAGACTCCTACTAAATTAACAACCCTCCTAAAACATATTGTTTATTTAGGGGACTAAAATCCATATTTCACCTAATTCTATGACAGCTATGGCAAGAAACACAGAACTAGATTATTTAGGTAAGTAACAGTTACGAATTACATCTTATGTAATTTTAGATACTTTTATGAGATACGGAACATCTTATGTCTTAGCATGTTTTTTTTTTATCTCATCATGTGCCTAAAGCTCAAAACTATTTTGATAGCTTTATTAAGTAGGACCATTTTAAACATTTAGGTAACTCTTACCCAACTTGTCTCATCAAGATAACACAATTTACCCAACTATGGCTGAAACTATATTAGTGTGTTCGAGGCCTTGACAAGTGTTTAAAATGGATGGTATGAGACTTAAAATTTAATAGAGGGATTTTATTCAGTTTTAGAGATTTTATGTAAACAATGAAATATCATATATTTTATTGATTTGTTCAATCACTAAACAATTTGGAAATTTTTTATATTGTTCACTAATAAAAGAATTTTCGTGCGCTAGGATTAGTTAGACGGCGGTCCCGCTCCATTGGCCAATCAATGGCGGTGGTTCACTGACCATTAATGGCATGTAGGAAACAGGGGCAGTTTTTTTTTTTTTTTTTTTAGGAGAAGAATTTCAATTTCGAAAATTAAAATTCGCTAGAGAACATCATATTTTTCGCAGATTTTATTATCATAAATTAACCCCTTAATTTATCTGAAATTAAGTCAATTAAAACATTTTAATTAACCCGGGCCCACATCTAACTAATCATCTTATCCTAATCCAATTAGGACTTAAGATATTTGAATCCTAGCATATCACCAATAACGAAATTCTCGATATTTATCTCCTATCTAATAGAGATAACGAAACCGATTTTGCTAATATCTCCTAATCTAATTTGTTATCTATCTCTTATCAAATAGAAATTTCATAACAGAATAGATATAATGAGATAAATAAATAATTTCGAAAAATAATTATTTGCAATTTCGGTCCTCATCCAAATAATCACAAACATGTAATTGAATCATGAACTACTATCCCAATCGAACCTAATCATATTAGTTTCGAATTAATATTAAGACTTATACAATTTAAGAAACTTAAAACAATGTAACCTAAATATGCATACTGAATTACAGAGATTTCATCAATGCATCAATACACGAAAAATAAAGATTATACCTAATGGTGTCATGAATCACAGAACACGAAATTCAATTCATTAAAATTATTCGAATTAACCTAACATGGTTACTAGCATGTACGAAACTGATTTCAATTAAATCAGGAATATATATATCATATACACAAAACATGATAATAAATCTCACAGAAAACTTATGTATATTACATATACATCAACTATTAACATGCTTTCAATCATATATCATGTATATATCAGAAGAAAACATGCAATGAATTTAATGGAATCGAACTCGAAGGCTCCGATACCATTGTTGAGTTTTGGGGTTCATACGCAGACGAAATTACAAAACAATTTTGACAAAAACCTCAGCAGGATCCGAATCTAATTCCATTAAAAACGTTTAAACCGTGAAAACTTAATCTTACCTCGGTCGCAATATACCTTTTTGAAGGTTGATCGATCTCTAAGGCGCTGACAAAGACGAACACCC
Organism: Stephania cephalantha; assembly: GCA_039657325.1. Lineage (NCBI taxonomy): Eukaryota > Viridiplantae > Streptophyta > Magnoliopsida > Ranunculales > Menispermaceae > Stephania > Stephania cephalantha. The sequence goes on from CM077576.1 coordinate 19,680,140, forward strand.
TCTACGAGCAGTCTACACACGAACGGCGGCAGAGATTCAAAGTGCTAGCTTCGAGAGAATACCAAACCTTTTTGTTTCTCTCCAAAACGATCCAGAGCGTACCAGAAAATCTTAATTCCTTTCTGAAACGAAAATAGAGTTTTGGCCCTTAATCTTTCATTCATGTGTTCTAACTTAAAGCGTCTATTTATACAACCCTTGTATATAGACGGTTAAGTAAATTACACATATACCCCTACTTAAAGATGTATAAGTGTAATACACCACAATGACATTTCTGTCATGAATTTTATCATATAAAATTCATTTTTCTGTATCATCTTAAAATCTCACAAAACCATTCTTAGTGCGCGACCCAATAGGCTCATACAACGTTGGCAGTGTACCAAAACACATTTTGGTATACAAGTCATAAGCGGCCTCTAGCAAGACATTATGACTACCCAAGTTGTATGAATATCAAATCGATACAACCTAATCAATAGTGTATATAACATCCTTTTGTCACACGATATCCTTTTGATCAAACATAAGGCATGGAATTGTCATCCAACATGTTCAATCGTACTAGTCTCGATCTTTAGGTAGACTGAAAACATCCAAGTGACATTGATCAATATCAATTCACTTAGACTAGGCCTTTTAACAATCTAACACATCGAGGGATCCACTGGATATCTCTCTTTATATGAGAGGGACAAATCCTATCTCGATTACACAACTTCATCACATTGCTCAAACAGTAACCAATCACAACCTTTATAATCGTCCGGTTAAAGACAACGTTTGATTGTGTCAAATCACTGTGTTCCTAATGTTGAAGTCTCTTGTAATCTCAAGTCAGAGGACTGAAAAATATACCTATCATAAGAAACAACTATGACTTAATCCATGTGATGTTCTCATAGCGGGTCGGTCCAGTACTTTGTTACCTAACAAGTACTCGTGATCTTGATTTGTATCCCTATACGTATAATCATCATATGATCATCAATCAAGACTCACACTAGTTTTAATTCATTATAGTTTCCAGTATAATGATCGACTATGGACATTTAGGATATTTCTCTAAATACCCATGGATCTTATTATAATGTAAACATGCAAATTAATCATTATAAACAACAAATGAAATCCTATATTTTATTAACTAAAATTATTCATAAAGACAGTTAATGGATTGACCTAGGGCACATGCCCCAACTTGTCGCACTCTGAGTAATCGAAAATGCATCGATTCATCTGTATAGAAAACTATAAATTAGTTCCATGAAAATGTAGTTAATATTATAGAAATTACGATATAACATTTGTATTACCGTGTCCCAAAGGGACGTCATTAAGCATCTCTTCTCCATCCATTGTTCGAGGTTGAACTCTAAGAACACCCAGCCGCCTTGGTGCTATGATTGAAAATCTATCCCATGCCCACAGTTGTACAAGAATTGATGCCCCCTGCATCCTCATGTGCACCCGCGCGAGATCCGTGGCACAACTCCCTGTAAAAAAAAGCCAAACAAGCACTCCCCCAACTATACTGTCCAGCTATGTCAAAATCCTCGAGCAACGGTAGAAACATCAAATGTACATATCGATTTGACTTATCGGTGAATAGACAACCACCTATTAGTTGGAGAATGTACGATCGAACATACCGTCGCACCGACTCCTCATCGATGTTGTCATGTATAGGTGATACATTACGTTCAAGCCATTCGACTTTTAGTTTATTTTCATGAAGGTCATCTCCAACAGGAATTCGACCAAGTAGCCTCTCACACACCTCAATATAGTCTGCATCGGTGGTTCTTGTCACAGGCATACCTTCGATAGGTAAGTCGAGCTGTACCTGTACGTCCTGGAGTATAATAGTGCACTCGCCACATTGCATGTGAAATGTATGTGTCTCTGGGCGCCATCTCTCAATGAATGCAGTAATCAAAGCCCAATCAAAACTGAAAAACGATACGCTCGAAATCCCATAAAATCCACTGGAACATAGATATGAGATCATTCCAGAATGAAACTCCACCGTTCGATCAACGGCAGCCCGTCGTCGACGCACGCGCAATGTCTCGTACACCTTAGAATTAAAAATAAGCTGTCATATATATGTATATTATACGTTCATTCATGAACATTGGATGTATCCATCTTAAAAGGTTTACGATCGACTCGTCCACGCTCGCGAGGATCTGTGTGTAGATTGGAGATGTAATAGTGAAGGATCTGACAGACCTGGATCCATTTGTGTACGAACTACAATTTATGGAGTTTTATAAATTAGTCGTGTTGTTCGAAAAGTCGTCACAAATCATTATTAAAGGTTCAATATAAAGAATATGTAAACATTTCATGATGTAATATGTCTGATGTAGAGGATCGCCTTAATAGCGCAACTACAACGTCTACACGACATCAATTAAAAACTCATATTTATATCAACTATGTCAAATTATGGCATATTTAAAAAAAAAAAAACAACTTAGAATAAATTTTTTGGTTTTAACAAACAAACTCCACATATTAATTTTTTAAAACAAACAAACTCCAAATAAATTTATTTATTTTTACTAAATTAGCAAGTCAAACTTACTCAAACTTAAATAAATAAATTTTTTAACTTACTAATTTCCCTCTTTTTTCCTTTATCTTCAATTGGATTATCCCTGAAAAAACAAATAAAAAATTAGCTTTTACTTATATAAATATTACTAACTACAACGAAATGACGTAAAAAATAAATAAATAAATCCGAACCTTTTTACAACCTTCAACCCATATCAAACCCACTAATGTTTATCTTCTATTTGATATTCCATGAAAAAACCAAAAAATTGACCCACCTCACAACAGAAACCCACAACTCACCCAACTCTATCACACCAAAAAAATGACCAACCCCACAACCTAACCCACAACTCACCCAACTCTATCTCACCAAAAATAAATTACCAACCCCACAACCCAACCCATGCCACCCCCCTCTCTCTCTCTCTCTCTCTCTCTCTCTCTCTCTCTCTCTCTCTCTCTCTCTCTCTCTCTCTGTCAAGGTCCCCCCACTCTCTCTCTCTCGGTCACCAACTCTCTCTCTCGCGGTCTCTCGGTCCCCCAACTCTCTCCCTCTTTTCGTCACCCTACTCTCTCTCTCTCTCGCGGTCTCTCGGTCCCCCTCATCTTCGTCTCTGCTGCTGCTGCTCTCTCCTCCCTCTGTTGTTCTCTCCAACTCTCTCTCGGTCGCTGCTCTCTCCTCTCTCCCTCTGCTGGTCTCTCCCGCACTGGATTCTCTCTCGCTCGCTCTCTCCCGCACCGGACTCTCTCTCGCTCGCTCTCTTGGTTGCTCCACCCCACCAACACCCACCTTAAAAAACCCCCCAAGCATGGCTGCCCTTACCCCTAGCCTGCAAAACCTACCTGCACAACCTCGAGAACACAAGGAATATTCCCCATGTTTTAGAGGAAGAGGACGATCACGGGGGTACAGTACACGAATGGCGCATTCTGAGAATGGCGCATTATGTGTGATGATAGTAATCATAAGGTGGGTGTAGTCTTATCGACCATTTTTGGATTCTTTACCTATAAAATAATCAAATCACAGTATGTTGCTCCATTCCCAGTCCATAATGCTATATGAACTACATATACTAAATTAAAAAGAAAAATTGATATGAATACATGTCCTACTTACCTCAGTTAGGTTTCGTATCCAAATTCCTAATTTTCGGGTCACTCGTCCTTTCCCAGTGTTTGAAAACCTATCATAAACTATTTAAGGTCAATATATGTCCAATAACCTAAATTTAGAACCCTTAAACTAGTCATCTACCATGTAAAATTTAGCAGTATTGCTATTTTCTGAGGTGAGAACATGGTCCTTGCTTTGGTGGGTGTGCGCTCCACCAACTGGGTTCATCAATTATTCATGAAGGGAGCGCGCTTCTCTGTTGCAGGGAGCACCCTCCACCATCGAGCATCTCAACAAAGAACAAGGCAGTAGCTCTGTTCGATCACAAACTCATTACCACATCAACTAACACATTCCCACAACCTCAGGGAGGGCCTCTAATGAGGTCTTATACCATTTCAATTCACCAATAACCACAATTAATTTAGATTCATCACCAATCAAACCAAACTTTGAAACTAAAAAGCAAAGAACTTGATCAGACACTTACCAACACCTAATCCAACTATCGAAAGACTTCATCTAGTCGTGATGATCTTTTCTTCCTTTCTTTGATCACACCAACCAATGGATCAAGCCCTCACCTGCTTCTCTCAATTGAATGCAATAGTGAAATAAGTTTAAGTTGGTTTTAATATATATATATATATATATATATATATATATATATTAAAGTGACACAACCATAAAGTAACACACATCTTAACACCATCTTCTACTTGCGCTCATCTTGAGCCATTCCAATGATACTTATTAATTAAATCAAACTATAGTTTCATTTATATACATTTTTATATAAATTATAAATACATAAATACATAAATATATCCCTACGTATCTTAACACCAATAAATTGACAGGACACACCAACGAGTATTCTCAGGCGTGCACATTCATTCCACGACCCCCTCGTTGCACTAGGTGCATCGACAATTTATTAATTAATTATTTTTTCCCAACTATAGGCTTATATTAGTTTCCAATTCATCCAAACACCTATTAGACTTGTTTACACTTCATACAAACATCAAATATCACACAAACCCGCAGACATACTAATCGAGGCACACTAGACTTAACCACGAGACTAACTAGGGTTAATTAGGATTCGAGTTAACACTAATCACCAGCTTAAGGAAACAGGTCGTTAAAGTCTCCCCCATCTAAAGAAATCTCATCCTCAAAATTAAATTAAATATAAAATTACCACTAGTTTCGAAAAGTAAAGGAATCAACTCCTTCATATAAGACTTCCGCTTCCAGGTTAGCTCCTCATCTATATGAAACTGCCATTTCACCTTTACCAAAGGAATCTCTTCGGTTCTCATTTTTTGAATCTTATGATCATGTATCAAAATTGGTTGCTCGTCGTAAGTTAAGTCTTCCCAAATATCAATGTCACAAATCCGAGTTTATTTCCTAATTACGATCACCAACGCGTGATGTAAGACCCACATTAAGAAACGTGCACTGACCGAGGCAATGTGGCAGATGTATATGCTAGATTTGATGTGGTGTATGCCTAATTTATTATATATGTGTAGACTATTATCTCACTCCTACTAGTGTAAAAGTGTTGAGACGTGAGCAAAGACACACCTCGAGATGTGTGTCGTCATGGGACCGAGGTTGAGAGTGGATACCATCACTAGACTAATTGAGTTAAGTTTGGTATTAGTAGAGGTAAGTTAGTTGATGGATAATGGATAGTAGAAAACATTTTAAGCCATAAAATTTATCTAGAAATGGATGTATACATAGAGATCAATGGTTTAAGTTTCACCTCATCTATATATATAAAAGAATGAATGAGATTACATGCAAATCATTTTTCGTCTTTAGTTGTTATTGTTATGCTTTCACATACTTGTTGTATTTTTGGAAATGTGGATAAGTGTCACTCTATATTACTTTCTATATTATTGTACTCACCGTCATTTTTATGACAGTGGGTGCATATTCATTAATTAGCAAGCTGGACAAGGAGAAGATCGACGACTACCTCTGAGCCACTAGAGTGCAGCTACTTCAGAGTTTGTAGGTTTTAGAGATTTTGTTGTATGATTTACCTATGTCTTTTATTTACTTTTGGGTTATATATTTTAGGTGGAGCTATAATTCCCTTACCAGACACATGTTTGTTATACTATTATCATCGTTTTATCCTTCATTTACATGTAATGATTGTTACTTGGTCTCCACGCATACTTAAGATTTATATTAATGGTTTCTGTTAATTTATTAAGAGATATGTTGAATAATGAATAAGGTTAAGTTATAAAATTTTAGTTAACTTTAAAAGGTTAAATGACATAACAAGGGTGTAATGCTTAATGTAAAAGTAACTGATGGGGAGATAAGATTGAAAGGGCTAACTTATACATTGTTAAGTCCTACATGGTCAATATTAGGGCTTAATGATGTGATTAGGCTAGGCAGTGCGCTAGTTTAAGGAAGGGGTCATCACAGTTGGTATCGTATACAACGTTTTAAATAAGCAACACATAATTTTCAATAAAATGAAAACTTTAGTTATGGAAACCAGATGATCCTTGTAGAAACCATTAGTATGGAAGTGACTAGAAGTGAGCTAGGGAATTCTTATATGTACATGTTACTTTCTATATGTATATATGTGATATTTATGTAGTAATTGGTTTGCATTCGCTATGAACTTGTAGACACTTGGTGGCTGATTCACACGATAGCAAGGATGCGAGTGCTAGTGACAGTCAACCTCCAAGTTTTGCGGATGATCTATAGTGGTTGTCTGAGTGGGTATTGGCTCAAGGACAGCAGTTGACCGACTTCGTTGCCATGATTTCTACTCATTTTGCTCCACCAGCACTAACACTGGCCCCTACCACTACTACTACTACGTTACCGGCACTAGAGCTTCCTACTACGACACCAATAGCTCCGGTAGTATAGACCATTTTGATTATCACACTACTGGTCGTAGAGATTGTTGATAGAGTATCATCTCCCACTCCTACATCATCTAACTCATTAGTAGAGGTTGAGTTGGTGAAGGACTTCATCAGACTTAAGCCAGTTTTCTTTGATGGACAAAGAGACTTTGAGAAGATAGAGAAGTAGATATTGTCTCAAGAGAAGCTGCATAAGGACTTGAGGATTGAGGATAGATTGCAAGTAGAGATATAATCATATATACTATAGAGAGACGCTGATATTTGGTGGCGTGCGATGATAGCTACTGACGGAGCCTTTGAGCCATGTGAGGCATTTAAGGAAAATTCCTATCAGTAGTACTTTCTACTTGCAGTAATGCAAGGGTTAAGGAAGGAGTTCATGAATTTGAGACAAGGAGCTGATGAGTGAATGATGAGCTACAGATTTAGATATTGATATTAGAAGTAGTTTGTTGGGGATTTGGTGAGAGAGGACTCAGAGGATGTGTATAACTTCATAGATTAATTGAGGCCAGACATTAGGTATTATGTGGTCAGTTATGGTGCCAGGACACTCGGTGAGATATATGAGCATGCGCTTTTTCACGATACTTCTTATCTGGGCAGAGTCGCGCACAAGACACCATTAGGACCAACATTTTCATCTGACCAAGCCACAAATTTTGAGAGGAGGAGACAGAGAGGCAAGAGATAAAGGAGATGAGAAAGAGGTTCTTAGGGATCGAGGGGAGCCATACTTTACACATCGATTGTGCTCTACGCATCTTACCCTACTCCAGTTTAGAGATTAGTGAGTAGACCTTCCTTGCCACCTATAGTCAGGCCAACATTACTAGCTATTACTATAGCGGTACTTCCAACACCACGACAGCAGTACCAGGGTGGTAGAAGGCAAGGCAGAGGTAGAGGTAGAGGTTGAAATGGTTCTCGACAAGGATAGAGACAGTCACAAAATAAAGCCAAGATCAGGCATAGGGTCAGCGTAGGCCGTTCACTTGCTACATGTATGGTCAGGTTGGCTACTTGGTGATAGATTGTTCGAAGTCGACAACAGTCTACCCACAACAAATCCCAAAGGGAGTTCATATGGTAGCTCAGCTAGATGGCAATGCAACATGAGGTCTTATTGAGGGTACATTTTATATTTACAGTAGAGATTTGTATTCAGTTAAATGTGGGCCCAAGTTAATTAAAAACATTTTAAATAATATTTGCATTATTAATATAAGGGGCAGTTTTGGTCAATTGTATTGACTAATATAATGAGAAACTTTAAGCGATTCTTAATATTCGAAACTGAAATTTGTTGTCTAATAGTCTATATTAATAATATTTTCTAACTTGTTTAGTGATTGTACATTCATTGTAATATTTCCTAACTTATTTTCTTTTAGGGTTTCAACCTCTATTTATATGTGTAGATAAGCCCTCACTTAAAATCTTATTCCTAATACAACTATTGTATTTAGACATTTTAAGCAAATTACACAAAAGCCCCTATTAATAAGTTATCATATAACAAAGTTTAAAGGCTTTTAGGTCATGGATTTTATTACTCTGGAAAAATTGAAATTGCACAAAGCCATTCTTTATGTCCGACCCAATAGGTTGATGCGATGTTAGCAATGAACAAAAACCATTTTGGTACGCAAGTCTTAAGCGGTCTCTAGCAAGGCATTATGACTGCCTAAGTAGCATGAATATCAGAATCGATACAACCTGATGAATAACATATATCATATCATTTTGTCGTGCAATATCCTTTGATTAAACATAAGGCATGGAAAAGTTACCTTTAATGTTCAATCATACTAGTCTCGATCTTTAAGTAGACTGAAAACATTCAAATGACATTGATCGTAACAATCCACTTGGATTTGGCCATTTAACGGTTTAACATATCGAGGGATCCACTGATATATCTCTCTATACGAGAGAGACAAATTCTATCTTGATTACACACCTTCAAGTATTATTCACATGGTAACCAATCACAATTTTTATAATCATCTGGTTAAAAACAACGTTTGAGTGTGTCAAATTACCATGTTCTTAATATTGAAGTCTATGGAAATCTTAAGTTGAAGGACTAATGATGTACTTATCATGAGTAACATCTATGACTTAATCCATGTGGTGTTCTCATAGCGGGTCGGTCTATTTCCTTGTTCCCATTACAAGTACTCATGATCTCGATTCGTATCCTTGTACGCATGATAATCACATGACCATCAATTAAGATTCACACCAGCCTTAATTCATTATAGTTTCAAGTATAATGACCAACTAGGGACATTTATGATATTTCAACAAATACCCATGGATCTTACTATAAGGTAGACATGCAATCACTAATAATAAAACAACAAATGAAAACCTCAATTTATTAAAAAAAATATAAGATAAACAATGTTTGTAGATTGACTTGGGGCACATGCCCAACAATTTGTATGTCCTATTTGACTCAGGTTCTACTGTATCTTTTATTGTTGGTGGCATGATAAGCATCCTAAGATTGACACTTGTTAGGATTGGCGTACATTTGATATTGAGTACCACAGTCGGGGATAAGGTTTACCCTAATAGTCTAGTCAATGGATGTCCAATAGAGAAATACAGGGTTAAGTTACCTGTAGACTTTAGGGTTCTCGAGTTTTTTGTTGTGGAATGTGCCCTAGGTTAATCGACAAACATTATTTATCTTACAATTTTAGTTAATATAATAGAGGTTTTCATTCGTTGTTTTATTATAAGTGATTGCATGTTTACCTCTTAATAAGATCAATTGGCATTTGTTGAAATATCCTAAATATCCCTAGTCGGTCATTATAGTGAGAACTATAATTAATTAACACTATTATGAATCTTGATTGATGGTTATGAGATGATCAAACGTATTGGGATAGGAATCGAGATCATGAGTACTTATTAGGGAACAAGGTACTGGGCCAACTCGTTATGAGAAGACCACATGGATTAAGTCATAGGTGTTTCTCATGATAGCTATATCATTTAGTCTTTTAACTTGATATAACCATAGAATTTAATACTAGGAGCATGATAATTTGACACAATCAAACGTTATCTTTAATCCGATGATTATAAAGATTGTGATTAGTTACCATGTGAATAATATGTGAAGGTGTGCAATCAAGATATAATTTGTTCCTCTTCTACAGAGAGAGATATCAGTGGATCCCTCGATATGTTAGACTAATAAATGGCCAAGTCTAAGTGAATTGATATGATTAATGTCACTTAGATGTTTTCAGTCTACGTAAAGATTGAGACTAGTACGATTTAACTTTAAGGGTGACTTTTACATGAATTATGTTTAATCAAAGGATATTGCATGACATAAGGATATGATATATGTTATTCATTAGGTTGTATCGATTTTGATATTCATGCTACTTGGGAAGTCATAATGCCTTGCTAGAGACCGCTTATGACTTGTGTACCAAAATGATTTTTTTTCATAGACAACGTCGCATGAACCTATTGGATCACATATAATTAATGGCTTTGTGCAATTTCAATTGATCCATGAATTTTATATGATAAAATTCATTACTTATTTATAGGGGCGTATATGTAATTTGCTTGAATTGCCTAAATACAATAGTTGTATTACGAATAGGTTTTTAAGTAAGTTTATCTACACATATAAATAGAGGCTGAAACCCTAAAACGAAATAAGATTTTCATTTTTACTATTTTTTAGGTTTCTAGATTTTGGGAGAGAAAGAAAAAACGTTTTTAATCTCTCTTAGGGCTAGCACTTTAAATTGTGGTCACCATTTATGTGTAGATTTTTGATAGAGGATACGCACTTGAACATCTTGGAAATCGAATAATCTGATAAGGAAATCACGGATTAAGGTATGGTTTACTTTTGTAGATCTAGTTTAATGAAACTTATTTTTGACCCTGTTGTGGTATTTCAAAATTGTTTTGAATTTTTCGCTGCATATGAACCCTAAAAATCCACCATTTTAGACTTTGACGTATTGTTAGCGATGGATTAGCTAGCAGTGTATCACGCTCATATCGATTGTTCAAGTAAGACAGTGATATTTGAGATCCCAGGGCATCTGATTTTCATTTATAGAGGTAGTATATTAAGAGCCAAGCATACGAGAGGTCAACTTGAGACAATTGGAGAGATGGAGACTCTAGTAGCGTTGTATATAGTAGCAAAGAGTCAGGGACCCAGACTTGAGGACATTCAAATAGTGTGCGAGTTTCCAAATGTGTTTCTAGAAGAATTACTTGGTTTAAACCTATCGACAGAGATAGATTTCATCATTGAGTTGGTACCACACACTAGGCTTAATTCTATATCGTCGTACCGTTTGACTTTAGAAAGTTGGAGGAGTTGAGGAGTTAGCTATATGATTTGGGATAGAAGGGATTCATCACCTTTTCCATGTCGCCATGGAGAGCACCCGTCCTGTTTGTGAAGAAAAAGGAAGACACTTTGAGAATGTGTATCGATTACAGACAGTTGAACAAGGTCACAATCAGGAACAAGTATCCACTACCATGTGTTGACGACTTATTTGATCAGTTAAGAGGAGTGCAATTTTATTCCAAGTTAGACTTTTGATTAGGGTATCATCAACTTAGGATCAGAGATGATGATAGGTCCAAGACAACATTCAGCAATAAGATATGAACATTATCAACTCACGGTCATGCCATTTAGGTTGACCAACGCCCTCACCATGTTTATGGATTTGATGCATTGGGTGATGAAACCATTTGTTGACTCCTTTGTGATAGTTTTCTTCGATGATATATTAATATACTGAAGGACTCGAGAGGATTATGAGCAACACCTCAAGGAGACTTTGCGAACTTTGATGGAGGAAAGACTCTATGCCAAGTTTAGCAAGTGTGAATTTTGGCTATCGAAGTCAAGTTTTTAGGTCATGTCGTTAAGGTAGCAATGATTGCGGTAGATCCAACCAAGATCCAGGCTATTATGGATTGGCTGGCACCGTTGTCAGTTATTGAAATTAGGAATTTTTTGGGGTTGGCAGGATGTTAACGCAAATTTGTTAAGGGTTTCTCAAAGATCGCTTCACCAAGTACCAGATTGACTAATAAGGACGTCAAATTTGATCGGACTAAGGAGTGCGAGCATGTATTTGCTCAGTTGAAGAGGTTGTCGACCACCACACCAGTGTTGGTTTTGCCCGAGGATAAACATAGATTCTTAGTGTATACAGATGCTTTTCACACGGGCTTAGGTTGTGTATTGATGCAGGATAGAGGTATAGTGGCTTAAGCCTCCAAACAGCCGAAGATATATGAGAAGAATTATCCCACTAGAGATTTAGAGTTGGCAGTAATGGTGTTTGAACTAAAGATTTGGAGACATCATTTGTTTGGAGAGTGATTCAAACTTTCCACTGATCACAAGAGTCTGAAGTATTTCATCACAAAGAAAGCGTTAAATATGAGACAACAGAGATGGTTGGAGTTCCAGAAAGACTGTGACTTTTCTCTGAAGTATCCCCGAAGAATAGATAACGTAGTTGCAAACGCGTTGAGTAGGACGATTGGAGATGCTGAGATTGTTAGATTCCATATGATGCATAAGTATTGATTACTCGAGGCTGCGATAATGATGAGTAAGTCAGAGGTTTCTACCGATACGCGGAGCACGAGAAGTGTAGGGGAGAAAAGAAAACGACCTTTCATAAGCGGAGATTGAATAAAATGTCCACAATAAAGACGCTTATTGTTTGCTCTCGATTCAATACACTTCCACTGTAGTGTTCGAATAGATATTTCTACTTCCTCTCGAGTGATAGGGCAGGTTCGGTCGAACAACACATATTGATTGAATATTCGAGCATTCGACTTCTCTAGTCCTCCATCCATCTGGACTTTAGTGATGATTTATGCACAAATGAGGCTACAAATAATGTCTACAAAAAGAGTGACAAAGGGTCGAAGAACCGAAATTTAGTACTCGGGGTTCATTGAGTTAGCCTAGAGTACTAATTGAATTGACTAGACAGAGATGATTGATCAATGTCTGAGATTCATAGGCAGATTATAGATACCGTCGGTGGTAGAGCGGATATATGAGATTATTCGGGATTCACATCATTCTCAGTTCACCATTCATTCAGGTAGGACCAATATGTATCATGATATGAGGAGGAATTTTAGTGGCCTGGGATGAAGGAGGATGTATCTAAATTCATCAAGAACCATAGGATTTGCCATCAGATGAAAGTTGAGCATAGTAGACCTTGAGGGTTACTACAGTCGCGTCCCATTCCATGGTGGAAGGGGGAAGACAATGCTATGGACTTTGTTAGAGGATTACCGAGGTGATCACGTGTCGTGTGTGCCAAATATAGTCCGAAATGGAGTTACCAACCACAAGGGTGTGGTAGTGGTAAATACGAGGTCAAATCCACCGGACTTGAGTTTTACTCTAAGTTAACTAAAAATGGGGGTTTTTAGAAAGTTCAAGGAAACAATTAACTAAACTAGCAAAAATGAAAAGTTCACAAAATATAATATCAATGAGAGAAAACACCTAGGTCTACGGTTCCACAACCAAGAATCAAGATTCAATGGCATATTATGGTTCTCAATCTTTCCAAAAAGTTATTAATTCAAGTTCTCCTAGATTAGCTATAGAAAATTGACGTGCGCCAGAAATTCCTAATTCCCCTAATCTCGATAGCTAGGACATCTGGCACTAACTACTTCCGTAACTAATGCATAACCCTAGACATCCGCCAATTGGGTTTCACACACTAACCGTAACAATAAGGATCCGTGGGAATACTAATCCTAAATAATCGAATCGCGTCCACTTCTAGTTTAACCTAGATTCAACTGTTGCACACTCAAGAACCGAAAGGTTTTTACGAAAAATGGGTGAGTGTTCACATTATTGGTCCCAAAGTACAATTACACGAATACTATCGGTCTAAATAACTATAGATTATTCACCTAAAAGCATGACTGGCCACATACATACCCTAGATCTAAACCATAATCCTTAAAACCAACAACAATGAAATAGGAAAAATTGAATCAAATTAAATAAAAATCATAGATCTCACATAGTATATGCCACGAATCAATGATCTCGACTTGTTTCCCCTTCGACCTAGGCAAGATTGGTTTAGCCGAACATGGTCTTTACAATCACCAAGTATGAAAAGTTGTGTGTGGCTGCTCCAATGTCGACTCCCCGGATGAATACCCTAGTTCATAATATGAAAAACCACTAAAAATTGCTCTCTAGAGGTGAGAGAAACTAACTTTGGGGGTTGGTCTCGTAACACGTGCGACGAGGAGGATTCGAGGGCAATTTTAGGCTCATTTTAGGCTTCCAGACACGTGTCAACAATCGATTGGATCGTCTGCTACCGTCCAGGTGATGTGGCGCACTCGGGTTGGTGGAAGAAACTGCTGGTGACGCTTTGTGTGCATGAGGGCTCGACACGTGGCTGCTGGAACCGGGTGAAGAAACTTGCACAAAGCCGTGCGAAGACATGTGAGAGTGCACCAGTTTGGATCCCAAGGATCATCCGAGACCTGCTACTATGAGGAACTTGAAATTGTTTTTTGTGAGGACGAGCAGGAATAATGGAGAAGCGAAGCGTGGCGCTGGTGGCAAGCAAGGATCTCGCACAAGCTAAGAAACGAATATAAGGGAGAGAGTACAACCGCATCACGAGGCTTGATTAACGGTTGTCACTGAACAATGGCCTAAACGCGTCTGACTTCTCCGTCACTTAACATGTTTTCCATTACTGCACCAACTGCGTAGCACATAACTTGAGGCAAATCGTCTCGCATCTGATCCATTCATGTAAATACTCCATTTTTAGTATTTTTTTGCCCCGGATTCAACCGCGCACTCCATTTCGCCTGAAAATGATCAATAAATATAAGTAAATATATATTTTAGAGACTTTACATATTAAATATTTTAAAATCAACTAATAAAAATCTATAAATACCGACTTATCAAATACCCCCAAACTTAAGACTTTGCACGTCCTGAGCAAAGGTGTAAATGACAACACAAACAAAACTAGACTCTTAATATAAATATGCACTGACTTAACTAATCCTATACCCGATTCAAAATTCATGGAGTCCCTTTGATTTACTGTCACCAAATTAACAAGCAACTCAGAAAATTTCGGAGTTATGATATGTCAAGACTCGCAACCTAAACATAATTAAGATCACACTTTAAAGACATAGATTCGGTGAAGAAAAAGGCCATCAACTACTCACGAGTTTTCTTGGTCTATACATTCAAGCACGCAAGTTAAAATTTCACTTAATCTAGTGAAAGCACTGAAGTTAAATCTTTTATTTGAGGAGTTTTCATAACTTACGCCTTTATTCATTTTACATTCTCTATTTTTTTTCCACATTTTTTTTAAAGTAATACGGTCCCTGCTACATTTCATATGGACCACTTTTCTCACTTTTTCCACCACAAGATTCCCTGCTCCACTTTTCTCATTAGCCCTTCTCACTTCCACTATGATCAAGTAAATCCCCTAATGTAGGTTAAAATGTTAACACTTGCACAAGTTTGATCGTCTACTCCCTTTGGTATCTAGCACAAAGCCCAACTATCAACTAAGTCCTTAATCATGAAATTATAAAAATGTTGAACTACGGACTTGATTGAGTGTTTCTCCTAGTTTTCTCCAAGTTTCAAGTCAAAAAGGTGAATATATTGTACTCGTCCACAATCAAAGGCATGAAACAAAGTCTCGAATGACTCTATATGCAACATATGCAACATATGACACTATGTAAGGTCTAAATGCAAGAACAAACATGATAGACACATGTCTACTATTAATAATAATAAAAAAACTATACTAAATGCATGCATGAAAATGTATCATATCCTAGTGAAATAGAGGATAAAAGTATCAATGATAAGAAAAGAGGAATAGAAAGATACAAGAATGAGAATAATACTAGCATTACCATCCGATAACCGCATAATGTCAAAAAATTTAATGATCATACTGCGGCGTTTAGCAAGAAAATCCATGCAAGAAAATCCATCTAACACAATCCACAATCCCTAAAATACCCCCAAACTTATTCTGAACGTTATCCCCAAGGTTTAACACAAGTCAAGAGATCCACACATAGAAAACAAAGAAGAAGGTGAAAGAACATGATAGATATAAGAAGGAAATGATATGAGTTCATGCATAATGATAAAAAATACTAAAATGAATAAACAAAATAATACTAATCAAAATTTGGGCTGCCTCCCAATAGCGCTTTTGGTTAATGTCGTTGGCTCGACTTGGACTGAGTCTGTCAATCAGTGTAGATTGGTGTTGCAAGTGAGACGTCTTCCACATTATGGCTCGGGAAGTCTTCATAGAAGATCTTAAATTTGTGGCCGTTTACTTTAAAAGCATTACTAGTCTCCAAACTCTGAATCTCCAATATACCGTGATCATTCACTACAATCATAACATACGGTTCTGTCCACCTCGATCTCTGCTTACCTGCAAAAATTCTTAAGACATGATTGAAATAAAAGTACTTTCTGACCAACACGAAAAGATTTCCTAGAGAGATTGCGATCATGGAACGCTTAAATCCGTGCATTCTCATATGCGTCATTCCTGATTTCCTCCAATTCTTGGAGAGTGAGCTTTTTCTCTTTTCTTGCTCCATCGAGCTTCATATTAAGGTGTTTCACAGCCCAGTAGGATTTATGCTAAAGCTCGACTGGCAAGTGGCAAGCTTTACCAAACACAAGGCGATATGGGGACATTCCAATTGGCATTTAAAATGTCGTTCGGTAAATCCAAACCGCATCATCAAGACGTGTACTCCAATCTTTACGAGTAGGATTCACCGTCTTTTCCAAGATGAATTTGATCTCCCTATTAGAGATCACTGCCTGACCAATCGTTTGGGGATGATACGCTGTAGACATTCTATAAGTGACATTGTACCTTCTCAAAAGACTTTCAACCATACAGTTGCAGAAGTGAGTGCCTCTATCACAAATCGGGGCACGTGGGGTACCAAATGTTGTGAAAATCCTTGATTTGAGGAATTCACATACCACTTTAGAGTTGTTAGTGCGTGTAGCCATAGCTTCCACCCACTTAGACACGTAGTCTATTGCCAAGAGTATGTAAACATTACCAAATGACACTGGAAATGGTCCCATGAAGACTATACCCCATACGTCAAATATCTCATAAATATGAATCGGGGTAAGTGGCATTTGGTCCCGATGACCAAGGTTACTAGTTTTCTGACAATTAGGACAAGTCTTGGTAAACATGTTTGAATCATGGAAAATAATAGTCCAATCAAACCCACTCTCAAGAACTTTCCTAGCTGTCATATGGGGACAGAAGTGGCCACCGCATGCGTAAGTATGACAAAAAGCCAATATGGAGTGACTCTTAGTCTGTGGAACACAACGCCTAATAACCTGGTTGGAGCAGAATTTCCATAAGTATGGGGTCATCCTATACATAATACTTAGCATCTCTCCTTACTTTATTCTTCTAAGCCTTCGAAAGATGAGGAGATAACTCGCCCGAGGTGATATAGCTCACCAAATAGGCGTACCAGGGGAGATCTTCCATAACAGCATAAATGTACTCGTCAAGGAAATCATCCTTAAGAGGGTAGGATGCTCACCTTTCTCAATCCTGCCGAGATGATTTGCGACTAGATTCTCTGCACCACTTTTATCTTTAATTGTGAAGTCAAACTCCTGTAGTAGGAGTATCCATCTAATATGCCTAGATTTGGCATCCTTTTTACTTATCGGGTACTTCAAGTTAGCGTGATCAGAGTAAATAATAACCTTGGTTCCCAAAATATAAGACCGAAACTTCTCAAGTGTGAAGATAATGACAAGGAGTTCCTTCTCAGTAGTGGTGTAGTTCATATGAGCTGCATCTAGAGTACGAGAAGCATAGTAAATGACATGTGAAGCTCTCCCAACTCTCTGTCCTAAGACTACACCCACCTCATGATTACTAGCATCACACATAATTTCAAATGGAAGCTCCCAATTAGGGGCCTGAAACACTGGTGTGCTAGTAAGTGAGTCGTTCAGTGCATCAAATGCACTTTTACATGCCTTATCAAACTCAAAAGGTACATCCTTTTGGAGTAGATGGCATAAGGGTGTGTGATCTTCGAAAAGTCCTTGATGAAACTACGGTAAAACTAGCGTGTCCAAGGAAAGATCTAATATCCCGCACATTCGCAGGGTAAGGAAGTTTCTTGTTAACATCAATTTTAGCTTGGTCTACCTCTACACCCCTAGCTGAGACAATGTGTCCCAAAATAAGACCTTGGTCCACCATAAAATGACACTTTTCATAGTTCAGAAATAGGTTCTTCTCGATACACCTGCTGAGTACCTTTGTCAGATTGAAGAGACAACTCTCGAACAAATCACCATAAACAATAAAGTCATCAATGAAGACCTCAATGAAATGTTCAACAAAATTTGAGAAGATACTCACCATGCACCTTTGAATGGTGGCAGGTGCATTGCATAACTTAAAGGGCATGCGTCGATAGGCAAAAGTGCCAAATGGACAATTGAAGGTCATCTTTTCCTGGTCTTCAGGCGCTGCCGATATCTAATGAAAATCGGAATAACCGTCGAGACACCAGTAATGAGAATGACCGGCTAGTTTCTCCAACATTTGATCAACGAATGGAAGAGGGAAGTTATCCTTCTTGGTGGAAGCATTTAACTTCCTGTAGTCAATGCATATCCGTTATCCATTTTGAATGCGGGTCGGAACCAACTCACCATGTGAATTGGTGACTACCGTGACTCCTGTTTTCTTAGGAACCACCTAGATAGGGCTTACCCATTTACTATCAGAGATGGGGTAAATCATGCCAGCATCAAAGAGCTTTAGCATCTTTTTCTTTACGACATCCATCATAGGCAAATTAGGCCTCCTCTGAGCTTCTCTCGTAGGTTTTAACCCCTCTTATATATATATATATATATATATATATATGATGCATGCAAGAGGAAGGGCTCAAATCTTTGATATCCGCTATGGTCCACCCAATAGCCTATTTAAACTCTCGGAGTACTCGCAGGAATCTCTCTTCCTCCAAATATGTAAGTTTGATCGAGATGATCATAGGGAGTGTGTCATTCTCACCCAAAAACATGTACTTTAGATGCTCAATTAATGGCTTCAGCTCAAGTGTGGGAGCTTTAACCGAGGAGGGAAAAAATTCAGAGTCAGAAGTAGACAACTCCAAATAATAGACACTTGGGGGTAGGGGTTGGAGGGAATCCAACTCTAAAACAACATCCTCGACATTAGTATCGAGGATCAGAACACTCTCGTGGATATGAGTAGTGTTGAGATGATTCTCTAACACTACTTTAACTTCATCATCGCCACTCGTGAGCAAGGTCTGCTCAATGAATAGATCCACACAGTCTATGCTACACACCACAGACGACACGTCATTGGGGTATCATATCGCGTCATAGATGTTAAACTTGATGAGTTCACCTCAAACTCCATAGTAAGAGATCCATCATCAACATCTATCTTTGTCTTTGCAGTTTTCAAAAATGGACGTCCAAGGAGTATTGATGAAGCATTGCGGAATGGTTCCTCCTACGTATTTACCACGTAGAAGTCAGCAGGAAACACAAACTCGTTCACTCAGACTAGAACGACCTCGAGATCACTTAAGGGTCTGACAACTTAATGGTCTGCCAACTAAATGACAATATCGGTTTCCTCTAATTGTCCTGCATGCAATGTCTCATAAATAGACAATGACATGACGTTAATGGAAGAGCCAAGGTCGCACATAGCCCTTTGAATGCTTACATCATCTATAACACAAGGTACTGAGAACATCCTAGGTTCCTTGCATTTAGGATGCAACTTCTTCTGTAGGATAGCCGTGACGGTTTCTCCCATTTGGACTTTTTCATTGCCTTTTAATTTCCCTTTGTTAGTGCATAATACCTTAAGAAACTTTGCATACCTAGGGACTTGCTTTAGAGCGTCGAGAAGTTAAATATTGATTTCCACTTACCAAAAGGTCTCAAGAATTTCTTTCTATTCCTCCATTTTCTTATGTAAGTTGAGTCGTTGTGGAAAAGGAGGTTTGACCTTGAATGTAGGCGGTGCTTCCTTTTAAGTAGTTACCATCTGTTTAGGGACAAACGAACTCACTACTAACTCGTGTTCTTCCTCATTTGCCTGGTCTTTGGCATCAGATGGCCCATTGTTCCTTTTGGGTCCCTACAGCTCTTTACCACTTTGGAGTGTAACTGCGTTAGCATTCGCGTTAGGATTCGGGTAAGGTTGTGAAGGCAACTTTCCCTTATCCTCGAGACATCCATTCTGCTGTGTCATTTGGTCCATTCGAGCTTCAATAGTTTGGACCACTGATTTGGTTTCGCTGATGAATTTCTCAGTGGTAGCTTTAAAATGGGCCATCTCACTCATAAATTTGCTTTGTTGACCCATCAAAGCTTTGAACATATTCTCAAGTGAAGAGGAATTATTGGAGGGTGTAGGCAACGGTTGACCTCTAGGGATGAAGGTCTAATAGTTCTGATTTTGAGGCCCGTAACTGAAGTTCGGGTTGTTCCTCGCCGTTGCATGATTGTATGTATTCCCAAATGGGACTCTAAGTGGTTTCAAGAACTGATTACCTATGGCATTGGCCTGTTGATTGTCCTCTAAGAGAGTAGGACATTCATCATTTGCATGATTTGTGGCAATATAGAAGCCACATGCTTTGACTTGCACTTTGCCAGAGGATAGGAGACACTCCATCATGGAGGTTAGTTGGTTAATTTTTTAGTAAGTGGAACTCGAGACACTCCTTGCAGTTAGACTTCGGTAAGCAGTAGCATCAAGATCATCATAAAAGTGTGATTGTTGTGCGATGTCCTCCTACAGTTGCTTCATTTGGGCCAGAGTTTTATCTCGAATGTGACCCCCACACACATTATCAATCATGCGACACTCTATAAGTGACATGCCAACATAGAAGAAACGGTCTATGGCCTTCTCAGACTGGCAATGCTGTGGGCAACTAGCAATCAATCGCTTATAGCGATCCCAATATGCACCAAATGATTCATCTGACTTCATTTTAATGCTACTTATATCCTTGATGAGTTAAGCAACTCTATCGTCAGGGAAGTATTCATTTAAAAACACACTTGTCATCTCATTCCAATAGTTAATGTAGCCAGGCGAAAGGTAGAAAAACCATTTTTTGGCTTTGTTCTTAAGGCAAAACTGAAAAGACCCGAGTTTAACCGTGTCCTCGTCCACATTAGAGGGTTTCACTGACTTGCAGTTAGTCGGAAACTCCTTCAGGAAAGTAACGGGGTCTTCATTCTTGCCACCATGAAAGGATGGTAGGAGGTGAATGAACCCAGACTTCAACCCAAAGTCTCCGTCATTATCCGAATAGTTGACGCAGAGGGGTTGTTGCGCCAAAAGAGCTTGAAACTCTTGATTGGTGTAACCCATAGTGATTTGGCAATTTGCATCCATGTTAAGAGGATTTTGGCCTTCTTGTTGCCTAAATTGGGTCTCTCTAATCTACATATGAAATGTTCTCTCGGGTTCATGATCGAAAGGTAACGGTGAACTAGTCGATTTTGACCGAGTGAGGTGTGGTAGCGTAAAACTAAGAAAAAAGAAGAAATATAAAAACTAATCTCAGAGTAAGGACTAAGTCCCCGGCAACGGCACCAAAATTTGATCACGTGTCGAGCTTGCCAAATATAACTCGCAATGGCGTTACCAACCACAAGGGTGTAGTAGTGGTAAATACGGGGTCGAATCCACAGGACATGAGTTTTACTCTAAGTTAACTAAAAATAAGGGGTTTTTAGAAAGTTCAAGGAAACAATTAACTAAACTAGAAAAAATGAAAAGTTCAGAAAAGATAATATCAATGAGAGAAAACACCTTGGTCTATCGTTCCACAAGCAAGAATCAAGATTCAATGGCATATTATGGTCCTCAATCTTTCAAAAAAGTTATTAATTTAAGTTCTCCTATATTAGCTATAGAAAATCAACGTCCGCCAGAAATTCCTCATTCCCCTAATCTCGATAGCTAGGACATCTGCCACTAACTACTTCCCTAATTAATGCATAACCCTAGACATCCGTCAATTGGGTTTAACACACTAACCGCAATAATAAGGATCCGTGGGAATACTAATCCTAAATAATTGAATCGCATATGCTTCTGATTTAACCTATATTCAATTGTTGCACACTCAAAAACCAAAAGGTTTTTACGGCAAACGGGTGAGTGTTCATCACTTTATTTGTCCAAAAGTACAATTACACGGATACTATCGGTCCAAATAACTATAGATTGTCCACCTAAAAGCATGCACTGGTCACATACATACGCTAGATCTAAACCATAATCCTTAAAATCAACAACAATGAAATAGGAGAAATTGAATTAAATTAAATAAAAACCATAGACCTCACATATATGCCATGAATCAATGATCTTGACTTGTTTCCCCTCCGACCTAGGTAAGATTGGTTTAGCCGGACATGGTCTTTACAATCACCAAGTATGAAAAGTTGTGTGGCGGCTCCAATGTTGACTCCCCGGATGAATACCCTAGTTCCTAATATGAAAAACCACTAAAAATTGTCTTCCAAAGGTGAGAGAAACTAATTTTGGGGGTAGGACTCGTAACACGTGCACCGAGGAGGATCTGAGGGCTGTTTTAGGCTCATTTTAGGTTTTCGGACACTTGTCAATAGCCGATTGGATCGTCTACTACTGTACAAGTGATGTGGCACCCTCTGGTTGGTGGAAGAAGCTGCTGGTGACGTTTTGTGTGCGTGAGGGCTCGACATGTGTCGATTGGAACCAGGAGAAGAAACTCTCATAAAACCGTGCGAAGACGTGGGAGAGTGCACCAGTACAAGTCTCGAGGATCATCAGAGAGCTGCTGCTGTGAGGAACTTCAAATTTTTCTTTTTAAGGACAAGCTGGACCAATGGAGAAGCGACGCGTGGCACTGGTAGTAAGTAAGGAACTCGCGCAAGCTAAGAAATGAATATAAGGGAGAGAGTACATCCGCATCTTGAGGGATCATCAATGGATGTCACCGCACAATTGCCTAAACACGTCTGATTTCTGCGTCACTTAACATGTTGTCCATTACTGCACCAACTGCGTAGTATGTAACTCGAGGCAAATCGTCTGACATCTTATCACTGCATGTAAATACTCTATTTTGAGTGTTTTTTTCAACCTAGATTCAACCGCGCACTCTGTTTCACCTGAAAACGATCAATAAATATAAGTAAATATATATTTTAGAGACTTTACATATTAAATATATTAAAATCAACTAACAAAAATCTATAAATACTGACTTATCACGAGGACTGCTAAACGACATGATTCCATTTGGGTGATTATTTGCAGATTAACGAAATCTGTGCATTTCTTACCAGTCCCAGCTTACTACACAATTGACTAGTTGAGTGTATTGTTCAAGAGAGAAAGAGATTATTAGGCTGCATGGGGTACCATTGAGTATCACATGAGATAGAGATGGTATGTATACGTCCAGGATGTGGCGTAGTATGCAGGAGCAGTATGGTATTGACCTACAGTTCTGCATAGGTTTTCACCCTCAGACTAATGGGCAGACTGAGAGGTTTATTAACGTTCTCGAGGATATTCTTCAAGCTTGTCTATTAGAGTTTATCGCATCTTTAAGGAGTACCTACAATTATGTAAGTTTTCATACAACAACATTTATCAAGTTATCATAGAGATGGCATCATCTGAGGCTTTATATGGCAGACCGTGTCACTCATCATCGTGTTGGGCTGAGCTAGAGGACCTGAAGCTAGTGGGGCCTGAGATTGTGTTTAGTCTCATAGAGAAGGTATGATAGATTCATCAGAGGATTAAAGGGGCCCAATAGAGGCCGTGGGGCCCAATAAAGGTCGTAGAAGTATGCACACACATATCGCAACAATCTCATGTAAACCGCGGGAGCCTTTGTGTATTTAAAGGTTTCTCCTCGGAAGGGTATTCATAGATTCAGGTTGAAAGGTCGGTTAGGACTGAGATTTATCGAGCCATTCAAGATCAAAAGACGGATCGAGAAAGTGGCGTATGAACTTGATTACCTCCACCAATTTTTGAGAATCATCGAGTATTTCATATCTCTATGCTGCGAATAGCTAAGTCGAAGGCACATGTGAACGACAGTTGAATTGAGCCAAATTAACTTGAGAAAAGACGTTACTTATGAGGAGAAGCCAGTACAGATCCTATACCAAAAGGTACAAGAGTTTAGATGCAAGACTATCGTGACTCATAACTCACTTGGAAATGGGAAGACTATGTTCGAGATAGGTTTTTGTACCTTTTAGAGTCAAGTATAACCTTAACTTGAATTTAAAATTTGGAGGATGAAATCTCCATTAGTTGGGTAGATTCGTCACGGCCTAAATTCCTAATCCAACTTTATTTTCTAATAAGGATCATAGACTCGTGACGTGGGACGTCGCATCAAGATACGTGCACTGACTAAGGCAATGTGGCCGAAGTATATGTAAAATTTAATATGGTGTGTACCTAGTGTATTGTATACGTGTAGTATACAAAGTCACTCCTACTTTTGCATAGGTGCCAAGACGTAAGCGGGGACGCGCCTCGAGATGCATGCCAGTATGAGATCGGGGTACAGAGTGGTGTAGTAAGTCTTAGTTTAAGTTGTTAAGATTTGAAATAGCTAATTAAATTTGGATATAGTTGAATTGATATTAATGTAACCTAACTTATAAAAATAAAACAATAGCCATTGATGTTCCTCATAATACGTGTGGATACTATCGCTAGACAAATTGAGTTAAGTTTGGTGTTAGTAGAGGTGAGTAAGTTGATAGATATTGGATTGTAGAAAACACTTTAAGCCATAAGATTTATCTAGAGATGGATATATACATAGAGATTAATGGTATGAATTTTACCTCATCTATATATGTAAAGGAATGAATGAGATTACATGCAAATCATTTTCATTTGTAACCAAAAGAGGAGAGAAAAATCTAGAGAGATATTAGTGAATTGTGATAAAATTCTGGTGAATTGGAGGTGGAGATCAAGGATTAGGAGGATCTACAACTAGGTAAGCTAGTTTACACCTTTAATTTTTGCAATTCAAACAAAAATTGTAAGTTTTGGATCAGTTCAAGCTTTTCAGCAATTTTAATGGGAAAATGACTTTTATTTTCAAAATCTAATTTCATATTTGGATTCTTCGTGAGATTCCACGAATTCTACTATAAAGAAGTTTTGGATTTGGATTTATTTTCATAAAGTTGTGAATTTTTGAAGTTATAAGACCAAATTCGAAATTCTACATGTTGTATTATGAACCAGCCTCTATAATTTGGTTATAACTTCCTTATTTCAAATTGAAATGGGCCCACTCTAGTGGCATTTGAAAGCTAACTTTGAGGGAATAAATTATACCTTGAAATATTTTGAAATTCAAATATTTTCATGTCTTTAAAATCTTCTACAACTTTGATAATGAATCTAAAATTCTTGGCTTCATAGTTTTGCTAATGTCCTGTTGTTTCGAGCATAACTCCCTCATTTCTTATTGGATTGAGCTTATCTTTTAGTATGATGTTCTAGGATATGTTAGTAAGCTTATTAAAGAATCATGAGTTTTAAAACTATGGTTTCAGAGAAATGAATTTTTCAAATTTTTGGTCAAAACCCAAAACTATTTTGAGCAACTGTGGTAAAATTCTCATATCTCATTCGATTCTTATCAAAATTGGGGAAACCTTATAGTTCTGGAAAGCTAAGACACAGCTTAAAGACTTCTTTTCGTGCTATAATATATATTTTTAACATTTTGGTAATTGAAATTAACTCATACGTTGTTGTACCAAAACTGCCTTTTTTTAATAAAGTAGATTTGGACAAACAACTTTTTAATGGGGTTGATTTGGAAAATTTCAATTTACAATCACTTGAACCAACTCTAATAACTTTTGCTAGTCCTAAAGCACCCTAATTAACCTCGGGAACATAAAGGAGACTTTCTGGAGTTCATGTATGCATTTTGGGGTTTTGGTAGGCCAGTTAATCTAGGAAATTAATGTGACTGGTAAGTAAACTGATTGAGATATTTCATTCCATTTCATTTCCTACTGGTGCATTTATTTATAATCATTTGGACTTATATACCTTTCTTACTCTTGATGCCATGACTTTGTTGTCCTATCTCATATCATGAGTTTGTTTTCATGGAATTATTCATATTTGAATGGCTTTCATTGATTCTAAATTGGGTGCTATGTCATTCTTGGTTTTTGAGGAATTTAATCAAGTAAATAGCATGCTATTAGGCAGATGTTTTATGATATCGTGAATTTATTTTGATTGTGCTTTAGTCGAGCTAACTAGGGTTTGAGCAGGGGGTACTCGAAGTTGGAGGTTAGATGAGTGTTCTAGAGGAGTTATAGAGTTCTAATCTTGAAAGATTCACTTTCAAAAAGGTAATTAATGAGAACCTAGCCTTTTATTGATTATATTTTTCAGTTTTTCATGGATTTTTTTTTTTATTTAGGTTAAGACTAAATTTCAAAATCTTTGCTCAAAATTGGTTTTGAGGTCAAATGTTTTCAATTATAGTACTAGTATGAGAGGGGTGTGATATTTTTTATTGATATCAAATTTTTGAACTATTTTTAAAATATAGCAAATGGATTGAATTTCATACGCCAACTAATTCGAGACTAAAATCCAAATGAGTTTGGAGCTTTTTAAGTTTGTCTATGCATTACTTGAATTAGTTTTGAACGATTGTTTTTATCAACTATGTTTTATCAATGAATTTAATATGAATTTGAAACTCTTGATTTATAAATGATTTTTTTATGAATTTCTTCTTATTAGATAGATAAGTTGAATTTTACTGAAGATTTTTCTGACAATTTGGATGTAAATGATTTTACAGGCTTATCCTTTTACTTGTATATATCGAAATGGCCGAAAGTGATGGGGTAGAAGTTCAAGGGAGGAGAAAGGAAAGGGGATGTTAGTTGAGAAATCTAAGGATAAATCCAAGTTTTTCCTAATTAGGCCTATGGGAATTTCTTTCAATACACCTAGGATTAGACCACAAAGAGATCATACTCCACCTTTATTATTTAGCTATAATTCTGAGGAAGAATATGAGGAGGAGAGAGTAGAAAAAAGATACCGAAGGGAGTGAAGATGTATGTTCTTAGGAAGGAAAGTTTTAATAATGATAAGGCCTTTGCCAATATTAAGAAATATATAGAGAACGGAAGGATGTTGATCATGAAGAAGGGATTTAATGTGAAGAATGAGTTGAAATGTAGTGTTAGGATCTTAGATTTCATTGATGCGAGAAACTGGGAATTATTGACTAGGGACTATATCCATTTTCATTTTTAGAATGTTCTTAGTGAGAAGGGATGCGACATT
Organism: Stephania cephalantha; assembly: GCA_039657325.1. NCBI lineage: Eukaryota > Viridiplantae > Streptophyta > Magnoliopsida > Ranunculales > Menispermaceae > Stephania > Stephania cephalantha. The sequence continues at coordinate 19,707,322 of CM077576.1, forward strand.
TTAGTGAAAGAGTTTTATGTGAATTCTTATGGAAGTGATAGCAAGACAGAGACACAAGTTAGAGGAAGAATAGTGGATTATTTAGCTGCGAGAATAAACCGGTATTTTGGTTTACCAGAAATTAACCAAAAAAAGAACGATGAATACCCAAATCCTGAATACTTGATTAAGTTCCATTACCCTACTTAGGAAATTAAGGGAGGATTAGAGGCAATCAATGGTGATGGATTCATTTTAGATTCGAAAGGGTAGATGAAGCACATCACAACAATTCTTTTAGGAAGATCACGCAAGCATGGTGTTATTTCATTAACGCTAGCTTATAGCCGTGTTTGCAATATTACAAGATTATGAATTACAGAGCCGCTTTGCTTCATCACATTAAGGATTGGGATTTTTAGATGTTGGCAAGATTTTGTATGAATCGATAAGGAATGGCATCACAATGAAGAAAAATGACGTATTATCATTTCCTTTGATGATCAAGGTTTTTTGCAGAGAAGATCGAGTAAATATGGCAATACTTGAGAATGATGTTTTACCAGTAAAGACTATCACGGTAGCACTAATAAAGAGCTATGGAAAAATTAATGGATATGAAGACTCTGAAGGCGAGAGGGAGAAGGCTGAGATAGCCAATAAAGAGACTGAGAAAAGAAGAAAGATTAAAGATGAAACAAGGAGAGTTTTAGAAGAAATGTCGAGAGCTAGAAAAAATTCGAATGTAGAGCAATTAGCTACGGACTTCGATGGAATTTACATGGATGAGTTAGAGTTAGCCTTTATGGGTTCATTTATACGTGATCAAGTGCGATCTCAAAGGAATCAAGATCCGGTGTTTAAGAACCAGAGGGTCTTAGTGAGAAGCATTCATAGGATGGAGAGGACGATGTCAAGAAAACATAGAAGACGAGGACACGCATAGGTTCTTGTATCATCTATATAAATGAGGCTACCGATTAATGTTATTTTTGATGATCAATTACCGTCAAGGCAGGACTGCAACCTCTATGATCCCGCTGTGACTTACCTGTCTAAGATGATTGATCCAGTGGAGGATGATGATGATGCGACTTCAACACGATGAAATTGATTTCTTTACTCTATTTTATCTATTTTATCTATGAGTGATGATGTGTGAGGTCTTTCATGTAACTCTGGTGAAGATACTATGTGATATGTGCTATGATATATTGTCTTTGATACTATGTATGATAGTGTGGTGATACTTTTAATGGTGACGCTACATTTATTATACATTGGAGATAATTATTCATATTTTTAATGCACTCTTTTTAATGAAAACCTCAATACTTACTTTATATATTGATTATCTAATTTATGATTATATCAATTCATTTATACTTCACGAGGTACATTTGTTTTGTTAAAAACCCAACATGATTTTTTAATCTCGAGGACAAAGTTTGGAATGAGTTTAGGGATATTTTAGGTGAAGTATAACGATGATAGAAAAGATAGCAAAGACAAAAAAGAAAGTTAGAAGATTAGTTCAAAATTGATCCAAAGTTCAAACTTTTGATTCGATATTCAAGTGAGTTGGTGAAATTTTTCAAATTTCATCCGAATTTAAATAAGTATGAATTTCATTTTTCTTTATTTTTACTTAGGAATATAATATAATGGAATGAATATATAATAGATTTTTGAATGAAAGTGATATTTTTATTACCCTAGTGAATTCTATGATATAAAGAATCAAAATATTTTTATACCCTTTCTTATTAACATTACTAGTCTGTGTATGCACTTGATTGATTGCCTTGTGTTAGTCATGAGAATGGATAGAAGATCGAAACAATAGTACAAGATGAACAAGATAAATTTCTAAAAATCTTGTGATACAAATGCTATTGATTAAGTATTTTTATAGTTTATATATAGAAAATTATTATGCCACAATTGAAAGAAGAAATGGGTTAGAAACAAATGAGTTTCTATAAGTTAGAAATAATATTTTCTTCGACTTTAGTGGACAGTGAGAAGTGCTAACAATAGTTACAAATCTATAAAGAGTCCTATAGATTCCAAAGGAAATGGAGCAAGGAATCTATAGTGAGAAAAATGTGAGAATTTCTAAAGGAAATTGAGCAGGAACTCAAAAGTCAAATGAAAATAAATAAATAAAAATAATGAAGAAAAAAGCAATTAGAATGAAGTAGAAAAAATGAGAGATGAAAAAGGCGGATGTTCTTAAACTCTTCAAATAAAAGATTTAGCTTGAGTGCCTGAAGCTAGGGTTGAGTGAATTATTTCTTAATCTAACACATCTTAAACGATATATTCATTTGTATCTTGGTAAAATTCTTATTGATTTTGATTGTAGTACTATTTATAAAGTATTTTCTGATATTAAGAGTAATCTAATGTTTTTGTGTTTGGAGATTCTACACTAGTCATGAAAGCTTGATGCTTATTAGTGGAGATTGATAAAACCTACATTGTGTACTAGCCTTGATATTGATTCAACATTAAGTTCTATGGGGTATTGCATTGGGTGGTTGAGTTATCATTAAGGGATGATTCGCTTTTTCAATGGCCATTCTATTCTATCATAACTTCTATTTACTTGAGGGGAAATATGTTTCTATTTGAAGATAACTTCTATTTAAAACTTATGTTACTTGAAGTCAAAATGAATTAGATTGAAATCATGATATAAAAATTGAAAAAAAAATATGATTGAGACTATTCATTTGCTCGAGATAGCCAAAGTACTGAGTTTGGGGGTATTTGATAAGTCAATAATAGACATGTTTTATTATGTAATTTAGGTTGATTTTAGATATAAATGATGATATTACACTATGTATTCTCTTGTTTTTGTGATTTGAGGACTTTATTAGGAAAAATGAAGAAATGGAATAAAAAAGGAAGAAAGTCAAAATAGTCAACTGAAGAACAAGTCCAGGGATATAAAATTACACAAGAATTGCTGCATAAATCGACAATAGAGAAGAGCCAGCGAATAGCTAATGATTTGGGATTTACAAAGGAATCGCCAGATGAATCGGTGGAGCACAAAGAGATATTTTCAGTGATTATTTCAGCGATTTGTGAACAAAATAAGATTAGCTGACAAATCGCTGAGGTCGATGATGGGTTTTTTAGATTATTACGAAGAATTTGAGTTTATCTATGATTTGTATAACTTATGAAACTATAAATAGAACCTCAAGGCATTGAAATTAAGAGCCCTATTTTCTCTTAACAAGTTTGTGAGAGCCGTAAGTTAGTTTTTATTGAGTTTATATGTGAGCAACATTAGAGCTTTTTTTTTAATTTAATAAGAGGTATTTATGTAATTATGTGTTTCGATTATATTATTGCATTGTTTATTTTCAGCATGAGTGAGTAATTTATTAATCAAAATAAACCCTAAACATATATAAACTTTGGATTGTTGTATAAGTTATAATTAAGGAATCATATACTTAATGCTTCAAATCTATTCATACACAACAATCATGGTTTTAATAAGTTGTTTTTGTGTATTTCAACTAATGAGGATTGATATTTTATGCATAGTTGCAAATATGCATTGTGATATTCAATTTTCTGAATCTATGTGTATGATTATTAACAACAATTATAAAAGTAGTAACTATGATTAATCTATAGGGCCAAATTACCCGAGTAGATTTTCTAGGTGATTGTGTTTTAAGTTATTTATTGATTAGCATATTATGATTATTATTTGGTTTAGATTAGGCATGATTTTCATTGAGTGTTAATGCTATTAGGTTTCTATTTTATTGCGTTTTATTTAATTGTTAGATTTACAATGATAAGGATATGGCTATTTTCCATTGAATTTAGAAAAAATGATGGTTTGTTAAAAGCTATCAACCTATTACGAATTAGAATTTAATGATTCCAAGATTCCATATGATATAACTATAACTAAGTTACGAGGTAATTTTATGTTCTAGTGTTTGAATGCAATCCAAGTATATTATATTGTTTAGTGGGGGTTTTTTAGATATTTATATTATATTGAATTTGAATTTCATTAAATTAACATTGCATTGAATTGTTTGAATTAGTTTAGTTAGTTTGGTTAATTAAGTTAGTAGTCATAGTTTTAAGTTATTTAGTATTTTGATTCCTGTTTAATTATATTTTCTAAATTAAGAAAAGCAAAACAAAAAATTACATTCCATGGAAGTTTGCAAAATACCTGTGGAGATTATATCCCACTTGCCACTACTACAAATAATAGAAAAATACGGGAAACTATTGTGCACTCTCGACACATGACTTAAGAAAGATCTATACTACAAAGCATTGGTTAGATTGATAGCCAATTGCGAGTTGTTTCCAAAAATAGGCTCAATGAAAAAAAAGGAGATAAGAATTTCAAAAATGAAAATTGATTAGACAAATTATGTTATGACTGAAAAACCACATTGGGTTGCGATTGGATCAGTCATGTTGTCTAATTGGATTTCTAAGAAAATATAATACTTTGAAGCAAAGTATGGTTTTCTTTCAAAAACAAAACACAAAGTGGAATATGGAATAGAACCATGGTATATTAAATAATTATAAAAAAAGTATTGAATGTCTTTGATTGTTTCTTACTCAAGTTGTTTAATATTAAATAATGTTCGGTATATTAGTTCTATAGTTGAATAAAGTACTTATAAAAAGAATGGAAATACACAAGTTGGAAGTAATCTTTGTTAACACTGGATTAGGTGTTTTTATGAAACAAAGATCAATGAAAATTTCTAACTTAAAAAAAGTGAAAAGTGTAGTGATAAGATCAATAAGTTAGAAGTCGAGATTGGGGAAAAAGATATGAAAATTGCTAGGATTAACTATTAAATAAAACATAAGTAATTATGTTAGGATGTTTTGAAGTACCCAATAGTTATTTCTAACCAGGTTAAGTTATGATGCCTATCCCTACGACCAAAAATATAACAAATGAAGAGATAGACATACTGATTGAGAATTAGTAAATGGTTTGTATAGGAAGTCAGTATAAAAATGTGTTATGTGGTATTAAGATTTTAAATCTATGTCTATAGTTATTGAAAACAATTATAGAAATAGTAACTAGAATTCATCTGTAGGGCATTTCTCGATTAGATGTTCTTAGTGATTGTGTTCTAAGTTGTTTATTATGCGGCTTCGGTAAATTGGCTTAGATTAGGAATGATTTTCATTGAACTTAATGCTATCGTATTTCTATGGTGTTGCATTTTATCCAATGGGTAGATTTACAATGGAATGTGACATTTCTGTTAAATTAAGGAAAATTGTTAGCTAGCTAAAGGCTATCAACCTATTATGCAGTAGGGTTTAATGATTCCAAGATTCCATAGGTTTTGTGATTGTAACTATAGTATGAAGTGATATTATAGTCTATTGTTTGAAAGTTATCCAAATATATTATATTGTTTAGTGGGGGTTTGTTTAGATGTTTATTTATTTATATTGATTTGAATTTCAATATTGTTTAAGTTTAGTTTGCATTTGAATTGTTTAAGTTAGTTTAGTTAGTTTGGTTATTTAAGTTAGTAATCATAGAGTTAGTTATTTAATATTTTAATTTTCATTTAACTAGATTAATTAAATTAATAAAAATAAGAAAAAATTACTTTCCCTTGAGATTTCAAAAATCCTTATGGAGACAATATCCCGTTTACCACTACTACAAGTTAATAGTAAAATACATGAAATTATTGTGCGGGCTCGACACGCGTCAATTTTTGAAGCTATTGCCAAGGATTTTTAGATAATTTTAAAGTATTATAGAGGTTGTATGGTTTACACACTTCATCATGTTACTTCAACAGGATCTTTACATCCGTTTGATCTTGAAATTTATAGAACTTTTAATCCGAGTTGAAGACAACAACTTATGGAAAATTTAGCTAATAGGATGGAAGAAAATAATAATGATATTAATGACAATGTCGTTAATAATAATAAAAATAATTGAGTTACTAATAATAATAGAGAACTCACTTCTAGACAAGCAAATTCAAATGTTACAACTTATGAGCCTATGTGTATAGCAAACCCCAATAGATTTCTTGAATTTGAACTTAGATTTGGATTTATCATTGCCTTACCTAACGTCTACGGTAAAAACAATGAAGACCTATAGAAATTCATAAGGGAGTATCAACATAAAGTTAATGGAATGAAACCGAAAAAAAGAACTTTAGAACAAGTCAAACTTAAGGCTTTTCCTTTTTCATTGAAAGATCAAGCACAAGACTGGTTGTTCTATCTTCCATAAGATTATATAACTACATGGACTCAAATGTTAAAAGCTTTCATAGATGAATAGATGACTGCTAGAAAAATTGGTTGCTATAGAAATTAAATAACAGTTGCAAAGATGAAAGATGATGAAAACTTTGATGAATCTTGGGATGGATTTCAAATACTAATTTTTTCTTGTCCACAACATGGATATACTCAAAGTGATTTACTAGAATATTTTTATGAAAGACTCAATCAGTTTGAACAAAGACTACTAGACAAACTATGTGGTGAATCTTTATTTGAAACAACACCTACTCTAGCAAAAGAAGCAATTAATAAAATGGGGAAAGAATCTAAGCAATATGGTGAAAAGACTGAATCCTTAAGAAAGAAACTTTATGAAGTGGATAGTAAGAAAAATAAGGCAACCGACGATAAAATTGATGAATTATCTTATATGGTTAAGTTGTTAGTTAATGATAGATCTAATCAAGTTAAGGCTTGCGGATTCTTTAATAAGGTAACACATTCTATGAATGCGTGTCCTACTCTACATGAAGAAAATACTAAAGAGGTTAATGCTATTATGAATCAATTTTTTGGTCCCCTAAGAAATCAATATAGTAATAATACTTATTATCCTGGAAGACCGAATCCAAATCTTAGTTATGGTCCTCAAAATCAGAATTATAAAACTTATAGACCAAAAGCTCAGATACAACCTGCACCTAATCAGTAGTCTCAATAAAATACTCAACCTATGAATCCAAATTAAGAGCAAATACTGCATAACTTTAGGAGTCAAAGTCATCAAATTTGACACTGATTTCTCAAAATCAAACTAAGACTGATACTGCCATTAATGAATAGGAAAATTAGTTAATTCAAATGAATTTACAAATAAATAGGTTAAGTACTCAACTGAGTAGTCAAGCTAAAGTGCCTACTCAAGCCAATGTTCCTCTTACTAATCAAACACAAATTAGTGCCATATTCAGTGAGAAAAAAGGACAACTATAATTGGTAAGACACCTAAAAAAAGCAATAAGAAAAAGGTTCATTAGACTATTAAAAAAGAAAAAGAAAAACAAGAAGAAAATGAAGAAAAAGAAGAAGAAATGATGGCTAGTGTCATCCCTACTAGATAATCGATGACTCAACAATTGAAACATACACCTTTTCCTAGAAGGTTGTACCCATGGTATTTAGCTAGAGTTGAAGCATATGAAAGATTATCACAAAAGTCTGAATTAATTAATAAGGATAAAAACAATAAGATTTCTAATAATTTGAATGAAGAAGATATGCGTTTATATTCTACTATTCCACAATGATTAGCTAATGATAGGGAGGAAGAAATCAATAAAGACATTTTTGAATCATTTAGGAAAATAGAAACCAATACCTCATTGATGGAATCAATTATACAATTTTCTAATTATGATGAAGTTTTGAAAGAATTCTCTGAATCAAAAGACAAATTTTTCTAAAAATCTAAGGAAAACTTATGACAAAAAGTGTATGCTTTAATTCAAAAGAAAATACCTTAGAAATGTTCTAACTCAGGGATGTTTGGTATTCTTATCACAATAGGAACTTCTGTAATAGATTTTGTTATGTGTGATCTTGGAGCATTAATAAACGTTATGTCACTCAAGTTATATCAATCAATAAAAATAGGTTCATCGACTAATACACCTATTAACCTTACTTTAGCGGACGATACCGTTATCAAACCCTAGGGCTTACTAGAAGATGTCTTAGTCAAAGTAAATGACTTAATATTTCTCGTTGACTTCTATGCATGGAAATGGGAGACTCAATATCAGCAAAGTGCCCATATATACTTTTAGGAAGACCATTCCTTAAAACAGCTAAAACGAAGCTAGATATCTTTGAAGGAACAATGTCTATGGAGTTTGAAAATAAAATTGTCACTTTCGTTTTAATGATGAAGATATCAATGAAAACTCTGATGAATCTGATAATGAATAAACAGAAGATAATGAATCCTTATAATTAAATCATATGCTATTAATGTAGTAATAATGGAAGATGGAAATGCTAAGACTATGAACTAGCAAGGTAAAGATACTTCTAATCAACAAACAATAACCTAAGAATAGAGGGTTAAGCAATCAAAAAATGTTGAGAATAATAACTTGGAGGAACCTAAATCTACAAAAAATAAAAAGAATAAAAAAAATCAACAATTATCTAGCTCGATGATCCATGAGATATATACATAAACATAAAGGTCAACTGGGCTTAGTACTTTAAAGCTATATGTGATACGGGTTCTAGAGCAAACTACATGCCAATTCATTTTCTCCTTCACACTCAATTCGAATTGGATGTACTTGCATCCGATACAATTGCTCTACCTAATGGATATTCAGTAAAACTAATAGGTGTGGCTATTAATGTATCAGTTCAAATTGACAAGTATATTATTCGCACAGACTTTTTGTTTACGCCTCACTTCATCAACGAATATCCTCCATTAATATTAGGACCACATTTTCTTAGCAACTTTGCATGCAGTTATGGATACTCTAAACATGACTATTACTTTTTAAGTAACAATGTGGTGTCACTTGGTTTGAGTTAGTGGAGTGTAAGTGGGAAATGTGGTAAGAGAAGGACCTTAGATGGTTCTCGGGATATGTAAATACATGGAGATCAAGGGTTAGAAACACACCTCACAGGGAATATATATATATATATATATATATATATATATATATATATGAAAAACTGGTCAAACCATGCAACTAAAACATGTTAAACTGAATTTGCTGGGAAATCACAGAGAGGAGATAGAGAGCTAGAAATTGGAGCTGGAGATCATCAAATTGGAGGATCAAACATAGGTAGTCATCTTCTTCATCATCTCCTCTATCTAATGAACCCATTTTTTTATAAATGTTGATCAAATTGATGTAAAATGAGGTTATGAGGTTGTGTTAGATTTTGTTTTAGTGTTAATTGCATATAAAGAATGCGTAAAACTAGTTTAGGTAGCCAAATTTAAAGGGTAAAAAAAGAATTCTCGACTTGAGAATTTTGTCCCAAAGACTAGGTAGCGCGCTACCTGGAACGGTTAGCACGCTAATCGTTCTGGGTTTCCCACTGTTTTTTAAGATGAAGAACGGTAGCGCGCTACATCAATTACCTAGCTTCCTACAATTACATAGAGTGCTACACCAGGCCTATAGCGCGCTAACGACATATTAAAACGAAAATTAAAAGGTTGTTTCGGATTTTTTGACTTAATACATATCCTAACACCTATAAACATACTAAACATGTAAAATTGGAGTTCAGGGACTTAGGAGACTGTAACTCGGGTATCGAGGAGCTAGTTGAGTCTGATAAGGGAGTCTGAAGAAGTCGAAGCACGGATTGAGGTGCGTAAACCCATTAGAATGCCTCACAAAATTCATGGTTTAGTTTATCAATTTTATATTACACGCGTGAATGCTGATGGGCACGCATGGGGTTCTCACTCATATTTTGGTTTGCGTATATATTGGTTATGGATCAATCGCTTGCACAGGTTACTTGTAATACTGCTCATGTCGATGGTAATAGAATATACCTACGATTGTCGTGAGGGATTAGGGTATTCCTGATGTGTAACAGCGTCGGAAGGGACCGTGCCGTTTACTGAAGTTGGGGTTTAGTCACTGTACGCTTGTAAGTATATACGTGGTTCCTATCGATTTATCGATTACCGGCTGGTGTAGGTCAGGGTTTTCTCATGATTATGCAGATGTTTAATGATTTATGCTTTATTTCTGAACGGGTTTAGTTGGTATATGTTGTTATCTATTTCACGCTACTGATTTTTCTGGTCGTGTGCTGCCTACATTCATGGGAATATGAACCTTAAAATCCGCGATGAATGTGAATCTAACCACTTTCACATGCACATTCAAGACTCTTCCTATAGTTGGTATCAACTTTCCATCAACTACATGCAAATTAACCGTATAAGAACAATTAATCTTCAAATCGGCATGCAACATGTCCATTATTGCCATGACTTGATTGAGGCTCCCGTATCACATAAGATATTTCTAAATCGGTGTCCTTCGATGCTTATTGGTATACATATTTCTCCTTTTGATTAGTTGACGTCTTAGGATGAACTTGAACTTCAGTTCCGGCTTCCTTGGAACTATCTTGATGCTATTGCCTTTCAATGCTTTTTTATAAGGTCCTACATCTTTTTGCTTGGCTTTCCATTGTTTCTTCACCTTTTTGTTATTGTTTAAGGCATTGATTCTTTGTTGCCTAAATCCTTCGAGATCATCTTGCCTCACTTCTGTTTCGTTCCAATGCATCTCTTCATGCTTCCTTATAGCCAAAGTATTGAGTTTTTCTGGCTTATACATAACTTGCTCTTGTCTTAGCTCACTCGTTGTTGTAGTGTTCATCATGTGAATAGCACAAACATTCTCCTTGGGATTTGTGATCATGTTACTAAAAAACTATCATTCTTTTCTTGAATTCAAGGCAATTGCTGACTGACCAATGTGTATTTCTAAGTTCTTGGTGGATTGCGATCTCTCATCATCCGTTCTCTTCATGGATTGCTTCACATTTCTCATTTCTTTTTGTGCTTCTCATGACATTCCCTATTCCTCATATCCATGGCGTGAAAGAGTTTCTCAATCGACTTTAATGAAGTCATCTCTTTGCTCTGCCCTAGCTTCCCTTGTTGAACTTGCTAGATCGAAGCCTGGAGGTGACTTCAATGAATTATCAAGATTTTTATATGAGAAGTTAGGGATTTTGTTATTGTATCATTGATAAAACCTTTAAGGAGCCATTCCTCTTGGCCTGAAGTTATTTCCATAGTCTGAAGTTGTTTATGAAGTTTACATCTTCATATTCTATTCCTTGTTGCATGTCCATTTGGTTAACCACCATGGCTTGGTGATTAATGGGTTGATGTATTGCCCGCACTTGTAGACCTTATTGTCCCATTTAAAGCTTTGCCATCTGATTGCTCAGGTTAGATAGTTGTGCCATTATCGTATCTTGTGAATCAATCTCATATATGCCCACTGATTTCCTGATTTCCTGAATGTAAAATGAGTACTGGCTGTAGAGTTTTTAGAGACACGATCTACGAGATCTAATGCTTTATCCTCATCTTTTGTTAGTAGAGAACCACCTGCAGCGACATCTATTAGTGTTCTCGTATTGTGGTTCATCCCGTAGTAGAAAATCTAGAGTTATGTCCATTTCACGTATCTTTGCCCTGGACATCTCCTCAGCATCTCCTTGAATCTCTCCCAAGACTCTCTAAGAGACTCGATATCTTCTTGTTAGAATTTTTATATTTCTAGCTTCCTTTCATTGACCTTCACTGGGGGAAAGAACTTATCAAAATCTTTCATTAATTTCAGCCCGTGAGTTCATACTCCCTACGTTCAGTTCTCGAAACTAGGATTTGGCTTTCCACCCAATGAGAATAGGAAAAATCTCATCCTAATCACTTCTTTTGTAACTCTGGTAATGTGCACGGTGTCGCACTTCTCCAAGAAATTTTCTACTTGTGCAATAGGATCTTCATTGGCTAGCCCATTGAATAAGCTATTTTACACCATGTTCATTAGAAACGATCACAGTTCGAACTCGGTGGTGTTGGCTGGAGGCCTCATCGCTCCGCTTTACTTAAGTCTCTTAAGCATCTGTCTTGAAGTAGTCATGAAGGCATTCTGTCCCTGCACTCTATCCTTCACTACCTGATCACATTTGGGTTGGTTATTCCATCGGCCTTGATGTTGGTTTCTTGCTTGATCCTCAGCCATCTTGACTCTTTTCTTTTTCTTTTCTTTGTTGGTCTATCAATCTCAGGGTCATAAGGCACTATATCCTTCTCTCTTTCGCTACGCATGCACTAGTTTCCCTAAAAAGAAAACACAAAAGATTATGTGCATAAAGTCAAGCTTGAAACTTAAACCCTTAATTTTTTTTTTTTTTTTTCTTTTTTTATAAACTTGAAAGCAAAGTACGTAAAATAAAACTTAGCAACATCTCAAACTAACTAAGTCTAAGTGGCTACTATCCCCGACGACGACGCCAAAAACTTGATTCGCGTGTCGTAAGTATAACAACTCGCTTGTAGTACTAGTGTAACCAACTTACGTTGACTACAGATATCGTCCTCCAGGAAAGGTGTATGCACTTACTACGTATTTAGCTACAATCACTCCATTGCTAAGGAAATCCTTTGAATTGGTTTTATAATTAAACTAAACTAATCTATACTAAAAAAATCAATGAAAATCACTTAAAATCTTATATTAAAACTATGTAGTTCACGACTTCACCTAGGTCATTAAATACTAAGCTTTTCAAATTACTTTATCATATTTATTATGTGTGTGCAATGCTTAATTAGAATAGACAGATTTCCTTCAAATCCATTTAACCCACTGTTGTGAAGAAAACAATTCTAATGTGCAACCTAAAACTCCACCTAACGGTGTGAATAACATAAGCTACATTTAGCTTTAATGTTCTAAATCTTTAGATTCATAACCAATTAACTTTACTATCTGTGCTTCCCTAGTCAACAACTATCACTCGATGTTGTGTATTTTACGGTGACCGTCCATATCCGGCATAAAAGCTTTAATGTCCATGATAACTTCCAAAATCTAATATCAACAAACACGTGATTAAGATGTTCATAGCATTACGCTCAGAATCAACACAAATTCTCACCATTGCACTTTTATATTTATATTCTACTTATGTTCGAAACATAACATTCATACCATCGGATCCATTGATCCCTGAGACTAATAGACTACTCACACTTCATTGAAACAAACATGCACATAGTGGTATTCATTGATCATAGATATAATGAAATAACTTCAATTAAATCAATAAACATAATACCCAAATCACTACTCGTGAGTCTTCAATGTCTTCTCTCCACAATCATCTTAATACCTAAGAATAAGTAAAACATATGCTAAACTATGTTAATGGTGGCTAATCTCTTACATGCTATATGTTTACCAAGTTTTCATATCTATTTATACTCTCTAATCACGTTTCCAAACAATTAGAAACCTTACTTTACAATTTAACACAAAATAGAAATCTAATTTCTATTTTCTTTTGTCCCTTCGCTATCACTTAAACCATGTCGTCGTGTGTGTATTGCCACTGTGCCGCCATTGCGCTGCCACTTTTGTGAGCCATTCCTCTCTTCAGTGACCTTGGCATTATCCATCCTGTCTCTAGCTTCATCCTTTCAGTCTCCATGTTGCTGCCACTGTGCGGACCTATGTCTCTTTTTCTTCACTTTCCTTATCTCCCACGTCGTGCCTATCTCTTTCATGGTCTACCTTGTGCCCTTACAGAACCACACCTATGAGCCACGACGCCAACCATACTTTGGTGTGTTTTAGCTCCGATTGTTCTCGTTTTTGCTCATTTACTTCCTTTATGCCTTATTTACCTGAAAATGCATAAACACGATCAATCATATCTCATTTAGGGATATTTATACTAAATATACCACTAAACTAACCATATATATAAGTCTACATAATCACTTAACAAAGACAGTACACGGACAAAGACGTGTTCGAGACTACTTCATATTGAAAATGCAAGAGACATACAATGGAGTGATAAGGCTTCCAACCAACACCACCTAGTCCGACTTGAGATTGTCTCTCATCAACATTGTGCAGAATAGCCTATTTAATGTGCTAGCAAATGAAGATATAGTTGCATATGTAGAGAATGTTATGGAGAAGTGTGACAGTGTTCACATTACTGGAGTTATAAAGGAGGTAATTAGGATGCGACTTTTCCTATTCTTATTAGGTGGAAAAGCCAAATCCTGATTCCAAGGATTGAATGCAGAGAGCATGACTTCTTGGGTAGATATCAATGAAAGATTCCTAGATAAGTTCTTTTCTTTAGTAAAACTTAGAGAAAGGAAATTGAAAATCAACCAATTCAAGCAATATGATACCGAGTCTCTCGATAAGCTTTGGGAGAGATTCAAAGAAATGTTGAGGAGAAGTTCAGGACATGGATATGTGAAATGGACACAACTACAATTTTTTTAATATGGAATGAATCACATCATGAGAACATTAATGGATGTCGCAGCAAGTGGTTCTCTACTAACCAAGGATGAAGATGGAGCATTACATCTTCTAGATCTTATGTCCCAAAATTTCATTGCAGGAACTCGTTCCACAGTGAGAAAGCCAATAGGACTCTATGAGATTGATTTATAAGCAGTGATCATGGCACAACTATCAACTCGAGTAGTTAGATGGCAAAGCTACAAATGGGACAACCAAGTCCAAAAGTGCAAGCAATTCAATCACTAACCAATAATGGTTATTCCATTGGATATGCAACAATGAATGGGGTTTGAATATGTCAACTTCATGAACAACTAGAATTATGAAAATAACTTCAGGCTGATAGGAATGCCTCCTCAAGATATTATTGATAAGTGTTTGATTAGACTTATATATAGGGGTTAGTTTAGCATTATATTTGGTATAAATATCCCAGAATGAGCTTTAATTGATGGTATTTATATGTTTTCAAGCATATAAGGTATAAAGGAGACAAAGGAGTGATATCATTATGAAATAAGGAGAAAAAGTATACATATTTGATGCCGTGAGAAGAAAACATTAGGCGTGGGAAGAGAGTGCAAGGCTTGGAGAAGGCTTGATGACCAAGAAATAGATACAGTATAGTTGATGTACAGAGGGTGTCGAGCTCACTGAATGAAGAAAACACACAGAAAAATGATGAAGCTGTGGTAGTACTGTGGCTTAACACACACAACGTAGGACACTTATAGATAGCGCCGGCACATAAAAATAAAAAGTTTAGAATTCTAGTTTGTTTGGAATTGTTAATCAGGGTTTCAAATTGTATTCTAATAAGTTAAGAAGTATAAATAGGTATTATAATGTGGTAAACTTACCAATTATCACCCATTACCATAGATTACCACCAATTTACATAGAATAGCATAGTTTACATTGTTTTTTAGTATTAAGAAGAGTTTGAAAGGAGAAGAAATTGAAGACTCCACTTGTGGTTATTCAATATTTTCCCTAATTTAATTGAATTTATTTGATTTAATCTTTGATTGCAATGAATACCATGATGTGTATTTTGATTTCATTGATGAGTGAGTACTTTGTTTATCTTAGGCATCAATAGATCATATGATTTGAATGCTATGCTAAAAAAAGTATGAATGAATTATAATGATTAATAGTGCAATAGTTAGAATTTCTATTAATTTTATATGTAATGCTATGAACATCTTGATCACGTGTTTGTTGATTAGTGGTTTTATGAGTTACCATGGCTATTAGAGCCTTTAAGCTTGATATGAATAATACAATCGTAAAGTACATAACATCGATAGATATTTATTTATTAGGGAGCCACGGATAGTAAGCTTAAGTGGTTATGAATCTAACTATTTGGAACTTAATGTTATGTGGAACTTACATTATTCACACCGATCGGTAGAGTTCTAATTTGCACATTAGCATCTTTTCCACCACGACAGTGGGTTCATGTGAATCTTAAGGAAATCTATCTATTCTAATTGAGCATTGCATAAACATAATGAAGATAAAGGAAGTGAGATATGAAAGCATAGTAATTCATTGCCTAGATGAAGTTGTGAACTAAGAGTCTTCTTAATATAAGAGTACAATTTATTTTACATTATTTTCAAGAATAGAGTATTTTAGTTAAAACCAACTAAAAAAAAATCTTAGCAATAGAGTGAATTTAACTAAGTGAACAGTATCCATATAAACCTTTCCCCGAGGACAATATCCATAATCGGCTTTAGTTGATCACATTATTACTGTAATCGAATCGTTATACTTGCGGTTTCATGATCAATTATCAAGGATACAATAATTCAAACTTCTCATACGGAAATCCAGATAATGCACTGAAGCTACCTCCAGGTTTTGATCAACAAGCCCAACAGGGGAAGCTAGGTTAAAGTGAAGAAATAACTTAATTGAAGTCAACTGGAAGATTCTTGCAAGCAATTGACTTCGACAATAGGAAACGTCATGAGAGGCATGAGAAAGAGATGGAAAATCTGAAGCAAACTCTTAAGTGCATGGATGATTAAAGAACACAATCCATTAAGAACTTAGAAAGACGGATTGGTCAGCTAGTCATTCCTTTCAATTCAAGGAAGGGCAATTTCTGAGTAACATTGTCTCCATTCCCAAAGAGAATGTTAGTGTCATTCACATAATGAGTACTATAGCAACTAATCAGCTAATGCAAGAGCAAATGATGTACAAACCAGAAAGAATCAATATTTTAGCCATGAGAAAGTTGATAAAATATGAAGTTATGCGTGAGATGGAATGGAAGTGAGGCAAGATGAACTTGAAGGACTCAAGCAACAAATGATCAATGCCTTGACGAATAATAAGAAAGGGAAGAAACAATGGAGAGTTAAGCAACAAGAAGAAGGAACTTCTGATTAAGCACAAAAAGAAAATAGCATCAAGGTTGTTCCTAAAAATACTAAACCAAAAGTTAAGTTCACACCGAGACTTTAACCAATCAAGAGGACAGATCCGAGAGATATATGCATACCATTAAGCATTAAAAGGAACCGATTTAGAAACATCTTTTGTAAGACGGGAGCCTTAGTCAATGTAATGCCTATAAAGGACATGTAACAAAGCAGATTTGAAGATCAATTATTTTGATACAATACACTTGCAAGTAGTTGATGGTAACTTGGTACCAATTACAGGGAGAGTCTTGAATGTGCATATGAAAGTGGGTAGATTCACATATATCACTGATTTTGAAATTATGGATCATGATATAGATGATGATGTGTATATCATACTTGGGCGACGATTCTTGAACAATACCAATGCGGTCTTCTACACGAGGAAGAAGATGATCGCAATGAGTATCGAGAAAGATGAAGATAGTTCAAAGATTGTTTTTGTTGAACGACAAGAAGTACATCCGAATGGGAGAGATCATTATTTTCGATCTACAAATGGAGTATCTCAATTTATACTCCGACTGAACGAGCAAAAAGGCATCGGGCTAATAACGTTAAATGAAATGCTACTGGGAGGCAACCAAAGGGTTTTAATTTCAATTTTTAAATTCGAGTTATTTATTTTTATTAGGTAGAACAATCGAAACATTTTAGTAGTTTCCTAATTTTTATTGTTTTGTGCTAAATATATAGGAAAATCCATTTGTTGGGTGAAATTTCATCGGAATAGAAAAGTTTCAACATACTTAGCAAAGAGCATAAACGGGCAAAGGAGTTAGAGTGGTAAAAGTCAGGTACATGAACAAATCACGAGTAAGTTTTTATTAAATTTTTACATTTACAAGGTATTTCATGCTCTCATGACTCCTTGTGCAGTAATAAATAAAGCTAAGAGAGTGCCAATAAGGAGTTAATGAAAAATTTGAAAATTATGGAGATAAACTGGTTTACGCTGTGTTAACACACACGCAGTGTCGTGAGCTAACGTAGGAGGAGCCAGGATGGCGCCAACCTGTGAGCAAAAATTGCTCATAGTTCCATCAATGTTGTGCTTACGCTGTGGCGACGCTGTGCCATAAATGGGACGGCGTTGACATCGAGGATAAGGTTTTAAACCTTTTCAATCCAAGTCTTACACACTTGAACTATAGTCCATACACTGTCAACCAAGCATACATCCCTCTAAAACCAAATTTTGAGCAATTTTAAGTAAGAAAAGAGTGTTCCTAGTGATCAAGAGTGAAAAGGGAAGTCGCATTGCGAATTTGCACAAAGGAGGAGAGCTTGGGCATTTATTTTGTGAAGAGAGTCAAGAGAGAAATAGGGTTTTAGTTTGTAACCAAAGTGAGAGTGCTTTGATTGATAGAGGAATATAGAAGCAATCTACACCAGAAAGTAGTCCGACATTTAGGTAAATTTACAATTTCACTAGTTATGATTTGGATATTTTGATAATATAGATGAAATTGCATAAATTGTGAAAATTAGGTTTTTGGATAGGACTTTGAAGTATTGTGGATTTAGAGCATCAATGTGGCTTATAGTGGATAAGTATATGTCTTTTGAATTACTTAGCATGTGAATGACCCTTGTGAATGAAACTTTAAATTATAGGTGATTTGAAAATCGTTATTGAATTGTTGTGTTGTGTGAGTTTTATTAAGATAGTGGCAAGAACAAGGAGGCAAACAAGTCAAGTTAGTGAAGTTAGGGCAAATGAAAATGAGGTATCATCCTTGAGAGCTCCAAATTAGGATGCCCCCATGCCTTTCGAGTCAAACTTCTATATTAGTAAAAAGTCAAAGAGAGGTATGAAGCCATTGAAAACAAGGAATTCATTTCTGAGAGAGGAATAAAACTACCAGCTAAGTATGATAATAGAGTCAATAACTTCATTAAGCAATGGGGTTGGGAGCATTTCACGCAACACTATAGGGAGAACAAGGTTTATGGAATGTATGAAATAGTTTACAAGTTCTATGGTAATACAAAGTTTACAAAGAAATGTGATCCTGATAAGGTGAGAGGAGTGTTGGTCCCGTTTAATGAGCATTCAATAAACGACATATATGGGTTAGAATATTTGAGCATGTATAGACCTTCCTAGATGACTAATATGAGAGACCGTATAACCTATATCCTTTTAGAGTCATAGAGAAAACATTAGTGGTCTAAGGACAACAAGGATGGATAACGGGAGCTGAGAAAGTGCCGAAGCACATTAAGAAATTAATTTTAAAGAGAGTCTACAAAATGTGGCAATATTTTC
The DNA here is from genome assembly GCA_039657325.1 of Stephania cephalantha. Classification (NCBI taxonomy): domain Eukaryota; kingdom Viridiplantae; phylum Streptophyta; class Magnoliopsida; order Ranunculales; family Menispermaceae; genus Stephania; species Stephania cephalantha. The sequence continues at coordinate 19,726,425 of CM077576.1, forward strand.
TAGTTGCTTCATTATACCCTACTAACCAGCAGGACGGGATCAACAAACCCTAGGTGGCTTGTTTGTATGAGATTTTAAAGAATGGAAGGATCAATGTTGAGGAGATCATTTATAAGAACTTGAGGGAGTCAATTATGACTAAGAGAGACAACAAGCTGTAGTTTCCAATCCTCATAATCCATATGTGCTTCAAGGTAAGAGAGATTAATCCAAGATGTGGAATTTGATATAGAGGCCAAAGCAACAATACATGAGGAGTTTATGGTAACTTTGAAATCACCGACTAGATACTAAGACTCTGAGATTGAGAGAGAGAGGGCCGAGATGGATAGACTTGAGACCAAGATGTTAGCTAAGGGAGTAGAGGATCAAGCAATAACAACAACAGCAGCAGCAGTGAAGTTGGCCCAACAGCTGAGCAATAAAGGATATGGAAGGGGAAAGGTTACAAGTAAATATTTGCTAAGGGCTATGAGTTTGTAGACACATTAATAGGAGAGCAGAACTTGGATGGTTCTGAAGTTTTTCCACCACCTCCTCCACCACAGGCATCGATACCACCACCTGAGGACTTAACTTCACGACAGCGGAGGCTATTGATTGCCGAGATGAAGAGACTTTACAGAGAGGATAGGGTTTAGTTTCGTGAAGCCTTGTTGAGATATGAGCAAGATCGACTAAATGGATAGAGAAACCTCATGTTATTTGCTTGTCATAGGTCCATTAGCTTTCCAGAAGCATAGAACTACATGTTTGATCCTGATGTGCATAACAGAAGGGTGAAGCGTCCTTTGAAACCATCTTTTGCTGGAGTTGATGATGATGATGTTGATAATTATGCACAGTCCTAGAGTCTAAGTTTTAGGATTTCTCTAGACCTTGGGGAGATGAGAGATATGTTAATACTAGTTGTTTTTACATTTTGGATATTTTGTCACTTTCGTAGTTATTCAAATTTTATGTTTATCTATTATTATGTTTACTAAAATATTATATTATATATGTTTACTTGTTTAGTGTTTTTATGTTTGAGGCTTATTTTTAAACCTTGCGAACAAGGTATGGTTTAAGTTTAGGGGCATCAACACTATGAGAAGTGGTAAGAAATGATGAAATAAGGATAAACACTTAGTTAAGTTAAATTTTGTTTCCAACTATATGAAAAAAGAAGAGAGATATATAGAAAGAACGAAAGGCGGAAATTATATTAAAACTCTTCAAATAAAAAGATTTAGCTCGAATACAAGTAACTTAGATAAGTTAAGTTTTCTTTACAAGTATATGAAGCCCTATGGACTTTTAAAGTACTAAACTCTACAAAAATAGCATGATCTATGCTTATTTATGAATTCATGAGCTTAATGAGAAATCATGAGATTATATACTCGTTACTTGAGTGTCAAGAAGAAATAAACTTGTAAGTAGTTATGGTTTTGGTTGTGAATAAAAATTCTCCAATGGATTATTAACTTGAACTTAGTTGAATTAAAGGATACATACTCCATCAATTATGTAAATGAGTAAGGAATATAAGTAGTAATAGTAAGAGTACTTAGTAGAATAAATTTTTGCCCGGGACGTGCAAAATCCTATGTTAGGGGGTATTTGATAAGTGTTTAATTAGACTTATGTATAGGGTTAGTTTAAATATATAATTGCGCTAAAAATCTTGGAATGAGCTCTAATTGATGGTATTTATGTGTTTTCAGGTTTACAAGGTATAAAAAATACAAAGGAGTGATTTCATGATGAAATTAGGAGAAAGAGCACAAAAGTACGCTTGACGTCGTAGCATAGACCAATGATGCCATGGGAAGAGAGGGTAATGTGTGGACAAGGCATGGACACAAGAAAATAGGTACAACACATTTGACACAATGGCGACACTGTGGGGTTACACTCACAGTGTTGTTCTAATACACATAAGGCGTCGAGCCTACTATGAGGAGAAAATACGCACATAAAGGTCGAAGCTGTGGCGACGCCGTCACTTTATACAGACATCGTGGATCACTTTCAGACAGCGTTGGGAAATAAAAATAGAAATTTTTGGCGTTCTAGTTTATTTTGAATTCTTAATTTGGGTTTCTAATTGTATTCTTAGGAGTTTTAAGAGTATAAATAGATATTAGAATGTGGTAAACTCACTCTCCATCATACACAAGCCGCCAAGGAAGATTGATTAGCATAGTTTTACGTTGTTTTTGAGTATTGTGAAGAGTTTTGAAGGAGAAGACATTGAAGACTCCACTAGTGGTTATTCGATATTGTTTCTTTAATTTAATCGAATTTATTTGATTTAATATTTGATTGCAATGAATACCATGATTTGTATGTTTATTTCAATTATGAGTGAATAGTTTATTTATCTTGGGGATTAATGGATCATATGATTTGAATGCTATACTAAATGAAGTATGAATGGATTCTAATGTTAAAAAGCACAATGGTTAGAATTTTTATTGATTCTATACATAGTGCTATGAACATCGTGATCATGTGTTTGTTGATTAGGGGTTTTAGGAGTTACCATGGCCATTAGAGTTTTTAAGTCATATATGAACAATACAACCGTAAGATATATAACATCGATAGAAAGTTATTGATTAGTGAGACACATATAGTAAACTTAAGTGGTTAAGAGTATAAAGATTTGGATCTTAATGTTATGTGAGACATACGTTATTTACACCGATAGGTGGAGTTCTAGTTTGCACATTAGGATATTTTCCACCACGACAATAGGTTGAAATTAATTTGATGGAAATCTATCTATTCTAATTGATCATTGCACACACATAATGAAGATGAAGGAAGTGAGATATGAAAGCATAGTAATTTATTACCTAGGTGAAGTTATAAACTATGAGTCTTCTCAATATAAGAGTACAAGTTAATTTGCATTTTTTATATAATAGAGTGGTTTAGTTAAAACGAATTAAAAAGAGACTTCCTTAATAATAGAGTGAACTCAACTAAGTGAACCGTGTCCAGATAAACCTTTTACAGAGGATGATATTTGTAATCAACCTTTGTTGATCATATTATTACTACAATTGAATCATTATACTTGTAGTTTCGAAATCAAGTTTTTGTTTTTGGTGTTTCGGGGATGTAAAGAATGTATAGCTATCATTTTAAAAAATCAAACAACAAAGTCTTTGATGAAATCTCTAGGTTAGTTTATCAAAGTGAAGTTGTTTGTGAGAATACCATATACCAAGCAGAACCAATCACGAGTGGTTTGGCATGGATGGGATATAAACAACCATATTATAACTTATATAGATTTACAAGATTTGTGAGAAGTCAAGAGCATTGCAACTACATATAATGAAAAGAGTCATGGCATAATTATCAAAGTTTTTACAACCCTCACATTCAAAATGTGTATCAATCATCACAAAGATCTCAGGACGACAGGAAATCACGACAAGATCAAGAATGGGATGAACAATTTTCATTTACATCTTTTAAGTAAATAGTAAGAAAAACAGTCGAGCAAAGCGAGCATGATCTCAAGAAGTATGAGGAAATATTAGAAATTCATGTGCAATCATTTAATATAAAGAAAGAAGAAAATGATCAAGCGTTCTAGGATTCTAAAAAGAATTTAGAAGCAATTGCAACATTAAAAAACTTAAGACAAGAAGTTATGGTTCAGTCTAAGGAGAACTAAGTTGAGAAGATGTTACTAAGCGAAGAAACATGTCATGAAGCATAAAAAGAACTAAAAAAGTCAAATCAAGAGGATTGCAACATTATTGATACTTCATACCAATATGACTCACTTGACCATGATAGAGAGTAGATTCTTATCGAGGATATTATGCAACATGATAGTCGTGCAGATCTAAATAAGTTTGAAATAATAATAAAAGACGAAAATAATGAAAACTTACGATCACACAGTATAAAGTTTTTGCAAGGGACAATCAATTTTGTTGTATCAATGAAACCATTTTAACAAGAATTTGCAAGATCAATGGAATAGTGAGAAAATTGGGATCTTTGTGGAGACGTATGAGAAGATTATAAAGATGATTCCTTATGAAAAGACATGGCAAGCTATGCCAAATTATATAAAGATTATGAAGAATACAGTAGCATGCTAGAAAATGATCAAAAGTTATGAGAAACTTTGCGAGGATACATCATAGAAGTAACCTTGAAGCATCACGGTGATCATTTGAAAGCCGTGGTGCAGGCGTCGGGCTTAGGACGTTAAACGAAGTGCTACTGGGATGGAGCCCAAGGTTTTTATATTTTTATTTTTAAATTTTAGTTATTTATTTTTAAGATAGAACAATCTAAACATTCTAGTAAGTATTTTTCTATATTTGACAAGTTCTTGTGCTAAATGTTTAGGAATGATCATTTGCCGCGTGAAAGTTCATCGGAGTGGAAGAGTCTCAACATACTTAGCAAAGAGCATAAACGAGCAAAGGAGTTAGAGTGGTAAAGGTCAGAAAAATTGACAAATCATATGTAAGTTTTTTTGGAATCGTTATATATACGATATTTCACGCCGTGACAATACCTTGTGTAGCAATTCATAGAGGCGGGAGAGTGTTAATAGGGAGTTAAATGAAGAATTGGAAAATTATGGAGACATATTAATTGATGTCCTATATGTAAACACATGGCGCCGTGAGCTAACAAACACGGGGCTAGGACGACACCAACTTGTAAGCAACAAATGCTCATAGTTGACTCAACGTCATGCCCACATTATGGCAGCACTATGCCCTATAAGGAACGGTGTTAGCGTCGAGGAAGGGTTTTTAAAACCCTTTCAACTCTAAATTTACACACTTGAACCTTATTCCAAACACCACCACCAAGCATACATCCCTCTAAAAACCTATTTTAAGCAATTTTAAGTGAGAAAATAATGTTACTAGTGATCAAGAGTGAAAAGGGAAGTCACATTGGGGATCGCATAAAAGATGAGAGCTAAGGCATTAATTTTGAGAAGAAAGTCAAAAGAGTAATAGGGTTCTGGATACTGAGCAAATGGAGAAGGATTTGATTGATAGAGGCTTGGAGAAGTAATTTACACTAGAAAGTAGTTCAACATTGAGGTAAATTTACAATTTCATTAGTTATGCTTTGGAATTTTTGATATTATAGATGAAATTGTATGAGTTCAGGAAATTAGGTTAGATATGAATTTGAAGTTGTGTGGATTTAGGGCATAAATGTGCCTGATGGTGGACTGGTATATGTCTTTTGAATTATTTGGCATGTCAGTGACCCTTGTTAATGAAAATTGTGATTGTAGGTTATTTGAAGACCCATTGTTGAATTGTTGTGTTGTTGTGAGTTTTTTGAGGTAATGGCAAGAATAAGGAGGCAAACAAATCAAGTTAGTGAAGTTAGGGCAAATGACAATTAGGCGTCATCCTCGAGAGCTCCAAATGAGGATACCCCGAGGTTTTCAAGCCTAAGTTCTAATTAGTAAAGAGGCGAAGGAAAGGTATAAGGCCATTGAAAATAAGGAATTCATTTGTGAGAGAGGAATAAGCCTATCGGCCAAGTATGATAAGAAAGTCAATAACTTCATTAGGCAATGGAGTTGGGAGTATTTCATGCAAGATTATAGGGAGAACAAGGTTTATGGAGTGCGTGAAATAGTTTACAAGTTATATGTCAATGCGAAGTTTACAAAGAAATATGATCTAGTTAAAGTGAGAGAAGTGATGGTCCCGTTTAATGGGCATTCAATAAACGAAATATATGGGTTAGAATATTTGAGTGTGAATGGAGAACCACAAACTTCCCTGATTGTTTATATAATAGAACCTATAAGCTATATTCTTTTAGATCCATAGAAAGAGCATTAGTTGTCCCTAGAAAACAAGGATGGATAATTGGAGCTGAGAATGTGTCGAAGCACATTAGAAGGGGAGTGTAAGGAAAGTCTATAGAACATCGCAACATTTTCTTATTGTTTCCTTATACCTGACTTCTCAGCAGGGCTAGATCAACAAACCAAAGGCGGCTTGTTTGTATGAGATTATAAAGAATGGGAGGATTAATGTTGGAGAGATAATTTACAAGAACCTGAGGGAGTCAATCATGACTGAGAGATACAACAAGTTCTTGTCTCCAATCCTTATAACCTAAATGTGCTTAATGGCTAAAGTAAGATGGATCTAAGATGAAGGATTTGATATAGAGGCCCAAGCAACAATATATGAGGAGTTTATGTTGACTTTGAAATCACCTACTATATACTAAGACTCTAAGGATGAGACAAAGAGAACTGAGCAGGACAGAGTTGATGTGGAGTTGTTTGCCAAGGAAGCAGAGGATCAAGCAACAATAATAATAGCAGTAGTGGAGTTGGCCCAAGAGTTGAGGAATGAAGGGTATGGAGAGGTGGAAGATCACCAACAAGGATTTGGTGAAGGCTATGAGTTTGTATACCTATTTATATAAGAGCAAGACTTGGATGGTCCTGAAGTTTTTCCACCAGCTCTACCACCACAAGCACCAATACCACCACCTTAGGATTTGACTTTACGATAACAGAGGTTGTGGATTGCTGAGATGAGGAGAAAGTACAAAGAGGATGGGGCTCAGTATCGTGAAGCATTGTATAGATATGAGCAAGACCGACTAAAAGGACTAGAAACTTCATGTTATTTTCAAATCATCAGAGAGACATAACTAGATATGAGAGGAGCATAAGGTTGAGACCTATTGATAAGTCTATTTGCTTTCTAGCAGAAACCAAACTACATGTTTGATCTTGAAGTGGTGCAGAGTAGGAGAGTGGAACGTCTTTTGACAACACTTTTTCCTGGAGCTGATGGTAATGATTTTGATGATGATGCATAGTCCCAGAGTCTGAGTCTTAGGATTTCTCTAGACCTTGGGGAGATGAGCGATACTTAAATACTGATTATTTTAAATTTGGGATATTTTGACAATTTAAATTTCATATGTATTATTATGTTCAGATCTTAAATTCTATTAGATATGTTCATGTGTTTAGTGTTCTTATGTTTCAGACATATTTTTAAACTTTAAGTACAAGGTTTGGTTTAGGTTTTGGGACATCAACATTATGGGAAGTAATAAGAAACATTGAAATAAAGATAAACAGTGCAAGTATGATCGTAAAATTTGATTTGTGAAGAAGTTAAAGAGGAAAGAATAGTAGTGTATTTTTCATTTACTTATTATTTAAATGTGTATAAGTAGTATAAATTATGTTGTATATAGTAGTATAGTAATAAATGAGTAATTCGTTTGCAAAGTTCATGCCTTTAATTGAGAATAAGTACGAATACAAGTATTTTTTATATGAAACTCAAGAGAATGTTATCATTTTTTTAAAGAAAATAAGAATTATAGCAAACAACGGTATAATTTCATGATTAGAAACCTAGAGTTAGGGAAGATCATCTATTTGAAGCAAAAGCAAGAAGAATACCATAACACTTCTTGTGGAAAAAGTCAAATCTCTAAGAAATTGTATAATAAGTATGAATCTTTCTTGAGTATAAAGTAAATAAAGACTTCGTACTAAACATGGAAGAGATAGACATGATGCTTAATGAAAAGTTAGAGTTAAAACTTACTTAATAGAGTTAAAGTGAGAAATGTTAATAAGAGTTTTAAAATAAAAAATTAGAGAGTCCCATAAGTTCTACAAGAAAAGGAGCAGAGAACTTGATGGTTGAAAAAAGTGAGAAAAACAAAATCCATAGGAAAAAGAGCAAAGACCGTATGACTAAAAATATATAAGGAGAAATGAAGAGAGATATATAGAAAGAAAGACAGACGATAATTATATTAAAACTCTTAAATAAAAAGATTTAGCTCGAGTACAAGGTTCTTAGTTTAGTTAAGTTTTCTTTCTAACTATATGAAGCCCTATAGACTTTTAAAGTACTAAATTCTACAAAATAGTATGATATATGTTTATTCGTGAATTCTTGAGCTTAATAAGAAATCATGAGATTGTACACTTGCTAATTAAGTGTCGAGGTTAAATAAACTTGTGAGAAGTGATGGTTTTCGTTGTAAACCAATTTTGAGTTTCGAGAATAAATTATATATGTTGTTAAAGCTTAATGTTTTGAAAGTATTAGTTTTTATGGATAAAATTTCTTGAGTGGATTATTAACTTCAACTGAGTTAAATTAAAGGATACTCCATGATTTATGTAAATGAGTAAGAAATATAAGTAGTAGTGGGGGTATTTGATAGGTGTATAATTAGACTTATATATTCCTTACTCAAGTAAGATTCATACTTATTATAGGTGTATAATTCTACTACTTATAATTAGTAGTAGAATACACTTTTACTCGAGACGTGCAAAGTCCTTAGTTTGGGGGTATTTGATAGGTGTATAATTAGACTTATATATAACATTAATTTCAATATATAATTGGACTAAATATCTCGCAATGAGCTCTAATCGATGGTATTTATGTGTTTTTAGGTTTATAAAGTATAATAGAGACAAATGAGTGATTTCATGATGAAATGAGGAGTAAAAGCACAAAAGTACATTAGATCTAGGCATAGACCACTGACGTCGTGGGAAGAGAGTGCAAGGCGTAGGCAAGGCATGTGTACAAGGCTTGAATATTAAAGAAATGGGTGCAGAATACTCGAAGCTATGGCGGTGTTATGGGGTTATACACACGATGATGGGCAAATACACACACGGCATCAAACCTACTGAAAAGAAAAAAATTCACACGCAAAGGTCGAAGCTGTGGAGGCACCATGACTTTACATTGACAGCGTGGATTACTTACAAACAGCGCCTGAAATAAAAATAAAAAGTTTTCGAGTTCCAGTTCATTTGGAATTGTTAAATAGGGTTTCTAATTGTATTATTAGGAGTCTTATTAGTATAAATAATTATTAGAACGTGGTAAACTCACATACCATCATAGATTAGCCACCATAAGAGACTAATTATCATAGTTTTAGATTTGTTTTGAGTATTGAAAAAAGTTTTGAAGGAGAAAACATTGAAGACTCCACTTGTGATTATTCGGTATTGTTTCTTTGATTTAATTAAAGTTTATCTAATTTAATCTTTTATTGCAATAAATACCATGATTTGTGTGTTGATTTCAATGAAGAGTGAGTATATTTATCTTAGGGATCAATGGATCATATGGTATGAATGTTATGCTAAAGGAAGTATGAATGGATTATAATGTTAAAAAGTATAATGGTTAGAATTTGTATTGATTCTATGCGTAATACTGTGAGCATCTTGATCATGTGTTCATTGATTATGGGTTTTAGAAGTTACCATGGCTATTGAACCTTTTAAGCCATATATGAACAACAAAATCATAAGATATATAACATCGATAGATAGTTAATGATTTGGGGGGCACAAATAGTAAAATAAGTGGTTATGAGTCAAAAGATTTGGAACATAATGCTATGCGAAACTTACGTTATTCACTCCAATGGGTGGCATTCTTGTTTGCACATTAGGATTTTTTTCACCACGACAGTGGGCTAAAGTGAATATGAAGGAAATCTGTCTATTCTAATTGAGCATTGCACACACGTAATGTAAATGAATGAAGTGAGATATGAAAGCATAGTAATTCATTACCTAGATGAAGTTGTGAGCTAAGAGTCTTCTCAATATAAGAGTACAAGTTAATTTACATTGTTTTATAGAATAGAGTGGTTTAGTTAAAATCAATTAAAAAGAGACTTTCTTAACAATAGAGTGAACTGTGTCCAGATAAACCTTTCTCATAGGACAATATCCGTAATCAACCTTTGTTGATCACATTTTTACTACAATTGAACCGTTATAAATTATTGCTACAATTGATCCATGTTGGCTGTGCAAAGTCGCGGTGCCGCCACAATTTTGAGTGTACTGCACCATTTCATTGATTTACAAGCCTTGTCCATGCCTTGCCTATGCCTTGCGCTCTCTTCCCACGGCATCACTAATCTATACCACTGCGTCAAGTGTACTTTTGTGCTTTTCTCCTCATTTCATCATGACGTCACTCATTTGTCTCTTTTATACCTTGTAAACATGAAAACGCATAAATACAAGCAATTAGTGATCATTTCGGGATATTTAGTTCAATTATACATCTAAACTAACTTTATATAATTCTAATTAAACACTTATCAAATACCCCTAAATTTAAGATTTTGCACGTCCCGAGCAAAAGTGTATTCTACTAAGTACTCTTACTAATACTACTTATAATGTTTACTCATTTTACATAGATCATGGAGTATCCTTTAATTCAAATAAGTTCAAATTAATAATCCACTTAAAAGTTTTTATTCATAAAAGCTAATATTTTCAAAACACGTAGCTTTAACAACATATACAATTCACTTTCGAAACTCAAAAGTAGTTCACAACCAAAATCATCACTACTCACAAGTTTATTTTCACCTCAACACTCAAGTAGAAAGTATACAATCTCATGATTTCACTAAGCTCAAGAATTCATAAATAAGCATAGATCATACTAGTTTTGTCGACTTTAGTACTTCAAAAGTCCAGAGGGCTTCATATAGTTGGAAAGAAAACTTAACTTAACTAAGTTATTTGTACTCGAGCTAAATGTTTTTACTTGAAGAGTTTTAATATAACTTCCACCTTTCTTTCTTTCTATATATCTTTCTTTTCTCCTTATTTATTTCTTAGTCATATGGTATTTGCACCTTTTCCTATGTATTCTGTTTTTTCTCACTTTTTCTAACCATCAAGTTCTATGCTCCTTTTCATATAGAACTTGTGGGACTATCTAATTTTCTATTTTAAAATCTTGTTAGCACATCTTACTTTCACTTTATCAAGCAATTTTTAACTTTGAATTTTCATTAAATATCATGCATATCTCTTCCACCTTTAGTACTAAGTCTTTATTTACTTTGTACTCAAGTACGATTCAAACTTATTATAGAATTCCTTAGAGATCTAACTTCTTCACAATAAGTGTTATGGTATTCTTCTTGCTTTTGTTTCAAGTTCACGGTCTTCCTTAACTCTAAGTTTTTAATCATGATATTATACCGTTGTTTGCTACAATTCTTATTTTCGTCAAAAACTCTAACACTCTCTTGAGTTTCATATCAAAAAGATATTTGTATTCTTACTTTTCCTCCATTAAAGGCATGAACTTTGCAAATGAATTACTCATTCATTATTATACTACTATATATAGCATAATCTATATTACTTCTACACATTTAAATAATAAGTAAATGAAAAAATACACTACCATTCTTTTTTCTTTAATTGCTTCAAAAATAAGATTTTACTATCATACCTGCAGTGTTTATCCTTATTTCGTCTATTCTTACCACTTCCAATAGTGTTGATGCCTCCAAACTTAAACAAGACCTTTTCATTAAGGTTTAAAAATGAGATTTAAACAACTATAAAAGTGAAAAAATATCCTAATTTAAAAATAATCAGTACTTAAGTATCGCTCATCTCCCAAAGGTTTAGAGAAGTCATACGACTCAGACTCTAGGACTGTGCATCATTATCAACATTATCATCATCATCAGCTCAATAAAAATGGTGTCAAAGGATGTTCCACCCTTATACCCTACACCACATCGGGATCTAATATATAGTTCGATATTACTGGAAAGCCAATAGACCTATCAGTAGGTCTCAACCTTCTACTCCTCTCATATCTAGCTATGTCTCTCTGATAGTCTGCAAATAACATAAAGTTTATCTATCCATTTAAACGGTCTTGAACAATTTTAACAAGACTTCATGATACTAAGAACTATCATCTTTGTATTATCTCCTCTTCTCAGTAGTCTATAGTCTCTCTTATAGTAGAGTTAAGTCCTCAGGTGGCGATACAGGTGCTTGTGGTGGAGGAGGTGGTGGAAAACGTTTATGACCATTCAAGTCATGCTCTCCTATCAAAAGGTCTACAAACTCATAGCCCTCAGCAAATCCTCGTTGGTTATCATCCTCCTCTCCATGTCCTTCATTTTTTTAACTCTTAGGCTAACTTCGTTGTTGTTCTTGTTTGATCCTCTGCTTTCTTTGCTAAGAACTTGGCCTCAATTCTATCTCGTTTGGATTTCTCTCTTTCATCCTCTTAGTCTTGGTATTCATTCAGTGATTTCAAATTTAGCATAAACTCCTCATATATTGTTGCTTAGGCCTCTATATCAAATTCCTTGTCTTGGATCAATCTCACTCCAGCCTTCAAACACATCTGGGTTATGAGGATTAGAAACAACAACTTGTTGTCTATCTGAGTCATGATTTGCTTCCTCAAGCTCTTACAAATAATCTCCCTAACATTGATATTCCTATTCTTTGGAATCTCATACAAACAAGTCACCTTGGGGTTTTTTGATCTCTCCATGTTGAGTTATCGGGTATAATGAAGCAACTAGAAAATGTTGCCACATTTTGTAGACTTTCCTTACACTCCCCTTCTTAATGTACTTTGGCACATTCTCTGCTCTCATTATCTAACCTTGTTGTCCTGGGACAACTTATTCTCTTTCTATGACTCTAAAAGCATATAGGTTATAGGGTCTCTCATATAAATCATCAGGGAAGGTATATGGGTCTCCATTCAAGCTCAAGTATTCAAACCCATAGATGTTGTTTATGTAATGCTCCGTAAGTAGGACCATCACTTAACTCACCTTAACTGGATTACCTTTCTTTATGAACTTCGCATTAGCATAGAACTCGTAAACTATTTCACACGCTCCATAAGCCTTATTCTCCCTATAGTCTTGCGTGAAATGCTCCCAACCCCATTGCATAGTGAAGTTGTTGACACTCTTCTCATACATAGCCAGTAGGTTTATTCCTTTCTCAAAAACGAATTCCTTATTTTCAATAGTCTCATACCTCTATTTGGCTTCTTTACTATTGTAAAACTTTAACTTGAAAGGCCTCGGGACATCCTCATTTGGAGCTCTCGAGGATGATGCCTCATTGTCATTCGCCCTAACTTCACTAAATTGATTTGTTTGCCTCTTGTTTCTTACCATTATCTCAAAAACTCACACAACAAAACAATTCAACAACGAGCCTTCAAATCACCTATGATCAAAATTTTCACTCACAAGGGTCATTCACATGCCAAATAATTTAAAAGATATATACTAATCCACCGTAAGCCATATTGAACCTCTAAATCCACACAGCTTCAAGTTCTTATCTAAAAACCTAATTTTCATAATTCATGCAATTTCATCTATAATATCAAAATTTCCAAAGCATAACTAATGAAATTGTAAATTTACCTCAATCTCATACAACTTTTCGGTTTAGATTGTTTCTCCAAGCCTCTATCAATCAAAGCCCTCTCAATTTGCTCAAATAATAAAACCATATTGCTCTCTTGACTCTCTACTCAAAATCAATGTCCTAGCTTTCCTCTTTTGTGCGAATCTACAATGCGACTTCCCTTTTCACTCTTGATCACTAGGAACACTCTCTTCTCAATTAAAATTTTTCAAACATAGGTTCTAGAGGGATGTATGCTTGTTTGGTAGTGTATGGACTAGAGTTCAATTGTGTAAAATTTAGGTTGAAAGGGTTTTAAAACCCCCCTTCAACGCCAATGCTGTCCCTTATAGGGCACGGCGCCGCCACAACATAGGCATACCGTCAAGGCAACTGTGAGCAATTTTTGCTCAAAGGTTTGCATCGCCTGTGTTGGCTCACGGCGTCAACTATTCTATCACCATAATTTTCAAATTTTTCATTAACTCCCTATTAACATTCTCCAACCTTTGTGTATTACTATACAAAGTGTTAGGATAGCGTGAAATACCTTGTACATGTAAGAAATTCATAAAACTTTTCAGTGATTTGTCTATGTACCTAACCGTTATCACTTTAACTTTTTTGCTCGTGTATGCTCTTTAATGAGTTTGTTGAGACTCTTCTATTTCGATGAAATTTCACCCGGCAAATTGTCTTTCCTACAAATTTAGTACAATACTTTCAAAGTTAGGAAACTACTAAAATATTTGGATTGTTCTAACTAATAAAATAAATAATTAACTAAAATTAAAAACCCTTTGGCTGCCTCCCGGTAGCGTTTCGTTTAATGTCACTAGCCCGATGCCTTTTTGCTCATTTAGTCCGAGTCTAAATCGAGATACTCCGATTATCAACAAAGATAATGATATCTCTCCCGTTCAGATGTACTTCTTGCCCTTTAACAAAGAAAATCTTCTCACTATTTTCATCCTCCTCGATACTCATTGTGATCATTTTCTTCCTCGTGTGCAAGACCGCATTGCCAGTGTTCAAGAATGACTGCCCAAGTATCATAGACACATCATCGTCCATATCATGATCCATAATCTCAAAATCAGTGATAAATGTGAATCTACCCATTTTCGCAAGCACATTTAAAACTCTCCATATTGCTCGTACCAAGTTACCATGAACTACTTGCAAGTCCTTTGAATCGGGACAATTGATCTTCAAATTTGCTTGTAACATGTCCTTTATAAAAATTACATTGACTGGAGCTCCCGTATCATACAAAATGTTTCTAAACCGGTGCCCATCAATGCTTAATGGTATGTATAAATCTCCAAGATTTTTCCTCTTTATTGGTTGAAGACTCGATGTGAACTTGACTATTGGTTCCGGCTTCTTTGGAACATCTTTGATGTTATTTCCTTTCAGTGATTCTTCATAAGGTCCTTCATCTTATTGCTTAACTCTCCATTCTATCTTCCCCTTCTTAATTCAATGCATCGATCCTTAGTTGCTTGAATTCTTCAAGTTCATCTTGCCTCACTTTTGCTCCATTCTCATGCATAACTTCAGATTTTCTCAACTTTCTCATGGCTAAAGTATTGACTCTTTTTGGCTTGTACATCACTTGTTTTTGCATTGGCTCATTCTATGTCGCAGTGCTCATCATGTAAATAGCACTAACATTTTCCTTAGGATTGGTGATAATTTTACTTGGAAATTGTTCTTCCTTCTTTGAATTCAAAGCAATGGCTAGCTGACCAATTCGTCTCTCCAAGTTCTTAATGGATTGTGTTCTCTCATCATCCATCCGCTTAAGAGTTTGCTTCACATTTTACTTCTCTTTCTCATGCCTCTCATGATGTTCCCTATTATTGATGTCAATGGCTTGCAAGAATCTCTCAATTGACTTCCATGAAGTCATTTCTTCACTTTGGCCTAGCTTCTCTTATTGGACTTGTTGATTAAAACCTAGAGATAGCTTCAATGCATTATCAAGATATCCATATGAGAAGTTCGAGTTGTTCTATCCTTGATAATATCTTTGAGGAGCCATTCCTTTTGGCCTGAAGTCATTTCCATAGTTCTGGTTATTCATTAAATTGAAATCTTTAAACTCCATTCCTTGTTGCATATCCAGTTGATTAACAACAATTACTTGGTGATTGATTGGTTGATGTATTGTTTGCACTTATGGACTTGGTTGTCCTATTTATAGCTTCGTCATCTTACTATTCAGGTTTGATAATTATGCAATTATCGTTGCTTGTCAATATGTCTTATATACTATTGTTGGCTTTTTCACAGTGGAACAAGTTCCTACTGTAGAATTCAGGGACATAAGGTCTAGAAAATCTAATGCTCCATCTTCATCCTTGGTCAGTAGAGAACCACTTGCTATGACATACACTAATGTTCTAATGTTATGACTCATTCCATAATAGAAGATTTGCGGTTGTGCCCACTTTGCATATTCATGTCTTGGACATTCCCTCACCATTTTTTTGAATCTCTCACAAGCCTCACCAAGAGACTTGGTATCATCTTGCTTGAATTTGTTTATTTCCAATTTCCTTTCACTGACTTTCATTGAGGGAAATAATTTGTTTAGGAATATTTCATTGATATCCTCCCATGAAGTTATGCTCCATGCATACAGTCCTTGAAACTAGGATTTGGTTTGCATGTATCCCGAGATCAATCTAATGGCCTTAACATTGACACATAAAGATCAATGGCTATTAATCAATCTTATCTAAATATATAAGATTGAATTGATCAAGACATGCAAACCAAACCATTTCATTTCCTAAACTTTGGAGAGAATAAAACTTGCTGGAGAAGGAGAAGGAAATCAACAAAAACTTTGAGGATGATTTAGTGATTTGGATATGTTGAACAAGCTAGGTGTGGTGCATCAATTAGGTAATCTATTTACACTACTAGCTTAGCTTAAATTGATAAATTCATGATATTAATTAAATATGGCTGTGTCTTTTTATTCTGGATGATGTCTTGGGGTCTCTGGTAGGTGAAGAAAGATATCCCAAGGTGTTGGGGTGGCCTATGTGTCGAGAAAACCCAGAACTCAAAGTGCAGAATTCTGGATTTTCCTACACATAGTGCGCTAGATGTGCCAACTAGCATGCTAACTTTGAGTAGCTTGCTAGTAATAAGAGGTAGCTTGCTAATAAAGTCACTAGCGCATTAATCATGCTATCCAGCATGCTAGGTGCTTTAACAGCCCAAAAATCAAAATTTCCTAACTTAAACTCAAACACTGTAAATAAGTACAATGGCCTCACTAAGGGTCTAAACATACTCAAAAACATGTTAAATGATATCAGGAACCTAGGGAAGAGACTCGGGGGTTTTGATACTAGTTTTGAGGTGTTGAGAGGCCAAATTAGATAGGAAATTTACGTGGATTGTAAATAAACTGATTGAGATATTTATTTACATTTCATTCCTATTTTGTCATTTAATTCTAGTCCTTTAGACTAATTTACCAATATTACTCTAGATACCATGAATTGTTTCCTTTCTCATTTCATGAGTTTGCTATCATGGTATTGATTATTGATTAAAAAGTCTTATTGACTCTAAATCATGTGTTCTGTCAATTTTTATTATTGTTATACTTGGTCAAATGAAATGGCATGCTATTAGGTAGATATTTGATTGTATTGTACATCTAAATTCTTTTGTGCATTAGATATGCAATTACTTTGTTAGACTTCTAAATCATGTCATTTCTTAGGTAATGAAAGTAGTTCTTGTATCTAGGACCATGACATGAAAGAGATGGCACGGCACACGGGGGTAACTAGACTTCAGGGGTGATCGGGATCTCACCACTATCTTGTGCAGTACATGAGGTATGCGACGCGGGGTTATAGGCAAGCACATATATCACAAGTGACTAGCAATTATGAAATATTATAGAGGCATAGAGCTCAGCTCTGACCTTCAATAGAGATGCAGAGCAAAGCTTCATCCTTATATAATGGAAAAGGCATTGTGATTGGACTCACGACCGACCAGCCCTCGATCATTACTACTTAGTTGAGTGTTAGTTTCATTTTGTTTAACTGAAGTATCTAATAGCATGATTCATTTCTAGCATAGCTATTTTTATGCTTTTAGATACTTGTTACTTTCTACTTTCCAGTACTCACTGTCCTTTTTATGACGGTGGGTGCAGATCCATCAAGTAGCGGACTAGGCAAAGAGAAGATCGATGACTACCTCTGAGCCAATGGAGTGCTGCTACCCCAGATTTTGTAGGTTTTTGGTTTTGTTGTATGACTTTTATATCTTCCACATACTTTTGGGGTTGTATATATTGTGAGTTGAGAGATAGTACCCTGACCAGATATATGATGATATATCATCGTCGTTTCATATTTATATACATATATACGCATGTGATCTTTATTTCCTGGTTTTCCATAATTCTTATGTATCATGTTAGAAGGTTCTACTAAATTGTTAAGACTTTTGCTGAATAAACTATAGTTTTAAAATTTTTATTAACTCTAATTTACAAATTGACATAAGATAAGAATACTTATTTGAACTATTGATTTGTAAGTAGAAATACATTAGAAAAAGGCTGACTAATTCATTGTTAAGTCCTATGTAGTGAGATTAGGGCTTACTGACGGGATTAAGTCAGGCGGTGCCCTAATTTGAGAAACGTCACAGGTTTTTCGCTTGATCATCCGCCATATTGGTTCCTTTCTTCTTCTTTCCTTTATTGGTTTTTTCAATCTCCGGATCGTAAGGCACTAAGTCCTTATCACCTTGACTATGCATGCACTAACTGTTCCCTAAGAAAGAAAACACAAAAGATCAAGTGCAGATTGTTAAACTTGAAACTAAATTTTTTTTCTATTTTTTATTTTGAAAGTAAACTACTGAAAATAAAATATTATCAATTATGTAAACTAACTAAACTAGTGTGTGGCTACCTATCCCTGGCAACGACACCAAAAACATGATCCCAAAACTACAAGTATAACGGTTCAATTGTAGTAATAATGAGATCAACAAAGGTTGATTAAAAATGTCATCCTCTGGGAAAGGTTTATCTAGACACGATTCACATAGTTGAGTTCACTCTATTGTTAAAAAAGCCTCTTTTTAATAGGTTTTAACTAAACTACTCTATTATATAAAACAATGTGGATGAACTTGTACTCTTATATTGAGAAGACTCTTAGTTCACAACTTCACCTAGGTAATGAATTACTATGCTTTCATACCTCACTTCCTTCATCTTCATTATGTGTGTGCAATGCTTAATTAGAATAGACAAATTTCCTTCGTATTCACTTCAGCCCACTATTGAGGTGGAAAATATTTTAATGTGCAAACTAGAACTCCACCTATCAGTGTAAATAACATAAGTCTCACATAACATTAAGTTCCAAATTTTTAGACTCGTAACCACTTAAGTTTACTATCCGTGCCTCCCTAATCAATAATTATCTTTTGATGTTATATATCTTATGGTTGTATTGTTCATATTCGGCTTAAAAGCTCGAATGGCCTTGGTAACTCCTAAAACCCCTAATCAAAAACATGTGACCAAGATGTTCATAGCATTATGTATAGAATCAATACAAATTGTAACTATAGCATTTTTTAACATTATAATCCATTTATACTTCTTTTAACATACTACTCATACTATAGGATCCATTGATCCCTAAAATAAATAAACTACTCATTCTTCATTGAAATCAACACATAAATCATGGTATTCATTGCAATCAAAGATTAAATCAAATAATTTCAATTAAATCAAATAAACAATATTGAATAATCATAAGTTGAATTTTCAATTAAATCAAAGAAACAATATTGAATAATCATAAGTTGAATTTTCAATGTCTTCTTCTTTCAAAACTCCTTCAATACTCAAAAACAATATAAAACTATGACAATTGGTAATCGGTCTCTTGTGTTGGCTAATCTATGATGGTAGGCAATTTCACCATGTTCTAATACCTATTTATACTCTTATGACTCATGAGAATATAATTAGAAATCTTAATTAACAATTTCAAATGAACTAGAACTCCGAAGCTTTCTATTTTTATTTCCTGGGGTTGTCTATAAGTGATTTACACTGTCTGTGTAAAGTCACGACACCACCACAACTTCGAGGGTACTTCATCATTTCATTGATTTACAAGCCTTGTCTACACCATGCCTACGCCTTGCACTTTTGGCGTCACTAGTCTATGTCACGACATCAAGTGTACTCTTGTACTTCTTCTCCTAATTTCATCATGAAATCACTCTTTTCTCTATTTTATACCTTGTAAACCTTAAAACAAATAAATACCGTCAATTATAGCTTATTTTGGGATATTTAGTCTAATTATACATATAAACTAACCCTATATATAAGTCTAATTATACATCTAAACTAACCCTATATACACCTCGAATTTCAGGAACATTTTATGCCAAGAGCCAAGACCTCCCTCATTAAAAGATAAATTTACACTATTTACAACAAGGAAGGAAAATCTTTCTTTGAGTATTAGGAGAGATTCAAAAGACTTTGTCACACTTGCACACCACACAGTTTGTCAGAAAACCGTTGTCAGAGAACTTCTACAACGGACTAACTATCAATGAGAAATGATAGGTAGAAATGGTATGCAATGGAAGTATTTTTGAAGTTACACCCTCTGAAGCTAAGAGAAACATTGAAAAAATGACAAACCAATTTAGGCAATATAGTATAAGAAACAACACTTACAAAGTTAAGTGGGTATCAACTCAGAAAATGATATGAAAGAAAGTGAAATGTCAGAATTGAAACTAATGATGAAGCAACTTTTACAAGGATCATGAAAAGTTAAACTTTGTGGTATATGTTCAGATTACATACATGATACAGATGAATGTCCTTCACGTTAGAGGGAGAGACATCAAGTCAACGTAGTCGAACAATTTTCATTACCACCTCAGGATAGATATTCAAATCCATTAAATTGTTCCATTAGTTGTGGGAGATTTTTTGAGGATCAATGCATGATTTCCACTCTAGTAACCACCAATTAGCTGTAATGAAAGGACAACAACCACACTCATGAAAGACAGCCGCTACTTTAGAAGAAATTCAGAAATTGTTTGAGTCTTATACTAAAAGGCGAGATACGAGATTCAATGAGATGGCAAGGTAGATTGAGCAACTTAGATCTAAGATTCAAGAAAATAGGCAAGGCATGCAACTTATACAACATTTGATTATTGCTAGCACGATCACTTTAAGGAGTGGAGCTGAACTTGAAGGACTAAGGCAACCGGAACAACAAAGCAACCCGAAGGAGGCAAGAGCAGAGGCTGAACATGAAATAGAAGTTAATGTTACACCACCCGAGGAGCCAAGGATAGAACTAACTGTGAAACGCATTGTTATTCATCATTTGTTTCCCCAACGCCTTACAAAATAAAAAAATAAGATGAGTAAGACAAAGGAATCATAGATAACCTTAGGAAAGTGTATATTAATATCCATTTACTAGATGTTGTAGCCAGTATTCTTAGATATGCTAAAGTTTTGAAAGAGTTATGCAACAAGAAGTCAAAGTTATATGAATATGGAAAATTCACTGTAGAAGAAACTGTCTCAGCCATTTTTCAAAAGAAACTCCCACCGAAGTGCAAATACTAAGGCATGTTCTCAGTGCCAATCATTATAGGTGACAAACACTTGTCTAAGGCCATGTTAGATTTATGAGCTTCCATAAACGTCATGCCTTTGTCTGTGTTTGAATCTCTCAACTATAAAACACTCAGGAAATAAGGATAGTAATCCAGTTTGTAGATAGATCTATTGTATACCCTATATGAATCTTAGAATACGAGATTGTAGTGGTAGGTTTGTTGTACATTCGGACATATTTCTTTATCATAGATATGAAAAAGAACCATTCCCCAATTCTTCTTCAATTCTCTTAGAATGTCATTTCACGAAAATAACACAAGCCAATATCAACATCGTAGACAGATCTTTGACTATAGAATTCAAATGTTGATTGATGTTGTGAAATTCAATATTTTTGACACCATGAAATATCCTGCTGATGTCTCATCATTGTGTATAATGGGCACGATTGATCCTCTTGTATAAGGAAGTATCAACTATCTTACGGAAGATACACTGCATTCAGTGTGACCCCGATAATCTAGAATTTATTTTTTGCTAGTCACTGATGTTGAAGATATCTTGATGGGGTTAGAATCTTATGAA
Source organism: Stephania cephalantha (assembly GCA_039657325.1). NCBI lineage: Eukaryota > Viridiplantae > Streptophyta > Magnoliopsida > Ranunculales > Menispermaceae > Stephania > Stephania cephalantha. The sequence goes on from CM077576.1 coordinate 19,747,946, forward strand.
CTCTACCCTGAATCCCCTGTCCAAGTGGATTTACCACCTTCTGATCCTAAAATCATGTCCTCGCTTGAAAAAGTCCTCGAGCTCAATTTGAGAAAACTTCCTAATAACCTAAATTATGCCTACTTGGGTGAAAATGAAACCCTTACAATGATTATCTCAAGCTAATTAACAAAACTGGAAAAGGAGATACTAGTATAAATCTTAAGAGACTACAAAGAAGCCATAGGATAGACACTAGCCGACATCAAGGGATTGGATCCTTCCATATGTACACACAAAATACATTTGGAAGATGACTGCAAGCCTTCAAGACAAGCCCAAAGGCGATTGAATCTGCCTATAATGGAAGTAGTCAAAAAGGAAGTTCTTATGTTACTTGATGCAGGGATGATATATCATATTTCTGATAGCAAGTGGGTTAGTCCAGTGCAAGTTGTACCCGAAAAGACTTGGGTAACTGTTGTGACCAACACCTAAAGAGAGTTAGTACCTACCCGTGTCGAAAATGGATATCATGTTTGCATTGACTGCAGGAAACTTAACACAACCACAAGGAAATATCATTTCCCCTTGCCTATCATAAATCAAATGCTTGAGCGTCTTGCTGGTAAATCCCATTATTATTATTTAGATGGTTTATTGAGGGTTTCATCGATTCTTATTGCACCAGAAGACCAAGAAAAAACTACCTTTACCTGTCCTTTTAGAACATTTGCTTACAATCCCATGCATTTTGGGCTATGCAATGCACCCGCAACATTCTAACAGTGCATGGTAAGCATATTCTCTGACTTTATCGAGAATTTTGTGATGACTCCTTCTCAAATTAGGGCACCGCCCAGCCTAATCCTATCATTAAGCCCTAACCTCCACCATGTAGGATTAACAACGTATTAGTCAGCCTTTCTGATACATTCACCACATTAGCTACTTTTCTAATAAACTTCAAACCATTCTCATACTTAATATTATTTTAGAGTAAATTAAAATTTTATACAGCTTAAAGATTATTCAGCGGAAGTCTTGACAAATTAGCGGAAGCCATTCATATAAAACCTAAGCATGTGGAAAATAAAGTAACAAAGATCACATGTATATATATAACAAAACGGCGATAATTATATATCAACACGTGTCTGGTATGGTAACTATCTCACAACCCATAGTATACATCCCTGAAAGTGTATAAAAGACATATATATATATATATAAGTCATACAATAAAATCAAAAACCTACAAAAAAAATTAGCAGCTCTCCACTGGCTCAGAGGTAGTCGCCGATTTTCTTCTTGCCCGATCTGCTACTCGATGGATCTGCACCCACCATCATAAAAAGGATGGTGAGTAAAGGAAAGTAGAAAGTAACATTGAGAGACATTTTTTCACATTTCAAATTATACAACAAGTATCTGAAAGCACAATAATAGCAACTATGCTAAAAATAAATCATGTTATAAGATACTCTAGTTAAACAATATGAAACTGATACTCGGCTAAGCAGTAATGATCTATGACCACTCGATCATGAGTTACGTCACATCAACCTTATTCCATTATTTAGGGAGTAAAAAATATCATAAATGCCTTCATATCCTTACAAATTCTCATCTCATATACAAAAACTCACAAATGCCCTTCATATGTGATGTATATTTGGCAACAACCCCGGGTCCCATACCTCGTGTGTTGCACAAGTTAGTGGTGAGATCCTGACGACCCCAAAAGTCTAATGACATCGTGTGTTGTGCACATCTCTATCATATCATGGTCCTCGATACAAGAACTACTAACATATCCCAATAAATGACATGGCTTAAAAATCCAACAATGTAGTTGCATATCAAATGAACAAAAGAAAATAGATTTACAAAACCATCAAACACCTACCTAATATCCTGCTATTTCATTTAACTATATATCTCAATAATCAAAAATGACATAGCACATGATTTAGATCAAATGAATTTATTTAACCAACAACCAATGTCACGATCAATAAACTCATGAAAATGAGTAAAAACAACAAAGTCATGGCATTTAAAGTACAATAGGCAAATCACTCCAAATGACAGGAAATGAATAACTAAACAAGAATAAAATGTAAATAAATATCTGATAAGTCATTAATTAGGCGTTTTATATATAGTTTATCTAGTTATTTTTATTATTGAGTCTTCGAAATATGGGCCTAATTTATCCTTATTTGTCATTTTAAGGATTTTTGAGGTGCATGGTTGAATTCATGGTGAAAAACTGTGTGAAATTGACTATTTATATCCGGTGATTAGATACAAGAGGATTTGCTTCAAAATATGCACTACACAATTGAGTAGGGGTAACCAGCAGCTAAGTGACGCATCAGAGACCCTTATTTATGTACACAATACATCAGAACTGTTCAAATTAGCATCGAGATCCGCGTGTAAACATCTCCAGATCAACGCACGGTTTATGCAATTTTCACCCTCTCTCCATGCCACCTGTCACGCAGCTACTGGCCCATTCGTCCCGCGTCAGCAGCCGCCACACGCCAGCAGTACATGCTCCAGCTGTGGACACGTGCCCCTGCAAAGCTGCTCCATTTCCAGCTGCAGTCCACGCGTCAGGCTCCCATTTGCCTGCATCTGCTGCAGAGCTGTCCCTGCCCACCAAACACTTCAAGCTCTCCACCGACCCGCATAGGACACGTGGCGAAGTCCCCACCTGCAGCACGTCATACCAGTAGTCTGTCCACCATTCAGAGCACGCCACGTCATACGTCCACAGCTTGCTTGATCAATCGATGCGTGACACTTGGTAGAGACCCTGTTTGCACCTCAACATAGTCCCACGATTGTCCTCGGCGCACGTGTCACGAACCAAACTCGAAAATTGGCGTTTTGAACCAAATTTATAGTAGTTTTACTAGGGTATTGCGAGGGGGATCGACTTTCTTAATTTCTCTTCTTCTCTGGCATCTTTGGTGTTCTTCTCATTTTTTTCTCCACAAATCATTATTCTACACATTGTTTTTGGATTTTAATGGAGTCTACCACTACGATGGCCGGCTAAGTTCATCAATCTGAACCAGTGGTGGATCAAATCACCCTTTTTGGCATAAACGTGTATGTGAGATCTATTTATTTTTATTATTATTTTTTCATTGTATTTTATCCCCTTTGATATTGTTTGAACTATTGAGATTAAACACGTATTTAAATCTTGATTTATATGACAGTGGGTTGTACACACCCGTACTTATGCAATAAGTCCACATTAGTGGCATCCGACCATACCAATTGATTAACCCCTTTTGGGATCGGTTGAATACCATAGGGATCTAGGCTAAACTGGACACACTAGTGATCCAGTTGTCTAGGTGTAGTGCCTTCACAAAGCCCATTACGGTCAGCGCATTAAACCCAATTCGCTCGAGTATAAGGTTATGTGTTTGACTAGGGAAGTGGTCATTGTCGTACCTTGACCATCGAAATATGGAAGTTCGAGGACCCGTACATTAACGGGTCTATAGCTACACTAATTTAATGTGAATTGCATGCTTTGATTAAATTGAGGACCGTATGCAAAATTATGCCAAACTGTGGAGATTTGTTATATGGATGGTTTAGATTGTTTCCCCTTGATTGATATAATTACTTGTTATTTTTATTCTTTTTTTAGTTAAATTAGATATTATTCCTGTGAACACCCCAAGTTATATTTAATTTCATAGCCTAGGTTGAAAACTTGGTCTTCGTGGTTCGACCTCGTGCTTGCCACTACTGCAGTTCTTGTCGTCATTGGTAATATCATCGGGGTTATATATTGTAACACATTCGACACGTTTCAAATTTTGGCGTCGTTGCCCGGGGACCAAGTTATTTTTTACTAAGGATTTTTTTTTTTTTTTTTCTCTCTTTTTTAGTGTTCACCTTTATGTCCCATATTCTTCGTCGATTGCTGTCCGTCGGATCTTTACTCCTTTTTGATCCGGAGATCGAAAAGATATGCCGTCGAAACTCGAAAGAAACTAGGCAGAGGAACCACTCCCCGAGAGTTCAACAGAACGACGAGCAACCCCCTCTAATGGCTGACCACATTGGGATCCCACATGCACCACATGTACCCGTTGCACCACGTGAGGGATGGGAGGAACCCCTAGTTATTACTCCCTGACAGTTTGTTGCACCAATTATACCACATGCACCAGTAGAACAGTAGAGGCTTGTAGTACACCTGTATCAACCATTCAATCAAAGAGTGGTTGATCCCGCTCCACAAAGGCCACAAGCTAACCCTTGGGCACAACTTCAGGTCGATCGTTGCATTACCATTGGGATGACGAATGATGGGATACAGGATCTCTGGCTCATCAGCCACATTGCATCGCATTCCCAGCCCATAGGGGCAATTTTGAGCTCAAATCAGGTTTCATTAACCTGCTCCCTATCTTTCATGGATTGGATCATGAGGATCCAATCACCTTCATCAAAGACTTCCATTCTAAGTGTAGGACCTTGATTCCCCCTCGAGTCGATGAAGATGAAGACTTTTGGCTTTTCCTTTCTGCCTTAAGGAAAAAGCTCAGGACTAGCTCTTCTATCTTCCCCTGTTCCATCACAAATTGGAACGACATGATTTCTGCATTCCTTAAAGAGTTCTTCCCTAAATCTAGATCCTCCCAAATTACTAGAGAGATATGCAGTATCAAAATGAAACGCGGTGAATCTTTTGGCAATTATTGGGGTCGTTATAAGTGCTCACTTGTGCAATGCCCCCAACATGGTCAAAGCAACCTCTCCATTGTTTGTTTCTTCTATATGGGACTCACACCCCTTGAGAAACGAATGATTGAAAATACTTGTGGAGGTGAATATAGATGTAACACCACTAAGGAGATGTTTGATCTTTGCGACTCTATAGCAAGTCAGTCGCGTCATTACATTGATGACGAGGAAGAGGGACCCTCACGAAGTCTTTATGACGGAGTAAGGTCAAATTCTACCAATAGCAAGCTTGATAAACTCACTGATCTCATGGAGCGATTCCTCACCTCAGGAAAAGCTCAAGTTAAAGCTTTCGGATTCTACACAGCCAAGGACCATTCCACTGACTCTTGTCCTACATTGTTCGAGAATGAGCAGGCGAACGCTTTAGGTGGAGGATCGTAAGGACCACCAAGGAATCAATATGGCAACAACTTTAGTAACACTTATAATCATGCTATTAAAAGCCCCTATCATAGTTATGGTCCCCAGAACCAGAACTTCCTCTAGTATGTTCCAAAGGGACAACCTCTTCCTCAACAGTCCCAACCCGTTCTTTAGAAGAAATGATGAGGACACTCATTGCTAATCAAGATGGATTCTCTAAAGACTTGGCCTAACTCAAAAATGAAACAATCGCGAGCCATGCTTCTAACATTAAAAGTCTCGAGGTTCAATTAGGGCAACTGCCCCTGCATGTTGGGCGTACGGATAAGTAAGGCAAGCAGCCTTTCTCAACCACATCCGAATCCTAATATGAATGTAAATTCCATCACACTTCGTAGCGGCATAGAGTTGGAGGAGACCCCTAAATAACCCAAGCCTAAAGAGGCTACTTTTAAATCCAAGGAAGTTGAGCAGGAGCTCGAAGTTCAACCGTCTCACACTGAAATGGTAAACTTGAATAAGGAAGTACAACCTTCTCTCAAAATCCTACCCTTCCCTCAACGCTTCATTAAGAATAAAAAGGCGGGATAAGAGAAGGAGATTCTGAAAATCTTGAGGAAAGTGGCAATAAACATCCCACTTCTTGATGCCTTAGCACATATGCCCTGCTATGCTAAGTTGCTCAATGACCTATGCACCAACAAAGGTCGTTTCAAAGACAACGAAAAAATCACTGTAGGTGAGAATGTCTCAGCTATCTTACGCAAAAAGTTTAACACCAAGTGTGAGGACCAGGGCATGTTCATTGTCCCTTGCACAATTTGTGAAGTTGAGATCCAGAAAGCTATGTGTGACCTCGGCGCCTCTATCAATGTCATGCCACTATCCATATATGAGCATTAAAGGTTGACCCTCTAAAGGATACTGGAATTGTCATACATTTGGCAGACCGGTCTGTCGTTCGTCTTGTGGGTGTCTTGGAAAACATCGTGGTGAAGATTAGTGAGCTCGTATTTCCTGCTGACTTCTATATCATCGATATGAAGACTCAGCCATCCCCCATTTCTCCTCAGTCTTTCTCGGTGGGCCTTTCTTTAAGACTGCCAAGACCAAGATTGAAGTTTATAATGATTATTTGACCATGGAATTTGATGGTGAACTTATTAAGTTCAACATCTATGATGCGATGCATCATCCTTGCGATGCCTCTTCTATGGTGCTTGCCTTGGATAGTATGGACTCATTTGTCCAGGATACTTTTTTCGTGAAAGGTGATGATATGAAAGTGGTGTTAGAGAATCATCTCGACACCGATTCTTTACGAAAGCAATGCTTCGTCCTCGAGACTAAGATCGAGGAGTTGATCTTCGAGTTGGACTTTGCTCCACTCTATTTTACCACCCTAGCATATCTTGACTTACCTGCTTCGAACTCTACACTTCTCCCCTCTATGGAGCGAGCCCCTACAATGGAGCTCAAACCACTGCCCAGCCACCTCAAATATGTGTTTTTAGGTGAGAATGATACTTTACCAGTGATCATCTCCGCTAAACTCACATTACTAGAGGAAGAGAAGCTAATTCAAGTGCTTCAAGAGTTCAAAGAAACCCTAGGGTGGACGATTGCTGACATCAAAGGTATTAGCCCTTCCACATGCATGCATCAGATACATATAGAAGAAATATCTAAACCTTCACGAGAAGCACATCGGAGATTGAACCCACCAATGATTAATGTGGTTAAAAAGGAGATCCTGAAGCTCCTAAACGCTGGAATGATTTTCTTAATCTTCGACAGCAAGTGGGCCAGTCCCATTCAGGTGGTTCCTAATAAAACAAGGATTATAATGCTCATGAACTCTCAGGGTGAGTTAGTCCCAACTCGCGTCCAAAATGAATAGTGAGTTTGCATCGATTACAAGAAGCTCGATGCTTCCACTAGGAAAACTCCACTTCCCATTGCCTTTCATCGATCAGATGTTAGAGCGCTTAGTAGGCAGGTCTCACTACTGCTACTTGGATGGATACTCTGGTTTTCACGAGATTCCAGTAGCAGCTAATGATCAGGAGAATACCAACTTCACCTATCCTTTCGGTACTTTTGCTTACCGGCGCATGCCCTTTGGGCTGTGCAATGCACCTGCTACTTTTCAGAGGTGTATGATGAGCATCTTCTCTGACTTTATTGAGCACTTCATCAAAGTATTCATGGATAATTTCACCGTTTACGGTGATTCATTCGATCTTTGCCTTAGTCACCTGGCTAAGGTTCTTCACCAATGTATCTAGAAGAACTTGATCCTTAATTACGAGAAATGTCACTTCATGGTGGATCAAGGTCTTATCTTGGGTCACATCGTGTCTGCTAGAGATGTGGAGGTAGACCCGGCAAAGATTTAAGTAATTCAAAAATTGCCTTACCCCACGAATGTGTGTGAAATCTGATCATTTCTTGGCCATGTCGGTTTCTATCGGCGATTCATTAAGGGATTCTCTAAAATTGCACAACCCTTATGTCGCCTTCTTCAGAAGGATGTACCTTTCGATCTTGACAAGGCATGTAGGAGTGCATTCGATGCACTCAAAGACTCTCTCATCTCTACTCATGTGATTCGAGCTCCCAATTGGGAGCTAACTTTCGAGATCATGTGCGATGCCAGCAACCACGCTGCCAATGCTATGCTTGGGCAATGAGTCAGGCACGCTTCTCATGTCATATACTATGCCTCTCGAACTCTTGATCCTGCCCAACTGAATTACACTACTACAGAGAAGGAGCTTCTAGCTGTCGTTTTCGCTTTGGAGACATTACGACCTTATCTTTTGGGAACTAAGGTGGTCGTCTACTCTGAACATGCTGCCTTAAAGTACCTTATGGCAAAAAAGGAAGCTAAACCTCATCTCATTCGATGGATACTCTTGTTACAAGAGTTTGATATTGAGATTAAAGATAAAAGTGGTGCATAAAATCTCGTTGCCGACCATCTCAGTCGTATCCATAATGGCGAAGCACCTGTCCCGCTTCGAGATGATTTCCCTGATGAACATCTCTTAGCAATCTTTGAGGAACTCCCTTGGTTTGCGGATCTGGTAAACTACCTCGTTACACCAGAGTATTCACCTCACCTTACACGAGGCCAAAAGGATAAAATCTGGAGCGATTCTAAATATTATGTTTGGGATGACCCATACTTATGGAAGTTTTACTCAAACTAGGTTATTCATCGATGTGTCTCACAGACTGAGACACAATCTATACTGGCATTCTGTCACTCATATGCCTGCAGTTGCCATTTTGGTTTACGTAGGACAGCTTTGAAGGTCTTGGAGAGTGGGATTTACTGGCCCACCATTTTTCACGATTCATATATATATGCCAAGTCCTGTGCCAGATGTCAGTCGACCGATACATTGAGTCATAAGGATCAAATGCCACTGACCTTGATCCAATTTTGCAAAATTTTCGATGTTTGGGGGATCGACTTCATGGCACCAATGATTCATCAGTGGTGTGCGATTTCCTGAAATCATGAATTTTTTCAACTTTGGGTGTTCCACGAGCTTTGATTAGTGATAGAGGTACCCATTTCTGCAACCGCATGGTTGAAAATCTCCTGCACAAGTATAATGTTACACACCGTACGTCTACGGCCTATCATCCTCAGACGAGTGGCCAAGCGGAGGTGTCAAATAGTGAGATTAAAGCCATTTTCTAGAAGACCGTAAACCAGTCACGGAAGGACTAGAGCACGCTCCTTGATGACGCGGTATGGGCTTATCGAACGACATAAAAAATGCCAATCACAATGTCTCCGTATCGTTTATTCTTCGACAAATCATGCCACTTGTCGGTCGAGTTAGAGCATAAATCTATATGGGTTGTCAAACAGCTCAACATAGAACTCAACGTAGCCGGCGAAGAGAGAAAGTTGGATCTCCAACAATTGGAGGAGATCCAGAACGATGCCTACGATCCGCTCGAATCTACAAGGATAAAACCAAGGCGTTCCACGATCGCAGCTTATCTCGTAAGACTTTCATAGTCGACCAAAAGGTCATTCTTTATAATTCCATATTAACTCTCCATCCTGGGAAGTTGAGGTCACGATGGCTCGGAACTTTTGTTGTTACTGATGTTTTTAGACATGATGCAGTTGTGATCAGGAGCACAGATACATTGAAAGTTTTTAAGGTGAACGGGCACCGACTGGAGCCGTTCTATGAGAACTTCCCTCAACACGAGATCGAGAGCGAGACTCTAGCAGTTATAAAGTACTTTGACTGAGAGAGAGTCAGACTGAGTTGAGCCAACAACGTTAAAAAAGGCGCTCTTGGGAGGCACCCCAAGTTTCTATCCCCTTTCTTTTTTGATTTTTATTTTAGTATTTTTGTGGTATTCATATCATTATCTCCTTATGATTTTTTACAGGTGTTTCGATCTCTGCATAGCACACCAGATCTCGAGAGCCTGGTATCACTCCTATGGCTCATCACATGTTTTATACCTTCAGTTAGTCACATTGAGATTTGGTAAGGTTACCCGTCTTCATTATGTTTGTAGATTTAGGATTACTGTCAGTCCTCTGCATGATCTTGTATCATTTTCTTGCTTCTATGTCTATCATGTTCTTTCACCATCTTGTGTGTTTCCATGTGCGTCTCTTGACTTGTTTTAAACCTTGAGGACAAGGTTCGGAATAAGTTTGGGGGTACTTTAGGATTTGTGGACTGAGTTGGATGAGTTTCTGTGCGAAAACCCGCAGGTGAGATCGTTTAAATTTCTTATTCACTCATTTCTTCCATTTCTTTTCCCTCCATATCTCATTCTCTCATCTCATTAAGAGTTGATACACTTTCGTGCATGTTTTTAGTGTAGTTTTTGTTTTTTATATTATTTAGAGTCGCCCGAGATTTTGTTTCATGCCTTTGGTTATGGATGAGTACACTATGGTTGCCCTGTTGACTTGAAACTCAAGAGAAATTATGAGAAACACTCACTCGAGCCCGTAGCTCAGCATTCTTATGATTTCATGATTAGGGACTTAGTATGTTGGTTGAGCCTTTTGCTAGATACCAAAGGGTGCAGGCAGTCAGAATTGTGCAAGTCAGATTTCTAAGGTACTAGAACGAGGATGTAACCCACACGAGGCTGAATTCCTATGACTAAAACACTTTTGGAGAAATGATTTAGGCCATTTTTGGATTTAAACCCTTAGCCTTAGACCTACCCATCATCTTACCACTAGTTAGCCCATTGAACTGAATTAAACCTAATTTTCTTGATTACCTATCATTAAACCCTTAGCCATTAGTCTTATATCCGATACATAGTTGGAAACTAGACTTAGATTTGATATCCTAAAAAAGATACATGAGGAGTAAGAAATAAAAAAATAATTGTTTACTTGCCCAAATTAAGGGGAAATTCACGATTATAAAGTCTCACATAAAACAACATCCACAGGAAATGGATCAGGGAGCCGGATGGTTGGAAAAAGGTGAGGACTACACATTTTGAATGAAAAATGAACTTAAGTGCGGTTTAGTCACATTCATGTTCTCAGGTAATCATTTGATAATCTAAGCTCTAGTTTTCCAATGTTTTGCATACCCTTTATATCACTACCTTGGTACCCTCACCTAGCCCTATTACAGCCTATTAAAGTCTTATTGATTCCCAATTGTGCTAAGTCTACAGTAGTAGAGGATGTGGTTGCATTTCTTGTGTATGGTACTTTTGATGTGTTGATGCACTATTTTCGTGGAGATTGTAAACTTGCGTGCTTGAATGTATAGACCAAGAAACCTACGAGTAGTTGATGACCTTTGTCTTGACCATATCCTCTTCTTGAAAATGTGATTTTAATTGTGATTGGGTTGCGTTTTTTGACATATCATAACTGTGAAATTTTCTGAATGGCTCGTTAGCTTGGCGACTATGTAAACCAAAGGAACTCCATGAACTTTTGAATCGGGTATAGTTAAGTCAGTGCATAGTTATATTAGGAGTCTTGTTTGTTTTTTATGTGTGTCATTTACACATTTGCTCGGGATGTGCAAAGTCCTAAGTTTGAGGGTATTTGATAAGTCATTAATTAGACATATTATATATTTTTTATCTAGTTATTTTTACGGTTGAGTCTTCGAAATATGGGCCGAATTATCCTTATTTGTCATTTTTAGGATTTTTGAGGTGCGCGGTTGAATTCATGGTGAAAAACTGTCTGAAATAGACTATTTATATCTAGTGATCAGATACAGAAGGATTTGCCTCGAAATACGCACTACACAGTTTAGTAGGGGTAACCAGCAGCTAAGTGACGCATCAGGGACACTTATTTATGTACATAGTACATCAGAACTGTTCAAATTAGCATCGAGATCCGCATGTAAACATCTCCAGATCAACGCACGGTTTATGCAATTTTCACCCTCTCTCCATGCCACGTGTCACGCAGCTACTGGCCCATTCGTCCCGCGTCAGCAGCCGCTACACGCCAGCAGTCCACGATCCAGCTGTCGACACATGCCCCTACAAAGCAGCTCCATTCTAGCAGCAGTCCACGCGTCAAGCTCCCATTTTCATGCATCTGCTGCACGGCTGTCCCCGCCCACCAGACGCGTCAAGCTCTCCACAATCCACATACGACACGTGGAGAAGTCCCCACCTGCAGCACATCATACAACAGTCTTTCCACCACTCACGGCACGTCACTTCACACGTCCACAGCCTGCTCGATCAATCAGTCCGTGATACGTGGCAGGGACCTTGTTTGCACCTCCGCACAGTCCCACGATTGTCCTCAACGCACGTGTCTCGTACCAAACTTGAAAATTGGCATTCTGGACAAAATTTTTAGTAGTTTTTACTAGGGTATTGCGAGGGGAAATTGACATTCTCAATTTTTCTTCTTCTCTGGCGGCTTTGGTGTTATTGTCATTTTCTTTTCCACAAACCATTGTTCTAGACATTGTTTTTGGATTTTAATGGAGTTTACCGCTACGATGGCCAGCTAAGTTCATCAATCTGAACCAGTGGTAGATCAAATCACCCTTTTTGGCATAATCGCATATGTGAGATCTATTTATTTATTTTGTTTTTCAGAGTATTTTATTCCCTTTGATATTGTTTGAACTATTGAGATAAATACGTGTTTAAATCTTGATTTACATGCCAATTGATTGTACGCATTCGTACTTGTGCAATAAAACCACATTAGTGGCATCCGACCATACCAATTGATTAATACCTTTCGGGACCGATTGAATACCATAGGGATATAGGCTAAACTAGACACACTAGTGATCAAGTTGTCTAGGTGTAGTGCCTTTACAAAGCCCATTGTGGTCAGCGCATTAAACCCAATTCGCTTGAGTATAAGGTTATGTGTTTGACTAGGGAAGTGGTTATTGTCGTACCTTGACCATCGAAATAAGGAAATGCGAGGACCCGATTGCGTTACCGAGTCCATATCTACACTAATTTACTGTGAATTGCATGCTTTGATTAGATATAGGATGTTGGGTTTTGGGGTTCATACGCGAGACGGAGATTACAAAATTGGTGTTGGTTTTGACAAAAACCCCACAAAAACGGGATCCGAATCTAATTCCATTAAAAACGTTTAAACCATGAAAAACTTAATCATACCTCGATCGCAATATACCTTTACGAAGGTTAATCGATCTCAAAAGCGCGCGCCAACGACGAACGCATCTCTATCGGCGATCCACACACGAACGGCGTAGCGAGATTTGAAGTGCTAGCTTCGAGAGAATACCAAACCTTTTTGTTTCTCTCCAAAACGATCCGAGCATACCAAAAACCCTAAGTCGTTTCTAAAACGAAAATAGAGTTTCACCTTTTTTTTTTCGTATACGTGTTCTAACTTAAAGCGTCTTTTACAACCCTTGTATATAGACGGTTAAGTAAATTACACATATACCCTTACTTAAAGAAGTATAAGTGTAATACACCACAAGGACGTTTAAATCATGAATTTTATCACATAAAATTCATTTTTACGAATCATCTTAAAATCTCGCAAAACCATTCTTAGTGTGCGACCAATAGGCTCATACAACGTTGGCGGTGTACCAAAACACATTTTGGTATACAAGTCATAAACGATCTCTAGCAAGACATTATGACTACCCAAGTTGTACGAATATCAAATCGATATAACCTAATCAATAGTGTATATAACATCCTTTTGTCACACGATATCCTTTTGATCAAACATAAGGCATGGAATTGTCATCCAACATGTTCAATCGTACTAGTCTCGATCTCTAGGTAGGCCGAAAACATCCAAGTGACATTGATCAATATCAATTCACTTAGACTAGGCCTTTTAACGATCTAACACATCGAGGGATCCACTAGATATCTCTCTTTATATGAGAGGGACAAATTCTATCTCGATTACACAACTTCATCACATTGCTCACTTTGATAACCAATCACAACCTTTATAATCGTCCAGGTTAAAGACAACGTTTGATTGTGTCAAATTCTTGTGTTCCTAATGTTGAAGTCTCTGCAATCTCAAGTCGAGGATTGAAAAATATACCTATCATGAGAAACAACTATGACTTAATCCATGTGATGTTCTCATAGCGGGTCGATCCAGTACTTTGTTCCCTAACAAGTACTCGTGATCTTGATTCGTATCCTATATCGTATAATCATCATATGATCATCAATCAAGACTCACACTAGTCTTAATTCATTATAGTTCCCGAGTATAATGATCGACTAGGGACATTTAGGATATTTATGTAAATACCCATGGATCTTATTATAATGTAAACATGCAAATTAATTATAATAAACACAAATGAAATCCTCTATTTTATTAACTAAAAGTATTCATAAAGGCAGTTAATGGATTGACCTAGGGCACATGCCCCATCATCTCCCACTTGCACTAGGGGCCATCATACATGCATCTAATGCCTAATGATCTAACATGACCATCATGTTTTGCTTGTGGAAGAGCTTTTGTCAATGGATCCGCAACGTTGTCTTGATGGTACTCTGCAAATCTTTATGTCTCCCTCTCAATAATTTCTCGATGAGATGAAAACGCTGAGTATATGTTTGGATCTGTGGTGTGATCTAGGTTCCTTGGCTTTGTGCTATTGCCCCGTTATTGTCACAATACAAACAAACGGGGTTAGCAATACTTGGAACCACACCTAGTTCGAGAGATGAACTTTTTGATCAAAGCGCCTCCTTTCTTTGCATCGGACGCAATATACTCAAACTTTCATTGTAGAATCTGCCATGATCTCTTGCTTGAACTTTTCGACTTCTTTGCACCCACATTCAAAGTAAACACATATCCAGATTGCGATCTAAAATCATCTATATCGGTTTGAAAACTTGCATCTGTGTAACCATTTACAACTAGATCATTTTCAAAACCTCCATAGACCAAGAACACTTCCTTAGTCCTTCTTAAGTACTTAAGGATGTTCTTTCTTGCTATCCATGACTCTCACTTTGGATCGGCGATATCTGCTTGTAGTGCTCAAAGCATATGATACATCGGTCGAGTGCATAACATGGCATACATGATAGATCCAATAGGCGATGCATATGGAATCTTATTCATACGGTCTCGCTCATCATTTGTCTTAGGACATTGAGTCTTCTTGAGACTTATGCCATGAGACATTGGCAACAATCCTCTTTTAGAGTCTTGCAAAGCCGAACCTATTCGACACCTTGTCTATGTAAGCACTCGACTTAGACCTATTAGCCTCTTAGATCTATCCCTATAGATCTTTATCCCTAGGATATAAATTTGCATCTCTAAGTCTTTCATTGAGAAACAACTTCCCTAACCAAGACTTGACATTTTGCAATGTTGGGATGTCATTTCCAATGAGTAATATATCATCAACATACGATACCCGAGAAAAACAACTACTCCCATTTGACCTTCTTGTATACACAAGGCTCATCTTCGTTCTTAATAAAACCAAAATCCTTGATTGCTTCATCAAAATGAAGATTCCAACTCCGAGAAGCTTGCTTTAATCCATAAATGGATCTTTGAAGCTTGCATACCTTCCTAGAATTCTCGGGATGTACAAAACCTTCGAGGTTGTGTCATATACACGTCCTCAAGCGACTTTCCATTAAGAAATGTTGTTTTTACATCCATTTGCCATATTTCATAGTCATAATATGCAAAGATGGCAATTAAAATTCTTATGGATTTAAGCATGGCTTTTGGAAAAAAAGTTTCATCATAATCAACACCTTGAGTCTGCTGAAACCTTTTGCTACAAGTCTTGCTTTAAAAGTATGCACTTTTCCATCCATGTCGGTTTTCTTCTTGAAAACCCATTTACATCGATGGTCTTACCACCTTGAGGTAAATCAACCAAGTTCCAAACTTGGTTATCATACATGGATTGCATCTCGAGTTCATGGCACTTAGCCATTTATCGAGTCGGGTCCAGACATAGCCTCGATAAGTGGTGGGCTCATTTTGGTCTATAAGCAACACATCACGACTATCGGTAATGAGAAATCCGAATCTCTCTGGCTCATGTCTTACCTACTAGATTTACGTGGGCCTTGTGTCACTTGTGGAGGTTCAAGCGGTTCGGAACGTTGTTGAACTTCCGATGCGGTTCGGTGTTTACACCGTGATTCTTGAACTTCTTCAAGATTTATTTCTCTCCCACTAGTGTCTTTTGAAATAAACTGTTTTTCCATAAAGGCACCATACCGAGCAACAAACACTTTGTTCTCGGCGGGATTATAAAAGTAATATCCTTTTGTTTCCTTAGGATACCCCACAAATAAACACTTGTCGATTTAGGTGCTAGTTTTTACGAGACTTGTCGCTTTATGTAAGCCTCACAACCCCAAATCTTAAGAAAAGACAAACTAGGTCTCTTCCCGTACCATATCTCATATGGTGTTTTATCAACCGCTTTAGAAGGAACTCGATTTAGAGTGAAAGCTGCGAGTTTGTAATGCATAACCCCAAAAGGATAATGGAAGATCTGCATGACTCATCATAGATCGAACCATATCTAATAAGGTTCGATTTCTCCTTTCGAAACTCCATTCCATTGTGGAGTTCTTTGGTGGAGTCAATTGAGAGACAATCCCACAATTTCTAAGATGATCATCAAATTCTTGGCTTAAATACTCACCACCTCGATCTGATCGAAGTGTTTTGATAGTTTTACCAAGTTGATTACGCACTTCATTTTGAAACGTTCGAAACATCTCAAATGATTCAGAACTTTATGTTTCATAAGATATACATAACCATATCTCTTGAAATCATCGATAAATGTAATGAAATCTTGATAACCTCCTCTAGCCATTGTGTTTATAGGACCGCATACATCGGTATGTATTAGACCCGATAAATCACTTGCCCTTTCACTTGTGTCGATAAAGGGACTTTTAGTCATCTTGCCCGATAAACAAGATACACACGTTTCATATGTTTCTAAATCAAATGAATCTAGAAGTCCATCTTTATGGAGCTTCGTTATGCGTTTCTCATTTATGTGCCCGAGACGACAATGCCAAAGATAGGTTTGATTCAAATCATTTGACTTGAATCTCTTTGTATTTATGTTAAAGGCTGGAGTATCGAGTGGACTTTTTCATGCTTAGAATATAAAGACCGTCATACAAATCAGCATTTGCATAAAATATGCCTTTACGAGAAATGGAACATCTATTATTTGCAATAATAAAATCAAAACCATCCATATCCAAACATGAAACAGAAATGATGTTTACGCTCAAAGCGAGCACAAAATAACAATTATTTAAAGTTAAAATAAGTCCACTAGATAAAACTAAGTCATATGATCCAACGACCCGAGGCGGCGACTCTTGCTCCATTCCTACGCGGAGGATGACTTCTCATTTCTTCAACTTTCTACTTACGGTGAGTCCCTGCACATTTATACAAATGTGAGATCCACATCCGTATCTAATACCCGGGAATCACTAGTAGATAAATTAATTTCAATAACATAAATACACAGTAGTGGTAGTCGCACTACCACTTTTTCTTCCTTAGATCTTCCAGGATAGAGTTTGCAATTTACGAACCAATGTCCAGTGCATGACAGAAATGACAATTTCCTTCTTTTTCTTTTGGGTGTTTTGAAGCGAGGAGCAGTGGGGCTTGACTTGTTCCACGAGGCTTTGCGACAGTGCGGCAACGACCTTGGCAACTCTAGCCTTGCCTTGCCTTTCTTCTTCATTCCTTTCCCTTTTGGACCATCAACACATTACTTAGAGGGTTTCTTGATATTTTGTTCGGCGAGTTTTGAGCATCAAATGCAACTCGAAATTGATTTCTCCATATTATTCATATTGTAGTTCATCACAAATTGTGAGTAACTCTGCAGTAATGAATTCAAGATCAAATCCGTAGCCAACTCTTGGCTTATGGGGAATCCGAGTCTATCAGTGGTCAACATAGCCCTTCATCTTGAGAACATGAGGACTAAGCGACGCACCCTCGATCATCTTGCAAGAATGTAGGTTTTTGACTGTCTCGAACCTTTCTTGCCTAGCTTCTTTGTTGGAACATTTCCTTGAGCGTTATAGCCATGTCGTAGGCTTCCATTAGTTCCATGTCCTTACGAAGTTCGGGAACCATAGTTGCCGGCATAATACATGCAACATCGGTAGAATCGTTGACATGCTTACTATGCGCATCCTTCACAGACTTTCGTAGCATTGGTGGTGGGTCCTCGGGGATTGGAGCATCCGGGACATACAACTTGCGTTCATGCTTAAGAACAATTCTCAAGTTTCGAACCGATCAAAAAGTTAGTCCCGATAGCTTATCCTTCTCGAGGATGGATCGCGATGACGGGGATTATTGTTACTTGAAGAGGCCATTGATCTACAATAAAGATTATGCAAAGTTTATTTTAGTATAGAGGAATAGACTCCCATTAAATTAACAACCCTCCTAAAACATATTGTTTATTTAGGGGACTAAAATCCATATTTCACCTAATTCTATGACAGGTATGGCATGAAACACGAGAACTAGATTATTTAGGTAGGTAACGATTACCAATTACATCTTATGTAATTTTTAGATCCTTTTATGAGATACGGGACATCTTATGTCTTAGCATGTTTTTATCTCATCATTTGCCTAAAGCTCAAAACTATTTTGATGGCTTTATTAAGTCGGACCATTTTAAACATTTAGGTAACTCTTACCCAACTTGTCTCACCAAGATAACACAATACACCCATTATGGTGAAAACTATATTAGTGTGATCGAGGCCTTTGACAAGTGTTTAAAATGGATGACATGAGACTTAAAATTTAATAGAGGGATTTTATTCGGTTTTAGTGATTTTTATGTAAACAATGAAATATCATATATTCTATTGATTTGTTCAATCACTAAACAATTTGGGAATTTTTATACTATTCACTAATAAAAGAATTTTCGTGCGCTAGGATTAGTTAGGCAGCGGTCCATTGCTAGCGCCAAGTCAATGAGCGAACGAAATCTGACAAAGCGCCTTTTTTTTTTTTTTTTTTTTTTTTTTTTAAGACGAATCTCAATTCCGAAAATTGAAATTAAGCTATAGAAAATCATATTTTTCGCTGATTTTGCTATACTAAATTTACCCCTTAATTTATCCAAAATTAAGTCAATTAAAATATTTTTAATTAACTCGGGCCACATCTAACTAATCATCTTATCCTAATCCAATTAGGACTTTAGATATTTGAATCCTAGCATATCACCAATAACAAACTTCTCCATATTTATCTCCTATCCAATAGGGATAACGAAACCGATTTTGCTTATATCTCCTAATCTATTTGTTATCTATCTTTATCAAATAGAAACTTCATAACAAAATAGATATAACAAGATAAATAAATAATTTCGAAAATTAATTATTTATTTTGGATTTAAGATATTTGAATCCTAGTATATCACCGATAACAAGATTCTTGATATTTATCTCATATTCTAATTTGTTATCTATCTTTATCAAATAGAAACTTCATAACAAAATAGATATAACAAGAAAATAAATAATTTCGAAAATTAATTATTTGCAATTTCGGTCTTCATCCAAATAATCACAAACATGTAATTGAATCATGAACTACTATCCCAATCGAACCTAATGGTGTCATGGATCATAGAACATGAAACTCAATTCATTAAAATTATTCAAATTAACCTAACATGGTTACTAGCATGTACGAAACTAATTTCAATTAAATCACGAATATATGTATCATATACACAAAACATGATAATAAATCTCACAGAAAACTTATGTATATCACATATATATCAACTATTAACATGCTTTCAATCATATATCATGTATATATCGAAGAAAACATGCAATGAGTTTAATGGAATCAAACTCGAAGGCTCTGATACCACTGTTGGGTTTTGGGGTTCATACGCAGCGGAGATTACAAAACAGTTTTGACAAAAACCCCAACAGGATCCGAATCTAATTCCATTAAAAACGTTTAAACCATGAAAAACTTAATCATACCTCAATCGCAATATACCTTTCTGAAGGTTAATCGATCTCTAAGGCGCCAACAACGACGAACATCTCTCTCTATCAATGATCCACACACGAACGGCGTAGAGATTTGAAGTGCTAGCTTCGAGAGAATACCAAACCTTTTTGTTTCTCTCCAAAACGATCCAGCATACCAAAAACCCTAAGTCGTTTCTAAAACGAAAATAGAGTTTCAGCCTTTTTTTTTTCGTATCTCGTGTTCTAACTTAAAGCGTCTATTTATACAACCCTTGTATATA
Source organism: Stephania cephalantha (assembly GCA_039657325.1). Classification (NCBI taxonomy): domain Eukaryota; kingdom Viridiplantae; phylum Streptophyta; class Magnoliopsida; order Ranunculales; family Menispermaceae; genus Stephania; species Stephania cephalantha. The sequence continues at coordinate 19,767,907 of CM077576.1, forward strand.
GACGGTTAAGTAAATTACACATATACCCTTACTTAAAGAAGTATAAGTGTAATACACCACAAGGACGTTTAAATCATGAATTTTATCACATAAAATTCATTTTTACGAATCATCTTAAAATCTCGCAAAACCATTCTTAATGTGCGACCCAATAGGCTCATACAACGTTGGCGGTGTACCAAAACACATTTTGGTATACAAGTCATAAGCGATCTCTAGCAAGACATTATGACTAGCCAAGTTGTACGAATATCAAATCGATATAACCTAATCAATAGTGTATATAACATCCTTTTGTCACACGATATCCTTTTGATCAAACATAAGGCATGGAATTGTCATCCAACATGTTCAATCGTACTAGTCTCGATCTCTAGGTAGTGAAAACATCCAAGTGACATTGATCAATATCAATTCACTTAGACTAGACCTTTTAACGATCTAACACATCGAGGGATCCACTAGATATCTCTCTTTATATGAGAGGGACAAATTCTATCTCGATTACACAACTTCATCACATTGCTCACACTGATAACCAATCACAACCTTTATAATCGTCAGGTTAAAGACAACGTTTGATTGTGTCAAATCTTGTGTTCCTAATGTTGAAGTCTCTGGCAATCTCAAGTCGGAGGACTGAAAAATATACCTATCATGAGAAACAACTATGACTTAATCCATGTGATGTTCTCATAGCGAATTCGGTCCCGATACTTTGTTCCCTAACAAGTACTCGTGATCTTGATTCGTATCCCTATACGTATAATCATCATATGATCATCAATCAAGACTCACACTAGTCTTAATTCATTATAGTTCCCAGTATAATGATCGACTAGGGACATTTAGGATATTTATGTAAATACCCATGGATCTTATTATAATGTAAACATGCAAATTAATTATAATAAACAACAAATGAAATCCTCTATTTTATTAACTAAAAGTATTCATAAAGACAGTTAATGGATTGACCTAGGGCACATGCCCCATCATCTCCCACTTGCACTAGGGCCAATCATACATGCATCTAATGCCTAATGATCTAACATGACCATCATGTTTTGCTTGTGGAAGAGCTTTTGTCAATGGATCCGCAACGTTGTCTTCGGTAGGTACTCTGCAAATCTTTATGTCTCCCCTCTCAATAATTTCTCTGATGAGATGAAAACGCCTGAGTATATGTTTGGATCTGGTGTGATCTAGGTTCCTTGGCTGTGCTATTGCCCCGTTATTGTCACAATACAAACAAACAAACGGGGTTAGCAATACTTGGAACCACACCTAGTTCGAGATGAACTTTTTGATCCAAACCGCCTCCTTTCTTTGCATCGGACGCCGCAATATACTCGCTTTCATTGTAGAATCTCACACGATCTCTTGCTTCGAACTTTTCCAGCTTTATCGCACCCACATTCAAAGTAAACACATATCCAGTTGCGATCTAAAATCATCTATATCGCTTTGAAAACTTGCATCTGTAACCATTTACAACTAGATCATTTTCAAAACCTCCATAGACCAAGAACACTTCTTAAGTACTTAAGGATGTTCTTTACTGCTATCCAAAGGACTCTCACTTGGATCCGATCCGATATCCGCTTGTAGTGCTCAAAGCATATGATACATCGTGTCGAGTGCATAACATGACATACATGATAGATCCAATAGCCGATGCATATGGAATCTTATTCATACGGTCTCGCTCATCATTTGTCTTAGGACATTGAGTCTTGCGAGACTTATGCCATGAGACATTGGCAACAACCCTCTTTTAGAGTCTTGCAACCGAACCTACCGAGCAACTAGCGCTCCGGGTGGCATGTTTAGCGCGCTAGTGACCTCGTTAGCGCGCTACACGCATGTAGCGCAGATAACACGTCTAGTGCGCTATGTGTATGAAAACCCAGAATTCTCCATTTTCAATTCTAAGTTTTTTCCATACATGGCTAACTCCAACACCTTATGATCTTTTGCTCTCCTTCGCCAAAGACACAAAACACCCACCATGATCATAGGAACAGCCACACATCAATTTATATCACAAATTCATGAAATTATACTAAATTAGTGATGTAAGTAGAATTACCTAATTGGTTTACACCACCAACTTGATCAACTCCTTCTAATCCATCAAAACTTCTTCATAAATTTGCTGATTTCTCTTCTTGTTTCTCCTAGCTTTACTTCTTCTCTAAGTATTAGAAATGAAATGAGATCAAATGCTGCTTACCACATTCAATCTTATATATATGATAAGATTGATTAATATCCATCGATTTTGATGTATACATGCATCTCGAGACTAATCTAATGGCCTACGTCTTGACACAATTCCACTAACTCAACACTAACTCCATCTAACTAACGCCAATTGAAACTCAATTGGTCTTTTAATGTGTCAACACGTATCTCGAGAAATATCAATGACTAATGTTATAACTTGCTAACTTAGATTACATATAATGTAAATCAACTACAACCATATCTAATTTAACTATTTAAGCTACATTAACTTAAGTTACCTTACCCCATCACTCTCTACTCCGATTCCACATCGACGCGCATCTCGAAGTGCATCCCCACTCACGTCTCGACATCTAAAAATAAGTAGGAGTGACTTAATAGCCTACACATAGACAATAAATTAGGCATACATCAAGACAAATCTAACATATACCTTAGCCACATCGCCTCGGTCAGTGTACGTGTCTCGATGCGGGTCCCACATCACGGGTCAATGATCCTGATTAAGGAATTAAACTAGGATTAAGAATTTGGGCCGTGACAATTTCATTGAAGTCTTTATGGATGACTTCACCGTTTATGGAGATTATTTCAATAGTTTTCTTGACAATTTGACCAAAGTGTTATCCCGATGCATTGAAAAGAACTTTGTTCTTAATTATAAGAAATGTCATTTTATGGTTGACCAAGGGATCATTTTGGATCACATGGTTTCATTTAGAGGTCTAAAGGTCGATCTAGCCAAAATAGATGTCATTCGTACTTTACCTTACCTTTCTACTGTGAGAGAGATATGTGCATTTTTAGGACATGCAGGCTTCTATAGGCGGTTCATCAAAGAATTTTCCAACATAGCCCAACTTATGTTTCATTTACTTCAGAAAGATATTCCATTTGCCTTCGACAACGAGTGTAAAAATTCTTTCTCCACCCTAAAAACTGCACTTACCTCCACTCCAATCATCAAAGCTCCTAATTGGTCACTTCCATTCGAGATCAAGTGTGATGCAAGCAACTATGAAGTAGGAATTTTGTTAGGACAAAAAGTATGGAGAGAATCTCATGTGATTTTCTATGCATCTAGAACTTTAGAAACTGCCCAAACGAATTACAATACCATTGAAAATAGAACTCCTTGTTGTTTTTGCACTTGAAAAGTTTCAGACCATATCTCCTAGGTTCCGAGGTCATTGTATACTCAGACCATTAAGCTTTGTGTTAACTAATTTTAAAGAAGAAATCTAAGCCTGGACTAATAAGATGGATACTTCTACTACAAGAATTCAATCGTACTATCAAAGACTAGTGGCAAACCATCTCATTCACCTAGAGAACGAAGAACCTCCTCTGCCTAAAATGATGAGTTTCCTGATGAACATGTGTATTTGATATTGTATCAAGTCACATGGTATGCCGACCTTGTCAACTATTTATCCACAAAATAGTTACCATTGGACTATACACGTGCACAAAAGCAGAAGCTAGTGTACAATTCCAAACATTATCTATGGGATGATCCAAATTTGTGGAAGTTTTGTGCAGATCAAATAGTTCGCAAATGTATTCCTTAGCAAGAAACACATTCCATTTTGTCTCACTATCATTCATATGATGTGGCGATCATTTCGGTCTACATCGTACAACTCAGAAAGTTTGGACTATGGTTTTTATTGGCCTACACTATTCCATGACACATATGCCTCTACCAAGACTTGTCCTAACTTTCAGAAGTTTTGGACTGTGGTTTTTATTAGGACCAAGAAATTAAATGCCTACGACTAAAATTCTCTTTTTAGAGATCTTCAACTTTTGGGGCATTCACTTCATGGGCCACTTTTCACCCTCTAACAGGAATACCAATATCTTGTTAGCTATAAATTATGTTTTCAAATGGGTCAAAAATAAAGCTACAAAAGGTAATGACTCCCAGACAGCTGCCTATTTCTTAAATAATGAATATTTTCAAGATTCGGAGCTCCACGCTCAATCATTAGTGATAGAGGAACCCATTTATGTAATATGATAATAGAATCTTTATTTAAGAAATATAACGTAACTTATAGGACTTCTATAGCCTATCATCCCCAAAAAAATGGTCAGGCTGAAGTCTCGAATAGAGAAATCAAATCCATCCTTGAAAAGACTTTTCATACATCAAGGAAGGACTGAAGTCTACGCCTTAATGATGCATTATGAGCCTATAGGACGATTTTCAAAACACCTATAGGAATGTCCCCATATAGATTAGTTTTTTGGAAAGTATGTCACCTTCTTGTAGAGTTAAAGAATAAAGCATATTAGATAGTTAAATGTTGTAATATTAATTACAACAACGTCGATGTTGAATGCAACCAAGATATCTAAAAATTAGAAGAAATTGGGAACAAAACATATGAAAGCGCAAGGATTTATATAGATAAGATGAAAGCTTATCATGATCATCATCTGACAAGGAAATCCTTTGTAATAGGTCAAAACGTCGTCGTCTTCAATTCTAAATTAAAAATCTTTCAAGGTAAGCTTAAATCTAGATGGGGTAGGTCTATTTATCCTTACCAATATTTTTTTTCGTGGCGTTCTTCAAATACATAGTATGGAAATCGAGAAAACCTTTAAGGTGAATGGACATAGATTGAAGCCTTTTATGAAGACTTTGATAGGACCCTAAAAGACGATATTGACTTAGAACCAATAGATGTACCAAATGATTAAACCAAAAAGATTAGCCAAGCATCGCATGTTTTAAGTTGGAAAAGCAAGCCAAAATAGGAATGGAAAATGAAGTTAAGGCGAGAAGCGAGCCAAGAAGAGAAAAATGCTAAGGAGGCTATAAGTCTTTAATCAGGTAGTTGAGAGTAATTGTAAGATAATGTCGGGCCATTGACGTTAAACATCAGCACTGCTGGGAGGCAACCCGGTGATTTATATTAGGATTAATGTTATTTATTTGTCGTTTTAATAAGTGGCGTGTCCCACAATTGAACTCTCCCTCCAATAAATTACATTTTTTCATTTTCAGCTTCTATATATTTACTTCATTCCCATTCCTTACATTTTGTAGCCTTTCATTTATGCTTTCACTTGTTTTTTTGGAATGTGTATTGGTTGTCTTACTTTCTTGAACCTTGAGGACAAGGTTCAGGATAAGTTTAGAGGTATGCAGGTATGCAATTTGGATGTAATGTAATAAATGAATGGTATGCAATTTGGATGGAATGTAATAAATGAACTGTGAAGACTTATGGAAATTTTTTTGCAATTTTCAGATTTTCTTCAAAATTTTCTACTGAAATATAGGTAATACAGTTTGATTTCATTTTAATGATTGATGTTTTGGTAGGTTGGTTACACACTTCCATACTTGTGAATTCATTTTTTTTTGTTTTTTCATCATTTGTTTTGAGCTTAAATAAATGCCCAATTCTAGCATAGGATAATTGTGGACAACTTAGAATTCAAATGTGGATTGATGTTACCATGAATGGACAAGACCTTAAGTAGAGTTTAGGGGAAAAATTTATTCTTGTGATAGGTCTACCGTACCGAGTCTACACCAAAGAGTGCTAGTGTGGAGTCAAGAAAAAAAGGGTCAACTAAATCTCTACATATTCCAAAATAGTTTTGCAATCCATTTTCAATCGATGTAATAGCTTAAGAATTTCAACCGATGTAACAGCTTAAGAATAAGTTTAGGGGAAGATATAGGCCTTGTTTGTTTAAAGCTCTTAGCCTTTAACCTACCTATTAAGTTATCCCTAGTTAACCCAGTTGAGCCAACACGACCTCACTTTTTCATCACCTATCATGAAACATATAAACCATTAGCCTATAATCTTTTACCTAGTTGGAAGCAAGTCTTAGACTTGAATCATTAAAAAGAGACATGAAAAAGAAGAAGAAGAAGAAGAAGAAGAAGAAAGAAAATATAAGAGTGAACTATTGTTTATACACCTAAAATAAAGGGAAAATTGATCTTGATGAAAATCCAATCAATCAAGTCTTGATTAAAGAGTTCCACACAAAAACGATATCCACAGGAAATGGAATATGGAGCTATGTGGTTAGAAAAATGAGTGTCTCATCTAAAACATTATCTACAGGAAATGGAGTAGGGGACTAGATGGTCGAAAAATGTGAGGACTGCACACGGGGAAAAGAAAAATTAAGTAAGGTGCAGTGTAAGTTAAATTCATGTTCTCAAAAAATCCTTTGACAAGTCTGCGTCTAAAGTTTTTCAACGTTTTGAATCATTGAATTACTTTTTTGTCAACTAGTCCAGCCATTATAATCCCAAAAGAAAGTCATTTTGACTCCAAAAAATGTTTTGAATGTATCGGTGGAATGGTTGTATAAGTTCTATTTGTAGAATCTTAGTATTCAATGCTCTATTTAAAGATTGCAAGTTTTTTACTTGTTAAAAGTTATGAAGTAACTCGTGATTAATTGATGATTTTATTCTTCACGAAACCTAGTGTTTTATGGATTATTCTTTGAGAAAGTAGCTAAAATATCTTAACTTACAGTAAACCGGCTTTGCTTGAGTGTTCTTATTCTTATTGGCGAATTTTTGAAAAATCGGACGAAACCATTTAAGTTAGATTTGGGGATTAATAAAGTTGAAATGTATGTTGTGTTTGCAATTTGACTGTCTTATACTTTATTGCTCGGGACGAGCAATTGCTTAAGTTTGGAGGTATTTGATAAGTCGCGAATTGTGCTATATTTTAGTGTGATATTACAATGAATTCTAAGACTTTTATTTCTATTTATACTCTAAAACCTTTGTTTTTGTATTTTAAGGGTAAAAACATGCTATTGGATAAAAAGAAGTGATTTCCCACTAAAATCCAGTCAACAAGCTAGAGATAGGCCTAGCACCTCCAAGTACATCCAAATCGACAAGGAATCATTGACCTTAACTTGATCGGATAAAATGAAACTCATTGAATACGTTGCATATGAAGCTTTGTGAAGACCCAGGAGAAGAACGAAGCTCAAAATCCAAAAGGAAGGCCAACACCTTGGAAGTATACACACGACATTGCCAAAGGGCTGAACTTAGATCGGGACGGAATCAAAGAAAAATAGAGTATCGTAGCATCGTCTTAGCGATTTGCAGCGTCTTAGAGTTTTGTACGTACGGAGCTGGATAGATTCGAAGATCGGCAGTTTCATATTTTGTAGATTTGCAAGATTTGAGATTAGATTAACTTTTATCACACTTCTACTATAAATAGAAGACCCCATAATGACTTTAGATATCTCTCTTTCAGTTTTAGTTACGCTTTGTTTTAATCTAAAGAGTTACGGGAGTTCTTAAATCACATTGAAGGTATTATTTATTTTCATTGCTTTGATTTATTTGTATGAGTAATAATCACTAAGTCCTCTCTGGATTGAGGATTATTCATACTTGTAAACTTTATTTATGAGGTTTTGAATTGAAAACCTTATTATTCTTGTAACTTTTGTTGCATTGTTTATAATAGAATAGAGTGATCATATTCATCATATGTAGTGGCCATGCATATGTGAGTGTAGGAGATCTTTGTCAGTGATCTTACCGCCGCTCGATAAGGTGGATTACGTTAGGTGACAAATAGAGCCTTATCTATTGGCAATCGATGTGCTCTTGTGTTTTTAGAGTATAAGAATGGTAGTAGGTCATGCTAGTTACCACTCAAGGCAAGTGTTTTCATAGAATTTAATGTTGTTAGTTCATTGAAAATCTACTACATATCTTACAGGTTTTGCTGTATAGTTAGTATGTGGTTTTGTCGCACGTTCCTACCACTGGCCATGTAAAACTGAGTGATCTCACTTAAGCTTGTCTGATTGATTCAATTGTTTGCAAGATATGAAACTATTCTCAATCCAGGCTTTCTTTATATTGTTCAAGTTATTATTTCTATTTTAATGCATGTTTTAATAATCTTAGGATAGTTTGTTAATTATATTTCTTTTTAAGCAAAGCTTGTTAGAAAACCCGTTATTTCCCTTTAGTTTATAACCTAGGTATTCTTCACAGTCATATAAAGTAGTCAGTAAATTCGAGACTATTATTTGTGCCTTGACATGGTATCAAGGACCACCCCTTCCCCTATCCTATTTCATTGGAACAAAACAGACAATTCTCTGTTTCGATTTGATGAAATGATTCTTCCTCTAGGCCGGGGTCTCTGGGTAAGGAGTTTACAACTCCCTTTCTCCTCTATCGTCTTCTTCCTCACCTCACCTTCATCGTCTCCAACCTATCTGTATTTTCTATTTCATTTTTGCTTTTTTACTATTTTGCTGTTGTGTTTTGTTTTTGTTTTTTTCAATCGATCAAACCTTCCCTCACCTCTTTATCTCTCTCAAGTCACACAACAGCCCATCCCTCCACCAATTCAAATCTAAAACCATTTGCAACAGCCATTACTTTATCATCATAATGCCAAATCAAAATTCACCAATTCAATTTCAACTCACCTTGATCGATACACAACAACAACTACACGGCTCCTCCTCAATTCCAATTGTAGAGATCATTATAGAGTGAGAGAGAATCAAACTAGAGATATGAGAGGGAATGAGAGCAACACAATGAAATGAGGAACAAGGAGGCGATGAGGAACGATGAATATTTGATGAAGGACAAAGGAGACGATGATCATAGTGACCCCTTCCTAGTTTCTATTTCAATTAAAAGGGTAAGTCAATTGACCATTTTGCCCTTTTTATTTTATTTTTTGCTATATAAACCAAATTCCCTTAATGGTAATTTGAAAATTTTCTATTTGATTTCATTTTTGTCCATTTTTTAACCTAAATTAGACCCCAAAACATACCACAATTCACCAAAATCTTTCATATAATTTGTCTAAACCCAATTTAACCATATTTCGCGATGAATATAGTATAATACATAAACTAGGCACACAATAAACAAAAATACGAAATTACCTTATGATCTCTAGTCCATAACTTGTGGGTCCCACCTCAAACACCTTAATCCCAAATCAAATCCGAAAATAATTAATTAGTCGCTTAGTCAAGTTTAAAGAATTATCGGATTTTATAGCTCCCTAGCCTGAACTGGCGATGCTGCCATCGGTGCTACAATTGGACAATCCTTCTTAATGTGTACAGGTTGTCTACATCTAAAACAAGTAACATGTTTGCATCCTGATCCCTGATCTTGATGCTGACCACTGGCTAACCTCTAGCCTTAACCCTAACCATACTGTCATCGATCCCTGCTTCCCTTGTCCTGAGTCAGTCTCTATCCCTGTTGTTGTGTACAACCACCACCTGACGACTGCGCTAGCAATACGGGTACTATAACATGAGCGCTAACCGCTTGGAGGTTACCATGCTTGGGCAACTGTCCCCGTCTATTCAGACCCTTCGTCATTAGGGCATCTGACCGGCCTAAATTATCTAAAATCTTCTGATAATCTAAAAGCCTCTAAACTCTTTTACTTATTTAACTCCAAACATAAAATTTCTGTAATCCTCAAGATAAAGTGCTCCAAAAATGAAAATTTATATCCTCAATAAAACACAATTCTTGTTTTAGTTAATTGAAGCAAATTAGGAAATCATACGAATTGTCCTCCGTATTTTGTAAAAAATCCAGCACCACCTCCCTTAAAAGTAGTCTACTGAAGTTTACCTAATAGACAATAGATGGGGAAAAGACCTAAAAGGATTCACATCTCCACAATAGTTCAAAATATAATATTAAAATGAATTAAAAGACCTAATTCCGCATCAAGTCCACAAGTTCCAACCTTGAATTCATTTACAGTGATGCTTTCTCCAAAATCCATATTTATAGATTCAAAATTCAACCATTGTTGAATCCTCAAGAATCACGCCAATAATATCAAGATATACTTGAGTCGTGATGTTATTACCACTACTACACGACTTATCACTCATTCCCATAACCAAGAAAACATAATAGTATGTAGAAACAATTAATTCAATAAGAAATAGAACCTTAAACCACATTTCTAATGAACTCCAGTTATCTTTTCCTGAACTTCACAACCTGTAATCACCAAATAAAAGTAAAACGATTTCAAATAAGTAAATCCCACACTGTTCAAATGACATGTATCGCCAAATGCTAGATAATAAGAAATATATATATATATATATATATATGCATTTCAACGAGAATCAATTGGTAAATATCAATATGTGGTCACATCCTCTTTCTGTTAGCACATCACTAAGGTGTGATCAATACCAGAATGAAATGAAAATAATACAAGAGGTAACTTCTAATGCACCATATGAGAATAATTGTCAAGCCGCGTTAACTTAGCCCGCATGAGTTGTTTCGATTTTCGGCAACTCCTTGTGGATCCTACAGGAAATATACTCAGCAAAAAGCCAACTATCAAAAGCTTAAGACTTGGACGCTTGACCCACATTACGACCCACATTAACCCTTGATGCATGAGTGCATGATCAACAAATATTATGTATAAACAAGGAGTTAAATGAATTATAATATGACAAATAATGACAAAGTGATCACTGTAGGATTTACTTACAACCATCACTTCAAACCAAATATTCGAGGTTTCTGAAGTGTCAAATCACCTTGAAATTGCTCCAATAGTTTTCCTACATACCCAATTATAATAGGGGTCAAGTTTCAAGTGAAACCAAATAATGAAACCCCATAAAACAACGGCCAAAGTATGCTCGATAACTGTTTCCAAAAATAATTATTTATAACAACTTCAAATAGCTTCCAACTAGGTAACTTGGGGTAACTTTTCAACCTAGAAACCTCAATATTATTTTATATTGACAAAAAAGAACTTGTGGAGCACACTTCATACTTTCCAAAGACTCCAAAAACACTCAAATTGGATCACAAATGAAGAAGTTATGAATTTCCCAATATGACATGTTGATTAGGCAAACTTTATTTATTACCAATGAAACCTCTCCAAATCAATCTTTTGCAGCTAAATCATCAAAACTCGATACAAAACACCACAACACTATACCAAACCACTTTTAAAATATTTCCACAGCCCGTGTTATCTACTCGGACAAAAACTAATAATCCACTTCGTCTAGAAATCCAATGTAAATCAATTTTATCTATAAAAGCATCTTCAAAATACTTATTAACTGAACTGCATTAACTCAATTCACCAAAACTCTAACCTACGTCGGTGGAATTTATCCCAAATTGGTGCAAATCAATTCAACATACCAATTCACAACAGTCCCTACCAATTCCTATCAAAACCTGCAAAAGAAATCTAAAAATCGCGAGAACTCAAATTGAATTGAGGAAAAATGCCATGAATTGAGAATTCACCAAATTTTAAGCCAAATACCTTGTTTTCACTGTAGAGACTTAGCTCCAACTGATCGTCTCTTGATGCTTTACAATTTTGCGGAAAGAAACTGAGCGAAAATCAAACGTCGGGAGATTCCAGAGCAAGAAACCAAGTTGACAGGGTTTGGGAACGAACGAATCGATCGTTCTGCTGAAATCAAATGAAACATTTGATTTTGATTTGATTTATATATATAAACCTTCAACTGCTCGTCAGCAGTTTAATTTATTTTTATTTATTAATTCTTGAAATCCCTATTTTGACTTGTTTTGACTTTCGATGGTCATTTTGGATCAGATTTGTTTCACCAAATTGAGCCAACCTCTCTATAAAAAAGTCCAACTCTATAAAAAGTCTATAACACTGGTTTTGGTCACACCAAAACCCCAAAAATCTTAACTTTTTCCATGATATACCAAACTTATATGGACCAATTTTCTTGTCATACTTAACCAAATGTGCACCAATTTTAACCAAATCTCAACTTCAGCCATCGCCAATCGACATGAAATTTGAGATAAATTCTTGCACCCACTTCGTTCTTATTTCTCGATGCCACCAATCCTGACTTGCAAGAAAATTGAGGCAAAATCTCTGCGTGATACTTGACACTTATTTACGAGTGTTTGAGTTGCTAATTATTTATTTTCACTTGTGCCGTTAAGAAACACACTTGGAACCCCGATTATGACAAATTGACACAACTCAATACACTCTGACGTCGCGACGAAATACCATATAATACACACACTTGGCATTCACCAATGAAAAAATAACATTAGCCTAGTGATTTCCTTTTTCAACAATCCGAGTCATATTCCGCAACATGTGTCATGATTAAGACCCACTAATCTCTTAATTAAATCTTAATACTAGTTTATTAAAATCAAGGATGTCACAGTCTATCTCTCTCATCTCTGCTGCTCTTCCCTTTCCTACTAAACCTTGCGTTTGGACGATTCCGATGTTATATGTGATGTGGTCGTCGCGGCACGCGAAAGAAGGTTGTTTCATGAGCCAATGCCCTATCATAGATTTCTAGCAGTGCACGAGCTTCGCCTGATACTACAACACCTGCTATCTCATATCTAAGTTCCACTCCCAAATAATGAACCTGATCACGCTCGATAGAAGTGAAGTTTCTAGCAAAATGTAATAAGTAGCGGTACCTCTCCATATACTGAACAACTATGTGGGTACCCGACCTAAAACACAAATAGTCCTATATCAAGAGCAACTATATCTCCCTCGACGTGTATTGGTCATGGAAGATATGTCTGAAAATGGCCCACGTAGTCGGCTCTCCGTGGGTCTCGGTATGGGCGCTCCACCAAACTATGGATTCTCCTTTGAGCATATAACATGATATAATGGCCCGGATGCTGTCATGAATACTCAGAAGCTTATGGAGTTTCTCATGTGCGAGAACCCATCTCCCAGCTACTTCTAGGTCTTCGCCTCTAGTAAATTATCTTGGCTAGAATCTCACAAACTCCTTTGTCAGGTTAGCCTTAGGTGACAAGGACATCTCAAAAGTGATCTCCTGTGCGGTTTATGCAAATGTCACTGCAGGCATAGTTGTTGGTGTAGCAACCTCAGTAGGGGTCTCTATAATCGTAGCTGAAGGGATAGTCTTTGCCATAACTACAGTCACTGGCATACACTGGACAATCGGAGCGACTGCGATCTCAATGACGCTCGGCGTAACCGCGGCGGTAAACATCGCGATAACACCTGTCTAATCATGGAGCAATGCCATCATCTGCTCAAACTATTGGTTATGTACCGTGATACGATTGAGTACATTCTAATCAGCTAAATCGAGTATGGTACCACTCATCTGTCCTCCACCCTTTACAGGTGAAGTCGACTATCCGTCCATGTCGTATATGCAATAGTGAAGACGTGTCCGTATTAGACTCGTATACGCGTATATACTATTACAATCAAAATATATAATGCATAACCCCTAGTACCACCCTCCTCATATTCACTTCCCAACTAAAGTTCTAAGTCAAGATTTCAGGTTTCCATGACTAAGCTTATTTTATTAAGTTTTATTCATTCTCTTAAACTTTTCCCCTAGGTTTGTTTGAACCTAAGCTCATATACCAACTGTGACGACTCTAAACCTCGACACTGGACACACGTCACCAAGCATGCCATGTCACCGTACACTTATCCTTAACGACCCGCGACCTAAGCCTTTATTTGTATCTTATTCGCATTAACTTAGTATTTATCATGTATTTATGAATATTTACAAGAAGATAATTAAGTTAAGTTGTTTATAACTTATTAGATTATTATTAGTCGAATATCTAAAAGAAAGTCTTTAAAGCATGCAAATATTATAAGAATCAAACGTTTGCATTAATAAATAGGCCTATAGTGTGGAAACCCAATGTGAGATACAATGTATATCGGAACAAAAATACAAAAGATGGTCATATATGTATCGGGTATACAACTCCTCAAAATCTCATTAAAATAATAAACAGATATATACAAACACTTACGTAAAAAGCTGATGGAGCTCTCCTAGCACAAAGGTAGTCGACTAAGACCCCTTGCTTCGGTTTGTCGTGGAGACTTAAGTCCCGTCAAATATCTCTCAACCTAGCGGGTCTCGCGGGAAATAGTCTTTGCGTAGCCCTGACATGGGCAACTACTCAAACAACGTAGAGTAGCTAGCCCCGGGGTATGAGTCTGTGTCATGCCCAACCCTGTTGACAAACACACATACACACGTAAAAGTGGATTACCAATAAGAGGGTAGCAATAAATAGCACGATAGAATAATTGAGATTTAAAATAAATCAACTGTTATAAATGAATTCTAACTAATTCTCTAGTGGGTTTACTTACCTCAAGCAATCGCAAATTACCCTCAAAACGTCACCCTCACACCTTGAGATACACATCCGACACCCGACTATAGTCACCTAAGTCCTTGTTGTCTGAATATCTCATTTTAAGTTATTTAAAGTCACATTAAGTTGAATAATAATGTGAGACCAAAAACTTAAATATTATTCCAAATTTTAGTTGTGGCACACTTTTCAGTTTATACCAGGGTGCTAAATGTCGGAAAAGTCTCGAAACCCATTTTCTTACTTTTTCTAGTTTTTCATATTTTCTCTGATTTTCTCAAATTATTTAATAATCTCTTTCTACTTTTCCAAGAATTTTTGTAATTTATTTTATTTAAAATTATATTTATTTAATTTGTGAATTATTTTTTTATTTTTTTAACGCGGTTAGTGCCTCAACCGGGCCCGGTTCAGTTGGGCCCAATTCAACCCAGCCACCTTAGCCAAGGTCGACCCGACCCGGTCTACCCGGACCTGGGTTGATCCGACCCGATCCATCAAGGCCTGGGTTGGCCCGACCCGCTTGGCTACCCCCTCCGCAATTCGTCTCTGAAAAAGACGATTTGTCTCTTCCAGAAACGTTTTGATAACTTTAACAAAATAATAATAAACAACAACAATCAACAATATCAACAATAAAATTTACATTACAACTCTGTCATCCCAATATCACCATCAAAGCCCTCGACTTCTCTACAAAATCAACAAAAAATAACCACTTACCTTTGCCTAGGAAGGTCGCTGGCGTGAGAGGTGGTGATGCCAGAGTCGAGAGAGACCGAGAGTGTCATAGGAAAAAGGAGAGCTTGTGAGAGTGAGATAAGATCAAGTGAGATGGGGAGGGAGGGTAGAAGAAGAAAATAAAAATGAGAGAGATGTAAAAATTGATTGGAGAGAGTTTTTTTTTGTTGGGTTTTGTAATAAGAGAGAAAAGTAAAAGAGAGAAAAGTGAGGGGCGGGTGATGCGATGGGTAGATGATGTGTTGTCACATTATGAGTGGTTGAGTTTTTCCTAACCCTTATACTACCTTATACACCTGTGTTATGCGCGCCCCACAACGTCCTACACTCTCGTCACTAAACGTGCACAACTCGACGAATAGAATTCTAACACTAGTGCGACCCAAATTATTGAATAATAATAATACAACAAATTAACATGCATCTCACAAAAAGTATTGTTAATTACCTTACCAAATGTGACCTAAACTTATTGGCACTGTCCACATGGGCCCGAGCTACGAGTCTTAATATGAAAATAGAAATTAAATTAATTATTAATTCATGGGTCGTTACAAAAATACTAAATCCTAATTAAATTTGACAGGGAGTTTGAGCTAAAAAACCCAACAATCTTCACCTTGGTGAAAAACTCCACCAAACACACAATCCGATCGAACATAGCCGTCGCGAACAGCCATGTTCAAACATTCAATCAATCGCTAGCATCAACACTTTCGATTATGTGTGCACAAACACCCAATCAACGAAGGATCACAAGCAAAGAAGACAAACCCGAAAGACTTATGTTATGCATACATTCAATATCTCCACCATACATAATCAACTAGTTCTTCTGGTTACACACATTTAATCAACTTTATCCTTCACATAAACATTCATCCAACACGTGCAATCAATTACCCATTAACGGTTAACCACATAACAATCATGCAATAGCAAAATACTTAATCATTCTTCAATTGAACAATAAACACAATCAATATTCAAGGAAACTCCACCTCAAACAAACATCTTCTCATCTATGTGCGTAACCTCCTTTCAATGTGACTAATTGTTCTAAATTCAACATATTTTGGCACTTCTCTCACGATTTCACCATGTACCTATCCCCACCTGCATTGCATGAACCACACCAACATGCCGTGACTATGCAATGTCACAAATCAACATCAATTGTTGGCCCCACCGATACATCACGACATACAAGCACTCTTTTAGCAATACGAACAATCAAGCCAATGATCACAAGAACAATTGACCACCACGCAATCTTCAAACCAACTCAATCAAACCACAAGCAACATAATTGATCAGCATGCATCAATTTTCATAATGACCGAATCATGTATATGCTTTAATCAACCAATAATGTACATAGCAGCCGCATGTCACGTCACGCACCAATCTTCACTTAAATTTTTTTTGTCAACCAAGCCCCATTTTTCGAACAATTCTCTCCATTATTCATCAATAACAACCCCTCGAATAATCTTATAATTTCAAATCACAATTGAATCCAACTTTTCATATCAACCACGTGCGGTCTCCACAAGCCATTCGATCTTCAAGCTTATCGCGTTATCTTCTTATTTTAACCTTTGGTATAACACATCTTCCCATCTCGAACCTGCTCTGACATCACTTTTTAGGGATAAACTCACATCAAACACACCAAACACGCACATAAAACACACAATGAAATATTCATCAATTTATTCACTCAATAATAATAATATTTACAATCTAACACGCCCAACATGGTGGACAAAGGCACCACGGATGCACATTCAAAGCATACACAAACAAAACTAACCTACTATGTCCTTTATATAGGACACAAACTCCTAATCCATCTCAAACTCTAACACACAATTTGACTGAAAACATAAATACTTCTAAAACAATCAAATCCTACTAAAACTCAAACTTATTAATTACATACAGACTAAAATACTAAATCCTAATTAAATCAAGACATGGAGTTTGAACCAAAAAATCCGACGGTAGTAAGCCACAATTATATAATCTATTTTACGGGCAATCCATCTGTAGAAGAATACTTAGGGGATCTACAAATATGAGAAAACAAATTTGAAATTGTAGATTTTCATGAGTTGTCCGACGACAAGGCAATAAAATTCAATTTTCTGGTAACAAAGAAATATGTAATACTCAATGTTAATTTAATGTCATGGCGTTATTTTAATTTTAATTATTTTAAGTATTATTTTTCAGGTCTAATAAAAAACTACTGTTTTTGTAGAAATATTGGGACGTGCAATTGGCATGGGTTATATAAAAGATCAAAGCATACATAAAAATCTCGTTAAAAAAATCTTTTTGCGAATTAAGATATCATGTATGCTTTTATCTTATTTTTTTTCCAAAAAATAGATGTCTCATTTATTTTCATATACTATAGATTATTATTGATGTATCAAAACGTGTCATCAGACTGGTCAACCCAATGACGCATTTTTTTATTTTTTTGCATGAATAACGAATTAAATGCTATACTTTGAGGTCAAAAAGCAATATGAGGCCAAAAGTAAAATCACCATCGATGAAGCACGACAGTCGTCATCACTTCAAATTTGGTAAAAACATATAGAGTTACTTTAACAATTATTATCTTACCATTTGTTTCACTTTATGTGACTTACTTTCATATATATTCTATAAATAACTCTTACACCAAGTCAACTATCGATTTCATCGTCAAATACAACGAAAAGTTATGTAAAATCCATTTATCCAGAAGTTGCATGGATCATTGAATTGTAATAGTTGGTTTATTTCATTACATTATTAAATAATATAAAAATATGATACGAGCTATTCTTCTTCCCATTGTGTGACGACCCATCTCCTAATCTAGGGCACCGCCCGACCTAATCCCATAATTAAGCCCTAATCATATCCACGAAGGATTTAACTACGTATTAGTCAGCCTTTACAACCTAGACGCCTCTTTTCTCGTGTTAATTATAAGTAATACACTAGTCCTACCAGTTTATAAAATTTAGAGTTAATTAAAACTTTTTATTAAATTAATTAATTAGCGGAAGTCTTATTGATTATGCAGAAGCAATTAGTAACTTATGCGGAAGTCATTTATAAAATCCTAAGCGTGGAAAACCAGGAAATGACATCACATATATAAAGTCCTCAAAATGCAACGAAACAGTAAAATAGCCTAAGTTAAGTCAGTGAAACTAACGCTCAACCCAATATATAACCCCAAATAGTATCTGAAAGACATATATAACATATACAATTAAAATACCAAAAGAATACCTACTATCGATTCAGTGACGCGCCTCGGGCTCAAGGATAATCGACGATCTTCTCTTTGCCCGGCCTGCTGGTAGACGGCTCTGCACCCACCGTCATAAAAAGGACGGTGAGTACAAGAATAAAACAGTAATCCCCGATGACAAGTTTAATTTGAATTTCCAAATATTCAAATGGTATTTAAAAGCATATAAATGGGAAAACTGGAAAATAAACCATATGCAAGTAAATACCAAAGTTAAACAAGTGATACTGACACTAGACTAAGAAGTGGTGATTTAGGTCCGGTGGGCATTGAAACATGTCACTCCGACTCAATAATAAAATAGCACAAGGGACTCTAACCCAAGTGTTCCAGGGACTCTAACCCCGGTGTATATACCACCTCAGGGACTCTAACCCCAAGTGTCATACAGTGTCAGGTAACATGTGTCGACATCCCCAGGGACTCTAACCCCATGAGTCGCGCACACCTCGATCGAGTACGAGACCTAAATGCGAAAACTACTTTTTAAATTTCAAGAAATACCAAGTATGGATTGTCAAGGCATAGGCACATCTACATACCTAAACAAATAAGGAATACAAGTCCTCTTAAACATTTATAAGATATTCACTAGCCTAATAACATGATATTTATCATTCAATTCACATTTAAAACAACAAGAATAGACATAACATGTGATAGAATTAATGAATCAAATCAAATGAATGGATATCATGCAAACTAGACTCATCAAGTGAGCATAGACACAAAGAACACATGATATAAGAATACAAAGGCAAAATAGTCAAAAGGACTATGCAAGGACAACAATTTATAGAAATGAAATGCCAAGTAAAGTTGTTATTAGGTATACTCACAACAACAAAGTAAAGTCCTAGCTTCACTGGCCTTCCGACACTCCAAATCTTGTATTCGCTCTCTCGTACCCTTTTCCTAGGTTCCTGAGTTTGGTGTCTCATTAGTTCAAATATAGTGGATTTAAGCTTAATTTAGTGGTGTTTATTGTGTATTCAAGTTGATTCAATAGACTTTAAATCAATCTTTCTAAATCAGCCCCTAAAGACTAAATTAAGTTTAAATTTCAGTCCTACATTTTAATGCACTTTTAGGCATGAAATGTCCAAAGTATCAAAATCCTCCCTCTATACAATTATTGTTGGTCTCTCTCTTAGCTTTCTGGAAAGGATTAGTTTGCAAAATTCTGATTTAAAATGAAAGTGATGTCATGATTTTACTAAACATAGGTCTAATTGGAATTTAATCCGACCAGCGGAATTAGAAAATCTATTTCTCCCAATCTATAGTTCCTAGTAATGTAGTTTTTTGTCACAAGGCATAAAATAAACTCAAATACAACATACTAAAATATCAGCTCATTTGAATAAGTAGTTAAGGAGTTATGCCCTCAACAAATTTAGTTTCAAGACTTTCCTTTTAAATTCCAGCACCTATTTGTAGAGCATGTTTGGGCATAAAAACATTTGAATCAAAATACCTTCAGTTAATTGAAGTTATTCCCCTTTAAATAAGATTTAAAATGCCACTAGTTTGGATCAATTTGGATCTAAAATGAGTAGATTATGACCAAATTACTCAGGTTGATTCCTAATACAACATGCAGAATTCTAGTTTTGGTGTTGCAACTTAAAAAACTCATATCTTTATGATTTCAAAACCAGATTAAGAACTTCAATATAGCTGGATTATCAGCTTTAAATGAGGAATCTAAATATATAAATCAATTGTAAACACTCAATTATCTACTATCTGAAATTAGCCTAAAACCAGAACTTGTTCTAATTTCAACTAAAAAGATGTGTACCTAGTTGATGTAGCACCCTAGCTTGAGAATTTCTCACCAACTCCCATGGATTCCTTCAACACCTTGATGATTCACTCCTCTCCAGCAACTCCTTCTTCTTCTCCAGCAAAAATGAATGAACGATTTGGTTTGCATGTTGTTTGATCACTAATATTATATATTAAGGTGATGTTCTTTCTTAGCCCTTGATCTCCATGGATTTATGTATCCCGAGGAACATCTAATGGTCCACCTCTTGCCATATATCCACTAACTCCAACTATCTCAACCTCAAGTGACACCATTTCATTACTCACCTAGTTCCTAGATGTGTCAATGTGTATCTCTAGACCAATCATATGCTTTCCATTTAATTTACTCAACTATAGGCCTTTGATTTGATTTACATTAAGAAACACAACCATAGGCTTATAAGTAATTCCTTACTTCATATTAAGACTTTCCAAAATGCTAACTACCCGGTTCCCCAGCTCGCACGCTACTCGAGGCATGTCCCCGCTCTCGTCTCGACGCCTATAATTGTACCAACCGACTTAGTAAGTCTACACAATACATAACACTAGGCATACATCAATACAAAAATACAATATACCTCGGCCACGTGCCTCGGTCGGTGCACATATCACAATGTAGGTCCCACGTCAAGGGTCGGTGATCCTGATTAAGGAATTAAAACGGGGGTTAGAGATTTGGGCCGTGACAAATATTCCCAACAAAATGAAAATTTCGTCCTAGAAATTAAGTTTAAGTTACGGTTCTACGCGACTCGAACATGTACGGGAATCTATCTCGCATGTAGTCCTCCCGCTCCCAAGTGAGTTCCGTGTCATCGTGGAACTGCCACTTGACGAGTACCTTTTGGATGGACTTGCTCCTCAACTGTTGTACCTTCCGATCTAGGATCTAAATGGGGTGCTCCTCGTAAGAGATGTCCTCGCTCAGGTCGATTTGACTCAAGTCAACTGTCGGTCGCACGTCTGCCTTCGAATCGGCTAGTCGAAGCATCGAAATGTGGAACACTAGATGGACCCCTGACATCTGTGGAGGCAATTCAAGCTCGTATGCCACTTTCCCGACCAGTTTCTTAATCATGAAAGGCCCGATGTACCTCGGTGCAAGCTTGCCTTTCACCCCAAATCTCTGAAGACCCTTCGTAAGGGAAAACTTTAAATAGACAAAGGCTACCTCGGAATACGCGAGAGCACCGCAATACTTATCTGCATATCTCTTTTGTCTCTTTTGCGCTCCTTTGAGTCTCCGACGGACCAGTTTGACCTTTTCCGTGTGGTCAACATCAATTTCAGGCCCTACTATCTCCCGGTCATCTAGCTCAGCCCAACACGATGGGGAGCGACACGGTCTGCCATACAAAGCCTCAAGTGGCGCCATCTCAATGCTAGTCTGATAACTGTTGTTGTAAGCGAACTCACACAATGGTAGGTACTCCGCCCAAGATCCGCTAAACTCCAACACCCATGCCCGCAACATGTCCTCGAGGACCTGAATCAATCTCTCAGTCTGCCCGTCGGTCTGAGGGTGGAAAGCCATATCGAACGAGGCGCGTGCACCGCATCTTTGCTCTTGCATACTTTAGCCACATCCTGAACGTATACGTAGCATCTCGGTCTGACGTGATCATCAATGTTACCCCATGCAGCCTGATAATCTCTCTCTCGAACAGTACATTCAGCTGATCGAACGTGTAATGCGATGCCACTGCCAGGAAATGAGCAGACTTCATCAATCAGTCAACTATAACCCAGATTGAGTCATGTCTCCTCACGGTCCTCGACAATCCTCTGACAAAATCCATAGAGATGTCTTTCCACTTCCATCGAGGAATGAGAAGCGGCTATAGTAATCCCCCGGGTCTGCGATGCTCGGACTTCACTTGCTGACAGATACCACAGTTCCTAATGAATCTAGACACGTCTGCCTTCATCCTAGGCCACCAGAAATGTCTCCTCATGTCGTGGTACATCTTAGTCCTGCCTCGATGTACGGTAAATCTGGAACGGTGCGACTCCTGAATGATCTCATCTCTCAGCTCCGCTACCTCTGGTATCCACAACCTGCCCCGGTATCTCAGACACTGATCTATCGTCTCTGCCCAATCTGTACACTCTGCACTCTGCGCTAACTCGCTAAATCTCGAGTACAATCGGTCGATCCTCTGACCCCCTGACACTCGCTGTGTAGACACGGTCAGTAGTCTCATCTGTGCGCAAATCATCACCTGAGTATTAGTAGGAACCTCTGTCTGACATGCTGTCGTCGTTGCCTTGAGTAATCCATACTCATGCATTATGTGACATCTGACCACCTCAACATCTCTACTCGGTCTCCTACTCAGCGCATCTGCGACTACGTTCGCTTTTCCTTGGTGATACTCCAAGGAAAAGTCGTAGTCCTTCAAGAACTCCAACTATATGCGTTGTCTCATGTTCAGCTCTTTCTGTGTGAAAAATATTTCAGACTCTTGTGATCAGTGAAGAGTGTGAATCTCTCTCCATACGAAGGTGTCTCCAAGTCTTCAGCGCAAATACAACAACTGCCAACTCTAGATCGTTTGTGGGGTAGTTCTTCTCATGTACTTTTAACTGTCTCAATGCGTATGCCACGACACCGCTGCCCTGCATCAACACACAACCTAGACCCGTATGAGAAGCATCTGTGTATACAAGAAATCCTTGTCCAGCCTCGCGAGTACTAACACTAGCGCGGTAGTCAATGACCTCTTCAACTGAGTAAATGCAGCCTCGCGCTTCTCAGTCCACTCATTAGCAACATCCTTCTGTGTTAACCTCGTCATCGGTGAAACGATCTTCGAGAAATCCTTCATGAATCTACGGTAGTATCCTGTTAACCCTAGAAAGCTCCTGATCTCCGGTACTGATGTCGATGTCGGCCAATCCGTTATCGTCCGAATCTTGGCCTGATCTACTGCAATCCCTGCTGCTTTAAAAACGTGCCCCAAGAACTTGACCTCTGCCAGCCAGAATTCACACTTGCTTAACTTGGCGAAAAGTCGGTGTTCCCTCAATGTCTACAACGTCTCTCTGAGGTGCTGCTCGTGATCCTCACGTGTCCTCGAGTATATCAAGATGTCGTCGATGAAGACTATCACGAAGCGATCGAGATATGGTTTAAGTACCCGGTGCATCAAATCCATTAATATTGCGGGGGCGTTGGTCAGCCCGAATGGCATGACTATGAACTGGTAGTGTCCGTATCTGGTGTTGAATGCTGTCTTTGACGTATCCTCATCCCTTATCCTAAGCTGATGATACCCCGATCTCAGGTCTATCTTGGAGAAAAACTGTGCTCCTCTCAGCTGATCAAATAAATCGTCTATTCGCGGAAGTGGGTACTTGTTTCTGACTGTCACTCTGTTCAACTGCCTGTAGTCGATGCATAGTCTCAGACTGCCATCCTTCTTCTTCACAAACAGAACTAGAGCTCCCCACGGTGACATCGAAGGTGTGATGAATCCCTTCTCCCCCAAATCCTTAAGCTGAGTCCTCAACTCCTCTAACTCCCTCGGAGCCATGCGGTATGGCGGTATCGCGATCGGTCTGGTACCCGGTACTAGGTCGATGATGAAGTCTACCTCTTGTGGTAGCGGTAATCCAGGTAAATCCTCTGGGAAAACATCTGGGAAGTCTTGAACAATCGGTATATCCTTTAGTCTGGGTCCCTGACTCTCTGCTACTGGGTACAACACTAACTAGATTCTCCATCTCTCTAAAAGATGCAAGCGAAACTCTCGTAGTGCTAAGTCTCTTGGTCGGGGGTGCTGTAGTAGTAGCTGTGGTGACGGGGGCGGTCGAAACCAGTGTAGTCATCTGCGCCGACATGTAAGCGATGAAATCGACAATCTGTCGCTCCTAAACAGTCGTCTGGTCAGACATCCTCCAAAAATTGTCAACTGATACGGTGGGAGGCTGATTGCCGCTAGCTTCGGTGTCTCCAGCCTCGCGTGAATCCCCCATCGGTGTCTTCAAGTGGATAGAGACCGCGAATAAGCTACTACGTGGCATAACGCATATATACATATAGAAACTAACACGTACATATAAGAAATCCCCATTTCACCTTCACTCAATTACCAACAAAATAGTGCGAGGTTGCATTTACTCAGTTGAAGAGGTCATTAACTACCGCGCCAATGTTAGTACTGCCAGAGGCTGGATAGGGATTTATAGTGTACACAGATGCTTCTCACACGGGTCTAGGTTGTTTGTTGATGCAGGGCAACGGTATCGTGGCATACGCACCGAGACAGTTAGAGATACATGAGAAAAACTACCCCACGCACGATCTAGAGTTAGCAGCGGTTGCATTTGCGCTGAAGACTTGGAGACACCTTCTGTATGGAGAGAGATTCCCACTCTTCACTGATCACAAGAGTCTGAAATATCTCTTCACATAGAAAGAGCTGAACATGAGACAACGCAGATGGTTGGAGTTCTTGAAGGACTACGACTTTTCCTTGGAGTATCACCAAGGAAAAGCGAACGTAGTCGCAGATGCACTGAGTAGGAGACCGAGTAGAGATGTTGAGGTGGTCAGATGTCACATAATGCATGAGTATGGATTACTCAAGGCAACGACGACAACATGTCAGACAGAGGTTCCTACTAATACTCAGGTGATGATTTGCGCACAGATGAGACTACTGACCGTGTCTACACAGCGAGTGTCGGGGGTCAGAGGATCGACCGATTGTACTCGAGATTCAACGAGTTAGCGCAGAGTGCAGAGTGTACAGATTGGGCAGAGACGACATATTAGTGTCTGAGATACCGGGGCAGGTTGTGGATACCAGAGGTACCGGAGCTGAGAGATGAGATCATTCATGAGTCGCACCGTTCCAGATTTACCGTACATCGAGGCAGGACTAAGATGTACCACGACATGAGGAGACATTTCTGGTGGCCTAGGATGAAGGCAGACGTGTCCAGATTCATTAGGAATTGTGGTATCTGTCAGCAAGTGAAGTCCGAGCATCGCAGACCGGGGGATTACTATAGCCACTTCCCATTCCTCGATGGAAGTGGAAAGACATCTCTATGGATTTTGTCAAAGGATTGCCGAGGACCGTGAGGAGACATGACTCAATCTGGGTTATAGTTGACAGATTGACGAAGTCTGCTCATTTCCTGCCAGTGGCATAGCATTACACATTCGATCAGCTGAACGTACTGTTCGAGAGAGAGATTATCAGGCTGCACGGGGTAACATTGACGATCACGTCAGACCGAGATGCTACGTATACGTCCAGGATGTGGCGCAGTATGCAAGAGCAGTACGGTACGCGCCTACAGTTCAGTATGCCTTTCTACCCTCAGACCGGCGGGCAGACAGAGAGATTGATTCAGGTCCTCGAGGACATGTTGCGAGCATGGGTGTTGAAGTTTGGCGGATCTTGGGCGGAGTACCTACCATTGTGTGAGTTCGCTTACAACAACCGTTATCAGACTAGCATTGAGATGGCGCCACTTGAGGCTTTGTATGGCAGACCGTGTCGCTCCCCATCGTGTTGGGCTGAGCCAGATGACCAGGAGATAGTAGCGCCTGAAATTGTTGTTGACCACACGGAAAAGGTCAAACTGGTCCGTCGAAGACTCAAAGGAGCACAGAAGAGACAAAAGAGATATGCAGATAAGTATTGCGGTGATCTCTCGTATTCCGAGGTAGCCTTTGTCTATTTAAAGTTTTCCCCTACGAAGGGTCTTCAGAGATTTGGGGTGAAAGGCAAGCTTGCACCGAGGTACATCAGGCCTTTCATGATTAAGAAACGGGTCGAAAAAGTGGCATACAAGCTTGAATTGCCTCCACAGATGTCAGAGGTCCATCTAGTGTTCCACATTTCGATTCTTCGACTAGCCGATTCGAAGGCAGGCGTGCGACCGACAGTTGACTTGAGTCAAATCGACCTGAGCGAGGACATCTCTTACGAGGAGCACCCCATTTAGATCCTAGATCGGAAGGTACAGCAGTTGAGGAGCAAGTCCATCCCGAAGGTACTCGTCAAGTGGCAGTTCCACGATGACACGGAACTCACTTGGGAGCGGGAGGACTACATGCGAGATAGATTCCCGTACATGTTCGAGTCACGTAGAACCGTAACTTAAACTTAATTTCGAGGACGAAATTTTCATTTTGTTGGGAATATTTGTCACGGCCCAAATCTCTAACCCCGTTATAATTCCTTATTTAGGATCACCGACCCTTGACGTGGGACCTACATTGTGATACGTGCACCGACCGAGGCACGTGGCCGAGGTATATTGTATTTTTGTATTGATGTATGCCTAGTGTTAAATATTGTGTAGACTTACTAAGTCTGTTTGTACAGTTATAGGCGTCGAGACGAGAGCGGGGACATGCCTCGAGTAGCGTGCGAGCTGGGGAACCGGGTAGTTAGCATTTTGTTAAGTCTTAATATGAAATAAGGAATTACTTAAAAGCATATGGTTGTGTTTGTTAATGTAAATCAAATGAAAGGCTTATAGTTGAGTAAATTAAACGGAAAGCATATGATTGGTCTAGAGATACACATTGACAAATCTAGGAACTAGGTGAGTAATGAAATGGTGTCACTTGAGATAGTGGGGGTTAGTGGGATAAATGGCAAGAGGTGGACCATTAGATGTTCCTCGGGATACATAAATCCATGAAGATCTAGGGCTAAGAAGGAACATCACCTTAATATATAATATTAGTGATCAAACAACATGTAAACCAAATCACTCATTCATTTTTGCTGGAGAAGAAGAAGGCGTTGAAGGAATCCATGGGAGTTGGTGAGAAATTCTCAAGCTAGGGTGCTACATCAACTAGATACACATCTTTTGTGTTGAAATTAGAACAAGTTTTGGTTTTAGGCTAATTTCAGATGGTTGGTGATTGAGTATTTGCAATTGATTTATATATTTAGATTCCTCATTTCAAGTTGATAATCCAACTATATTGAAGTTCTTAATTTGGTTTTGAAATCATAAAGATATGAATTTTTGAAGTTGCAACACCAAAACTATGATTCTGCATATTGTATTAGGAATCAACTTGGGTAATTTGGTAATAATCTGCCCATTTTAGATCCAAATTGATCTAAAATAGTATCATTTGGAAGCTTATTTAAAGGGCAATAACTTTACTTAACTAAAGGTATTTTGATTCTAATGTTTTTAAATCCAAACATGCTCTACAAATAGGTACTTGAATTAAAAAGGAAAGTTTTGAAACTAAATTTGTTAAGAAAATAACTCCCTAACTACTTATCCAAATAAGCTGATCTTTTAATAGGTTGTATTTGAATATATTTTATGCCTTGTGACCAAACATTACATTTTTAGGAACTATAGATTAGGTGAAATAGATTTTCTAAATCCGCTGGTCGGATTAAATTCCAAATAGACCTATGTTTAGTAAAATCATGACATCTCTTTCATTTTAAATCAGAATTTTGCAAACTAAACCTTTCCGGAAAGCTAAAAGAGAGACAAACAATAATTGTACTAAGGGAGGATTTCGATACTTGGGCCATTTCTTGCCTAAAAGTGCATTAAAATGTAGGACTGAAATTGAAACTTAATTTAGTATTTAGGATCAAATTTAGGAAGATTGATTTAAAGTCTATTGTATCAACTTGAATACACAATAAACACCACTAAATTGAGCTTAATCCCACTATATTTGAACTAATGAGACACCAAACTCAGGAACCTAGGAAAATGGTACGGGAGAGCTAATACAAGATTTGGAGTATCGGGAGGCCAGTAAAACTAGGACTTTACTTTGTTGTTGTGTGTATACCCAATGGAAACTTTACTTGGCATTTCATCTCAATTAGTTGTTATCCTTGCATAGTCGTTTTGACTATTTTGCCTTTGTATTCTTATATCATGTGTTCTTTGTGTCTATGCTCACTTAATGAGTCTAGTTTGCATGATATCCATTCATTTGATTTGATTAATTGATTCTATCCCATGCTATGTCTATTCTTGTTGTTTTAAATGTGAATTGAATGATAAATAGCATGTTATTAGGCTAGTGAATATCTTATAAATGTTTAAGAGGACTTGTATTCCTTATTTGTTTAGGTGTGTAGATGTGCATATGCCTTGACAATCCATACTTGGTATTTCTTGAAATTTAAAAAGTAGTTTTCGCATTTAGGTCCCGTACTTGATAGAGGTGTGCGCGACTCACGGGGTTAGAGTCCCTGGGGATGTCGGCACATAGAACTTGACACTGTATGACACTCGAGGTTAGAGTCCTTGAGGTGGTCTACATACAGGGGTTAGAGTCCCTGGTAACACTATGGTTAGAGTCCCTTGTGCTATCTCATTATTGATTCCGAGTGATATGTTTCACTGCCGAACGGACCTAAATCACCACTACTTAGCCTAGTGTCAGTATCACTTGTTTAACTCTGGTATTTACTCGCATATGGTTTATTTTTCCATTTTCCCATTTATATGCTTTTAAATACCATTTGAATATTTGGAAATGCAAATTAAACTTGTCGTCGGGGATTACTGTTTTATTCTTGTACTCACCGTCCTTTTTATGACGGTGGGTGCAGAGCCGTCTACCAGCAGGCCGGGCTAGGAGAAGATCAGTGATTATCCCTGAGCCCGGTGCGTCACTGCATCGATTGTAGGTCTTCTTTTGGTATTTTGATTTTATATGTTATATGTCTTTCAGATACTATTTTGGGTTGTATATTGGGTTGAGCGTTAGTTTCCCCGACTTGACTTAGACTATTTTACTGTTTCAATGCATTTTGAGGACTTTATATATGTGATGTCATTTCCTGGTTTTCCACACTTAGGATTTTATAAATGGCTTCCGCATAAGTTACTAAATGCTTATGCTAATTAATTAATTTAATAAAAAGTTTTATTTCACTCTAAATTTAATAAACTGGTGGGACTAGTGTATTACTTATCCTGAACACGAGAAAAGAGGCGTCTAGGTTGTAAAGGCTGACTATTTTGTAGTTAAGTCCTGCGTGGATATGATTAGGGCTTAATTACGAGATTAGGTCGGGTGGTGCCCTAGATTAGGAGATGGGTCGTCACAGTTGGTATCAGAGCCTAGGTATTAGAACCTTAGGGATAAATTGAAAAAAAAAACAAACCTTAGAAGTGGAAACCGGATGATCCTTGCCTAGAAACTATTTTGTTGGGAATGGAGTGATGGTGAGCCGGGGTGTTTTCTTTATATACATGTTAATTGTTATATGTATAGGAATACAAGATACGTCTCATAGTAGCTGATTCGCGTATAATTGTCAACATACAGACACCGATGGCGGATTCGCGCGATGCTGGAGACACTAGAGCTAGCGGCAGTCAACCTTCAACGTATCAGTTGACGATTTTCAGAGGTTGTCTGACCGGATGATCACTCAGGAGAGACAGATCGCCGAGTTCATCGCCTACATGTCGGTACAGATGACTGCACTGGTTTCGACCGCTCCCGTCACCACAGCTACTACTACAGCACCCCGACCACAGAGACTCCTTATGCGCCAACCACTACTACTACCGCAGAGGCACGAGCACCAGTACCACCCGCAGAGCCAGCGACACCACGTCCACTAGCACTACCGGTGATCACAGTACTGGCAATAGAAGCAGTAGTAGACACACCCACACTCGCTATATCTGAGATCACTGGCTTGTCGAGGGACGCCAAGCTAGTGAAGGAGTTCATTAGACTCAGGCCGGCGTATTTTTCGGGAGAGAAGGACCACGACAAGATCGAGAAGCGGGTCATATCGCAGGAGAAGCTGCATCTACTACTGGTTATTGAGGAAAAACTCAGGAACCTGGGAAAAGGGTACGGGAGAGCGATTACAAGATTAGGAGTATCGGGAGGCCAGTGAAGCTAGGACTTTACTTTGTTGTTGTGAGTATACCCAAAGACAACTTTACTTGGCATTTCATTTCTATTAATTATTGTCCTTGCATAGTCCTTTTGACTATTTTTCCTTTGTATTCTTATATCATGTGTTATTTGTGTCTATGCTCACTTGATGAGTCTAGTTTGCATGATATCCTTTCATTTGATTTGATTCATTGATTCTATCCCATGCTGTCTATTCTTGTTGTTTTAAATGTGAATTGAATAATAAATAGCATGCTCTTTAATTAAGCCCTGATCATATCCACACATGACTTAATTACGTATTAGTCAGCCTTTACAACCTAGACGCCTCTTTTCTCGTGTTCAGGTTAAGTAATACACTAGTCTAACCAGTTTATAAAATTTAGAGTTAATTAAAACTTTTTATTAAATTAATTAATTAGCGAAAGTCTTGTTGATTATGCTGAAGCAATTAGTAACTTATGCGGAAGCCATTTATAAAATCCCGAGTGTGGAAAACCAGGAAATGACATCACATATATAAAGTCCTCAAAATACATGAAACCGTAAAAGAGACTAAGTCAAGTAGGGGAACTAACGCTCAACCCAATATACACCCCAAATAGTATCTGAAAGACATATAACATATATAATCAAAATAACAAAAGAATACCTACATTCGATGCAGTGACGCGTCGCGGGCTCAGGGAAAATCGCCGATCTTCTCCTTGCCCGGCCTGCTGGTAGACGGCTCAGTACCCACCGTCATAAAAAGGACGATGAGTACAAGAATAAAATAGCAATCCCCGATGACAAGTTTAATTTGCATTTCCAAATATTCAAATGGTATTTAAAAGCATATAAATGGGAAAACTAGAAAATAATCCATATGCGAGTAAATACCAGAGTTAAACAAGTGATACTGAAACTAGGCTAATTAGTGGTGATTTAGGTCCGGTCGGCAGTGAAACATGTCTCTCCGACTCAATAATCATATAGCACAAGGGACTCTAACCCAAGTGTTACCAGGGACTCTAACCCCGGTGTGTAGACCACCTCACGGACCTCGAGTGTCATACAGTGTCAAGTAACATGTGCCGACGTCCCCAAAGACTCTAACCCCGTGAGTCATGCACACCTCGATCGAGTACGGGACTTAAATGCAAAAACTACTTTTTAAATTTCAAGAAATACCGAGTATAGATTGTCAAGGCATAGTCACATCTACACCTAAACAAATAAGGAATACAAGTCCTCTTAAACATTTATAAGATATTCACTAGCCTAATAGCATGCTATTTATCATTCAATTCACATTTAAAACTACAAGAATAGACATAGCATGAGATATAATCAATGAATCAAATCAAATGAATGGATATCATGCAAACTAGACTTATCAAGTGAGCATAGACACAAAGAACACATGATATAAGAATACAAAGGCAAAATAGTCAAAAGAACTATGCAAGGACAACAATTAATAGAAATGAAATGCCAAGTAAAGTTGTCATTGGGTATACTCACTACAACAAAGTAAAGTACTAGCTTTACTGGCCTCCCGATACTCCAACTCTTGTGTTTGCTCTCCCGTACCCTTTTCCTAAGTTTCTGAGTTTGATGTCTCATTAGTTAAAATATAGTGGGTTTAAGCTCAATTTAGTGTGTTTATTGTGTATTTAAATTGGTTCAATAGACTTTAAATCAATCTTCCTAAATCAGTCCCTAAAGACTAAATTAAGTTTCAATTTCAGTCCTACATTTTAACGCACTTTTAAGCATGAAATGGTCTAAATATCGAAATCCTCCATCACTACAATTATTTTTGGTATCTCTCTTAGCTTTCGGGAAATGTTTAGTTTGCAAAATTATGATTTAAAATGAAAGAGATATCATGATTTTACTAAACATAGGTCAAATTGGAATTTAATCCGACCAGCAGATTTAGAAAATCTATTTGTCCTAATCTATAGTTCTTAAAAATGTTCTTTTTGGTCAAAAGGCAGAAAATATATCCAAATACATTATACTAAAAGATTAGCTCATTTGGATAAGTAGTTATGGAGTTCTAACCTTAACAAATTTAGTTTCAAAACTTTCCTTTATAATTCCAGCTCCTATTGTAGAGCCTGTTTGGATTTAAAAACATTTGAATCAAAATACCTTTAGTTAAGTAAAGTTATTCCCCTTTAAATAATCTTTCAAATGTTACTGGTTTAGATCAATTTGGATCTAAAATGAGCAGATTATGACCAAATTACCCATGTTGATTCCTAATACAACATGCAGAATTCTAGTTTTGGTGTTGCAACTTCAAAAATTCATATCTTTATGATTTCAAAAGCAAATTAAGAACTTCAATATAGCTGAATTATCAGCTAGAAATGAGGAATCTAAATATATAAATCAATTGCAAATACTCAATCATCTACCATCTGAAATTAGCCTAAAACCAGAACTTGTTCTAATTTCAATTAAAAAGATGTTTACCTAGTTGATGTAGCACCCTAGCTTGAGAATCTCTCACCAACTCCCATGGATCCATTCAACACCTTGACTCCACTCCAGCAATTCCTTCTTCTTATCCAGCAAAAATGAATGAGTGATTTGGTTTGCATGTTGTTTGATCACTAATATTATATATTAAGGTGATGTTCCTTCTTAGCCCTTGATCTTCATGAATTTATGTATCCCGAGGAACATCTAATGGTCCACCTCTTGCCATATATCCCACTAACTCCCACTATCTCAACCTCAAGTGACACCATTTCGTTACACCTAGTTCCTAGATGTGCCAATGTGTATCTCTAGACCAATCTTATGCTTTCCATTTAATTTACTCAACTATAGGCCTTTAATTTGATTTACATTAATAAACACAACCATATGCTTATAAGTAATTCCTTATTTTAGATTATTATTAAATAAGACTTACCAAAATGCTTACTACCCGGTTCCCCGGCTCACACGCTACTCGAGGTGTGTCCCCACTCTCGTCTCGACGCCAACAACTGTACAAACCGACTTAGTAAGTCTACACAATACATAACACTAGGCATACATCAATACAAAAATACAATATACCTCGACTACGTTACGTCTTTTCGGTGCATGTATCACAGTTTAGGTCCCACGTCAAGGGTCGGTGATCCTGAGTAAGGAATTAAAACGGGGTTTAGAGATTTGGGCCGTGACAAATATTCCCAACAAAATGAAAATTTCATCCTCGAAATTAAGTTTAAGTTACAGTACTACCTGACTCGAACAGGTACGGGAATCTATATCGCATGTAGTCTTCCCGCTTCCAAGTGAGTTTTGTGTTATCGTGAAACTGCCACTTGACGAGTACCTTCGGGATGGACTTGCTCCTCAACTGTTGTATCTTCCGATCTAGGATCTAAATGGGCTGCTCCTCGTAAGAGATGTCCTCGCTCAGGTCGATCTGACTCAAGTCAACTGTCGGACTCACGCCTGCCTTCGACTCGGCTAGTCGAAGCATCGAAATGTGGAACACTGGATGGACCCTGACATCTGTGGAGGCAATTCAAGCTCGCATGCCACTTTCCCGACCCGTTTCTTAATCATGAAAGGCCCGATGTACCTCGGTGCAAGCTTGCCTTTCACCCTAAATCTCAGAAGACCCTTCTGAGGGTAAACCTTTAAATAGACAAAGGCTCAATCGGAATACGCTATATCAATGCGATACTTATCTGAATATCTCTTCTGTCTCTCTTGTGCTCCTCTGAGTCTTTGACGGATTAGTTTGACCTTCTCTGTGTGGTCAACAACAATTTTAGGCCCCACTATCTCCCGATCTTCTGGTTCAGCCAAACACGATGGCGAGCGATACGGTTTGCCATACAAAGCCTCAAATGACACCATCTCAATGCTAGCCTGATAACCGTTGTTGTAAGCGAACTCACACAACGATATGTACTCCGCCCAAGATGCGCTAAACTCTAACATGCATGCCCGCAACATGTCCTCGAGGACCTTAATCAATTTCTCAGTATGCCCGTCGGTCTAAGGGTGGAAAGCCGTACTGAAATGTAGGCGCGTATCGTACTGCTCTTGCATACTCCGCCACATCCTCAACGTATACGTAGCATCTCAGTCTGACGTGATCGTCAATTGTACCCCATGCAGCATTTTAATCTTTCTCTCTCGAACAGTACGCTCAGCTGATCGAACGTGTAATGCGACGCCACTGGCAGGAAATGAGCAGACTTCGTCGGTCTGTCAACTATCACCCAGATCGAGTCATGTCTCCTCGCGATCCTCAACAGTCCACTGACGAAATCCATAGAGATGTCTTCCCAATTCCAACGAGGAATGGGATGCGGCTGTAGTAATCCCCTAGGTCTGCGATGCTCGGACTTCACTTGCTGACATATACCATAGTTCCAGATGAATCTAGACACGTCTGCCTTTATCCCAGGCCACCAGAAAGGTCTCCTCATGTCGTGGTACATCTTTGTCCTGCTTGGATGTACGGTAAATCTGGAACGGTGCGACTCATGAAGGTTATCATCTCTTAGCTTTGGTACCTATGGTATCCACAACCTGCCCCAGTATCTCAGACACGATCTGTCGTCTCTGCCTAATCTATACACTCTGCACTCTGCGCTAACTCGCTGAATCTCGAGTATAATCGGTCAGTCATGTGACCCTCTGACACTCGCTGTGTAGACACGATCTGTAGTCTCATCTGTGCGCAAATCATCACCTGAGTATCGGTAGGAACCATTGTCTGACATGCTGTCGTCGCTGCCTCGAGAAATCCATACTCATGCTTCATGTGACATTTGACCACCTCAGCATCTGTACTCGGTCTCCTACTCAGCGCATCTGTGACTACGTTCGCTATTCCTGGGTGATACTCTAAGGAAAAGTCGTAGTCCTTCAAGAACTCCAACCATCTGCGCTGTATCATTTTCAGCTCTTTCTGTGTGAAGAGATATTTCAGCCTCCTACGATCAGTGAATAGTGTGAATCTCTCTCCATACATAAGGTGTCTTCAAGTCTTCAGTTCAAATACAACCGCTGCAAACTCTAGATCGTGCGTGGGGTAGTTCTTCTCATGTATTTTTAACTGTCTCGATGCGTATGCCATGACACCGCTGCCCTGCATCAACACACTACCTAGACTCGTATGAGAAACATCTATGTACATAGAAGGATGTTGCTTATGAGTGGACTAAGAAGTGCGAGGCTGCATTTACTCAGTTGAAGAGTTTATTAACTACCGCGCCAGTGTTAGTACTACCAGAGGATGGACATGGATTTCTAGTGTACACAGATGAGGACCTGAATCAATCTCTCAGTCTGCCCATCGGTCTGATGGTAGAAAGCCGTACTGAACTATAGGCGTATACCGTACTACTCTTGCATACTCCGCCACATCCTGGACGTATACGTAGCATATCGGTCTGATGTGATCATCAATGGTACCCCGTGCAGCCTGATAATCTCTCTCTTGAATAGTACGCTCAGCTAATCGAACGTGTAATGCGACGCCACTGGCAGGAAATGAGTAGACTTCGTCAGTCTGTCAACTATAACCCAGATTGAGTCATGTCTTCCTCACGGTTCTCGACAATCCTCTGACAAAATCCATAGAGATGTCTGCCTATTTCCATCGAGGAATGGGAAGCGACTGTAGTAATCCCCTGTGTCTGCGATGCTCGGACTTCACTTGCTGACATATACCACAGTTCCTGATGAATCTAGACACGTCTGCCTCCATCCCAGGCCACCAGAAATGTCTCATCATGTCATGGTACATCTTAATCCTGCCTGGATGTACGGTAAATCAGGAATGGTGCGACTCCTAAAGGATCTCATCTCTTAGCTCCGGTACCTCTGGTATCCACAACCTGCCCCGGTATCTCACACAGTGATTTGTCGTCTCTGCCCAATCTATACACTCTGCACTCTGCGCTAACTCGCTGAATCTCGAGTACAACTGGTCGGTCATCTGACCCTCTGACACTCGCTGTATAGAAACGGTCTGTAGTCTCATCTGTGCGCGAATCATCACCTGAGTATCGGTAAGAACCTCTGTGTGACATGCTGTCGCCGCTGCCTCGAGTAATCCATACTCATGCATCATGTGACATCTGACCACCTCGGCATCTCTAGTCGGTCTCCTACTCAGTGCATATGCGACTATGTTCGCTTTTCGCTAAGTTCAGCAAGTGTTAATTCTGGCTTGTAGAGGTCAAGTTTCTTGGGGCACATTGTTGGAGCAGCAGGGATTGCAGTCGATCCGGCCAAGATTCAGACGATCATGGATTGGCCGACACCGACATCAGTACCGGAGATCAGGAGCTTTTTGGGGTTAGCAGGATACTACCGTAGGTTCGTGAAAGATTTCTCGAAGATCACTTCACCGATGACGAGGCTGACAAAGAAGGATGTTGCTTATGAGTGAACTGGGAAGTGTGAGGCTGCATTTACTCAGTTGAAGAGGTCATTAACTACTGCGCCAGTGTTAGTACTGCCAGATACTAGACAGGAATTTCTATTGTACGCATATACTTCTCATACGGGTCTAGGTTGTGTGTTGATGCAGGGCAGCAATGTTGTGGCATAAGCATCGAGACAGTTAAAGATACATGAGAAGAACTACCCCATGCACGATCTAGAGTTGGCAGCGGTTGTATTTGCGCTGAAGACTTGGAGACACCTTCGATATATGGTGAGAGATTCACACTCTTCACTGATCACAAGAGTCTGAAATATCTCTTCACATAAAAAGAGCTGAACATGAGACATCGCAGATGGTTAGAGTTCTTGAAGGACTACGACTTTTCCTTAGAGTATCACCCAGGAATAGCGAACGTAGTCGCAGATGCACTGAGTAGGAGACCGAGTACAGATGCTGAGGTGGTCAGATGTCACATGAAGCATGAGTATGGATTACTCGAGCGGCGCCGACAGCATGTCAGACAGAGGTTCCTACCGATACTCAGGTGATGATTTGCTCGCAGATGAGACTACAGACCGTGTCTACACAGCGAGTGTCAGAGGGTCAGAGGACCAACCAGTTGTACTCTACATTCAGCGAGTTAGCGCAGAGTGCAGAGTGTACGGATTGGGCAGAGACGACAAATCAGTGTCTGAGATACGAGGGCAGGTTGTGGATACCAGAGGTACCAGAGTCACAAGATGAGATACTTCGGAGTCGCACCGTTCCAGATTTACCATACATCTAGGCAGGACTAAGATGTACCACGACATGAGGAGACATTTTTGGTGGCCTGGGATAAAGGCAGACGTGTCTATATTCATCAGGAACTGTGGTATATGTCAGCAAGTGAAGTCCGAGCATCGCAGACCCGGGGGATTACTACAGCCGCTTCACATTCCTCAAAGGAAATAGGCAGACATCTCTATGGATTTTGTCAGAGGATTGCCGAGGACCGCGAGGAGAAATGACTCAATCTGGGTTATAGTTGATAGACTGGCGAAGTCTGCTCATTTCCTGCCAGTGGCATTGCATTACACGTTCGATCAGCTGAGCGTACTGTTCAAGAAATAGATTATCAAGCTGCACGGGGTACCATTGACGATCACGTCAGGCCTAGATGCTACGTATACGTCCAGGATGTGGCGGAGTATGCAAGAGTAGTACGGTACGAGCCTATAGTTCAGTACGACTTTCTACCCTTAGACCGACGGGTAGACTGAGAGATTGATGCAAGAGTAGTACGGTATGCAAGAGTATGCAACATACTTCTGTGTACACAGATGCTTCTCATACGGGTCTAGGTTGTACATTGATGCAGGGCAGCGGTGTTGTGGCATACGCATTGAGACAGTTAAAGATACATGAGAAGAACTACCACACGCACGATCTAGAGTTAGCAGCGATTGTATTTGCGCTGAAGACTTGGGGAAACCTTTTGTATGGAGAGAGATTCACACTTGTCACTGATCACAAGAGTTTGAAATATCTCTTCACACAGAAAGAGCTGAGGTGGTCACAGATGGTTGGAGTTCTTGAAGGACTACTACTTTTCCTTAGAGTATCACCCAGAAAAGCGAACGTAGTCGCAGATGCGCTGAGTAGGAGACCGAGTAGAGATGCTGAGGTTGTCAGATGTCACATGATGCATAAGTTTGGATTACTCGAGGCAGCGACGACAGCATGTCAGACAGAGGTTCCTACTGATACTCAAGTGATGATTTGCGCACAAATGAGACTATAGACCGTGTCTACACAGTGAGTGTCACAGGGTCAGAGGACTGACTGATTGTACTCGAGATTCACCGAGTTAGCGCAGAGTGTAGAGTGTACAGATTGGGCAAAGACGACAGATCAATGTTTGAGATACCGGGGCAGGCTGTTAATACCAGAGGTACTGGAGCTGAGAGATGAGATCCTTTAGGAGTCGTACCGTTCCTGATATACCGTACATCCAGGCAGGACTAAGATCAACTCATTTGGATAAGTATGTAGGGAGTTATGCCTTAACAAGTTTAGTTTCAAAACTTTCCTTTTTAATTTCAGTAACTATTTGTAAAGCATGTTTGGATGTAAAAACATTTGAATCAGAATACCTTCGGTTAAGCAAAGTTATTCCCCTTTAAATAAGCTTACAAATGCCACCTGTTTGGATCAATTTGGATCCAAAATGTGCAAATTATGACCAAATTACCCAGGTTAATTCCTAATACAACTTGCAGAATTCTAGTTTTGGTGTTGCAACTTCAAAATTCATATCCTTATGATTTAAAAACAAAATTAAGAACTTCAATATAGCTTGATTATCAGCTTGAAATGAGGAATCTAAATATATAAATAAATTGCAAATACTCAATCATCTACCATCTGAAATTAGCCTAAAACCAGAACTTGTTCTAATTTCAACTAAAAAACTGTGTACCTAGTTGACGTAGCCCAAATGGCATGACCGTGAACTTGGCATCTCCATACAAAAGGTGTTTCCAAGATAGACCCGAGATTGGGGTATCATCAGCTTAGTATCAGGGATGAGGATAGGTCTAAGACAACATTCAGCACCAGATACGGACACTACCAGTTCACGGTCATGCCGATTAGGCTGATCAACACCCCGCCGTATTCATGGATTTGATGTACCGAGGTACATCGGGCTTTTCATGATTAAGAAACGGGTTGGGAAAGTGGCATACGAGCTTGAATTGCCTCTACAGATGTCAGGGGTCCATCCAGTGTTCCACATTTCGATGCTTCGACTAGCGGAGTCGAAGGCACGCGTGCGACCGACAGTTGACTTGAGTCAGATCGACCTGAGCGAGGACATCTCTTACGAGGAACAGCCCATTCAGATCCTAGATCGAAAGGTACAACAGTTGAGGAGCAAGTCCATCCCGAAGGTACTCGTCAAGTGGCAGTTCCACGATAGCACGGAACTCACTTGGGATCGGGAGGACTACATGCGATATAGATTCCCGTACATGTTCGAGTTAGGTAGAATCGTAACTTAAACTTAATTTTGAGGACGAAATTTTCATTTTGTTGGGAACATTTGCCACGGCCCAAATATCTAACCCCCGTTTTAATTCCTTAATCAGGATCATCGACCCTTGACAAGGGACCTACGATGTGATACGTGCACCGACCGAGGCACGTGGACGAGATATATTGTATTTTTGTATTGATGTATGCCTAGTGTTATGTATTATGTAGACTTACTAAGTCGGTTTGTACAGTTGTTGGCGTCGAGACGAGAGCGGGGACACGCCTCGAGTAGCGTGCGAGCTGGGGAACCGGGTAGTTAGCATTTTGGTAAGTCTTAATATGAAATAAGGAATTACTTATAAGCCTATGGTTGTGTTTGTTAATGTAAATCAAATTAAAGGCCTATAGTTGAGTAAATTAAATGGAAAGCATAAGATTGGTATAGAGATACACATTGACACATCTAGGAACTAGGTGAGTAATGAAATGGTAAGTGTAATACACCACAAGGACGTTTATTGTCATGAATTTTATCACATAAAATTCGTTTTTCTGAATCATCTTAAAATCTCGCAAAACCATTCTTAGTGTGCGACTCAATAGGCTCATACAACGTTGGCGGTGTACCAAAACACATTTTGGTATACAAGTCATAAAGCGATCTCTAGCAAGACATTATGACTACCCAAGTTGTACGAATATCAAATCGATACAACTTAATCAATAGTGTATATAACATCCTTTTGTCACACGATATCCTTTTGATCAACATAAGACATGGAATTGTCATCCAACATGTTCAATCGTACTAGTCTCGATCTCTAGGTAGACCCGAAAACATCCAAGTGACATTGATCAATATCTATTCACTTAGACTAGGCCTTTTAACGATCTAACACATCGAGGGATCCACTAGATATCTCTCTTTATATGAGAGGGACAAATTCTATCTCGATTACACAACTTCATCACATTGCTCACACAAGTAACCAATCACAACCTTTATAATTGTCCAGTTAAAGACAACGTTTGATTGTGTCAAATTACTATGTTCCTAATGTTGAAGTCTCTGGCAATCTCAAGTCAGAGGACTGAAAAATATACCTATCATGAGAAACAACTATGACTTAATCCATGTGATGTTCTCATAGCGGGTCGGTCCCAAGTACTTTGTTCCCTAACAAGTACTCGTGATCTTGATTCGTATCCCTATACGTATAATCATCATATGATCATCAATCAAGACTCACACTAGTCATGATTCATTATAGTTCCCGATATAATGATCGACTAGGGACATTTAGGATATTTATGTAAATACCCATGGATCTTATTATAATGTAAACATGCAAATTAATTATAATAAACAACAAATGAAATCCTCTATTTTATTAACTAAAAGTATTCATAAAGACAGTTAATGGATTGACCTAGGGCACATGCCCCATCATCTCCCACTTGCACTAGGGCCAATCTTACATGCATCTAATGCCTAATGATCTAACATGACCATCATGTTTTGCTTGTGGAAGAGCTTTTGTCAATGGATCCGCAACGTTTCCTCGTGGTACTCTGCAAATCTTTACGTCTCCCTCTCAATAATTTCTCTCGATGAGATGAAAACGCTTTGAGTATATGTTTGGATCTGTGGTGTGATCTAGGTTCCTTGGCTTTGTGCTATTGCCCCGTTATTGTCACAATACAAACAAACAGGGTTGGCAATACTTGGAACCACACCTAGTTCGAAATGAACTTTTTGATCCAAACGCTCCTTTCTTTGCATCGGACGCTGCAATATACTCAGCTTCTGTTGTAGAATCTGCCACAGTCTCTTGCTTCGAACTTTTTCAGCTTACTGCACCCCCATTCAAAGTAAACACATATCCAGACTGCGATCTAAAATCATCTATATCAGTTTGAAAACTTGCATCTGTGTAACCATTTACAACTAGATCATTTTCAAAACCTCCATAGACCAAGAACACTTCCTTAGTCCTTCTTAAGTACTTAAGGATGTTCTTTAGCTATCCAGTGACTCTCACCAGGATCTGACTGATATCTACTTGTAGTGCTCAAAGCATATGATACATCAGGTCGAGTGCATAGCATGGCATACATGATAGATCCAATAGCCGATGCATATGGAATCTTATTCATACGGTCTCGCTCATCATTTGTCATAGGACATTGATTCTTGCTGAGACTTATGCCATGAGACATTGGCAACAATCCTCTTTTAGAGTCTTGCAAACTGAACCTATTCAAAGCATTGTCTATGTAAGCACTCGACTTAGGCCGATTAGTCTCTTAGATCTATCCCTATAGATCCTTATCCCTAGGATATAGGCATCTCCTAAGTCTTTCATTGAGAAACACTTCCCTAACCAAGACTTGACATTCTGCAATGTTGGGATGTCATTTCCAATGAGTAATATATCATCGACATACGGTACCGCATAAAAACAACTACACTCCCATCCTGACCTTCTAATAAGGCTCATCTTCGTTCTTAATGAAACCAAAATCCTTGATTGCTTCATCAAAACGAAGATTCCAACTCCGAGAAGCTTGCTTTAATCCATAAATGGATCTTTGAAGCTTGCATACCTTCCTAGAATTCTCGGGATGTACAAAACCTTCGGTTGTGTCATATACACGTCCTCAAGCACTTTCCATTAAGAAATGTTGTTTTTACATCCATTTGCCATATTTCATAGTCATAATATGCACTTGGCAATTAAAATTCTTATGGATTTAAGCATGGCTATGCGAAAAAGTTTCATCATAATCAACACCTTGAGTCCGCTGAAACCTTTTGCTACAAGTCTTGCTTTAAAAGTATGCACATTGCCATCCATGTCGATTTTCTTCTTGAAAACCCATTTACATCCAATGGTCTTACCACCTTCGTCAACCAAGTTCCAAACTTTGTTATCATACATGGATTGCATCATCTCGGAATTCATGGTACTTAGCCATTTATGTGAGTCTCCAGACATAGCCTCGATAAGTGGTGGGCTCATTTTGATCCATAAGCAACACATCACGACTATCGGTTATGAGAAATTCGAATCTCTCGCGGCTCATGTCTTACCCTACCAGATTACGTGGGCCTTGTGTCACTTGCGGAGGTTCAAGCTGGTTCGTAACGTCGTTGAACTTCCGATAGCGGTTCGTTGTTTATCTGTGATTCTTGAACTTCTTCAAGATTTATTTCTCTCCCACTAGTGTCTTTTGAAATAAACTGTTTTTCCATAAAGGCACCATACCGAGCAACAAACACTTTATTCTCGTAGATTATAAAAGTAATATCCTTTTGTTTCCTTAGGATACCCCACAAATAAACACTTATCGATTTAGGTGCTAGTTTTTATGAGACTTGTCGCTTTACGTAAGCCTCACAACCCCAAATCTTAAGAAAAGACAAACTAGGTCTCTTCCGTATCATATCTCATATGGTGTTTTATCAACCGCTTAAGAAGGAACTCGATTTAGAGTGAAAAAGTCTGCAGCTTGTAATGCATAACCCCAAAAGGATAATGGAAGATCTGCATGACTCATCATAGATCGAACCATATCTAATAAGGTTCGATTTCTCCTTTCGAAACTCCATTCCATTGTGGAGTTCTTTGGTGGAGTCAATTGGGAGACAATCCCACAATTTCTAAGATGATCATCAAATTCTTGGCTTAAATACTCACCACCTCGATCCGATCGATCGAAGTGTTTTGATAGTTTTGCCAAGTTGATTCGCACTTCATTTTGAAACGTTCGAAACATCTCAAATGATTCACTTTATGTTTCATAAGATATACATAACCATATCTCTTTGAAATCATCGATAAATGTAATGAAGTACTTGATA
Organism: Stephania cephalantha; assembly: GCA_039657325.1. NCBI lineage: Eukaryota > Viridiplantae > Streptophyta > Magnoliopsida > Ranunculales > Menispermaceae > Stephania > Stephania cephalantha. Next base: position 19,811,448 of record CM077576.1, read on the forward strand.
ACCTCCTCTAGCCATTGTGTTTATAGGACCGCATACATCGGTATGTATTAGACCCAATAAATCACTTGCCCTTTCAACCGTGTCCAAGTAAAGGGACTTTTAGTCATCTTGCCCAATAAACAAGATACGCACGTTTCATATGTTTCTAAATCAAATGAATCTAGAAGCCCATCTTTATGGAGCTTCATTATGCGTTTCGTTTATGTGCCCGAGACGATAATGCGAGAGATAAGTTTGATTACGAAATGACAATTTCTTTCCTTTTCTTTTGGGTGTTTTGAAGCGAGAGCAGTGGGGCTTGACTTGTTCCATAGGCTTTGCGACAGGTGCATTAACACCTTGGCAACTTTAGCCTTGCCTTTGCCTTTCTTCTTCATTCCCTTTCCTTTTGGATCATCAACATACTACTAGAGGTTTCTTAATATTTTGTTCAGGCAGATTTGGAGGCACGTGGATGAGGTATATTGTATTTTTGTATTGATGTATGCCTAGTGTTATGTATTATGTAGACTTACTATGTCGGTTTGTACGGGGCCCACATTGTTGATTTTGCGTCGAGAAGATAAATAAATAATTTCGAAAATTAATTATTTATTTTGGATTTAAGATATTTGAATCGTATATCAGATTCTTGATATTTATCTCTTATTCTAATTTGTTATCGAGACGATATAACAAGGGACACGCCGAGTAGCGTGCGAGCTAGGGAACCGGGTAGTTAGCATTTTGGTAAGTCTTAATATGAAATAAGGAATTACTTATAAGCCTATGGTTGTGTTTGTTAATGTAAATCAAATTAAAGGCCTATAGTTGAGTAAATTAAATGGAAAGCATAAGATTGGTATAGAGATACACATTGACACATCTAGGAACTAGGTGAGTAATGAAATGGTGTCACTTGAGGTTGAGATAGTGGGAGTTAGTGGGATATATGGAAAGAGGTGGACCATTAGATGTTCCTCGGGATACATAAATCCATGGAGATCAAGGGCTAAGAAGGAACATCACCTTAATATATAATATTAGTGATCAAACAACATACAAACCAAATCACTCATTCATTTTTTCATCACATTGCTTTGGAGAAGAAGGAATTCTGGAGAGGAGTGAATCATCAAGGTGTTGAAGGAATCCATGGGAGTTGGGGAGAAATTCTCAAGCTAGGGTGCTACATCAACTAGGTACACATCTTTTTAGTTGAAATTAGAACAAGTTATAGTTTTAGGCTAATATCAGATTGTAGATGATTGAGTATTTGCAATTAATTTATATATTTAGATTCCTAATTTAAAGCTGATAATCTAGCTATATTGAAGTTCTTGATTTTTGAAATCATAAAGATATGAATATTTGAAGTTGCAACACCAAAACTAGAATTATGCATGTTTTATTAGGAATCAACCTGGGTAATTTGGTCATAATCTGCCCATTTAAAATCCAAATTGATCCAAACCAGTGGAATTTGAAAGCTTATTTAAAAGGGAATAACTTTGATTAACATAAGGTATTTTGATTCAAAAGTTTTTATGTCCAAAATGCTCTACAAGTAGGTGCTGGAATTTAAAAGGAAAGTCTTGAAACTAAATTTGTTAAGGGCATAACTCCCTAACTACTTATCCAAATGAGCTGATCTTTTACGAACTATAGATTGGGAGAAATAGAGTTTCTAAGTCCGCTGGTCGGATTAAATTCCAATTAGACCTATGTTTAGTTAAATAATGACATCTCTTTCATTTTAAATCAGAATTTTGCAAACTAAACCTTTTCGGAAAGCTAAAAGAGATACAAACAATAATTGTACTGAGGGAGGATTTCGATACTTGGGCCATTTCATGCCTAAAAGTGCGTTAAAATGTAGGACTGAAATTGAAACTTAATTTAGTATTTAGGATCAAATTTAGGAAGATTGATTTAAAGTATATTGTATCAACTTGAATACACAATAAACACCACTAAATTGAGCTTAAACCCACTATATTTGAACTAATGACACACCAAACTCAGGAACCTAGGAAAAGGGTACGGGAGAGCGAATACAAGATTTGGAGTATCGGGAGGCCAGTAAAGCTAGGACATTACTTTGTTGTTGTGTGTATACCCAATGGCAACTTTACTTAGCATTTCATCTCTATTAATTGTTATCCTTGCATAGTCCTTTTGACTATTTTGCCTTTGTATTCTTATATCATGTGTTCTTTGTGTCTATGCTCACTTGATGAGTCTAGTTTGCATGATATCCATTCAATTGATTTGATTAATTGATTTTATCTCATGCTATGTCTATTCTTGTTGTTTTAAATGTGAATTGAATGATAAATAGCATGTTATTAGGCTAGTGAATATCTTATAAATGTGTAAGAGGACTTGTATTCCTTATTTGTTTAGGTGTGTAGATGTGCATATGCCTTGACAATCCATACTTGGTATTTCTTGAAATTTAAAAAGTAGTTTTCGCATTTAGGTCCCGTACTTGATCGAGGTGTGTGCGACTCACGGGGTTAGAGTCCCTGGGGATGTCGGCACATATTACTTGACACTGTATGACACTCGAGGTTAGAGTCCCTGAGGTGGTCTACACACAGGGGTTAGAGTCCCTGGTAACACTATGGTTAGAGTCCCTTGTGCTATATGATTATTGAGTCGGAGTGACATGTTTCACTCCCGAACGAACTTAAATCACCACTACTTAGCCTAGTGTCAGTATCACTTGTTTAACTCTGGTATTTACTCGCATATGGTTTATTTTCCAGTTTTCCCATTTATATGCTTTTAAATACCATTTGAATATTTGGAAATGCAAATTAAACTTGTCGTCGGGGATTACTGTTTTATTCTTATACTCACCGTCCTTTTTATGACGGTGGGTGCAGAGTCGTCTACCAGCAGGCTGGGCAAAGAGAAGATCCATGATTGTCCCTGAGCCCGTAGCGCGTCACTACATCGTTTGTAGGTCTTCTTTTGGTATTTTGATTGTATATGTTATATATGTCTTTTAGATACTATTTTGGGTTGTATATTGGATTGAACGTTAGTTTCCCCGACTTGAATTAGACTATTTTACTGTTTCACTGCATTTTGAGGACTTTATATATGTGATGTCATTTCCTGGTTTTCCACACTTAGGATTTTATAAATGGCTTCCGCATAAGTTACTAATTGCTTCTGGATAATCAATTAGACTTCTGCTAATTAATTAATTTTATAAAAAGTTTTAATTAACTCTAAATTTTATAAACTGGTAGGACTAGAGTATTACTTATCCTGAACACGAGAAAATAGGTGTCTAGGTTGTAAAGGCTGACTAATACGTAGTCAAGTCCTGCGTGGATATGATTTGGGCTTAATTATGTGATTAGGCTGGGTGGTGCCCTAAATTAGGAGAGGGCCCGTCACAGTTGGTATCATAGGACCGACTGATTGTACTCGAGATTCAGCGAGTTAGCGTAGAGTGCAGAGTGTACAGATTGGGCAGAGACGACATATCGATGTCGAGATACGGGCGAGGTTGTGGATACCAGAAGTGCCAGAGCTGAGAGATGAGAGCCATCAGGAGTCACACCGTTCCAGATTTACCGTACATCCAAGCAGAACTAAGATGTACCATAACATACGAAGACATTTCTGGTGGCCTGGGATGAAGGCAGACGTGTCTAGATTCATCAGGAATTGTGGTATCTGTCAGCAATTGAAGTCCGAGCATCGCAGACCCGGGGGATTACTATAGCCGCTTCCCATTCCTCGATGGAAGTGGGAAGACAATTTTATGGATTTTGTTAGAGGATTGCCGAGGACCGCGGGGATACATGACTCAATCTGGGTTATAGTTGATAGACTGACGAAGAATGCTCCTTTCCTGCCAGTGGCATCGCATTACACGTTCGATTAGTTGAGCGTACTGTTCGAGAGAGAGATTATCAGGCTGCACGGGGTAACATTGATGATCACGTCAGACCGAGATGCTACGTATACGTCCAGGATGTGGCGGAGTATGCAAGAGCAGTACGGTACGCGCCTACAGTTCAGTACGGCTTTCCACCCTCAAATTGACGGGCAGGCTGAGAGATTGATTCAGGTCCTCGAGGACATGTTGCGGGCATGCGTGTTGGAGTTTGGCGGATCTTGGGCGGAGTACCTACCATTGTGTGAGTTCGCTTACAACAACAGTTATCAGGCTAGCATTGAGATGTCGCCATTTGGGGCTTTGTATGCCAGACCGTGTCGCTCGCCATCGTGTTGGGCAGAGCCAAAGGACCGGGAGATAGTCGGGCCTAAAAATGCACATTTAAAACAACAAGAATAGACATAGCATGGGATAGAATAAATGAATCAAATCAAATGAATGGATATCATGCAAACTAGACTCATCAAGTGAGCATAGACACAAAGAACACATGGTATAAGAATACAAAGCAAAATAGTCAAAAGGACAGCAAGGACAACAATTAATAGAAATGAAATGTCAAGTAAAGTTGCCATTGGGTATACTCACAACAACAAAGTAAAGTCGTAGCTTTACTGGCCTCCCGATACTCCAAATCTTGTATTAACTCTCCCGTACCCTTTTCCTAGGTTCCTGAGTTTGGTGTCTCATTAGTTCAAATATAGTGGGTTTAAGCTCAATTTAGTGGTGTTTATTGTGTATTCAAATTGGTTCAATAGACTTTAAATCAATCTTCCTAAATCAGCCCCTAAAGACTAAATTAAGTTTCAATTTTAGTCCTACATTTTAATGCACTTTTAGGCATGAAATGGTCCAAATATCGAAATCCTCCATTAGTCAAATTATTGTTGTTCTATCTCTTAGCTTCACGTAAAGGTTTAGTTTGAAAAACTCTGATTTAAAATGAAAGAGATGTCCTGATTTTACTAAATATAGGTCTAATTGGAATTGAATCCGACTAGCGGATTTAGAAAATCTATTTCTCCTAATATATAGTTCTTAAAAATGCGATTTTTTGTCGAAAGATAGCAAATATACTCAAATACAACATACTAAAAGATCAGCTCATTTGAATAAGTAGTTATTGAGGTATGTTCTTAAAAAATTTAGTTTCAAAACTTTCCTTTTTAATTTCAGTACCTATTTATAGAGCATGTTTAGACATAAAAACATTTGAATCAAAATACCTTCAGTTAAGAAAAGTTATTACCCTTTAAATAAGCTTTCAAATGCCACTAGTTTGGATCAATTTGCATCTAAAATGGGCAGATTATGACCAAATTACCCAGGTTGATTCCTAATACAACATGCAGAATTCTAGTTTTGGTGTTGCAACTTCAAAAATTCATATCTTTATGATTTCAAAACCAAATTAAGAACTTCAATATAGCTGGATTATTAGCTTGAAATGAGGAATCCAAATATATAAATTTATTTCAAATACTCAATCATCTACCATCTGAAATTAGTCTAAAACCAGAACTTGTTCCAATATAAACTAAAAAGATGTGTACCGAGTTGATGTAACTTGAGAATTTCTCACCGACTCCCATGGATTCCTTCAACACCTTGATGATTCACTCATCTCCATCAATTCCTTCATCTTCTCCAGCAATAATGAATGAGTGATTTGGTTTGCATGTTATTTGATCACTAATGTTATATATTAAGGTAATGTTCCTTCCTAGCCATTGATCTCCATGGATTTATGTATCCCGAGGAATATCTAATGGTCCACCTCTTACCATGTATCCCACTAACTCCCACTAACTCAACCTCAAGTGACACCATTTGATTACTCACCTAGTTCCTAGATGTGCCAATGTGTATCTCTAGACCAATCCTATGCTTTCCAATTAATTTACTCAACTATAGGCCTTTAATTTGATTTACATTAACAAACATAACCATAGGCTTATAAGTAATTCTTTATTTCATATTAGTATTAAATAAGAATTACCAAAATGCTAACTACCCGGTTCCCCGGCTCGTACGCTACTCGAGGCGTGTCCCCGCTCTCGTCTCGACGCCTACAACTGTACAAACCGACTTAGTAAGTCTACACAATACATAACACTAGGCGTACATCAATACAAAAATACAATATACCTCGACTACGTGCTTCGGTCGGTGCATGTATCACAGTTTAGGTCCCACGTCAAGGGTCGGTGATCCTGAGTAAGGAATTAAAACGGGGTTTAGAGATTTGGGCCGTGACAAATATTCCCAACAAAATGAAAATTCGTCATCGAAATTAAGTTTAAGTTACGGTTCTACCTGACTTGAGCATGTACGAGAATCTATCTCGCATGTAGTCCTCCCGCTCCCAAATGAGTTCCGTGTCATCGTAGAATTGCCATTTGATGAGTACCTTCGGGATGGACTTGCTCCTCAACTGCTGTACCTTCCGCTTTAGGATCTAAATGGGCTGCTCCTCATAAAAGACGTCCTCGCTCAGGTCGCTCTGACTCAAGTCAATTGTCGGTCGCACGCCTGCCTTCGACTCGGCTAGTCGAAGCATCGAGATGTGGAACACTGGATGGACCCTTGACATCCATGGAGGCAGTTCAAGCTCGTATGGCACTTTCCCGACCCGTTTATTAATCATGAAAGGCCCGATGTACCTCGATGCAAGCTTGCCTTTCTCCCCAAATATCTGAAGACCCTTTCGAGGGGAAACCTTTAAATAAACAAAGGCTCCATCGGAATACGCGAGATCACCACGATACTTATCAACTAGGATCATTTGAGCCTGAGCGTACTGTTCGAGAGAGAGATTATCAGGCTGCACGGGGTAACATTGACGATCACGTCAGACTGAGATGCTACGTATGCTTCCAGGATGTGGCAGAGTATGCAAGAGCACTACGGTACGAGCCTATAGTTCAGTACGGCTTTCCACCCTCGACCGATGGGCAGACGAGAGATTGATTCAGGTCCTCGAGGACATGTTGCGGGCATGCGTGTTGGAGTTTGGCGGATCTTGGGCGGAGCACTTACCATTGTGTGAGTTCGCTTACAACAACAGTTATCAGGCTAGCATTGACATGGCGCCATTTGAGGCTTTGTATGGCAAACCGTGTCGCTCACCATCGTGTTAGGCTGAGCCAGAGGACCGGGAGATAGTGGGGCCTGAAATTGTTGTAGACAACACGAAAAAGGTCAAACTGGTCCATCAGAGACTCAGAGGAGCACAGGAGAGGCATAAGAGATATGCAGATAAGTATCGCAGTGATCTCACGTATTTCGAGGGAGCCTTTGTCTATTTAAAGGCTTACCCTCGGAAGGGTTTTCAGAGATTTGGGGTGAAAGGCAAGCTTGCACCGAGGTACATCGGGCCTTTCATGATTAAGAAACGGGTCGGGAAAGTGGCATACGAGCTTGAATTGCCTCCACAGATGTCAAGGGTCCATCCAGTGTTCCACATTTCGATGCTTCGACTAGCCGAGTCGAAGGCAGGCGTGCGATTGACAGTTGACTTGAGTCAGATCGACCAGAGCGAGGACATCTCTTATGAGGAGCAGCCCATTCAGATCCTAGATCGAAAGGTACAGCAGTTGAAGGTACTCGTCACGGAACTCACTTGGGAGCGGGAGGACTACATGCGAGATATATTCCCGTACACATTCGTGTCAGGTAGAACCGTAACTTATACTTAATTTCGAGGACGAAATTTACATTTTGTTGGGAATATTTGTCACTGCCCAAATCTATAACCCCCGTTTTAATTCCTTAATCAGGATCACCGACCCTTGACGTGGGACTTACACTGTGATACGTGCACCAACCGAGGCACGTGGCCGAGTTATATTGTATTTTTGTATTGATGTATGACTAGTGCTATGTATTGTGTAGACTTACTAAGTCGGTTTGTACAGTTGTAGGCATCGAGACGAGAGCGAGTACACTCCTCGAGTAGCGTGCGAGCTGGGGAACCGGGTAGTAAGCACTTTGGTAAGTCTTAATATGAAATAAGGAATTACTTATAAGCCTATGGTTGTGTTTGTTAATGTAAATCAAATTAAAGGCCTATAGTTGAGTAAGTTAAATGGAAAGCATAGGATTGGTCTAGAGATACACATTGACACATCTAGGAACTAGGTGAGTAATGAAATGGTGTCACTTGAGGTTGAGATAGTGGGGTTTAGTGGGATATATGGCAAGAGGTGGACCATATGATGTTCCTCGGAATACATAAATCCATGGAGATCAAAGGCTAAGAAGGAACATCACCTTAATATATAATATTAGTGATCAAACTACATGCAAACCAAATCACACATTCATTTTTGCTGGAGAAGAAGGAGTTGCTGGAGAGGAGTGAATTATCAAGGTGTTGAAGGAATCCATGGGAGTTGGTGAGAAATTCTCAAGCTAGGGTGCTACATCAACTAGGTACACAACTTTTTAGTTGAAAGTAGAACAAGTTCTGGTTTTACGCTAATTTTAGATGGTAGATGATTGAGTATTTGCAATTGATTTATATATTTAGATTCCTCATTTCAAGCTGATAATCCAGCTATATTTAAGTTCTTAATTTGCTTTTGAAATCATAAAGATATGAATTTTTGAAGTTGCGACACCAAAACTAGAATTCTGCATGTTGTATTAGGAATCAACCTGGGTAATTTGGTCATAATCTACACATTTTAGATCCAAATTGATACAAACTAGTGGCATTTGAAAGCTTATTTAAAGGAGAATAACTTCGATAAACTGAGGGTATTTTGATTCAAATTTTTTTATGTTCAAACTTGCTCTACAATTAGGTGCTGGAATTTTAAAGGAAAGTCCTAAAACTAAATTGTTAAGGGCATAACTCCCTAACTACTTATCCAAATGAGCTGATCTTTTAGTATGTTTTATTTGGGTTTAATTTATGCCATGTGACCAAAAATTACATTCTTATGAACTATATATTGGGAGAAATAGATTTTCTAAATCCGCTGGTAGGATTAAATTCCAATTAGACCTATGTTTAGTAAAATCATGACATCTCTTTCATCTTAACTCAGAATTTTGGAAACTAAACTCTTTCGGAAAGCTAAGAGAGAGACCAACAATAATTGTACTGAGGGAGGATTTCGATACTTGGGCCATTTCATGCCTAAGAGTGCATTAAAATGTAGGACAGAAATTGAAACTTAATTTAGTCTTTAGGGACTGATTTAGGAAAATTGATTTAAAAGTCTATTAAATCAACTTGAATACACAATAAACACCACTAAATTGAGCTTAAACCCGCTATAGTTGAACTAATGAGACACCAAACTCAGGAACCTAGGAAAAGCGTACGGGAGAGCGAATACAAGATTTGGAGTATCAGGAGGCCAGTAAAGCTAGAACTTTACTTTATTGTTGTGAGTATAATGGCAACTTTACTTGGCATTTCATTTCTATTAATTGTTATCATTGCATAGTCCTTTTGACTATTTTGCCTTTGTATTCTTATATCATGTGTTCTTTGTGTCTATGCTCACTTGATGAGTCTAGTTTGCATGATATCCATTCATTTGATTTGATTCACTGATTCTATCCCATGCTATGTCTATTCTTGTTGTTTTAAATGTGAATTGAATGATAAATAGCATGCTATTAGGCTAGTGAATATCTTATAAATGTTTAAGAGGACTTGTATTCCTTATTTGTTTAGGTGTATAGATGTGCCTATGCCTTGACAATCCATACTTGGTATTTCTTGAAATTTAAAAGATAGTTTTCACATTTAGGTCTCATACTCGATCGAGGTATGCGCGACTCACGGGGTTAGAGTCCTTGGTGATGTCGGCACATGTTACTTGACACTGTATGACACTCGGGGTTAGAGTCCCTGAGATGGTCTACACATCGGGGTTAGAGTCCCTGGTAACACTTGGGTTATAGTACCTTGTGCTATATGACTATTGAGTCGGAGTGACATGTTTCACTACCGAACGGACCTAAATCACCACTACTTAGCCTAGTGTCAGTATCACTTGTTTAACTATGGTATTTACTCGCATATGGTTTATTTTTCAGTTTTCCCATTTATATGCTTTTAAATACCATTTGAATATTTGGAAATGCAAATTTAACTTGTCATCGAGGATTATTGTTTTATTCTTGTACTCACTGTCCTTTTTATGACGGTGGGTGCAGAGCCGTCTACCAGCAAGCCAGGCAAAGAGACGATCGTCGATTATCCCTGAGCCCGCGGTGCGTCACTGCATAGATTGTAGGTCCTCTTTTGGTATTTTGATTGTATATGTTATATATGTCTTTCAGATACTATTTGGGGTTGTATATTGGGTTGAGCGTTAGTTTCCCTGACTTGACATAGAATATTTAACTATTTCATTGCATTTTGAGGACTTTAAATATGTGATGTCATTTCCTGGTTTTCCACACTAAGGATTTTATAATTGGCTTCCGGATAAGTTACTAATTGCTTCTGCATAATCAATAAGACTTCCGCTAATTAATTAATTTAATAAAAAGTTTTAATTAACTCTAAATTTTATAAACTGGTAGGACTAGTGTATTAGGACGGTGAGTACAAGAATAAAATAGTAATCCCCGATGATAAGTTTAATTTGCATTTCCAAATATTCGAATGGTATTTAAAAGCATATAAATGGGAAAACTGGAAAATAAACCATATGCGAGTAAATATTAGAGTTAAACAAGTGATACTGACACTAGGCTAAGTAGTGGTGATTTAGGTCCGGTCGGCAGTGAAACATGTCACTCCGACTCAATAATCACATAGCACAAGGGACTCTAACCCAAGTGTTACCAGGGACTCTAACCCCGGTGTATAGACCACCTCAGGGACTCTAACCCCGAGTGTCAAAAAATGTCAAGTAACAAGTGCCGACATCCCCAGGGACTCTAACCCCGTGAGTCGCGCAGGACCTCGATCGAGTACGGGACCTAAATGCGAAATTTACTTTTTAAATTTCAAGAAATACCAAGTATGGATTGTCAAGGCATAGGCACATCTACACACCTAAAAAAATAAGGAATACAAGTCCTCTTAAACATTTTTAAGATATTCACTAGCCTAATAGCATGCTATTTATCATTTAATTCACATTTAAAACAACAATAATAGACATAGCATGGGATAGAATCAATGAATCAAATCAAATGAATGGATATCATGCAAACTAGACTCATCAAGTGAGCATAGACAGAAAGAACGGGTTAATTTCACAGATGGTCACTAAACTTTGCAGCTTGTAACACGTTAGTCACTGAACTCTTATTTGTCCCAAATATATCACTCAACTTTACAAAACGTTTCAACAATATAACTCCGACCACTCTCCGTTCGAAAATCTGACGATCATGCTGACGTGGCGCCACGTAGGATTGCATGTGAAGTCACCAAACTATTTGAAGTGACGATGTGGCCCCAATTTAAGTGTTCTTTTGGTTTCAATAAAAGCACCCCATCATTGTGGGGTGTATCAAAATCAAAACCCACCCGTCACGCCCCTTTGCTCACCATCTTCTTCACGCCACCGCACCTCCAAAACCCTCCATCATCTTCGTCCTCCGTCATTTGCGCCTCGCCTCCGGCCGCTTGTCGTCGCATTTCGCATTCGGTCTCTTTCTTGCTCGCCTCCGCTGCTCGTTGTCACATTCTCTGCTCGTCGTCATCTGCGCGCCCTCTCGCTCTCCCATTCGCCTCACTCGCCCTCCTTGTCGTCCACTCTCTTGCTTCCGCCGACCCTCTCCCCTGTAAGTCTCTCTCTCGCTGTCTAGTTCTATGTAATTTGAAGGGTTCGATGTGATATTGTTTGATTTCTTTGAATAATTTTTGCACTTTAATTGCTTGATTTGAGGATTTTAGGGTTTAAGCTTGATTTGTGGATTTAGGAGTAAAAAGATTGCTCACTATTTCGTGAGTCCATCTCATTGATTATTCGGTTTTATGCCATAATTTTTGCACTTTCATTGCTTTGATAATCCTTTTCAGTGAAGCCTACACTTTAAAGTCCCTTCTTTCCTTTCCAACTATTTGGAAATGGGTGTCGTGGGTAGCCTTTTTGGTTAAAGAATTCACCTTCCCGAAAAGCGAGAAATAGAGACACTATGGAGGAACATAATTAACTAGTGCCTCATTTTGAATGACTATCTTTGCCTAAATTGTGAAAATACTATGTGAAATATTTGGAAGCCTGCAACCTATTTGGAAGCTCGCAACCTATTTTACCAAGTGGATCATAATGAATTTGGAAGCACGCAACCTATTTTACCAAGTGGATCAATCATAGATATTGACGAGAGAACAGGGATAGATAGGAGACATAGATCTAAAAGAAGTCTCACAATTTAGTCACTACACTCACATGGCTAATATTTGCATTCTTTGCAAGTGAATACCATGTTGGATAGATGGTTAAGTCTGGCTTCCTTGCTCAAAGATTTATTCTTTGTCTATGACAATATTTTTATTTGCATTATTTGAATTATGTAAAAGACCATATTCCGGACGCCGAATCGCCTCATAAGAAGGTTCGAAAATAAACTTGGAGAGCAATTACGATTGGTTTTTCACTTACGCCATTGAGTGAATTCATCTACATCATCTCGCTGGTTTGTCATATAATGTAAAGTTCGATGATCGAGATATTGAAATCGATATATTTGTTAAGTGGTGTCTTGTTATTTTTTTGTTAGTTTTAGGGGTCCCGCTATCGGTTTTAAAAATGTTCGGGCATATGACACTTGCCTTGTATATAAGTCATGAGACACATATTGTGTAACAAGACGCATATACATATGGATGTAATAGATTATTTTTTGTACTGACTCATGCCCATGTTTTGATACTTGTATATTTTGCTTCTGTTTTAGCTTGATATATACTTATGTATTCCTCATGCATAAGAAGATAATTCAAAGATTCACAATAGAGGTAAAATTCATTAAATGAAAATTGTTCATATTCACGACTAGTCATCATTAGCTTTAATTTGCAGCACCAATTTATTGAATAGAAGACTTTTCGGCAGTGGAGCTTATTATCATAAGTGCGGTAAGAAATTTATACTTCGATGATGTAGGAAAAATCATATATATGTTTTGCTATAATTGTTTTGAAAATGTATGTAGAAATTCTAATTCCCAGAGCGAATGCACAATGCTCAACTTATAGTGCAATTGTTGTAAATTGTCTTTCTTAGAAAGGTCTCCTCCCCAAAATGGCAGTACCATCACATGTATGCATCACAATGTACAGACCAAAACATAGCACTACATCGATTAAGCTATGTTGAATGAATTAGAGAGGCCATTTCTTTCTTAGAAAGGTCTCCTCCCCAAAATGGCAGTACCATCCAGGACGGCGGTTTTATGGATGCAGAAAATACAAGGTTTGTATTTTTTGTATATTTGTATATTATACGAATTTGTAAAATTTAATTGTAGGTGAAGGAAAGTAAAGGAGAATTTTCATTGTTTTGCAGCATAGATCTGGATACGAATACTTTAACTGGCTTGATCCTGAAATGACTGATCGTGCAACGATTGTTATAAACGGGTTGTTGAGGAAGTTAGACCAAATTGAAAGCGAGAAGAGGTTGGAAGAAGAGTTTAAGGGGCGAAGAAAACTTAATGGTTGTTCAGTTGCATGTTGGTTATGCTTGGTGGTCGTTGTATTGCTGTTTGGCACGTCTTATTTGAGTTGAACTTGAATTTTGTACTGTACTTAAGGCAAACCTTGTATTGTCGTTATTTACCTTATGAATGAAAGAAAATACTATGTGTTATGCCATATTTTACGTAACACTTATTTTATGAGCGTTTCTTTCCAATACAGGCATAACTGCAATCTGATATGTGAAAATGATTTTTAGAGAAGCTGAAATGTTGGACGTACTTCATTGAATAAGTCCAAGATGGTTGTGCTATTAATCGGAGGATTGAAATTGAATTGAAGCTAGCTTGGATTGGACGTAGGCTTCAGTGCTCATCTTCTTCCTTTTGCATCCTAAAGGAAATACAAACAAAGATAGAAGGCGGAAACAAAAATCTTGTAGAAAAAAAAAATAAAAAAGAGCGAAAAAATACGGGAAAAGAAATGGTGGAAAACAAAAAGAATGAAACGAAGATGGAGAGATTTGAACAAGATTGAGGAGATTATATTTTGCCAAGTCTGCCTTGTAGTGGATTCACAAAATTTACCCAAATGTGAACGACATAGAACTAGACAATGAGAGAGAGAGACTTACGGGGATGATGGGGCGGAAGCAAGAGAGAGGAGATGGGAGGGCGGGTGAGAGAGAATGGGCGACGATAGGGCGGGCGCCAACGCGGAAGCGAAGCCACCGGTGTCCTCGGAGATGTAGAGCGACAAAGAAGGAGACCGGAGGTGGCGTAGTCGAAGGCGACGACGACGACGGAGCCGAGAGCGAGACGACGACGACGACGAAGACGACGGAGAAGGGAAGGAGGGGATTTGCAGCGGACAGAGAGGAGCAACGAAGGTGTTGGAGTTGTTTGTGATACACCCCACTGCTTTGGGGTGCATCAAGTAGAACCAGAAAATAAACTTAAGTTGGGGCCACATCATCACTTGAATAGTTTGATGACCTTTAATGAAATCCTACGTGGCGCCACGTCAGCAGGGTGGCCAGATCTCTGGTCGGAGAATGGTCGGAGTTATATTGTTGAAACGTTTTCTAAAGTTGGGTGAAATATTTGGGACAAATATGAGTTCAGTGACCAAAGTGTTACCAACTACAAAATTCAGTGACCATCAGTGAAATTAACCCCACAAAGAGCACATGATATAAGAATACAAAGGCAAAATAGTCCAAAGGACTATGCAAGGACAAAAATTAATAGAAATGAAATGCCAAGTAAAGTTGTCAAAGACTTGAATATAAACCATATGCAAGTAAATACCAGAGTTAAACAAGTGATACAGACACTAGGATAAGTAGTAGTGATTTAGGTCCTGTAGGAAGTGAAACATGTCACTCCGACACAATAATCATATAGCACAAGGGACTCTAACCCAAGTGTTACCAGGGACTCTAACCCCGGTGTGTAGACCACCTCAGGGACTCTAACCCCGAGTGTCATACAGTATCAAATAACATGTGCCGACATCGCCAGGGACTCTAACCCCGTGAGTCGCGCACACCTCGATCGAGTACGGGACCTTAATGCGAAAACTACTTTTTAAATTTCAAGAAATACCAAGTATGGATTGTCAAGGGATAGGCACATCTACACACCGAAACAAATAAGGAATACGAGTCCTCTGAAACATTTATAAGATATTCACTAGCTTAATAGCATGCTATTTATCATTCAATTCACATTTAAAACAACAAGAATAGACATAGAATGGGATAGAATCAATGAATCAAATCAAATGAATGGATATCATGTAAACTAGACTCATCAAGTGAGCATACACACAAAGAACACATGATATAAGAATACAAAGGTAAAATAGTTAAAAGGACTATGCAAGGACAACAATTAATAGAAATGAAATGCTAAGTAAAGTTGTCAAATACTTGAAAATAAACTATATGCATGTAAATACCAGAGTTAAACAAGTGATACTGACCCTAGGCTAAGTAGTAGTGATTTAGGTCCGGTCGGCAGTGAAACATGTCACTCCGACTCAATAATCATATAGCACAAGGGACTCTAACCCAAGTGTTACAAGGGACTCTAACCCCGGTGTGTAGAGCACCTCAGGGACTCTAACCCCGAGTGTCATACAGTGTCAGGTAAAATGTACCGGCTTCCCCAGGGACTCTAACCCTGTGAGTCGTGCACACCTCGATCGAGCACGGGACCTAAATGCGAAAACTACTTTTTAAATTTCAAGAAATACCAAGTATGAATTGTCAAGGCATAGGCACATCTACACACCTAGACAAATAAGTAATACAAGTCCTCTTAAACATTTATAAGATATTCACTAGCCGAATAACATGCTATTTATCATTCAATTCACATTTAAAACAATAAGAATAGACATAGCATGGGATAGAATCAATGAATCAAGTCAAATGAATGGATATCATGCAAACTAGACTCATCAAGTGAGCATAGACACAAAGAACACATGATATAAGAATACAAAGGCAAAATAGTCAAAAGGACTATGCAAGGACAACAATTAATAGAAATGAAATGCCAAGTAAAGTTGTCAAAGACTTGAAAATAAACCATATGCAAGTAAATACCAGAGTTAAACAAGTGATACTGACACTAGGCTAAGTAGTAGTGATTTAGGTCCTAGAGCGATGTGAACATGTCACTCCGACTCAATAATCAAATAACACAAGAGACTCTAACCCAAGTGTTACCAGGGACTCTAACCCCGGTGTGTAGACCACCTCAGGGACTCTAACCCTGAGTGTCATACAGTGTCAAATAACATGTGCCGACATCCCCAGGGACTCTAACCCCGTGAGTCGCGCATACCTCGATCGAGTACGGGACCTTAACGCGAAAACTACTTTTAAAATTTCAAGAAATACCAAGTATGGATTGTTAAGGGATAGGCACATCTACACACCTAAACAAATAAGGAATACAAGTCCTCTGAAACATTTATAAGATATACACTAGCTTAATAGCATGCTATTTATCATTCAATTCACATTTAAAACAACAAGAATAGACATAGAATGTGATAGAATCAATGGATCAAATCAAATGAATGGATATCATGTAAACTAGACTCATCAAGTGAGCATAGACACAAAGAACACATGATATAAGAATACAAAGGCAAAATAGTCAAAAGGACTATGCAAGGACAACAATTAATAGAAATGAAATGCCAAGTAAAGTTGTCAAAGACTTGAAAATAAACCATATGCAAGTAAATACCAGAGTTAAACAAGTGATACTGACACTAGGCTAAGTAGTAGTGATTTAGGTCCGGTCGGCAGTGAAACATGTCACTCCGACTCAATAATCATATAGCACAAGGGACTCTAACCCAAGTTTTACAAGGGACTCTAACCCCAGTGTGTAGAGCACGTCAGGGACTCTATCCCCGAGTGTCATACATTGTCACGTAACATGTGCCGGCTTCCCCAGGGACTCTAACCCTGTGAGTCGTGCACACCTCGATCGAGCACGGGACCTAAATGCGAAAACTACTTTTTAAATTTCAAGAAATACCAAGTATGGATTGTCAAGGCATAGGCTCATCTACACACCTAAACAAATAAGGAATACAAGTCCTCTTAAACATTTATAAGATATTCACTAGTCGAATAGCATGCTATTTATCATTCAATTCACATTTAAAACAACAAGAATAGACATAGCATGGGATAGAATCAATGAATCAAATCAAATGAATGAATATCATGTAAACTAGACTCATCAAGTGAGCATAGACACAAAGAACATATGATAAAAAAATACAGGCAAAATAGTCAAAAGGACTATGCAAGGACGACAATTAATAGAAATGAAATGCTAAGTAAAGTTGCCATTGGGTATACTTACAACAACAAAGTAAAGTCCTAGCTTTACTGGCCTCTCGATACTCCAACTCTTGCATTCGCTCTCCCGTACCCTTTTCCTAAGTTCCCGAGTTTGGTGTCTCATTAGTTCAAATATAGTGAGTTTAAGCTCAATTTAGTTTGTTTATTGTGTATTCAAATTGGGAGAAATAGATTTTCTAAATCCGCTGGTCGGATTAAATTCCAATTTGACATATGTTTAGTAAAATCATGATATCTCTTTCATTTTAAATCATAATTTTTCAAACTAAACCTTTTCGGAAAGCTAAGAGAGATACCAACAATAATTTTACTGATATTATGACGGCCCCTCTCCTAATCTAGGGCAGTGCCCTGCCTAATCCCGTAATTAAGCCCTAATCATATCCACGCAGGACTTAACTACGTATTAGTCAGCCTTTACAACCTAGACGCCACTTTTCTCGTGTTCAGGATAAGTAATACACTAGTCCCACCAGTTTATAAAATTTAGAGTTAATTAAAACTTTTTATTAAATTAATTAATTAGCGGAAGCAATTAGTAACTTATGCGGAAGCCATTTATAAAATCTTAAGTGTGGAAAACTAGGAAATGACATCACATATATAAAGTCGTCAAAATGCATTGAAACATTAAAATAGTCTAAAGTCAAGCCGGGGAAACTAACGCTCAACCCAATATACAACCCCAAATAGTATCTGAAAGACATATAACATATACAATCAAAATACCAAAAGAAGACCTACAATCGATGCATAGACGCGCCGCGGGCTCAGGGATATTCGCCGATCTTTTCCTTGCCCGGCCTGCTGGTAGACGGCTCTGCACCTACCGTCATAAAAAGGACGGCGAGTACAAGAATAAAATAGTAATCCCCGATGACAAGTTTAATTTGCATTTCCAAATATTCAAATGGTATTTAAAAGCATATAAATGGGAAAACTGGAAAATAAACCATATGCGAGTAAATACCTAGAGTTAAACAAGTGATACTGACACTAGGCTAAGTAGTGGTGATTTAGGTCCGGTTGGCAGTGAAACATGTCACTCCGACTCAATAATCATATAGCACAAGAAACTCTAACCCAAGTGTTACCAGTGACTCTAACCCCGGTGTGCATACCACCTCAGGGACTCTAACCCCGAGTGTCATACAATGTCAAGTAACATGTGCCGACATCCCCAGGGACTCTAACCCTGTGAGTCGCGCACATCTCGATCGAGTATGGAACCTAAATGCGAAAACTACTTTTTAAAATTTCGAGAAATACCAAGTATGGATTGTCAAGGCATAGGCACATCTACACACCTAAACAAATAAGGAATACAAGTCATCTTAAACATTTAGAAGATATTCACTAGCCTAATAGCATGCAATTTATCATTCAATTCACATTTAAAACAACAAGAATAGACATAGAATGGGATATAATCAATGAATCAAATCAAATGAATGGATATCATGCAAACTAGACTCATCAAATGAGCATAGACACAAATATAGTGGGTTTATCCTCAATTTAGTGGTTTTTATTGTGTATTCGAATTGGTTCAATAGACTTTAAATCAATCTTCCTAAATCAGCCCTTAAAGACTAAGTTAAGTTTCAATTTCAGTCCTACATTTTAATGCACTTTTAGGAATGAAATGTTCTAAATATCAAAATCCTCCATCAGTACAATTATAGTTGGTCTCTCTCTTAGCTTTCTAGAAAGGTTTAGTTTTCAGAATTCTGATTTAAAATGAAAGAGATGTCATGACTTTACTAAACATAAGTCTAATTGGAATTTAATCCGACCAGCGAATTTAGAAAATCTATTTCTCCTAATCTATAGTCTCTAAAAATACGATTTTTGGTCACAAGGTAGAAAAGATAATCAAATATAACATACCAAAAGATCAGCATATTTGAATAAGTATTTAGGTAGTTATGCCCTTAACAGGTTTAGTATCATAACTTTCCTTTTTAATTCCAGTACCTATTTGTAGAGCATGTTTGGATATAAAAACAATAGAATCAGAATACCTTCAGTTAAGAAAAGTAATTCCCCTTTAAATAGGCTTTTCAAATGCCACTAGTTTGGATCAATTTGGATCTAAAATGGGCAGATTATAACCAAATTACCCAGGTTGATTCCTAATAAAACATGCAGAATTCTAGTTTTGGTGTTGGAACTTCAAAAATTCATATCTTTATGATTTCAAAAACAAATTAAGAACTTCAATATAGCTGGATTATCAGCTTGAAATGAGGAATCTAAATATATAAATCAATTGCAAATACTCAATCATCTACCATCTTAAATTAGCTTAAAACAAGAACTTGTTCTAATTTCAACTAAAAATATGTGTACCTAGTTGATGTAGCACCCTAGCTTGAGAATTTCTCACCAACTCCAATGGATTCCTTCAACACCTTGATGATTCACTCATCTCCAGCAATTCCATATTCTTCTCCTGCAAAAATGAATGAGTGATTTGGTTTGCATGTTGTTTGATCACTAATATTATATATTAAGGTGATGTTCCTTCTTAGCCCTTGATCTCCATGGTTTTATGTATCCCGATGAACATCTAATGGTCCACCTCTTGCCATATATCCAACTAACTCCCACTATCTTAACCTCAAGTGACACCATTTCATTACTCACCTAGTTCCTAGATGTGCCATTGTGTATCTCTAGACCAATCTTATGCTTTCCATTTAATTTACTCAACTATAGGCCTTTAATTTGATTTACATTAACAAACACAATCATAGGCTTATAAGTAATTCCTTATTTCATATTAGTATTAAATAAGACTTACCAAAATGCTAACTACCCGGTTCCCCAGCTCGCACGCTACTCGAGGCGTGTCCCCGCTCTCGTCTCGACGCCTACAACTATACAAACCGACTTAGTAAGTCTACACAATACATAACACTAGCCATACATCAATACAAAAATATAATATACCTCGGACACGTGCCTTAGTCGGTTCACGTATCACAGTGTAGGTCCCACGTCAAGGGTCGTTGATCCTGATTAAGGAATTAAAATGTGACAAATATTCCCAACAAAATGAAAATCCCGTCCTCGAAATTAAGTTTAAGTTACAGTTCTACCTGACTCGAATAGGTACGGGAATATATCTCGCATGTAGTCCTCTCGCTCCCAAGTGAGTTCCGTGTCATCGTGGAACTGCCACTTGACGAGTACATTCGGGATGGACTTGCTCCTCAACTGTTGTACCTTCCGATCTATAATCTGAATGGGCTTCTCCTCGTAAGATATGTCCTCGCTCAGGTCGATCTAACTTTAGTCAATTGTCGGTTGCACGTCTGCCTTCGATTCGGCTAGTCAAAGCATCTAAATGTGGAACACTGGATGGACCCCTGACATCTGTGGAGACAATTCAAGCTCGTATGCCACTTTCCCGACTTGTTTCATAATTATGAAAGGCCCGATGTACCTCGGTGCAAGCTTGCCTTTCACTCCAAATCTCTGAAGACCCTTCCGAGGGGAAACCTTTAAATAGATAAAGGCTCCCTCGGAATACACGAGATCATTGTGATACTTATCTACATATCTCTTTTGTCTCTCCTGTGCTCCTATGAGTCTCTGACGGATCAGTTTGACCTTTTCCGTGTGGTCAACAACAATTTAAGGCCCCACTACCTCTCGGTCCTCTGGCTCGGCCCAATACGATGGCGAGCGACACGGTCTGCCAAACAAAGCCTCAAATTGCGTCATCTCAATGCTAGCCTGATAACTGTTGTTGTAAGCGAACTCACACAACAGTAGGTACTCCGCCCAAGATCTGCCAAACTCCAACATGCATGCCCGCAACATGTCATCGAGGACCTGAATCAATCTCTCGATCTACCCGTCGATCCCGAGGGTGGAAAGTCGTATCGAATCTTGTAGGCGCGTGCGTCATCGTCTACTCTTGCAAACTCCGCCACATCCTGGATGTATACGTAGCATCTCGATCTGACGTGATTGTCATGGTTCCCCGTGCAGCCTGATAATCTCTCTCTCGAACAGTACGCTCAGCTGATCGAACGTGTAATGCGATGCCACTAGCAGGAAATGAGCAGACTTCATCAGTTTATCAACTATAACCCAGATTGAGTCATGTCACCTCGCGGTCCTCGACAATCCTCTGACAAAATCCATAGAGATGTATTCCCACTTCCATAGAGGAATGGGAAGTGTCTGTAATAATCCCCCGGGTCTGCGATGCTCGGACTTCACTTGCTGATAAATACCATAGTTCATGATGAATCTAGACACGTCTGCCTTCATCTCAGGCCACCAGAAATGTCTCCTCGTATCGTGGTACATTTTAGTCCTGCCTGGATGTACGGTGAATCTGGAACGGTGCGACTCCTGAACGATCTCATCTCTCAGCTCCGGCACCTCTGGTATCCACAACCTGCCCAGTTATCTCAAACGTTGATATGTCGTCTCTGCCCAATCTGTACACTCTGCACTATATGATAACTCGCTGAATATCGAGTACAATCGGTCGGTCCTCTGACCCTTTGACACTCGCAGTGTAGACACGGTTTGTAGTCTCATCTATGCGCAAATCATCACCAGAGTATCGGTAGGAACCACTTGTCTGACATGCTGTCGCAGCTGCTCGAGTAATTCGTACTCATGCATCATGTGACCTCTGACCACCCGGCATCTCTAGTCAGTCTCCTTCTCAGCGCATCTGCGACTACGTTCGCTTTTCCTAGGTGATACTCCAAGGAAAAGTGGTAGTCCTTCAAGAGCTCCAACCATCTACGTTGTCTCATGTTCAGCTCTTTCTGTGTGAAGAGATATTTCAGACTCTTGTGATCAGTGACGAGTGTGAATCTCTCTCCATACAAAAGGTGTCTCCAAGTCTTCAGCGCAGATACAACCGCTGCTAACTCTAGATTGTGTGTGGGGTAGTTCTTCTCATGTATCTTTAACTGTCTCGATGCGTATGCCACAACACCGCTGCCCTGCATCAACACACAACCTAGACCCGTATGAGAAGCATCTGTGTACACTAGTAATTCATGTCCAGCCTCTGGCAGTACTAACACTAGCGCGCTAGTTAATAAACTCTTCAACTGAGGAAATGCAGCCTCGCACTTCTCAGTCCACTCATAAGCAACATCCTTTTGTGTCAGCCTCGTCATCGGTGAAGCGATCTTTGAGAAATCCTTCACGAATCTGAGGTAGTATCCTGCTAACCCTTGAAAGCTCCTGATCTCCGGTACTGATGTTGGTGCCGGCCAATCCATGATCGTTTGGCCAAGTCTACTGCAATCCATGCTACTCCAACAATGTGCCCCAAGAACTTGACCTCTGCAAGCTAGATCCGACTACTACCCTTAACTTGTTTTATTTTCGGTCGCTTAGTTGATGAGTTGGGTTTGAAACCCACTAGACTAGAAAGGCTGAAGGACAATAAAAAAAGACTGATTCACATTTTTGCGGATATACTTGCGAATGTGTGTGTTAGATATGGTGGACCAGGTCAATGGTACCAGATTCGCCAAACATGCGTACTTAAACCCCAAGGCGCGTGTTCTACTCTAGAGAGGCGAAAGACTGTTCCCAATATATGTTTCGAGGATGTTGCCCTGACATATATTAGGGGAAGGACATAGATGGTGTGGGAGGTCGCATAGGTGCACCCACACTGCTTTGGAGGTCTCGGAGGAGCCTAGCTCGTCGCAGAGGAGCCCAGCCCGCTGGCTTAGACCGGCAGGGGTATGGCCTTGGGCGAGTATGGCCTTGGGCCTTCACAAAAAAAAAGGTGAATTGCTTCAATTTCGACGACGAAATTCTAATTAGTTGGGAAGACCGTAATGGCCCTAAAAATCTAATTCGTGCCATGTGCCATTTCAGGGTCGTATGTGGGACCCACTCGTCGTAATCCGGATCGAAATTGATGCGAAACAGGGTCAAGTTAAGGTTTAGACGCGGTGTACCCGTGTTTCGGAGTGCAATGGTATTTTCGTCAATTTTTGGCAAAAACAGGGTATTTTTCAGGGTTTAATTCGGACATAAAATCGAGGAAAAAAAAAAAAAAAAAAAAAAAAAGGATCGGATAATAAGAGACAGGAGAGAAGAGAGAGGAAAGAGAGAGAAAGAGAGGGGAGAGGAGAGAGAGAGAGAAGAGAGAGAGAGAGAGAAACAGAGAGAGAGAGAGAGAGAGAGACGACGGAGAAGGAGAGAAGCCGCCGGGGAAGGGAAGAAGAAGAAGGGACGGCGGCTCGCGGGCGACGGACCATCGAAGGATCGACGCAGGGGACCAGCGCGGCGGCGGCGGCAGCAACGAACCGAGCGCGGCTGGCCTAGCGAGCGATCGAGGCGGCGGTTGAGACGAAACCGCGGACTAGGTGGCGCGGCTCTGACGACGACTACGACGCAGCGGCTGTCCACCAGACGCCGGCGAGAAACCGCTCCAGCGCGTCGGCGCGGCTCCAGCAAAGCGGCGCAGCAGCGAGCGAGCTGCCGCGCAAGCGACGACAAAGGCAGCAAGCGCGCGCGGTGAACGACGTGGGGCAACGGCGCGGTGGCGCGTTGCCGGACCGATTGATCCCCGATTAGACACAACAACAGTGGACAAGGCGTCGTGACTTCGATGAAGCTCGACGACGCGATGGGTTGGTCGCGAAGAAGACGATAGGCGTAGGCAATGGTGAGGTCCTAAACCATATTTTGGTGTTGGCATCGAGTGATTTCGTGGCCTTTATTATGGAATTTTTCTGATTTAATCGCGAACATATTGATTTGAATGACTTAAGTAACTTAAATGGTATAAATGGACACCAGGGACTTATGAGGCTATAGTCGGGTGTCGTGTGCTCATATCGAGGCGTGAGCGGGACGTTTTGAGGACGATTCGCGATTTCTCAAGGTAAGTAAACCAGCTAGGAAATGCACATATTTCATTTGAACTTATATTTTATTGATATTGTATTGTGTCCCTCCATTGGAATTTCCACCCATTTATGAGTGTCCGAGGGTCAAGTGAGTCATACGAGTGTCTCGAATTGGAGTGGTTGTCGGCTTGCAACCGGGGCCATGACCTCGAGTCACTTGAGTATTTGGTCGGAATGAGATGTGTTTTATCCGGGGCACTGTTGATATCCCTCATTCGCGACGGTCTAGGTACAGCAGGCGATGTCGCGTCCTAAGACCCAAGTCTGTTTGGCGTTGCCGCTACTCTATGACCCCGACCCTGTGGTACCCGCACTCGGTGGTCTTGGACTACTTGGGCACCTCTCTATTGTTTCCTTCGACACTCATTTCTCGTTGTACTTTCATTTTTACAGTCTTATTATCATGCATTCCATACAACTTTCTTTTTATCCGCATGACATTTAGACTGCTTCATTTATTTTGAATTACTGTTTAGATCCTACTGGCTTTTACTTACCTGGACTCGGCATTCTTGTGTTTGACCGAGTGCAGATCTGCAGCCGAGCAAGGGCAAGACGCCGACATTTGGAAATCTACCTTCGTACACGTTTGTAGGTTTTTGGCTTTTTGTATTACTTATATATGTTGTTATCACACTTGGGACACTTATTTGGGTTGAGAGATACACACGACTGATATATCATTTTTGTTTAGTTATAACACTTGACACGAGATATACATGTTTATAAGGTTCCACAATTAGGTTGTCCAACTCTTTTACAATTATTGTTGGGTTATTGTATTAATTGCTTCCGCTAAATTGTAAAACTTGAAAAATACTAATAACTCAACTTAAAATTTTGAATTTACTTATAATGATGGATTGAAAGGCTGACTAGGCTTGCGTTGACCTTGCGATACTGGCTCAGGGGTCTACGTGGGCTTAGGCCGGGCGGTGCCCAGTTGGTATCAGAGACTAAGTTTAATTTGCATTTCCAAATATTCAAAAGGTATTTAGAAGCATATAAATGAGAAAACTAGAAAATAAACCATATGCGAGTAAATACCAAAGTTAAACAAGTGATACTGACACTAGGCTAAGTAGTGGTGATTTAGGTCCGGTCGGCAGTGAAACATGTCACTCCCAATCAATAATCATATAGCACAAGGGACTCTAACCCAAGTGTTACCAGGGACTCTAACCCCGGTGTGTAGACCACCTTAGGGACTCTAACCCCGAGTGTCATACAGTGTCAAGTAACATGTGCTGACATCTCTAGGGACTCTAACCCCATGAGTCGCGCACACCTCGATCGAGTACGTGACCTAAATGCGAAAACTACTTTTAAAGTTTCAAGAAATACCAAGTATGGATTGTCAAGGCATAGACACATCTACACACCTAAACAAATAAGGAATACAAGTCCTCTTAAACATTTATAAGATATTCACTAACCTAATAACATGCTATTTATCATTCAATTCACATTTAAAACAACAAGAATAGACATAACATGGGATAAAATCAATGAATCAAATCAAATGAATGGATATCATGCAAACTAGACTCATCAAGTAAGCATAGACACAAAGAACACATGATATAAGAATACAAAGGCAAAATAGTCAAAAGGACTATGCAAGGACAAAAATTAATAGAAATGAAATGCCAAGTAAAGTTGCCATTGGGTATACTCACCACTACAAAGTAAAGTCCTAGCTTTACTGGCCTCCCGATACTTCAACTCTTGTATTCGCTCTCCTGTACCTTTTTCCTAAGTTCCTGAGTTTGGTGTCTCATTAGTTCAAACATAGTGGGTTTAAGCTCAATTTAGTGTGTTTATTGTGTATTCAAATTGGTTCAATAGACTTTAAATCAATCTTCCTAAACCAGTCCTTAAAGACTAAATTAAGTTTCAATTTCATTCCTACAATTTAACGCACTTTTAAGCATGAAATGGTCTAAATATCGAAATCCTCCATCACTACAATTATTCTTGTTCTCTCTCTTAGCTTTGCGGAAAGGTTAGTTTGCAAAATTATGATTTAAAATGAAAGATATATCATGATTTTACTAAACATAGGTCAAATTGGAATTTAATCCGACCATCGGATTTAGAAAATCCATTTCTCCCAATCTATAGTTCTTAAAATTGTGATTTTTGGTCACAAGGCAGAAATCATATCCAAATACAACATACTAAAAGATTAGATCATTTGGATAAGTAGTTATGGAGTTATACCCTTAACAAATTTATTTTCAAAACTTTCATTTATAATTTCAGCACCTACTTGTAGAGCATGTTTGGAAATAAAAACATTTCAATCAAAAAATCTTCAGTTAAGCAAAGTTATTACCCTTTAAATAATATTTCAAACGCCACTAGTTTGGATCAATTTGGATTTAAAATTAGCATATTATGACAAAATTACCCAAGTTAATTCCTAATACAAGATGCAGAATTCTAGTTTTGGTGTTGCAACTTCAAAAATTCATATCTTTATGATTTCAAAACCAAATTAAGAACTTCAATATAGCTGGATTATCAGCTTGAAATGAAAAATCTAAATATATAAATCAATTATAAATACTCAATCATCTACAATCTGAAATTAGAGTAAAACCAGAACTTGTTCTAATTCCAACTAAAACACTGTGTACCTAGTTGATGTAGCACCCTAGCTTGAGAGTTTCTCACCAACTCCCATGGATTCCTTCAACACCTTGATGATTCACTCATCTCCAGCAATTCCTTCTTCTTCTCCAGCAAAAATGAATGAGTGATTTTTTTTTTGCATGTTGTTTGATCACTAATATTATATATTCAGGTGATGTTCCTTCCTAGCCCTTGATCTCCATGGATTTATGTATCACGAGGAATATCTAATGGTCCACCTCTTGCCATATATCCCACTAACTCCCACTAACTCAACCTCAAGTGACACCA
The DNA here is from genome assembly GCA_039657325.1 of Stephania cephalantha. Lineage (NCBI taxonomy): Eukaryota > Viridiplantae > Streptophyta > Magnoliopsida > Ranunculales > Menispermaceae > Stephania > Stephania cephalantha. Next base: position 19,838,711 of record CM077576.1, read on the forward strand.
TTTCATTACTCACCAAGTTCCTAGATGTGCCAATGTGTATCTCTAGACCAATCTTATGCTTTCCATTTAATTTACTCAACTATAGGCCTTTAATTTGATTTACATTAACAAACACCACCATAGACTTATAAGTAATTCCTTATTTCATATTAGTATTAAATAAGACTTACAAAAAATGCTAACTACCCGTTCCCCGACTCGCACGCTACTCGAGGCGTGTCCCCGCTCTCGTCTCGACGCCTACAACTGTACAAACCGACTTAGTAAGTCTACACAATACATAACACTAGGCATACATCAATACAAAAATACAATATACCTCGGCTACGTGCCTCGGTCGGTGCACGTATCACAGTGTAGGTCCTACGTCAAGGTCGGTGATCCTAATTAAGGAGTTAAAACGGGGGTTAGAGATTTGGGCCGTGACAAATATTCCCAACAAAATAAAAATTTCGTCCTCGAAATTAATTTTAAGTTTTGGTTCTACCTGACTCGAACAGGTACGAGAATCTATCTCGCATGTAGTCCTCCCGCTCCCAAGTGAGTTCCGTGTCATCATGGAACTGCCACTTGACGAGTACCTTCGGGATGGACTTGATCCTCAACTGTTGTACCTTTCGATCTAGGATCTGAATGGGCTGCTTCTCGTAAGAGATGTCCTCGCTCAGGTCGATCTAACTCAAGTCAACTATCGGTCGCACGCCTGCCTTCGACTCGGCTAGTCGAAGCATCGAAATGTGGAACACTGGATGGACCCCTGACATCTGTGGAGCCAATTCAAGCTCGTATGCCACTTTTCCGACCCGTTTCTTAATCATGAAAGGAGCGATATACCTCGGTGCAAGCTTGCCTTTCACCCTAAATCTCTGAAGACCTTCCGAGGGGAAACCTTTAAATAGAACAAGTTCTTTAAATGAGGGGAAACCTTTAAATACTCAATCATCTATCATGAGACAGCGCATATGGTTGGAGTTCTCGAAGGACCACGAATTTTCCTTAGAGTATCACCCAGGAAAAGCGAACGTAGTTGCAGATGCGCTGAGTAGGAGACCGAGTAGAGATGCTGAGGTGGTCAGATGTCACATGATGCATGAGTATGGATTACTCGAGGCGGCGACGACGGCATGTCAGACAGAGGTTCCTACCGATACTCAGGTGATGATTTGCGCACAGATGAGACTACATATCGTGTCTACACAATGAGTGTCTGAGGGTCAGAGGACTGACCGATTGTACTCGAGATTCAGCGAGTTAACGCAGAGTGCAGAGTGTACAGATTGGGCAGAGACGACATATCAGTGTCTGAGATACCCGGGCAGGTTGTGGATACCAGAGGTACTGGAGCTGAGAGATGAGATCCTTTAGGAGTCGCACCGTTCCAGATTTACCGTACATCCAGGCAGGACTAAGATGTACCACGACATGAGGAGACATTTCTGGTGGCCTGGGATGAAGGAAGACGTGTCTAGAATCATCAGGAACTGTGGTATCTGTCAGCAAGTTAAGTCCGAGCATCGCAGACCCGGGGGATTACTACAGCCGCTTCCAATTCCTTGATGGAAGTGGGAAGACATCTCTATGGATTTTGTCGGAGGATTGCCGAGGACCGCGAGGAGACATGACTCAATCTTTGTTATAGTTGACAAACTGACGAAGTCTGCTCAAAACACTGCCAGTGGCATCGCATTACACATTCGATCAGCTGAGCGTACTATTAGAGAGAGAGATTATCAGACTGCACGGGGTACCAATGACGATCACGTCAGACCGAGATGATAAGTATACATATAGGATGTGGCGGAGTATGCAAGAGCAGTACGGTACGCACCTATAGTTCAGTACGGCTTTCCACCCTCAGATCGAAGGGCAAACTGAGAGATTGATTCAGGTCCTCGATGACATGTTGCGGGCATGCGTGTTCGAGTTTGGCGGATCTTTGGCAGAGTACCTACCGTTGTGTGTGTTCTCTTACAATAACAGTTATCAGGCTAGCATTGTGATGGCGCCATTTTAGGCTTGGTATGGCAGACCGTGTCGCTCGCCATCGTGTTGGGTTGAGCTAGAGGACTGGGAGATAGTGGGGCCTGAAATTGTTGTTGACCACACCGAAAAGGTCAAACTTGTCCGTCAGAGAATCAGAGGAGCACAGAAGAGACAGAAGAGATATGTAGATAAGTATCGCGGTGATCTCGCGTATTCCGAGGGAGCCTTTGTTTATTTAAAGGTTTCCCCTCGAAAGGGTCTTCACGGATTTGGGGTGAAAGGCAAGCTTGCATCGAGGTACATCGGACCTTTCATGATTAAGAAACGGGTCGGGAAAGTGGCATACGAGCTTGAATTGCCTCCACAGATGTCGAGGGTCCATCCAGTGTTCCACATTTCGATGCTTCGACTAGCCGAGTCGAAGGCAGGCGTGCGACTGACAGTTGACTTGAATCAGATCGACCTGAGCGATGACATCTCTTACGAGGAGCAGACCATCCAGATCCTAGATCAGAAGGTACAACAGTTGATGAGCAAGTTCATCCCGAAGGTACTCGTCAAGTGGCAGTTCCACGATGACACGGAACTCACTTAGGAGCGGGAGGACTACATGCGAGATAGATTCCCGTACTTGTTCGAGTCAGGTAGAATTGTAACTTAAACTTAATTTCGAGGACGAAATTTTCATTTTGTTGGGAATATTTGTCACGGCCCAAATCTCTAACCCCCGTTTAAATTCCTTAATCAGGATCACCAACCCTTGATGTTGGACCAACACTGTGATACGTGCATCAACCGAGGCACGTGGCTGAGTTATAATGTGTTTTTGTATTGATGTATGCCTAGTGTTATGTATTGTGTAGACTTACTAAGTCGGTATATACAGTTGTAGGTGTCGAGATGAGAGCAGGGACACGCCTCGATTAGCGTGCGAGCCGGAGAACCTGGTAGTTAGCATTTTGGTAAGTCTTATTTAATACTAATATGAAATAAGGAATTACTTATAAGCCTATGGTTGTGTTTGTTAATGTAAATCAAATTAAAGGCCTATAGTTGAGTAAATTAAATGGAAAGCATAAGATTGGTCTAGAGATACACATTGGCACATCTAGGAACTAGGTGAGTAATGAAACTAGGTGAGTAATGAAATGGTGTTACTTGAGGTTGAGATAGTGGGAGTTAGTGGGATATATGGAAAGAGGTGGACCATTAGATGTTCCTAGGGATACATAAATCCATGGAGATCAAGGGCTAAGAAGGAACATCACCTTAATATATAATATTAGTGATCAAACAACATGCAAACCAAGTCACTCATTCATTTTTCCTGGAGAAGAAGAAGGAATTGCTGGAGATGAGTGAATCATCAAGGTGTTGAAGGAATCCATGGGAGTTGGTGAGAAATTCTCAAGCTAGGGTGCTACATCAACTAGGTACACAGTGTTTTAGTTGAAATTAGAACAAGTTCTGGTTTTAGGCTAATTTCAGATGGTAGATGATTGAGTATTTGCAATTGATTTATATATTTAGATTCCTCATTTCAAGCTGATAATCCAGCTATATTGAAGTTCTTAATTTGGTTTTGAAATCATAAAGATATGAATTTTTGAAGTTGCAACACCAAAACTAGAATTCTGCATATTGTATTATGAATCAACCTGGGTAATTTGGTCATAATCTGCCCATTTTAGATCCAAATTGATCCAAACCAGTGGCATTTGAAAGCTTATTTAAAGATGAATAACTTTTCTTAAACGAGGGTATTCTGGTTCAAATGTTTTTACATCCAAACATGCTCAACAAATAGGTACTGGAATTAAAAAGAAAGTTTTGAACTAATATTGTTAAGGGCATAAATCTCTAACTACATGTCCAAACAAGCTGATATTTTAGTATGTTTTATTTGGGTATATTTTCTGCCTTGTGACAAAAAAATTAGATTTTTAGGAACTATATATTAGGAGAAATAGATTTTCTAATCCGCTGGTCGGATTAAGTTCCAATTAGACCTATGTTTAGTAAAATCATGACATCTCTTTCATTTTAAATCAGAATTTTGAAAACTATACCGTTCCATAAAGCTAAGAGAGAGACCAACAATAATTGTACTGATGGTGGATTTACATATTTGGAACATTGCATGCCTAAAAGTGCATTAAAATGTATGACTGAAATTGAAACTTAATTTAGTCTTAAGGGGCTGATTTAGGAAGATTGATTGAAAGTCTATTGAACCAATTTGAATACACAATAAACACACTAAATTGAGCTTAAACCCACTATATTTGAACTAATGAGACACCAAACTCAGGAACTGAGAGCGAATACAAAAGTTGGAGTATCGGGATGCCAGTAAAGCTAAGACTTTACATTGTTGTGGTGAGTATACCCAATGACAACTTTACTTGGCATTTCATTTCTATTAATTATTGTCCTTGCATAGTCCTTTTGACTATTTTGCCTTTGTATTCTTATATCATGCGTTCTTTATGTCTATGCTCACTTGATGAGTCTAGTTTGCATGATATCTATTCATTTGATTTGATTCATTGATAATATCCCATGCTATGTCTATTCTTGTTGTTTTAGATGTGAATTGAATGATAAATAGCATGCTATTAGGCTAGTGAATATCTTATAAATGTTTAAGATGACTTATATTCCTTATTTGTTTAGGTGTGTAGATGTGCTTATGCCTTGACAATCCATGCTTGGTATTTCTTGAGATTTAAAAAGTAGATTTCGCATTTAGGCCCCGTACTCGATCGAGGTGTGCGCGACTCACGGGGTTAGAGTCCCTGGGGATGTCGTCACATGTTACCTGACACTGTATGACACTTGGGGTTAGAGTCCCTGAGGTGGTCTACACATTGGGGTTAGAGTCCCTGGTAACACTTGGGTTAGAGTCCCTTGTGTTATATGATTATTGAGTCGGAGTGACATGTTTCTCTGCCGACCGGACCTAAATCCCCACTACTTAGCCTAGTGTCAGTATCACTTGTTTAACTCTGGTATTTACTCGCATACGGTTTTATTTTCTAGTTTTCCCATTTATATGCTTTTAAATACCATTTGAATATTTGGAAATGCAAATTAAACTTGTCATCGGGGATTACTGTTTTATTCTCGTACTCAACGTCCTTTTTATGATGGTGGGTGCAGAGCCGTCTACCAGCAAGCTGGGCAAATATAAGATCGGCGATTATCCCTGAGCCCGCGGTGCGTCACTGCATCGATCGTAGGTCATCTTTTGGTATTTTGATTGTATATGTGATATATGTCTTTCAGATACTATTTGGGGTTGTATATTGGGTTGAGCATTAGTTTCTCCGACTTGACTTAGACTATTTTACTGTTTCTCTGCATCTTGAGGACTTTATATATGTGATGTCATTTCCTGGTTTTCTACACTTAGGATTTTATAAATAGCTTCTGCATAAGTTACTAATTGCTTATGCATAATCAATAAGACTTCCGCTAATTAATTAATTTGATAAAAAGTTTTAATTAACTCTAAATTTTATAAACTGGTAGGACTAGTGTATTACTTATCCTGAACACGAGAAAAGAGGCGTCTAGGTTGTAAAGGCTAACTAATACGTAGTTAAGTCATGTGTGGATATGATTAGGGATTAATTACGGGATTAGGCCGGGCGGTGCCCTAGATTATGGCTCAAGTATCGAAATCCTCCCTTAGTACAATTATTATTGGTCTCTCTCTTAGCTTTCCTGAAAGGTTTATTTTTCAAAATTCTGATTTAAAATGAAAGAGATGTCATGATTTTACTAAACATAGGTCTAATTGGAACTTAATCTGACCAGCGGACTTAGAAAATCTATTTCTCCCAATATATAGTTCCTAAAAATGTGTTTTTTGTTCACAAGGCATTAAATTAACCTAAATATAACATACTAAAATATCAGCTCATTTGGATAAGTATTTAGGGAGTTATGCTCTTAACAATTTTAGCTTCAAGACTTTCCTTTTAAATTTCAGCACCTACTTGTAGAGCATGTTTGGACATAAAAACATTTGAATCAAAATACCTTCAGTTAATCGAAGTTACTCCCCTTTGAATAAGCTTTCAAATTCCACTAGTTTGGATCAATTTGGATCTAAAATGAGTAGATTATGACCAAATTACCCAGGTTGATTCCTAATACAACATGCAAAATTCTAGTTTTGGTGTTGCAACTTCAAAAATTGATATCTTTATGATTTCAAAACCAAATTAAGAACTTCAATATGGCTGGATTATCAGTTTGAAATGAGGAATCTAAATATATAAATCAATTGCAAATACTCAATCATCTATCATCTGAAATTAGCCTAAAACCAGAACTTGTTCTAATTTCAACTAAAAAGATGTGTACCAAGTTGATGTAGCACCCTAGCTTAAGAATTTCTCACCGACTCCCATGGATTCCTTCAACACCTTGATGATTCACTCCTCTCCAGCAACTCCTTCTTCTTCTCCAGCAAAAATGAATGAGTGATTTGGTTTGCATGTTGTTTGATCACTAATATTATATATTAAGGTGATGTTCCTTCTTAGCCCTTGATCTCCATGGATTTATGTATCCCGAGGAACATCTAATGGTCCACCTCTTGCCATATATCCCACTAACTCCCACTATCTCAACCTTAAGTGACACCATTTCATTACTCACTTAGTTCCTAGATGTGTCAATGTGTATCTCTAGACCAATCTTATGCTTTCCATTTAATTTACTCAACTATAGGCCTTTAATTTGATTTACATTAACAAACACAACCATAGGCTTATAAGTAATTCCTTATTTCATATTAAGACTTACCAAAATGCTAACTACCGGTTCCCCAGCTCGCACGCTACTCGAGACATGTCCCCGCTCTCGTCTCGACGCCTACAACTGTACAAACCGACTTTGTAAGTCTACACAATACATAACACTAGGCATACATCAATACAAAAATACAATATACCTCGGCCACGTGCCTCGGTCGGTGCACGTATCACAGTGTAGGTCCCACGTCAAGGGTCGGTGATCCCGATTAAGGAATTAAAACCGGGGTTAGAGATTTGGGCCATGACACATTGTGTCAATTACAAACACCCATCGAGAAAAATAAAAGTTCAGATGATTGAAAAAGAAAATACTGAAATAAAAATAGAAGAAGTCAAAATGGAAACTATGACTACTGGAGAAATTAAAAGCCATGCAAAGATCAAAAGATGAGAAGGTGTAATGTTTTTTATTTTAAACAATATATAATATGCTAAAAGTTCTTATTCGTTGAAAAAGCTTATAAATTAATTGATTCATGCAACCGGTATTGTTGATGAAATGATGAAAGGCACAATTAATTCAACATTAACTCCATCGAACTATATTTTCTTGCGGAGGTGGTCATAAGAAGTTAAATAATGAATCAAATTCAACGTATTTGTGTCTCAATTGCAACAAAAGTGGAGCAGTACAAAAAACAAGGTATTAACATAATTGTATGTCTCCCATTTAATTATTTAATAAATAGCAATGACATATTTCAAGTTTAAGTTGCAAGTGCGAACATAAGATCATTTGGACACTACAACGTTCATTTTGTTTGAAAATATTGCCCAAAAAATCATAGAAAATAAGCCTGTAAATCAAATATTGCAAAAGACATTCTCCATATGTTTTAAAAATTAAAGATAATTTTAATTTCATTTCAATCTTATATTAAAATATAACTTGCATTTAGTTTTCGTTTTTTTTTTACTTCAACTAGGATACGATTCCGTCTGAATTGAGCAAAATCGTAGGGAAGAAGTTTTACGTTCCAAATAAAACTCGGCTACTTCAATTTGAATCGAGAGAAATAGGATTATACGGTTTAAAAAAAAAATCATGCAGAGCATACTGATGAAAATGATCAAAATGAGGTATTTGTTAAATTCTTATATAAGTTTTAACATCAATCATTTAATATATTATAATATTGGATTTACTTGTCTTGAAATTTTTAGGAAAAAATGCAAATCAAGAAGGCGATGTCCACATTAAAATCGAAAGGAAGAGAAATTGTGTTGTTTTTAAATAATGTCGACATGAAAATCAAAAAGAAGAGAAATGATGTTGATTTTGAATATTCACAAAAGAAAAAATAAAAAAAAATGCTATTTGATTAAGTTGTATGGACTCAATTAAACAAGAATTGGATTATATTAAATATTTTTATCCAATAATATTATAAGGTATATTAATCAACTAACTCTTTCTTCCTTTGCAGCAACCACGATGATGAAGAAAAATCAACATCATAGTAGATTTGTTATTTTTCCAATTTTAATTAGTATTGGTTTTTTTCAATATTAAAAATATACAAAATATTAATTGTTGGGATTTGATACTTTCATTATCTACTTGAAATATTTATAATGATATATATATATATATATATATAGTATGACTATTAGCCACCTTTTACCCTATATCGTTGCCCTATTAACTTAATAATTTCTTAGACTAAATTACCCCTATTTAAAATTATATATAAACCCTTATTCTATTATCTATATCTCTTCCCACATTATTCCCCAAACTCACACCCCACCCTATATTAAAGTCCTATTCTATCCTCCACTCTCTACACCCTCTCATCTCTTCTCTTTTTCTACTATTCACTTTCTACACCCCTCCCTCATCTCCTTCTCCCTACACTCAACAACTCACCACCAACAATGTTGGGATTCGAATTCCAAAGTGTGGTAAGTTCTTACTTCAATACACATTGTAGAATATCATCTCATTATTTAATATGGTAAAAATTGTCACGGCCCAATAATTAATACACGTTTAATTCGTTAATTAGGACACAATGACCGTGACGTGGGACCCGCATGCGATACGTGTCATCTACCGAGGCACGGTGGCCGAGGTAAATGTTATATTTGTTGTGTTGTTTGCCTAGTGTATTGTATATGTGTAGACTACTATGTCATTTACGGGTATGCGAATACTGAGACGAGCGGGGACGCGCCTCGTGTTGCGTGCTTGACGTGGGCCGAGGCGAGCGGCTCGTGGGGTAAGTGTAATTAGTTAAATCAACTTTTAAAAAAAAATTAAATTAATTAAATGAAGATAATTTGTGGTGGGAAAGTAGCCACATATATATATATATATATATACACTTACCCCACGAGCCGCCGCTTCGGGCCCACGTCGACACGCAACACGAGGCAAGTCCCCGCTCGTCTCGGTATCTGCATACCCGTAAATGACATAGTAGTCTATACATATACAATACACTAGGCAAACAACACAACAAATATAACATTTACCTCGGCCACCGTGCCTCGGTAGTGACACGTATCGCACTGCGGGTCCCACGTCACGGGTCATTGTGTCTTAATTAACGAATTAAACGTGTATTAATTATTGGGCCGTGACAATAACGCTGTGGTGGAATCGATGTCGCTGGCTGTGGACAATCTCGACTGATGTGTCCCTCCTGACCACATCGATAACAAGTGACTGCTCTCGACTGAACATGTGTCCGATCCTGGGCCTACGCAGATGCATGTCTCTCGCCCAGTGCAGGAACTCGTCTCGTCCTCGTCCTCGTCCTCTACCTCTACCTCTGCCTCTACCACCATGCTGCTGACGTGAGGCTGGTGGTGCTGGTAAAGCTAGTAAAGTAGACGTAGTAGGAGGCGGCAATGCGGTCGATTGGTGGTGGTACGGAAGGTCTACCCACAATCGTGCAAAAGGTGTAGGAGGTGCTACATAAGGCACAATCGCCCCTTGAACACCCATATCCCATCTCCTCGGTCCTTTGCCTTTCTGTCTCCTCCGCTCATACTCGCCATCGATAAGGTGTTATCGCAGTACTTAAGGGTGTCCGTCGACCACTCGGCTCATATAATAAGTCTCGTGAGCAAGTGCACGCTCGAAAATCTCTCCCGGTGTCCCGACACCCGAACCGACCACGTAAAAAAACCAATATCCGACCTCGGTCCATCGCCAAAATGATATACATCATCGCATCCTCCTTCACAAGATCTCCCGACAAATCGCTCAAATAGTCGTATCTGTCTCGGAATCTCATCACTGTCTCGTCAGCTCCCTGTCTTAAGTTCATGAACTCTTTCCTCAACCGCTTCATCACCGCAGGTGGGAAGTACTGCTGATAGAACTTAGTTTTGAAGGCATCCCAAGACTCAAACTCTCCCTCAGCAGCTATCGTCGCACGCCACCACACATCGGCATCTCGCTGCAAGGTGTACGACGAGATCTCCGCTCTGAGTCTATCATCAATCTGCAAGACTCTATGTAACTTCTCCTGCGACAAGAACCACTTCTCAACCTTCTCAAAATCCCTCTGACCGTCAAAATATACGGGTTTCGATCGATGAAATCTTTCACCGGTGAACTACCGTCGTCGAACCGACTAATGAGGGTGTGGAAGATGGTGTCGACTTGTCTCCACCGCTTTGGAGTTGCTAGTATCGGTGTCGCGGGTGACAGCATCGGCACTACGATCGCATCTTGTAGTCGTCGTAGGTCTGTTGTACGAGTTGGAGGTGATGGTAGGTAGGGCAAAGTGGGAAGTCATCAGTGCAATGAAATCCGCCAGCTGCTGACCCTGAGCAGCTACTCGATCTGAAAGCCTCTGGAAATCCTCTGCTGATGGTATCGAAGGCTGGCTACCGCTCGCATCGGCATCATCTCTATCGCGTGAATCCGCCATCTCCGACTGCAAATGGAGAACGAACGCGAATCAGCTACTACGTGGATAATGCATATATACACATAACAAAATTAACATGTATATAATAAATATATCAAATCCCCAACTCACTTCCCAACTAATAGTTTCTAGGCGAGGAACATCTGGTTTTCCACATCTAACTAAAGTTTTCTAACTGCTACAATTTTTTTTTACATCTTTTAGTTGTTTCTAGCTGAACAATGTAGGTCGTTCACTACATATTGTAGTTGTGGTATCATATTGTAGAAACTCCATATTCTACAATCTTAAAGTCATGTTTTCTCAAATCCATGACGTTAATACTAACTGTATTGGTCTTTATAAACATGGCTATATAAGTACGCCAAGCTTTATAAACCTTGTCTCTGATACCAACTGTGACGGCCCCAACTACAAATAAGGGCACCGCCCGACCTAATCCCTTAATTAAGCCCTAATCTCCCCTATAGGACCTAACAAGGAATTAGTCAGCCTTAGTTAAACACCTACACACCTACCATTTATGATACCACCTACAGTTAACTTACTTACTCACTAGTGACTAACCTATGGTTGTCTATAAATCAGAGTTGCTAAATTTCTTTTTTTTTTGTTCTTAACAAATTATTCAGCGGAAGTCTTATTTAGTTACTAATGGAAATGAAATCCTAAGGCCTAACCTATTGTGGAAAAACCAAGAAATAAATAGCACATGCATATATAAAAAAACTTTATTCAAACCTACTTTTGAATGCTTAGGACATGTATATATATAATGTTGGATTTGGACATTCAAAGATCAAAAAATAATCTTGAAATGCGTAATGGAGCAAAGAGAGGTAAGCTTAAATCTTTTTTGGTGTTTTTCATTCAAAAAATTGAGTATTTCTCGTAATGGTGATGCGTCGTTTTTGTATAGGGCAGCAATTAAAAGAGTGGTCGCTGCCACCTATGTAAGTGGCATACGCTTAAGGCTGCTACCACCCACAACAACAACCATATGTATATGCCGCCACATGTGGTAGCGAAATAGAATAAATGTCGTTGTTATAGAGTGCAACGGCCCATAAAATATGTTACTACCATGTATGACAGCGACCCATAGAATGTGCATATCAATGTTCATTTGAGCAAATCTATATCGTTTCTTGATGGTTGTTGAATATGATGATTCATATGCCTATTTTTTTGGTTTTAGTGGTGGTGATGTGGTGCATAAGTAGTGGTGGATGAGATTATAAGTGAGCATGTATCTCAATATGATACTTGCATTGCCCAAAAAAATTGAAGAATCATTGATGAAGATGGAAAACTTGAGTAGGTACTTGTACACAGATTTAAAAGATTCATTTGAACAATGATGTGGTAGCGGAATAGAATAAATGTCGTTGTTATAGAGTGCAACGACCCATAAAATATGGTACTGTCATGTATGACAGCGGCCCATAGAATGTGCATATTGATATTCATTTAAACAAATTTGTATCATTTCTAAATGGTAGTTGCATATGATGATTCATATGCCTATTTTGTTGGTTTTAGTAGTGGTGGTGTAGTGCACATGTAATGGTGGATGAGATTGTTAGTGAGCATGTATCTCGGTATGATACTTGCATTGCCCAAAAAAATAGAAGAATCGTTGATGAAGATGGAAAGCTTAAGTAGGTATTTGTACATAGATTTAAAAGATTCATTTGAATAATGATGTTTTTATTTGAATGTGCATATCAATGACTGAGTGTTCCCTCTTTTCTTCGTTGACAGAGATCGAGCATTGAGGGGTCTGATAGCAATGGAGGCAACTTAGGGTTTGTGTGGGGCATAGCTTGAGGGTATATTGGGAAGTTTACTATTAGTTTTGGGGCGATCATTATATTTTAATTTATTATGGGGCTACTTATACTATAGAAATATTATGGGGGTTGATATAAGGTGGATAGTGGATAATAGATGCTCCCTATATATATTAAGCTTGCATTATTTATTATTTATTATTTTTTTATATTTTAATTTCAATTTCAATTTTGAATTAAAATGTTAAATTCTTATAATGCTAAATCAAGCAAATTACTCCACTACATATTTTGGATCATCTCAATGACGGAATGAACTATACTTCGTTTGGTAAATATTTTAACAAGTATAATCTAGGCCTCACCTCGCCATAGTTCATTTAGTAAAGCGCCATAGTTCATTTAGTAAAGAATAGTTCAATAAGTATAATTTGATCTCACCCCGTGAGGGGAAAAAAACTTTCTTCTCGACCAAGTTTCCTCTCCTCCTCCCTCCACACTAGGGTTTCTATCGCATCTGCCGTGTGGGCCCGACGGCACTGGGGTTGCTTCGGTGACCTCATGCCAGTTGGTGGCCCCCGAGATCTCATTTTCTCGCTTTTAGTTTTCCATTTTCTTTGTTGTTGTTGTTTTATCTTTCTCCTTTCCTATTTTGTTTTTCTTCTCCCTCAGTTTCTACTTTCATATTTGAGGGTCGAGCATCGATCGGAGGTACTCTTGTTGGTCAAAGTTACAAATCTTTCAGATCTACTTTTGTGCTCTTGAATGAAGGAGTTGAAAATGGAGACTTGTACTAGGAATGGTTGTTGCATAAGGGGTAAAGCCAGATCTTGAAGAAAAGGGAGGTTGGGGACAAGAAGAGCACTTCATTAGCCATGGCGCCCTCTAGGCAGACATGATCGATGACCGAGAACTCTTCTTGTCATTTTTTTGGGTGTTTTCTCTTCTATCTATTGATCTTCTATTAGAATGTGTGTTGTTGTTTTTATGTTGTTGTTGTTGAGTTTCAGTGTTTTTCCCTTTTGGAAGATCGTTTTCCCTTTATCGGGGCTATCTTTCGGTTCTAATCAGCTTTTCTCCCCCATCAAGTATGCCTTAGAGGCGTTGATGGTGTGTTGTTGTGAGGTTTATCTTGCCTTCGTTATTCTCATGGAGACCGTGCTTCTATATTGTATCATCGATGTAAGAGTTTTCACAAAATCAATGAATCTCATTGTGCCTTTGACAAAAAAAAAAAAAAAAAAAAAAAAATGATCTCACCCCCATGGAAGTTTGTACTAAATGAAGTGTTGGATGTTTATATCATAGTATTGATTATATGTACATATATAACATTTTTTTCTACAACCATATCGATATTTCGTCAGGAAGTTGATCACAATGACTCTATATATATTATAAAAAATATCATGTACATCTTAATCTTATCATTACTATTTGAAGAAATTATAATAGATTAATTGCATTTATGTCGTGTCTTTTTTTGGTAACATGTCATGTCTATTTGTACAAACATACCCCATAAAATTTAGTACTTACCTGACTTAGAGGTTATCTATGCTCCTCTTACTCTCCTTTGTGTTCTTACTGACCCATTCATGTTGTAGATGTGTTATTAAATTTTGAGACTTGGATTTTTTTACATATATAGACAAGACCAATTTTGTATCAACAAAAGTAAACAATTGTGCCATTATGAAGAATGTAATAATAATTAGTATTACAATGCCTTATAACCAATATCCTTCGGTATACGAATCAATACATATAATATGAATTTGTTTCCAAAACACAAAGATAGCAAAGAGATAATTGATGAAAACTATTACTATATTAAACAATTGTAATGAAAAATATTATTTATATCAAACTATTCTTTCAAAAACACAATTTCTTTCTAGTTCTAAATTCTGATTTCAAATTTTAGATTTAGTAGGAAATTGTTAGAATTAAAAAATAAATAATAAATAATAGAAATAAGCATATTTCAGAACTTATATTATTTAATATGCTTGCATAATGATGTATTTGATATACCAATTAATATTAGTACCAAAAAATATATATAATTAATATAAGCATGTCTTTTCATTGTGAAGTATTGATGACTATGCATGCACATCAACATATTGTGTAGTCATTTCACTTGTATTTTTTATTAATGGTACCCTTACTTGTCCATGTATTGTCAGGTTACTTGGAAACCTTTCAATGTACGTCAACTCTTCCATGTATTATCAATGTTGCTTGTGATGTGTTGTATGACTTGTGGTGTATGTATAACTTGTACGCATTGTATAAGTACATTTATCATCATTACTAAATTACTTATATAAAGGGTGCTAACCCCATTGTAATTCACACACTAATGTTGGAATGAAAATCTCAATATTTCTCAACTCTAGCTATCTTTTTTCTTTTCTCATCTTCTCTACTTGTTCTAGTAGTCTTTAATTCAAGCTTCTCATAATTTAGTTCTATAAATTATAGTTGACTTACAACTTAATTTACAAAATGTTATCAGCACGAGGTTGCTCCACACAAAGGAGATTTTGAAGTTCAAGAACGTTTTTAAGGAAACAAAATTAGAAAGGTATAAATTTTATTTGATTTACATAATGTTTGGTACCTCTTGGTGGAACCCTTTAAGTTAATGTGAAAGTTACCTTGTTTGGTCTTACATGTGAGGCCAATTCGTTCATATGTATTACTTTGATATAGTAAGTACATCAAATCATATGCTCAAGGATCGATTACGGCTTTGAGACAGAGGCCAAGACGTTCAAATACATCAAATCGTCATATGCCCACTACAACTAATTAAGCTCGTCTCTTCCTTCGTGTTCATGGAAGTGGAACTAAGACTTATTGCAACCCCTCATTAAGTTAGGACTAACTTTAGCATTGTCTATAGTTCACCAATGTGGGACAAAGGGAAGCAGCTGTCTCTCTTCCTTTTTAGTCCCACAATAAAGGGAAGAGATGGGACTACTAGGTCTAGAATTAAATTTTGTAAATTTTTAATCGCAATTGCTTAAAAAGGAGAATAAATATCACTCCTCTATAAATACCATGAGGTAGTGTCTTCATGTCTTGTCTTTGATAGCCATCCTCCAGTCCAGCATGTAGCTTTGGAAGGAAAACAATAAAAAGCAATTCAAACATAACAATGACATGCTCAATTTGTTTTACCAACCAATAAATAGTATATAACTAATAATGGTTTATGATCAATTGGCAATGTTTTTCTTTTTTATATTTATAAAATATAATAATATTCTATGTAAATTAATGCTCAAGGGTTTATATGCCCTTCATGACTTAGGTGTCTAGCATATTATGCTTATCTGATGATTTTATTTAGATAATTATTCGACTGTTCAAAAGGAAGTCCTCTCTATAGTGCTAAGTGTTCAAAAATTTCAATCGACATTTTAAATCAAAGGTTTTTGATTCGAGTCGATTGTCGCTCTGCGAAACGAAATTCTTCTCAAAGATGTCAAAAATTTGGCTTCAAAACAAATATTTGCACGATGGCAAGCTATTTTAAGTATTTTTGATTTTGATATTGAATATATTCCAGGAAAATATAACTCTCTTCCCGACTTTTTGTCCCGAGAATTTCTTACATCTTCTTCTCGTGAATTTCATACGAGATCATGTCCAAGAAAGCCTCCTCCAACGTTTTAAGCCTTTGGCTTCTCCCCGAACCATGTTCCTACATAAAAACTACTCGAACCTTATCCGTATTCTTGAACCCTATATCGTGATAAACCTCTTCTCACACAAATAGCATGTACCATGCCCCCTGTCTCCATTTCATTCCCTCTCGTCCTCACCTTAATATCCAGTTCTATGAGAACATCCTCATTTCCACTCAATCAGTTCATTTTGAACATTTGTCAAGGGAGAACTCTTCCGAAATTGATTATTCCAAATTTAAGATTCAAAAATCTTATCTCAAGATGACTGGTGTACGTTACGTACATAAGTATATAGTTAAAACGCCGTTTACATATAAAGAAATTGTGATAGCTAAAGATAAACCAGCCATGTTTATCAGTTATCATGATTATATTGACGCATGGCGTAATATTTTATTTTATAAAGATCCTCATCATCATTCCTGGTATATTACCTTTAAACAAAACATGAAAACTTCCTTCCTCATCGGTGGGTTACCGATTTGGTGGAAAAAATTTGGTCCAACAGATGAAATATTTCCTCTCCTGTCAAAAAATAGTATGTTACTTGAAAAATTGCCCTTCTTCGAGTTTATCGTGAAGTATTCTATTCCTTGGATTCTCAAATGGGAATATGCTACTTCTCCTTTGATATTTCATGAAGAAAATAATAATATTACCTTTACATACCTTTCCCAAGATATTTCCCGTAAATGGTGGAATAAGTTTAATTATGAAACCATTTTTGCTCCAAAAACCCCAATTAAACTCCAAGAGTTTCCGTCCCTTAGTAGTTCTTTCAAAGATGTAGTTTCTAAAAATAAAACCTCAACCTCAACATCCGTCATTGATTCCGATTTAGCACAAGTTTTACTTGACAAAATCCAAGAATTACAAAATGACAATCGGCAATTAAGGCGTGAATTTCAACAGGTTTCATCCAGGTGTTCATCCACTACTCCCAGTATCCATCTCTCTGATGACGACTTACTCTGAGTTATCACCTGCAGTTCGACAACCTTTGGTTGAGTTCTTTCGCTCAGTTCTCTACTCTAATGGAGTTGATATTCTGTGGTGTCCTCCCCATGAACATTGTTCAATCCAAATTGTTATGTCCTGTATTTGTTTTACTTGGACAACTGATGACACAAATTATCTCCTTGCACTTTATGGTATACTGCTGATCGTCCGAAATTACGGTTATAGTTGATACACAAGCCATTCTTCGTTTTCCCGACTATGTTTTTGCTCCCCTTTGGCACTTTTTGCATTTTTCTCCTGCAAAATTTGCTTGCACCTTCATTTATGAACGACAGTTCATCCCACTTAACTTCTAGCCCCTTCAAAGATAAACTATGTTTATTTTGTCCTGGACGTGTCCAGCCCTCTGGCCCATGCCAGCCTTCTGATCTAGCACAGGCTTCCTGTTATAATTTCCATTGGTTATTATTGACAGCCTTGGATTCGTGCCCTTTTGGTTTGTGAAAGGTCAAGTCACTATTTACTTTTTGCTTTTGCTTTTTCCAAACGTCAAGAATTGTTCCTCTTGACCCTCTTTGCTTTATATTTCACTTTTTGAAGAGTCACTTGACTCTCACTTTTCTGAAAGGTCGTTTGTATGTAGCTCAGCTTGAAAGGTCGTTTGTAGGATTGCTCTTGTTACGAGCAATGCATCTATAAATAAGAGTGTGGTTTCATTTCTAAGCATCGAGTCTTAAGTTTTAGTAATCAGTTTGTAAGAGTTCTCTCTTGTCTTGTGTCCAGTTTGTACTATTGTGTTGGTAAATGAAAAGTATCTACTTATTATAACTCTTGTCTGCCTCTTGTCCTATTGCTATTTCGTTCTCCTATTTCTCCTATTTCGTTCTCATCTCTCATCTTCATCTCATCGCTCATTTGGTATCAGAGCCAGTGACGTTGTCGCTCCTCCTGCATCCACTGTAAGTTTATTTTCATTACTATATGTTCATATCTTTATCAAGTTACTTAATATAAGTTTTCCTGATCTTCGTGTTTATCGAAGATTTATTTGATTTCTATATTTTTCTTGGAATTTGTCTTTGCGAAAACTTGATTTTGTTTTATCGGTTAACATCTGCTTTCCTAGTCGCGTTGTAAGTCTCGCAGCCAGAGTATTGTAAGACGAGCCATAAATCGTTGACCAAGTAGTGTTAACTCTTTTTCAAAACATGAGTTCTCTAAGACGATCTCTATCAAAAGTGTTATCTTTTAAATCCTCCTCTCGAATCGGGTTCTTCATCATCTCATTGTCCTCTGAGTCTTCTTATTCGCTTTAGTAAAACAAACTAAACATAAACTTAAAAATATTTCGAAATAACATATGCTAATATAGATCAATCGTTACATAACTGGACTATTCCCGAGGTTAAACCCTCTCGTTTATAAGAAAGGAAGTTTTTCTCCAACTCAAACTATGTTATTAAACTTGTTGAAGAAACTATTTCCGTGATCAAGACGGACAAGAAATTTGTCTATTCTCTCCGAGAAAATTCAAAGCTTAGCTACCCATCGGTATTTGCATCTTGGTTTTCTCAAGTTGCAATTAAACCTTTAGTAACTTTAGGTTTAAATACCGCAGCGTTAGTCTCAATGCGAGAGATAAACGCCACCTAAATTTTCAAAATTCAGATTAGGAATTGTTGAAGGAAGCCTTCTTTGAAGGTCCTTTATACTTTGATTTGTTTTCCTAATTTTACTATTGATCTTCATAATGATTATGCCTATAAAGCTCTTGTGTTAGGCATATCCACCAAAGGTTTTACCTTATCTGAATCAATTTCTAATGTTGCAGTCGTTTATCGATTCTATTACAAATTGATGCATTCCATCATTCCTGACATAACTTACACTGAGCTACAAAAAGGAAAAACTTCTACTTTTTTTCTTACTAATGTAAAAAACACTATCATTGATAGAAAACAATTAAACTTAAAAGAACTACCATTTCCACATCGATGGACTATTAATGACACTAACAAAGAAGAAGCTCAAAAGCGACAGGTGTCTCAAGTGATTTCTCAAATAATTGAACATGATGATGGTAAAGTTGATATCATCTTTGCTCCAAGACAATCTACGTCCACTGTTACCTCCTCATTTCAAACCTCACAAACAAGTATTCCAGATAGTACACCTTCTTGCGCTTGTGCGCATCCTCCTACTGGTATACCTCCTACTGGTATAGCTTATCTTGTTTGTTCTCATTCTACAACTGATGATAATGTTAGTATAAATGATTTTGCTTGACTATCATATTAATGTTGTTACTCTTGAAGAAACGAGAATGACAATTTCGTAATGGATTATGAATTGCTAAAACAATAATTTCTAACCCATCATTTGAAACCCTCGTTTTGTAAACTTATCCCTTTTCCACAACAAGCTATTTTTCGTGAAAAATACTTTGACTATGTCAAAACAAATCGCACTAATATCGCTTTCTTTCATTGGTTAGCCATTAAAAGCCCTCAAATTTCCCTCCAGGTGAATACCATATGGGAAAGTAGTACTTGGTCATAAATATGATCAACGACATCCTCCATTGGAACCTTTCAAAATCAAAGATGATATAAAAGCCTCCCTTTTAAATCTACCTTTGATGATGATGGTCCAATATCCAAACGAGATTTAACTCACATTATTGAACAAAATAATTTTACAAATATGTATCTTTCCACCTTAACATAAAAGAGGCTCCTTCCTCTTTTAAACCTTCTTCCTCTAACCCTTCCTCACCTATTCCTCCACAACAAAAAATTAAAAAATCTTTTTTCCTCCATCTTCTCTCTCTTCTCTTCCTTCATTTGCTCCTAAAGCACGCTACTCGAGATGAATTTTTAGACATACTTAACAACAAACTTAGTCAGTTACACATAACTCCAGTAGCTCCATCTACTACCCCTCAAACTATTAAATTCTCTCAATCATCTGTCTCAAAAGATAAAGCTCCTGCTATTCTTACTATTTCCCCAGCATCTGAGCATGCATCCAATCATGAGGATGAGTTAACGTCAGATAATGAATTAACTTCAGCCTCTGCACCTGAATCAAATCTGACTGAATCATCTTCTTATGAAATAAATCGCATTATGCGTCATAAAGCTCGTAAACATTTGACTTCTCGTAATACTTATTCTCGATATCCGTTACGGAAACAATTCTACTCAAGACCATCCCCTGTTGACCTTATTCTCGAAGAAAAGGTTAAACGTAATCAAAAATATGATGGTTCCACAATTTATGATTGGAGTATTGATGGATTATCTGAATATCAAATTCTTGAAACCGTTCTTAAAATGCACATCTTATGCCAAAGCATGTAATATGCATCATCACCCTGAACCTGATATAGCTAAAGCCATTACTTGTGGCTTTACTGGTCAATTATATGGTTGGTGGCATTATGTTCTGACTGACCCAGAACGACAAGCTATTCTCACTCATATAAAAAACTGATTCTTTGAATCAACCCATGATCAATCCTCAAGGTCAATTTATTCATGATTCTCGTGAATAATCTTATGGCGGAAATTATTTGGCAATTTGTAGGTCATCTAGACTCTATTAATGAAAAGATTTGTGATCAATTACAAAATCTACGTTGTCGAACCCTTAATTATTACCACTTGGTATAAAAATACATTTTTCTCCAAACTTTATTCATTAACTGAGCAACATGATACTGACTTTTTGGAAAGAAAGGTTTATCATTTGGATTACCTCCTTACTTTGCCAATAAAATTAAGGATTTCATCAAAGAACATTACGATAATACCTTAGCGAGAATTATCATATGGAGATGTCATCCAAGTTGTTCAAACATGTGCTCTTTCTATTTGCAATGATATACGATTAAATCACCAATTACGAAAAGAGAAATCCTCTATGAAACATGATTTAGGCAATTTCTGTTATGACTTTGGTCAAGAGCTAGATATGTCTAAATATGTTACACCCAAACATCGTGTTAAACAAACTCATAAATCCTCTTCCTTTTATAAAACTCCTTATTACAAACATCCTCCTAAGCGAAAATTTCGCGAATCTGCGTATGCCCTTAAACCTACTGTTAAGACGAAGGTACCAACAAAAGCAATGTTTGTTATAACTGTGGCAAACCTGGACATTATGCCAACAAATGTCATCAAAAAACATTCTCTAAGAAAATTCATCATGTTGGTTATTCATCTTCCTCTTCTGATGAATGTCACTGTGTGTCAAATATTCCTAATACTTCATCTTCTTCTGAGCTTGAGATTAATGTCTTAACCACACACGAAGAATTAATCCTAGCTATTGGTGAACAGATTTTTGATCCTGCACTCAAACTTAAATATTTTACAGAAGTTGTTTCATCACCTCCTGTTTCTTCTGAAACTTCTCCTGATGCTGATATCCTTATTCCTATTGCTGCCCAATAGAAAAAACAAAAGAATTTCAAAGAACAAGTATCCTTTGATGATTCAAATTATACTTTTGCCAGTTTGATGCAAACTGTTGGTAAACGGCCTAAACAAGCTACAATTCAATCGCTTCAAACTGATATTAATCAGTTAAAGTTAGAAATTAAGCAGCTGTCTGCTCGAATTGATTCTTTGGAATCTCCAAGTCTAGAAGCTAGTTATAGCTATGACTCCAATAACATATTTGTTGATAGTATTTCTCGTTCTCTTTTCCAAAGATGGTTTACTCCTGTTACATTTGCAGTAAAAGGATTTTTTGTAAAATGTAATGCGTTGATTGACTCTGGAGCTGATTTAAATTGTATAAGAGAAGGTTTCCTTCCTTTACAATATTGTAATCGCCTTGATGATGATCACCATATTTCTGTTGC
Source organism: Stephania cephalantha (assembly GCA_039657325.1). Lineage (NCBI taxonomy): Eukaryota > Viridiplantae > Streptophyta > Magnoliopsida > Ranunculales > Menispermaceae > Stephania > Stephania cephalantha. Next base: position 19,860,740 of record CM077576.1, read on the forward strand.
AAATGGGCAACAAACAAAAATTAAATATGAAGTTTCTTACGCTTATATCTCATCATCAAGGAATTTATATTCCGTTATCTTTTATTATCATTAAAGGATTAAAGCATGATATCTATTAGGAACGCCATTCTTACGGAAAATACAGTAGTTTTTCGTAACCGATAAATGGTATTTCTACTTTATTGCAAGGAAAATCTTTACAATTTTCCTTCATTGATCCTCCTCCAGATTCAATCCTCACTTTTATCATCAATCGATTGATTATAAAAGAAAACATATTCAATTTTTAAAACATGCGATATTGATGTTAAAAACAGATCAATATATTGCAATCCCCTGTTTTTAAAACAAAATTAACCAATTTTCAACATCAACTTCACCAACAATGTTGTTCTGACATCCCCTCTGCATTTTGGGCAAGAAAACAACATATTGTTCGATTGCCTTATATTATTGATTTCCATGAATCTAAAATTCCTACAAAAGCTAATCCATCTCAAATGAATTCTCGTTTAAGAGAGATTTGTCAAAATGAAATAAATGATTTACTTAAGAAAAAATTAATTAGTCCTTCACAATCTCCATGGAGTTGTCATCGCATTTTATGTAGAAAATGCTCCCGAACTTGAAAGAGGTGTCCCTCGCTTAGTTATAAATTATAAACCCCTTAACCAAGTCTTGAAAACTATTCGCTATCCCCTTCCTAATAAAGTGATCTTTTAAAAGCCACAACCTCTGCTAGTGTCTTTTCTAAGTTCGACTTAAAATCTGGTTTTGGCAAATACGGTTCATCCCGAAGATTGCTACAAAACCGCATTTAACACTCCTTTTGGCCAATATCAATGGAATGTTATGCCCTTTGGCCTAAAAAATGCTCCTTCTGAATTTCAGAAAATTATGAATGATATCTTTTCCTCTTATCATTCTTTTATCCTTGTTTACATTGATGATCTTCTGATTTTTTCTACCTCCATTGATTAACACTGGAAACATTTAGCCATATTTCAATCTCTAATTATGCAAAATGGCCTTGTGTTATCGCAAAAGAAATTACAATTTGTTTCAAACAAATGATAACCTTTTTATGTTTTAAAATATCAAATCAAACTATCACACTGTAAATCGGGTTATTAGCTTTTGCTAACAAATTACCCGATAAATTAACAGATAAACTTCGATTGCAACGTTTTCTTGGTTGTCTTAATTATCTTTCGATTTTTATAAAGATGTAGCCAAAGATAGACAATGTCTTCAAAATTTGTTAAAATCTAAAACGCCTTTTCAATGGACTTCGATCATACCAAAGCAATTCAAATTATTAAACAAAAGGTTCAAGCCCTCCATGCCTTCATTTGGCAAATTCCAATTATTTTAAAATCATCCAAACAGATGCTTCGACAAAGGATATGGTGGTATCCTCCTTCGGCGTCCTCCTTCGGAAAAGAACAACTAGTTTGTTTTACTTCCAAAACTTGGAAAGATGCACAAAAGAATTCTTCGTGTGTGGTTAAGACATTAATCTCAAGCTCAGAAGAAGATGAAGTTACGAACAACAGGATGCACATGAATTTTTCATTTCAATGCTTGATGGGATTCATGAAAATGTGGAGAGTGATCAACGTAAGTCCCAAAATCAAGGTAACTTCAAACTTGAAAGAGTTGTTTAGTTGATCTTTGTTTGCCTTCCGAGATGCCTTGTATTATTATTAAATCATGGAAAGAAGGTTCTTTTTTGAAGGTATATGCATTTTTATAGGTCCCACTTTGAGACATATTCGTCTTTGCCTAGATATAGCCTTCCATTCAAGAACTTGAAAAGCAATCAAACTATGAAGAAAGCAATTGATAGTGAACTTGTATGGAGTGCATTGAATTTGTATGTGAACCATGCTAAGGCCCCGTTTGGTTTGTTTTTGCCAACTTACGAACTTACAATGAAAGATCATATTTTTATGTTTGGTTCATCTTTAAAGTTGTAGGGAAGTTGCAAAATTTTAAATAATAAAAGATATGAATTGACATAAATACCCTTCAAACAAAAGATATGGAAGTGGGTAATAAAAGGTAATTAACGATGGGTAATTATGCCACAAACTCCTGGGAGATAACTCCCTTAGAGGGATGGGGGAGATATCTCTCATCCTTGGGTGTGAGTTGGGAGATAACTTGCAGGGAAGTTGGGCAACCAAACAAGATTAGTTTCAACTCTCCTTCAAGTTATCTCCCAGAGTTAACTGCACTACTAACCAAACAAGGCCTAAGGACCTTGGACGTGTGGGCTCTATGCCCCACATTAATTGACTAAAAATGTGTATGTAAGGATATTTTACTCCAGCTAATTACAGCTTTTTCATTTGACACTTGGTCTTAAAAGGAAGGCTCAAGACTGAGTTCATCATTTTTCCTAACATATTTTCGGATTTTCATACCAATAAAGATAAGATTTTTCACCCAGTGTAAAATATTGATGTTGAGAAAACTATCAACGTGCTGAAAATGGCTGTTCCTAATGGTTTAGTTGAGCATTTGATGAACGTAATAATTATCCTTCGCTTAGGAGCACTAGGAGAACTTTCTTTAGTGGCAACTATTGTCAGGTGGCTTGAGTTTCTTTTTGACTTGTTGCAGATCATTGTTTATACCCTCAAACACCACCATTTACTTTTTGTTAACTAATGGTGACATGAAATGAATTTTCTGCTTGATCTCAAAAACAAATTGTTGATATCCAGTCTCTCTCTCTCTTTTTTTTTTTTTTTTTTTCTATAAATTGGTGCTAGCTATGTGTATGAGGGTTTTGATCGTGGAGCTTGGAAAGCGAGTATTGTGTTGCTTGAGTATAGGACAATGAAATTTCGTTCTCATCAATATTAGTAAGCATGACAATATGCAACTGGCCAAATCATATAGTATTTGTTGTGAACAGCGTATGTGTTTTTCTCTTGTGATTTTACTATTGGCTGCTTCTATATTGTCTTGGATAATGTGTTTGTTGCTACTCCATCGATGAGACAATTTTCTTGATTTCACCTATTAAAGTAAGCTTACAGCCTTACATTATTCATGAAGTTCAATGTTTTGATTTTAGTTTTCTTCTTTTCTGGGATAAGAAACATATTTGTATGTCACCAAAAAAAGAGAAAGAAACATATTTGTATTAGTAAAAGGGTTTTACTGATACAAACAATGTGCAATCCAAGGATTGCGTGTTAATTTTAGCTTTCAAACTTTCAGAACTTTTAAGGAGTAAACGGTTGTGTAATTTTCCTTTCTTTTATTTTTTTACATTATGTAAAAGAAGTCTAAATTTTTATTTTCTTTGAATCTGAATAGTCTAAATTGTTATTTTAGCTACTTTCTTGGAAAGCTATTGGGCATCGATAAAGTTATTAATGTAAAGATGCACTATTGGGCATCAATGAGTTATCAATATAAAGATGCTTCAAAAGCCAAAAGAAAGAAGAAGAAACACTTCGAATGTTCTTCCTACGGTTAGCTTTTTTTATGTTTTTGTTTTTGTTTTTGTTTTTTTGATTAGTGGTTTTTGGTTGGCAGCACAGGCAATGCAGATTGTTGTATTGCACACAGAGTCTTCTCTGGCATTTTGAGATCTGATGTCACTTGCACTATCTGTGGTTTCACCTCTACAACTTATGACCCCTGTGTGGACTTCTCATTGGACCTGGAACCTAGCCAAGGGGGTTCTGCAAAGATTGCCTCCTCTAAGTTGCATCTTGCATACAATGGTGAAACCGAGTCTATGCTCTCAGGCCAACGTGGTGGAATATCTACATTGATGGGATGCTTGGATCGCTTCACAAGGCCAGAGAGATTAGGTTCTGACCAGAAATTTTTCTGTCAGGATTGTAAAGTAAGGCAAGAATCTCTGAAACAGATGTCCATAAGAAAGCTTCCTTTAGTTTCTTGTTTCCACATTAAAAGATTTGAGCATTCTTCGTATCGGAATATGTCAAGGAAGATTGATCGTTATCTGCAGTTTCCATTATCATTGGATATGTCGCCTTATCTGTCTTCTACAATTTTAAGGAGTAGGTTTGGTAACAGAATTTTCACTTACTCTGGTGATGATCCTGAAGGCTCCACCGAGCTATCCTCGGAGTTTGAGTTATTTGCTGTGGTTACCCATACAGGGAAGCTGGATGCAGGCCATTATGTGACCTATTTACGGTTAAATGATCAATGGTACAAGTGCGACGATGCATGGGTCACTCGAGTTAGTGAAAATGTTGTGAGGGCAGCTCAAGCTTACATGATGTTCTATGTACAGAAAAGGTTCCATTACAAAGCAAGTGAAAAATTGGTCACTTCCTGATGCACCTTAAAAGAAAAGTTTGGTAAACAAAATACACTAGTCAGAACAATGCATTCCAAGCTTGTGATTTGTGTGATAAGGATGCGTATATCCGCCTCCACGAAACATGATTTTTGTGGTATTTATCTTCAGATCGCGTTGGTGATGGTCACAGATCTAATGCAAGCAGATGTGCTGACAACTTGATTAATATATTTTAGAACATAACTTATAGTTTTTAATAGCAGGGAGGTGATACTGAATTTTTGAAGCACTCTCTGAAAGTGAAAATCTCAGCCATGAAGGTATGAATTTTCGCAATGAACTTATTTTTTCCCCTTTTTCGCTGTTACTTCATGATTTTTATTCTTTTTCCTCAACGATGTAGAATTGATTGGCATTACAAACGAACAGTGTTACTTTTTTTTTTTTAACCTCTCACATGCAATGTTTTTTCACAATATGATTTGAGATCAATTTACAATACTTTTGGATTTCCTTTTGGAGTTTACCCTTCATTAGTTCCTAGAGTAATTACTTTAATTGAACGCATGTTTCCACGTGGGATGTTGTGAAAGATGTAAAATGATGCGGCAAGCTCAGAGATTTGGTTCTTGTTTAAGGTATTTTTCACCTCTGGTCAATGAGAGTTTCCATTGTGCATCCAAATGATGCGGCGAAGCTCAGAGATTTGGTTCTTGTTTAAGGTATTTTTCACCTCTGGTCAATGGGAGTTTCCATTGTGTATCCAAAGTATTTGTTACTTCTTTATGGTGTGCGCTTTATGCTGCGGGTATCGTATTGTGGTTTGTTTGGCAAATTAGAAGATAATCTAGATCTAGCTGAAAGTTCATATTTTAGCTAGCTGAAAGTTCATATTTTAGTTAGTTGAAAGTTGAAAGCTAGTTGATGATACCTGCAAACTAATGCTCTCTAGATTATCAAGTAAAATTGTTTGGAAAAGGACTTGAGTTAATTAATAAAAAAAAATGCAGAATGACACAAAAGTGTTGTAAATTAAGTTGTAAGTCAACTAGAACTTATAGAACTAAAGATTACAAGAACAAGTACAGAAGATGAGACAAGAGAAAATAGAGCTAGAGTTGAGAAATGTAGAGATTTTCATTCCAACATTGGTGTGTGAATTACAATGGGGTTGACACCCTTTATATAGGTCACTTGGTTATGATGATAAATGTACTTGTATAATGTGTACAAGTTATACATATACCAAAAGTCATACAACACATCATAAGCGAAGATTGATAATACACAAAAAAGTTGGTGTACATTGAAAGGTTTGCAAGTAACATGATAATTTATGAACAAGTGAAGGTACCATTAGTGAGAAATACAAGTTACATGACTACATAATATGCTGGTGTGCATGCATGATCATCCATACTTCACAACACTACCTCTTGGATGACACTTGATGAGAGAATATGTCTCGTTAAAACTTTTACTAGAAAAAATTGTGGAAAAGAATCCAGTAAAAGATAAAGAATGCACCGTTCTCATCTATTTCGATATGAGTAAAGTATTGTTAGAATTGCCTCATTAAAAACCTTACTAGGAATGCCCAGTGGGACAAAATCATAGCTAAGGAAAAGAGTGCAACACATTAATACACTTTGAGAGAATATATGCCTCATTAAAACCTCTTCTAGAAAAATTATATCGGAAAAAATCTAGTATAGGAAAAAGAGTATATTAATTGCTCTCATAAATTTTTATATGGTGTATAATAATGTTAGGATTGCCTCATTAAAAATCTTGCTAGGAAAATTCAGTGGGATAAAATCATAGTTAATGGAAAAATAGTGCAATGCACTAATCAATGACTCATTTCGATTCTCCCCCTCATGTTGACATAAATGGAACATCTTATTGTTTTGTAACTAACCTTTGCAAATCCAAATTTTTCTTTTTGAGTAAAATAAATTATATGATGGACAACTATTTTACTTGGAAAATGCTTGATTTTTAAATTAAGACTAAATCTTATTTTTTCAAGATCATTCATATTGAATTTTCTTTTTCGGTATAATGATATAACAATATCGTCGTGATTTCTCACAAGATTTGGGTCGTTGACATATGATGATATTACAATGAAGACATGGATAATATAGATTAAATACATATCTTTTTCAAGTAAATAATCATTGAGGTTTTGATACGTACGTTCATCTGACCAAATTGTTTATAAGTCTAATCGGCTTTATAGCGCCACAAATTTTGTAGGCTATTAGTCTTACAACTTCTCGTTTCCTTAACGAGTTTAGCTCGATTTGGATAATTTCTTTTGATAATAAGATCTTCTATGACATTTAAGCACGTTTTACGTATGATTTTGGATCATTATTTTCAAATAATACGTTGAATTTTCACCAAAGAATTCTTATTTTATGAGTGTTTTATTTATTTATACTCATAATCTCTTTTTCAAAGGTTTATATCATTTGAACCAATTGATTTTTTACGTCTTAAACGTTTTATTGGTTCTTGTGCATTTTGCTGCACAAATGCATCATTTCATATATGAACCTTCAATAGTGGAACATAAGAGGTTGTTACCTTTTTTATATGAGTGATTGCATCAAGTAATTGATTAATAACTTGTTGCTGATGAACGATCATTTGAATTTCAAATTCATATCATAATGCAACATTTTTTATGCGTTTCAAGCAATTTCACGTCATTCTTTTTTAATCGGATTTATATATCTTCCTTTAATGGTAGAAAAATTGTTTTATCAAAGTGACAATCAACAAAACTTGTTGTAAACAAATTCCCTATTAGGGGCTCAAGGTATTGTACAATTATTGAAAAACGACATAAATCAAAAGTTTTCTTTCTAAACTCATTTTAGTTTTATTTAAGCGTATGAAATAAAATATAAGCTTTATAATTGAAAAACTCAAATGAGAGATATTTCGTTGTTCATCTAAAATGACTTATAAAAAACTTTGAATGAAATAAATATGTTGTGTAAATGTCTCAAAACTAAAATTAGTACCTCAATTTTTTATTTTTATTTTTTTAAATCAATTAAATGCTTGCCAATTGATAAGTTAAAAATATATGAATACGTATGCATCTACTTGGTTGAAACATAAATTAAAAATATTTACTATAAGATTGAATGTGTCGAAAGGTATTCATAAATAAATTATAAGCAAAAAATAGTGGTTTCCACAACATATTTACTTTAGGATGATTTAACCAAACATAAATTAAAAATATTTACTATAAGATTGAATGTGTCGAAAGGTATTCATAAATAAATTATAAGCAAAAAATGGTGGTTTCCACAACATATTTACTTTAGGATGATTTAACCAACAATTTGCCTTGAGACTAGCAACACAATTGTAATTTTCGATTGATAAAATATTTTGGTTCCACAATTGTTGCCAACGCATATTTTCAATATTATTCTCATAATTGATGATCATGAATGATCAAATTGATCATTTCATTGTATGAATGTCCTCGATTATATGACGACATTTTATTTCAATGTCTTATTCAAGTAAAATCCATAAGATAAAGTTGGGAATTAAAATTCTCGGATGAAACAAAATCATACCGAGTAACTTCTGGATAAGGCATTGAAAACAATATAGTTGTACCAAATATTGCATGGACATTAGCTTTTGTTAAATTTAGGTTCGAGAAATACTCTCTATTTTATATTATATTGTGTACATAGTACAATAAACAATACATGCAATATTCGCCTTTATTTAGCTCATGAATTGAAGTGTCAATTTTATTAAGCTATTTTCAATAATAAAATTCATAATTTTTCCTTGATTTTGAAGGCATGGTAAAAGATCAAAAATATTTGGGTATAATGTATATGACAATATTTAGGCAACATAGCCTTTCGCACGTGACGAAAAATATCACAATTTTGAGCTCTCATTGTCAATACTAATTTGCCCTTGCTAGTGGTGCACCACTTTTATTCCAACTTTTAGTGGAATTGTCTATACGATCTTTACCAGATCTTTTCACTTTTTCACGATCGAAAATTTATTATTGCGACCATGGTCATTATATACGACATATACTTCTTAATTTGAAGCTGAACCAATTGGACGCGAGCGATATTTTATTTATAATATTTCATTATTTTACTCAGCTAGCATGAGACAATAAATCAATCCATAATATTTATTGAATTGACATGCACGCTCCATATTTATTGTAGTAATAAATTGAGGCAGACCACTTGACCTTCTTATTATTGTCTCAGTCATATTTCCACATAGTTTCAACATATAGGTAATTAAATTGTGGAATTATAATTAATATTTGATTGATTAAATTTTGTAACTAGAGACCCAGCTGCTCATTTTAAGCTTTTTGGAGCATTACCATTTTTGGTGTATATATATATATATATAACTCTATAAGGTGAAAATATATATGAAGTGAAATCTTCATTTTTCAAATATCTAAAGAGATATTAACGAATAACGTGTATAACACAATCTTGCATATAAGCTTTATTTTTTAATTGTAGTATCTAATTATCATAACAAATAATTCTCGTCAATAATATAATAAAGTAACAAATTCAACTAGGATGAATAATATTTTAAAAATAAATGTAATATAAACTAGTTTTCTTTTTTTTATGTAAAAAAATAGAAAATATGATTAGATATATGTTAACAACTTGATTCATTAATAAACAAAGTGTACTATTAGTATGAGTTGGTGGGATAGCCTCCAGATTGGGTGGCGAGACAAAATCTACTTAATATTATACCTCTTCGAACGGGATAACCCGTCTCCCTTTCAATATTTAGCTTTACTGTGGACAAGACTTATTCACTATCAACTCAAATTCATAGTGAATAAGTAATGGCTTTAGCTATATCAGGTTCAGGGTGATGATGCATATTACATGCTTTGGCATAGATGTGCATTTTAAGAACGGTTTCAAGAATTTGATATTCAGATAATCCATCAATACTCCAATCATAAATTGTGGAACCATCATATTTTCATTACTATATGTTCATTTACCAACATATCGATACCAAATGAGAGATGAGATGAGATGAGAGATGAGATGAGATGAAAGATGAGAACGAAATAGGAGAATAGAGAAACGAAATAGCAATAGGACAAGAGGCGGACAAGAGTTATAATAAGTAGATACTTTTCATTTACCAACACAATAGTACAAACTGGACACAAGACAAGAGAGAACTCTTACAAACGATTACTAAAACTTAAGACTCGATGCTTAGAAATGAAACCACACTCTTATTTATAGACGCATTGCTCGTACCAAGAGCAATCCTACAAACAACCTTTCAAGCGAGCTACATACAAACGACCTTTCAGAAAAGTGAGAGTCAAGTGACTCTTCAAAAAGTGAAATATAAAGCAAAGAGGGTCAAAAGGAACAGTTCTTGACGTTTGGAAAAAGCAAAAGCAAAAAGTAAATAGTGACTTGACCTTTCACAAACCAAAAGGGCACGAATCCAAGGCTGTCAATAATAACCAATGGAAATTATGACAGGAAGCTTGTGCTAGATCAGAAGGCTGGCATGGGCCAGAGGGCTGGACACGTCCAGGACAAAATAAACATAGTTTATCTTTGAAGGGGCTAGAAGTTAAGTGGGATGAACTGTCGTTCATAAATGAAGGTGCAAGCAAATTTTGCAGGAGAAAAATGCAAAAAGTGCCAAAGGGGAGCAAAAACATAGTCGGGAAGACGAAGAATGGCTTGTGTATCAACTATAACCGTAATTTCCGGACAGTCAAGCAGATACCATAGTGCAAGGAGATAATCTGTGTCATCAGTTGTCCAAGTAAAACAAATACAGGACATAACAATTTGGATTGAACAATGTTCATGGGGAGGACACCATAGAATATCAACTCCATTAGAGTAGAGAACTGAGCGAAAGAACTCAACCAAAGGTTGTCGAACTGCAGGTGATAACTCAGAGTAAGTCGTCATCAGAGAGATGGATACTGGGAGTAGTGGATGAACACCTGGATGAAACCTGTTGAAATTCACGCCTTAATTGTCGATTGTCATTTTGTAATTCTTGGATTTTGTCAAGTAAAACTTGTGCTAAATCGGAATCAATGACGGATGTTGAGGTTGAGGTTTTATTTTTAGAAACTACATCTTTGAAAGAACTACCAAGGGACGGAAACTCTTGGAGTTTAATTGGGGTTTTTGGAGCAAAAATGGTTTCATAATTAAACTTATTCCACCATTTACAGGAAATATCTTGGGAAAGGTATGTAAAGGTAATATTATTATTTTCTTCATGAAATATCAAAGGAGAAGTAGCATATTCCCATTTGAGAATCCAAGGAATAGAATACTTCACGATAAACTGAAGAAGGGGCAATTTTTCAGTAACATACTATTTTTTGACAGGAGAGGGAAATATTTCATCTGTTGGACCAAATTTTTTCCACCAGTCGGTAACCCACCAGTGAGGGAAGGAAGTTTTCATGTTTTGTTTAAAGGTAATATACCAGGAATGATGATGAGGATCTTTATAAAATAAAATATTACGCCATGCGTCAATATAATCATGATAACTGATAAACATGGCTGGTTTATCTTTAGCTATCACAATTTCTTTATATGTAAACGCGGCGTTTTAACTATATACTTATGTACGTTACACCATTCATCTTCGATAAGATTTTTTGAATCTTAAATTTGGAATAATCAATTTCGGAAGAGTTCTCCCTTGACAAATGTTCAAAATGAACTGATTGAGTGGAAATGAGGATGTTCTCATAGAACCGGATATTAAGGTGAGGACGAGAGGGAATGAAATGGAGACCAGGGGGCATGGTACATGCTATTTGTGTGAGAAGAGGTTTATCAGCGATATAGGGTTCAAGAATACGGATAAGGTTCTGAGTAGTTTTTATGTAGGAACATGGTTCAGGAGAAGCCAAAGGCTTAAATCTGTTGGAGGAGGCTTTCTTGGACATGATCTGTATGAAATTCACAGAAGAAGATGTAAGAAATTCTCGGGACAAAAAGTCAGGAAGAGAGTTATATTTTCCTGGAATATATTCAATATCAAAATCAAAAATACTTAAAATAGCTTGCCATCGTGCAAATATTTGTTTTGAAGCCAAATTTTTGACATCTTTGAGAAGAATTTCGTTCGCAGAGCGACAATCGACTCGAATCAAAAACCTTTGATTTAAAATGTCAGATTGAAATTTTTGAACACTTAGCACTATAGAGAGGACTTCCTTTTGAACAAATCGAATAATTCTTTTGTGCATCTTTCCAAGTTTTGGAAGTAAAACAAACTAGTTGTTCTTTTCCGAAGGATGACGCCAAGGAGGATACCACCATATCCTTTGTCGAAGCATCTGTTTGGATGATTTTAAAATAATTGGAATTTGCCAAATGAAGGCATGGGAGGGCTTGAACCTTTTGTTTAATAAGTTTGAATTGCTTTGGTATGATCCGAAGTCCATTGAAAAGACGTTTTAGATTTTAACAAATTTTGAAGACATTGTCTACCTTGGCTACATCTTTATAAAAATCGAAAAGATAATTAAGACAACCAAGAAAACGTTGCAATCAAGTTTATCTGTTAATTTATCAAGAAATTTGTTAGCAAAGCTAATAACCCGATTTACTGAGTGTGATAGTTTGATTTGATATTTTAAAACCTAAAAAGGATATCATTGTTTGAAACAATTTGTAATTTCTTTTGTGATAACACAAGGCCATTTTGCATAATTAGATATTGAAATATGGCTAAATGTTTCCAGTGTTGATCAATGGAGGTAGAAAAAATCAGAAGATCATCAATGTAAACAAGGATAAAAGAATGATAAGAGGAAAAGATATCATTCATAATTTTCTCAAATTCGAAGGAGCATTTTTAGGCCAAAGGGCATAACATTCCATTGATATTGGCCAAAAGGAGTGTTAAATGCGGTTTTGTAGCAATCTTCGGGATGAACTTTGTATTTGCCAAAACCCAGATTTTAAGTCGAACTTAGAAAAGACAACGGCAGAGGTTGTGGCTTTTAAAAGATCACTTTATTAGGAAGGGGATAGCGAATAGTTTTCAAGACTTGGTTAAGGGGTTTATAATTTATAACTAAGCGAGGGACACCTCTTTCAAGTTCAGGAGCATTTTCTACATAAAATGCAGTACAACTCCATGGAGACTGTGAAGGACTAATTAATTTTTTCTTAAGTAAATCATTTATTTCATTTTGACAAATCTCTCTTAAACGAGAATTCATTTGAGATTGATTAGCTTTTGTAGGAATTTTAGATTCATGGAAATCAATAATATAAGGCAATCGAACAATATGTTGTTTTCTTGCCCAAAATGCAGAGGGAATGTCAGAACAACATTGTTGGTGAAGTTGATGTTGAAAATTGGTTAATTTTGTTTTAAAAACAGGGGATTGCAATATATGATCTGTTTTTAACATCAATATCGCATGTTTTAAAAATTGAATATGTTTTCTTTTATAATCAATCTGATTGATGATAAAAGTGAGGACTGAATCTGGAGGAGGATCAATGAAGGAAAATTGTAAAGATTTTCCTTGCAATAAAGTAGAAATACCATTACTGGTTACAGAAAACGGTTGTATTTTCCGTAAGAATGGCGTTCCTAATAGCATATCATGCTTTAATCCTTTAATGATAATAAAAGATAACGGAATACAAATTCCTTGATGACAGATATGAGCAGAAGAAACTTCATATTTAATTTTTGTTTGTTGCCCATTTGCAACAGAAATATGGTGATCATCATCAAGGCGATTACAGTATTGTAAAGGAAGGAAACCTTCTCTTATACAATTTAAATCAGCTCCAGAGTCAATCAACGCATTACATTTTACAGAAAATCCTTTTACTGCAAATGTAACAGGAGTAAACCATCTTTGGAAATGAGAACGGGAAATACTATCAACAAATATGTTATTGGAGTCATAGCTATAACTAGCTTCTAGACTTGGAGATTCCAAAGAATCAATTCGAGCAGACAGCTGCTTAATTTCTAACTTTAACTGATTAATATCAGTTTGAAGCGATTGAATTGTAGCTTGTTTAGGCCGTTTACCAACAGTTTGCATCAAATTGGCAAAAGTATAATTTGAATCATCAAAGGATACTTGTTCTTTGAAATTCTTTTGTTTTTTTTGTCATGTTGGCGTAATAGGAATAAGGATATCGAGATCGGGAGAAGTTTCGGAAAAACAGGAGGTGATGAAACAACTTCTGTAAAATATTTAAGTTTGAGTGCAGGATCAGAAATCTGTTCACCAATAGCTAGGATTAATTCTTCGTGTGTGGTTAAGACATTAATCTCAAGCTCGAAAGAAGATGAAGTATTAGGAATATTTGACACACAAAGGACATTCATCGAAGAGGAAGATGAATAACCAACATGATGAATTTTCTTAGAGAATGTTTTTTGATGACATTTGTTGGCATAATGTCCAGTTTGCCACGATTATAACAAACATTGCTTTTGTTGGTACCTTCCGTCTTAACAGTAGGTTTAAGGGCATACGCAGTTCTGCGAAATTTTCGCTTAGGAGGATGTTTGTAATAAGGAGTTTTATAAAAGGAAGAGGATTTATGAGTTTGTTTAACACGATGTTTGGGTGTAACATATTTAGACATATCTAGCTCTTGACCAAAGTCATAACAGAAATTGCCTAAATCATGTTTCATAGAGGATTTCTTTTTTCGTAATTGGCGATTTAATCGTATATCATTGCAAATAGAAAGAGCACATGTTTGAACAAATTGGATGACATCTCCATATGATAATTCTGCTAAGGTATTATCGTAATGTTCTTTGATGAAATCCTTAATTTTATTGGCAAAGTAAGGAGGTAATCCAGCGATAAACCTTTCTTTCCAAAAAGTTGTATCATGTTGCTCAGTTAATGAATAAAGTTTGGAGAAAAATGTATCTTTATACCAGCGGTAATCATTAAGGGTTCGACAACGTAGATTTTGTAATTGATCACGAATCTTTTCATTAATAGAGTCTAGATGACCTACAAATTGCCAAATAATTTCCGCCATAAGATTATTCACGAGAATCATGAATAAATTGACCTTGAGGATTGATCATGGATTGATTCAAAGAATCAGTTATTTCATCATCTGTGTCCTCTGAGTCTTCTTCTTCTGCTTTAGTAAAACAAACTAAACATAAACTTAAAAATATTTCTTAAATAACATATGCTAATATAGATCAGTCGTTACATAACTGGACTATTCCCGAGGTTAAACCTCTCGTTTTTATAAGAAAGGAAGTTTTTCTCCAACTCAAAACTATGTTATTAAACTTGTTGAAGAAACTATTTCCGTGATCAAGACGGACAAGAAATTTGACTATTCTCTCCGAGAAAATTCAAAGCTTAGCGACTACCCATCGGTATTTGCATCTTGGTCTTCTCCAAGTTGCAATTAAACCTTTAGTAACTTTAGGTTTAAATACCACAGCGGCGTAGTCTCTATGCGAGATAAACGCCACCTAAATTTTCAAAATTCAAAGTATTAGGAATTGTTGAAGGAAGCCTTCTGAAGGTCCTTTATACTTTGACTGTTTTCCTAATTTTACTATTGATCTTCATAATGATTATGCCTATAAAGCTCTTGTGTTAGGCATATCCACCAAAGGTTTTACCTTATCTGAATCAATTTCTAATGTTGCAGTCGTTTATCGATTCTATTACAAATTGATGCATTCCATCATTCCTCACATAGCTTACACTGAGCTACAAAAAGGAAAAACTTCTACTCTTTTTCTTACTAATGTAAAAAACACTATCATTGATAGAAAATAATTAAACTTAAAAGAACTACCATTTCCACATCGATGGACTATTAATGACACTAACAAAGAAGAAGCTCAAAAGCGACAGGTGTATCAAGAGATTTCTCAAATAATTGAACATGATGATGGTAAAGTTGATATCATATTTGCTCCAAGACAATCTACGTCCACTGTTACCTCCTCATTTCAAAACTCACAAACAAGTATTCCAGATAGTACACCTTCTTGCGCTTGTGCGCATCCTCCTACTGGTATACCTCCTACTGGTATAGCTTATCTTGTTTGTTCTCATTCTACAACTGATGATAATGTTAGTATAAATGATTTTGCTGACTATCATATTAATGTTGTTACTCTTGAAGAACAAAATGACAATTTCGTAATGGATTATGAATTGCTAAAACAACAATTTCTAACCCATCCTTTGAAACCCTCGTTTTGTAAACTTATCCCTTTTCCACAACAAGCTATTTTTCGTGAAAAATACTTTGACTATGTCAAAACAAATCGCACTAATATCGCTTTCTTTCATTGGTTAGCCATTAAAAGCCCTCAAATTTCCCTCCAGGTGAATACCATATGGGAAAGTAGTACTGGTCATAAATATGATCAACGGCATCCTCCATTGGCACCTTTCAAAATCAAAGATGATATAAAAGCCTCCCTTTTAAATCTACCTTTGATGATGATGGTCCAATCTCCAAACGAGATTTAACTCACATTATTGAACAAAATAATTTTACAAATATGTATCTTTCCACCTTAACAAGAAAAGAGGCTCCTTCTTTTTTTAAACCTTCTTCCTCTAACCCTTCCTCACCTATTCCTCCACAACAAAAAATTAAAAAATCCTTTTTCCTCCATCTTCCTCTCCTTCTCTTCCTTCATTTGCTCCTAAAGCACGCTACTCGATGAATTTTTAGACATACTTAACAAAGAAACTTAGTCGATTACACATAACTCCAAAGTAGCTCCATCTACTACCCCTCAAACTACTAAATTCTCTCAATCATCTCTGTCTCAAAAGATAAAGCTCTCGCTATTCTTACTATTTCCCAAAGATCTCGAGCATGCATCCAATCATGAGGATGAGTTAACGTCGAGAAAATGAATTAACTTCACTTTCTCAGCACTGAATCAAATCTCGATCGAATCATCTTCTTATGAAATAAATCGCATTATGCGTCATAAAGCTCGTAAACATTTGACTTCTCGTAATACTTATTCTCGATATCCGTTACGGAAACAATTCTACTCAAGACCATCCCCTGTTGACCTTATTCTCGAAGAAAAGGTTAAACGTAATAAAAAATATGATGGTTCCACAATTTATGATTGGAGTATTGATGGATTATCTCGAATATCAAATTCTTGAAACCGTTCTTAAAATGCACATATATGCCAAAGCATGTAATATGCATCATCACCCTGAACTCGATATAGCTAAAGCCATTACTTGTGGCTTTACCGGGTCAATTATATGGTTGGTGGCATTATGTTCGATCGACCCGAACGACAAGCTATTCTCACTCATATAAAAAAAAATCAAGTTTTCGCAAAGACAAATTCCAAGAAAAAGATAGAAATCAGATGTTAACACTACTTGGCTCTAAACTATTCATAGACTAGTTCATTTTGTGTAACAATGCCACCTACATATTGTTAAATATTTTACAAAACATTGAGGAAATATTATTCTTGCATGTGCATTATAGACAACGTCACCGACTGCGAAAGTATGCTCTGTAGTTGCGTCTTGTACGATCTCCTACATCAGAAATCATTAGTCAATGCGTGACACATAGTTTTTCTCATAAAACTACAAATGTTTTTCTCATAAAACTATAAATGATTGATTACGCTGTATTCTTGATTTTTATAATACAAAATAATACTATGAATTTGAGTTGATAGTGAATAAGTTTTGTCCACAGTAAAGCTAAATATTGAAAGGGAGACGGGTTATCCCGTTCGAAGAGGTATAATATTAAGTAGATTTTGTCTCGCCACCCAATCTGGAGGCTATCCCACCAACTCATACGAATAGTACACTTTGTTTATTAATGAATCAAGTTGTTAACATATATCTAATCATATTTTCTATTTTTTTACATAAAAAAAGAAAACTATTTTATATTACATTTATTTTTAAAATATTATTCATCCTAGTTGAATTTGTTACTTTATTATATTATTGACGAGAATTATTTGTTATGATAATTAGATACTACAATTAAAAAATAAAGCTTATATGCAAGATTGTGTTATACACAGTTATTCGTTAATATCTCTTTAGATATTTGAAAAATGAAGATTTCACTTCATATATATTTTCACCTTTTAGAGTTATATATATCTATCATATATATACACAAAAATGGTAATGCTCCAAAAAGCTTAAAATGAGCAACTGGGTCTCTAGTTACAAAATTTAATCAATCAAATATTAATTATAATTCCACAATTTAATTACCTATATGTTGAAACTATGTGGAAATATGACTGAGACAATAATAAGAAGGTCAAGTGGTCTGCCTCAATTTATTACTACAATAAATATGGAGCGCGCATGTCAATTCAATAAATATTATGGATTGATTTATTGTCTCATGCTAGCTGAGTAAAATAATGAAATATTATAAATAAAATATCGCTCGCGTCCAATTGGTTCAGCTTCAAATTAAGAAGTATATGTCGTATATAATGACCATGGTCGCAATAATAAATTTTCGATCGTGAAAAAAGTGAAAAGATCTGGTAAAGATCGTATAGACAATTCCACTAAAAGTTGGAATAAAAGTGGTGCACTACTAGCAAGGGCAAATTAGTATTGACAATGAGAGCTCAAAATTGTGATATTTTTCGTCACGTGTGAAAGGCTATGTTGCCTAAATATTGTCATATACATTATACCCAAATATTTTTGATCTTTTACCGTGCCTTCAAAATCAAGGAAAAATTATGAATTTTATTATTGAAAATAGCTTAATAAAATTGACACTTCAATTCATGAGCTAAATAAAGGCGAATATTGCATGTATTGTTTATTGTACTATGTACACAATATAATATAAAATAGAGAGTATTTCTCGAACCTAAATTTAACAAAAGCTAATGTCCATGCAATATTTGGTACAACTATATTGTTTTCAATGCCTTATCCAGAAGTTACTCGGTATGATTTTGTTTCATCCGAGAATTTTAATTCCCAACTTTATCTTATGGATTTTACTTGAATAAGACATATTGAAATAAAATGTCGTCATATAATCTAAGGACATTCATACAATGAAATGATCAATTTGATCATTCATGATCATCAATTATGAGAATAATATTGAAAATATGCGTTGGCAACAATTGTGGAACCAAAATATTTTATCAACTGAAAATTACAATTGTGTTGCTAGTCTCAAGGCAAATTGTTGGTTAAATCATCCTAAAGTAAATATGTTGTGGAAACCACCATTTTTTGCTTATAATTTATTTATGAATACCTTTCGACACATTCAATCTTATAGTAAATATTTTTAATTTATGTTTGGTTAAATCATCCTAAAGTAAATATGTTGTGGAAACCACTATTTTTTGCTTATAATTTATTTATGAATACCTTTCGACACATTCAATCTTATAGTAAATATTTTTAATTTATGTTTCAACCAAGTAGATGCATACGTATTCATATATTTTTAACTTATCAATTGGCAAGCATTTAATTGATTTAAAAAAATAAAAATAAAAAATTGAGGTACTAATTTTAGTTTTGAGACATTTACACAACATATTTATTTCATTCAAAGTTTTTTATAAGTCATTTTAGATGAACAACGAAATATCTCTCATTTGAGTTTTTCAATTATAAAGCTTATATTTTATTTCATACGCTTAAATAAAACTAAAATGAGTTTAGAAAGAAAACTTTTGATTTATGTCGTTTTTCAATAATTGTATAATACCTTGAGCCCTAATAGGGAATTTGTTTACAACAAGTTTTGTTGATTGTCACTTTGATAAAACAATTTTTCTACCATTAAAGGAAGATATATAAATCCGATTAAAAAAGAATGACGTGAAATTGCTTGAAACGCATAAAAAATGTTGCATTATGATATGAATTTGAAATTCAAATGATCGTTCATCAGCAACAAGTTATTAATCAATTACTTGATGCAATCACTCATATAAAAAAGGTAACAACCTCTTATGTTCCACTATTGAAGGTTCATATATGAAATGATGCATTTGTGCGAAAAAATGCACAAGAACCAATAAAACGTTTAAGACGTAAAAAATCAATTGGTTCAAATGATATAAACCTTTGAAAAAGAGATTATGAGTATAAATAAATAAAACACTCATAAAATAAGAATTCTTTGGTGAAAATTCAACGTATTATTTGAAAATAATGATCCAAAATCATACGTAAAACGTGCTTAAATGTCATAGAAGATCTTATTATCAAAAGAAATTATCCAAATCGAGCTAAACTCGTTAAGGAAACGAGAAGTTGTAAGACTAATAGCCTACAAAATTTGTGGCGCTATAAAGCCGATTAGACTTATAAACAATTTGGTCAGATGAACGTACGTATCAAAACCTCAATGATTATTTACTTCGAAAAAGATATGTATTTAATCTATATTATCCATGTCTTCATTGTAATATAATCATATGTCAACGACCCAAATACTGTGAGAAATCACGACGATATCGTTATATCATTATACCTGAAAAAGAAAATTCAATATGAATGATCTTGAAAAAATAAGATTTAGTCTTAATTTAAAAATCAAGCATTTTCCAAGTAAAATAGTTGTCCATCATATAATTTATTTTACTCAAAAAGAAAATTTTGGATTTGCAAAGGTTAGTTACAAAACAATAAGATGTTCCATTTATGTCAACATGAGGGGGAGAATCGAAATGAGTCATTGATTAGTGCATTGCACTATTTTTCCATTAACTATGATTTTATCCCACTGGATTTTCCTAGCAAGATTTTTAATGAGGCAATCCTAACATTATTATACACCATATAAAAATTTATGAGAGCAATTAATATACTCTTTTTCCTATACTAGATTTTTTCCGATATGATTTTTCTAGAAGAGGTTTTAATGAGGCATATATTCTCTCAAAGTGTATTAATGTGTTGCACTCTTTTCCTTAGCTATGATTTTGTCCCACTGGGCATTCCTAGTAAGGTTTTTAATGAGGCAATTCTAACAATACTTTACTCATATCGAAATAGATGAGAACGGTGCATTCTTTATCTTTTACTGGATTCTTTTCCACAATTTTTTCTAGTAAAAGTTTTAACGAGACATATTCTCTCATCAAGTGTCATCCAAGAGGTAGTGTTGTGAAGTATGGATGATCATGCATGCACACCAGCATATTATGTAGTCATGTAACTTGTATTTCTCACTAATGGTACCTTCACTTGTTCATAAATTATCATGTTACTTGCAAACCTTTCAATGTACACCAACTTTTTTGTGTATTATCAATGCTGCTTATGATGTGTTGTATGACTTTTGGTATATGTATAACTTGTACACATTATACAAGTACATTTATCATCATAACCAAATGACCTATATAAAGGGTGTCAACCCCATTGTAATTCACACATCAATGTTGGAATGAAAATCTCTACATTTCTCAACTCTAGCTCTATTTTCTCTTGTCTCATCTTCTGTACTTGTTCTTGTAATCTTTAGTTCTATAAGTTCTAGTTGGCTTACAACTTAATTTACAACACTTTTGTGTCATTCTGCATTTTTTTTTATTAATTAACTCAAGTCCTTTTCCAAACAATTTTACTTGATAATCTAGAGAGCATTAGTTTGCAGGTATCAACAACTAGCTTTCAACTTTCAACTAGCTAAAATATGAACTTTCAGCTAGATCTAGATTATCTTCTAATTTGCCAAACAAACCACAATACGATACCCGCAGCATAAAGCGCACACCATAAAGAAGTAACAAATACTTTGGATACACAATGGAAACTCCCATTGACCAGAGGTGAAAAATAACCTTAAACAAGAACCAAATCTCTGAGCTTCGCCGCATCATTTGGATGCACAATGGAAACTCTCATTGACCAGAGGTGAAAAATCCCTCAAACAAGAACCAAATCTCTGAGCTTGCCGCATCATTTTACATCTTTCACAACATCCCACGTGGAAACATGCGTTCAATTAAAGTACTTACTCTAGGAACTAATGAAGGGTAAACTCCAAAAGGAAATCCAAAAGTATTGTAAATTGATCTCAAATCATATTGTGAAAAAACATTGCATGTGAGAGGTTAAAAAAAAAAAAGTAACACTGTTCGTTTGTAATGCCAATCAATTCTACATCGTTGAGGAAAAAGAATAAAAATCATGAAGTAACAGCGAAAAAGGGGAAAAAATAAGTTCATTGCGAAAATTCATACCTTCATGGCTGAGATTTTCACTTTCAGAGAGTGCTTCAAAAATTCAGTATCACCTCCCTGCTATTAAAAACTATAAGTTATGTTCTAAAATATATTAATCAAGTTGTCAGCACATCTGCTTGCATTAGATCTGTGACCATCAGCAACGCGATCTGAAGATAAATACCACAAAAATCATGTTTCGAGGAGGCGGATATACGCATCCTTATCACACAAATCACAAGCTTGGAATGCATTGTTCTGACTAGTGTATTTTGTTTACCAAACTTTTCTTTTAAGGTGCATCAGGAAGTGACCAATTTTTCACTTGCTTTGTAATGGAACCTTTTCTGTACATAGAACATCATGTAAGCTTGAGCTGCCCTCACAACATTTTCACTAACTCGAGTGACCCATGCATCGTCGCACTTGTACCATTGATCATTTAACCGTAAATAGGTCACATAATGGCCTGCATCCAGCTTCCCTGTATGGGTAACCACAGCAAATAACTCAAACTCCGAGGATAGCTCGGTGGAGCCTTCAGGATCATCACCAGAGTAAGTGAAAATTCTGTTACCAAACCTACTCCTTAAAATTGTAGAAGACAGATAAGGCGACATATCCAATGATAATGGAAACTGCAGATAACGATCAATCTTCCTTGACATATTCCGATACGAAGAATGCTCAAATCTTTTAATGTGGAAACAAGAAACTAAAGGAAGCTTTCTTATGGACATCTGTTTCAGAGATTCTTGCCTTACTTTACAATCCTGACAGAAAAATTTCTGGTCAGAACCTAATCTCTCTGGCCTTGTGAAGCGATCCAAGCATCCCATCAATGTAGATATTCCACCACGTTGGCCTGAGAGCATAGACTCCGTTTCACCATTGTATGCAAGATGCAACTTAGAGGAGGCAATCTTTGCAGAACCCCTTGGCTAGGTTCCAGGTCCAATGAGAAGTCCACACAGGGGTCATAAGTTGTAGAGGTGAAACCACAGATAGTGCAAGTGACATCAGATCTCAAAATGCCAGAGAAGACTCTGTGTGCAATACAACAATCTGCATTGCCTGTGCTGCCAACCAAAAACCACTAATCAAAAAAACAAAAACAAAAACAAAAACATAAAAAAAGCTAACCGTAGGAAGAACATTCGAAGTGTTTCTTCTTCTTTCTTTTTGGCTTTTGAAGCATCTTTATATTGATAACTCATTGATGCCCAATAGTGCATCTTTACATTAATAACTTTATCGATGCCCAATAGCTTTCCAAGAAAGTAGCTAAAATAACAATTTAGACTATTCAGATTCAAAGAAAATAAAAATTTAGACTTCTTTTACATAATGTAAAAAAATAAAAGAAAGGAAAATTACACAACCGTTTACTCCTTAAAAGTTCTGAAAGTTTGAAAGCTAAAATTAACACGCAATCCTTGGATTGCACATTGTTTGTATCAGTAAAACCCTTTTACTAATACAAATATGTTTCTTTCTCTTTTTTTGGTGACATACAAATATGTTTCTTATCCCAGAAAAGAAGAAAACTAAAATCAAAACATTGAACTTCATGAATAATGTAAGGCTGTAAGCTTACTTCAATAGGTGAAATCAAGAAAATTGTCTCATCGATGGAGTAGCAACAAACACATTATCCAAGACAATATAGAAGCAGCCAATAGTAAAATCACAAGAGAAAAACACATACGCTGTTCACAACAAATACTATATGATTTGGCCAGTTGCAGATTGTCATGCTTACTAATATTGATGAGAACGAAATTTCATTGTCCTATACTCAAGCAACACAATACTCGCTTTCCAAGCTCCACGATCAAAACCCTCATACACATAGCTAGCACCAATTTATAGAAAAAAAAAAAAAAAAAAAAAAGAGAGAGAGAGACTGGATATCAACAATTTGTTTTTGAGATCAAGCAGAAAATTCATTTCATGTCACCATTAGTTAACAAAAAGTAAATGGTGGTGTTTGAGGGTATAAACAATGATCTGCAACAAGTCAAAAAGAAACTCAAGCCACCTGACAATAGTTGCCACTAAAGAAAGTTCTCCTAGTGCTCCTAAGCGAAGGATAATTATTACGTTCATCAAATGCTCAACTAAACCATTAGGAACAGCCATTTTCAGCACGTTGATAGTTTTCTCAACATCAATATTTTACACTGGGTGAAAAATCTTATCTTTATTGGTATGAAAATCCGAAAATATGTTAGGAAAAAATGATGAACTCAGTCTTGAGCCTTCCTTTTAAGACCAAGTGTCAAATGAAAAAGCTGTAATTAGCTGGAGTAAAATATCCTTACATACACATTTTTAGTCAATTAATGTGGGGCATAGAGCCCACACGTCCAAGGTCCTTAGGCCTTGTTTGGTTAGTAGTGCAGTTAACTCTGGGAGATAACTTGAAGGAGAGTTGAAACTAATCTTGTTTGGTTGCCCAACTTCCCTGCAAGTTATCTCCCAACTCACACCCAAGGATGAGAGATATCTCCCCCATCCCTCTAAGGGAGTTATCTCCCAGGAGTTTGTGGCATAATTACCCCTCGTTAATTACCTTTTATTACCCACTTCCATCTCTTTTGTTTGAAGGGTATTTATGTCAATTCATATCTTTTATTATTTAAAATTTTGCAACTTCCCTACAACTTTAAAGATGAACCAAACATAAAAATATGATCTTTCATTGTAAGTTACTGTAAGTTGGCAAAAACAAACCAAACGGGGCCTTAGCATGGTTCACATACAAATTCAATGCACTCCATACTAGTTCACTATCAATTGCTTTCTTCATAGTTTGATTGCTTTTCAAGTTCTTGAATGGAAGGCTATATCTAGGCAAAGACGAATATGTCTCAGGTGGGACCTATAAAAATGCATATACCTTCAAAAAAGAACCTTCTTTCCATGATTTAATAATAATACAAGGCATCTCAGGAAGGCAAACAAAGATCAACTAAACAGCTCTTTCAAGTTTGAAGTTACCTTGATTTTGGGACTTGCGTTGATCACTCTCCACATTTTCATGAATCCCATCAAGCATTGAAATGAAAAATTCATGTGCATCCTGTTGTTCGTAACTTGCCAAGTTTGCAGCATGTTGCCACCAACTGCAACAAACCCAAGGCTTTCCAATGTCAATCAGTGAGTGTTTACCACAACAACTGCATAATTCGGTATATAGAGGAAAACCTTCTAGATCTAACACTTCAATAATCCCATTTATCGAAATCAAACACATACAAATTTACGCGTTCGCAGTCAAAGTATCAATCAAGAAACTTGAATGAGACACAGCATCCGTACCAATGACTCCGATATAATTATAAAGTTGCCAGATACTTCAAAAACAGCATACATCCACTCAATTTTCAACCCTAAAATTAGAAACAAAAACGACCAAACATGGGAATCACTAAAAATACAACCTTGTGCAAGCATTTCAATAGATCAAGAAGAATAAGACCTGTATAGAAACCTTGCTGGACTGTACGGCGTCCGATCGCCAGAAAACACAGAGCAGAACACAGCATCCATGTCGCAAGCCAAGCACACCCGCGACCGAGACGAAGCGTTCTTATCATTGCCTAAATTGGTTCTTTTCTCCTGACAAACGTATCTGTTGTGGCGATCACTCAGAAAGTAGTTTCTCAATGGAGGTGTGTGCAGCAGAGCTTGCAACACTGAATTCATAAAACAAGTGTTCCCCAAATTGTTGAGCCCTCTCAGTCCCCACGGCAACGGCGAGCAAACACCATTAGACTCTGCATCTCCGCCCAACCGACTCGAATTCGTCGCCACCAACACTCGCTCCCTCGGATCAGGCATCCACGGCCGGTAATCAACCCTCCTCCGCTTCCTCAAGCTCTCCGGCCACGGCATTGTCTCCGATTCTCCACCTCGCATTGCCGTCGGCGACACCGCTGTTGCCGCGGCAGCTGCGATGACGACGGAGGCGTCGAAATCGCGATCGTAGACCTGATCGCGGCACGCGCAGCAGAAGAGCTCGGCGCGATCGAGATCGACGGCGATCTCGTGCCCCGACGGCATCGAATCGGCATGCGCCGCGGCGTGGGAGGACTCAGGGGAGGAGTGGCAGAACACGACGGCGCATGCCACGCAAGCGTAGAGGCGAGGGCGGGCCGAGGCGGCGGAGGCAACGCAGGCGGCGCAGCGGGGGACCTCGTGGAGGTCGCGGCGGATCTCGGCCCGCCCCAGCGGCTTCACGCGGAGGCACTTCTGGAGGAGCCGGAAGGGCTTGGAGCCGTGCTTGGATCGGAAGTCGGCGAGGTGAGAGCACGGATGAGGGATCTGGCCGCGCTGGTGGAGATGATTAGTTGAAGACATCGGAGGAGGAGATAGATGAAACCCTAGATTTGCAGAAAGCAAGCTTCATCAGATCAGATCAGAATCAGAGATTGAATCGAATCGAACAAATATGGTTTTTGCGATCGAGGGAATGAATCGAGAAGGCGAGTTTGGAGATTTGTTGGCGGCGTTCATGATCATGTCGTGAGAGTACAGACGGTACATTGATCACTGTTCGATTTCGAAGAGGTAGATCTGTATAGATTTTTTTTTTTTTTTGGTGATTTAATGTTGTTCTGAATTTTTACTGTTTTTTCGATTTCTGGTACTTGGGATCCAAAAATAGAGGAGTGATGGGAAAGGGAGATTGAACACAGCTGCTTTAGTTCTAGTCAAAAATGGAGTGAAAGAAATTACATAAAAAAATAAAATAAATACAAAAACAACGGGAGAGAAAAATATAATAAAAACAAATTATGTAAGTGTGGTTTATGTAAGGGTGGGACTTTGGGGATTGGGGTGCACGTGAATGGCCAGTATTTGTTGCTGGCTTATTGTTTTATGATGACTTTTTTATTTATTGATTTATTTAAAACTATTTTTTGCAACCTTTTTTGTTTTGTTTTGTTTATTTTTTATATGAAACCATTTTTTGTTTATTGGGGTGCGATCACACGTTAACTGTATCAACTAATTCACAGTTGGAGACACTGTAGTTAACGCTGAAAATTAAAACTTGGCTTAAGAGACGACTAATTCACGGTTGGAATCACATTGTTAAATCTAAATAGAAGTGACTCTTCCAACATAGCATAGTTCACTAGTTCAGAGGCTCGATATTTAAACAAAGCGGCTAAATGGACCCCAATTTTTACTTAAAGGACCTCTTTTTAAATTTTTATTTTATCGTACCCTACTTTTTACTTAGTTTTTCCCATTTTTTACTTAGGGTGTGTTTGATAGCAAAAAAAATCTTCAATGAGAAAAAACTTTTTTTTTAGCAAATCTTCTCGAGAGAATTTTATAAAGAAAATTTTCTCATAGTTGTTTGATTGCACGAGAAAGAATTTTCGTTTATGATTCAATCCGTGTGCAAATCATCGTCGTCGATGTTCAGACGAAGAGAGAAAAAAAATGTGTATCCGCGAAAGAAATCAGATGCCAAGTTTGTTTGGGTGGAAGAAATGATCTAAATCATCGTCGATGTCGGATGCGTAGACAATTTTCGATTTTTTTCGCTATGATGTTGTTTGTGACGAAAAATCTTCAGAGACTTTTTTTTTTTAGAAGAGAGAAATAAAAAAATTTTCTCATGTGTATCCGCGAAAAATTTTCTTTTACGGTTCAGTAGCGAGAGGCCAAGTTTGTTTGGGTGGAAGAAATGATCAGTTCGTGAGAGAGATGGAGATATTTTCAATTTTCCACGCTAAAAGATGAGAAAATAAATGAAGAAAATAGGGGGATGTGATTTTTTTCTCAGTGCAGTTACAAAGTTATCAAACAGTGGAAAAAACGGTTACATAAAAAAAGTACACAATTTTCTATGATTTTTTTCATTTTCTTTGCTATCAAACACACCATTAGTGTGTCCCTATTTTTTTTTTCAAAATTCTAAAAATATCCTTACCATACCCCATTACCCTCACCTTCACTCCAACACCCCCTCTGAGGAGGTGTCGGACACATAGAGTCTAGAGCCAACACTTCTAAAGAGATCTCGGTTGGATTCATTCGTCATCGATTGAAACCTTATTCTTTTTGCAGTTTCAGTCGAGGTCGGTTGTTACCTCTTTAGAGGTGTTGGACACACATGGCCGACACCTCTGAAGAGGTGTCAGCTCTATGTATCCGACACCCGCGGGGCAACAAGAATAAACAAAGAAATTTCAAAACTCTTAAAAAATACGTGAAAATAACCAAAAAAATAGTGGATTTTGCTCGGAATCATTTAATATATTCAGTTCCATCGAAACTTCGCACTCAAACAACAACAATCCCACAAAAGCAATACCGACTCAAAAAAGTTAATAAAAAAACTAGAAAAACTTCGAAATAGACATTAAAAGAGATAAGGAATGCACCCTCAACGTCGAATCGACGTAGTTTTGCTCGGACTTCGTTGGATTCGAGTTGATGGTGAGAATGCGATTTGAAATAGGGGTGACTAAAGTATGTGTGAGTGGGGCGACTGGGGTATGGTTAAGTAAAAATCCCTTTTATATGAAGGGGTAGTTTGATAACTTCACTGAGGCGGGGTCCTCTAAGCAAAAACTGGGTCCATTTAGCCGCTCCCTATTTAAACTTGGCTAAAGGAAATCGAGTCTATCATCATTTGGATCAACTAATTGTCGATAGCACTTTCTTTCTGATATAATTTTAGAAATAAAAAAAGGAGTGGCTAAACAGACTCTATTTATTGTTGAATGGACTCGAGCAAAATATTTTTAGGATATTTCAAATTTACCCCTGCGTGAAATGACTTTGATGTGCTCCATATAAATAAGTTTTTGCTCACCCACACCCTAGTCACTTTGTAACGACTTCGCCTCCCGCTCATCAACTGTTATGCGCCAAGAAACCACCTCAGAATCTGAATGCCAAATTGTCTAAGCCGACGCCTTAGTAAGCTTTTATACCTAATAAACAACAACATGTATATCTCCAAAAATTAATAATTTAAGAATTTTTGAAATTAAAGTGCAGAAGCATATGAAACTTGATTTCCAAACAACAACAACATAGCTTCAGTCCCAAATTAACAGGGGTCGGCTACATGGATCAAACTTTTTCATTATGCTCGATTAAGTGCAATTGATGGTGAGCTTTTCAAACCATTCAAATCACTCATAATTAATGCATCTCATGTTAACTTTGGTCCGCTTTATCTCGTCGAATTTCTACGGTTTCTATTGAGTCAAGTTTTCTAGTTGGGGCATTTGTAGGCCGTCTTTGCAGGTGACCAAACCACTGTAACCGCCCTTCCCTAATCTTTGTATCAATTGATGCTACTCCTACTTGTCTTTGAATTTATATATTTCTTATTCTATCTTTACGAGTTTTACCACACATCCACCTAATCATCCTCATTTCTGCTACGTTCATTTTATGTATTTGTTGTTGCTTTACCGCCCAACATTCACTATGAAACTTGATTTCCAAAAAAAAAATAAAAATTACAACGGTTTGGTAAAACAGAGTATCACAATCAATCCCAACCACTATATTAATTTCAAAATGAAATACAACAATATATAAATAGGAGATATATCTAAGAGTGGCAATTTGGACCATGACACGATTAACTCGACACGACACGTAATTAAACATGTCATAGATTTGACATAAATGAGTATGGGTCATAAATATGTTAACACGTTTATACATGGTTAATAAATTAGTCATTATCATGTTAACCGCTTTAACTCGTTTATGAGACACGAGTAAAGAATAATGTATAAATAATAAATAGTTTATAATAAAAAGATTAGTACAAGATTTATCCATTTGAATACATGTTAATAACATGATTTATTTTCTAATTTGCATACATCTTTTATCAAATTTTATTTTATTTCTAGAGGAAATATTTATTTTACTTTTGATCTATTATTTACGTTATAGATTTGATTAATAATTATTTATTAAGAAAAATATAAAATTTCTCACTACAGCAGAATTTAGATGTTTTTAGAGGATTCTTATAGTTTTGTATATGTTATTTGTTACGAGTTATTTTTTCTCTAAGACATCCGAGAATTTCGTAAAATTAATTAGGATGCTAATTAAGTATTTTCAAATTTGATTTGGGATTTAGGTATCTGAGGTGGGACTCACGTATTACGAACATGAGATCGTAAGTCTAAATATTTTTTATACGTGTTGCATGCCTAGTGGATGTAATATACGTTATTTTTTCGCGAAGTAGGGGTATATTGAGTTGTATCCTTAATTTGTCATAATTTGGGTTGTTAGTGTGCGTGTTTAAAAGACACAAGAAAAATTTTATAGGATTGCAATTAGGCCAGCTATGCTCTATGATAATGAATGTCGGGCGGTAAAACAACAATAATTACATAAAATGAACATATCAGAAATGAAGATGCTTAGGTGGATGTGTGGTAAAACTCGTAAAGATAGAATAAGAAATATAGAAATTCAAAGATAAGTAGGAGTAGCACCAATTGATACAAAGATTAAGGAAAGGGCGGTTGCGGTGGTTTGATCACTTGGAAAGACGACCTACAAATGCCCCCACTAGAAAACTTGACTCAATAGAAACTGTAGAAATTGGACGAGGTAAGGGTAGACCAAAGTTAACATGGGATGCATTAATTAGGAGGGATTTGAATGGTTTGGAAAGCTCACCATCAATTACACTTAATCGAACACAATGAAAAAGTTTCATCCATGTTGCCGACCCTAATTAATTTGGGACCGAGGCTATGTAGTTGTTGTTGTTGCAGATGCTCGAAAACTAATTAATCAAGTGTTAATCCCCACGTGAAGATTTTGCCTCAGTTTATGTGCAAGTTGGGATCGGTGGCAGTGTAAGATGAGAATAAATCTTGTGCAAGACCTTACCTCGAGCTTTATGTCGGTTGGCGGTTGTCGAGGTTGAGATTACGTCTAAATTGGTGTAAGTTTGGTTTAGTATGGCAAGAGAATTGATTCATAAGGGTTCGGTATATCGTGGACAAAATTAAGAATTTTAGGGTTTTTGTGTGACCAAAATCCATTTTATGGACGTTTTATAAAGATGGACTATTTTGTTGAGAGTTTGATTCAATTTGGCGAAAAGGGGATTGAAAACGAGCATCGAAAGTTAAAGCACGTCAAAATAGGGATTTTGGAAATTAATAAATAGAAAGAAGTTAGGTCAACTGAGCGATAAGCATAGCGGGATATATATATATATATATATATATATATATATATATATATATATATATATATATATATAGAAAAAAAAGTTCGTTTCATTTCAAAACA
Source organism: Stephania cephalantha (assembly GCA_039657325.1). Lineage (NCBI taxonomy): Eukaryota > Viridiplantae > Streptophyta > Magnoliopsida > Ranunculales > Menispermaceae > Stephania > Stephania cephalantha. The sequence continues at coordinate 19,891,644 of CM077576.1, forward strand.
AATAGAACGTTTGTTTTACTTTTGTTCCATAGTCTTTCACTCGCAGAGCTCCCTACGTCTAATTTTCACCATTTTATTTCTGCAAAACTATAGAGCATCATGAGACGGTCAGTTCGAGTAAATTCTCTGCGGTGGAAACAAAGTATTCGGCTCACAATTTGATAAATTCTCAATTCAAGGAATTTTCCTCAATTCAATTTGAATTTTTGCGATTTTTTAATTTTCTTCGTGGGGTTTTGATAGGAATTGGTAGGGATTATTGGGAATTGATGTATTGAGTTGATTTGGGTCAATTTGTGATAAGTTCCACTGGCGTGGGTTAGCGTTTTTATACATTGAACTAATGCGATTCAGTTGTTAACTATTTTGGAGATGTTTTATAGTTGATATTGATCTACATTGGGTTTCTGGATGAATTGATTATTGATTTTGATCCAATTTGACTTCATGGGCTGTGAAAATATTTTGATATTGGTATTGAGTGGCTTCATGGGGTTTGTTGTCGAGTTTTGAGGATTTAATTGCGAAAATATTGATTTGGAGACATTTTTCAGTTCAAAATAAATAAAGATTGTTTAGTTAATAGGCTATATTGCAAAATTCATAACTTCTCCGTCGGTGATCCGATTTGAGTGTTCTTGGAGTCTATGGAAAGTATGACATAAGTACTACAAGTTCCTTTCATGTCATCACGATAAAATATTGAGGATTTCTAGGTTAAGCAATTACCCCAAGTTGGCTAGTTGAAAGCCTGTTGAAACATTTATATAAATTAATATTTTTGGAAACTGTTCTCAAACGCCACAATTTTCATTGGGTTTAGTGATTTGGTTTCACTTAAAGCTTGACCCGATATAATTGGGTATGCAGGGAAGCTATTGGAAATATTTTCAAGGTTAATTGACGCTCCAGGAACCCCGAAAATTAAGCTCAAAGTTGGTTTAGTTGTAAGTAAACCCTACAATGATCTTTACTATTGATTGAATATTTTGTACCTGTAATTGTATCATATTTTGCATTGCATTAATTCTTGGTCATGCATATATAGAGAGAATGAGGGGGGTAAGCTTGTTTCGGAGTCTGGTTTGCTTGAAACTAGGTTTCAATCCTACCTCTACGCCGTCGAGTGAGACTAGCGGAGTCTAATGCTAGCAACTTATCTTTGCATTTCATGATCTCTTAATATTTTCTTTGTAGTATTTTTAGAAGTCAACATCTGATTATAGTTAGGAGACAACAACAGAGTGGATTGCATGTCGTGATTGCATGTTATGCTGATGCATATATCTTATTGTTTATTTGGAAATGCAATTACATGTCTCCATTAATCAAATTAACAATTGCAGGAGGACAAATCAATGTAGGAATTTACTTACCTGACATTTTCGAGTTGTTTTTTATGGTGCCAGATTCTATATGAAGACTAGGGACGAACGAACAAGACTTGAAGATTTTGGTGATTGTTTACTAAATTTGAAGTAAATTCTTGTTTAAATTATTTATATTTGTTGTTTTAGGATTCTTGGGGTGGGTGTAGGACGTGAAATTTCATTGAATGGTTAATAGAGTCTCCTCAGTTAGTTTAAAATGTGTTAAGAGATTTATATTTTAGTTTTGGTCTATTTGGGATAATAAAGTTCTGATTAAGCTATCAAAGACTCTAATTTAATAAATAAATTTGAATTTTATATATATTATCAATTGCAGGGAGTTGTGAGTCCTTCTAGGCATCTTCTTAATTCTGCTATCTATTAGGTGAATGTATTTTTGGTAGACAAATTTAGGGAAGGTACTGCCGAAATTTATACAAAATACGAAGAATGATTCGTATGATTTCCCAATTTACTCTAATTAAACAAATAATGAATTAAGTTTCATTAAGGATATAAATTTAGTTTTGGAGCATTATTAAGGTTAGAAAAAAAAATTATTTTGAGGTCAAAGTTAAAAGAATTGAATAGGCTGACTAAATTATCAGGGGATTAAGATAATTTAGGCCGGTCAGTCGTCTTAATGATGATGGGGCTGACATCCTTTATTATAAAGACTAATAAAGACTTGAATGAAAAAGCAAAGTAAAACTTAAGAATACAACCCCACTATATTTAATTGGCTATTTAATTATGTTCATTTAAATTTATTCCTATAGATATCTTTAAAAATGTAGTAAACAAATTATAAAAAATTTTAAAAATTAAAAAGTTAAATATAATATTTAATAAATAGGTAACACGAATACCCAACATGTTTAACACAACTCATTTAGACACGAAAATGATTAACATGATTAATAAATGTGTCATGTTATGGGTTTGCATTATACGAGTCATGACCTGTTTACGACACGACACGACACGTTTATAACTCGGCGACACAAATCGCCACACCTAAGTATATCCACGTCCAAAGCACATATCAAGGAAATAACACTACACTTTTGTGCCTTTTTTTGTCGCAATCTACTGCACTGCTCAACGAGGTGCCTATAAAATGTTAAACGTGTGAGTATATCAACACAATTAGTAAGCAAATGTTCACTTAACCATCAAGTATCCACTAATACCTTGTGCAATTAACTATATGAAACAGTAAATAGCTATAACAGAAAATCAAGAAAAAGTATAAATAAAATAATAGCATGCAAGTTATTTAGTACATTAGCTCATACACGTGACAACTTACACATGACAATTAGTGATCCATTACCTAGCAGAACAGATATTGCACCCGCTAACTGACACTTTGGTATTGATATCGTGTAGTGTGAAACCTTGCCTCGAGTTACATGTCGATGGTCGGTGTTCGAGGTTGATATTAGGTCCAAATTTGCGCAAGTTTGGTTAAGTATTGCAAGATGATTGGTTCATAAGATTCCATTAAGTGGTAGAGAAATTTAAGATTTTTAGGGTTTTGGTGTTTCCAAAATCAATATTACAGACGTTTATGAAATTGGACTATTTTGTAAAGATTTTTTGCTCGATTTTGTAAGAAATCATATCCAAAATGTACACCAGAAGTCAAAACACGTCAAAATAAAATTTTGCGAAAATATATATATATATATAAATAAACAAAAATCAAATTTTGTTTTCAACAAAACATTGAACGTTCGTTCCTCAAACCCTCTCAAGTCGATCTTCCTCTTGCGGATCTCCCTGAGTCCAATTTTCTTTCTATTTTTCTCTCCAAATCACTAGAGCATCACGAAATGGTCAGTTTGAACCATATTTTCGCAATAGAAATATGACGGCCCTAGTCTCCACTAGCTGGGCTCACCGACTTAAACCTACATGGACTCCTTATCAACCCCCGTAAAGCCAACACATGCTTAGTCAACCTATTTCCCATGTTATTCGATCATTGGTTGCTTATTATGTTCTATATTGACTTTAACAAGTCATAACAATTTGCAGCGGAAGTTTAAGATGGATAAGAAGTTACCCCTAGTTGACAAGTCATATTGGAAAATTCATAACTTCTTCGTCAGCGATCAAACTTGAGTGTTCTTGGAGTCTATGAAAAGTAGGACATAAGTACTACAAGCTCCTTTTAGGTCATTATGACAAATATTAAGGTTTTCAAGGTAAAAAAGTCACCCTAAGTTGGCTCGTTGAAAGCTAGTTGAACAGTTATATAAATTAATATTTTTGGAAATTGTTCTCAAATGTATTTTGGTTGCAGTTTTTATTAGGTTTCGTGATTCAATTTCACTTAAAGCTTGACCCTTAATATAATTGGGTATGCAGGGAAGCTATTGGAACCATTTTCATGGTGACCCGACACTTCAGGACCCCGAACATTAAGCTCAAAGTCAATTGGTTGTAAGTAAACCCTATTGTGGTCTTTACTATTTATCGAATTTATCTTTATGTCTGCATTTGTTTTTAGTCTGCATTGCATTTCACATCATTCTTAGTCATGCATACATGGCTTCCGGATAGAGTTGGCGTAACTTCGATCGTAAAAGTGTAAGGTGCTCCACTCCAGACTAAACATACTACAGACGTCTAAGGTGGGTAATTTCGACTCCGAGGTAGCATGCATTGAACTCATATGAATTTTCTAGGTTCATAGTGAGTGGGCTTGCTTATTATGAGCTTAGAACAGGAAATGAAGGATCCACGTTGTTATATAAATTTGTTGTTATTTTGAAATTAATTCCATGTCTCTATGTATTAGTACTAATATTTGCAGGAGTACAGAGCAATGTAGGAGTTTACTTACCTGACATCTTCAAGTTGTTTTTGATGGTGTCATGTTCTCTATGAAGACCATACAGAACAAGAAAAGCTCGAAGATCTTCAGTGAGCGTTTTAAGTTTAAAAGTTTAATCTTCTTGTTGTAATTGCTTTATATGTATTGTTATGGGCTTTAGGGTTAGTGTAGGTCGTGAAATACTTTTGACTAGGTTATGAGAGTCTCCTAAATTAGTTTGAAGTTAAGTGGTTTATGATTCAATTTTTGTTTATTTTTGGATTATAAAGTTATGACTAAGATAGCGGAGACTATAAGTTAGTATTTAAAGTTTGAATATGATATACATTGTGAACTGCGGGGAGTTGTGAGTTCTTTTAGGCCTCCCCCAATTCTACTGTCTATTAGGTGAAAGTTTTTAGGTAGGCCATTTTTAAGGGAGGTGCTGTCGAAATTTTTATAAGAATACGGAGGATGATGCGTATAATCTTTCAGTTTACGCTAATTAAACAAATCATGAATTGAGTTTCATTGAGGATATAAATTTAGTTTTGGAGCATTATTAAGGATTGAAATCAAAATTTTTTTGAGGTTAAAGTTAATTGTATGGATTAGGTGACAAATTAGGGGAATTAAACTAAGTCAGGACTTAGCGAGACCAAAAAGTGATTGATCGCGATTAGTTGGAAAATGATTATAAGCTGGGATTTTTTTGTTATTATGTTATATTTGTGTTGTATGTATGTATTATCGCTAGATATGCTATAGGAATTTTATTCTCTTTGTCCATTTGAAACTTAAATCGTAGGGTATGACGAGTAAGATTAGAAACAGATAATTAAAAGAGAGAATAAACTTTTAAAACGAGAATAAGCGTGATTGAATATGAAATGGATTTGTAAAGTTCAGATTCACAAAGGTGTTGTAACTAGTTTCGTTACCAATATAACTAATGAAAGCATCAGTTATACAACCAATGAGAGATTCGTTGAAAGGGAAGTCCAAATGACCCAGCTACATAAGTATTGAACATAGATTTCTTGGAAATCGAAAGTATTAAACTATTACAATTATAAGACGCTTAGTAAAATGATAAAATAGTACGAAGACACATGGTTTTGAAAGTAGAAATTGATTAGACAAAATGAATTAAGACTGAAAAACATAATGAAATTGTGATAGATTAGTCAAGTTATCTTATTCAATTTGTACGAAAGTGAAATACTTTGAAGCAAAGTATTGTTTCATTTCCAAAACGAAACACAAATTAAAATCCTCAAAAAGTGAATGGATGAAAAGTAAGATATTTTGATATCTTACACAATTTCTTAAAACGTACCGAATTTCTTTTAGAGAAAAAGAAAATTCGAAAAAAAATTGAGACTAATGGAAACAATTAAGGTAATAAAAACACTTAGTCTTTTTGAGTTAGGAGTTTCTCTATTTCAAACAAAGTTTAGTCAAGGAAGACTTCAATTGATCGGATGATCATAAGAAGTCGTATTGTCCTTAACTATATTTTCGAAAAGATAAGAGATATAAATTACATTTCTAAGTCAAAACTAAGGAGTTGTAAGTGATTTAGGTGTTGAACAGAAGTTGTAATAAGTTTGAAAAGGACTAAGAGCAAGATCAATGTGAGAATAACTAAGATTGACGAAAATTGAACATAATATACTCAGTGTACAAAATAAAATGAGACGTTGAGATGACTTGTGACTGCTGGAAGTGACACAGACGGACTCCTTTAGTCAAGGTAAGGCACTAGCGTAGTCGTGTATGACCAAAAGTCTAAGTAACTCTATTTCATAATCACGATTCATTCATAGCGTAGAAGATCGGTGTGACACATCCACCCATCTTTGAATAATTGAATGAATTGGTTAAAGTTGGTATAAAAGAGTCTATGAAATTTTGTCGGAGTCAATTGGAGGCTGAAGTATAAGCAACTAAATTGTCAATATATTCTCGCATTAGTATGAAAATGAAAATTTCCTGTTAACGACTCCCGATCAAATTAGAATATCAAACTTTAAGTTTGATGTAACTTATGTATCTTCGCAAGGAAATTACAAGGAGTCAAACTCCAAATGTTGAAAGTTTTGAACCGAAGTAGTATACAACTAATATCAATGAACATATTGTACATTGGTTCAATTTTAGTGCTACACCTCCTGATTAGTCAGAGGTACTATTTGAAGTACTAGTTATTATTAATTAGAGGTGATATCCGGATGACGGTGAATAGACAAATGAAGTGAAAAGCTACGTACAACGTACAACTCATTTTGTAAGCCTTATCTCTGTTTGATTTGAAACATTGAATAAAGTACAATGTATCAGACTTGATATGTTTGAAGAATTGAATATTCTTCAATTGTAATTGAGTAGAAGCGAGAAAGAGATAATATATTTATAAATCTCTGTTTAGAAATGCATGTCTACTCAAGATAAAGATAATTGTCTCTATTAAAGTAAGGAAAGAAGTCTAGCGAACAGTTAGTGATTGAGACCGAGATGATGGGAATAAATTGGAGTATTGATAAAAATCAATGTGAGTACATTGATAATGTGAAAGAATGAGGTTTATTGTGAGCTCATGAATTGACGAAGTAAGAAAAGGCATTAACTTTCTAACCAGTCAAAAGAAAAGTTAAGTGAAATAGCTGACGAGTTGGAATTGATAATTGCTTTCTCGTCCACAAATCTAAATAATATTGTAACTATACATTTAGAGAATGAGTGAGAGTTGCACAATGTGTTAGGTTTCTATTTCTGATCGGATTGAAATTCAAGATCTCTTATCATAGGGTGACATATATATTATGAGATCTATAGTCTTTGGATGATTTGTGTAATTCCAGGTTTCTATTGGAGAACACTGGAATGGTGATGGATTAGATAGACACGTAACTCTACTTAGTATCTAATGTTGTGTTCAAATATTATTTGCATCAATATATAATTTTAGACTGATGATAGTCTAAAAATTAATCGACCAATAATTCAAATAAAAAATGATGATTAGTGATACGAAAGTAAACTGGGATGTGTACTTGAGTTGGGGTAAATTTAAAAAGAATTATCAACAGCTTTATGGAATAGTATTCAAATTAGAATGAGAATTATGTTATGAAAAGCAAGATAGATTAGGTCTTGTTATGTATTGATACTTGAATGAGATTCAAGGTATGAGATGAGAAATGAATTAAAGTTATTGGATATTCCATAAAGTGGATTGTTTAACTCGTCAGAAATTCACACATTGGTAGGATTAGTAAAGTAACGGAGATAACTCTTTATTAAAAAGTTAAAATTATTATGATCTCTACCACCGAGTTGTTGAATACAATGAAAGTGATTGGATCCACTTAACGGTTCACCTTGAAAATGGTTTTACAGGTTTGAATTAAATGGGTTGTATATAAAGGATCATTTTTTTTCATATATCTTTTGGTTCAGTAACCTGTAAGTTTAAATTTCGAGGACGAAATTTTTAATTAGTCGAGAAGATTGTGACAACCGAAAATTTTATAAAACCTGATTAGGCGACTAATTAAGTATTTTCAGATTTTATTTGGAGTTAAAGTATCTGAGGTGGGATCCACACATTATGTACCAGAGAACATAAGGTTAATTTTATTCTTGTGTGTTTTGTGCTCAGTGTGTGTATAATATGGTATTTTATCACGAATTCAATTAATTATTAGTTGCTCAAAAATTAATTAACTAAGTGTTAATCCTCAAGTGATGATTTTGCTTCGGTTTGCGTGCAAATCGAGATTAGTGACATTATAAAATGAGAACAAAGTTGGTGCAAGTCCTTACCTCGAGCTTTATGTCGGTTGGAAATGGTCGAGGTTGAGATTCGGTCCAAATTGGTGTATGTTTGGTTTTGTATGACAAGAGAATTGGTAGAAAAGGGTTCAATATGCTGTGGACAAAGTTTAGATTTTAAGGTTTTAGTGTGACGAAAATCAGTGTTATGGACGTTTTATGAAGATGGATTATTTTGTTGAGAGTTTGGTTCAATTTGATGAAAAATTATATCGAAAACGAGCGCTGAAAGTTAAAGCACATCAAAATAGAGATTTCAGAAATTAATAAATAAGAAGAAATTGAGCTATTGACAAACAGCTGAGAGTTTATATATATCCATATATATATATATATATAAAGAAAAAAGAAAGGAAAGTTTCATTTCATTCTAACAAAGAACGAACAAGCTTCATTCCTTAATCTCTCAATGCGATATTTCTCTCTGCGATCTCCCGACGTCTAATTTTCTCTCAGTTTCTTTCAACAAAATAGTAGAGCATGACGAGACAGTCAGTTAGAGCTAAGTTTCCATGATGGAGATGAGGTATTCAGCTCACAATTTGGTAAATTGTCAATTCACTGCATTTTCCTCGATTCAATTTTGAATTCCTATGATTTTTTATTTTTTTTGCGGGGTTTTGATAGAAATTAGTAGGAATAGTTTTAAATTGTTGTATTAAGTTGATGTGCGCAGATTTGAAATAAATCCCACTGACGTGGGTTAGGGTTTTGATGAATTAAATTAATATGATTCAGTTGATAACTGTTTTAGAGATGTTTTGATAGTCGATATTGATTTACATTGAGTTTCTGAATGAATCAATTATTGGTTTTTATCTAATTTGACTCCACAGGATGTAAAAATATTTTGATCTTGGTATCAATTGTTTTTGTGGTGTTTTTTATTAAGTTTCGAAAATTTAATTGCGAAAATATTGATTTGGAAAAGTTTTTCAGTTCAAAATAAATAAAGTTTGCCTAATTGACATGGCATATTGGAAAATTCATAACTTCTCCGTTAGTGATTAGATTTGAGTGTTCTTGGAGTCTATGGAAAGTAGGACATGAGTACTACAAGCTCTTTTTAAGTCATCATGACAAATATTGTGGCTTTCAAGGTTAAAAAGTTACCCTAAATTGACTAGTTGAAAGCTAGTTGAATCATTTATATAAATTAATATTTTTGGAAACTGTTCTCAAGCGTACTTTGGACGCAGTTTTTACTGGGTTTCGTCATTCGGTTTCACTTGGAGCTTGACCTATAATATAATTGGGTATGCAGGGAAGCTATTGGAATCATTTTCAAGGTGACCCGATGCTTTGGGAACCCCAAAAAGTAAGCTCAAAGTTGGTTGGTTGTAAGTAAACCCTACAGTGGTCTTTATTATTTATGGAATTTTATCTTTGTACCTGTATTTGTTTTTAGTCTCCATTTATATTTAGTCTGCATTGCATTTCGCATCATTATTCGTTATGCATATATATCATCCGGATAGAGTTGCCCCTGGTTTGATCATAAGAATGTGAGGTGCTCCACTCTAGACCAGACATATAGCAGGCATCTAAGATGGGTAATGTCGACTCCGAGGTAGCATGCATTAAACTCATAGGACTGTTCTAGGTTCATCATGAGTGAGCCCGCTTGTTATGAGCTTAGAACATGAAATGAGGGATCCACGTTGTTATATAAATTTGTTGTTATTTGGAAATGCAATTGCATCTCTCCATGTATTTGGACTAATATTTCCAGGAGTACATAGAAATGCATGAGTGGGCCCGCTTGTTAGGTTCTTTGTGAAGACCAGACAGAATGAGAAAAGCTCAAAGATCTTCAGTGAATATTTCAAGTTTAAAAGTTTAATCTTCTTCTTGTAATCACTTTATATATATTGTTTTGGACTTTGAGGTGAGTGTAGGTTGTGAAATAATTTTGACTAGGTTATGAGAGTCTCCTAAATTAGTTTGAAGTAAGTTAAGAGGTTTATGATTCAGTTTTGGTTTATTTTGGGATTATAAAGTTGTAACTAAGGTATCAGAGACTCTAAATTAGTATTTAAAGTTTGAATATGATATATATTGTGAACTGCGGGGAGTTGTGAGTCATTTAAGGCCTCTCCCTAATTCTGCGCTCTATTAAAGTTTTTCGGTAGGCCATTTTTAAGGGAGGTGCTGTCGAAAGTTTTATAAAAATATGGAGGATAATTCGTATGATTTCTCAATTTGCTCAAATTAAACAAATCATGAATTAAGTTTCATTGAGGATATAAATTTAGTTTTGGAGCATTATTAAGGATTGAAATCAAGATTTTTTTGAGGTTAAAGTTAATTGTATGGTTTAGGTGCCTAATTAGGGGAATTATGCTAAGTAAGGACTTAGTGAGACGAGTCCTGACAGAAAGCGACTTCAACATTATATTTAGATCTCAAATTCACCTAGGACATCTAAACGGTCATACATTTTAAACAATCCTAGTTACTACTTTAAATTACATAACACTAAGATTCATGATTGCAATCCGTAAATAACAACCCATTAAATCAGTGAATTAAAGAATGCGATTGGTTTAAATCATTTCATAGTCTATGATTTATATTTATAGTATATTAGGTAATAAATATCCTAAACCATGTCAAATCCTTGTTGTAATCTAAAATCCTCGAAATCTTAGCCGGTGATTCGTCAGCGATTCTTGTTTAAGTGGAATCGCTAAATGACTTCGTGAAATTAAAGTCCCTGTATCCACTGATCTGTGCAACGATTCTTGGTGAATAGGAGTCACTGAGAAATTGTTGGGCTCGAAATCCAATTTTTCCTTGATTCCTCAATGAATCTTTGTGCATTCTTTTCACTCGGTTAAATCCTTCATTTTCTTCACTTTTTCCTTCATTTCTTCAAATATTCCAATTATCACTTGAAATATCAAAAACAATAGAAAACCTCATGTAATATAGTCTTTCATCTACAATCATCCTAAAATGTAGTATAAAATATGTCTAATTGTTGACTTGTCAAAAACCCCCAAACTCAACACTTTGCTGTCCCAAGCAAATGAATACTCTTAATTAAATTCTCTTTTCTTCCTTCGTTTTGATTTCATGACTATATACTTTTATTCTTAAACATAAATGATCTTTAAATAAAAAACATATATTACCTTCATAAAATAAAAGTCATGATAGAATGAAAAGATTTAAAGAATAATACCCTTTATGTGACAACTCAACATCTAGTTATGCAACACACCTCAGAATTCAAAGTTAACCAATCTCCAAGGCGAAACCACTACACAGGTTTTCTCAATTTCCGATGACAAGCATCAAGCTTACAATGACTAATATAGAATCTCAAGATACAAAAATCACTTAATCAATCTCATTTTCAAACAATATTTAAAATATCACCAGAATCAAAGTCGATAGGAACGATTATTCACCAATAATTATCATTTCATATTCATTGTTTGAATGTTGGAACAAGAGATACTTCACTCAACTTAGCTGTAAGCACTCAATCAAAATCTTTTATTTAGTGAGTTTTCATAAACATCATTCCATTTTTCTATATCACTCTTTTTTTCTTCATAGGTATATTCTTTTTCTTCATATTGTATTAATACTGTTCCCTGCTTCATTTCCTTTGGAATCTGTTATTCTTTTTATATAGGAATTATTTCTCACCTTTTTCCTACCACTAGATTCCCTGCTCAATTTCCTTTGGAATATGTGGGTCTCTTTATTTTTTCTTTAAAAACTCTTGTTAGCTCTTCTCGTTTTCACTATAGTCAAGGAAGTACTCTTTCCAACTAAATAAAGTTTATTGGCTAATTTCCTATTTTCTCCTAAATTGTGGCATGAACATTTTCAATGTATATATAAAAATTGACCAATAACTTTTGTATAAGAAGATTCTTAGAAATCTGTCTTGTTTATCTTGCACTTTTGTTTTGATCTTTTACCCATTAAAATGTCTAGCACAAAGCAATCAATCCCCTCTAAACTCCCTAGTGCATGCACAACCTAGGTTAAGTCACATAAGGTATAACACTTCTTTTCCATCATAAAATTTCTATTTTCATGGGTAATAATAATATATCACTTCTATTTAAACTCAAATTATATTCAATTCCATATTTCTAATAAAGGAAAATGAAGAAATATTACCCAAATTGTTGAAAATTTGAAAAATTTCCAATCAAATGAATTCTACCTCTCGAGCCTTCCATACTTGCCTTTTTTATAGTTCACTTCACCTACATACCCCCGAACTCATTCCAAACCTTATCCTCAAGGTTTAAAAAGTAAGTTGGGTTTTTAACAAAATAAATGTACCTCGTAAAGCATAAAAGAGTTTAATATGAATCATAAATTGGTTGTTAAAATTAGATAAAAAAATCATATAAAGGAGATACACAATGGAGTAAAGCATTCATTTTTCATTAAAGTTCAAACAGAGTTCACATTTCACGCATACAAGCAAACACTGCAAAATTGCAATGTACTCTGCCAAGAAGTAAATTTATCGTCGGTCTCTTCAACTTTATCGTCATTCCTTGATGCGTAGGTTGTAAAGTATATCTATCAACGGGATTATAAACTCCTGATGGTAATCTCAACTACATCGAATGAAGGCAGATGCTCCTCGTAAGATCGAGTAAATGTTCCATCTTCCTTCTTTTCGACATGGAATGGTAACGCTCCAGGGTTCTTTCATTCTTGTCTAACATCTCGTTATTCCTCAAGATTTGCTTTTCATTACGCTGAAAAGCTGAAAATAAGTATTTGAAAAACCATTTCCTTCTAGCTTTTGCTGTAAATGGAGAACTGCTCTCTCCCACCAGAACATTTACTTGAGCCATCAGACTCGTTGCTCGCCTCGTTTCTTCTTATGTGCTTGCATGGATTCTATGCCTAATAGTCCGGTCTTCAATTATGGACCTCCTTATCTCGTTGATTTCCATCTCTTCTCTCAAATCGTTATATCAATTGACTGTTATCATCCTCGTAACTGTAGCGTCTATGATAGTCCTTTGAGGTAGCACATCAAATACTATCTCAAGGAAACCAACCTTAGCTTTCATACATAGCAGAGTGATAAAAATTGGGAATGTTAGGCCATCATGGTTCATAGTCGTCACTGCCTGTCTCATTGCATCGTGAATTACGTATCCAATGTCAATATATCCAATCTTCGTAATGATGTGGTAGAGTAAAGTGACTCTATGGTTTTCACTTCAGAATGTTGCATAGTGGGGTATAGGCAGGCGTCTATGATGTTGCTCCAACATTTGGTGGTTCTCCTAAAATTGGTGGTTTCGAGGAACTTTAAGTGACCATATATATCGAGAGGAAATCCCTGTCTAGAAATTACCTCTAAGACTTCTTGAATCTGTTTGGATGGGTAAACTTCCTTAGGGATGTAATGTATGTTGGGATAGTCTGAATCCACTATAACTCTTGTATCCTAAGTTCATAATGTCGGTCAGTGCATTGGGTGAAATATCAATCTTCTTTCCTTAAACTATTACTTTTTTATGATTTCCACTCACATATCCGTTCGCGTAGAAGTGGTGAACTAATTCCGAGCATTTTATCTCTAAGCTACATTCGTAATCCCTAAGAAGGTGTTCCTACTCTCTTCCTCATATGATGCTTACAATTTTGTCTTCATATTTGTTCACATTTTGGATTTGGAGTCCTCTCTCTGATCGATAACTCTTTTCATGTCTCAAAAGTATCTATTTTTTTACTTTAGGACCGACAAATCGCATGGAATCATAGGGGACTTGTGTGTTTGGGTGTAGGTAGTCAGAATCCTCATCAAAATTAGGCGGAGTAACTATTCTCAACTCATCCCTTATAGTTCTTGATTCTCTAATACTAATACCTGTGGGTTGGATGGACATTTTTTGGCTCAGATGGTTCATCTTGGATTTTTCTATCATAACCCATTTTCCTTCTCTTGTGCACTACTCCTACCTCTTTCACTACCTCATCTCGTTATAATGTCAAGTCACTTACTATGAATCAGTAACCAAAATCCTATATTTGATACAAAACAGACTTAAGGCGGGTAATTAGTTGAAAATCAAATTGCAATTGAGAAACTCGAAAAGATTACGCATAAAAGAGTGGATTTTTACAATCTTATTTGAAAATTATGGGAGTCAAGAATATGAGATCAAATCTATTGAATGATCTTTTGAAAACTCAGAAATCACACCTTTGATTTTCGGAAAATTCAGTTTCAAATTCTTTTCAGATACTCTTCTAAAATCTCTATAATTTTCAAAATCATGGAATTTGTAAACCAACAATCACTACTATTGCGATACTCAATCCAAAATAACTCATTCGATGTATCAAAATGGAGTTCGACAAATTTTTTTGAAATCAATTGAAGAATTTTCTCAAATCCAACAAAAATCAAAATTTCACAAAAATAAAGGGTTAGGGTTGTGGTTTTTACCATTTTGAGAGTGAATCTATCAAGATATGCGCTATTGAACTTCTATTACTCGATACTCCAAGCTCCAAGTCCAAATTCCTTAAACTTTAGCTTCGCTCTGCTCCTCTCAATAGTAATGGTTTAGGTGTTAAATGAAGCAAGGTAGAGGTGGAAATCACTTAAATACACTAAGATTTGAGCATATGAGGATCGAATCTAGGCAAGAAAATTATTGTGAGAGGAGGAAGTGTAACAGTTTGGGCATGGAGATGGGTTTGTGAGGTTGGCGATTTGGTTCTACCTTTTAAAGCCTAAAATCGTGCCTAGCGATTCCTGTGTAAGTGGAATTGCTATGCAAATCAGTATTAAGTGAGATATTGTTTCCACCGATTTGAGCAACGATTCTTGTAAAAATGGATCTGGTGTTAAATTGGCAGGCCTAAATTTTACCTCAATTCAATGATTTTGTTACAGATTTTTCTAGCAATTTTCAATGTTATTTGGCATTGCTAGGGATTCACTATGCCTATATTTTGTTGTTTTTCAATTTTATTTCATAAGTAACTTATACCCTTCCTAAAAGTGAATGTAAAGATAAGATTGACTGAAACATTTAAAAAATTTGGAAATTTGATCGGAATATGTACCTAACTAATAATTTTATTAATGAAATAGATAAAAAATAATAAGCAAGTTTATAATGCAAATTTGCATAAATGCCATACAAATAAAAACAACTTGATCATCTCCCCTCTATTTGAAGCTACTTCGGAGCTTGACTTACGAAAGTAATTCCAAAAGAGAGTCAAAAGGAGAGAGAATAAAAAAAACTATAGTAAAGTTAGGTGTCCTACTAAAAATTGAAATAACTTAACTAAATAAATAATATGGGTTGCCTCTCATAGAGCGCTGTTGTTTATAGTCGTTAGCTCGACTGATGGTGGAATCAATCTTCGTTGAGTGTGAGCGAATCGATATTCGCTTCAAGTGGTTCCTCATTAATAATGTCTTCACCAAGGTCTGAAAAACGCGCTTCATCATTGATCTCATTGCTGTCATTAAATTCCCCTTCTTCCATACCATAGAAAAGTTCTCTCCCATTTTTAAATGAGATTACTTCATCACCCGTCCTTAATGTAACTATGTGCTCACGTATGTTGATGATAGCTCCTGAAGTCGATAAGAACTGTAACGCCCCAAATTTCTAAAATTATAATATAACCATAGTGACAGGGGTATTTGAGTAAATATATACGACATTGGTGTAATGGTGTGAATAATGTGTATACTATATACTATTTAGTTTATTTAGGCGCGAAATTAAGCCTAAGTTAAGAAAATAGATTTGAGTAAAAGGTAATGGTAATAACACACAAACAAGGGGCATTCTTATAAAAACATAAAAAATGGACTCATTTGGGAACAAGGGCTAGTTGGGCACCAAACCCTAAAGCTCAAGAGGGCCATATATGTATATATACAAGTCATAAAAATTGTAGCCACTTTTTCCAACTTAACAAATATGAGAGGAAGCTAGGGTTAGTGGTAGAAGTGAAAGAGATGAAGCTTGGAAGCTAGGAAAATAGTACGTCAAGCTACATCAAAATGGTTTGGAAACATGAAACAATCAATGGTTTAGAGATGGCGTGGCTTTCCTTAGATTTATTTTCATTTTAGGATCACACCACTTCTCCCTGTCACTGATTTTTGGAAGAAAATCATGTTGTTTGAGTCGTTGTTGATGGTTTTGTAGCAATTTCAGATTTGGTAATGTTTTACAACAAAACTTTAGATTCTTGACTTGTTTTTGTACAATCTTGTTTGAAAGGGTTATTGATGGTTATTGGTTGATGGAACACATGATATTAGCTCTTTTTTATGTATTTGAAGTCCCAAATGGGTCGAGATTTGGTCGGAAGCTGGGAAGAAGGAAATCAGAAAATTATAGGTTCCCCTGAAGTTGAATCCGTTTCGGTGCTGTCCATAAACACAAACGACACCTTGTGTGTAAATACACGACATCAACGAGACGGCAAAGTGGAGCTCACAGTGGTGGTGATGCCATCATGGTGCCATGTGAGTAAACTCACAGCCCCACCATGGTGTTAGTCATATGGAGATGACTCAATGTAGTGGTGGTGATGCCTCTATGGTGCCGCGTGGGATAACTTATGCAGCGTTGTCAGTGCGTCAGGTCTATTGATTCTCACCAGTTTGACAGTGTTCATAATAGTGCCGTAACTTCTTCGTTTTAACTCCGTTTTTGATGTTCTTTATACCATTGGAAAGCTAAAAGAGAGTCTTAGAACATGACATCAATCAAAATTTGATTTCAAGTGATTTGATAATTTAAAATTGGGCTTTGATGTCGAGAGACCAAAAGCAATCTTGTATTTCAATTTCAACCTTTCGAGATTTAATTGTGGTTTTCTTGACGTCGTGATCTTTCAAATAAAACCTGATAATAACGAGATTAATGAGATTAAAAGGATAAGAATAAATCATCTTAATGAAACAAAGTCTAATGAGTGATGTTGATACGTGATTATTTAGACTTATATATAGGGTAAGTACGGTAGTATATTTAGTATAAATATCCAAAAATAAGCTTTAATTGATAGTTTTTATGCATTTTCATGTGATTGAGGCATAAAGGAAGGAAACGAGCAAAAACAAGAAGAAATGGAGCTAAAACCCACCAAAGCGTAGTTGGCTCTGTGACATGAAGGTGTTGTGCTATAAGAGTATAAGGGACAACATGGAGGACCTAGGTACGATGTGTGAGAGAAGGCAAAGTGAAGAAATAAAGACAGGAAGCTCGGCGCTGTGATGGCACTATGGAGCTTAAAGATCGACACCGGAGGCTTAATGCATATTGTCGAGGTCATTAAGGCAAGAAAAACATACAAAGGAGGCGACGCAGTGGCCGCGTCGTGGCATAATATACATGACGTCAAGGGTTAACTGATAGTGCCGGAACAGAAGAAATCAGAAAGTTAGAGTTCTATTTTAAGTTAAATTGTAAAATAGGGTTTCTAATTATGTTAAAGTAGTATAAATAGATATTAGGACGTGGTAAGCACATAAGATATCAACCATTAGTAGCCATTAAAGTATTTTAGAATAGGTTTTACTTAGTCTTGAGTATTAGAATGATTTGTAGAGAGAAGACATTGAAGTCTCACGTGTGGTGATTTGGGTATTGTGTTATTTATTTATTTGAAGTATTTTCAATATTTCTCTTATTTCAATGAATACCACAATGTGCATGTTTGTTTCAATAAAGTGTGAGTAGTCTATTAATCTTAGGGATCAATGGATCTTATGGTATGAATGCTATGCTATGAACATGAATAGAAATTAAATATAAAAAGTGCAATGGTTAGAATTTGAATTGATTCAGAGCGTAATGATATAGACATCTTGATCACATGTTTATTGATATTAAGCTTTAGACGTTATCATGGCCATTGAAGCTTTTAAGCCGGACATGAACGGTACGACCGTAAAATACACAACATCGAGCGATAGCTATTGATTAGAGAGGCACAAATAGTAATTTAATTGGTTATGAATCTAAAGATTTGAAACATTAAAGTAATGTGGAGCTTACGTTATTCACACTGATAGGTGGAGTTCTAGTTTGCATATTTGAATCTTTTCCTTCTCGATAATTGATTAAAGTGGATTTGAAGGAAATATATCTATTATAATTAGGCATTGAATAAAACATAATAAGATGATAAAGTGGTTGAAAAGCATAGTATTTCATTACCAAGATGAAGTTGTGAACTAAGATAAGTTTAATATAAGAGTTTAAGTTAACTGCATTGATTTGTTAGTATAAATTAATTTAGTTAGTTCTAAACCAAATTAAAAAGGATTTTTTTTGCAATAGATTCATTGTAGTTAAGTAGTGAGCCCATACACCTTTTCCTAAGGACAATATCCATAGTCAACGTATGTTGATTACACTATTACTACAAGCGAGCTGTTATACTTGTGTCACGTACCATCAAGTTTTTGATGTCATTGCTGGGGATAGGTAGCCGCTTAGATTTACTTAGTTAGTTTGAAAATTTGCTAAGTTTTATTTTAAGTACTTTACTTTCAAGTTCATAAAAAAAAGGCTTAAGTTTCAAGTTTGACTTTCTACACTTGATCTTTTGTGTTTTCTTTTTAGGGATAACACGTGCATGCATAGCGAGGGAGAGAAGGACCAAGTGCCTTATGGCCTTGAGATTGACATAACAAATAAAGGAAAAAAAGAATCAAGATGGCGAAGGATCAAGTAAGAAACCAACAAGAGGGTTGTGGGAATAACGAACCTAGAGGTGATCCTGGATAGAGTGCAAGGACAAAGATGCCTTTGTGACTACTTCAAGCCATAAGTTCAAGAGACTTATAATGGAGTGATGAGGCTTCCAACCAACACCACTGAGTTTGAACTGAGACCGTCTCTGATAAACATGGTGCAAAATAGCTTGTTCAACAGATTAGCCAATGAAAATCCAATTGTTCATGTAGAGAATTTCTTGGAGAAATGCGACACCATGCACATTATTGGAGCTACAAAGGATGTAATCAGGATGCGACTTTTCCCATTCTCATTGAGTGCAAAAGCCAAATCCTAGTTCCAAGGATTGAATGCAGGGAGTATGACCTCATGAGCACAAATCAATGAAAGATTTCTTAACAAGTTCTTTCCCCTAGTGAAGGTTAGTGAAAGGAAACTGAAAATCAATCAATTCAAGCAATAAGACACCGAGTCTTTTGGCAAGGCTTAGAAAAGATCCAAAGAAATATTGAGGAGATGTCCGGGACATTACGTGAAATGGGCATAACTCTGAATTTTCTACTATGGGATTAACCATAGCACGAGAAGACTAGTAGATGGTGTAGAGGCGACTCTTTACTAACCAAGGATGAGGATAGAGCATTGGATCTCCTTGATCTTATGTCTCAAAAATCTATAGTCGGTACTTGTTACACAGTGAAGAAACCAGTAGGGGTATATGAGATTGATTCGCAAGCTGCAATTATGGCACAACTATCAAATCTGATCAATCAAATGGCAAAATTTTAAATGGCACACCAAGGTCCTCAAGTGCAGGTGATATAGCAACCCATTAATCACCAAGCCATGATGGTTAATCAAAGGGACATACAATAAGGAATGGAGTATGAAGACATCAACTTCATGAACAACGCTACGGGAATAACTTCAGACTGAGAGGAATGGCTCCTAAAAAGTTTTATAAAGCATACAACAACAACCCGAACTTCTCGTATGGAATCGCAATAGTGCATTGAAGTTACCTTAAGGCTTTGATCAACAAGTCCAATAGGGGAAGCTAGGACAAATTGAAGAGATGTCTTCTTTAAAGTCAATTAAGAAGTAATTGTAAGCCATGGACATGAGCAATAGGGAATGCAATAAGATGCACGAAAAAGAAATGGAAGGAGTAAAGGAAGAAACGAAGAGGATGGATGATGAGAGATCACAATCCCTCAAGAACTTAGAGAGACGGATTGAATAATTAGCCATTACCTTAAACTTAAGAAAGGAAGGACAGTTTCCAAGCAACACCATCACAAATTTCAAGGAGAATGTTAGTGCTATTCACATGATGAGCACTACGACAATGAATAAACTAAGACAAGAGAAAGTGATGTACAAGCCAAAAAAAGTCAACACTTTGGAAATTAGGAAGCCTGAAGAGATGCATGAGAACAGAATGGAAGTAAGAAAAGATGAACAAGAGGGATTCGAGCAATAAAAAAATAAATACCTTATAGAGTGAAATGAAGGGAAATAAACAATGGAAGGCCAAGTAAAAAGATGAAGGAATTTTGGAAGAAGCATCGAAAGGCAATGTCATCAAAGTAGTTCCAAAGAAACTAGCACTAAAGCTCAAGTTGATCCCGATACTTATACCAATCAAAAGGAGATATTACATAGAAATATGCATACCAATAAGCATTGATGGGCACCAGTCATTTAGAAATGTTTTATATAATATGGGAGTTTTAGTCAAAGTCATGCTACTAATGGACATGTTGCACTCTGATTTGAAGATCAATTGTCCCGATACGACAAATTTGCAAGTAGTAGATGGCAAGTTGATACCAACTATAAGAAAAGTCTTAATTATGCATGTGAAAGTGGGTAGATTCACATTCATCACGGATTTTGAGGTTATGGATCACAATATGATGATGATGTGTCAATGATACTTGGGCAGCCATTCTTGAACACTGCTAATGTAGACTTGTACGCACGAAAGAAGAAGATCACAATGAGTGTCGATGAGGCGACGATGCATAGAAAGTTATCTTTGTCGATGGTGAAAACGTACATCGTAATGGGAATGACATCTTAATTTGCGATATGTAGTTGGAGTATCTTGATTTAGATTCAGACTAAACAAGCGAAAAAGCATTAGGCTAATGATGTTAAATTAAGCGCTACTGGGAGGTAGCCCAGGGGTTTTTAAATATCAAGTTTTCAATTTTCTTTAGTTAGTTATTTAGTAAGTACAATCAACATGTTTTAGTTTCTAACTTTCGAAAATTTGTGTTGAATGTGCAGGAAAGACCATTTGCCAGATGATGATTCATCGAAATTGAAATGTCTCAACGAACACATTAAAGAGCGTAAAATAACGAAGGAGTTCAAGCGTCAAAGGTGAGGTACACGGACAAGTTACAAGTAATTTTTTATGAAATTTTTATATTTACATGGATTTCATGCAATCGCGACATCTTGTATAAGCGATACACAAAGTCGAAAAAACGCCAAATAGGAATAAACGAAAATTTTTTATGAGACATGTGGACAAATTGCTCGACGCTATGGGTAAACCGTAGGTAAAAGTGACTGTGCTAGTCGGGCGCCGAGGGAAAACATGCAAAATGCCATAGCGTCCTCGATGTTGTGGTGGCACTGTGGCCATAAGGGGCGACACCAGTGTTGATGGTGAGGGTTTTAAACCCATTTTCATCACTTTTTTCACACTTGCATAAACACCCCACACTTGCATAAGCAGCCTACTACAACCACCAAGTTTACATCCCTCTAGAACTAAATTTTAAGCATTTTTAAGTGAGATAAGAGAGTTCTTAGTGATTGAGAGCAAAAGACAAGAGTGCATTATGGATTTGCACAAGGTGGAAAGCTAGGGCTTGAAATTGGGATTTTGATTTCAAAGAGATCTAGGGTTCCAATTTATTAAAAACGTGAAAGGGCTTGGGTTGATAAAGTCGTGGAGGAGTATTCTCAGCGAAAAGTAATCCGACATAAAGGTAAATCTTCAATTTCATTAGTTATGTTTTGGATTTTTGAAAAGTTTTTAAGAAATTGCATGAATAGTGGATTTGAGGTTGTTGGATAAGGATTTGCATGTTGTGTGAAAGTTGAACATTAATGCTACCCATGGAGTCTTAGTTTATGTCTTTTTGCATGATTTGGCATATGAATGATACATGTGATATGAATTATGATTTTTAGATGATCTCAACACTCGAATTGCTAGTTGCATTTGTTATGTTGTTGTTTGAATTTGAAGAGAATGCCGAGAACAAGGAAACAAGTTAGCCAAGTTAGAATGAATTAATTTGAGGCATTAACCTCAAGAGATCCATAGAGGAGACTAGGCCTTTTAAATCCAAATACTTAATTAATAGACATCCCAAGGATAAGTAAGAGGATATTCAACATAGGGAGCTCATTTGTGAGAGAGGAATAAATTTGTTAGCTAAATATGACAAATGAGTGATCAATTTCATTAGGCGACAAAATAAGGAGCATTACACTCAAGATTATAGAAAGAACAAGATTAAAGGAGTGAAATGAATTATGTACAAATTTTATGCTAATGCGAAGCTCACCTGAAAAGATGAGCCAGTAAAGGTGAGAGGGGTCTTTGTTCATTTTAATAAGCAAAAAATTAATAGTATCTATGGGTTGAAGCATTTGAGTATGATTGAAGCCGAACCAATTTTTTTGGACGATCTTTATGAGAGACCTTATAACCTATACCCATTTAGAGCCATAGAGAGAACATTGGTTGTCCAAGGACAACTCGGCTGGGTAATTGGAGCT
The DNA here is from genome assembly GCA_039657325.1 of Stephania cephalantha. Lineage (NCBI taxonomy): Eukaryota > Viridiplantae > Streptophyta > Magnoliopsida > Ranunculales > Menispermaceae > Stephania > Stephania cephalantha. The sequence goes on from CM077576.1 coordinate 19,914,206, forward strand.
GAGAGAATGTGCCGAAGCATATCAAGAAGGGGAGTGTTAGGAAATTCTATCAAATGTGAAAACATTTCCTTGTTGCATCATTATACCTCACCATTCAAAGCAGGGAGAGATCAACAACACAAAGGTGGCCTGTTTATATGAGATCACACAGAATAGAGAGATCGAGGTCGGCGAGATCATCTACAATAATGTGAAAGAGTCCATAATGTCAGAGTGAGACAACAAATTATTTTTTCTTATATTAATTACTCAGTTATGCTTAAAGGCCAGAGTGCGATTGAGAAATGATGAAGAATTTGATATTGAGGCCCAAACAACCATGGATGAGGCTTTCATGCTTACACTGAATGTTAGGGCATGTGCCCTAGGTCAATCAACAAACATTGTTTATCTTATAATCTTAGTTAATAAATAGAGGTTTTTGTTTGCTATTTTATTATAAGCAATTGCACATTTACGTTATAATAAGATATATAGGTGTTTGTTGAAATATCCTAAAGGTCCCTAGTCGGTCATTATACTGGGAACTATAATGAATTAAGACTAGCGTAAGTCTTGATTGATGGTTATGTGATGATCATACGTATAGGGATACGAATCGAGATCATGAGTATTTGTTAAGGAACATGGTACTGGACCGACCCACTATGAGAACACTATATGGATTAAGTCATAGGTGTTACTCATAATATGTACATCATTTAGTCCTTCTACTTGAGATTACCATAGATTTCAATGTTAGGAGCATGGTATTTTGACACAATTAAACGTTGTCTTTAAACCAATGATTATAAAGATTGTGATTAGTTACCATATGAATAATATGTGAAGGTATGTAATCAAGATATAATTCGTCCCGCCTGTATAGAGAGATATCATTGAATCCATCGATATGTTAGCCTGTTAAATGGCCACATCCAAGTGAATTGTTATGATCAATGTCATTTGGATGTTTTTAGTCTACCTAAAGATCGAGACTAGTACGATTGAACATTAAGGGTGCTTTTCCAAGCCTTAAGTTTAATCAATGGATAATGCACGACAAAAGGATATGATATATGTTATTATTAGGTTGTATCGATTTTGATATTCATGCTACTTGGGTAGTCATGATGCCTTGCTAGAGAACGCTTATGACTTGCGTGCCAAAATGGTTTTGGTTCACAACCAACGTCGCATGAACCTATTGGGTTGCACACAAATAATGGCTTTGCGCAATTTCAATTGGACTTGAGTAATGAATTTTATATGATAAAATTCATGACATAAAAGACCTTATGATTTGTTATATGATAACTTATTAATAGGGGCGTATTTGTAAATTTCTTAAATTGCCTAAATACAATTATTATATTACGAATAGGTTTTTAAGTGAACTTATCTACACATATAAATAGGTGTTTAAACCCTAAAAACGAAATAAGATTTTCGTTTTTGAAAATGTTCAGTTCTCTAGATTTTGTGAGAGAATGAAAAAAATGTTTTCAATCTTTCATGGGGCTATCACTCCAAATTACGGTCATTGTTCGAGTATGGATTTCTGATAAAGGACATACACTTGAACGTCTTGATAATTGAACAATTAGAGAAGGAAATCACGGATTAAGGTATGGTTTACTTCGGTAGCTCTTGTTTAATGAAACTCATTTTCGATCATATTGGTGTTTTTCAAAAACTGTTTTGAATTTTTCACTGCGTATGAACCTTAAAATCCAACACTTAAATAACTGCCCGATTATTGTGACTTCGAGGAGGAGAGCAAAAGATCTGAGGGAGCTAGAATTGAGACCAAGTTGTTAGCTAAAAAAATAAGAGGATCAGGCAACAACAGCAGTAGCGGAGTTAGCACAAGAGTTAATAGATGAAGGATATGGAGGAGAGGAAGAGTAACAACAACATGGACTCGACGTGGGCTACAAGTTCATAAACCCACTGATTGGAGAGGAGGACTTGGATGGTCCCGATGTCTTTCAACCATATCTTTTACCACAACCACCAATACCACCACTAGAGGACTTGACTCTACGGTAGCAAAGGTTATGGATTGGCCGAGATGAGGAGACAATATCGATAGGACAGGGTGCGATCGTGCAACCTTATTACAATATGATTAGTATATATAAAGGATAGAGCAATCCTGACAGAACGGGAAGCATAACTTCATGTTGTTTGTTGATCATCATAGAGACTTAGCTAGGTATGAGAGGAGCAGATAGATGAGACCTACTGATAGGTCTTTTGATTTTTCAATAGCACCAGCTTATGTGTTTGATCCAGATGTGGTGCGGAGCAAGAGGATGGAGCATCCATTGACACCATCCTACGCTGGAGCTAATGATACAGATGACGACGACGATGCACAGTCCTAATTTTAGTATCTCATGATTTCTCTGGAGCTGGGGAAATGAGAGATACATTGATACCATCTTATTTTTAAATTTGGGATATTTTATTATTTAGTTGTTTAAATTCTATGTTTAGTTTAGTTTATGCTTATATATTATGTATTATATATATGTTTATGTTATTTAGTGTTTTCATGGTTTCAAGCTTATTTTTAAACCTTTAAAACAAGATTTGGTTTATGTTTAGAGGCATCAACACTATACTACACAATGGGAAGTGGTAAAAAAGGTTGAAATAACAATAAACACTGCAGGTATGATCATTTAAATTTTATTTTTGAAGCAGTTAAAGAGGAAATCATGGTAGTGCATTATATGTTTTATTTACTTACTATTCGAATGTTTAGTTAATATAGATTAGGTTATATATAGTAATATATAATGAATAAGTAGTTCATTTGCATGTTCATGCTTTTAATGGAGGATAAGTAAAATACAAGTGTCTTGTTGATATGAAACTTAAGAGAGTGTTTTAAATTTTTGAAGAAAATAATGAAATGTAGCAACAACGGTATGATTTCATGATTAGAAGCCTAGAGTTAGGGAAGACCAAAAACTTGAAATAAAAGCAAGAAATTACTAGAACACTTCTTGTGGAAAAAGTTAGATCTTTAAGGATTCTATAATGAGTATGAATCTTACTTGACAATAAAAAGCAAATAAAGACTTAGTGTAAAGAGGGAAGAAATAAGCATTTTAAATGAAATGTTGGAGTTAACTTACTTAATTCAGTGAAAGTGAGAAGTGCTAACAAGAGTTTTAAAATAGAAGGAAAAATGAGAGAGTCCCATAAGTTCTACGAGAAAATAAAGGAGAGACATTGATGATTGGAAAAAGTGAGGAAAAATGGAGTCCATAGGAAAAGGAGTAAGGACCATAAAATAGAAATAAAATGAAAAGAAGAAGAAAAGAAAAATGAGGGAAAATAAAGAAAAAAGGTGGAAGTTAAAGTAAAACTCTTCAAATAAAAGACTTAGCTCGAGTACGAGTAGCTAATTGAGTTAAGTCTTCTTTCCAACTATATTAAGTCCTATAGACTTTTAAAGTGCTTAAGTCTACCAAAATTATTTTGATCTATGCTTATTTGTGAATTCTTGAGCTTAATGAGAAATCATGAGATTCCACACTTGCTACTTGAGTATTGAGGTGAAACAAACTTGTGAGTAGTGATGGTTTTGATTGTGATCTACTTTGGTGTTTCGAAAGTGAGTTGTCTATGTTGTTAAATATACATATTTGGAAAATATAAGTTTTTGCAAAGAAAGAAAAAACTATTGAGTAGATTATTAACAAGAAACTTAGTGAATTAAAGGATACTCCATGATTAATGTTAAATGAAAGAAAACTAGAATAATAGGAGTAATTAGGATGCTTAGTAAAACATATTTTTGCTTGGGACGTGCAAAATTCTAAGTTAGGGGGTATTTGATAAGTGATTATTTATACTTATATATAGGGTTATTTTAGTAGTATATTTAATATTAATATCCTTAAATGAGCTTTGATTGATGGTGTTTATGCATTTTCAGGTGAATGAGGCATAAAGGAATGAAATGAGCAAAAACAAGAAGAAATAGAGTGAAAACCCACCAAAGCGTGGTTGGCATTATGGCATGAATGTGTGACACTGTGAGAGCATAAGGGACGGTGTGGGGGACCTAGGCGCAGTGTAAGAGAGAAGGCAAAGTGAAGAAATAAAGGCAGGAAGTTCGGTGTTGTGGTGGTGCTGTGGAGCTTAAGGGATGGCGCCAGAGGCTTAAGGCAGAGCGCCGAGGTCACTGAGGCAAAGAAAAACACATAAAGGAGGTGGCGCAGTGGCGGCGCCATAACATAACACACGTGGCGCTGGGGATTAAGTGATAGCGCCTGAATAAAAAAAATTAGAAAGTTAGAGTTTTATTTCGAGTTAAATTGTAAAGTAGGGTTTCTAATTGTGTTTAAGAAGTATAAATTGATATTAAGACGTGGTAAATACATAAGATGTTGACTGTTAGTAGCCATTAAAGTATTTTAGCATAGGGTTTTTTCTTATTTTTAAGTATTTGAATGATTTGTGGAGAGAAGACATTGAAGAATCACTTGTGGTGATTTGAGTATTGTTTTTTATTTGAAGTATTTTCAATATATCTATGGTTTTAATAAGTACCACTATGTGCATGTTTGTTTCAATAAAGTGTGAGTAGTCTATTAATCTTTACGATCAATGGATCATATGGTTTGAATGTTATGCTATGAACATGAATATAAATTGAATATAAAACTGCAATGGTTTGTATTGATTCTGAGCGTAATGCTATAGACATCTTGATCATATGTTTATTGTTATTAGGTTTTAGAAGTTATCATGGCCATTGAAGCTTATAAGTCGGACATGAACGGTACAACCCTAAAATACACGACATCGAGTGATAGTTGTTGATTAGGGACGCATGGATAGTAAACTTAATTAGTTATGAATTTAAAGATTTGGAACATTAAAACAATGTGGAGCTTACATTATTTATACGACTTGGTGGAGTTCTAGTTTGCACATTGCAATCTTTTCTTCACGACAATGGGTTTAAGTGGATTTGAGGGAAATTTGTCTAAAATAATTAAACACTGCACACAACATAATAAGATGATAAAGTGGTTGAAAAGCATAGTATTTCATTACCTAGGTGAAATTGTGAACTAAGATAGTTTAATATAAATGTTGAAGTTAACTGCATTGATTTGTTAGTATAAATTAATTTAGTTAGTTATAAAAAAAACTTAAAGAGGATTTCCTTAGCGATAAATTCATTGTAGTTAACTAAGTAGTTAGCGCATACACCTTTCTTTGAGGACGCTATCCGTAGTCAACGTAAGTTGATTACACCATTACTACAAATAAACTGTTATACTTGCAGCACATACCATCAGATATTAAATCTAGACTACGTAGACTTTCGAGGAAGACAAATCAGACTTCTCGGGGATTTAGGAGATTGGATAGGAAAGCAACACTAGAGGTAAATAGGGTTTGCTCTATTATAAATCATGCCATGCTAGTAAATATGCTAGGATTTTACTTCAGTAACTGTTATGAATGACATGGAATTTGCATTGATATCTTTTAATTTATATGCTTCTTATCATGTCCCTTTTGTTACTCTATCTCCTGAATGCATTTGGAACTGATATAAAATTGAATGATTGAATTCGTACATCAGAGAGGAGGGCCGGTGACCACCGGTGACCTCCCTCTGCAATTTTATGATATCTTGAGGCATGTAGCTGTTCAGACGTCGTAAGGGAATTCCATAACATTTTGAGGCGCGTAGCAATTCAGATATCACAAGTGAATTCCATGATATCTTAAGGCATATTACAGTTCATATATCTTGGGTTTTTAGCTTAGACTTGTGAATTCCACGCTGTCTAATCCGCAGTGTTGGAGGAAAGATAAGCTAATGCCTATTACTCGAATAGGACAATATGTAATTAGACTTGTGAATCTCATGTTTTCTAACACATAACATTGGGGGAAGGATAAGCTAATGCCTACTGCTTGATTGGACATATTAGTTACCACTCCTCTTGACTCTAAGGCATTCACTATCATCATTTATCCTTATTTGAAATATCAAGTTGGGCATTGTTGTTTCTTTTATCTTGCTATATATTTTTATGCTTGGTTACATTATTATTTAATGCCTGAAAAATGATATTGGGTCTAATGACTTAAAATTTGGAAATCAAGTTATGAATATTATAGGTATTACTTGGATGACTGATGGTAGAGCATGCTTCTGCTTTACTGAGCCTGTTGAAATATTGGTCACCCTACTATTTTTCACCTCGGGTAACTCAGTTGTTGCTCAAGACAAATGAAAGAGCGAGGTCGTAGCGTGGGAGAAATCTTTCATGTGCATTGGTTTGATTTTTATTTATCTATTTAATTTTTGAAGATGTTTTATGTAATAAACAAGGGATTTTATAAGGGTCAATGTTTAAACCCACATGAATTGTTTTCGTTTATGTGTTCAGTTGTTTGTAAGACTTCTACTATTAATTCTGCATTTGTTAGACTTTTATTTCAGCACCTTTTAGCTTTAGTCGTCTTTTGTATAATTTCTTGGTTTGTTTTCTGTAGGTTGATGCTTACTAGATCATCGCCTGACTTGCTTGGTTATCTTGACGGGTTTGGTGATGGTTTAGGATGGGCAACCTGGCCCCATCGGGGTTTGGGTCTCTCAGTTTGTATAAAAGCTTTAGGTAGTAGAACCTAAAGTGAAAGTGTATAAGGTTATGGAAACATGTAATACCAACATTTCAGTTAGTATTAGAGCCTAGGCGTCAAGTCTTAGGTAGTGTTGGTTAAGGGTAACCTTAAATAGTTATATCCAAATTCTCGATATCAACATCTCAATTGGTATCAGAGAGTAGGTTAAGCAAACCTAGAAACAAAGTGGGGAATGACCACAGTTGGTATCTAGTCTATGTATTAGTGCTTAGGAAAGATCACGGTTGATACCTTAACCATAGGTAATAGAGCCTAGAAGGAAAATGTAGCCCAATCTTAAAATTGGGAATATGACTCAATTAAAAAAAATCACAAATAGTATCTAACTTGAGTCACCTTAAGGATTGGTAAGTTGTTGAGCTTAGGAAAGGTTGGTCATGGTTAAGTAATAAAATCATCTGCATAGGCTTATGGTTTGCATTGACTTAATATGCACAAGTGATCAAGCTTAAGGTGGGAAGGGATTTAAAAATGAACAAGTATATGTTATGATGATATTTACTTATGTATGTAATATCTATATCGTTAGATATGTTGTTCGTTTATCAGGTCTCTATTGTTAAATTTTTGGAATTAACTTTTTTGAATGCTTAAAGTGCATAGTAAGTATTCGAGGTGGTAGTTCATATGGTCTTGAAAAGACCAGGGTATTTAGGAGACTAATGATGTACATTGGCAAACTCAAACTGAGTGCTAAATGATTGAGATGGCAGAGGGTCATTGAAAAGCATATGAAGATATGTTAGCAATGCATAAGCAAAGGATGACAGAGTCACGAGAATGGATCGGTGCTTAAAGACTCACCCAGAAGTCAAGAATGGATATATTTATTGGAGGAAATCAAGACAAGATCAAATTCATGGTGATTACTATAAACCTAAGTTTGAAATTAATGAAGCGTAAGCAACAGCAACGAACACAAAATAATAACGAAACACCAAGTTATATATGAAAAGCGAAGTGGTGATGTACTCACACTTCAAGAAAGAATCCTACAAGGGAGTGGTGTTCCCTATAGACGGTCAGGGATTCAACGAAGGTTGAGCTTATGGTGTTGAGCATCGGAGACATATGTTCATTTGGGTACAACATGTGAGGTTAAATTCGAATAAAAGAAAATAATAAATTATTGAATCTTTAAAGTTAGTTACTCTATAAAATCAGTGAGGATTTATAACACAATTCTAAAAGTTAATGATCGAAGATAGGATGATGAAGTATAGTTTTCAACATATAAAATTTAGCTTTACTAGGAAGCCAAGTTTAAAAGCTAAATATTAAAATTGTAAGAACCATGAGTTTCTATTGATCGAACAAATAAATAAAGATATAAAATATCGAATTGTACTTGGTCTGACTGCCATTACTATGATTTAATTTCATAGGTTGCGTTGGGCTTATTTTCTACAATGACAACAACTCTTATGGAATATTCGAAGATGACTTCAATGAAATGTCGAGTTCTTACAGACCACGTTTGATTTAAGATTTCATAAGGTAGGGCCTACTGGTCTAGCGACATATTTGAAAGCATGAAACACATGCCATTAAGGAGCTTTTGTTTTTCCTAATGTGTTAAGAATGAATCGAAATGAATTTTCATGAATAATGAACCGATGTTATGATTTATGTTTATGTATATGCCAAATAAGTTTACATTTAGTTCGAAATCTCAAAAAGATATAAAATTAATTTTAAGATAATTGAAACCTAACTCATGTAACATGAAAGAGTTTTATCAAATTCAAAGGCTTTTGGTCTAATGATGGTTTAAAATATTGGTTTTGACTTAAGTCACCTTTTGTAAATGAAATATGAAGTTTTTATAGATGTGATTTCTCAGTAAACTATTATAAAAAAAACTTAAATTGATGTGCTTTTGCATCAGTTTGAAAATGCAAGAAATATTTTAGAGTATGTTTCAAAGGAAATGAGTAAAATGTGATTCGGATAAAATGAGTTTTTAACAAAAAAACTCGAGATTTCGAGAATGTAAAAAGATGAGGACTGGAATTTACTTTTGATGATTGAATTGCATTTCTAAAGTCTTTGACCGATATGGTACAAGTGGATTGTAAATAATTAATCAGATAAATGATGGGTGTCTTATTAAAATTGGGAATCCCAATCCAAGGTTTAGCCTTAGTGTAACTAACATGTAGCAAACTGCATGGTTTGATTATTATGAAGTTAAAAGAAACTCTAATTTATTTATGATTGATCAGTCAAGTTAGTATGATTTTAAAATTGAGTACCTTGTTCATTCCATCTTAATCAAGTGGACGATAGGTGAACGATTAAAATAGGGAATCCTAAGAGTTGGTTTGACCTTAAAAATAATTAACATGTGTAGCATGTATGGACAAGAATAAGAAGTGTTAGAGAGTACCTAAAAGAAAGGTTATGTCAATAATATAATTTAATAGATAAAATTTGAACTTTAGATTTGCGCCCTCGAGAAAGAAAAAGTTTTTATGAAATAAAACATGAATGTTTCTTCATAAGGAAAAATATCTTCTATGAAGGTTTTCAAATGAAGTTGTCTTGAATTATTGTAGCTTGGGGAAAGTACTTGTAACCACGAGAAATCCATAACTTAGTCTAATTTCATAAATATTTATTGAATGGTGTAATGAAAAATGAAAAGTGTCGTAGCTAGGTACGTGATAGGTATCCATTAAGGATGAAACATAGCGACACTACCAATAAATCTTTGAGGCATAGAATTTCTTGAAATATATAATATACGTGGTATATAAAACATAAGCATACACTGGGAATTTGTGTGTTGAATAAAAAACCCTTGATGAGGATGAAATTTTTCAAGGACACTCCAGATGGAGTCTTCTAGAATTATTTTGTGTTGAGAGAAAGAAATAATAATGATGAGAAATTAATCAGTTAGTTATTTTCATCAATATCCGATCAGAAGGTGCAAGAAAAAGCTAAAATGGACTGAAAGTTAGCCAAAATGTGCAATGTAGAGTATATAAACTTATGTGGTGCTACCTTAGTGAAATTTCAAACACAAAGGTCTTGAGATTGTGGAAGTAAAATATTACAAGAATGCCTAACAAAAATGATGACAAATAAAGAGGCATAAGGAAACTAGATGGAAATTAAGTCTAATTTCTTTGGAATCGATGTAAGATCCAAGATACCACCTCAAAATGAGAAGAACCATATGGAAGGTTAGAACAATGAGAATTTGGAAAAAAAAACAATTCAGTAGGTTTCATATATCAATAGGGTAGGAGTATCCATGAAGCTACTATGATGAACATGTACATAAATCCCGCGGGCATCTCATTTTGTATTTAAACGAAAATCGAATACAAGTTATCTTAAGAACAATGAATTGTCAAAGGATTGAAATGGCTAAAGAGGAACAAGGAACTTGAAATAGCAATAATGAGCTCCTCGAAGAGAAATGATTCACTGATGGTGATGAGAGTTTGTTAAGAATGGTTGTCTAAGTTTGCCTACTTTTTCCAACTTTGTTGAAGGATTCACAATACCGACTGAGTGGTTTACATATAGCCAGGGATGTGGGGATAGATGGTGTGCGAGTGTTCAATATTTCAGATCATGATTCATTTTATTACTGTCATGTGGTGGTAGGGTTATTTACTACCACGTTGTGGTAAGGGTTACGGACCTGGATTGGGCACTATGCTGCGCCTCGATATGGCTTTTTAGTTTAATATTTAGGTTGCATGAATGATCCTAGTTTTAGAGGATATGCTCATGTTCGTATTACGACTCTCGCAGTAAGTGTGAAACATCATCAATTTTGACGCGTGATTGCATACATCATTAGCTGTTGAGCTAAAATGGAATGACTCGGATTAAAAGTCTCAAGAAGAGGCTTAAATCTTTAGTCAGTAAGGCTCAGGTAATGGTATCCAAGTGTCAGGATAAGCAAGTTCTTTTATTGATAACGCAAAGGAGATAAACATACTAGACAACAGAAAGAACCACGTCAAGCAATAGACAAGTTGTACAACACATATCGAGAATGAGTTACGATTAGGTGCCCTACCCGTTTAACTTATGGGCTTACCTTCCTTTTTAGTTTCGATGACAAAACTTCCTAAAATTGCGAATATTGTAACGCCCCAAATTTTAAAAATTTTAATTTAACCCTAGTGACGGGGGTATTCGGGTAAATATATATGAATTGTTGTAATAGTGTGAATAATGTATGCACTATATACTATTTTGTTGATTTAGGTGCGAAATAAGGCCTAAGTTAAGGAAATAGATTTTAGTAAGAGGTAATGACAATAACACACAAACGAGGGGCATTTTGTAAAAACATAAAAATGATGGACTCATTTGGGAACAAGGGATTGTCATAGAACTAAAGAGAGCATGCTGAGATGAAGGGCTAGGATTTGGTCAATAAACCCTAAATCTCAAGAAGGCCCTATATATACAAGCTAGGGTTAGTGGTAGAAGTGAAAACGATGAAGCTTTGAAGCTAGGAAAAACATACACCAAGCTAACAAGCTTGAGAATCACTTAAGCTTGGTAAGAACCCTAACCCAACTTGTTTAAGTTGAACAAAATGGTTTGGAAACAAGAAATAATCGATGGTTTATGATGGTGTGACTTTCCTTGGATTGTATTTTCATTTTAGGATCATACCACTCACCCTTATCACTGATTCTTGGAAAAAAATCATGTTGTTTGAGTCATATTTGAAGGTTTTATAGCAATTTCAGATGTGGTAAAGTTTTACAACAAAATTTTCAATTCTTGACTTGTTTTTGTACAATATCGTATGAAATGGTTATTAATGGTTATTAGTTAATGGAACACTTGATATTTGACCATTTTATATATTTGAATTCTCGAATGTGTCAAGATTTGGTTGAAAGCCTAGAAGAGTGAAACCAGAAAATTCTAGGTCCCCCTGATGTTGACAACGTCTTAGCGCCGTGCATACACACGCACGGTACCGTGTGTGTAAACACACAACGTCATCAAGATAACAAATTGGAACTCCTAGTGGTGGTGACGCCGTCACAACACCGTGTGGGTAAACCCATCGTGCCACCAAGGCATTAGTCACAATAAGAAGGCTCAATGTAGTGGTGATGACGCCGTCACGGTGCTGCATGGGATAGCCCACGCAGCATTGTCAGTGCATCAGGTTTCTAATTTTTACCAATTCGATATTGTTTGTAAAAGTGGCATAACTTCTTCGTTTTAACTCCATTTTTGACATTCTTTATACCGTTAGAAAGCTAAAAGAGAGTCTTAGAACATGATATCAAACAAACTTGGTTTTCAAGTGAGTTGCTTATTCGAAATTGGACTTTCAGGTTGAAAGACCAAAAGTAATCTCCTATTTCAATTTCAACCTTTTGAGATTTAATTGGGGTTTTCTTGACGTCGTGATCTTTCAAATGAAACCCAATAATAACGAGATTAATGGGATGTAAAAGGTTAAGAATAAATCATTATAATGAAATAAATTATAATGAATGATGTCAAATCTAAACTATATAGACTTTTAAGGAGGTCACATCGGACTTCTTGAGGATTTAATAGATTAGGTAAAACAATTCTAGAGGTAAGTGGACTTTGCTCTATTATCAATCATGCCATGCTAGTAGATATGCTAGGATTTTACTTCAATAACTGTTCATGAATTACTTGGAATCTGCCTTGATATTTTTTTATTGAGATGCTTCTTATCATGTCCCTTTCGTGACTCTATCTTTCGAAATCTAGTGTAACAGTGTAATTGATATAACATTGAATGATTGAATTTATATCTTAGAGAGGAGGGCCGGTGGCCACCGGTGACCTCCCTCTACTATTTTTTGATATTTTGAGGCGCGTAGCTATTCAAATGTCATAAGGGAGTTCCATGAAATCTTTAGGCGCATAGCAATTCATATATCATAATTGAATTCCACGATATCTTGAGACGCATAACAGTTCGATATCTTGAGTTTTAAGCTTAGACTTGTGAACTCCACGCTGTCTAATCCGCAGTGCTGGAGGAAGAATAAGCTAAGCCCTATTATTAGGACAATAGGTGATTAGACTTGTGAACCTCGTGTTGTCTAACCCGCGACAGTGGGGGAAGGATAAGCTAATGGCTACTGCTTGATAGGACACATTAGTTGCCACTCCTATCGGCTTTAAGGCATTCATTATCATCATTTATCCTTGTTTGAAATATCAAGTTGGGCATTGTTGTTTCTTTTATCTTGCTATATATTATTATGCTTGGTTATGTTATTTTTAATGCCCAAAAAATGATAAAGGGTCTCATCACCTGAAATGTTGAAATTTAGTTCTAAATATAATAGATATTACTTGGATGATTGATAGTAGAGCAGGCTTCTGCTTTACTAAGCCCGTTGAAATATTACTCACCCCATTATTTTCCCCACAGGTACCCTAGCTATTGCTTAGGACAAAGGAAAGAGCAAGGTCATAGAGTAGGAGATCTCTTTCCTGTGCGTTGGTTTTAGTTATACTCCCTCCACTCAAAAATATAAATCTTTCAAGCAAAAATTTCTTGGTCAAAATTATAAGTCATTTTCAAAATTTGAGAGTGTATTTATTCTTTTTATACCAATTATACCCTTATACAACTCAAATATTTATGATTCTTCAATTCTTCAATTCATTTAAGGTCAAAGGGCGAATATGTCAATTACACTAGTAATTAAGGTTGTCTTAATTCTTGTGCCCTTACCTTAAATGACTTATATTTGTGATCGGAGGGAGTATTTATCTATTTGGTTTTTGAAGATGCTTTATGTAATAAACATGGAATTTCATATGGGTAGACGCTTAAACTCACATGAATTAATTTAGTAAGACTTTAAAAGGCATCTACTATTAATTCTACAATTGTTAGACTTTTAAAAGGCTTTTATTTCCTTACCTTTTAGCCTTAGTTGTATTTTCTAAAATGTCTTGGTTTGTTTTCTGCTGGTTAAGGCTTACTAGATCATCACTCTACTCGGTGGGTTATCACAAGGTTTTTCGTAATGCTTTAAGTTGGGCCATCTAGGCCCAACGGGGTTTAGGACATCTCATGAACGATCTAACCAATAATATCTGATCATATGAGGTGGCTGTTGGCATGACTCGGAAATCTGTAGTGATGGTAAGCCTACCTACTCTTATGTGCACATTTTTTGATACCCATAAAGGGAATGTATAAGTGCCAATTGGCTTGTTTATTGTAATAGGAAGTTTGCAAGGAATCCTCAATTTTGTTAGAAGAAACAAATGTTCGTGCATAAGATTCATATCGACTCCCGTATCGAGTTGAACTATGTAGAATTACATCTTATTGATTTGTATGTTGAGGTAGATGTCTCCTGGATCCTCTGAAATGATTCTTTTAAGATTGCCATTCTCACCAAACTCTTCGTAATCTGATTCATCCTTATTGCACTCGTATGGGTCTCTGGCGGGTTGCTTCTGCTTTCGTAATTTCTTATTCTTTTTTCTTCTTGGTGTTTTAAGTATCCACACGATGAATATTTCATTGGAATTAATGGTTACGATATGCTCCTCCATGGTGTTCAATTCATCTAGTGAGTTATCAACTAGGTCAAAATTGATAATTTGCATATCATATGAGACAAAATTTTCATGATAAGGTTTTAGTCTATGACCATTAACTTTAAATATGCTCCCTGTTTCTCTACTTTCTTTCTCTACAACACCATAGGGAAATACGTGTGTAACTACAAAAGGTCACGTCTATCTTGAATGCGCTTTTTCAGAAATAATTTAATACTTGAATATAAGAGAAACATTTTGCCCTACTTCAAAATTCTTAATATTCAATTTATTGTCATGGAATGCTTTAGCTTTATTTTTATAAATATAGAAGTATTTTCATAAGTGTCATTTCTCAATTCTTCTAACTCTTGGATACTAAATTTACGTTGTTTCCATGCATTATCATAATTCATGTTAAATGTCTTGATTGCCCTATAAGCCTTATGCTCTAATTCGATTAGTAAATGACATACTTTACTGAAGACTAGTCTATAAGGTGTCATACTTTTGGATGTCTTAAATGATGTTCTATATGCCCATAATGCATCATTTAAACGAAGACTCATGTCTTTTCATGTTGGACATGCTGTCTTTTCTAAAATTGACTTAATTTCTCTATTTGAGGTTTTGGCTTGTCAACTAGTTTATGGGTGATATGCGATAGATGTTCTATGGGTAACATTATATTTGCGAATTAGAGTAGCGACAATTCTATTACAAAAGTGTGAACTCTATCGCTAATCAATACTTTAGGTGCTCCAAAAACAGTAAAGGTCCTAGATTTTAGAAAATTAACTACTATTTTAAAATCATTAGATTTCGTGGCAATAGCTTCTACCAATTTAGACATAGTCTACAGCTAATAAAATGTAAATATTTCCACTAGATAGTGGAAAAAGGCCCCATAAAGTCTATTCTCTAAACATTAAATACTTCGCAAAATAGAATAAGATACAAAGGCATTTGGTTCCTACGTCCTAAGTTTATGGTTCTTTGACAATTTGGACAAGTAACAATCATGGAATAAAATAGGCCAAAAGAATTTTGAGTCCAATATTTTACGGGCAATACAACGTGGACCAAAATGTCCTCCACAAGCATAATTATGGCAATGAGCCATGACGGATTGTATTTCCATTGGTGGAATACATCTTTGAATAGTTTGGTCGGAACATAATTTCTTTAAGTAAAAATCATCCCATAAATAATGTTTAGAATCGTGTTTCATCTTATTCTTTTGGGCTCTGGTTAAATAAGGTGATAGCCTATTAGTTGTGAGATAGTTGACTATATCGGCATACCATGGACTAGTAATAACTATCTTATATAAGTGCTAATCTAAAAATTCATCTTTCAATGGTATTGGGAGTTCTCCATTTTCTAGTCTACTTAGATGGTCTGCTACTAAGTTTTTGACACCTTACTTATCTTTCATGGTAAGATCGAATTCTTGTAATAATAAGATCAGTTTTATTTATCTTGGTTTGGCATTTTTCTTTGCCATCAAATATCTTAATGCGACATGATTTGAGTAAGTTATTACTTTTACTCCTAGTAAATAAGGTTTAAACTTTTCTAATGCAAACACAACTGCTAGAAGTTATTTTTCTGTGGTGGTATAGTTAAGTTGGGTGGGATCCAAAGTTCGTGATGCATAATATATGACGTGAGAATCCATTCCTATCTTTTGGCCTTAAAAAACTACTATGGCATAGTTGCTTGCATCACACATTATTTCAAAAGGTTGTAACCGATCTGGTTACTTTATCACAGATGTGATGATCAGGGTGTCTTTTAGCTTATTAAAAGCTATCTTGCATTCAGGTGTGAACTCAAAGGTAACATATTTTTTGCAAAAGTTTGCATAATGGTTGTGTTATTTTGGAAAAATCTTTCATAAAACGTCTGTAGAATCTTGCATGGCAATGAAAATATCATACCTCCCTCACAGTAGTAGGTTAAGGTAGTGTCTTTATAACTTGGATTTTAATAGGGTCCACCTCTATTCCTTTCGCATACACTACATGCCCTAATATAAGTCCCTGATTTACCATAAAATGACATTGTTCATAATTCAATACTAGATTTTTCTCTATACATCTTTTAAGTATTTTGGTCAAATTAAGTAAGCATTCATCGAAAGAATTACTGTAGATGGTAAAATCATCCATGAAAACCTCAATAAAATGCTCAACATAGTTTGAGAAAATATTAATCATACATCTTTGGAATGTAGCGGGTGCGTTATATAAGCCAAAAGGCGTACGCTTATAAGCAAATGTACCGAAAGGGCAAGTAAAAGTGGTTTTTTCTTGATCTTCTAAAGCTGCAGGAATCTGATGGAATCTTGAGTATCCATCTAAACAACAGTAATGTGTTCATCCAGCTAATCATTCTAACACTTGATCTATGAACGAAAATGGGTAGTGATCCTTTCTAGTTGCCTCGTTTAGCTTCCTATAATCTATGCACACTCTTCAATCATTTTTAAAATTCTATTTTGTACTAGTTCTCCATGTTTGTTTGTTATAACTGTGATCTCTGTCTTTTTGGGACTACTTGTACCGGGCTAACCCAATTACTATCTCGCTATTCGGAATATCAATCTTACGTCTAGTAATTTTAATATTTCCTTTTTTACTACTTCCATCATTGGTGGATTCAATCTAAGTTGAGCTTGTCTATAAAGTTCTATGTCTGTTTCAAGATAATTTCTATGCATGTATGTGGTTGAACTTATTCCTTTTGTATTGGCTATTGTCCATCCTATTTGTAACGACTTGTTACCTTAAGCTGGTAATTATTGTTAATCTAAATCCTAATTAACCTGAGTTAGGCTGGTGGTTAAGTCTGGCTTGCCTTGATTAGCGTGTGCATGAATTTATATGATGGTTTGTGTTTGCTTGAGATGTTTGTGAATTTTATAGATTATAGTATCTAAGAGAAATTATGTATACAAGCCCATAATAAGAAAATACATAATCAAGCAATACGTTGCCGGTACACTAAGTGCAACGAGGGGATCGTGAAATAAATGTGAAAAACCGAGAATACTCGTAGGCATATCCGGTGGATTTATTGGCGAGAAAATACACAAAGCATATAAATATATTTATATATATTTGGTATATAAATTTATATATTAAAAACTATAAGTTTGATTTGAATTATATGGATCGTTGGATCTCCTTTAGATGCGCTTAAGTGTAGATGGTGTCAACATATCTGTCACTTTAAGAGTGTCATGTTAGCGCATCAATCACTTGATCGGCCTCGAGACAGCACGATGCGTATCTCGATAAAAACCCATATATTTAAATGAAAAGCAGCATGTTTATCCTCATTTATCGATTGATCAAGTGAGAGAGAGATAGAGCAGCTGAGGGTTTGGTGTTTGATATTTAAGAATCAATCAGGGAGCTATTTCAAAGTGAATTGAGGAGCTTAAACAAGTAGAAATCCATAGATTATCATTGTTGCAAGTTTAGTTTTTATATTTTTAAAGTTTAATGTGAAAGTGGATGATGATTTATTTGTGAATATTGGTGTTTGATTACTGGAATTGGTTTGTTACCTTGAGGTCCTCCCTGATGAATTTTGGGAGTGTTTGCTGTTGTTGTAACGATTTATGGATGGACTAGTGGCTGCTTCCCTATGTACTATTAAGACAGTACAGGCCAGAGCGTGGTCCACCTAGCAAATGAGTGCGATCCTTTCATCAATTGGGACAATTCTAGTTGGTGAAGTGCACCCAACCAATTGAGGGAGCGTGCTCTAACCACCAAAAAACATTAATTCTACTATAAATTTAGTTAGAGTTTCTTGAGGCTTTAGGGATTGAACTAGGGGTTCTTAATAAAGTGTATTAGACCTATATTGATTACAAATGGTTTGTGATAGGTGTTGGATACCCGGAAAAGCGTGAAAGCTCAAAACGTTAGGGGATTTCTTAACAAAAACCTAAACCGAGGTAAATATGGATTTGCTTTATTATCAATGTTGCCTGACTATCGTAGTATATGTAGTTCATATAGTTTATGGACTAAACGTGGGACTCTATACACTGTAATGTTTTTAATAAATGGAAAACAATGTTTAATGTGACCCCAAGAGTAACTCTTGCTCAATTCAATTGGTTGCGTGGATTACATACACACTAGAGGGTTTCGAATAGTACCATTGGACATTAATGGATTGACTAGACAGCACATCGGCTAATGTGTTGCTCTAGTCATCACATTAATGGTGTTGGTGGATAATCGACCATAGTTTTACAAATAAAATGGGAATCATAGTGGAATAATCATTGATAGATGGATTTGCATCCGTTATTTATTGAATTATATGCTTTCCATAATCCTATTAGTTAACATTGGTGCATATTGTTATTGCATAATGTTTTTGATTATTTTATGGAATGTTGATGGCATTGTGAATCCTTACTTACTGAGCAAGTTGGAGCACTCACCCCAAATCTAATATTTCAGGTTCACAACCTAGCCCTTCGGCGAAAGGAAAGGAGAAGAGTTAGGTGTTTTGTTATCTTCTCTTAGTGTAATGAGCCTTCGTATATACTTATACACTATTGAGTTATTTTGTTATATATAAACAAGGTTGAGAGGTCTATATATGAGGTTTGGGGTTTTAATAAACTCTATATATATATATATATATATATATTGTTACTTATTCGATATCGATATACAAGTTGAGTTTATCAGGTATAGACGGAGAGGCTAGTGGCTTTAGTTAACAAATTGGGTTATCGAGCTTAATTAGGGTTTCAAAGAACAACAACAAACACTCCTAAAACTCATTTAGGAGGAACTCTAGTGAGATAACAAATCATTTCCAATAACCAAACAACATAATTCACAGAGAAATCTTCATCCACTATCAAATTAAAGTACAAAAATATCAAAACTAAACTTATCAAAATGATGATCTATGGATTTCTAGTTGTTTAAGCTCCTCAATTCACTTTGAAACAGCTTCCTAATTGATTCCTAAAAATCAAACACCAAACCCTCAGCTGCTCTCTCTCTCTCTCTGACTCGATCAATCGATGAAATGATGATAAATACGATGCTTTTGATTTAAATATATAGATTTCCTCGAGATACGCATCACAATCTCGAGGTGATCAAGTGATTGATGTGCTAACATGACACCCTTAAAGTGACATACATGTTGACACCACCACAATTACGCGCATCTTGAGGAGATCCGACTATCCATACTATTCAAACCAAACTCATAGTTTTTAATATATATATATTTGTTTACTAAATATATATACTTCGTGTATTTTCTCGACAATAAATTCCCCAAAAATGCCTACAAGTATTCTCGGGTGTGCACATTCATTTTACGATCCCTTCGTCGCACTTGGTGTACAAGCAATTTATTGTTTAATTATCTATTTTACGATTATAGGCTTGTATATATAATTTCTCTTCTATACTACAAACTATAAAATTCACAAACATTTCAAATGAACACAAATCATCATACAAACAAACTCACATGCTAATCGTGGTATGCAGACGTAACCACAAGCTTGACTCGGGTTAATTAGGATTTGGATTAACACTAATCACCAGCTTAAGGTAACAGTTCATTACAGTCTCCCTAATTTAAAGCAATTTCATCCTCGAAATTAATTAAATATAAAGATTGCCTGTAGTTTCGAAGAGAAATGGAAACTGCTCCTTCATATAAGATTCCAGCTCCGAGGTTAGTTCCTCATTTCCGTGAAATTTCCATTTCACCCAAACGAAAAAGATTTTCATTGGTTCTCAGCCTTTTAATCTTATGATCAAGTATCTGAATCGACTACTCATCGTAAGATAAATCTTCCCAAAAATCAAATTCATTCTAATCAATATTTGGAGTGAAATAAATTTCCATCTTGCGAAGCATAGATACGTAGAAGACATTATGAACTCCAAATTAGATGAGGAGGTAACTCTAGTGAGACTTTCCACAACCCAACGTACCTTGGAGCTAGCTTACCTCGCAACCTAAACCTATACAATCCTTTCATAGGTGAGACTTTCCACAAGACAAGATCATCCTTTGAAAACTCCAAAAAACTAAAATTTTTATCGGCGTATCTCTTTTGAACTTGTTGTGCTGTAGTCAAATTTTAGTAAACCTGCTGAGTTCTCTCTGTATAGTCCTGAATTAATTATGGCCCCAACAAAACTGTATCTCCAACCTCTACCTAACACGCAAGTGAACAATAAGGCCTACTATACAGAGCTTCAAAAGGATCCATTCCAATGCTAGCCTGATATCTATTATTATAAGAGAACTTAAACAAAGGAATGTACTTCTCTAATTTACTACCAAAATCCAAGACACAGGCTCGAAACATATCCTTTAGTACTAATATCAATCGCTCAGTCTGCCTATCAGTCTGCGGATGGTATGCCGTACTGAGGTTAAAATCAGTTCCCAGTTGCCTCTGCAATTCACTCCAAATTCTGGACATGAATCTCAAATCTCTATCCGAAGTAATCGACACTTGAACCACATGAAATCTCAGCACCTTAAGTACGTATACCTTACATAATTGGTCACGAGAATCTCACACGAAAATTGGTAAGAAATGTGCAGACTTCGTCAACCTATCAACTACAACACATACCGTATCGTGCTTACGCTAACTCAAAGATAGCCCGAAAACAAAATCCATCGACATAAGTTCCCATTTCCACCTAGAAATTGATAGAGAATGTACTAACCCTCTAAGTTTCTTATACTCAACCTTAACTTGCAGGCATATCTCACATCTCTTTACAAACTCAGCAATACATAGCTTTATCCCAGGCCACCAATAAATATGCCTTATTTTGCAATACATCTTAGTGTTACCTAGATGAATAAAGTTAATAGATATATGAGATTCTTTTAGAAACCCCTCCCTCAACTGATCCTAAGCTGAAACCTACAATCTATCACTAAACTTTAACACACCATCATTAGAAACTAACCAATTAGGATGGTTTACACTAGCCGCTAACCTCTGAAGCGCTGCATAATCCTGATCAGCTTTCTAAAAATCAATCACCGGCTGAATCATCTTCGGTTCAGCTTGAATCTGAGCATGGAAAAATAAATTAGTAGCTTTGGAATTAGCTCTCTTAGTTAATGATGTGCCAGCTGGACTTTCACAAATCATCATCATTGAAGCTTCCTCAAAAAGTCTAAACTGAGAAGCTTTGCTAGTAGCTACATTTTCTCTGCTTGTTCTTCTCCTACTCAAAGCATCATCAACCATATTTTCCTTGATTGGATGGTATTCCAGAGTGAAATAAGAATCTTTGAGGAACTCAGGCCATTAACGCTGCCTCATATTCAATTCTCTTAGGGTAAACAAGTTTTCAGACTCTTGTGATAAAATACTGTAAATTTCTCACCATACAAATAGTGCCTCCAAATCTTCAAGGCAAAAACAACTGCAGCTAGCTTAAGATCGTAAACTGGATAATTTCTTTCATTAACCTTGAGTTGCCTTGAAGCATAAGCTACAACCCTGCCTTCCTACATTAGCACATAGCCAAGCCTGAATGAGAAGCATTTGTATAAATCACTAACTCTTTCCCTAATTGAGGTAATTTAAGAACATGCATCGTAGTCAGACTATCGTTCTAATATTTGATGGCAGCTATGCACTCATGAGACCAAATAAAGTCAACGTCTTTATTTGTTAATCGAGTCATTAGCAAAGCAATACAAGAGAAACCCTCAACAAATCATCTGAATAACTCACTAACCCCAGAAAACTCCGAACCTTTGACATTGTGGTAGGAGTGGGCCAATCTCATATTACCTCAACCTTCGATATATTAACAGATATACCCTCAGCATTAACCACATGTCTAAGAAATCTGACCTCTGAAGACTAGAATTCACACTTACTAAACTTGGCTTATAACTGATTATCCTTCAGAGTCTGCAATGTAACTCTGAGGTGGTGCAGATGCTTTTTCTTTGTCTTCAAATAAATCAAACTTTCATCGATAAATCACATTATAAACTCATAGTGCCCATAGTAAGTACTAAAAGCCATCTTCATGATATCCCCATCCATAATCCTAAGTTGATGATAACCAAACCTCAAATCAATCTTCGAGAAATATCTCGCATCCTTCAACTACTCAAACAAATCATCGATCATGGGCAATGGGTATTTGTTTTTGATAGTCACCCGATTAAGCTGTCTATAATCAATGCATATACATAGGGTTTTATCCTTTTTCTTCACACAAAAAACTGGTACTCCCCACGGTGACATACTAGGATGGATAAACCCCTTTTGTAACAACTCCTCAAGTTACGTCTACAACTCACATAATTCCGTCGGTGCCATATGGTACAGAGGAATAAATTTATCTTTGGTACCAGTAATAAGATTAATGATGAAGTCAATGACACATAGCGGTGGAAGTCCAGGTAAGTTACATGGAAAGACATCTAAAAATTCATAAACCACAAGTATTTCATTAACCTTAAGTTCTTGACCAGGCTCTCCAAATGTGACAACTCCTCCCATAACTTCTAAATTTCGAAGAGAAGCTTCCCTTCCACGAGTTACAAGTCCTGAAGGATTATAGCCTCTATAGACTATAATTTCAGAAATGTTAAAGATATGAAAGATTACCCTCTTATGGAAACAATCAATACTAGTTTGGTATGCTGATAACCACTCCATTCCTTGTAGTGCATCATATTCTAGGAACTCCATTACCCTCAGATCAATTGGTAGTTCATTCTTCCCAATTTTGATTACACATCCCTCGTAGATCAGGTTAGGATAAACCTTCTTACCCACTGTTGTGCTCAAAATCAACAATGTACTGGCTCTAATAGGTTTTAATTTCAACTCATTAACCATTGCACCAACAATAAAGGAAACTGTAGAACTAGCATCAATCAAAAAATGCATATCTTGACAAAAAATGTTTAATGTAGCTTCTACAAGCTTCTGATTAACATTTTGGTTTGCCTCAGCTACTGTATGAGTCTTTCATCGTGCTGGCGATGCTGTACTATTTACCAATGTAGCCGATGGCATAGAACATTGTCTCTCAATATGCCCCATTTGTCCACATCGATAACATATCGTATAATCCCTCTGAGAAAAACCACTGACATAAGGAACATGCCCAAACCCACTCGGTTTCTGTAATGACTATGCTCTGCTCTTGCCCTTATTTCCAAACTGAGGTGTTGGCAAAGGTGGTTTGGCTACCAAAGCATGAGAAACTGGTGGAACTGGTGCACTAACAAATGTCATTCCCATAGACCCTAATTGTGTAGCTACTCCAGCTACACTCCTCTTCCTCTTATTTGACCTAAAAGAGATAAAATCCGGGATTTTCTGTCTCCCACGAAACTATGGTACTCATGGTGGTGTAAGTACTGCTCCAGAAGGTCTAGCTAATATGGTTGCTTCCACCTCCATTACACTCTTGAATATGAAAGCATAACTAGTGCGAGGATGAGAGGAAACTAAAACTCAAATCTCATAATTCAGCCTAATAAGAAACAAATTTATTTTGTTATCTTCCAGCTCTACCATCTCAGGAGCGAATTCACTTAACTCAATGAACCTCCGATCATATTCCCGTAGAGACATGGCTCCATGTTTCAGCTGAATAAACTCAGTCTTCTTCTTGTTTTTGACTAATTTTGAAAAATACTGCCTGTAAAACATGGTCCAAAACTGCAGCTAAGCGATGACAGTCTTCCCCTTTTTCTCTAAGGAACTCCACCACTTTCGTACAGAATCAATCACCAAAAATGTAACCAGTTTAACCTTAAACCTGTCGTCATCATCTAGAGCAATAAATCGTTACTCCATCTCGAGTATCCAGGTCTCAGCTACCCTTTCCTCTATTGTGCCATTAAATATCATAATGTCGTATTTCATAAACTCCTTACGGATACTGAGAAATACAACTTTCTTAGTATCAACTAGCCCTACAATAGTTTTCTTCGACACCTTAATATGTGGTAATACTAGATAAAATGGAGCTACATCTATCTTAGCTTTTCCCTCACCTCTGCTAACCTTAGGACTAGTTGCAGGCTATGCCTCAGGTCGCTGTACTGGTGGTCCCATATGAGCCATCAGCATAGCCATAAGTTTCGCTTGAGACTCTATAAGTTCCCTCATTTGCTACTCCATTTTAGATTTCTATTACTTTTCAGTCTCCCTATTACCCTAAGATCTAAGCCTTTGTGAACCCTCTCCCCGATCCGCCATTAGTTTCTGAAGTCAAAGGAGAGATAAGAACATTATGGTAACATTCAGAGAAGACAACAAAATCATATATATGCTGTAAATAACAATAAGTGCATCAACTAACTTATAATAATGTTTTCATTTTTGTTTTCCCCCAAAGCATGAAGAAAATTGTTTATTATACCCTATGCTTATTAATACCTCGAGACAACTCTTATTGTCAATAAACATAGGTCTCGATACAAAGGAATATGTTATCACTCATTTCGAAAACAATTTGAAAGTGATAAACTTTGGGCTCTGATACCAAGCTATAACATCCTGTATCTTGATTAGGGCGATACTCGGCCTAAAACCCTAATTAAGCCCAGTAACCTAGCCATAATTAATTATAGACAGCAGCCTCTCCATATCTACCTAATAAACTCAACATGTATATCGATATCGAATAATTAATACAAAATATATGTAGCAAAAAATTTAAAACTTTTTTGATAATTAACAATATACATAGATATAGAGTTTATCAAAACCTAAAACCTCGTTTATAAATCTCCCAACCCTATTTATGTACAACAAAATAACTCACCAGTGTATAAATATACAGGAAGACTCATTACATCTAGAAAAGATAACAAAACACCTAATCTTCTCCTTTCATTTCATTGAAGCGCTAGGTTGTGAACCTAAAATATTAGATTTGGGGTGAGCTTTCCAACTTGCTCAGTAAGTAAGGATTCGCAAAGTCATCAACATTCCATATAATAATAAAGAACATTATGTAATAACAATATGCACCAACATTAACTAAAAGGATTATGGAAAGCATATAATTCAATAAATAACATATGCAAATCCGTTTGTCAATAACTATTCCATTGTGATTCCCATTTTATTTATAAAACTAGGGTCGATTACCTAAATACACCATTAATGCGATTGCTAGATCAATATATTGGCCGATGTGCTATCTAGTCAATCCATTAATGTCCAATGGTTCTATGCAAAACCCTCTAGTGAGTATGTAATCCGCGCAACCTATCGAATTAAGTAGGAATTATATATATGCCTAGAAAGTAACCCATATCCTATTAAACTGTTCTCTAAACTAAAAGTTACTTTTGTGGGTCACATTAACCACCGTTTTCCATTTACTAAAAACATCACAGTGTACATAGTCCTCTATTCACTCCATGAACTATATGAACTACATATAATAAGATAGCCAGGCAACAATGATAAATAAGCTAATCCATACTTACCTTGGTTTAGGTTTCCGTTAAGAAATTCCTTAACTTTCTGGGCACTCGTACTTTCCTGAGGATTTGACACCTAACACAAACCATTTGTGAATATAAGTCTAATATCCTTTATTTAAAACTCCTAGTTTAGTCCCTAACACCTCAGGAAATTCTAACTAAAGTACATCATAATTTTTGTTTTCTAAAGTGGGAGCGCGCTCCCTCAATTGGTGGGGAATGCTCTACCAACTGGGTTCATCCCAATTAATGAAGGAAACACGCTCCTCAGGTAGGTGGAGCATGCTCCACCCAGTACTGTCTCAACAATACACAAGGAAACAACCATTAATCCATCCACAAATTGTTACACAATTACTTTCTTAAATGCTTTGAGAACATTTACTAATTTCTCCTTTCTAAATTTGATAATTTAGTAAAGATTATAACTGGAAAAGTGTTATTTCTTTCTAAGTACGCGTATTTCAAATGATATGGCAAAACTTTTAAATCTTGGTCAGGAGCTTTTAGTATAAAAGGTAAAATTTTTGAATGATTTATTTGTAGATCCATATAGTTAAAAAAGCTCAGGGAGTGTAGTTGATTGGCGTGCCGCAAGTATAACGGCTCACTTGTAGTATAGTGCAATCAACTTACGTTGATCACGGAGATCGTCCTTAAGGACAATTTTTTGCAGTAGTTGTTAATTACCTATTTAACTTGAACTATTGCAAAAGAATTCACTTTTTAATTAATTTTATACTGAAAAAAACTATTCTATCGAATCACTTTAAACTTTAGTTGACTTCTTATATTAAGGATATTTTAGTTCACAATATCACTTCACTTAGGTAATTTAATATTGTACTTTGTATTCATGTTTACATCGCAATATGTTTCGTGCAATGCCTAATAAAAATAGAGAAATTTCTTTCAAATCCACTTCAACCCACTATCGTGGCGGAGAAGATTCTAATGTGCAAACTAGAACTTCACCTATAAGTGTGAATAACGTAAGCTCCACATTAATTTAAGTCTCAAATCATTAGATTCATAACCAACTAAGTTTACTATCTCGCACCTTTCTAATCAATAACTATATCTCGATGTTGTGTATTTTACTATTATACCATTCAAGTCCTGGATTAGAAGCTTCAATGGACTTGATAACTCATAAAGCCTAAGTTCATTAGACACGTGATCAAGATGTCTAAAATATTACACTCATAATCAATAAAAATTCTAACCATTACACTTTTTGTTTCTATTCAAAGCATAACATTTATACCATAGGATCCATTGATCCCTAACATAAATAGACTACTCGCACATTATTGAAACACATATATTACAATTCAATATGGAATTTATTGCAAATTAGAGATGAATAAAAATATTACCTTGAACTAATCAATGAAACCAAATATTAATTGCAAACGTGGAGTCTTTAATGTTTCTCCAACAAAACCTCCTTAATACTCAAACTCAATGCTAAATTACTCTAATGGAGGCTAATCTCTTTCTATATGGTGGTGTCCTCTCACTTTACCACGTCTAAATACCTATTTATACTTTGTAATAACAATTAGAAACCTTAAATTACAATTTAACCCGAATTAAAGCTTCACTTTCTAATTTTTGCGAGGTTGGCACTATTACTTATCGCCTCGGCACCATGTGTGTTAAGCCACGATGTTGTGACTACACAATTACTTCATTGTGTGTTTTTGAACCCTAGAGTCTCGCGCCGTCCCTTTTGTGTCCCGACGCTGTCCCTTATGTGTCACGTCGTCGTCACCGTGATGGACCTCCGTAGTTGATTTTCTTCATTTATTTTTCTCCCCTACGTCGTGCCTTTCATCCCTACGTCGTACCTTTTCTCCCCATAGCGTTAATACATGATCTCACATTACCAACTTTGATTTTGGGAGTTTTTGTTTCGTTTCTTCTCGTTTTCCTTAATTCCTTCCAATACACCTTAATTTCATTAAAATGCAATAATACCATGAATTTGTACTCATTTGAGGATATTTATACTAAATATACTACTAAAATAATTCTATATAAGTATAAATAATAACTTATAAAATACCCCTAAACTTAAGGTTATGCGCGTCCTGAGCAAAGGTGTATTCTACTAAGTGTACTAATAACTAGTTCTCATTCAATTTACATTGTTCATGGAATATTCTTCAATTCATTATGTTTCAAGTTAACAATCCACTCAAGAGTTTTTCTTTGCAAAAACTTATATTTTTAAGACATATAGCTTTAATCACTCATATAACTTCATTTTCAAAACACTAAAGTAGATCTCAACCAAAAACCATGACTAGTAACAAGTTTGTTTCGTTTCAACACTCAAGTAGCAAGTATACAATATCATGATTTCTCATTAAGCAAAAGAAATCACAAATAAGCAGATCAAACTCATTTTTAGTAGACTTTAATACTTCAAGAGTCTATAAGACTTTTAAATAGTTGGAATGGAAACTTGACTTAACTAGCTACTTGCAGTACTTGACTTAACTAGCTACTCATACTCGAACTAAATCTCTTATTTGAAGACTTTTATAATACTTCCGCCTTTTTTATTTATTTTCTTCTCTTACTTTTTTCTTCTTCTTCTTCTTATTATTTTTTTAACAATCCCAGCTCATTTTCCTATGGACTTCATTCTTCCTCACTTTTTCCAACCATCAAGTTCTCTACACCATTTCTTATAGAATTTGTGGGATTCTCTCATTTTTTCTCTTTGTTCTAAAACACTTTTTAGCACTTCTCACTTTAACTAAATCAAGTAAGTTAACTCCAACTTTTCCTATACAATGCATATTTCCTTCTTTTTGGCACTAAGTATTATTTTGCTTTGTATTTTTAAGTAAGATTCACACTTATTATAGAATCCTTAGAGTTCTAACTTTTTCCATAAGAAGTGTTCTAATTCTTGCTTTTGTTTCAAGTTCAAGGTCTTCCATAACTATAGGTTTCTAATTATGAAATCATACTGTTGTTTGCTACATTTCATTGTTTTTTTTCTTCAAAAATTTAAAACATTCTATTGAGTTTCATATCAATAAGATACTTGTAATCTACTCATCCATGTTTAAAGACATGCACATGCAAATGACCTATTTATTCATTACATATTACTATATATACCTAATCTACACTATTTAAACATTCATATAGTGAATAAAATGCAAAATTTATACACCACCTTGTTTTCCTCCTTAACTGGTTCAAATTAAAATTTAAATAATCATACCTGCAGTGTTATCCTTATTTTTTAGCCTATCTTACCACTTCCCATAGTGTGGTGTAGTGTCGATGCCCCAACCTTAAACTAAACCTTATTCTCAAGGTTTAAAAGTAAGCCTGAAACATGAAAATATTAAAACACATAAACATATGCAAGAACACAAGTTATAAAAAACTAAACTAAACATTAAAATCAAAATAACTAAATAGTTAACAGAATATCCAAAATATTAAACATTAAACGGTATCAAAGTTACTCCCAACTCCCCAAGTCTTAAGGATTCCTATTACACTGACTTTAGGACCGTGTGTCATCATCATCATCTGCATCATTAGTTCTAATGTAGGATGGTGTCAATGAACGCTCTACCATCCTACTATGCACCAAGTCTTGATGAAACACGTATGATGGTGTCATTGGAAAGCTTACTCGACCAATCGTAGATCTCATCCGTTTGCTCCTCTTATATCTAGCGATGGCTTTGTGATGATCAACAAACAACATGAAATTACGCTACCCATTCTATCGGTGCTGCTCTATCTTCTCTATTTCCTGCTCATATCTCATCATGGCTAACTGGTATTGCTTTGTGTCCTCCTAGTACTGCCTCCTCATCTTTGCTATCTACAGCCTCTGCTATCGTGGAGTCAAATCCTTTAGTGGTGGTATGGGTGCCTGCAGTGGAGGAGGGGGTGGAAGGACTTTAAGACCACTTAAGTCCTGCTCTCCAAAGTCCGGGTCTACAAACTCATAGCCCTCGGAAAATTCTTGCTGCTATTGCTCGTCCTCTTCTTCATTTTCCTCATCTTCTAGCTTTTGGGCTAATTCTCTACTACTGTTTGATCATCTTACATTTTGGCTAACACTTCGACAACAAATCTAGCTCCCTTAACCATATCTCTCTCTCTTCCTCAAAGTCTTGATAACCAGGTGGTGATTTCAACGTGAGCATGAAAGCTTCATCCATGTTTGGTTGGGCCTCTATATCAAATTCTTTGTCATTTTTTCAGTCTCACTCTGGCCTTTAAGCATATTTGAGTAATCAAAATAGGAAACAACAACTTGTTGTCCCTTTCTGACATAATGGACTCCCTTAGACTGGTGAGTATGATCTCCCCGATATTGAACTCCCCAAACTTTGTAATCCCATAAAGGCAAACAAATTTTGGCTTGTTGATCTCACCTTGCTCAGAAGTGGGGTATAGCAATGTAACACGAAAATGTTGCCACATCCTGTAAACTTTTCTAACACTCCCACTTCTTAATGTGCTTTGGTACATTCTCAGCTCCCGTTAACTATCCTTGTTGCCATAGGACAACAATTTCATCTTCTATGGCTATAAACGAGTATACGTTATAGGGTCTCTCATATAATTAGGCTGGGAAAGCTATTGTGGAAAGTTAATTCTTCCAACCCATACAAAGTATTGATCTCACATCCATTGAAGGGAATATAAACCACTTTCATCTTTACCGACCCATCCTTAGCCATAAACTTTGCATTAGCATAGAACTCAAAAACAGTCCCACTTACTCATTTAACTTTATTCTCCTCATAGTCTTGAGTGAGTTGCTCCTAATTTCGATGCCTAATGAAATTGTTCACTCTTTTATCATACTTTTCCCTTTTCGCAAATGAACTCCCTATGTAAAATCTTCTCATATCATCCCTTAGCCTCTTTACAAATGAAATATTTTGATTTAAAAGGACTAATCTCTCCTTTATTGGAATTTCTAGAGGTAGATGCCTCAAAATCATTTGTTCTAGTTTGGCTTGCTTGTTTCCCTATTCTTGCCATTTTTTTCAAATTTCAAGCAACTAATAACAATGCAATGCAACTCGGTCTTCAAATCACAAAGAAATCAAAATTCATATAACTTGGATCATGCATTCACCAAATGGTACAAAGAAATCAATTAACCCTCCATAGGTAATATTAATGAAAACATTCACTAAATCTTGCAAAACCTATCCTAGAACCTCAAATTCACAATTTCATACAATATCATCAAAAATTTCAAAATTCAAAACATAACTACATGAAATTGTAAATGTACCTCAATGCCGGATTAATTTCTAGTGTAGAACACTTCTTCGAGGCTTTATCAATCCAAACCCTCTCACTTTTTTCACCAACTAGAACCTTAGCTCTCTTTGGAATCAAAATTCAAAAATCTAAGCCCTAACTCTTCAACTTATGCAAATCCATAATGTACTTGTTTCTTCACTCTAAATCACTAGAAAATCACTAATCTCACTTGAAAATGATCAAACTTTTGCTCTAGAAGGATGTATACTTGGTGGTTGGGGTAGGGCTTAAGTGCAAGTGTAGAGAATGGTGTGAAAAATGGGTTTAAAACCCTAACTTTGATGCCACTATGTCAACAAAGCAGTGGAGCTTTTGTTTATTTTTTTTTGCAGCCGTCTTGGTGCTATGGGTTATACCCATGGCATCGTGGGTAATACCCACGGCGTCAGTTTATCTACCCACATCTTCGCGTATGATTTTTCACTAATTCTCCTCCGGTGCTCCTCCGACTTTGTGTATAACTCACACAAAGTGTTGTGGCCATGTAAAATCCCTAAAAATATTAAACCTTTGACTTACCCATGCACCTTACCTTCACCGCTTTGAATTCATTCGCTCATTTTCACTCTTTAAATGAGTTTGCGAGACATTTTCATTCCGATGAATCATCACGTGACGAATGGTCTTTCCTGCATATTCAACACAAATTTTCTAAAAGTTAGAGCTAAAACTCTATAATTGTAATTATTCAACTAACTAACTAACTAATTATTAACTATTAACTAAATTTCAAAACTCGAAATTTAAAACCATAGGCTGCCTCCTAATAGTGCTTAATTTGACATCATTAGCCTGACACCTTTTTCCCCATTTAGTCCAAGTCTAAATCGAGAAGCTTCATCTGTAAATCAGAGATTACAATGTCATTCCCATTTGGATGTACTTCTTTACCATCCACAAAGACAACCTTTTTAGCATCTTTGCCCTTATCAATACTCATCATGATCTTTCTCTTTCTTATATCCAAACTTGCTTTAGCCGTAGTTAAGAATAGCCACCCAAGTATGATAGAAACATCATCGTCCATGTTGTGGTTCATGACCTCAAAATTTGTGATGAATGTGAATCGACCTACTTTCATGAGCACATTCAAAACTCTTCTTATAGTAGGTATCAATTTATAGTCTGCTACTTGCAAATTTGTTGTATTTGGATAATTTATTTTCAAATCTGCATGAATCATGTCCATTAGTGGTATGAAATTGACCGAGGCTCCCGTATCACATAAAACATTTCATAACCATTGCCCGTCAATGTTTATCAATATGTTTATCTCTCTCAGATCTCTCTTTTGAACTGGTTGAAGTCGCGGGGTGAACTTGGACTTTGGTTCCAGTTTCTTCGAAACCAACTTGATGTCATTGCCTTGTGGGTCTTCCTCAAAAGGTCCTTCATCTTTTTCTTGGACTTCCATTGTTGCTTCCCTTTCTTTTTCTTCAAGGCATTGATTCTTTATTTTTTGAAACCATTAAGCTCATCTTGCCCAACCTTGGTGTTGTGCTCATGTATCTCTTCATGCTTGTATAGTACTTGGTTTGTCTTAGCTCCTTTATTGCTGTAGTGCTCATCATACGAATGGAACTCACGTTCTCCTTAGGATTTGTGGCAGTGTTGCTAGTGAACTATCCTTCTTTCCTTGAGTTCAAGGTTATAGCAAGTTGACCAATTTTTCTCTCTAGGTTTTTGATGGATTGTGATTGCTCATTATCCATCATTTTCATGGCTTGCTTTATTCCTTCCATCTCTTTCTTGTGCTTCTCATGACGCTCCCTATCTGTCATTTCCTGACTTACGAATATTCTTAATTGAATTCAAAGAAGTCATCTATTCGCTCTGCCCCAGCTTCCCTTGTTAGACTTGTTGTTCAAAGCCTTGAGGTAACTTCAGTGCATTATCAAGATTCCCATATGAAAAGTTGATTTGTTATTATTTTATCCTTGTTAAACCATTGAGGAGCCATTCCTCTTGGCTTGAAGTTGTTCCCGTAGCCTTAGTTGCTCATGAAGTTGATGTCCTCATATTCCATTCCCTGCTGTATGTCCATTTGGTTAACCACCATGCCTTGGTGATTAAAGGGTTGTTGTGCTATTTATGGAACTCAGTGTCCCATTTGATGTTTTACCATTTGACTAGTCAAATTTGGTAGATGTGCCATAATTATAGCTTGCGAGTCAATCTCGTAGACGCCTGCCGATTTCAACACTGTGGAATGATTACCGGTTGTAGAATTTTGAGACATAAGATCAAGGAGATCCAATGCTCCAATCTTATCCTCGGTAAGTAGAGAGCCACCTCATATGGCATCTACTAGCATTCTTGTGCTATGGTTCATCCCATGTAGAAAATCTGAAGTTATGTGCATTTCACATATTTGTGTCTTAATCATCTCTGCAGCATCTCGTTAAATCTTTCCCGAGCCTCGCTAAAAGATTCGGTGTCTTTCACCTTGAATTGATCAATCTCAAGTTTCCTTTCACCGACCTTCACTAAGGGAAAGAACTTGTCGAGAAATCTTTTGTTGATTTTCGTCCATGAAGTCATACTCCCTGCATTTAACCCTTAGAACCAGGATTTAGCTTTTCCACCGAGTGAGAATGAGGAAAGTCGCATCTTGATCACCTCTTTCGTAATTCTTGTAAAGTGCACAGTGTCATACTTTGCCAAGAGATTCTAAACATGTGCAACTAGATCTTTGTTGGACAACCTGTTGAATAGGCTATTTTGCACCATGTTGATCAGAAAATGTCTCAGCTCGAACTCGGTGGTGTTGGTTGGAAGCCTCATCACTCCGTTGTATGTCTCTTAAACTTTTAGCTTGAACTAGTCACGAATGTATCTGTATCCTCGCACTCTCTCTTGCACTATGATATCACCTGCAGGTTGGTTATTCCCACGACCCAACTGTTGGTTTCTAGCTTGTTATTCAGCCATCTAGACTCCTTTCTTTTTCTTTCTTTTGTTAGTTCTATCAATCTCCTAATAGTAAGGCACTAGGTCCTTCACACCCTTGCTAGCATGCACTAAGTATCCTTGAAAAGAAAACACATAAAGATCAAATGCATAAAGTCAAACTAAAACTTAAACCTTTTTCATTTTTGTTTTTATGAAATAAAAATCAAAGTACTAAAAATAAAACTTAGCAAGTATTCAAACTAATTAAGTAAGTCTAATGGCTACCTATTCCCTGGTAACGACGCCGAAAACTTGATGGGCGTGTCGCAAGTATAACGACTCACTTGTTGTAATAGTGCAGTCAACTTACGTTGATCACGAATATCATCCTCAAGGGAAAGGTTTTTTCACTAGTTGTTAATTACCTATTAAACTTGAACTATTGCTAAGAAGTTCACTTTTTAATTGATTTTATACTAAACTAAGCAATTCTAACAAATTACTTTGAACTTTAATTGACTTCTTATATTATGGATTTCCTAGTTCACAACTTCACCTAGGTAATTTAATACTCTGCTTTGTATTCATATTTACATCTCAATATGTTTTGTGCAATGCCTAATTAGAATAGATAGATTTCTTTCAAATTTACTTCAACCCACTATCGTGAAAGAGAAGCTTCTAATGTCCAAACTAGAACTCCACCTATCAGTGTGAATAATGTAAGCTCCACATTCCTTTAAGTCTCAAATCATTGGATTCATACCAAACTAAGTTTACTATCCGCGCCTCCCTAATCAACAACTATCTCTCAATGTTGTGTATTTTGCTGTTGTACCGTTCATGTCCAGATTAAAAGCTTCAATGGCGATGATAACTCATAAAGCCTAAGTTCATTAGACACGTGATCAAGATGTCTAAAGCATTACACTCATAATCAATAAAAATTCTAACCATTACACTTTTTTATTATCACTTTTTGTTTCTATTCAAAGCATAGCATTCATACCATAGGATCCATTGATTCCTAAGATAAAAAGACTACTCGCACATAATTGAAGCACACATATAACAATTCAATATGGAATTCATTGCCAATTAGAGATGAATATAAATATTACCTGGAATTAATCAACAAAACCAAGTATTGATTGCAAATGTGGAGTTTTTAATGTTTCCCCAACAAAAACTCCTTAATATTATAATGGAGGCTAATCTCATTCTCTGTTGTGGTGTCTTTTAAGTTTACCATGTTTTAATTCCTATTTATACTCCCTAAAAACAATTAGACATTTTAAATTATAATTTAACCCGAATTAAAGCTTCACTTTCTAATTTAGCGCTGTCACTTATTGCCCCAGTGCCATGTGTGTTAAGCCACGACGCCATGACCGGCCACTGCTTCATTGTGTGTTTTTGAGCCCCTGAAGTCTCAGCGCCATCCTCTTTTTGTCATGACGTTGTCCCTTGTGTACACGATGCTGCCACTGCACTGGACCTTTAGAGTCGATTTTCTTCATTTCTTTTTCTTACCCACACCATGCCTTTAATTCCTACACTGTGCCTTGTCTCCCCATAACATCAATACATGCTCCCACGACGCCAACTCTAATTTTGTAGGTTTTTGCTCCGTTTCTTCTCATTTTTTTATACTTTCCTATACACCTTAATTCCTCGAAAATGCAATAATATCATGAATTAGCACTAATTCAAGGATATTTATACTAAATATACTACTAAACTAACCCTATATATACGTATAAATAATCACTTATTAGTAGTATTAGATTCCAAGGCATTGATTATCTCCCCCATCTCTTTATTTATATCATCATCGTCATTTAAATCCTCTATCTCTTTTTTCAAGTTTGTCTGACTTATCGTTTCTAAAAGTTATATCTATTATAGGATTTAATATATCTACAGTGCATACTAATAAAACATCTAAAGGATATTTCATAACATCATGGATGTAAAAGTTTACCATTTCATTATCTACTTCTATTATTAGAGTTCCATTAAAAATATCTATTTTTACTTTTGTCGTTTTTAAGAATGGGCGTCCTAGGATAAGAGAGGTTTTACTAGAGAAGTGGTATTCTTTCAAGTCTATGACATAAATATCTGTTGAGAAAACTAAACCATTGACCCCTGACCTGTAATCGTTTAATACTCCTACAGGTCGAATAGTAGATTTATTTGCTAATTATACTACTATACCAATTTCTTGTAAGGGTATGTTTGTCATTTACAAATATATTGACAAAGGCCTAACAGTCATTAAGGCACTTAGATCACATAATGATTTGGATGACCTTATATTTTTTATCGTGCATGGAACGAAAAACATTCCAGGATCAGAATATTTAGTGGCTAATTTATTTTGGATTATTCTTGACACATGTTCTCCTAGGCTTAGTCTTTCATTAGGTTCAATTTTATTTGTGCTTAAGTTTTTTTATGAATTTTTTATATTTAGGAGCGTTTTGTATGACTTCAAATAAAGGTATGTTTACTACCACTTTCCTTAAAGTGCCTAAGATTTCTTTATCTTCTTGTGATTTCTTGACGTTCTTATTTTTTCCAAACAATGGGCAAATTATGGTCTTACTATATTTGGTTTATTCTTTTTGAAATCTGAATCATTTTCTTTTTGAATTTTATTATTTTGAATTTTTATTTATTTTTCTAAATTAGCCTCTAATTCTTTTTAAGGAACTAGTTGTTCTGGCATCTTTGGTTCTTCCATTTGTTTACTGTTTCTCAAAGTTATCGCTTTTGTCTATGAACTAGAGTAAGGTTGAGACAGTAATTTTCCTTGGTTAACCCATGGACTTATTTGCATTGCCATTTGACTCAATTGATTTTTTATTTCAACTATATCATCTTGTAAGGTTAAAATTTTCAGATCTTTTGCTTTATTTGAATTTTTTAGTGATATTGTTCTATCGGTTAATAGAGGTATTCTATATCTTTGAAAATTCGATTGTCTACACAATTACTTATATTGGTCTTAAGTAATAAGCATTATTGCTAGAAGTGTAAGTAGGTTGATTTGGATTATTGTAATGATTCATCATAGTGTTGGCCTCTTTAATTTGATTTTGTTGACAATGGGCACTCATCATATAGATGATTCACCACGTTGCAAAAAACACAAATCTTTATTTGGTCTGACCTATCTTTTAATAGTAATTCAACCATACTTTTTAGTTCATCAAATCTTTCATTTGATGTCTTGATTATATTCCTATTAATCTTACAAAAATGGTTTTTCATCAATATCTTTTTCTAGCCTAATTTTTTTTTATTTTCTTGCCATTTTATTAATAGTGTCTCTTGCAAATGTTGGCATTATGTCGAATAAAGATCCTCCACATACAGTGTCTAGGAATCTTTGTTCTAAGTTGTTTAGTCCTTCCTAAAAATATTCTAATAAAATTTTTTTCCTAAATATGTGTTGTGGAAACAATGATATTAATTTTTGGTATCTATCCCGAAACTCACAGAAAGTTTCCTTAGTTTCCATCCTAGCATTGCTAATTTGTTTCCTATCCTAACTTATTTTACATGTTGGAACGTATTAATATAAGAAGGTTTCTAACATTCCGGACAATGTGGTTATGAAATTATCTGAAGATAGAATAGCCAATCTTAAGCTTGATCTTTAAAGAAGAAGGGAAAGCCTTTAGCTTGACATACTATAACTCTACATTTTCGGATTTTATCACACTTACTATATGCGTGTATTTCCTGATAAATTGTTGAGGATCTTTATCACCTTCACCTTGAAAGTGAGGTAAAGAGTTGATGAATCCCGATTTTAACTCAAAATCAGTGAAATCCATGGGAAAAGCATTACACAAAGGTTCGTAAGCTATGATATCTTTATTGGCTAGCTGAAAAGTAAGTTCTTGCTCGACGTATGCCATATTGGATGACATGCAACAAGAAAGATTCTTAAAAAATTATTTTAAAATCCCAGGCAACAACGCCAAAAAATCACACATGTCGAGCGTGTACAATAAATTTCTCTCCTTCATTATACTTTATTTTGTAAGTGGGAATCGTCTCCAACAAGATTTTGCAAATTCCTTAAAAAAGAGTTTTACTATTTTTATTTTAAATTTAATTTAGTAAAAACTAGAATTTAAATTAATATTTGCTAAATAAAAATCAATTAAACGAACTAAACTTACTTAAATAGAACAAATAAAATTCCCTAAATTATAAGCAATTTAATTCAATATATATTAATATAAAATAAACATCTAAACAATCCACCTAAACAATGAAACTTCAATCCGTTTTGCATCCAAACATGTTACCTCAATCACATAGTCATGAACATACTTTATAAAGTAACCTATATCATTAAACCCTAACCATAAGTAAGTATTTAGTCTTTAGCCAACCATTTGTTCTCCTTATACTGGTGGAAAATCCATATTCTAATTTTATTGAGCTAACTCATTTGAATACACAAGATATTAACTACATGCCATAAAACCGCATTACAATTTATGAAAACTTCGTACTACTAAACCTAACATCATCGAAAAACCACTTCAACATTAGATTAAGATATCAAATTCACCTTGGACATTTAAACGGTCACACCTTTCAAATAGTCATAGTTACTACTTTAAATTAGATAATGAATCAAAACATCACAATACATATTGGCCACTATACACATAACACTTAGATTAATGATTGCAATCCGTAAATAACAACCCATTAAATTAGTGAATTAAAGAAAAAATGAGTTTAAAGCATTAGGCACATAATCCTCAAATCATAACTACATTGCAAAACTGATCTTGTTCATGTTTGGAGTTTCGTTTAGATTAACAAACTACTCACTCATGATAATAGATAACACCATAAAATCAGAATTGAGAGACATAATTAAAATAACTCAATGATAACTTGAATTTTTTATTTTCTCGAAAAGAAATCAAAATAATAATGAATAGCCTCCAAACTAAACCAAAAAGTGCAAAACTATTAAAAAGCTCTTAGTTTTGTAGTCCAGTGTTTATATTTATAGTATATTCGGTAATACATGTCCTAAACTAATTCAAAGTCCTTATTGTAATCTAAAATCCCCGAAATCGTAGCCAGAGATTTGTCATCGATTCTTGTTTAAGTGGAATAACTGAGGAAAGCTGTGGAATTGAAGTCCCTATTTCCACTGATCTATGTAGCGATTCTAGGTGAATAGGAATCATTGGGAAATTGCAAGGCTTGAAATCTAATTTTTTCTTGATTCCTTGGTGAATCTTTGTGCATTCTTTTCACTCACTCAAATCCTTCATTTTCTTCCCTTTTTCTTCATTTATTCAAATATTCCAATCATCACATGAAATATCAAAAACAAGATAAAAACCCATTGTAATATAATCTTTTACATATAAAATCATCATAAAATGTACTATAAAACAAGTCTAATTATTGACTTGTGAATAATTTTGTTAATTAAATAAATAAATAAACATATAAATAATGCATAAAGGCTATATAAGCAAAAACAAGTCGATCACTCCTCTTAATTGAAATTAACTCGGAGTTTAAACTCAAGATATTTCCAATACAAGAGTCATAAAGTGAGAATAAAAACATACTAAACTAAACTAAACTAAATTCGTAATAAGATTAAATAAACATAGAATAAGGGTTGCTTCCCATATATCACTGTTTTTACTATCATTGGCTGGACTAAACCTTTCTAAAATTAGGTTAGATCTTTGAACTTGAATTTGGGGTTATCCACTCTAGTGCCATTCTAGAAAGTGAGTGCTCGGTTATCAATCGTAAGAGTGATTGTTTTGTTCATAAGATCCATAATAGCTTGAGTAGTGGCTAAGAAAGGTCATCCTAAAATTAAAGAAGGATCTTCATTAATTAAGTGTGGCATGACCAAAAAGTTCATGGCTATGACGTAGTTGTACACTTGAACTAGCACATCCGTGACCTCTCCTATTAGTTGAATTGAAGTACCATGCAGTAAAGAGAATTGTTCAAAAGCAAGTGAATTCAACTCCAATTAAGTATGTAGAAAGAAATGTATGGGCATCAGATTTTCATTAGAACATGTATCACACTAAGCACCGAAGTACAAAGCCTATTTGATTTTAATGTGCAAATGTGTACTTTTAGGATCATTAAGCTTTACAGAGCTTAAATTCGTATTTTTCTTTTTCTTATTGTTTTTAGATTGAGGAGCCCCTAGCTTGTTAATGCTTTTTTCATTCTCCGGTTGCTTAACTCTCCATTCTTGAGTTACTTTCTTTTCTTTTGAAGTGTTTTCAACTTACTATTTCTTTGAAAACTCTTTTGCATTTTCCATTGTTACTAAATTTATTGGATAAATTTTAGCATTAAATTTATTATAATAGTTTAAGTCTGAAAGTCATTATCAAATAATTTATCGTATTCTTCATAGATGTCATAAATGTGTTCGCGGTTAATTTTTAACTTGACAATTTCATCTTCAAATTCCATAGACATTGTTCCTTTAGAAATATCTAATTTTGTTCTAGCCGTCTTAAAGAAAGGTCTACCAATAGTATAGGTAAAGGTTTTAGGTTTGGGTGACATTGAATCTCCAATTTCCATGACATGAAAGTCACTAGAAATACTAACTCATGAACTTGTACTTATATGTCTTCTAATAATCCATACGGTTTAATAATTGTATGTTATGATAAAGTAAAGTTAATATGCGTATTAGTTAACGATCCTATCTTCAATGATTCATGAAGTTTAAGTGATATAACATTAATTGATGTTTCGAGATCACACATAGCAAATTCAATAGAAAAATTTCCTATTGTGATAGGTATAACAAACGTTCCTGGGTCGGAATATTTCTCATGCATTTTCTTCTTAAAGGATGAAATGTTGTCTTATATTTTCATTAATTTTTAATTTATTAAATTGTTTGGATATGCCTTATTTAGTTTCTTCCTTCCTAGCATTTGCTATTCATTATGGAACGGTAGAA
This sequence comes from Stephania cephalantha, assembly GCA_039657325.1. NCBI lineage: Eukaryota > Viridiplantae > Streptophyta > Magnoliopsida > Ranunculales > Menispermaceae > Stephania > Stephania cephalantha. The sequence continues at coordinate 19,955,169 of CM077576.1, forward strand.
TTAAAGTGCATATCTTCATTCAATTCATAAATATCATTTAATTTGTCTTGGTTAACTAATTTAGATTTTTTTTTAAAAAAAATTATAAGCTTGAACTTGGGCTAAATACCATATTTATAACTTTTCGAAAAAGGTGTATATCTCAATTGTTCGGCCATCCATTCCCTAGTGGGAATGACAATAGCCATCATCTCTTCTTCTTCTTGTTCTATTATCTTCGGTATTTTGTTTTTCTTTTTGTCTATTTTTGGAACCTTTTCTTGCGTGTGTGTTTCTTTTTCATTTTTACAAAATAAAGTGTTAACTTGTGCTTGATTAGTAGTGTTTGTAGTTATTTATGTATGATTAATTAACTTGTTAATTTGTGGAATCATTTGATTTAATTAGTTTTTCAGCCCATTAATAGACGTATCATTTTTAATTTGATTTTGGAAAACTTGCGTAAAGTATTGATGACTTTAGGCCATAAAGTTATGTAATATTTTTTTTAAATTTGGTTATGTAGGTTGAATAATTTGTCGAGGTTGTTGCATTGGTGTAGATTGTGTAGGTGCTATCGGTCTATAATTCGTATAATTTTCATTTTGTGGACTGTAGCTAAGATTTGAATTTGGTTTTTCAGTGTAATAATTGTTGTTAATATATTGATTTCAAAGATGACCAAAATATTGGTTCATAACCTCGTTGAATTAATGTTATCTTCTTGTAAAGTAAGACACGCATCCATCAGATGTGTAACTTCATTACAAATTCCACATTGTTTCACTTGATTTGATCTATCTTTCAGTAGTAGTTTAACCATGTTAGATAATTTCATCAATTTTTTTGTTGAATTTTTTACTTGTTTTATTATTTACTTCATAAAGTTTCTTTCTTGGTATATCGTTCTTTTCACCATATTGTTTGGATTGCTTGGCCATCTTGTTAATATCTTCTTTTGCAAAAGTTGGTGTAACATCGAATAATGATCTACCACATATGGTATCTAATAGTCTTTGTTCAAAATGATTTAGTACTTCATAGAAATATTTTAATAAAGGTCTTTATGTGTATCTATGTTGTGGACAAGATAAAATTACTCTTTGAAATCTATTCCGAAATTCATTAAAATTTTCATCATCTTTCATTTTCAAGACTATGATTTGTCTTCTATAAGTACTATTTTTTTGCAGGCATATATTGATATGGGAAAGCGTTAAACATTTGAGCCCATGTGGTTTTTGAATCTTGAGGAAGATAAAACAACCAATCTTATGCTTGATATTTCAACACAAAAGGAAAAGCTTTATGTTTGACTTGTTCTAACGTGCAGTCGTTAGGTTTCATACCATTGAATTCGTTGGTATTCCCTTATAAATTTATGTGGGTCTTCATTGTCCTTACCATAGAAGTTTGGTAGAGCACTAATGAATCTAGATCTAAGTTCAAATTTGGTAAATCCTTTAGGATAGGCAGTACACATTTGTTCATAAGCAGTGATATTTTGATTTGCTTGCCTAAACGTAAGTTCTCTATTATCATTATCATTATTAATATGAAGGTTATCATTGGCTTCTATTGTGGTAGTTTGGTGTTCTCTACGTTGTTATTGTCTTAAGTTACTACTAAAAGTCCTATCTACCTCATGATCAACCCGTTGTAAAGATCCCATGGAATTAGAACGACGAAGTGGATAGACCATACAACGTCTTAAACTCCTAAGAAATTATGTTTAAATCCTTGGCAATGGCGTCAAAAATTGACACGCGTTGAGCATGTAAAATAAGTTTCCCGTATATCCTTATTATTTGTAGCAGAGATAAATGGGATCGTCTCCACAAGGATTTGTCAAACTTCTCTAGGAAAAAGGTCTTTTAATGGCTTTTATTGATTTTTTACTTTAATTTAATTAACTTAATTAAAACAATTAAAAATTACTAATTTAATTTATAATATAATAAAATAACTAACTAAACTAATTAAACTAACTTAACTACAGCAATTCAAATTCACAATATTCAAATCAATTCAATTCAATAATAAATAAATATCTAAACAAACATCCATAAAAATGTAACATCAATCCATTTTGCATCCAAACATGTTACTTCAGCCATATAGTCATGAGCATACATTATAAAGTACCTTAGATCATTAAACTCCAATCATAAGTATGTAAACAACCATTAGCAAGCCATTAGTTCTCCTTATACCGATGGAAAAGCCAAGTTCTAATTTTATTGAGCTAACCTCTTTGAATACACAAAGACATTAACTTTACGCAATAAAATTGCATTATACTTTATGAAAACTTCAAACTACTAAATCTACCACCTTCAGAAAAGCCACTTCGACATTAGATTTATATCTCAAATTCACCTAGGACGTATAAATGGTAACACCTATCAAACGATCCTAGTTACTATTTTAAACTAGATAATGAATCCAAATATTACAATACACATTCTAGACTATGCATGCAATACAAAGTTCATGATTAAAATTTGTAAATAGTAATATATTAAATCAATGAATCAAAGAATACAATTGGTTTAAGGCATTAAGCACATAATCATCTCATCATAATTACGTTTCAAAATAGATCTAGTTCACGTTCGAACTTTATTCAGATGACTAACTTACTCACTCATATTCATAAATAACATCACAATAAAGTAAATAAAAGATATAGATAAATACCTCTCGAATAAATACTTTAAATCTTCAAATCTTTTCTAAAAGCGATGAACAATAAAGCAATAAACTAAAATAATAAACTATAGCTCCAAGAGCAATGAAATATTGATGTAGGTACTCAAGAGCAACTAATTTCGTAGCCATAGGATCGTAATTATAGTATTCTATGAAGTACATATCCCAAACTAACTCAAACGTCTCATGGTTATCTAAAAATCTTGAAATCAAACCTAACGATTCCTCAGTTATTCAGGTTTAAGTGGAATTGCTGGATGTTCATGTGTTGTTTGTGCCAAATATAAGCCGTACTCGAGTTACCAATCCTACTTGGATATAGTAGTGGTAAATACGGGGTAGAATCCACGTGACTTAGGTTTTACTCTGAGTTAGCCAAAAAGGGAAATTCGGGAGTATTTCAAAAGATTTTAAGAAAGTAATTAATTAAAACTTTTCTAAATCAAAGTTTGCAAAAGTGAATTCAATATGAGAAAATATCTAGGTCTATAGTCCCATAAATCCAAATCAAGGTTCAATAGCATATAATGGTCTTCGATCTTTTCAAAAGATTATTGATTCAGTTCCTCCTAGATTAGTTATAGGAAATCGACCTTCGCCAGAAATCCCTAATACCCCTAATCTCGATAGCTAGGATATCCGCCACTAACTATTTCTCTAATCAACACATAACCTTCGACAACCGCCAATAAGGTTTAATGCATTTACCGCATAAAGGTCCATGTGAATACTAACCCTAAATATTCGGATCCCGTCCACTTCCAATTTAGCCTAGATTTATTTGTCACATACTCAAGAATTGAAAGGTTTTGACGACAAACCAGTGAGTGATTTTTACTTTTATAAGTCCAATCCTACAATTACGGATACGATTGTCTCAATTAACAATAGGTCTTCCACCTAAAAAAATGTATTGGCCACATTCATACCCTAAGTTTGCACCACAATCATTAAAACAATGAGAAATAAAATAGAAAGAATTGAAATAAATTAAATTATAAATAAAAGATCTCACATAATACACTATAAGCCAAGAATTTAGACTTGCTTCACCTTCGACCTAGGAATATAGTGCTTAGCTGGACATTGTCTTGAAGAACGCAATTAAATCACAAAGGAACTAACAAGAAAACAAAAGAGAAAAGAGAGTTTGATCGTATGTGTAGCGCCTCTAATTAAAACCCTAAGTTCTATATATATAAATTTGTTTAATTTGGTCTCTAGAAGAGAGAAAAAATGGAATTCGTGGGTTATTTGTTGTTTAATGTGCCTCGGTCGATCAAATGACTTTTATGGCTTTGGAGTTGGATCTTAAACACGTGGTGAGAGATGATTGTCTAAAGGAGAGAACGCCTGCTAAGGTGGTGTGTTCTAATTGGAGGAGACGTTGCTGTGGACATGGCAAGCGAATAGGGAGATGGCGTATAACACACCTAGGCTGTAAGAGGCGATATCAAGAAATCGTGCGAAGAATTTTATTTGCTTCTCATCCAATCTGATATTGCATGCAAATCTCGAGGCATGATGAACGACTCTAAAGTGCTGAGTGACACAAATTTGTCTGGTGCTGCATTACTTGGTTGCTGCTCATCTCTCTTAATCCATTGTCCAGTGCGTGTCTTGAGGTAAATCAGAGGATAACTGAACAAATTGCAGGAATGACTTATACTTAGTAGTCATTTTTTGAAAGATTTCCTCAACTAATGCGCCACCAAATTTCTTCTAATCTATCATATCATCAACACAGACTTATTTGGGTCCCACCAAGCTATCTTGAAGTGCGTGCAAGCTCACTTTTCAATGCCAAATACCAAGGACACTTCAAAATACCCCGATTTATTTCTTTTTTTTTCATCACATTTCCTTTGAACAATTAAAATATAAATAAAAGAGAATTAATAAATATTACTAAGCATTGAGATCTAAAAACACATAAAATAAATACCTAAATATATTACTATTACCGACTGATCACTGGGACAACCCTTGAAAAAGTGATATCTTTTTCCACCCATCTGAGTGGCGATTCCTGTATACATGCAAATTGCTTGGGAATCGCTAGTACTAAATCCTTGTTTTTTCCTTCGCTTGTTGATGATTTTTTGCATACTCTTTCCACTTGATCAACTCTTTCATAACCATCCCTTTTTACTCCATTTCATCATATATTTGGATTATCACCATAAGTAACAAAAACAAGAGAAAACTTCGTGTAATATAGTCTTTTACATCTAAAATCATCCTAAAATTTACTATAAATCATGTCTAATTATTGATTTATCACTACACATAGAGGATATAGTAGACTATTAATATATAACTACAACATGAACTAAATAAAAATGGTGAGGAGGTGTCATAAATTATTGAAGAGTTCAAAAGGAAATTTTATTTTGCTTTTGAATACCTCATATGTGGAAATGGCTTTCAAGTTCGGATTAATAGGGAAATTGGTTATGAAATGTATCCGGTCATTAAAGGAACAACTCCTCTATATATTCGAAGTTATGTGTAGTTTATAAGCTTAATTTTTATTTCGAGGATGAAATTTCTTAGATTGTGGAGATCATAACAACCTATTACCTTAAGTAAGTGATTAGCATTAATCTGAACCATAATTAACCTTAGTTAGGCTCGTGGTTAAGCCTGGCTTGTCTCGTTTAGCGTATAGGTGTAATGTGTAATTGTATTGTGTTTGTGTGGCGTTGAAGATAATGAAATGAAATATAGGCTATTAATGGGAAATAATATAAGGCATATAATTGGAAAATAGATAATAAATTGTTGGGTGCGCCTAATAACACGTGGGAGTCGTGGGTGTTTCGCTTCGGATGTGAAAATAGTGTGCACGTCTGAGTGTGCTCGTTGGCGCGCTTGGTGAATTGCTAGGCGCCAAAATATATATGTATATACATATATTTTTATATATAGTTTTTATATATATAAATATAAAATCTATGATTTATATGAAATTAATGTGGATTCTTTGATGGACCTCGAGATGCGTAGAAATTGGATATGGTGTAGTGATTTGCGTCACTTTAGTTTATTTTCCATCTGATTAGCCTCGAGATCATGTGATGCGAATCTCAAGGAATATCCATATATATAAACTAAAACATAACTTATCCTTATCTATTGTTCTATTGAACGAACAAGGAAGAAGTGAAAAAAAGCTTGGGATCCTTGGGAAGGAGATGAGATCTACAAGGGAATTAAAGAATTAAGCTATTAAAGATTGAAGGAGTTTTATTATCATCTTCTTAGCTTGGTAAGTCTCCTATATTCATTTCTTCTTCTTCAATTCTAAGTTTCAATTCATGGGGTTTAGTTGAGGTTTTGGCTTAAGAGTTATATGGGATCAGTTATAGGGGTTTAGAAAGTTTAAGAGGGTTCACTAGAACCCCTTTGGAAGTGAGAATTCATGGTTTATGTTGAAATTGGTCTTGAAGCTCTTTGTCATAAGTTGATGATTTTTAGTGAACTCGTGGTCAATTGTTTTATTTTGAAGGTGGGAATGTGTATAAAACCTTATTAGAGGTCCTCCTATGTTGTAGGGAGGTTTGGTATGGTTTAGGTCAAATTAGAAGCACAACATCATTATTGGAGTTGCATAGCATGTGTAGGAGCCGTGCTCCCCAACATTAGGTGCGTGCTTTAAAACCTTTAGAAGATGAACAAGGAACCCAGAATAGGAAGCGCACTCCCCATTTAATATCAATAAAGTGACTGATTTTCCTCCGTGTTTTTTTAGGGGTTTAAGAATTGGTTTAGGAGTTCTAACCAATGTTTATTAAACTAAATTTGATGGTAATTGGTATGTTTTAGGATCTTGATTAATGAGGAAATGTTTAAGGTATTCCATGTGTTGGATAAACTGGAACAAAGTTTGGAAACTCTACAAAAGTAAGTGGGACTCGTCTATTTTTATTAATTATGCTATGTAACTTAGTATAATTTGTTCATGTAATTTATGGACTGTGAAATGGGAGCACTGTATCGTGACAAACATAAAACATAATGTTTAACCCGAAATTTACATGTGAATGAGAGTAACCAGATTTGGAGTGGCTAAGAGGTCGCCAAGGATTGGGCTTACCCTCCTACCTTCGTGGTCAATGGCTTAATTTATCATCGATTACTATCCTAGGAGTTTAAAGACTCGACTATCTTCAAATACAGTGATGAAACCATACATAGGATCACTAGAGTGATTTCATCAGTGGTATTCCTGATAAATGAGAGATGGCTCTCGTAATAATAAAATAAAAAATGAAGTCACGGGTATAGTTGCTATTGAATAAATAAATTGCTTATGTTTAAATATTATTATATTCATTCTACCATCCAGGTAGATATAAGATTTAATTATATTGTTACGCATTGATTCATTGATTATTAGTGGGCAATTAATATATAGTTTGAGAGTCAATTACTAAGCAAGTTGAAGCGCTCATCCCAAATTAACGTTTCAAGTTAATGCCAGGCACTTCAACTAAAGAATAAAGAAGATTAGGAGATCATAGTCTTCTTTATGATGTATTTGTTGAGGTAGGCACCCTAGGTCAATCTTATGAACATTGTTATTTTGGTTAATAAAATAGATGATTTCATTTCCTATTCATTATTATAATTGGTTTACATGTTTACATTATAATAGGATCCATGGTTGAAACATCCAAAATATCCCTAGTCGGTCATTATACTAGGAACTATAATGACTTAAGATTACTATGAGTCTTGATTTATGGTCATGTGATGATCAAGTGTAAAAGGATACGAATCATGATCATGAGTACTAGTTAGGGAACAAGGTACTGGACCAACCCACTATAAGAACACCACATGGATTAAGTCATAATTGTTACTCATGATAGGTATATCATTTAGTCCTCTGACTTGAGATACAAGAGACTTCAACATTACGATCATAGTCATTTGACATAATCAAAAATTTTCTTTAAACGGACAATTATAAAGGTTTTAATTGGTTACTATGTGAATAATGTTTGAAGGTGTGTAATCGAGATAGAAGTTGTCCCCCTCATTTAGAGAAAGATTTAAGTGGATCCCTTGATATGTTAGACTAAAAATTGCTAAGTCCAAATGAATTGATATAATCAATGTCATTTGGATGTTTTAAGTTTACCTAGAGATCGACACTAGTACGATTGAACATTAATGGTGACTATTATGTAGCTTTTGTCTAATTAAAGGATATTGTACGACAAAAGGATGTGATATATACTATTGATTAGGCAGTACCAATTTTGATCTTCATGCGACTTGGGTAGTCATAATGTGTTGCTAGAGACCGCTTATTACTCATGTACCAAAATGGTTTTGGTTCACTACTAACGTTGCATAAACCTATTGGGTCGCACACAAAAAATCATTTTGCGAGATTTTAAATAACTAAGAACAATGAATTGATATGATAAAATTGGTAATTTAAAAAGTCCTTATGATGTGTCATATTAGTACTACTTTATGCATGCTATAATGGTAATTCACTTACACGGCTTTATATAACGGTTGTATAAATAAGCGTGTTAAGTGAATTCACATTACAGGAAAAATTAATGCTAGAATCTAATTTTATTTTTGGAAAATGAGGTAGGTTTCTTAGTCGTTCTAAATTTCTTAAGGACAAAATAAAATAATTTTCGTGTTCTTTTTCATACTACCACTAGGATTCTCGGCCACCATTTGTGTGTGGATTTCTGATAGAGGACGTTCATCTCTGGAAGCATCGAAAATATCGATCAACCCAAAGAAGCAAACTAGCGTTAGAGGTATCATTTACTTTAATTAATCAATTCGTTGGAATTTGGATTTGATCCGGGGGGTCTCGAAATAAGATTTTTAAATTTTTGCTTCAGTTTGAACCCCAAAAAACCTAACAGTATTAATCAATACCTTAATATTTATATAATATATTGAATTATTATTGGTAATGAACAAAGTTTTGATACAGTTTTACTAGCAAGTTTTATTCTGAGTTTTGTATAACTTGTAATTATTGAAAATGTTCTAGATTTTCGATGCATTTATGTTTTTAATTATCCGATTATCAAGATATACTTATCGTGTTTATCAGGTATTGGTGAGAGGCTTTTGGCTCTATTTAAGTCTGGCTGGTAAACTGGGCTTGATGATGGTTTCAGGCTAGGTATCGCCCTTATTGGGATTTAGGATGCAATAGCTTCCAAATGGTTTTGTCGATATATTTGGGTTAAATTATTATGGTTTTTGTTGATGACAGTGCTTTGAACTTGGTTTCAACTGACTCTGAATTTTGTGAATGCTTAGTAATTGGTTTTATTGATTTGGTCTTAACGTAGAAGCTAGGATATGGAAACCACATATAATAGATACCATATACGAAACACAGTGACAAGAAGAATACATGTACCTTTGTGTATCTTTGTCAAACCCTCGTCATTAGGGCATCTGACCGACCTAGATTATCCAAACCCTTAGATAATCTAGTCATCTTCTAGAATATTTCATTAATTCCTTTCGTGACATCAATTCTCGAAAATCTTCGAGATACATATTAATCCTCATTTTCAATTCAAAGTCTTGTTTATCTTAAGATTCTTAGTTAAAATAAAAATTTTGTAGGATTTCCCCTATAACTGGACTGCCGAAAAATAAAAAACATGAAAAACAACTTTGGAAGAAGACCTAGAAGGACTCACATATCCATTAAATTTCACAATATAATATATAAATGAATCAAAATATTAAACTAGCATCGAGTCCATAAGTTTTGACACTCAAACTCATTTACAATATAGTTTTGAACTTCAAACATTATTTAATCCTAAAAAACCATGGTAATAGTATCATGATATACTTGGATTGCAATGCCATTACCACTGTTACATGACCTATCACTCATACCCATAACCAAGAAAAAATAATTTTATGTATAACAATTCATTCAAAAAGAAATAGAAATTTAAAACAAAATTTCAATACTATAATGAACTCCTCTTATCCTTTCATGAACTTTACAACTTGAAATCACCAATAGAAGATAAAACGATTTCAGATAAGTAAATCTTAAACTATCCAAATTACCTGTATTGCCAAATAGAAGATAATAAGAAATATAAATGCATTTCAACGAGAATAAATAGGTCCAGATCAACATGTGGTCACATCTTTCCTAGTAACGCGTGGTATGCCTCATCAAAGGCACCAATAATAGTCTTGAATTCACCGATTACCTTAGATTTGTAGTGAGGTAAGTACGAGGTCGAATCCAGTTAGATTAGGATATTCCTTTTTAGATTAAACAAAAGCAAGGTTTCTTGAAAACAAAACTCAACTACACAAGAATTTGAATGGAAAGAAAATAAACTCAATTACATAGAAAATAGAAATCAATAAATATGAAACTTTATAACACAATGTGAATTGAGATTCAAATTATCGAATTCATTTGTTGATTTTAAAAGGTCATTTTGGTACTAATTTTTATAGATAGGCTTATAGTGACTCTCGCCATCTCAATCTCATCATGTCAATGGAAGGAATGTGCGACACAACTATATACTAACTAGACCGCAAAACCTCCGGATACGCCATAGATTCTCAACAAACTAGAAACATTAAACTCTATGAGAACACCTACCATGAGTAGTAACTAGCTTCAAATTCTTTCACCAGTCACGTGGAGATTACGATACGTCGCTACCCTTCTCATATCTCAACGCAATGATTACCATCTCGATTGTTGGGGCATGTGCCTTAGGTCAATTTATAAACATTGTTTATCTTATAAATTAAGTTAATAAAATAAAGGTTTTCATTTGCTGTTTAATTATAAGTGATTGCATGTTTATTTTTTATAATATCCATGGGTATTTGTTGTAATATCCTAAATGTCCCTAAATGTCCCTAGTCGACTATTATACTGGGAACTATAATGAGTTAAGACTAGTGTGAATCTTGATTGATGGTCATGTGATGATCATGCGTATGGGGATACAAATCAAGAATATGAGTACTTGTTAGGGAACAAGGTACAGAACCAACCCGCTATGAGAACACCATATGGATAAAGTCATAGGTGTTACTCAAGATAGGTATGTCATTTAGTCATTCGACTTGAGTTTACCATATATTTCAATATTAGGAGCATGGTAATTTGAAAAAATCAAATGTTGTATTTAACTAAACGATTATAAAAACTGTGATTGGTTACCATGTGAATAGTATGTGAAGGTTAGTAATCAAGATAGAATTTGTCCCTCTCATATAGAGAGATACCAATGAATCCCTCGATATGTTAGAATGTTAAATGGACAAGTCAAAGTGAATTGATATGATCAATGTCACTTTGATGTTTCAGTCTACCTAAAGATCGAGACTAGTGTGATTGAACATTAAGGGTGACATGCCTTATGTTTAATCAAAAGATATCACGACAAAAGGATATGATATATGTTATTCATTAGATGTATAAATTTTGATATTCTTGCTACTTTTGTATTCATAATGCCTTGCTAAAGATGGCTTATGGCTTGTGTACCGAAATTGTTTGGTTCACTACTAATGTCATATGAACCTATTGGGTCGTACACGAAGAATGGCTTCGAGCAACTTCAATTGGTCCAGAGTAATGAAATTTATATGATAAAATCCATAACATAAAAGCCCTTACGATTTGTTATATGATAAATTATTAATAGAGGCATATGTGTAATTTGCTTAAAACTGCCCAAATACAATAGTTGTGTTACAAATAGGGATTTAAGTGAGTTGTTATCTATACATATAAAAAGAGTTAGATACCCTAAAAATGTAAAATAAAAATATTTTATTTTTGCTAATTTTTGAGTTCTTTGGATTTTGGGAGAGAAAGAAAAACTTTTTCTATCTCTCTTGGAGCTCGAACTCTAAATTGTGGTCATTGTTTGTGTATAGGTTTCAGATAAAGGATGCGCGCTTGAAGGTCTTGGAAATCGAATAATCAGAGAAGGAGATCACGGATTAAAGTATGGTTTACTTTTGCAGATCTATTTTAATTGAACTTATTTTCAATATTGTTTGGGTTTTTCAAAAATTATTTTGATTTATTTCCAATGCATATGAACCCTAAAACCCAACAATGGTATCAGAGACTTAGGCTCAGTTCTATTAAATGTTTACATGTTTTCTCTAATGTATATGTCATATACGTGTGAAAACATGATCTTGATTAAAGTATATATGATGTACAAATAGGTTTTATGATAATTGTTATCAATTGTTTGTTTTAAAACATGTTGTTAATTCACATATTTGATACATATGCATGATTTGATTCAATAATAGAATTCATGTTTTGAATATTTCAATTAACATATGTTTTTAATATTGAACAATGCGAATTTTGTATGTTTATGGTAGAAGTCATGTTTAGGTTAATATGATTAATTTAATATGATTCTAGTGTTGAATGCATGATTATATTTCATTTCTTGATTAAATTGTTTTTTTTATATTGGTAAAAATTGAAATTGATTTTGAACATGTATCTCATTATGGTTATCTGTTAGTTTATTTCTATTAGATAGAAGATAAACTTTTAATCAAAAAAGAATTACAAATCCTATAAGATAGGTGTGATATATAACAAATTTGTAATGGATAAAGATTTAAAGTATCTTGAATTCTAATTGGATTAGGATAAGATATTAAGTTAGAGGTGGGCCCGAGTTAATTAAAAATGTTTTAATTAACATTTTTTAAAATTAAAATAAGGGGCAATTTTGGTCAATGGTATTGACTAAAATAATTAGAAACTTAAGGCGATTTTCAATTTTCGGAATTGAAATTTGTTGCCTAAAAAAATATGGGTGCTTCCCTTATACCACAAAATTTCATTGACCAAGCCAATTGATCGGACATCCGCTAACTATTCGTAGTGCAAGAAAATTCGTATAGTAGTCAATATTAGTAAAATTTATTAACTTGTTTAGTGATTATACATGCATTGTAATATATGATATTTATCTCGTTTACATTACGATCATTAAAACAAATAAAAATTCCTCTTCCAAATTTTAAGTCAAGTGCCACTCATTGTCAAGCACTTGTTAAGGCTTCGATCACTTCAACATGGGTTTGCCTCCACATAGCGTATTGTGTTATCTTAATGAGGCAAGTTAAGTAATGGTTACTCTATTGTTTGAAATGGTTAGACTTGATAAAACTATCAAAACCGTTTTGGGCTTTAGGTACAAGATGAGATAAAATATGCTAAGATACAAGATGTCATAATCTCAAAAAACAACTAATATTTACATATGATGCAATTGGTAATAGATAACTACCTAAATAACATAATTCAAAGTGTCATGCCTTAGATGTCTTGGAATTAAGGTAAACATGGATTTTAGTGCCTTAAATTAACATAGTGTTTTATGTGTTAATTTAGTGGGAATCTATTCTTCTATACAAAAATGAATGGTAAATCTTTGTTGTAGATCTATGGCCTCTTCAAATCTTACTAATCCCTTGTCACTACAATCCATCATTGAGAATGATAAGTTGTATTGGACAAACTTTCTCAACTGGTTCAGAAACTTGAGAATTGTTCTTAAACATTAACGCAAGTTGTATGTCCTGTTTGATCTTATTCCTGAAGAACTACCAGCCAATGCTTTAAGAGGTGTGAAGGATGCACATATTAAGCATGTCTATGACTCAACTGATGTTGCATACATTATGTTGGAAGCCATGGTTCATGAACTTCAGAAGGACATGTAACGCATGGATGCTTACGACATGTCTACGATGCTGAAGGAAATGTTCCAAGAGTAGGCTAGGCAAGTAAGGTTCGAGATAGTCAAGAACCTTCATTGTTGCAGAATGGCTGAGGGTGTGTTAGTTAGTCCTCATGTTCTGAAAAAAAAAAGGCATATTGACCATCTTGACAGACTTGATTTCCCGTAGGCCAAGAATTGGTTAAAGATTTGATCTTGAATTCATTGTCCGATAGTTATTCAAAATTTGTAATGATCTAGAACATGAATAATATGGAGAAGTCTATCTCAGAGTTGTATTTGATGCTTACAACTACTAAGGAGAATGTCAAGAAACCTATTAGTAATGTGTTGATTGTTTCAAAAAGACAGGCTCTGAAGAATAAGGGCAAAGGCGAGGCTAAATTGCCAAGGTTGTTGTGACTACCACAAAGCCTGTGGAACAAGTGAAGCCTAAGGCTGCTTATACTTCACAGTCCTAGAAGGAAAAGGAAAAAGAAAGAAATAGTCATTTCAGGCCATACACATGGGCATTGGTTCAGAAATTGCAAGCTCTATCTTAAAGATCTAAAGAAAAAAAAGTAATGCGAGTACTGCTTTAGGTATTTATGTTATTGAATTTTACCTTTTTATTAGTGATTCCTGGGTATAGGATATTGGATATGGACCTCACATATATACCAATGTGCATGGTCTTACTACAAGTAGAAAGTTAAAGAAAGGAGAAATCATCATACGAGTTGGAAATGGAGCAAAGGTTACTATGTTGGCTATTAGATGCTATGAGTTAATTTTATTTAGTAGACTTGTTTTGGTTTTAAATAATTGTTAATATGTACATGCCTCGAGGAGAAACATCATTTCAGTTTCATGTTTGGATTTGGATGGTTTTAATTTCATTATTGCGAATAATAAACGTTGCATTTCTCGTAAAGACGGTTTCTATGCGAATGTTGATTCGTGTGATGGTCTTTATATTCTAAATATGAAAAGGTTTACAGATACTCCTATTCTTAACATAAATACAAAGAGATTCAAGTCAAATGATTTGAATCAAACTTACCTTTGGCATTGTCGTCTTGGCCATATAAATGAGAAACATATTTCTAAACTCCATAAAGATGGACTTTTAGATTCATTTGATTTTGAATCATATGAAACATATGTATCTTATTTACTAGGCATGATGACAAAGAGTCCATTACTGGATACAGTGAAATGAAAGTGATTTATTGGGTCTAATACATACTGATGTATACGGTCCAATAAACATAATGGCTAGAGGTAGTTATAAGTACTTCATTACTTTCATGGATGGTTTCAGCAGATATGGTTATGTGTATCTCATGAAACTTAAAGGTGAATCTTTTGAGATGTTTTGAACAGTTATGAATGAAGTGCAAAATCAACTTGATAAATCCATTAAAGCGCTTTGATCAGATCAAGATGGTGAATATTTGAGCCAAGAGTTTAATGATCATCTTAGAAACTGTGGGACTATCTCACAGTTAACTTCTCCAGCAACTCCATAATAGAATAGTGTTTCTAAAATGAGAAATCGTACTTTATTTGATATGGTTTGATCTATGATGAGTCATGCAGATCTTCTTATTTCCTTTTCGGGATATGCCTTAGAAACTGCTGCGTTTACACTAAATTGTGTTCCTTCTAAAGCGGTTGATAAAACGCCATATAAAATTTGGTTTGGGAAAAGACTAAGTTTGTTTTTCCTTAAGATTAGGGGTTGTGAGGTTTTCATACGATGATAAATCTCAAAAAAATTATCAGCCAAATCTACCAAGTGTGTATTTTATTGTTATCCTAAAAAAACTATAAGATACTATTTTTATAATCCCACTTAAAACAAAGTGTTTGTTGCTCATGATGGTATTTTTATGGAAAAAGAATTTATTTCAAAAGAGAACAATGGGAATAAATTAAGTCTTGAAGAAGTTCAAGAACCACAAATAAACACTCAATCGCAAGGGGAGATCAACCAAGTCTTCAACTAGTTGAACCTCCACGGATATCACAAGGCCCGTGTAGGTCTGATAGGGTAAGACATTAGCATGAGAGATTTGGACTTCTTATTACTGATAGTAGTGAGGTGTTCCTTATGGGTTAAAATAAGCCTACTACTTATTAAGAGGCTGTATTTTGACTTGAGGCAGATAAATGGCTTAGTTCCATGAATTCTGAGATGTAATCCATGTATGCTAACCAAGTTTAGAACCTGATTGATTTACTTGAATATGGTAAGACCATTGGATGTAAATGGGTTTTCACAAGAAAACTGACATGGATGACAATGTCAATATTTATAAAGCACGGCTAGTAGTAAAAAGATTCAGGTAGACTCAATGTGTTGATTATGATGAGACATTTTTTCTTGTAGCCATCCTTAAATCCATTGGAACTCTAATTTGCATAGTCGCATATAATGACTATGAGATATGTCAAATGGATGTCAAAACAACTTTTCTAAATGGAAATTTACTTGAGATTTTTATATGAAATAGCTTTGAATGGTTTGTTCATCCCGAGAACTCTAAGAAGGTGTGCAAGCTTCAAAGATCTATTTATGGATTAAAGCAAGCTTCTCGGAGTTGGAATCTTTATTTTGATGAAGCAATTAAAGAACTAGGTTTCATTAAAAAACAGAGATGAGCCTTGTGTATAATAGAAGGTCGAGTAGGAGCGTGGTTGTTTTCCTGGTATTGTATGTTGATGTATATTACGCATTGGAAATGACATCCCAACTTTGCAGAGTGTCAAATCTTGGTTTGGGAAGTGTTTCTCAATGATGGACTTAGGAGCTGCAGCCTACATCCTTAGGAATAAGATCTATAGGGATAGATTTAAAAGGTCAATTGATCTAAGTCAGAGTGCTTATATTTACAAGGTATTAAATAGGTTTAGTATGCAAGACTTTAGAAGAGGGTCATTGCCAATGTCTAATTATATAAGTCTCAGAAAAACTCAATGTCTGAAGAGTAGTAATGATGAGTGAGAACAGATGAATGCGATTCCATATGCATTAGCTATTGGATCTATTATCTATGCCATGTTATGCACTCGACCTGATGTATCAAATGCTTTGAGCCCAACAAGCAGATATCAGTCTGATCGTAGTGAGAGTCACTAGATAGCAGTAAAGAAAACTCTTAAGTACTTAAAAAGGACTAAATAAGTGTTTTTATTCTAGGGAAGTTCAGAAGACAAGCTTATTGTAAATGATTACATAGATCCAAGTTTTCGAAATGATATAGATGACTTCAGATTGCAGTCAGGATATGTGTTTACATTGAATGAAGGCGCAGTGAGCTAGAAAAGTTTGATGGAAGACACGGTGGCGATTCTTCTACGACAAGAGCGAGAATATATTGCGCTTTACGATGCGAAATTTAAAAGGCAGTTTTGATAAAAAAATTCATCTCTGAACTTAGTGTGGTTTTGAGTATAGCTAACCCCATTTTCTTGTATTACGACAACAACAAGACGATAACATAGGCTTAAGGAACCAAGATCACACCACCAATCCAAATATATACTTAGACATTTTCATCTCATTCGAGAAATCATTGAGAGTGGAGACGTGAAGATTTTCTAAGTTTCTACAGAAGACAATAATGAAGATCCTTTGACGAAGGCTCTTTCATAAGCAAAACATGATGTTCATGTAAGTTCATTAGGTATTAGACACATGAATGATTGGCCTTAGTGCAAGTAGGAGATGTTGGGGCATGTGCCCCAGTTCAATCTTCAAACATCATTTATCTTATTATTTTAGTTAATAAAATAGAGGTTTCGTTTACTTTTTCATTATAAGTGATTGCATGTTTACCTTATTATAAGATCCATGGGTGTTTGTTTAAATATCCCAAATGTCCATAGTTGATCATTTTACTGAGAACCATAATGAGTTAAAACTAGTATGAGTATTAATTGATGGTCATGTGATGATCATGTGTATAAGGATACTAATCGAGATCATGAGTAATTGTTAGAGAATATGGTACTTGATCAACCCACTATGAGAACACCATATGGATTAAGTCATAGGTGTTACTCATGATAGGTATATCATTTAGTCATTTGACTTGAGATTACCATAGACTTCAATATTAGAAGCATGTAAATTTGATACAATCAAACGATGTCTTTAACCGGATGATTATAAATATTGTGATTGGTTACCATATTAACAAGCTAGAATTTGTCTCTCTTGTATAGAAAGAGATATCAGTGGATCCCTCGATATGTTAGACTGTTAAATGGCCAAGTCCAAGTGAATTGATATGATCAATTTCACTTGGATGTTTTAAGTCTACCTAACGATCAAGACTAGTACGATTGAACATTAGGGGTGACATTCCATGCCTTATGTTTAATCAAAGGATATCGCACGACAAAAAGATATGATATATGTTATTCCTTAGGTGGTAAAGATTTTTATATTCATGCTACTTGGGTAGTCATAATGCCTTGCTAGAGAGCGCAAATGACTTGTGTACCAAAATGGTTGGGTTTACTTGTTGGGGCATGTGCCCTAGGTCAATCCATTAATTGTCTGTATGAATACTTTTAGTTAATAAAATAGAGGATTTCATTTGTTGTTTATTATAAATAATTTGCATGTTTACATTATAATAAGATCCATGGGTATTTACAGAAATATCTCAAATGTCCGTAGTCGATCATTATACTGTGAACTATAATGAATTAAGACTAGTGTGAGTCTTGATTGATGATCATATGATGATTATACGTATAGGGATACGAATCAAGATCACGAGTATTTGTTAGGGAACAAAGTGCTGGACCGACCCGCTATGAGAACATCACATGGATTAAGTCATAGTTGTTTCTCATTATAGGTATATTTTACAGTCCTCTGACTTGAGATTACCAGAGACTTCAACATTACGAACACATTGATTTGACACAATCAAACGTTGTCTTTAACCGGACGATTATAAAGATTGTGATTGGTTATTGTGTGAGCAATGTGATGCAATTGTGTAATCGAGATAGAATTTGTCCCTCTTATATAAAGAGAGATATCCAGTGGATCCTTCGATGTGTTAGACTGTTAAAAGGCCTAATCTAAGTGAATTGATATTGATCAATGTCACTTGGATGTTTTCAGTCTACCTAGAGATCGAGACTAGTACGATTGAACATGTTGGATGACAATTCCAAACCTTATGTTTGATCAAAAGGATATCGTGTGACAAAAGGATGTTATATACATTATTGATTAGGTTGTATCGATTTGATATTCGTACAACTTGGGTAGTCATAATGTCTTGCTTGAGGTCGCTTATGACTTGTATACCAAAATGTATTTTGGTACACTGCCAACGTTGTATGAGCCTATTGGGTCGCACACTAAGAATGGTTTTGCGAGACTTTAAGATGGTTCAGAAAAATGAATTTTATATGATAAAATTCATGACAAAAACGTCCTTGTTGTGTATTACACTTATACTTCTTTAAGTAAGGGTATATGTGTAATTTACTTAACCGTCTATATACAAGGGTTGTATAAATAGACGCTTTAAGTTAGAACACATAGAAAAAAGATTCAGGGCCGAAACTCTATTTTCGTTTTAGAAACGAATTAGGGTTTTCTGGTACGCTCTTGATCGTTTTGGAGAGAAACAAAAAGGTTTGGTATTCTCTCGAAGCTAGCACTTCGAATCTCGTTCGCCGTTCGTGTGTGGACTGCTGGTAAAGGGCGTTCGTCATTGGCAGCGCCTTAGAGATCGATCAACCTTCAGAAAGGTATATTGAGACCGAGGTATGATTAAGTTTTCATGGTTTAAACGTTTTTAATGGAATTAGATTCGAATCCTGTTGGGGTTTTTGTCAAAATTGTTTTGTAATTTCCGCTGCGTATGAACCCCAAAACCCAACAGTGGTATCAAAGCCTTCGAGTTTGATTCCATTAAATTCATTGCATGTTTTCTTCTGATATATACATGATATATGATTGAAAGCATGTTAATAGTTGATGTATATGTGATATACAAAAGTTTTCGGTGAGATTTATTATCATGTTTTGTGTATATGATACAGATATTCGTGATTTAATTGAAATCAGTTTCGTACATGCTAGTAACCATGTTAGGTTAATTCGAGTAATTTTAATGAATTGAATTTCGTGTTCTGTGATCAATGACACCTTTAGGTATAATCTTTATTTTTCGTGTATTGACGCATGGATGAAATCTCTGTAATTCAGTATGCATATTTAGGTTACATTATTTTAAGTTTCTTAAATTGTATAAGTCTGAATATTAATTCGAAACTAATATGATTAGGTTCGATTAGGATAGTAGTTCATGATTCAATTACATGTTTGTGATTATTTGGATGAGGACCGAAATAGAAAATAATTATTTTTCGAAATTATTTATTTATCTCGTTATATCTATTATGTTATGAAATTTCTATTTGATAAAAGATAGATAACAAATTAGATTAGGATATATTAGCAAAATCGGTTTAGTTATCCCTATTGGATAGGAGATAAATATCGAGAATCTTGTTATTGGTGATATGCTAGGATTCAAATATCTTAAGTCCTAATCGGATTAGGATAAGATGATTAGTTAGATGTGGGCCCGGGTTAATTAAAATGTTTTAATTAACTTAGTTTCGGATAAATTAAGGGGTTAATTTAGGATAATAAAATCAGCAAAAAATATGATTTTCTATAGCGAATTTTAATTTTTCAGAATTGAAATTCGTCTCCTAAAAAAAAAAAAACGGGGCGCTTTATACCCGCCATTTCATTGAGCGCCAATGGACCGCCGTCTAACTAATCCTAGAGCACGAAAATTATTTTATTAGTGAACAGTATAAAAATTTCCAAATTGTTTAGTGATTGAACAAATCAATAAAATATATGATATTTCATTGTTTACATAAAAAATCACTAAAACTGAATAAAATCCCTCTATTAAATTTTAAGTCTCGAGCCATCCATTTTAAACACTTGTCAAGGCCTCGATCACACTAATATAGTTTCAAATCATAGTTGGGTGTACTGTGTTATTTTGGTAAGACAAGTTGGGTAAGAGTTACCTAAATGTTTTAAAATGGTCCCACTTAATAAAGCTATCAAAAACGTTTTTGAGCTTTAGGCACATGATGAGATAAAAAACATGCTAAGACATAAGATGTCCCGTATCTCATAAAAGTATTTTAAATTACATAAGATGTAATTGGTAATCATTACCTACCTAAATAATCTAGTTCTGTGTTTCATGTCATAATTTGTCATAGAATTAGGTGAAATATGGATTTTAGTCCCCTAAATAAACAATATGTTTTAGGAGGGTTGTTAATTTAGTGGGAGTCCATTCCTCTATACTAAAATAAACTTTGCATAATCTTTATTGTAGATCAATGGCCTCTTCAAGTAACAATAATCCCCTGTCACTGCGATCCATCCTTGAGAAGGATAAGCTATCTGGGACTAACTTTCTTGTGGTTCAGAAACTCGAGAATCGTTCTCAAGCATGAACGCAAGTTGTATGTCCTGAATGCTCCAATCCCGAGGACCCACCACCAATGCTACGAAAGTCATGAAGGATGCGCATAATAAGCATGTCAACAATTCTACGATGTTGCATGTATTATGTTGGCAACTATGGTTCTGAACTTTAGAAGGACATGGAACTAATGGAAGCCTACGACATGGTCATGTAACGCTTTGAAGGAAATGTTTCAACAACAAAGCTAGGCAAGAAAGGTTCGAGACAGTCAAGAACCTACATTCTTGCAAGATAACTGAGGGTGCGTCAGTTAGTCCTCATGTTCTTAAGATGAAGGGCTATGTCGACCATCTTGATAGACTCAGATTTCCCATAAGCCAAGAGTTGGCTACGGATTTGATCCTGAATTCATTACCAAAGAGTTACTCACAATTTTTGATGAACTACAATATGAATAATATGGAGAAATCAATTTCAGAGTTGCATTTGATGCTAAAAACTGCTGAACAAAATATCAAGAAACCCTCTAGTAATGTGTTGATAGTCCAAAAGGGAAAGGGAATGAAGAAGAAAGGCAAAGGTAAGGCTAAAGTTGCCAAGGCTTTGCTGCACCTGTCGCAAAGCCTGTGGAACAAGTCAAGCCCCAGCCTGTTCCTGCTTCAAAACACCCAAAAGAAAAGGAAGGAAATTGTCATTTCTGCCATGCACCTGGACATTGGTTCATAAATTGCAAACTCTATCTGGAAGATCTAAAGAAGAAAAAGGGTAGTGCGACTAACACTACAGGTATTTATGTTATTGAAATTAATTTATCTACTAGTGATTCCTGGGTATTAGATACCAGATGTGGATCTCACATTTGTATAAATGTGCAGGGACTCACCAGAAGTAGAAAGTTGAAGAAAGGAGAAGTCATCCTCCGCGTAGGGAATGGAGCAAGAGTTGCTTTATACCCATGGTCGTTAGATCATATGACTTAGTCTTACCTAGTGGACTTATTTTAACTTTAAATAATTGTTATTTTGTGCTCACTTGAGCGAGAAACATCATTTTTGTTTCATGTTTGGATATGGATGGTTTTGATTTTATTATTGCGAATAATAGATGTTCCATTTCTCGTAAAGGCATATTTTATGCAATCTGCTTATTTGTGTGATGGTCTTTATATTATAAGCATGAAAAGGTCCACTGATACTCCGTCTTTAACATAAATACAAAGAGATTCAAGTCAAATGATTTGAATCAAACCTATCTTTGGCATTGTCGTCTCGGGCACATAAATGAGAAACATATAATGAAGCTCCATAAAGATGGACTTCTAGACTCATTTGATTTAGAAACATATGAAACGTGCGTATCTTGTTTACTAGGCAAGATGACTAAAAGTCCCTTTACTGGACACAGTGAAAGGGCAAGTGATTTATTGGGTCTAATACATACTGATGTATGCGGTCCTATAAACACAATGGCTAGAGGAGGTTATCAATACTTTATTACATTTACTGATGATTTCATCGAGATATGGTTATGTATATCTTATGAAACATAAAGTGAATCATTTGAGATGTTTCGAACGTTTCAAAATGAAGTGCATAATCAACTTGGTAAAACTATCAAAACACTTCGATCGATCGAGGTGGTGAATATTTGAGCCAAGAATTTGATGATCATCTTAGAAATTGTGGGATTGTCTCCCAATTGACTCCACCAAAGAACTCCACAATGGAATGGAGTTTCGAAAGGAGAAATCGAACCTTATTAGATATGGTTCGATCTATGATGATTCATGCGAGATCTTCCATTATCCTTTTGGGGTTATGCATTACAAACTGAGTTTTCACTCTAAATCGAGTTCCTTCTAAGGCGGTTGATAAAACACCATATGAGATATGGTACGGAAAGAGACCTAGTTTGTCTTTCCTTAAGATTTAGGGTTGTGAGGCTTACGTAAAGCGACAAGTCTCAGAAAATCTAGCACCTAAATCTGAGAAGTGTTTATTTGTGGGGTATCCTAAAGAAACAAAAGGATATTACTTTTATAATCCCGCTGAGAACAAAGTGTTTGTTGCTCGGTATGGTGCCTTTATGGAAAAACAGTTTATTTCAAAAGACACTGTGGGAGAGAAATAAATCTTGAAGAAGTTCAAGAATCACATATAAACATTGAATCGCTCCTGGAAGTTCAACAACGTTCTGAACTAGTTGAACCTCCACAAGTGACACAAGGCCTACGCAAATCGGGTAGGGTAAGACATGAGCTAGAGAGATTCGGATTTCTCATTACTGATAGTCGTTATGTGTTGCTTATGGATCAAAATGAGCCCACCACTTATCAGGAGGCTATGTATGGACCAGACTCAGATAAATGGCTAAGTGCCATGAACTCTGACATGCAATCCATGTATGATAACCAAGTTTGGAACTTGGTTGATTTACCTGAAGGTGGTAAGACCATTGGATGTAAATGGGTTTTCAAGAAGAAAACTGACATGGATGGCAAAATGCATACTTTTAAAACAAGACTTGTAGCAAAAGGTTTCAGAACGGACTCAAGGTGTTGATTATGATGAAACTTTTTCGCCAGTAGCTATGCTTAAATCCATAAGAATTTTAATTTCCATTGCTTCATATTATGACTATGAGATATGGCAAAAGGATGTAAAAACAACATTTCTTAATGGAAATCTGCTTGAGGACGTGTATATGACACAACCTGAAGGTTTTATACATCCTGAGAATTCTAGGAAGGTATGCAAGCTTCAAAGATCCATTTATGGATTAAAGCAAGCTTCTCGGAGTTGGAATCTTCATTTTGATGAAGCAATCAAGGATTTTGGTTTTATTAAGAACGAAGATGAGCCTTGTGTATACAAGAAGGTCAGTGGGAGTGTAGTTGTTTTTCTGGTACTGTATGTTGATGATATATTACTCATTGGAAATGACATCCCAACATTGCAGAATGTCAAGTCTTGGTTAGGGAAGTGTTTCTCAATGAAAGACTTAGGAGATGCAGCCTATATCCTAGGGATAAGGATCTATAGGGATAGATCTAAAAGGCTAATCGGTCTAAGTCAGAGTGCTTACATAGACAAGGTGTTGAATAGGTTCAGTTTGCAAGACTCTAAAAGAGGATTGTTGCCAATGTCTCATGGCATAAGTCTCAGCAAGATTCGATGTCCTAAGACAAATGATGAGCGAGACCGTATGAATTAGATTCCATATGCATCAGCTATTGGATCTATCATGTATGCCATGTTATGCACTGGACCTGATGTATCATATGCTTTGAGCACTACAAGCAGATATCAGTCAGATCCTGGTGAGAGTCACTAGATAGCAGTAAAGAACATTCTTAAATACTTAAGTAGGACTAAGGAAGTGTTCTTGGTCTATGGAGGTTTTGAAAATGATCTAGTTGTAAATGGTTACACAGATGAAAGTTTTCAAACTGATATAGACGATTTTAGATCGCAGTCTGAATATGTGTTTACTTTGAATGGGGGTGCAGTAAGCTGGAAAAGTTTGAAGCAAGAGACTGTGGCAAATTCTACAAAAGAAGCTGAGTATATTGCAGCGTCCGATGCAGCTAAGGAGGCAGTTTGGATCAAAAAGTTCATTTCTGAACTAGGTGTGGTTCCAAGTATTGCTAACCATGTTTGTTTATATTGTGACAATAACAGGGCAATAGCACAGGCAAAGGAACCAAGATCACACCACATATCCAAACATATACTCAGGTGTTTTCATCTCATCAGAGAAATTATTGAAAGGGGAGACGTGAAGATTTGCAGAGTACCTACTGAAGACAACGTTGCGGATCCATTGACAAAAGCCCTTCCACAAGCAAAACATGATGGTCATGTTAGATCATTAGGCATTGGATGCATGTACGATTGGCCCTAATGTAAGTGGGAGATGTTGGGGCATGTGCCCTAGGTCAATCCATTAACTGTCTTTATGAATACTTTTAGTTAATAAAATATAGGATTTCATTTCTTTGTTTATTATAATTAATTTGCATGTTTACATTATAATAAGATCCATGGGTATTCACGAAATATCCTAAATGTCCCTAGTAGATCATTATACTTGGGAACTATAATGAATTAAGACTAGTGTGAGTCTTGATTGATGATCATATGATGATTATACGTATAGGGATACGAATCAAGATCACTAGTACTTGTTAGGGAACAAAGTACTGGACCGACCCGCTATGAGAACATCACATGGATTAAGTCATAGTTGTTTCTCATTATAGGTATATTTTACAATCCTCGACTTGAGATTACCAGAGACTTCAACATTACGAACACAAGTGATTTGACACAATCAAACGTTGTCTTTAACTGAACGATTATAAAGATCGTGATTGGTTATTGTGTGAGCAATGTGATGAAGTTGTGTAATCGAGATAGAATTTGTCCCTCTCATATAAAGAAAGATATCCAAAGGATCCTCGATGTGTTAGATTTGTTAAAAGGCCTAGTCTAGGTGAATTGATATTGATCAATGTCACTTGGATGTTTTCGGTCTACCTAGAGATCGAGACTAGTACGATTGAACATGTTGGATGACAATTCCATGCCTTATGTTTGATCAAAAGGATATCGTGTAACAAAAGGATGTTATATACATTATTGATTAGGTTGTATCGATTTGATATTCATACTACTTGGGTAGTCATAATGTCTAGCTAGAGGTCGCTTATGACTTGTATACCAAAATGTGTTTTGGTACACTGCCAACTTTGTATGAGCCTATTAGGTCGCACACTAAGAATGGTTTTGCGAGATTTTAAGATGGTTCGGAAAAATGAATTTTATATGATAAAATTCATGACATAAACGTCCTTGTGGTGTATTACACTTATACTTCTTTAAGTAAGGGTATATGTATAATTTATTTAACCGTCTATATACAAGGGTTGTATAAATAGACGCTTTAAGTTAGAACACAGAAAAAAGATTAAGGGCTGAAACTCTATTTTCGTTTTAGAAACGAATTAGGGTTTTCTGGTATGCTCTGGATCATTTTGAAGAGAAACAAAAAGGTTTGGTATTCTCTCGAAGCTAGCGCTTCGAATCTCGGCCGTCGTTCGTGTGTGGACTACTGGTAGAGGGCGTTCGTTGTTGGCAGCGCCTTAGAGATCGATCAACCTTCAGAAAGGTATATTGCGACCGAGGTATGATTAAGTTTTCATGGTTTAAACGTTTTTAATGGAATTAGATTCAGATCCTATTGGGGTTTTTGTCAAAATTGTTTTGTAATTTCCGCTGCGTATGAACCCCAAAACCCGACATTACTACCAACGTCGAATGAACCTATTGGGTCGCACACAAAGAATGGCTTTCCGCAATTTCAATTGCTTAAGAGTAATGAATTTTTTTTGATAAAATTCATGATATAAAAGCCCTTTCTATTTTTTTTATGATAACTTATTAATAGGGGCATATGTGTAATTTACTTAAAACTACCTAAATACAATAATTGTATTACGAATAAAGTTTTAAGTGAGTGCTTATCTACACATAAAAAAAATTGTTGATACCCTAAAAACGTAAAAAAAAAAATTGCTAATTTTTGGAGTTCTCTGGATTTTGAGAGAAAAAGAAAAATAGTTTTTATCTTTCTTGGGGCTAGCACCCCAAATTGTGGCCATTATTTGCGTGTGGATTTCTGATAATGGACGCGCACTTAGACATATTGAAAATCAAACAATTAGAAAAGGAGATCACATATTAATGTATGACTTACTTTTGTATATCTAGTTTAATGGAACTTATTTTCAATCCTATTGGCTTTTTCAAAAAAAATTTTGAATTTTTCACTGCATATGAACCCAAAAATCCGACACAAACAAGGTCGCACTTGCCACTTGATGTGACCCCCTTACTGAGTGGCTGTACGATTATTGGCGATAGCTTTTGCCTATATTGAAGTGCGTGTGCACTAAAAGCATGAGAAAGGAAAAACAATTTTAAACTTTATAAAAAATAATGCAATCAATAATACAAAAACTAGAATTAAATAATTTTAGAACTAAAAACACAAAATTTCCTGAATCCTTAAATCGCTAGAACTCTATTAGATTGGTCTAGATCGTTGCACTTAGCCACTCATTGAAATAGAAAAAATATAAATAAGAATTACTAACAAAACCTAAAAGAAGTCTTTTCCCCTCATTGGAGTTCTTTGATCTAAGAAAGAAAGAGAGATGGAGGAAGAGAGAACTAAAGTCGTTCTAGGGTCTCCTACTCATAGTAGAAGCTTGAAAAAATGTAATCTAATCATGAATCTTGCAAATCCGCAAAATACGAAACAACTAATCTTTGGATCTCGTCCAAAGACTTTGTACGTGTAAAACTCCAAGGCATTGAAAATCGGTGAGAAGGCACTACGATACTCTGTTTTTCCTTCGATTATTTCTCGACTCATGTCGTGCGCCATGCCGACACCGTGTGTACATCCTATGGTGCTGTGAAAGTGTTGGCCTTGCCTATGGAATCTGAGTTTTTTTTTATTATTTTAGGTGTTCACTAGGCTTCTTAGGCAACAAATTCAATGAGTTTCCTCTGATTTGGTCAAGTTTGGTTCAACGATTCCTTGGTGACTTTAGTTCACTTGGCGGTCTTTGGGAAAATGCTTGAGCCTATGTCCGACTTTTTTTGGATTTTTGTGGATAATCACTTTTTTTGTCCAATTGTTAGTATTTACCCTGAAAATACAAAAACAAAGATTTTAGAGTATAAATGGAGATAAAAGTCTTGGAATTCATAGTAATGTCATACTGAAATATAGCACAATTGGCAACTTATCAAATACTCCCAAACATAGACAATTGCTCATCCCGAGCAATGTAATATAAGACAATTAGCTTGCATACACAACATACATTTAGCTTCATGAATGCCCAACTCTAACTTAAATGGTTTTGTCTAATTTTTCACAAATATGCTAAATGGAAACAAGAACAATTAAGTAAAATCAGTTACATTAGTTAAGATATTTTGGCTACTTTCCCGAAGAATAGTCCGCAAAAAACTAGGTTTCGTCAAGACTAAAATCATCAATAAATAACGAGTTGCCTCCGAAATTTTAACAATCAAAAAACTTGAAATCTCTAAATAGAGCATTGAATAATAAAATTCCATAAATAGAACATATACAATCATTCCATTGACACGTTTAAAACATTGTTTGGAAGCAATAAGATTTTCTTTTTGGATTATAACGGCTGCATTTTTGAGAAAGAAAAGTAATTCATGGATTCAAAACGTTGGAAAACTTTAGTCTTAGATTTGTCAAAAGATTTTCAAAGAAGATGAAATGATTTACACCGCACCTTACTTAATTTTTCTTTTCACATTATGCAGTTCTCACTTTTTTCCAACAATCTAGTTCCTAGCTCTAATTCCCACGGATATCGTTTTAGACAAGACACTCATTTTTCCTCCCAAACCATGGCTCCCTGCTAAATTTCCTATATATAACATTTTTAGGTGGGACTCTCTATGTATGACTTGATTGATTTGATTTTCATCAAGATAAATTTCCCTTTATTTTGGGTACATAAACAATATTTCACTCTTATAATATTTTTCTTTTCTCATTCTTCTTTTTCATTTCTCTTTTTAATGATTTCAAGTCTAAGACTAGCTTCCAGGTAGGTAAAATATTATAGGCTAATGGTTTATAGGTTTCATATTAGTTGATGAAAGAGTTGGTTTATGTTGGCTTAACTGGTTAACTAGAGATAACTTAATAATTGATTAAAGGCTAAGAGCTTTAAACAAACAAGGCCTATATCTTCTCTAAAACTTATTCTTAAGTTATTACTCAGTTATAAATGGATTGCAAACCTATCATGAAATCTATAGAGATTTCGATAATTCTTTTCTTTGGCTCTGCACTAGCACTCTTTGGTGTAGACTCAGTATAGTAGACTAATCACATTAATAAATTTTCACGTAAGTTGTAACGACTTGTTACATTAAGCAGGTGATTAGTGTTAAGTCGAGTCCTAATTAACTGAGTTAGGATCGTAGTAAAGTTCAGCGTACCTCGATTAGCGTGTGCGTGGATTTTTGTGATGATTTGAGTTTGTATGGTATGTTTGATAAATTTTATAAGTTTTAAGATTAATATGAAACTAATACAAGCCTAAAATTGAAAAATAAATAATAAATAATAAATTTTCGGTACACAAAGTGCGACTAGGGGGTCATGAAATGAATGTGCACACCCAAGAATACTTATAGGAATGTTTGGTAAATTTATTGATGATAAAATACACAAAGTATATATATATATATATATTTATTTAGAATTGATATATAAATATATATAACCAAAAATATAAGTTTGATTTGAATTTTATGGATAGTTGGTTACCTCGAGATGAGCGTAAGTGTTGATGGTGCTAAGATATGTCACTTTAAGATGTGTCACATTAATACATAATTCAATTGATATGCATAGAGATAGCGCGATGTGTTATCTCGAGGAAAATACAATCATATATATAAATCAAAAGCTTCAAACTTATCTTCATTGATCAAGCAAGAGAGCGAGAGAGAAACCAAACAACTGAGGGTTTGATCTTAAGGAATTGAAGTAGGAGGAAATTATGTAGGTTTGAAGTGATCAAAACACCACCAATCTAGAGATCATCACTGTGGTAAGTTAGTATTTCTATTTTAAAGTTCAATTTGATGGTAGATGATGATTTCTCTGTGAATTGTTGTTATTGATGATTGGAAAGTCATTTATACCTCACTAGAGGTCTTCGGATTAGTGGGACAAAGTGTTTAATGTTGTTTTAGTGATTTGAAAATGGGATTGTGACTACGGCCCTATTTACTGTCAAAAAATTGTAGGGTAAAGCACGCGAAACATTTCAGTGGAGCGTGCTTCCTTCATAAGTGGGGATAAACCCAATTGCTGGAGCGCGCCCCACCAAGTAAGGGATTGCGCCCCCCCTTAAAAAACAACAACTGTGTTGTGTTTTGCTTATAACTTTTTTAGGTTTTAGGGATTGACTTAGGGGTTCTAAATATAATGTATTAGACTTATGTTAACTACAAATTATTTGTGAAAGGTTTTAGAACACTTGGAAAGTTTGAGTGACCCCTAAAGTTATGGAATTTGGAAACAAAACCTAAATCAAGGTAAGTATGGATTCGCTTATTCATCAATGTTTCTAGGATATATTAGTATATTTAGTTCATATAGTTTATGGACTGAATGAGGAATTGTGAGATTTAAGAATTTCATAAACTTGATTAGGAGGCTAATTAAATATAATTCGAGTTTTATTTGGAATTTAAGTATTTGAGGTGGCACCTACGCGTTGTGGAACGGAGATCATAAGTTTAAATATTATTTTTGCATATTAAATGGCTATAGGATGTCATATACATTATTTTTTCACGAAGTCAAGGTGTATTGAGTTGTATCCTCAATTTGTCATAATTGGGTTGTAACTATGTATGTCAAAAGGACACAAACGAAATAAAAATTATTAGCTCCTTGAAAACTAGTAAATCAAGTGTCAAATATCATGTGGGATTTTTCCTCAATTTACGTTCAAGTTGGGATCAGTGGCGGTGTGAGAAGAGAATGAAGTTAGTGGAAGACTTTACCTCGAGCTTTATGTCAGTTGGCAGTGGTTGAGGTTGAGATTTAATCCAAATTGGTGCAAGTTTAGTTAAGTATGTCAACATAATTGATCCAAAAGATTTTAATATATTGTGAAAAGTTAAGATTTTTAGGGTTTTGGTGTGACCAAAACTAGTTTTATGAACGTTTTATGAAGATGGACTATTTTGTTGAGACTTTGGTTCAATTTGGTGAAAACTGGTTTGAAAATGAGTGTCAAAAGTTAAAACACGTGAAAATAAGAATTTCGAGAATAAATAAATAAAAAGAAATTAAGCTGCTACCAAGTTGCTAAGGGTTTATATATATAAAAAGGAAAACAAACATAACGTTTGTTTTACTTTGGTTCTCTAACCTTATTAATTAGATCTTTTGCTCCTCGAAATCCCGACTTCTAATTTGTGCCTAGTTTCTCTCAAAGAAAGCTGTTGAGCAATGTGAGGCGATCAATTCTAGCCAAGTTTTTGTGGTAAAAATAAGGTATTCAGCCCACAATTTTATAAATACTCAATTCAAGGCATTTTCCTCAATTCAATTTGAATTCTCATGATTTCTCGATTTCTTTTGTGGGGTTTTGATATAAATTGGTAGGGATTGTTATGAATTGGTATATTCAATCGATTTGCACCAATTTGGAATAAATCCCACTGACGTGGGTAAGAGTTTTGATGAATTGAAATAATGCAATTTAGTTGATAACTATTTTGGATATGTTTTTATAGTTGATATTGATTTACATTAGGTTTCTAGATAAATCGATCATTGGTTTTGTTCGATTTAACTCCATGGGCTCAAAAATATTTTGATGTTGGTATCGAGTGATTTGTGGTGTTTATTGTGGAGTTTTGAGGATATAATTGTGAAAATATTGATTTGGAGAAGTTGTTCACTTCAAAAAAAATAAAGTTTGCCTTGTAGACAAGCCAGATTAGAATATTCATAACGTTTTTGTCGGTGATCCGATTTAAGTGTTCTTAGAGTCTATGAATAGTAGGATATGAGTACTACAAGTTCCTTTTAGGTCGTCATGACAAACATTGATGTTTTCCAGGTTAAAAAGTTATCTCAAGTTGGATAGTTGAAAGCCAATTGAAACAATAATATAAATTAATATTTTTGGAAATTGTTCTCATGCATAATTTGGTCATAGTTTTCATCGGGTTTAGTGATTTGGTTTCACTTGAAGCTTGACCCAAAATATAATTGGGTATGTCGGAAACAATATTCAAGGTGATTTGACGCTTTAAGAACCCCGAAAAATAACCTCAAAATTGTTTGCTGGTAAGTAAACCCTATAGTGATATTTAAAAGAAAACAATGGGAATAAAGTGTTTGTGGCTCGGGATGGTGACTTTATTGCATCATATAGATTCCTCAAGCTAGTGTTTATTTTAAAAGAAAACAATGGGAAACAATTTTCAAGGTGATTCGACGCTTTGGGAACCCCAAAAAATAACCTCAAAATTGTTTGGTGGTAAGTAAACCCTATAGTGATATTTAAAAGAAAACAATGGGAATAAAACCCTATAGTGATATTTAAAATTGTTTGGTGGTAAGTAAACCCTACTGATACACTTTTTCCATAAAGGGTTTATTTTAAATAGTAAACCCTATAGTGATATTTAAAATTAGTATCCTCTAGTTTTTTTTAGGATAAGCAACAAATACACACTTTTTAGATTTAGCTGATAATTTTTTTGAGATTTTTTGTCGTACGAAAACCTCACAGCTCGAAATCTTTATGAAAGAAAAACTTGGCCTCTTCCCAAACCACATCTCATATGGTATTTTATAAACCACTTTAAAAGGAACACAATTCAATGTAAACGCATTAGTTTCTAAGGCATAACCCCAAAAGGAAATAGGAAGATCTGCATGACTCATCATAGATCGAACCATATCCAATAAAGTTCGATCTCTCCTCTCAAAAACACCATTCCATTGTGGATTTGTTGGAGGAGTTAACTGCCAGACAATCTCACAGTTTCTAAGATGATCATCAAACTCTTAGCTCAAATATTCATCACCTCGATCTGATCAAAGTTCTTTAATAGTTTTAACAAGTTGATTATGCACATCATTCTAAAATATACGAAATATCTCAAAAGATTCACCTTTATATTTCATTAGATACAAGTAACCCTATTTGCTGAAATCATCAGTGAAAGTAATGAAGTACTGATAACCACCTCTAGCCATTATGTTTATAGGACCGCATACATCAATATGTATTAGACCCAATAAATCACTTGCCCTTTTACTGTGTCCAGTAGAAGGACTATTTGCCATGTTTCCTAGTTAACAAGATACACATATTTCATATGATTCAAAATCAAATAAATCTAAAATTCCATCTATATGGAGTTTAGAAATGTGTTTCTCATTTATGTGGCCAAGTTGACAATGCCAAAGGTAGGTTTAATTCAAATTATTTGACTTGAACCTTTTTGTATTTACGTTAAGAATAGGAGTATCTATGGACTTTTTCATGTTTAAAATATAAAGACCATCACACAAATCAGCATTCTCTTAGAAAACGTCTTTACGAAAAATGGAGCATTTATTATTCGCAATAATGAAATTAAAACCATCCAAAACCAAACATGAAACTAAAATGATGTTTCTACATAAGGCAGAGAAATAATAACAATTATTTAAAACTAAGACAAGTCCACTAGGTAAAATTAACTCATAGCATCCTACATCCAGCACAACAACCTTTGCTCAATTCCCAACTCGTAGGAAGACTTCTCCTTTCTTTAGCTTTGTACTTTTGGTGAGACCCTGCACATTAATACAAATGTGAGATCCACATCCGATATCCAATACCCAAGAATCACATGTAGACAAGTTAACTTCAATAACGCAAAGTCGCACTACTCTTCTTTTTTTTGGATCTTCAAGATAAAGCTTGCAATGTCTTAACCAATGCCCAGGTCCATTGCAGAAATGAAAATTTCCTTATTTTTCCTTTTTCGTTCGGGAGTGTGAAGTAGAAGTAGCATGAGGCTTGCCTCATTCCATAGGCTTTGTGATAGTCATAACGTCCTTGGCAACTTTAGCCTTGCCTTTGCCCATTTTTCAGAGCCTTTCTTTTCTAAACCATCAACACATAAACAATGGATTTCTTGACATTTTGCTCAGCAGTTTTAAGCATAAAATGCAACTCAAAGATAGACTTCTCCATGTTATTCATGTTATATTTCATCACAAATTGTGAATAAGTATCAGGAAATGAATTCAGGATCAAATTCGTAGCCAACGTTTAGCTTATGGGAAATCCAAGTTTGTTAAGATGATATAGCCCTTCATTTTTAGAAAATGAGGACTAAATGACACACTCTCGGCCATTTTGCAAGAATGAAGGTTCTTGACTGTCTCGAACCTTTCTTGCCTAGCTTCCTGTTAGAACATTTCTTTCAGCATCATAGCCATGTCGTAAGCTTCCATGTGTTTCATGTCCTTTTGATGTTTAGGAGCCATGGTCGCCAACATAATGCATGCAACATCAGTTGAGTTGTTGACATCCTTAGTATAAGCATCCTTCACGGCTCTTAATGTATTGGCTAGTGGTTCCTCGGGAATATGATTATCGAGGACATACAACTTGCGTTCATGCTTAAAAACAATTCTCAAGTTTCTGAACCAGTCAAGAAAGTTTGTCCCAGACAACTTATCCTTATCAAGGATGGATCGCAATCACAAGGGATTAATGTTATTTGAAGAGGCCACAGATTTAAAACAAAGATTATGCAAAAGTTCATTTTAGTATAGAGGAATAAACTCCCACTAAATTAACACCCCTCCTGAAAACGCTATGTTAATTTAAGGGACTAAAATTTATGTTTCATCTTATTCCAAGACAGCTAAGGCATGACACTTTTAATTAGGTTAGTTAGGCAGGTAACAATTACTAATTACATCATATGTAACTTTTAGTTGTTTTTATGAGATTATGATATTCTTATGTGTTAGCATTTTTTATCTCTTCTAGTGCCTAAAGCCCAAAACTGTTTTGATAGCTTTATCAAGTCTAACCATTTCAAAATAGTAGAGTAACCATTACTCAACTTGCCTCACCAAGATAACACAATACACTCTGCGGAGACAGACACATATTGATGTGATCGAAGCCTTAATAAGTGTTTCAAAATGGATGATACTTAACTTAAAATTTTGAAGAGAGATTTTATTTGTTTTAGTGATCATAATTTAAACAAGATAAATATCATATATTACAATGCATAAACAATCACTAAACAAGTTAAAAAATTTTACTAATATTGATTATTATATGAATTTCCTTGCGCTACAAACAGGTATCGGCGGTCCTGCTGACCAAAACTGGCCTTTATTTTAATTCCAAAAATATTAATTAAAATGTTTTTTAATTAACTCGGGCCCACCTTTAACTTAATATCTTATACTAATCCAATTAGAATTTAAGATACTTTGAATCCTTATCCAATACGAATTTGCTATATATCTCACTTATCTTATAGAATTTTTAATTCTTATCCGATTACCAGTCTATCTCCTAGCTAATAGGAATATACTAATGGATAACCACAATGAGATGTATTATCAAAACCAATTTCGAAATATTAATTATGTATTCAACACCATAATCATATTAAATTAAACATATTAACCTAATTATGATTATTGAACAAAAATGAAATATGTAGTCAGCTCTATAATCACATTAACCTAAACATGACTTCTACCACGAACATACGAAATTTGAATCGTTCAATATTGAAAATATATGTTAATCAAAATATTCAAAACAAAATATTATCATTGAATCAAATCATGTGTATTTATCAACATACATGAATTAACAACATGCGTTGAAACCAATTCTTGAAAACATTTATCACATAACTTATATGTACATCATACATATACATAAATCAACATCACATTTTCACACATATATCATATATACATAAGATAAAACATGCAAACATATAATAAAATCGTGCCTAAGTCTCGATACCACTTTGTTGGGTTTTGGGCTTCAAACGCATCGAAAAGGTAAAAAACAATTTTTGAAAAACCCCTAACAAGATAAAAAAAGTTCCATTAAACTAGATGTACAAAAATAAACCATACCTTAATCCATGATTTCCTTTTCTCGATTATTCGATCTCCAAGACGTTCAAGTGCCCATCCTTTGTTAGAAATCCACTCACGAACGGTGACCACAATTTAGAGTGCTAGCCCCGAAAGAGATAGAAAACATTTTCCTTTCTCTCCCAAAATCCAGAGAACTCGAAAATAGAAAAAGACAAAAATCTAATTTCGTTTTGGTATTAAAATTGTGCAAAGCCATTCATTGTGCGTTCCTAATAGGTTCATACAACGTTGGTAGTGAGTCAAAACTATTTTGGTACACAAGTCATAAGTGGTCTCTTGTAAGACATTATGACTACCCAAGTAGCATGAATTTCAAAATCGATACAACCTAATGAATAACATATATCATACCCTTTTATCGTGCGATATCCTTTAATTAAACATAGGGCATGAAAGTCACCGTTAATATTCAATCACACTAGTCTTGATCTTTAGGTATAATGAAAACATCTAAGTGACATTGATAATATCAATTCATAAGGACTTAACCATTATCAGTGTATCATATCGAGGGATCCACTAATATTGCTTTCTATATGAGAGTGAAAAATTGTATCTTAATTTTATACCTTCACATATTATCCATATGGTAACCAATCACAATCCTTATAATTTTCCAGTTAAAGACAATGTTTGATTGTGTCAAATTACCATGCTCCTTATATTGAATTCTATGGTAATCTCAATTTGAATGACTAAATGAAATACCTATCATTAGTAACAACTATGAATTAATCTATGTGGTGTTCTCATAGCAGGTCGGTCCAGTACTTTGTTCCCTTAACAAGTACTCATGATCTCGATTCATATCCTTATACGGATGATCATCATATGACCATCAATTAAGACTCACACTAGTCTTGATTCATTATAGTTCCCAGTATAATGATCGACTAGGGACATTTATAATATTTCATCAAATACCCATGGATATTACTATAAGGTAAACATGCAATCACTTATAAAAAAACAAATGAAAATGTTCATTTTATTAACTAAAATTATAAGATAAATAATGTTTGTAGATTGACCTAGGGCACATGCCCCATCATGGAAAGCACCTCAACAAAATTGTGACTTATAAGTTACAAAAACCCAACCTGCCAAGGCATCCATTAGACAAAAAGCTCTCCTGAGCTCTTAGGAACTCGTTCCCAAGTCGGGTTCTTGAGCTTGAATGACCAAATTACTCCAAATTAATCAATGTAATGTGAAATAAGTTTGGGGAATGTGCAGGAGGTTGTTATCAAATTCTTAATTTTAATTATTTTTATTTTTATTGAAAATTTGTCGACAATGTCGACACTTTAGTTTAAATTCAATTTGGGATCAATTATGCAAATGTATATGAGTGGTGAATTGATTTAAATCATGTTTACATCGAATTAGACTAATTAGGACTTTTATACGATTTGGAGACATAGAAAATGATTTTTCACTAAATTTTCTCAATAAATTGATTGACTTGCATTTTGAAAGCCATAAGCAGTTTTGTACAAACTTTTACATTTGAATCAATATTCTTGTGATTGCCGAGTGTTATGGACTGATGTGATCATTATTGTTGCGCAATGAACTTCATGCAGGTTATTATGTGTTTGTGCTATCTTGTTTGTGTGCTATTGATAGATTAGAGTGCGGTGATTCCACATGTTTTAGCAAGAGGACAAGTGGTCGTTTACCACCACTTTGGGCTAGTACCCACCCACATAATGAACCTGAGCCTTATGATGAGTTCTTTTTTGTTAGTGATAAGCTCCAAAGGAGATTTGAAAGTTATTTGAACAAGAAAAAATAAAAACATTAGCTGAAACGGGTTTTAGTATAGGAAACCCCAAATAATAGAGGAGAGTAATATTGATCATTCGAGAGCGGAGAGGCGAGTATTTTACTAGAGACTACCAAACCTTAGCTGAGCACCTCCATAACCCAAATCTTATTCATGGAAGTGAGCAGTTGGTTCGCGAGCTCTATGCGAATGAACATCTGACCTGACTATGAGACAGTGTTAGGGTAACAAAGAGTGATGGTTAGTTACATTCCTAAGGTCATTAACATCTATTACGGCCTACCTACTTTCGAGGACTTGGGAGGGTCTGACTTCCCTTACCCGAGATATTTTCTGACTCTCATTACCCCTATCAAACTGTTCTGGCAAGCCTAACTTTTTTCCTCAATCTTGATTAGGTTTAGTCCACTTCTCAATACCTTAAGCATCTCATTAAGACCTATTTTAAGAAGTCTCTCAAGGCATGGTCTTACTTTGACGATGTTTCTCTCTACCCCACCACTTAGCATGGCGAGGTGACACGACATCGATGTGCATTGCTTTGTATCTCTGTAGGGCCTATTATTCGAGATTATTAGATTAAGGATGACTACGATGAAGAATGAAAGTCTAGCTTTTCCTATCCTTAATACTGACCTATAATGTCGTGTAGGAGTCCCTTGCGATTAGGGTTATACTCGTCTTGAAACCCTAATTAAGCGACAATAACCAAGCTAAACTTAACTAGAGCTAGCAGCCTCTCCTTTCGAACCAGAAAAATTTAACTTGTATATCGAGATCGAATTAAGTATTCAAAATATACAAAGGGAAAATTAATACTTTTTTCGATAATTAAAACGATATACATAAATACAGAGTTTATCGAAATCCAAAACTTGAT
This sequence comes from Stephania cephalantha, assembly GCA_039657325.1. Classification (NCBI taxonomy): domain Eukaryota; kingdom Viridiplantae; phylum Streptophyta; class Magnoliopsida; order Ranunculales; family Menispermaceae; genus Stephania; species Stephania cephalantha. The sequence continues at coordinate 19,993,599 of CM077576.1, forward strand.
TATAAAACATCCCAACCCTGTTCATTTACAATGAAGTACTCAGATAGTGTATATATATACAGTAGGGCTCATTACATCAGAAAAAAGATATAAAGATTCATAAATCTTCTCTTTTCCCCTCGCTGAAGTGCTAGGCTGAGAACTTGATATGTTAAATTTGGAATGAGCACTTCAACTTGCTCAGTAAGGATTCACAAAGCCATCAACTACATGAGCCAAATGCATTAGATTCATGCATTTGACAAATTTCATGTTTTCAAGAACTTAAATTCATGCATTTCATGATTTTGCAATCCGTGAGTTATAAAATGTTTTAAATCATGCAAATGAGTTGTATGGCATGAACTTGAGGTGTGCACATTGTTGGTTTTGATTTTAGATGCACCGATATCAGTTTAGACAAGTTTTCATTTCACTTTAAAACTATTTGCAGAAAAGCCCCTGTGCACTTCATGAAATCGGGATTTTCCATTTTCAGGGTTTGTGAAAACATCCAAACCACCCAAATGGGTTCTATGGCCCATAATAAACATTTCTAACAATTTTTAAGAGATTTGGTAGGGTCAAGGATACAATAGAGGCTCGCTAACTCAAGGTTTGAAAATTTTTATTTTCGGGCTCATGCTGGTTAGCACGCTAATGGCATCAATAGCACGCTACCTGCGGAGTTAGCGCACTTATGAGATTCGTAAGCACACTAACGGAGAGATTAGCGCGCTAACTCCAAAATCTAGCGCGCTAAAAGCTTTTCTAACAACTTTTTAAAAGTGAAACATCTACACCTTAAATCAGAATTGGGGGATTATTTTAGACCCTTGGATCAGTACAACGACTACAAACATTAAAAAGGCTATGAAAAGAACCCTATAAACACTTTGAACATGCTTTTGATTTAGATAACTCAAAAATACACAAAAGAGCAATAAAAATTGAGTTCTAGTACAAAAGAGTGAAGGTCAAATACACACTCACTTGAGGGCTTTAAGGGCTGATCTTATGCAAACTGAGTGAGGAGAAAAGGGGTGTTCTAGAGTCTTCAACACTATGTACAAATCGATCTAAATCATTTTCACATCTTGGGTTGTAAGATTACATATTTCCCTACACTATTTGTGCTTAATCTAAATTTTACTATTAATGACTTGTATGGGAACCATATGTGACTGATTCGAACATGCTTGTATAGTGTGTTGGGCCAAGTATCATGTCTAGATAAGACCAAGAACAAACTTTCATCTATTGATCCAAAATTTGAACAATTTGTGTATGCGAAACTTGAAAACACATAAAGCCTAACCTATTATTATAGTAGTTGTTTTTCTTTGAAGTGTGTGTGTGTGACACTACCAAAAAGGGTTTTGAACTTAATCTTGATTTTTGTTAAACCCAAAGTTGAGATTGCATTTACTTGAGCTTAATTGTGACATCTTATAGTTCATCGAATTGACTTGAAACCCAATTGTGCGTAATCTATATTCGTGTTTGTGGTTTCATACTTATGTTGGTTTGACAACATATTTAAAAGGTTTTTGTTCTTAAACTTTATCTATTCTAGACCTGAGATTTTTGTTGCACTACTTGAGCTTAATCGTGATCCTTCATGTGTGCATTGAATTGACTTGAAACCTAATTGTGCTTAATTTATATTCGTTTTTTTGGTTTCATGTTTATGTTGTTTTGAGAACATATTCACAAGGGTTTCGTTCTTAATATTAATCTATTTGTGACCCTAGATATTGATTGCACAACTTGAGCTTAAATTTGCATTTTGCATTTGTACATCAATTAGCCGTTCTTTGGAACCAACTTGAGCTTAATCTATACTCTTATTTGTTGGTTTCAATATTAAGAGTTATCCTATAAAAGTTGATTTACAAGGCATCTCAATTGGCAAAGTCTCACTTGCATTACTTCATCTTAGGATTACATTTGGCTTGTGAGAGGAGAAGCATCTTATACCGCTTTACTTATTGTAAGTGACAAATCATTCTTAATTTGTAAAGCTTGTAAGGTCTATTGGTGAATAGTCCAAGTTGTGAGTCCTATTGGTATATATGAGAGATTGTAAGCCTATCAGGAAATAGCAAGGTAAATTCCTAGTTACATCTAGGCAAGTCAAATTCCTAGTTGAGACTAGGTGGTTGTAAAAGTCTTTATTGTGGTAAGGCAAGTGGAAAAGACCTAGTGGTCACTAGGCACACTAAGCTTGCGGGCTTAGGGTTGTTTACTTATTGGAATATAAGTGTTGGTTCAAAATCCCAACCGGGGATGTTAGGTAGTGGATGTAGATCCGAGGGATCGAACCACTATAAATCGATTGTGTACTCCCATCTCTTCTACCCCTTCTCGTAGTGTAGCATTTCACTTACTTGAACCATTCCACTGCATCACTATTGCAATCACTAATATACGCGCTCATCTACATAAGCTTTTGAAGTGAACTTAGGAGATTCGCAAAGAAAGTTATAAAAAGTTTAATTTGGCAATCACACCCAATTCACCCCATCTTGAGTGACCTTCAGTCGGTATCAGAGCAGGTGCTATTAATATTCAGATTTATATCCTAGAGCTAAAGATCAATGGCCATGACTTTCGGTGTTGATGCTACCATTCCACCTATGCTTAGGGATTTTGTTTTTAGGAGTTGGAGGATTAGGTTTAGAACATACCTTAGAGCCCAATCACATGAGATGTGGGGCATTTTGGAAAATGGTCCATACACTCCGGTTGAAGTTGTAAATGATGTTGAAGTGCCTAAGCCAAAGAAGAAATGGAATAGGGAAGCAAAGAGGCTAGTGAGACGCGATGATGAAATTAGACATATTCACTTTCTAGCATTCTCGGCGATATTAAGACTAGACTTTCTTCATGCACTTCATCTAGGGAGATATAGAAGAAATTTATATTCATAGTCATGATTCTCACGTATCATTATATTCAAGCAAGTGTGATGATTTATCGCCATCAAGTGACTCTCTTGCTCCTTTATCTCTGCATGATGAACAAATTCACATTACTTTATAGTTGATGATAAAAATGCTTACATGCATGAAGATCTTAGACCTATGGATTCTTATGTGCCAAATAATGATGATGATAGGTCTATGCACTCTCATGCTCATGAAGGGGACTTTATTGTTGATTCATTTACTAACATTGATTGCCTTCATGATTTCTTTTTTGATGAATTATCCACTTTTTAGCAAGAAGCTTGAACTAGACTTGGACAATCTCATAAGAGAGAATGAGAACCTCAAGAACATGATTCAACTTGCATTAGATGAGTTGATGACTCTTTAATGCACATTTAACAAGAGTCTTGAAAAGAATGAGATCCTTCTTGAAGAGATCATGGCCTTAAAGAGTCAAGATCAAGTTCTTCAAGAAAGATTAGATGAATGGACAACGTTGTGAACAAATGTCACAACGAGAAGGAGAATGTGAAATTAGAGCTTAAATCAGAGAAATACAAGTTTCTACACTTAGAAGCTTGACTAGGGAAGTCTAGGAGGTTTTACAAATTTAAATCCTTCCATAGACCAAATAGGAATTATTCTAGAGTCAAGCCTTACATTAAGGCATAGGTACCAAAAGAAACACCCCTACAAGCTAAGTCTACCAAATCCAAAGAAATTTGGGTACCAAAGTCCATGATACATAGGATGAATTACACTACAAGAAAAATGATATTTAGAAACGGAATTAGCAACGGAATTAAGTTCCGTTGCTAAGAAAAAGTAGTTAGAGACGGAATTGAGACGGACTAATTCAGAGACGGAATAGAGAGAGATCAGAGACGGAAATAGAGACGGAAATAGAGACGGAATTAAATTCTGTCTCTAAATAATGGCGCCAACATTCCCACCAAAACTTTCTTTTTTTATAACCGTTCATCAAATCTCGAGATTCGAGGTGCTTTGATCTAGGCCCCCCATCCCCAAAAAAAAAAAAAATCGATCGTCCAAAATCGATCGTCCAACAAATAAAAAAAACACTCGTCTCTCTCAACTCTCTTTCGTCTCTCTCCTTGCGCTCTGGTCTCTCTCTCTCACCGCCTCTAATCGGCTCTCTGCTCTCTCTCCGGTCACCGCTCACCGCTCTCTGGTCTCACCGGTCATCGCTCTCTCATCGGTCATCTCCGCTCACCGCTCTCTCTCTCTCTCTCTCTCTCTCTCTCTCTCTCTCTCTCTCTCTCTCTCTCTCTCTCTCTCTCTCTCGCTCTCTGCTCTATGGTCGCTCTGTGCTCACCGCTCTGCGCTCGTCGAGGACGTTCTCTCCCTCTCTCACCGCTCTCGGACCGACGTTTCCCCGGCTCTCTCTCTCTCACTCTCTCTCTCTCTCTCTCACCGAAATCTCTCTCCCAAACCCTAAATCTCTGTCGTTGCGCTGCGATTGCGGCTGCGACGAGGCCGTCGGCTCTGCCGTCGCCACAGTGCCGGAGATTGGAGCCTCCGAAGCCCTAAGCCGTCGCCGACCTACGCCCCACCCTAAGCCGTCGTCAAACTAGTCAAGGTAACACCCTAAGCTGTTAGTCTTTATTTTTGTTTTTTATTTTTGAATGGGTGTTACATAACTGTAGTGACTTCCAATAAACCTTATAGTGTTTCTGATGGTTCGAATCCATTCTTTGATGGTCGTGCATTCCCCAAGTTCAATTTGCGGAAGAGTGGAGTACACAGTGGTCATGTTCAGAAGCGGCTCCTGGATCCATTTTGTTTTGTTCCGAATGGGAAAGGGAAATGCCAGGTAACTAATGTTGGTTTGTTTTCCGGCGATGATAGGTTATACTTCTTGTTCATTCTAAAACTCTTAATTATATTTTTACTTCTCAAGTTTATCTACGAAACCTGTGGAATTCTGTCACTTGTTGTTTTGTGGACTAAAATATATTTTGAGCTTTAATCTCAATGGGTAAATACACAAACAATTGCAGGATATTTAAACTATGCATTCTCTAATTCAGAAGCCTTGTTTCTAATATTTCTTTTCATACGAGTAAGTGTTAAATATAAAAATTTCTAAGGTTGCACCACAAAATTGCTAATCAAACCATGGGTGATGATATGAATAGGATGGCTACACAATGGAAGTAATCGGGTGCGAGAGGGTGCACGTTCTCGTTGCTTCAAAAGCAAAACCAAATCGCAATTTCAAGAGCAATTTGGATAGGAAGTTTTTGTGAGCTTCTTAAATGTAAGTTCTCCCAAATGTGTTTTCTTCCGTAATTCATCATTATCTTTTTTTGTACTCTATAATTGTTACAGTTTACACCAGAACTTCATTGCATAGTAACTAGTACTGTGGAGAAAAAAATATATGCATAGAAGAAAGCTATGTTAATTCCTCCTCTTTTTGATTGCAGGTTCTAAACCTTTCCCAGCAACGTGGCAGGTTCGATTTTACGACACAGTTTCCTCACTATAAAAAAGTTATATACATGCCAGATTTTGGAAGAAAAAAACTTCGGAAGCCTGTCGTATTCGACATGGATATGAGTTCGGAGATTTTCTTGCATTGATCTATCTCTTAAAAGTACTGTGGAAGTCATTGACCTTAAGGTGAGGTAGTATGTTCTTAATACATTTTTACACAATTATACAACTTTCAAAGCATACATGGCCTTGGTTCTTATAACCACTTGTTCTTTAATTAATTTTATCATTTGCTTTTGCAAAAAAATAAAAAATCATATGCCATTCTTATAATTTTATATGATTATCCTTCCAAATCTAAATTAATTAAAGGTGTAATTTGAAGTTTGGCAATCATATGCCTTGGTTCTTGTGTTTGCTTTGATTAACAAATCTGTATATTTTGGGGTTCGAATCTCGTGTACACAAATGAGAATTCAAGAAAAATATGGAGCTCCTAGAGACACCGATCACCCCGAACTTAGACAACCTTTGGCATTTGAAGTTTGGCAATCAATTTCCAAATTAATGAAGCCTGGCTCTAAGATTACCATGTTGACCAGTGGACCACTGAGTAATTTAGCACATATTATTCTTAAAGATAAGAATGCAAGCTCGTTAATAGAGGTAAGTTTGTTGTTTCCCATCTTGCAATTCTTGCCAACTTCATAGCAAAAACATACTCGAAAAGTTATATGTATACGAGTTTTCTTTTGCTCAAGCAACTCAATGTTGGATTAGTTCAGTGAAAGACCTTGTAAGTATTTCATGAAAAAAGAGATGGAAAAATTTGACCTTCAACATCAGTATCTAAGAAATTTTACTTTTTCTATAAATTCGTGGCTGGTTTGGCAAATTTTGATGTAGTCCTAGGAGTTTAACTATAATCCTGGATATCTCGTTGAATTTGTTGCATTATAGGTATAACAGAATGTTTCTTGCGATTCTAAAGTATCTTTTGGGGGCAAACTTTACTTTTAGACTAGCTTCACTTGAAGAACTACTAGTAAAAGTTTGGAAATATCCTCAAGGTGTAATTTCTTTTTCACCTACTTGTTGCTTTTGAGGTGAAAAAAGAGCCAAGTGACTTAAGTTACACAATGAAAATATAACTCCTGAACCAAGGAGTAGGTAAGGTGATAATCTAATAACATATTCATTGGATAATCTCTTTCGTGTTATTCGTTCTCCTAAATCACATTATTATTCTTTTATCTTGTTGCAGAGTGTATTTGTTGTTGGCGGGCACATCAGTCATGGTAACAGCGACAAAGGGAATGTTTTCACAGTTCCTTCGAACAAATATGCAGAATTCAACATGTTTCTTGACCATCCATGGTCCCATTGGAGATGCTCTAATAGTCATTACTATGAACTTTAACTTGTGCATCTGCTCTTCCAACATCTATATTTTTTATGGCTGCTCAAACGACATGTTGGTATTGATCAAACAGTGGACGCTTCGAGGACTTTGCATCGGTATGCTCTTGCCAAGTTAAATTCTTAATGAATTGTCAATTAACCTTTATTTTCAGTGCATCAAACATTGTGCTTTGTCCAGGATTTATCATTTTCCTTGCTATCTTTTGGCTTCTGCAAGAGAAGACAAAGATCCGTATTTTGCGATACATCATTCTCGTTTATTGGTATAACTTTGTTACGCCTTGTTCTTTGGTTTTAGAACATTTCGAAAAACAATATGACAACATTCTTTTTTATGTTTTGGCGAATTTCAAGTGTCATGAACAAATTGTTTTCAGTTTATGGTATGTTCTTTAGCTTGGCAAAAGATCTCCTTTTTTCTTTTGATTTACTGTTTAATGGAAGTTGACAAACTTACTAACTTTTCAAAAGCTCACACTTTCCCCCACATGGGGAGAGAACCAATAAAACACCAATAACTATCTCTCTCTCTCTCTCTAGAAATGGTGAATTGGGAGCTCAAGAACTGCTGCAATGGAGACCAGAAGACCTTTCTCATCACAGGTTGGTATCTACACACAGTTGTGATTTTTTTGTAAGTATTTCATCTTTACTCATCTATTTCAAATACCCTAAATTTTTCTCCAATTTTGTTGCTTCTCGGACCCCTATAGTTGTTGTTCTTGATGATTACAAGGTTGATTTGTTCAAATTACATTTTGGGTTTTTAGGGTTTCAAAGATTTGGTACAAAACTTTGGTTGTGAAATTGGTTCATGGAGGAAATATGTGTTGTAGGGTTGCTTGTGATTAGGTTGGAAAGATCCAATGTTTGTATAATGTTGATTTTGATTGATTCGCATTCGTATTTTGGACTGAATGTGGTAATGGTCCTGATGTAAACATAGCATGTAAACATAGCATAATGTTAAAGGACTTATAACTTTGTCAATTTTCCTTTCTATGGAATCTGGCCCTAATTGGTTTATGGCTCATTATGCATGAAAATTTCCATACATCAGTTCTCCTTTACAAAGAAGAATAGAATATGGGTAGTTATAATCGAGGCGCTTAAGCATTGTGAAAATGGCTAGTACTGTTTTGGGAGTTCTAGGTGACCATTGTCTAGCCATTTTGGCAGTCTGCTTAGTTCTCATGTGATTGAAGGTTTTCCATATAAAATAGTTTCAGTGGCATATGGGGTGATTGTACTTCCTTTTTTTTAATATGTTTCAACTTTCATGTAACCAGGATCTATGTAGCCAACCCGAAATTGCATCATCAACTCGTATTCAATTGATCTATGACTTTCTAAATTGGACAAAGTTGTACAAATTTGTTTTGCTTCAAATTTTTGTTCCACAATTGCATGTTTGGCATTTTTATTCTATTATTTTTTCGACTATACGGAGAAATATAGCTTCGCATTTGTTGTTGGTGAGAAAGGAAGCAATGAACATGATTGTTTATTATTTTATTTTTCCATGTTTTGAGTTATTTTTAAGGTTCATATTTATTATATTTATTTTCTAGTTTTATTGATGTAGTTAGTTCGGGGTTTCCTTTCACCATAGGATTATTTGACTACTAGAAGTCGAGGATTCGATGTTTTGAGAGAATCGTATTGAATAAATACAAGTATACAACAATATATTGTTGAGATTTGGCAAATAGTATGACTTGGTCCCTTTCGCGTTTCTCTTAATTTGGTCGTTAAACTTTCATAGGTTCACTTTGGGTCCCTGAACTTTCATTTCCCTCTATTTTTTATCCTTTTTTGCTATATTGGTGAGTAACAGTCGCTGAAAATTGGTTCACAAGTGGTTAACGATTTGGTTTGATGAATCGGTTGTGAATTGTTTGTGAACCACTTCGTCGACAACCGTTACTTTCCAACTTAACAAAAGGACCAAAAGTAGAGGGAAATGAAAGTTCAGGGTCCAAAAGTGAATTGATGAAAGTTTGATGACCAAATCAAGAAAAACGTGAAAGTTCAGGGACCAAATGATACTTTTTGCCTTGAGATTTTATCTCCTGACGAGTGTTCTATATCTGTTTTGCATCTTTCACAACTTTCCACTGCATTATGCGATGACTTGAATTTTATGATACTTGTAAGGAAACTCACATGGAATTTGTAGAACAGTTCAGAGGCATTGCTGAAGATGTTATGCAAAATATAACTCATTGACTTATGATAGTTATGCAAAATCAGTCCTGGACGGCAAATTAAAATCCAGATTAGGCCTAGCCAGAACATCCAATTCCGGCTTATCCTTAGTTTGCATGTTGGTTATGTAGTTCAGCTCATTTTTATGAGCCGAAATTACCATGGATGTGGATGTGACTGACTCGCTTACACGCTATCGATGTTAGAGCCTTGAATTTTACTTTTATACCTTTTACTTCTTTCTTGTATAATGCATTCTTCGGAGGTTCAATGTCGTTGTTGCATAGCTATCTTGATTCTTATTAATGTTTGCTCTTGCTTTTTGGCGTGAAATGTCTGTTGTCGGTGGCTTGCGGGGTCAAATACGGGGATTTAATACAAGTGGGTAAAATCATTCCTTTTCCATGAATTCTTAAAAGTGCTTATGATATGATGTCGTGATGAGAGTTTATTCCCCCTTGCATTTCTTCTCAGGGGAGGTAGCTTATGTTTGTGGAGTACTTTTTGGTATTTTTTTTTTGGTTTATCTCTTTGCCTCTCAGACATAGATATAACCTTGACTACCTAGGCTGTCCTCTCGGTCCATGTCTTTTGGATCATTGGATGATAAGTTAAATGTGCATCTTTTAATGATTCAACAACGCCATCAAGAGTCAAATGATTTAGTTGGTTGCCTTGTGACATTATGTGTCATTCTATGAAAAGGCAACCTGCAATGAGTAGTATGAGATTACTATTAGTCATCTAATAAGTAGTATGCGTTTGCAGATGTCAATTATCGATCTAAAGATTCTAAACTAATATCTCAATGTTTGATGCATGAGCTAAAAGCTATGAGATCGTTTATTCTAACCTCACGATGTTGCATATATCTATATAAAAAGAAATGTGCCAATGCGAGAGGCTTGAGTCATTTCCAATACTTTCAACTACGATTGAAATTGTATTAATCTGCTTTCATTGCTTGCGATGTCTGTGGTTATCGTCTCTATTGTTATCCTCATAGGATTGTTTAGCATACAAAGTTTTGGTACAGCAAAGTGGGATTCTTATTTGCTCTTGTGTTGGCTCTTTGGTTCTTCATCTGGGAACAATTGGAATCTACAACATAATTAAGTACGATTGGACTATCTTGAGGGCTTTCAACCCACTTACATATATTTATTTTTCCAAAAGAATGGAGTAAAAGCATGGTCGACTCTTGGTGGTCTGCGTTCTCTGTATTACTGCATCTGCACAACTTGAGATTGCTTGAAATTGCTTTTTGTTGCATCTTTCTCTTTATATTAATTAAAAATGTGGGCTTAGAGGAAGATGAAGCATCTCAGTAGTTACGTTACTCTTGTCTGTCCAAAAAGAAAAAAGAAAAAATTGGTGATTGTTTCTATAGTTCTATAAACATAGAAAAATTTGCAATATTCTTATTTTTCTCAAAATTTTCAAAAAAATATTCTATTGGTTCTCGTCTAATCATGTAACTCTGTTTGTTGTCTTTGCTCCTTGTCTTATTACCCTTGTTCATAAGGATCTCTACCTAATAATGCTAGTAGCAAATCTGCTCGTCAAATCTGAAACTTGCACCTAGAAGTTGAATCAAATTAATCATCCAAGGTAGATAAATATGTGGTCTTCCTTGCCGATCTGCAAAAGTTCACGGATTCACTCTTCCCCTTGCAATTAATGGAATTAATGAGACGTTGTAGCAGATTGATTGTCTTAACACAAAAGTCTATTTGTGTGATTGCAGTCTTGAGGCAATGTTTGCTGATCTTGGTCATTTTTCTGCGATCGATTCAGTTTTTACTATGCATTTTCTTTTACGATTGATTTTTTTAATTGCTAACAATCAATGGTTGTAGTACATTATAAACTATATAATGTCACTATGTCATCTTATTCAATCTTTTGTTACTGGTTGTAGATAGTTTTTGGTAGAAACTAGAAACGCATGGAATTTTTTGACACTATCTGATCTCGAGCGTGCTCGATCTGGTATATTTTAATCACAAGTCAAAGATGAGCATAATTATTCAATCTCACTTTCACTATAAAAACTCATTTTATTTGTTGTTGTTGTTGATGTAGAGCGTGGCCGAGTTGCAAGATGGATAGGCATTATTCATAACAAGTAGCAAAATACTTATCCCCATCGCGCCATGATATCGATCGGTAGGAATTACGCGGATGTGCGATGCACGATGACATGCTAACTTCAACTAGAGGATTATCCTCGAAAGACAACAAAGGAACATCTTCTTCACTTGAAGTTGATTCTTGTATCATGGTAGCGGAGCATGAGTTGGAGATGCAAGAATCAAAAGGATCTGCTTCATGAAAACAAGTAATCATATGCATAATTTTTTATTTTCAAAGTTATCAATTAGTCGCTGATGTATGTGTGTATATTTATATGTAAATCGCATTCTGCGATGGGGAATTCCCCAACACAATGATCAGTTGATGAGGAAAAATGTTATAATCAAAAACATTCTTATCTTAATCAAAATGTAGACGGGCAAAGTTATTGTAATGGTAGTAGAAACCCAAACAATTGAACAGGATTGATGGCACTAATTAGCATTTTTGAGTAAATTATTTAACTTGCACACTTTATCATCCGTTGTGGTAACATAATTTGAATATTTTGTTGCCTTCTCACCTTAATGCTAGTTTAATTTGATCTCAAAATATTGTTGATCCATGCAGGCTAAGCACCAAATCAGACGTCAGGAGCTGACCTAGACTACACCGGACCAGCCGCTGGATGATGAGGCGGTGTACTACAAGGTGGCGGGTGACTGTCCCAAAGGATGTGTCTACAGTCTCAGGTCGTTATGGAGAAAGAAGAGAAGGTACGTAGATCCTGATGCTAGCACATCCCATGTGCTAGCACAACGAGGAATGAGCAACTTTATGATACTTAGGTATTTTTATGGTTGTTGTAGAACAATGAGAATTGTAGTTTTTTTATGGATACTTAGGTATCTTTAACATTTATTATACTTGACTACGTTTCGTGAATATATAAATCTTTTTAATATCGAATTTTATGTTTTTTCTCATTTGAATATTTGTTGTTGATATATATTGTTGATTTGTGTATGTATGTCAAATTCTGTTTTTTTTTTGGATGTTAGCACCCCCAAGGAGTTGTTGGAGGGGGTGCAGGCGATGGAGCAGGTCCTATGGTTGTATTTTCAGGTTTAGATGTTATGGAGAACCAATTGAATTAAGCTTAGGTTGGAAAACTAAACAAAGCGGAATTAAGACGGATTAGCAACGGAATTCATAGATTCCGTTGCTATTCCGTCTCTAATTTTCAAGGAATAGCTACATAAATCACAATCGGATCGAGACGGAATGTATTAATTCCGTCTTTGATCCGTTGCTAATTAGAGACGGATCGAGACGGAATACAATAATTTCGTCTCGATCCGTTGCTATCGAGATTGATCGAGACGAATACATTAATTCCGTCTCTCGATCCGTTGATCGAGACGGATCGAGACGAAATACATTAATTCCGTCTCGATCCGTTGCTTAATCGAAGACGGATCGAGAGAGACGGAATACATTAATTCCGTCTCGATCCGTTGCTAATCGAGACGGATCGAGACGGAATATAATAATTCCGTCTCTGATCCGTTTCTAATCAGAGACGGAATTATTGTATTCCATCTCTGATCCGTTGCTATTCAGAGACGGATCAGAGACGGAATGCAATTACAATTGTACCATTTAGAAGAATTTCCATTTTTGTTCCTTCTCTGTTCCGTTTCTAAATTCCGTTTCTAATCCGTCTCTAATCAGAAACGGAAACACATTTTCGTTGCTAACTGAATCAGCGTCGACGATTTTAGAGACGGAATAGATTTCGTCTCTGTTCCGTTGCAGAATTGAATTAGAGACGGAATTTATGCAAATCAGAGACAGAAATTTTCGTTTCTGATCTGCTGTTTTTTTGTAGTGATTAGATTCACTTTAGAATATGAGTGAAGCAAGATGTTAGATTGGTATGTGAGAATTAAGTCTAACTTAAGTGTTTCAAGTGAATTCGAGTATAGGACACATTGTAAGGAACAAGGTGTGGATCCTAGTTCATAGACCTAAGTACCAAATAATCATATGAACCAAAATAGGTCTTTAGAAACTAAAAGAATGAGAAGGGAGAGAGTGTGAAACAAGGCAAGGTAGGTTACTTACTTATGCTTGCTATAATGGTCCTTAATATACCAAATGGACGTCAAACGTGCATTTTTAAATGGCTTCATCAATGAAAAGGTATTTGTAGACCAATCACTAGATTTTGAAGACAATGCTAACCTAAGTTATGTTTATCGTCTTTAAAAGGCATTGTATAGATTGAGACAAACACCTAGAGCTTCGTATGATAGGTTATGTGCACTCTTTGTTAAAAAAGGTTATTAGATTCTACATTGTTCGTTTTGATCAAAAATGATAATATGCTCCTATTTTAAATCTAGGTGGATGATATCATTTTTGAGTCATCAAACAAGCATTTATGTGAAGAATTTTCATCTTTGATGACATGTGAGTTTGAAATGTGCATGATGAGTGAACTAACATACTTTTTAGGCATGCAAATTAAGCAATCTAATCATGGGATTTTTATAAATCAAGTGAAGTATGTGAGGGACATGCTTAGGAAATTCAAATTTGAAAATTTGAAACCATGTGACACTCCTAGTAGTTTAACCGTAAAAATGGACAAGGATCCTCAAGCTAAGCCTATAGATCCTAAGCTATATAGAGAAATGATAGGAAGCCTACTCTACTTGACCACTAGTAGACCGAATATCATGTTTAGTGTGAGTCTATGTGCTAGATTTCAATACAAACCCAATAAATCACACTTGAAATATGTTAAGCATATATTTCGTTATCTTAGTGGGACAGAAGACTTAAGATTGTAGTTCAACAAGGCCGAGAGTTTCGAACTCCGAAGCTTTGTTGATTCCAACTATGTAGGGAGTCTAGTTGATAGAAAAAGCACTTCAAGATTTTGTCATTTTGTAGGAAATTCACTTAGATCACGGTTTAGCAAAAAGAAGATTTTCGTTGCTTTGTCCACCGTCGATGTCGAGTATGTGGCTTCCGGAAGTTGTTGTGCTCAAGTCTTGTATATGAAACAACAAATTGGGGACTACCAAATTCAAGTTGGTTGTGCTGAAATATATTGTGATAACACAAGTGCAATCAACATATCGATAAATCCGGTGTTACACTCTCGTACCAAACACATTGAGATTAGGCACCACTTCCTTCGCGACCATGTCCAAAAGGGCAACGTTATACTAATCCATGTGTCCAAAAAGGATCAACTAGTTGATATATTCACCAAGCCATTGCCTAGAGATCAATTTTCCAAGATTCGGCGAGAATTAGGCTTGATTCGTGAATCAGACATTCTATACATGTTTTAGCTCTTCCAACCCTTTTTATATGTTATTAGTGAAGTGTCCATGAAGTATGAGGTGAATCGAAGTTGTTCTCCAAAAACTAAAAAAATTAATTTCAACAATTCTAGAGAGCAATTAGCGCCCTAGGTCAGACTATTAGCGCGTTAATGGTCTCTGGTTAGCGTGCTAACTGCTGGACCTATCGCGCTAATCATGTTGTCCCCAGAACCATTCTTTTTTCCTTAGGGATGTCTATGTTTAGGGGGTGCTTTAGTTTGATCATGTTAGGGGGAGTATATTGGTTATTGCATGAGTAAGAGTTCATTCTTGAACATCACATATAAAACTTTAACTCATGTCCATGTCGATTTATATTTGCGCTACATTATCTTATTTGTCATATTTTTTAGGATGTAATGCCATGAATGTTGTGTATCTTTGACTCATTATCTATGAATGAATGAAATTTCTTTTGACTCCTACTATATGTGTTTTCTAAAATTGCATGAATGGATGAATTGTCTATGCTCTCTTATATTCATCTTGATGCATATCGATAGGGGGAGAGTTTGTACCTACTTTTTGATGTTATTAAAATGGGGAGAAATATATACGCTGAACTTGACCATTATGATCTTGATATGCTTTTAATGACTATGTTTGTTTGTCAAGTTCACGGTTGTTTATTATCATCAAAAAGGGGGAGATTGTTGGCCTATGTGTTTCATCACTTAGACTCCTTTTCGAGATTTTGATGGCAACAAACAATGTAAAATGGTACTAACATATTTGTCAAGTATTTCAGAGCAATCCATCATTGTTTGAACTCACAAGTTCAAAGGCTACCAAGAAGTTCGAGTTCTCAACGAATTCGAGTTCAAAACGAATGAATAAAATGGAAGAAATAAGACTTGTAGAACTCGTAATTTGATCAAGGCAAGGAAAGGCACCGAAAAGCATATATGGAGCTATGTACATCAATTGTAAGGTATAAGAAGTTCAACTACATGAGCCAAATGCATTAGATTCATGCATTTCACAAATTTCATGTTTTCAAGAACTTAAATTCCTGCATTTCATGAATTTCCAATCTGTGAGTTATAAAACATTTCAAATCATGCAAATGAGTTGTATGGCTTGAACTTGAGGTATGCATATTGTTGGTTTTGATTTTAGATGTAGCGATATCAGTTTAGACAAGTTTTCGGTTCACTTTAAAACTATTTGCAGAAAAGCCCATCTGCACTTCACGAAACCGGGATTTTCCATTTTTTGGGTTTGTTAAAACATCCGGACCACCCAAATGGGTTCTATGACACAGAATAAACATGTCGAACATGTTTTAAGAGATTTGGTAGGGTCAAGGATGCGATAAGGGGTCGCTAACTCAAGGGCTAAAAAAATTTATTTTCAGGCC
This sequence comes from Stephania cephalantha, assembly GCA_039657325.1. NCBI lineage: Eukaryota > Viridiplantae > Streptophyta > Magnoliopsida > Ranunculales > Menispermaceae > Stephania > Stephania cephalantha. The sequence continues at coordinate 20,009,438 of CM077576.1, forward strand.
CCTGGTGGTTAGCGCGCTAATGGCATCATTAGCACGCTACCCGCGGAGTTAGCACGCTAATAGCTTTTCTGACAGATTTTTAAAAGTGAAACATCTATACCTTTAATTTGAATTGGTGGACTATTTTGGACCCTTGGATTAGTACAATGGCTACGAACAGTAAAAAGGGTATGGAAAGAACCTTATAAACACTTTGAACTTGCTTTTAATCTAGATAAGTCAAAAATACACAAAAGAGCAATAAAAATGGAGTTCTAGCACAAAAGGGTGAAGGTCAAACAATCACAATCACTTGAGGGCTTTGAGGGATGATCTTATGCAAACCAAGTAAGGCGAAAAGAGGTGATCTAGAGTCCTCAACACGATGTCCAAATCAATCTAAATCATCTTCACATCTTGGGTTGTAAGATTACGTCTTTCCCTACACTATTTGTGCATATGTGACTGATTTGAACATGCTTGTATAGTGTGTTGAGCCTAGTATCATGTCTAGATAAGACTTAGAACAAACTTGCAACTATTGAGCCTAAATTTGAATAATTTCTGTATACGAAGCTTGAAAACACATAAAGCCTAACCTATTTTATAGTGGTTGTTTTTCTTTGAAGTGTGTGTGTGACATCACCAAAAAGGGTTTTGAACTTAATCTTGATTTTTGTTAAACCCAAAGTTGAGAGTGCATTTACTTGAGCATAATTGTGACTTCTTATAGTGCATTGAATTGACTTGGAACTCAATTGTGCTTAATCTAAATTGGCATTTGTGGTTTCATACTTATGTTGTTTTGACATCATATTTACAAAGGTTTTTGGTCAATACACTATATCTGGAATCCCTAAGTTAGTCCCTAAGACCTTAAGAAATTCTACGCAAAACATAACGCAGTTTTGTTTTCTGAGGTGGGAGCGCGCTCCATCACTTAGTGGGGCGCGCTCTACCAAATGGGTTTATCCCAACTTATGAAAGGAACGCACTCCTCTAAGACTAGGAGCACGCTCCACCATGCTCTGTCTTAACAATGAACAATGCAATAGCCACTATTCCATTACGAACTCACTAAAACAACATTAAACATTCCCCCAACACATGAGGGAGGACCTTTAATGCGGTATAAACCACATTCCAATCATCAACAACAAAAATTCATAGATAAATCATAATCTGACATCAAATTTAGGTCTGAAACACTTAACTAACTTACCACAGTGATGATCTCTGGATTGGTGATGTTTTGATCACTTCAAACCCACCGAATTCCCAACTAGATCAATTATTTATGATTAAACTCTCTGCTGCTTGGTTACTCTATCACCTTGTCTCGATTGATCAGTGAATATAAGTTTAAAGCCTTTGTTTTATATATATGGATGCCCTCAATATACGCATCGCACTATCTCGAGGTTGATCAAGTGAATGATTTTTTATTGTGACACATCTTAAAGTGACACATTTTAATACTAATAACACTTACGCTCATCACGAAGCGATCCAACTATACATACAATTCAAATCAAATTAACAATTTTCATTATATATATTTATATATCAATTTTATAGAAATATATATACTTTGTGTATTTTCTCGCCAATAAATTTATCGGACATGCTTATGAGTATTCTCGGATGTGCACATTCATTTCAAAACCCCCTCGTCGCACTCGGTGTACTGGCAATTTAGTACTTATTATTTATTTTCTAATTATAGGTATGTATTAATTTCGTATTAATCCCACAACCTATAAAAATTTTCAAACATACCATACAAACGCAAACCATTACATAAATGCATACACACGTTAATCGAGGTACCCCAGACTTAACCACGATTCTAACTCAGGTTAATTAAGATTCAAGTTAACACTAATCACCAGCTCAAAGTAACATGTCATTACAGTCTCTCCAATTTAAGGCAATTTCATCCTCGAAATTAAAGTTAATCTAAAATTACCTGTAGTTTTGAAGAGAAATGCAAATTGCTCCTTCATATAAGATTCCCACCCCTAGGTTAACTCCTAATCACGATGAAATTCTCATTTCACCTTAACCAAATTAATCTTTTTGGTTCTCAGCCTTTGAATCTTATGGTCCAGAATCTGAATTGGCTATTCATCGTAAGAATTTTTTCTTAAAGATCAAATTCATTCCAATCAATTCTTAGTGTGAACTGAGTCTCTATTTTGCAAAGCATTGACACGTGAAAGACATTATGAACTCCAGCTAGCTGGGGAGGTAACTTTAACCTATAAGCAAAGGGACCAACTATTTCTTGTAATCAAAATGGCCCAATATACCTTTGACCTAGCTTACCACTGTACAGTCCTTTCATAGGTGAGACTTTCAGCATTACAAAATCGTCCTTTGAAAACTCCAAAACCTGATTATATTTATGGGCATATCTTTTCTATCTTAGCTGTACCGTAGTCAAATGCTGGCGAATCTAATGAATTCTCTCTATATAGCCTTGAATCAACTCTTGACCTAACAAAACTATATCTCCAACCTCTGCCCAGCACGTAAAGGAACAATGAGGTTGACCATATAGAGCTTCTAAAGGAGCCATTCCAATGCTAGCCTGATAGCTATTATTATAAGAGAACTCACATAGAGGAATGCATTTCTCCTATTTACCACCAAACTCTAAGACACAAGCTTGAAGAATATCCTCTACCACCAAACACTTGGTTCACCCATCAGTTTGAAGATGGTATGTGGTATTGAGGTTAAGAAGAGTTCCCAGTTGTCTCTGTAATTAACTCTGCAGTTTGGACATGAATCTCATATCTTTATCTGATGTAATCGACACTTGAACTCCGTGAAATCTAAACACCTCAAATATGTATACCTCACATAATCGATTAAGAAAATCTTGCATGGAAACTAGCGAGAAATGCGCAGACTTTGTCAGCCTGTCAAATACAACCCATAGCACATCGTGCTTAACGCTTACTCAAAGGTAGATCATAAATAAAATCATTTATATATGTGCCCATTTCAACTCAGGGATCGGTAATGAATGCAATAACCTTCTAGGTTTTCTATACTAAGCATTAAATTCCTAACATATTTCAAATCTCTTTACAAACTTGGCAAAATGAGTGTTCATCCCAAGCCACCAATAAATACGCCTCATATCGCGATACATCTTAGTGTACCTAGATGAATAACGTAGAAATCTATGAGATTTTCGTAGCAACACTTGCCTCAACTAATCCTGAGTTGGAATACACAATGTATCCCTGATCTGTAATGCACAGTCACTAGAAGCTTACTAATCAGGATGATCCACACTAGTCGCTAACCTTTGATGCGCTTTAAAATCCTGATCAACTTTCTAACAATCAATCACTCATAAATTATCTCTAATTCGCTTGAATTTGAGTACAGAAGAACGGATTAATAACTCTGGAACTAGTTTTCTTAATTGATGATGTGCTAGATAGACCTTCATAAATCATCATCACCGACGCTTCCTCGAAAAGCCTAACTGAGAACTTCTAGCGATAGTCGCATTCTCTCAGCCTTTTCTTCTACTGCTCAAGGCATCAGCAACCACATTTACTTTGCTTGGGTGATACTCTAGAGTGAAACTATAATCCTTAAGGAACTCAAGACATCTATGCAGCCTCATATTGAATTCACTATGAGTAAACAAATATTTTAGACTCTTATAATCTAAAAATACTATAAACTTCTAACCATAAAAGTAGTGCCTCCAAATTTTCAAGGCTAATAGAACTTCATCTAGCTCAAGATCATGAACTGGATAATTTCTTTCCTGAATCTTGAGTTTTCTTGAAGCATAAGCTACAACCCTGCCTTACTTTGCATCAATGAAATAGCCCTAGCCTGAATGGGAAGCATCAGTATAAATAACTAACTCTTTGTTTCTGGAATTGTAAGAACAAGCGTCGTAGTCAAACTACTCTTCAAATCTTTGAAGGAAGCCTTGCATTCATCAAACAAAAAAAAATCAACATCTTTCTATGTTAACCGAGTCATTAGCAGAGCAATACAAGAGAAACCATCAACAAATAGCTGTAATAACCTACTAACACCCAAACAATTAAACCTCTGACGTTGTTGTAGGAGTAGGCCAATATTTAATTGCCTCAACCTTCATTGGGTCAAGATATATACCCTCAACATTAACCACATGCCCAAGAAATTTGACTTTTGTAGACCAGAATTCGCACTTAATAAACTAGGCTTACAGCCAATTATCCTTCAGAGTCTACAATGTAACTCTAAGGTGGTACGAATGCTCTTCCTGAGTCTTCGAATATATCAAAATATCATCAATAAATGTGATGATGAAATGGTCAAGATAGGGTTCAAACACCATTTGCACCAAGTCCATGAACATAACAGGAGCATTAGTGAGCCCAAACATAATCACTATGAGTTCCAAGTGCCTATAACGTGTACTAAAAGTCGCCTTTAAGATACCCTCATCCCTGATCCTCATGTGATGATAGCAAGACCTCAAATCAATCCTTGAGAAATATCTAGCACCCTTCGGCTGATCAAACAAGTCATCGATCGTAGGCAATCGGTATTTGTTCCTAATTGTCACCCGATTAAGTTGTCTAGAATCAATGCACATACGTAGAGTTTTGTCCATCTTCTTCACAAAAAGTAATGGTTTTCCTTATGGTGACTTACTAGGATGGATGAATGATTTTGGTAACAACTTATCAAGATGAGTCTGCAACTCTATTTATTCCTTTGGTGTCATACGATACAAAGGAATAGATATAGGTTTGGCATCAAGATTAAAATCCACGATAAAGTCACTAACACGTGGTGGTGGGAGTCCAAGCAAGTTAGATGGTAGAAATTATGGTAATTCACAAACCACAGGTAGCTCACTAAAATTAAGTTACTTAACATGTTCTGAAAAGGAAATAACCCCTGCCATAACCTTTAAATCTCGAGGAGTAGTTTTTTTTTTCCAAAAGTTGCAAGTCGTGAAGGATTATAGCCCTTATAAACTATAATTTTAGAAAGGTTAGGGATCCGAAGGATTACCCTCTTATGAAAACAGATAATATTGACATGATATGCTAATAACAAATTCATCCCTAGTAGTGCATCATACTCCAGAAACTCCATTATCCTTAAATCAATCGGGAGTTCATTCTCCCTAATTTTGACTATACCTCAATTACAGATCAGGTTTTGATAAACCATCTCAATCATTGCTTTACTTAAAATCAACAACGTACTGGCTTTAACAAGTTTCAATTTCGACTCATCTACAATTGCACCAGCAATAAAGGAAATTGTAGAACTAGCATCAATCAATACATGCATTTCTCGACCACAAATGTTTAAAATACCTTCCACAAGCCTCCTATTAGCCTCTAGATCTGCCTCAGCCATAGCACGAGTGTGTCCTTATGCTGGCTATCATGTATTGCCTACCGATGCAGCCACTGGCATAGAACAATCCCTCTAAATATGCCCTATGTGCCTACACCGATAACATATCATAAAAGCCCTCTGGGAAAATCAATTGACCTATAGAACCAACCCAGATCTACTCAATTTTTTTTACAATTGTGCCATACTCTTACCTTTAACTCTAGACTTAAGTGGTGGAAAAGGTGGTTTGGCTACCAAAACTTAAGAAAATTCCATCACTACAGACCATGTCGGTGTAGCTACTCTAACTGCACTTCTTTGTCTCTTCGATGGACGAAAATAAACAAACTCCTTGGTTTGGCTAATATGGCTGCTTCCACCCCCATCGCACTCTCAAATATAATTGCATAACTAGTGCAAAGATAAGAGGAAACTATAACACGAATCTCATAATTCAGCCCAACGATAAACATATCTATTTTGTTCTCCTCTCACTCCACCATTACATGAGCAACCTCACTTAACTCAGTAAACCTCTGCTCGTATTCCCTCACAAATAAAGGCTCCCTGTTTTAACTTTACAAACTCAGTCTTCTTTTTTATTCTAAATGATTTCAGAAAGTTCTGCCTATAAAATATGGTCTTAAATTATGGCCAAGTGGTGACGGTTTTCCCGTCTTTCTGTGTAATTTCACAACTTTTGAATAGATTAAATCAACAAGAAAGTGACCAGTTTAACCTTAAATCGAACCTCAATATCCACACCAATAAGTCATTACTCCATTTTCAATATTCGAGTCTCTACTACCATAATGTTGTTGAACCTCATAATGTCATATTTCATAAATTCCTTATGGGTTCTCGATAAATGTAACTTTCTCTCGAATTAATCGCCACTACTGGCATTGTCTTCCTCACCTGAACATGTGTTAGAAATGGTTGGGCTGAAGTTGCTACTATCTTAGCTCCTCTTTAAGCTCTGTTAACTTTTGGAATGATTATAGGTTGTGCCTCTCGGTCGCGATATTTGGGTCCCATCTCGAGCCATCAGCATTGCCATAAACTTCGCTTAAGACTCTATAAGCTCTTTTATTTGCTTTGCTTCATTCTTGATTTCCTTTGAGCCTTATTTTCTGATTACCACCGAGGTCCAAGCCTTAATGAACCCTCTCCCTTATCTACCATTAAATTTTAAAATCTAAGGAAAGATAAGACCATTATGGTAACATTAAGAGAAGACAAGGAAATCATATCTATACAATAGATAATAATAAGTGTCACAATAAACGTATAATGATGTTTTTGTTTTTCATTTTTCCCTATAAAACAAAATAAAAACCATTTATCATACCATAAGCTTATTCATAACTAGAGGCAGCTCTCAGAGATAGTAAACTTAGGTTCTAGTACTATGGTATATCCGAGCAAATACATTTAACCTTCAATGCCAAATTGTATCCAAATTATAAGGATCCTCTAAACTAGACTCTAATATTAAACTATATCTGAGTTAGTCACCTTAAACTCTAAAGTAGGCCTTGACGAGTCTCTCATATAGAACTGTATTAAAGTTAAATGTAATAAAGCCCTTAAACTCAGGCTTTGATACCAAGCTATATTTGAGTTATTTCTTAACTCTAGATAGTAAGGTTTAACTTTAAACAAGGCTCTAATACTAAGTTGTAGCATCCCCTTTCATGATTAGGGCAATACTTGGCCTGAAACCTTAATTAAACCCAAGTAACCCAACCAAACTTAACTAGAGCCAAAGACCTCTCTTTTTCGTACCTCATAAACACAACCTGTATATCGATATCAAATAAAGAATTCAAAATATACAAAGTAAAAATTAAAACTTTTTTGATAATTAAAATGATATGCATAAATATAGAGTTTATCACCCAAAACTCGATTATAAAACCACCCAACCCCATTCATTTACAATAAAGCACTCAAATAGTGTGTCTATATATGCAGATAAAGGCTCATTACATCGTAGAGAAGACAGTAAGACTCCTAAATCTTCCTATTTCCTTTAAATGAAGCGGTAGGCTGAGAACCTAAAATGTTAAATTTGGGATGAGCGCTCCAACTTGCTCAGTAAGTAAGGATTCAAAAAGCCATCAACATTTCATAAAATAATCAGGCGTAATATGCAATAAAAATATGCACCAAATATAAATAATATGATTATGAAAAATATAATCCAATAAATAACGGATGCAAGTGAACCGTCAATGACTATTATATTGTGATTCCCACTGACACCATTAATGTAATTGCTAGACTAACACATTGGCCGATGTACTATTTAGCCAATCCATTAATGTTCAATAGTTCTATCCTAAATCCTCTAGTGAATACATAATCCATGCAACCTATTTCTCTATGTAGGATTTACCATATAGGCCGGGAATCAAACCCATATCCTATAAAAACTATTCTCAATTTCAGGATTTAGTCTCGCATATCACATTAAACATCGTTTTCAATTTTTCAAACACATCATAGCGAACATAGTTCCTGTAAGCCCCATCGTCATTAAGACCGCCGACCGGCCTAAATTATCTTAATCTCCTAATAATCTAGTCAGCTTAATTTATTCTTTAGACTTTGACCTCAAAATACTTTTCATTTAGATACTTAATAATGCTTGATGAATAAATTTGTACCCTTAGTGAAACTTAATTCATGATTTTTTCCATTAGATCAAATTCAGTAACTATATCCATATTGTTCTCTGAATTCGTAAAAAAATTGGCACATCTACGCTAAAAGTGGTCTGCCAGAAAACTTCCACCTAATAGACAGAAGAATTAAGAAGAGGCCTAGAAGGACTCACAACTCCCTGAAGTTCACAATATGTATCAAATTCAAATTTATAAAATAACTTAGAGTCACTAATAGCTTAATTACAACTTTACAATCCCATAATAGACCAAAATTGAAATGTAAACCTTTAATTCATTTTAAACTAACTTATAAAACTCTCTTAACCATTCAATGAAACTTGAAGTCTGACACTCTCCCCAAGAATCCATAAACAATATATATAAATAATTGAAAACAAGAATTTACTTTAACGTTTGAAAACAATCACCACAATCTTCGAGTCTTATCCATTCTTCCATTGTCTTCATATAGAACCTGACATCATCAAAAAAATAACTTGAAGATGTCAGGTAAGTAAATTCCTACATTGATCTGTACTCCTGTAATTGTTAGTATGATATATGGAAACATGTAATTGCATTTCCAAATAAACAATAAGATATATGCATCAACATGACATGCAATCCACTCTATTGTTATCTCCTAACTATAATTAGATGTTGACTTCCAAAAATAGTACAGAGACAATATTAAGGGATCGTGAAATACAGAGATAGCTTGTCGATGTTAGACTCCACTAGTCTCACTAAACAACGTAGAGGTAGGATTGAAACCTGTTATAGCAAACCAGAATCTGAAACAAGCTTATCCCCTTCATTCTCTCTATGTATGCATGATCGAGAATGATAAAATGCAATAGAGACTATGATGCAATTACAGTTACAACGAATTAAATAAATAGTAAATATCATTATAGGGTGTTTATTTTAAATATCACTATACTACAAATACACACTTTTAAATATTAAATAAATAATAAATAGTAAATATCTCTATAGGGTTATCCTACTGAGAACAAAGTGTTTGTGGTTCGGAATGGCGTCTTTATGGAAAAAGTGTTTATTTTTAAAGAAAACAATGAGAATAAAGTAAGTCATGAAGAAGTGCAAGTACCACAAATAAACAATCTACTGCCAGTTGGAGGTCAATAAAATCTTGAACTAGTTGAACCTCTAAAGGTATCACAAGGCCCACGTAGGTCGGATAGAGTTAGACATCAGCCTGAGAGATATAGATTTCTTACCACCTTCAGACTACTTTTAAATATCACCTTGCAATTATAACCTTCATACTACTTTTAAAGCGTCGAATCACCTTGCAATTTTAAACTAGAGGATACTACTTTTAAATACCACTACAAATACCTACTTTTAAATATTAAATAAATAATAAATAGTAAATATCACAATAGGGTTATCCTACTGAGAACAAAATGTTTGTGGCTCGGAATGGCGTCTTTATGGAAAAAGTGTTTATTTTAAAAGAAAACAATGGGAATAAAGTAAGTCTTGAAGAAGTGCAAGTACCACTAATAAACACTCTACTGCCAGTGGGAGGTCAATAAAATCTTGAACTAGTTGAACCTCTAAAGGTATCACAAGGCCCACGTAGGTCTGATAGGGTTAGACATCAGCATGAGAGATATAGATTTCTTATTACTGATAGTAGTGAGGTGTTTCTTCTGGATAAAAATAAACCTACTACTTATTAGGAGGTTGTGTTTAGTCCTGAGGCAGATAATTGGCATAGTGCCATGAATTCTGAGATGCAATACATTTATAATAACCAAGTTTGGAACCTAGTTGATATATTTGAAGGTGGTAAGACAATTAGATGTAAATGGGTTTTCAAGAAGAAAACTAACATGGAGGTAATTTGTATACTTATAAAGCACAGCTAGTCACAAAAGGTTTCAGATAGACTCAAGTTGTTGATTATGATGAGACTTTTTCCCCTGTAGCCATGCTTAAATGCATTAAAATTCTAATTGCAATAGCTGCATATTATAACGATGAGATATGGCAAATGGATGTCAAAACAACTTTCCTAAATGGAAATTTACTTGAGGATATGTATATGATACAACCTAAAGGAATTCTAGGAAGGTGTTCAAGCTTCAAAGATCCATTTATGGATTAAAGCAAGCTTCTCGGAGTTGGAATCTTCGTTTTGATGAAGCAGTTATGGAATTTGGTTTCTTTAAAAATGAAGATTAGCCTTATGTATACAAGAAGGTCAATGAGAGCATAGTTGTTTTCCTAGTACTGTATGTTGATGGTATATTACTCGTTGGAAATGACATCCTGACCTTGCAGAGTGTCAAGTATTGGTTAGGGAATAGTTTCTCGATGAAAGACTTAGGAGATGCAGCCTAAATCCTTAGGATTAAGATCCATATGGATATATCTAAAAGGCTGATTGGTCTAAGTCAGAGTGAATTTATTGATAAGGTACTGAATAGGTTTAGTATGCAAGACTCTAAAAGATGGTCGTTGCCTACGTCTCATGGTACAAGTCTCCGTAAGACTCAATGTCCGAAGGCTAATGATGAGCGAGACCACATGAGTACGATTCCATATGCATATGCTATTGGATCCATCATATATGTCATGTTATGCACCCACCTTTATGTATCATATGCTTTTAGCGCAACAAGCAGATATTAGTCTGATCCTGGGAAGAGTCACTAGATAGCACTAAAGAAATTTTTTAAGTACTTGAGATGGACTAAAGAGTGTTCATAATCTATAGAGATGCGAATGGTTACATAGATGCAAGTTTTCAAACTAATATAAATGACTTCAGTCGCAGCCTAGATATGTGTTTACTTTGAATGGAGGCGCAGTGAGCTGAAAAGGTTCAAAGCAAGAAATTGTGGCAACTTCTACAATAGAAGCTAAGCATATTACAACGTCCGATGCAGTTTGGATCAAAAAGTTCATCTCTGAACTTGGTGTAGTTCCTAGTATAGCTAACCCCGTTTGCTTGTATTGTGACTATAAAGGAGCGATGGCACAGGCGAAGGAACAAAGATCACACTACTGATCCAAATATATACTTAGATGTTTTCATCTCATTAGAGAAATCATTGAGAGGTGAGACGTGAATATTTGTAGAGTTCCTATAGAAGATAATGTTGCATATCCTTTGATGAAGGCTCTTCCACAAGCAAAACATAATGGTCATAATAGGTCATTGGGTGTTAGATACATGAATGATTGGCCCCAATGCAAGTTGGAGATGTAGGGCCATGTGCCCTAGGTCAATCTACAAACATTTTTTATTTTATAATCTTAGTTAATAAAATGAAGGTTTTCATTTGTTATTTTATCATAAGTGATTGCATGTTTACCTTATAATAAGATCTATAGGTATTTGATGAAATATTATAAATGTCCCAAGTCGACCATTATACTGGGAACTATAATGAATTAAAACTAGTGTGAATTTTGATTGATTGTCATGTGATGATCATGTGTGTAGGGATACGAATTGAGATCATGAGTACTTGTTAAGGAATAAGGTACTTGACCAACCTGCTATGAGAACACCGCATGGATTAAGTCATAGGTGTTACTTGTGATAGGTATTCCATTTAGTCCTTCTACTTGAAATTACCATAGACTTCAATATTAGAAGCATTATAATTTGACACAATCAAACATTATTTTTAACAGGACAATCATAAATATTATGATTGGTTACCATGTGAATAATATGTGAAGGTGTGTAATCAAGATAGAATTTGTAACTCTCATAAAGAGATAGATATCAGCGGATCCCTCGATATGATAGACTGATAATAGCCAAGTCCATGTGAATTGATATGATCAATGTCACTTGAATCTTTTCAGGTTACCTAAGGATCGAGACTAGTATGATTGAACATTAAGGGTGACTTTCCATGCCTTATGTTTAATTAAAAGATATCGCACAACAAAATGATATGATATATGTTATTCATTAGGTTGTATCGATTTTGACATTCATGCTACTTGGCTAGTCACAATGCCTTGGTAGAGACCGCTTATGGCTTGTATTACAAAATGGTTTTGCATAAACTTAATTGGTCTAGAGTAGTAAATGTTATATCTTAAAATTCATGACATAAAAGCCTTTAAAATTAGTTATATGATAACTTATTAATAGGGTTGTATGTGTAATTTACTTAAATTGTCTAAATACAATAATTGTATTACGAATAGGGTTTTAAGTGAGGGCTTATCTACATATATAAATAAAGGGTAAAATCCTAAAATGAAATAGGTTTTTCATTTTTTGCTATTTTCGAGTTCTTTACATTTTTGGGGAGAAAGGAAAACGTTTTCTATCTTTCTTGGGGCTAGCACTCCAAATTGTGGTCACCGTTCGTGTGTGGATTCTCGATAGAGGACGAGCGCTTCAACTTGTTGGAGATCGAACAATCAGATAAGGAAATCATAGATTAAAGTATGGTTTACTTTTGTAGATCTATTTTAATGGAACTTATTTTCAATCCTTTTAGGGGTTTTTCTAAAAAAAAATTTGAATTTTTCTCTGTGTATGAACCTTAAAACCCAACACTCCAATATTTCAATTTCATGGCTTAAAATGATCTCCACTTGATAGAGAATCGAGAATGGGTGAGATTAGAGCTTAAAAATGATGGGTTTAGTGGGTGGAAGTGTGTTTTTGGTGTAGACGGAGGTGTGGATGAACTAAGGTGTGGTCTTTGGAAATGAAGATGGGGTTCTACCCTATTTTAAAAATTGGAATTCATGTCAAGTGCTTTATGTTCAAACTTCATGGCGCTGACGAGGGGCTGGGAAATCGCAAAAAATCATGTTGAATCTCCTAAGTTACTCTCCAACACCGTGGCAAGCACCTTACGTTTACTCTAACATCGTTGGCTTGAATTTACTTCTCTCAAATTCGACTCAACGCCATCCCGGCGCCATACGTGTTAACGCACGACACCGGGAAATTGTTGTCCTTAAAAATTGAATTGGTCCCAAAACTTTTATATTCATATTATTCATAGTGTGTACTTCCTTGTGTATGCATATGATCCAATGCAAATGTGTCAATTTAATCATACATGTCTTGAATTACATCGCCAAAAGTCTTTCAGTATTCAATGCACGCAAAACAATCCTCATTTTCTATTTTTGTCTCAAGATTTAAACAAAAATCAAAGAGAATTAAAGAAACTCATTAATTTCTATCACAATTTATTCAACTAACTAATTTAACCTAGAAAAGTTTATTCAAACTAAAAATTTATTTAAACTTTAACAAATTAAATTAGAGACAAATAAATGTTGGTTGTCTCTTATGGAGCGTCGGTATTTAATGTCGATGGCCTGATGTTAACGCGATCTCGTACTTTCCATAGTTCAAGTAAATTATTCCAATTGGCGGCTTAATCACGTCTTTGCCTGACGGTTTGATTTAATCACGGCGCTTAAAAAATCCTAATTTCTCGTTTATGCTCAACCTGAATGGTACAAGGATGTTGTCTTATGGTTCTAACTCTAACTTTCTAGTATATATCTTCTAAAGCTTGTTGTCCTCCATTAATACCCAACCGTCTTGTATTATTTTGTTGTCTCCCTGCTTTTTCCTATTTATTTCTCTTTCCTTTTTGCGTATCTTCCTCAAGTCATCTAAAAAGGTTTCTATAAAATCATGCGAGTCATTATAAGAAGAATACAAAACTACATATATGATGGAAACATTAGTAGGTACATCCAAATAGTAAAGAATTGAAAAATAAATAACCCTACTATCATGCTTTAATGAAATTAAACCTCTAAATATGTCTATCGTGGTTTTGACCGTTTTCATGAATGGTCGGTCTAGCATAACAGAGGCATAATTGGATATATGTGTGTCCTTCATATAAATGACATGGAGATTAGCGGCAAAATTTAAATTTTCGACGCGAACATTATTGTCTTATAACATCTTGATTGGTTGGATTGAAGATCCATACGCTAAATGAATGATGGTTTCAGAATGCTTCAAACTTGGTCATGCATAGACGAGAAAACTAATGATGAAATGATGTCGATAGACGCTCCTAGATCAAACATAACTTTCTCTATATGCGCAACTCATAGCGTGCAAGAAATACTAAAAATACTTGGATCCTCGCACTTTCTGGGTAAGTTTGAGTTGCTTTTATAGAAGTTCTCCTCTTTTTTTTCAAATAATCTTTCTATTTCAAAGTTCGTAAGGAGGTTCAATTTTTTGCTTCACTTGTTCAATGTTCTTGACTACTTCCTTTGTTTTCATAGCTTCTTCTTTCTGGTAATCGAATTGTTTATGATCCTCAAGCATGTTTGCAAACCTTTTCTAGAAACATCTTCTGAATAAATGGTACTTTATGCTTAATGGTATTCATCCATCCTTTCTCCAAGTTGTTCTTTCCATCTTCCTTCTTTTCTAGTTTCTCATGTTCCTCTACTCTAGTAATTCCAATATCAAGCTTTGCTTAGCAGTTTCAACTACGAAATGGCATTGATAGGTGAAGTTGCATTTATATGTGCATTAGGGTTCAAAAAAGCCATGAAGGTAACTTCCTTTTATTGTTGGCTTGGCCTATCTGAGCAAACATATCTGACATCTTCGCCTGCAATTCTTTAATCGAGGCCTCAGTCCTAGCTTCATATTGTTATTGAGACAAAATTAAATAGATTTACCTAGTTACCAAGTTATACATTTTATTTTATTTATTTTATTAAGCGAAAGTCTTAATACATGCAAAAAAATAGAAATTAAGTAAATTCTCATTTATCATAACCCTAGAGAATGGAAAACCTGGATTAAGATTCCATGTATATCATAAAGTGCGACAAAGTATAAGAAGTGGCCTTATAGACGTATCAGATGCAAAAGTCCTCCCAAAACCCATAAAAATAGTAATTCAATATATACAAGAACTTATCCCAGAAGGTGACAAAGGCTCTACTACACAGAGGTAGTCGCCTAACACCTCTTTGCTGCAACTTTTCGAAGGATCTGCAATTTTTCACCAAAAAGTAAGAAATTTCAGTGAGTAAATCTCAGAGAAAGTTAACTAGCATTCAAGAATATTAATAATATTGCTATAATCCATGCAATATAAGTAAACAAAAAATGTAAGGCAAATCGCATGAACATAAGTCTCATATGGAACGTGAAAAACAACCTGGTTGAAATCCGGGTATTGATTAGCGGCAGAGAGGAACCTATGATGAGAATCTCACTAAATATCTTATGGCTAATAACGAGGAACCCATAAATGAAAATCCCGTCCAAATATCTCCCGAGAGGAACCCATGACGGGGACTTAAGTCTCCATCATTCATCTTTTAACTTGCGGGTCCCGAGAGAAACTATCACCACATGGCCCTAACATGGGCAATTACTCTAACAGCGCGGGGTAGTGAGCCCTAGGGTGTGAGTTTCATGCCATGCTGAACCCCATCAACAAACACGCATACACACATAAGACTAGACTACCAATGGATAGGACAACATCAAATTTGCAATATGTGAAACTGAAATATAAAGAGTGTTATCAATGGAAGACTAACTACATTTCTCATGGGTTTACTCACCTCCAACAATTGTAAATACCCTTCGAAACATCCCACTCTCGCCTCTAAGTTTGCACCCGACACTCGACTGTAGTCTCTTAAGTCCTTAGTATCCAAATATACAATTTTAATTATTCTAGAGTAAAATTAATTTTGTCAATAATGTGATACCAAAAATAAAAATTTTTAGTCCAATATTTATTAGCGACACACTTTACGAGTTACACATCTAGTGCAAAACCACCGAAGTTTTCTCAAAATTCAATTTCCTACTTGTTTTCCAATTTTTTTCCCTTTTGTTTAGATTTTTTTCTTAGTTTTTTCCTATTTTTCTTATTTTTATGTAATTTATTTCACTTCAAAATATTCTAAAATTAATTTTTAATAATAAATAGGCATGGCCCCCCTAAACCAAGCCTGGTTCACTGGGCCCAACACGTGCATGCATGCAAAGTGTCCCCCTCCCTAAAAGACAAATTCGTATATGTTTTACAAAGATGATTTTGCCTCTTTGAGAGACACAATTCTTCCTTTTTATTAATAAAAACAACAACAACAACAACAACAACAAGATCTAGCCATGTAACGGCCCAAATTAATTAAACTAGGATTAGTGTTAATCTCGGGGATTAACGATTGTAATTCGGATGTTACGTGCATAACTCGGTTGGCTCTGACATGAGAACTGAGGGAATATGTTATTTATGGATGGTGGTTGTGTAAATGTGGTGTTCAAATTTGTTATTATTATATTGCACCGCATGTTTGTACGTCGCTATCGGGCGAGTTAGTATGATGGGTGTTCACCTCAAAAGGCGTGCCAACACAAGTAGTGAGTAGGCGAACTACAGGTACGCTAGTCAATTAATTAAAATGGGTAATGTGACCATAGATTAAGTAAATTCAAATTAAAACAATAAGCTATGTCATGCCTCGAAATGAGTGTTGAGAGGCGGGGCACCGGGTACCGCGTAGTCGAAGTTTAATGGGACCATAATTTAATTGTTTTAGGTAAATGAAACACTAACCATATTTAGTAGAATGGGCTTAAGTTAGTGTAGTCAAATTAAAATAAATAAAGGCCTATAGTTTAGAATCTTAGTTGGGAAGCAACTTGAGATGGGTAGTGATAGGGTTTATATACGTGTTATGTTTTTGATTGTATATATTATATACACATATATGCAAGGTGGTGTAGCGCACGCTTTTCGATGCAGATCACGATGGATGGCCAGCTGACTCCACCGACTACAAATAATGGTCAGACGAGAAACCAGACTAGAGATGAGGGTTTGGCTTCGGTAGTGGCCATAAGATTTATAGCTTATATTAGGCAGTTCAAGCTATTAATGGATATGATGCGTGCACAAACAGTAGCGATTGCATCACTCATCGCCGCCCGGGTATAGAGTAGGACTGAGACGACAGCTGCTCCAATTGTTCCATCAACTATCTAGACTGTACCAAGGCATGTAGTGGTACAGGAGCCTTCGGGAGTGGTTTCTACACCGAAAGTGGCACGGATCGAGACGCAGACTGCTACGTCGGCACAGACGGACATGTTTGAGATTTCAATGACGACAAAGGTCAAGTTGATGAGGGAGTTTATCAAATTCGATCCCAGATACTTTCATGGAAGCGGAGACACAGAGGCAGCTAGGGAAGTGGTTGATTGCACATAAGAGGTCACATAAGCTACTACAGATCCCAGAGAGAATATAGGCTAAGATATCAAGGCATATGCTGAGAGGGGATGATGTTATGTGGTAGACAACGTATACAGATACTCACCCAGAGCCGATGACATGGGCAGAGTTCAGAGAGTTATTTTATGATTAGTACATACCCATGAAGGTGAGGTTGAGGCTGAGAGAGGACTTTCTAGCATTGAGACAGGGTAGCCGGTCAGTGTTATAGTACATGGATGGATACCGCTACCTGATACACTGTGCCATGGACTTCGCAGGTACCGAGAGACTGCATATTTATTACTTCGTCCGAGCGTTAATTGAGGACATAGCCAGCGCCATAGTTCCCTCCAGAGCGTAGACACTGCAAGAGATGTATGATAGAGCGCTTACTTATGAGACACATCTGATGCAGATGAGCGACATGCGTTCATCTACTGAGTCGAAGAGACAGACTAGACAGAGTTCTGGGCAGAAGAGACCGATAGACTTGATGATAGAGAGGATTGATGGTATGGTCGAGGCCATAAGGTTGATGATCGAGCAGCCAAAGCTTATGTTGTACCCGCACTACCAGCGCCAGCGCAGAGACAAACTCAAGACCAGGGAGGCAGAAACTGTAGATCACAAGGTCAGGGTCAGTGGTCAGGGAGTCAGCGAGAAGGACTAGGATAAATGATCACGTGTTCATGATGTTGACAGAAGGTCACGTCAGGAAGGACTAATCACAGAGATCGGCGACTCCAACAATGGTGACACCGGTGCATACTCGAGAGCCGGTGCATGTGGTGACTGAGCCAGGTCGGGAAATGTACATGCAGCCGGTTCAGGGTACGTGCATGCATAGTGGTACGATGGTAGATGATTATGTTATGACATATTGTCAAAGGTCGTGGCCTGACATGGGATTGTCATGGTGAGTAAGGATAAGTCACGGTATGACATGGGATTTTCATGATGAGTAAAGGTAGGTTATGGCATGGCATGGGATGGTCATAGTATGTGATGGTTGGTTAGGACTATCATGTTACGATACATGATGTGAGAGGATCACAGTTATTGGTGTTAGGTAACCGGGTTAGAGAAACTTGAGCACGAAAAATTGAACTGAGAGTAGGTTGTGGAGATGATGGAAGACAGTGGATGATCTTAACTACCTCGGCAACATGCACCTATGTCTCACGGTAACACTACGTTCCCTACTATGGGAGTTGTGGGGTGACAAGGGACTGTAGAAGGGACTATCAAGGTGTGAGGAGTTGTCACACGGGAATAGGATAGTTACATCAAAGTTTGCTCGAGACTCAAATTTCTAGGACGAAACTCTCCTAGTTGGGAAGAATTGTAATTGCCAAAATTAATTAAACTAGGATTAACGTTAATCTCGTAGATTAACGGTCTTAATTTGGGCATTATGTGGAAAACTCAGTTGGCTCTGACATGAGAACTGAAGAAATATGTTATTTATGGATGGTTCTTATCGGGCTAGTTAGTGTGACGGGTGTATGCCTCGAAAGACGTGCCAACGCAGGTAGTGAGTAGGTGAACTACGTGTACGCTGGGAAATTAGACTAATTCATGTCAAGATGAATAATCAATCAATTAAATTGGGTAATGTGACCATAGGCTAAGTAAATTCAAATTAAAACAATAGTCTATGACGCGCCTCGAAATGCATGTCGAGACAAGCGGCACCGGGTACTGGGTAGTCGAAGGTTAGTAGGACCATAAATTGGTTAATTTAGATAAATAAAGCACTAACCAAATTTAGTAGAATGGGCCTAAGTTAGTGTTGTCCAATTAAAATAAATAAGGGCCTATAGTTTAGTCAATTAAATGAAAAGCATAGGATTTCCTTGGAGATACACATTAGCATATCTAGAGACCAGGGGAGTAACAATGTGGTGTCACTTGGTTTGCGTTAGTGGAGTGTAAGTGGGAAATGTGGCAAGTGAAGGACCCTTGGATGATTCTCGGGATACGTAAATACATGAGGATCAAGGGTTAGAAACACACCTCATATTGATATATATATATATATATATATATATATGAAAGATTGATCAAACCATGCAACCAAAACATGTTAAACTAAATTTGATGGGAAATCACGGAGATGAGCAAAAGAGCTAGAAATTGGAGCTGGAGATCATCAAATTGGAGGATCAAACCTAGATAATCATCTTCTTCATCATGTCCTCTATCTAATGAACCCATTTTTGATAAATGTTGATCAAATTGGTGTAAAATGAGGTTCTAAGGTTGTGTTAGATGTTGTTTTAGTTTTAATTGCATATAGAGAATGTGTAAAACCAATTTAGGTAGCCAAATTTGAAAAGAAAAACAAAATTCTCGACTTGAGAATTTTATCATAAAGGCTAGGTAGCGCGCTACCTTGAACGGTTACCACGCTAATCATTATGGGTTTCCCAATGTTCTTCAAGATGAAGAAGAATAGCGCGCTACATCAACTACCTAGCACGCTACAATTACATAACGCGCTACACCAGGCCCATGGCGCACTAACGACATATTAAAACTAAAATTAAAAGGTTGTTTCGGGATTTTTGACTTAAAACATATCCCAAACACCTATAAACATACTAAACATTTAAAATTGGACTTCAGGGACTTAGGGGACCGTAGCTCAGGTATCGGTGAGCTACTCGGGTGGGATACGAGAGTTTGGGGAAGTCGGAGCGCGGATTGAGGTGCGTAAAGCCATTGGAATGCCTCACATAATTCATGGTTTTGAGTTGTCGATATCGCATTTCATGTGTGATTGCTGGTGGGCACACATGGGTTTTCACTCCTGTTTGGTGTGCGTATATATGGTCGTAGCTAAATCGCTTGCACGAGTTATTTGTATTTAGTGCTCGTGTCGACGACAGTAGGATATACTTACAACCTTCGGGAGGGATTTAGTGTATTCCCTTGACTTTAAATAGTGTCAAGAGGGGTTCATTCGGTAACTGAAGTTGGGGTTCAATCATTGTAAGCCTGTAAGTGTATACGTTGTTCCTATTTGATTTACCGATTACTGGCTATTGTAGGTCAGGGTTTTCTCGTGATTATACAGATGTTTACTCGATAATGCTTTAGTTTTGAGTTGGTTTAGCTGTTATGTACTATTTATTTATTTCATGCTACTGCTTTTGCTTGTCGTATGTTGCCTACATTCATGGGAATATGACGTACTGTTGCTAGGAGTTATATTCGCATGTCTCATAGTTTGTCAATTTTATTTCATGAATATTGTGTAGACTTCTCTTCGGATTTTACTCACTAGAATCGTCAATGTATTTGTTGGGTGACTGAGTGCAGATCCTTCGACGAGCAAGGGCAAAGGCAAGGAGGTACTGGGTGATTGCCTCTACGATAGTCGAGCCAGCTCGTGTGTGGCTACAGTATGTTTATATTTATTTTTGTTGGATTTTGGAGACTATAGAACACTGATTACATGTATATGAATCTTTTGCTATACTTATCTTGCCTTGATATATACTTGGTATATTTTGCCGAGTTTTCCACTAGTTAGGATTGTTAAACATTGCATAAGTTACTCATTAAAAGACTTCCGCTGTAAAATTATAATATAATTTGATAAATTGAGTAACTAGCTAACTAAATCATTAATATTTGTATAAAATATAGTTACTGTAAGTAGGGTTAGCTGGAAGAGTTTAAAAAACTCGTTAGGTCACGAGGCGTCAAGGATAAGCGGGCCATGACGTGGCAAGGCTAGGCGACATGGAATGCAACGTGGCGAGTAGCAAGGCGACCTGGAATCGGGCCGAAACAAGCCAAGTAAATATTCTTGCATTCAAAACATTCATGATTCCGAAAAGCATGGGTTTTTCATTAAATAGGTGTTGAAAACCCAAATAAATGAAGTAATTTCCTAAAAATTAGAGACGAAAAGATCAACTAGTGTTTCAAATGGAAAGAGAAACTCAAAACAACCCTGAATTTATGTTTTTGACATGAAAGCCCCAAATTTTGAACACATTCCAAGCTTTTTCATGAATTGCTAGTAAAAATGGGAGTAGAGATTATACCTAATGCCTTGGCCCTTGAAATTTATTTGCTAAACTTGTTTTCCTTAAAGGATTTGAGTGTTCAAGCCCTCATTCTTCACTAAATTTCTCAGCACCAAATCTCTCAACCCTCCCTCTTGAAAATCTACACAACATGAATGTGCCTGAATCATGGAGTGGGTAAGCTTATATAGTCTCTTAGATTTTTTATCTCAACTCTTCATCTAATGTATTTTTCATCATGAGGCACATCAGAGGTCTAAATTAAGGATTCACGTGCACACCTAGATGTCCAATAAATGGTCCTAGGGTGACTCTATTTTGATCATTACCAAGTGTATCAATGTTTACTATTTGTTCTAGCAAACTTAGGCTTGATTAATTCATTCTAGTTTTTTATCAACTGAGGCAAATTAGTGTGACGCGACAAAATCAGACGACCTACACTAGTGTGACGCGAAACTAGATAATAAATAAATATGCATGTATCACACAAAAATAAGTATTTAATACCTTGCCAAGCATGCCGTAAACTTGACGACGGAGTCCATATAGGTCTGAGCTACAAGTCTTAGTCCGAGATTATGAAATTAAATTAATTATTATTTTGTGGGTCGTCGCAAATCACAACTCAGATCTAACTGCTTCCGCTTCAATTCATAAAGCAAATGTTGCATCTTATAACGGCCACAAAAATGGTCAAGATAAGAAAAACTATAATCATGGAAAGGCGACATGATCGATTGGCAAAGATCTTGGCAAGTAATATTCTAAATTTTGTGTTAATAAGTTCCAAATTAAATGGAATATAAATGACACCGCTCAAAAAAAAGAGAATGAATTTGAAAATGGGCTTGCTCGTGATCTTGACCAACCAAGTCATAGGTGTGGTCTGAAAGGCCATTGGGCTCATGTACGTCGTAGCCTAAGCATTTATTGATCATCATCAAGCCTCCTTTAAAGAGAAAGACAAAACAATTGAGATGAATTTCACTATCAGAGATGGCTTGCTAGATACTAATCATATGAATGTCCCAGCTTTTCATGATGATCCAAACACTAATCTAGATATTTTTAATGATTATATGTAATGCTTTTCAATTTCTATAATTCTATGAACTAGTTTTTGTTATGCTTTATAGTTTTTATGTAAGAGTTTCTTACTGTAAATAAAATGTCTTTTTTTAAAACTTATCGAACTTTATTTACCTAAATGAATCATTAAGTCACGTGTTTAAGTCATGAAAAAAATAAAAATGATATTTGTCTTGTTGATTGTTTTACAATGCGTACAACCCTTAAAAGGAAAGAATATTCCTCTAACTTGAAGTTAGGCGAGGCTAATGTTTAAACAACATCTAACATCTCTAATTTGTTTAATGGCTCTAGAAGTGCAAAAATTATGTTGCCTATAGGTAAAACAATTCATGTTAGCTTTATACATTACAAAAAATGCATATTTTGTGACGGAAAAAGCCGTCACAATATGCTTACTTTTCTGTCGCTATGCACGTTAGAAATGGATATGCGACAGGAACGAACCATCACCAAAATTCTTGTCGCTAATTTGGATTAGCAAAGGGTTTAGTGTCCCATCATTAATCCATCGCAAAACGTACACCATTTTTAAAATTTGTAATCATTAATTAGCGATGAAAAAAACATTTCTTCGCTAATCCGTCTCCAACTAGCGATGACCTCTATCCTGATTCCGTCGTAAAATGTAAATTTTGTTGACATTACTATCGGATTAGCGATAAAGTGCCATCGCAAATCTTGTCGCTAAAAGAATCAATATTGCTTTTAAAAAAACATTATTTTAAACAAATAAATTTTTTTAACCTTCATTTAGTTTTAAACATATTTTTATTTTGTTATATTTTTCAATAAAAACAATTTTTATCAAATGAAACAAAAATACTAACAAAATAAAGTTTTATTTAAAAAAATTTATTTTATTTAACAACTAACAAATAAAAATTTTGGTAAAAAAGTACTAACAATAAAATGAAACAAAAATATGTAACAAGTTAATTAACAACCAAGAAGGTGTTAGTACAATAATAGAAATGGTCAAGCAAAAAGTCGCCAACTGCTAAATCAATCTCTAAGTACAAAAAAGGTCTATAGTAACAAAAAACACAAAGTAATGAAGAGAAGGATGACTTATGACTCAATCGTAGTCATGTACATAATCATGAAAATCGTCCTTTGTGTCATCATCAAAATCATCATGTCTGTGAGCCACCGATGGAGCGGCTGGTGGTGTCGCATTTTCAGTTGTTAGTGTGGAGGATGTACTGCCAACGAAAGTAAGACTAAGTCTCTTCGATAATGCTTGCTCCATCTGCCCATACCACTCCCGCATCTTCTGCAACTTTTCCCGATCCATATCTCAATCTTTCATGACAGCTAACAATTGCGCCTAGACCCGCTCAAAGTCTAACATTCGTTGTTTAATGGTTTCATCATGAGCAGGCATAAGTCAAGTAGAACACGCCTTGGAATCTCGATGCCTCGCTGGTGCCCACCCAAGTCTATATGTCCGCCCCTTATCATCTTACTTCACGATAGATAAGTAGAGTTATGTCTCCTTAATCAGTATGTCCTTACCCTGCCTTTGCATTAACTTAAAGCGTTGGTCATTGATTGCTTTCTGCATCAAGAATTTAAACATATACGAGGCACAAGTCATATAGGTACCAATAATAAAAGATTTTTTTACTCATTTACTTTAACAAAACTAGTTACTTACAGCTTTCTGATCCGCAAAAATAATTCAATCATGATCCTATAAGTGTGGATGTGAAGGAAAGACTCCAAAGCATTAGGAGGTCGACCTAAAATCCCCTCCTAAAAACGTGTTCAATTAGAATAAGATTGAGTATTATATAAAGTACTATATATACAATCATGTTAACATACAAATAAATTGATAGCACATAATCTACCAGTCTCTTCGCGTGGTGCTCGATGGATATCAATGTACCCATTTGCAGATACATCCCCATACCAAGTCCTCCATTCGGGGTTTTCCTATTTTTACCTGCTTCTTAGATTTCTTCTTGAATTCTAGGGTGCAACACATCTTCTTGAAGTGCTAAAAAATCTCATTCGACATGTAGCCATCACATTTCCTCTATCTGCAAAGTTGGCTAATGAAATCACTATATCTGACGACAATCTTTCTCTCATATGTCGCCCTAATCTAAGAATCCTCTGCTAGATCCTAACGAAATTGGAGCTACAACAAAAAATTAAAGAGTGCTGCAATAATGCAAGGTTTATTGTACAATACCTATGTACGAGCATATTAACTTGAACTTGAAGATGTCTTACCTTACAACGATTCCAGTAAATATCCTGCTGATGAGTAAGAACTTTATCCCACCTAAACCCCTATTTGACTAGTGTGTTCTTATAGGAAACAATCATTACCCACGAGGCTTCATCTGATAGGTGTAACCTATGATTTATAAATTTAAAACGTTAGACAATCATAAATTATAGTAAACCAGTCAAATGTATGAGTAGTTATATGATATATTATTACTTATTATTCACTATCTACAAGTGTATTCACGTTTCGTTACTAGAACAACCTCCTGACGCCCATACTACTTCTATAGGCTGATGAGGCCGTGAAAATGACACACTATCATCGAGGGTGTACAACAATAGTTATGGATGGGAGGAATGATGGGCCGAAAAGCTTGGCGGATGAGATGCATGCTCATCAGGATGACTGAATGAGGGTGAGACATACTAGGTTGAATGATCAGACGATGAGGTGGTACGCAGGTTGAAATGGTAAAGAGAGGGAGAGATAAGGTTGGGCCTCTAGGCAGGGGAGGGATTTGTGTGGACCGATAATCCCTTGAATGAGAAACTTGTCCAAACATTCGATGTCATGTGCCTCAAAAAAACGTTGGCCTCTGATGGAAGGGGTCGCGCTGCTAGAGAAGCAACATAAAACTTTAAAGAGGCAGTATCATCAACGAAAATGGGCGGTAGGGACATGCTCGCTAGTGGAGCAAGTGGTGGTTGTAAGTAAAATGGGGCAAGTGTCTAGTAGTCGAAGGGGAAATGTTGGGGGTGCTGGTGGAGGTGTTGCTAAAGGGGGGAGTGTTAGGTGGGCAAGTCCAGATGTGATTATCTTCAAGAATGATCTGAACTTCTTGATCAATGATATGCTTTATCATCGGTACATCCAGTAGATGCATCATCTTGTCCATTTCCTCAACTAGCCATGACTTTTTAAACGATACGAACTACTATATTAGAAATATTTATATACAACTACCAATTGAATATTGAATATATACTAATGGTCCTAGATTTACTTGGTAATCAAACAAAAATTCAGGTAAGCTTTACGATTTTACAGTAGTTCACACAAAAAGCTTTCTAGCTTACCTTTTCTTTTAATTCGATGCTTGGATTGTGGATAAGTAAAATGTTCATATGCCTGTCTCTCTATGCCTGGTGATGATACATTAGTGCCTCCTATCGATGTTGTCCTCGCTCCCTCGCAAGAGTCATCGTGTTGTTCACAAGCCTCTTTGGATGAATGATTTTGTTTTGAACAATGTTCATACATCTGTTTTCACTCCTGCAGAGTCTACCCTCTCTGCTGGTACCCCTCCTACATTTCCTTTTGTTCACTCTTCTCACATTACTGATGATTACAAGAGTTTTTTGGTTGCTGTTTCAAGCATTAAGGAGCCTACTTGTTATGCTCAAGCTCAACATGATCCTATTTGGATTGAAGCAATGAATAAGGAGTTACAAGCTTTGGAGGAAAATGGTACTTGGAGTCTTACCGATTCTCCACGCCGATAAGAAGGCCATTGGTTCTAAGTGGGTTTACAAGGTTAAACTCAATCTCGATGGATCATTGGATAGATGTAAAGCTCGGTTGGTTGCAAAGGGTTTTCATCAAATTGAAGGTGTTGATTACATTGATTCTTTTTCTCCTGTCCAAAAATGTCACAGCTAGGATTGTTTTATCCTTCCTAACACGGTACGCTAGAGATTGGCCTTTACATCAATTGGATGTTAATAATGCATTCTTACATGGTTCTCTTGATGAAGATGTTTATATGAAACCTCCCGATGGTTACAATTTGGCTTCCCTCATCAAGTTTTTGCAAAATTCAGCGATCCTTGTATGGTTTAAAGCAAGCATCAAGACAATGGAACCATGAGTTTACTTCTAAACTTCAAGTTTTTGGTTTCATTCAATCTGTCCATGATCCTTGTTTGTTTACTTACAACATTGATGGACGCTTTTGGTATTGTTAGTATATGTTGATGATGTTCTTATTAACGGTACATCTCTTGGTTTGATTAAAAATGTCAAGGACTTCCTACACAAGTTGTTTACCATTAAAGATCTTGCCAAGCACGCTATTTCTTGGGCTTAGAATTGGTTCGCTTCTTCATCGGACTTCAAGTTTGTTCATCAACGCAAGTATGTTCTTGATGTTCTTACATCGATGCTTGTCTTACCATGGCTAAACCAAAGCAGCTTACTCCTCTTCCTCGTGGATCGTAAATTTGATGATGTTGATTCACCTTTGTTACTTGAGGCCGATAAGTATAGGAGAACTAATTGGTCGTCTTCTTTACTGGGCCAATTTCACTCGTCCCGACATTACTCATGCCACCTCCTCGTACGTTGAGTCGCTTTGTTCAAGCTCCTGACTTCTCTCCAAAGCATTGGTCCGGTGCTTTTCATGTTCTCGAGATATCTAAAGTAGTACTCCTTCTCGATTTGTTTTACCCCGTTCAATCGATCTTCCATTGTTGCATACGTGATTATGATTGGGGTCGCTTGTCCTCTTTCAAGGAAATCTCTTACTTGGTTATTGTGTATTCATGGGCTCCTCTTTAATCTCATGGAAAACTAAAAACGAGCTCAATGTTTCCAAGTCCTCTCAACGGAAATTTGAGTAATGAGTATGTCTTCCACAGCTTTGTGAATTGCTATGGATTTCTTATATACTTAAGGACTTAAGTATTCCTACTCCTCTTCCTATACCTCTTTGGTGTGATAACCAAACAAGTTAAGATCGTAATGTACACCTTCTATGTAATATAAGTAATCCAGATTTAGATTGAATAAAGCTTCTTCTTTGTTTGATTCAATGTTTACTTTGATGATCAATTGATCATCCGAGTTATATCATTGCAAATGGTTTGATTAGCCAGCAAAATTATAACAATATCACCAATATTAACAACAATAGCTTGATCAGGAAGCTCCTCTTGCATGGCATTTTGTTGTGTAAACGCAAGATCGACGTTCTCAACTATGTTGTGTTTATTAATAAACCTCAAATGAAGCCTGCAAATAGCTATTTGTTTCGCATACTTCTTGTGCTTGGGTATGAAAGAAAGTACAACTAGGTAGCCTGGATAGCTAATATGAATGGCTTGTACTTATAAAATCAGTGAGATCGATAAACATGGACGATATTTAAGAGCGGCGAACCTTTTTAACGACATTATGTTGGGTTTCAGGGATCATGCACAACGGAAGTTTTCGAAACCTTTTCGAACATCCCTGAACCAAGATCTAATTGATTCCATTAAATTGATGTGCCGATAAAAAAAATCATTCTTTAGCAAGAACAACTTCATGTCTGCCTTGTTTGGTGTTGATTGATTCCTTTAAGACGCTTAGCAAGAATAACTCCATGTCTGCCTTATTTGGTGTTGATTGATTCCTTTAGGACGGCGCGAGAGACGAACGTCCTCTATCAGAAATACACACACGAATGGACGATCACGATCTGGAGTGCTAGCCTCAAAAATCTTAGGGCAAAAATTCTCACAAAAATTATCTAGAAAAAATTTCTCACGCGAATTCACTCTCGAGAAAAATCACTTCATAAATGTTACCCTAATGTCTTATTTATAGTACACTAGGTCGAGTTGTAAACGAACTCCATCTCCTAGTCACACTCCAAATAGAGTCCTAGATAAAGTCAAACTCAAAAAAGGATAGAGTCATAGATAATCTACAATTACTAATCCAACAAGAGTTTTAATTTATCTAAAACTCAAATAAGAATTAAAGTCATACTATAATTCCAATTGGAGTCCTATTCAAAATAGGATTTACTAAGAGACAATTTCTACTCACACTAGAAATGTATGAGAATCTTGAATCCTAGTCAAACTAGGACATTTAACGAGAATCTTCAAAATGAATTTTATCAAATAAAATTCATTAACCCAGATAATATTAAATAGTGCAAATTCGTTCTTTGTGTGCGACCCAATAGGTTCATACAACGTTAGCAGTGATCTAAAACCATTTTGGTACACAAGTCATAAGCGGTCTCTAGCAAGGCATTATGACTACACAAGTAGCATGAAGATCAATAAATCGATACAACCTAATAGACAGTGTATATCATATCTCTTTGTCACGCGATATCTTTTGATTGAACATAAGACATGGAATGTCACCCTTATATCTCAATCTACTAGTCTCAATCTCTGAGTAGACTAAAATTCTCAAGTGACATTAATCGAATCAATTCACAAGACATGGCCATTTATCAGTCTAACATATCGAGGGGCCCAATATATATCTTTCTCTAAAAGAGAGGGAAAAATTCCATCTCGATCACACAACATCCACGCATTAGTCAAACAATGACCGATCACAATCTTTATAATCATCCGGTTAAAGATATTGGGTGATTTTATCAAATCATTGTGTTTTTAATGTTGGAGTTCTAGTGATCTCAAGTCAAAGGACTAAATGATATAACTCTCATGAGAATCACTTATGACACTGACCATGTAATGTTCTCATAGCGGGTCAGTCTAGCATATGTTCCTAACAAATACACATTATCTTGATCTGTATCCATATACGCATAATCATCACATGATTATCAAACAAGACTCATGCTAGTCTTAATTTATTATTGTTCCTACAATAATAACTGACTAGGGACATTTAGAATAATACAATAACTATCCATGGATACTATTATAAAAGAAACATGCATCTACTTGTAATAGTTAAACAACGTTTACAGAATTGGCCTAAGGCACAAACCCCAACATCTCCCACTTGCACTAAGTCCAATCCTACACGTATCCAATACTGAGTAACCCTAATGCATTCTTAGTGGAAGAAGATTGTTTATGTATCTGCTACATTGTTTGCTATTGATGCTATGCAAATCTTTACGTTCTCTCTTTTATAAAACAAAAATGCTCAAGTGATTGTTTAGATCTATAGTGTTATTTAGGTTCCATAACCTAAATTTGTCCATTGGTTTTACAATAAAAGCCTACATTATTTCCAACATTTGTAACCATACCTTATTCAATCATGAACCTTACGATCTAAACATTTTCTTTGGCTGCATGAAATGCAGCTAAAAACTCAGTTTATGTTATAAGACTTGTTATAGTGAGTTTAGAACATTTCCAACTCATTCCTACGAAGTTAACATATATCCATATTGCGATCATTAATCATTTATGTTATTGAAAGTTTGCATCGTGTAACTATTTACAAGACTCATATCTTTCAAACCTCTACAAATCTAATAACATCTCTCAAGTGCTTCAAGTACTTAAGAATGTTATTAATAAATATCCAAAGACCCTCACCGTAGAATCTATGAGATATATGTATGTTTTGCCCAAAGCATATGACATATCGAGTTGAATGCAAAGTATAACATATGTGATGATTCTCATAGCTAATGCGTAAGAAATCATATTCACATTGTCTCGCTCATCAATTGTCTTAAAACTTTAAGTCTTGCAGAGACTTATGTTATAAGACATAAGTACAAATTCTTTTAAGAATATCGTACACTGAAACTATTTCAGTTATATGTCTATATAATCACTCTTATTTAAAGCAATTAGCCTCTTAGATCTATCTCAACATATCTATATCACAAGGATATAGGCCTAATTAGCTAAGAATCTCATTGAGAAACCTTCCTTAACCAAGACTTTACATTCTGTAGGGTTAAGACGTCATTTCCAATGAATAATATCATTAACATATAGATTCGAAAGATAATTGCGCTCCTACCAACCTTTATGTATACACAAGGTTTATCTTTGATTCAATGAATGTAATTCATTAATTATTTCATCAAAACAAAGATCCCAACTCGATAAGCTTACTATGATCCATAAATGGATCCTTTATGCTCGCATGCCTTTCTCAAATTCTCAAAATAATAAAAAAAGACTCTTAAGTTGTATCATACACATCTGTAAGGAACATAGAGCAATGCTATTTTTGACATCTATTTGTCATATCTTATAGTCAAACTATGAAATAATGACAATAGAATTCTAGAACTTGAGCTTAGCTACCAGTGAAAATCTTATCATAATCAACACCTTGATTTAGATTGAAATTTTCGATAAGCCGTACTTTTAAGTATGCATCTTTTCTTTTTCATGTCACTTTAACTCATTTACATCCAATGGTCATACCATCTTCAGGTAAATAATTCAAGTTCAAACTTGGTTAAAATATATGAATTAAAATTCAGAGTTAATAACACTTAGTTTCTTCGTTCAATCTAGACGAGACATGTCTCTTTATAAGCAGTGATTCATTCTGATCCAGTATCAAAAATACATCACAACTATCAATAATAAAAAATTTCAAATTTCTCTGGGCAATTTCTAATTATTCTAGATTTTCAAGAGATATATGTTACTTGTGTATACTCAACTAGTTCAAAACTTTATTGATCTTCCTAAAGTGGTTCGGTTCTCATTTGTGGCACTTGAATATTTCAAGATTTATTTTATTCCCAATGGTGTCTTTATAATAAACTCTTTACTTAGAAAGACATTATTTTGAGCAACAAACAATTTGTTCTCAATTGTATAAAAATAGTATCATAGCGTTCGACCACAATTTGACACAAAAGATTTAGGCATCAAAATTTATGTGACTTAACGTCTTACGCAAGTCTCGTCGCCTCAAATCTCAAGAAAAGATGTCTTTTTATTCCATATCATATATGAAGTTTTATCAACCACTTTAACGAAAATGAGGTTTTGTGCGAGTGCCTTTGTTTTTAAAGTATAGCCTCAATAAGACATAATAGAAAAGTTTGTGTGACACATCATAAATCAAATTATATCCTATGTAGTTTGATTTATCCTCTTAAAACATCATTTCTCAAATGACATTCCTAGTGGAGTTAATTGCAAGACAATCTCACAATTTCAAAGATGATCACTTAAACTCTTGGCTCAAATATTATCCACCTTGATCTCATCAAAGTATGTTAATAGTTTGTCAAGTTATCTTTTTTATACTCGTTTTGAAATGTTCGTAAAAATTTAAAATTATGTCTTCCTGATAGGATTTGTAATTCATTATAAAATGAATAATTTAATTCTATGAAAAAACAAAATTCGTTCTTTGAGGCTTTCTTTAGAACTTGGCAAAGTCTAGCTCACAACTAAAGTTTTTGTGTCCGACACAAGCACCTTTTGTAGCTTTTACCTTCCCTTTATCTTTCTTTATTAAATTCCTTTAAGTTACGAACCATCAAATATTTATATAAGGCCCCTTTTTATTATTTTATCTTTACAATTTTAAACATCATATGCAATTGTAAATAGTGTCCTCCATGTCTTTCAAATTATGTAGTTTAAAAATATTTTGATGAATTATAGATCAAATCTACTGCAAACTTTTGGCACTTGAAGATTCAAGCCTTTTAAGATAATTAATATAGTTCTTTCATGTTCCAAACATAAAGACATATTAATAGGTTCTCAACCATTTTACAAGAATATAGGAATTTTACAATCTTATGCCCTTCCCGTGTGACGCAGCGGAGATCTTCTAAACCAGTTGAACGAATCCACGAACAACTCGATCTAGGTCAGAACTTAAGCCAAAGTTCAAAAATTCTTTTATTTCAACCAAAACTACGAATTACACCAAATAGATCGCTTAAATAGCGAAACCCTAAAATTGCCAAAAATAGTAAAAAGTCTAAAAAGCCCTAAACCGAAAACTAGACGAAAAATAGAAACAAACGCCGCAAACGGCAATAAAAACGGAAATTCCTAATGAAAGTTATAAGCGAAACAAAAGTTTCCAAAAATAGCAAAATTGCGCTTCGAGGGCGAAACGATGGAATTTGGCCGAAAAACGTCGTAGTCACAAAGAAAGTCGTGAGTTGTGATCTCCACGTCGTTTCCAATAAACCCATACCCCTGGATCGTTGCGAGTCATATCTTTTCCTATTTTTCCAAGAATTTGCAACTAATTCTTGGACTTCATCATTATCCTATCAAGATTCATTATCCTATCAAGAATTTGCAAGCTAATTCTTGACTTCATCATTCTCCCCAGTGGTGGACACAATTCGCCCTCGAATTGTCATCATCGACGTATCCCCATACTCGGGAACAAGATGCTTGACATTAATTTTCACACTGATCAATCCTTGTACTTGTCACAGACCTTCTTCATGAGTTAACTTTGATAAATTGGTGAATCTCTTGCACCCACGAACAAAGTCTTCTCATTTGCCATCGTATATTAGATTCCTTCTTGTTACCATGCCTTGATTCGGTTTGAATTGCGGCAAACAAAATCTCCTCTCGAATTTGTAATGGCAAAGATACGCTGCTTTCAAGGATCGCTCTAGCAGTGTCAACCTCACTCGCGAGCCACTTTCTTTGGCACCCTCACCAAAGAACCTCACCTGCGGATTGTAAGAGACTCGCTTTGCCAAGCAAAATATCAAGAGACTCTCTAGTTCCGTGGCCCTTCTCAAGCGTGGCGCATCCCCAATAAAGCCTTCGTTGTCACCGCCGCACGGCGGCCACCGGATCCACTCCAAGATATCATCTATGAAGTTATCGTCATCCATAGTCCTAACACCTTCTTGGTCATCCTCGAAATCCGCCCGCAACCGTATCCCGTAACTCCTTCATCTCGCGATCGCGGCCAGATAAATCGCCGACAAGCTCCCACCCTTCGAGCTCATCTTCCTCCCTTATCAAACTTCTTATCCCCTTCAATTTCTTCTCTTTCTTTCTAAACCCATCTTCCTTCGACCCTTCCGCTTCTGCGACGATGGCGGCTCGCTCGCAAACTCATCTCTCATGAACGCTGGTTTTTCATCTTCAATCCCAAAATCAGGCGTCCTCTCTCTCGTCCCCACTCTTCTTCACCAATCTCTTCCTCGGCGTCGCCTTCGAACCCGAATCATCGAACTCGTGAACCGGCGTCTCGAACAATCACATCATGTTGGCGTCCTTGCTCCGAACCGTGCCCTCCTCTCCGCCTCTCTCGGTGAAAGACTCTTTGTTGCACGCCGCCACGGCATAATACTTCCCCGTCGCTCCCCGTAACGCGAGGGCCTAAAACCACTCTCCTCTTCTCGCGTTCCTCTTCCCGCACGACGAGACGACGCGAACCCCCGATCGGACTCCTCCGAAGATAACGGTAACCACCCCGCTTACTATGACCCGAGGTCTCGCGCAAGTCATCTCGAACCCCAACGCACGAACTCTCTCGATCCGTGATGGGAGTCCCTCCATCTCCTCGCAACCTACGAATCCGTCCTCTCGAATGGGAGGATACGATCCATATGCCGATCCAACAACTGATCGATTTTGGCGTTAATTGTTCTACCACCGCGACCATGCGTTGGTCAATTAATGGGCCAATTTGTCGATTCGCATTGTTACGATCATACACCTCCTCGATACGCTTCGGTTCCTCTTCTACGGCATGATTTCTCCAATCACGCCGAAGAGGCTCGATACCAACCGACGCAATGAGATCTTCTAAACCAGCTTGAACGAATCCACGAACAACTCGATCTAGGTCGAACTTAAGCCAAAGTTCAAAAATTCTTTTATTTCAACCAAAACTACGAATTACACCAAATAGATCGCTTAAATAGCGAAACCCTAAAATTGCCAAAAATAGTAAAAAGTCTAAAAAGCCCTAAACCGAAAACTAGACGAAAAATAGAAACAAACGCCGCAAACGGCAATAAAAACGGAAATTCCTAATGAAAGTTATAAGCGAAACAAAAGTTTCCAAAAATAGCAAAATTGCCGCTTTCGAGGGCGAAACGATGGAATTTGGCCGAAAAATCGTCGTAGTCACAAGCAAAGTCGTGAGTTGTGATCTCCACGTCGTTTCCAATAAACTCATACCCCCTGATCGCTAAGCGAGTCATATCTTTTCCTATTTTTCCAAGAATTTGCAACTAATTCTTGGACTTCATCATTATCCTATCAAGATTCATTATCCTATCAAGAATTTGCAAGCTAATTCTTGGACTTCATCACCGTGTGACTTACTGTTGGAACATTTCCTTCAGTGTCACTGTTATGTCATTAGTTTTCACGGCCCGAATCTTTCCTAAAGTCCAGTTTTATATTTGCTAACATGACATATAATCCTTGTACTAATAGATGGTAGTTGAAAAGAATCATAAATCTAAGACATACACCCTTATTTTATGGTTGATAACATTTATCAATTTTCTAATCAAAACAGGGAAATTAGTTTTAGAAATTATTTTATCCTTCTCAAGGATTGATTGCAGTTGCTATGAATTAGTGCTACTAGGAGTTTAACATCTACACTTAGAAGATTATGCAGAATAATTTATTAGTGAGTAATTAAACTCCCACTAAATCAATAAAAATCGTAAATATTAATTTAGTGGTCTAAGATCCATATTTCACTTATTTTTAAGACAACTAAGGCGTGACACTCAAAATCAAGTTATTTAGGTAGGTAACCATTACGAATTGCATCATATGCAGCTCTTAGGTACTTTATGAGACCCAGACATCATATGTCACAACATGTTACGTATCATTTTTGCCTGAAGCCCCAAACCGTTTTGATAGCTTTATTAAGTCAAACCAATTTAAAGCATCCAAGTAACCGTTACCCAGCTTGCCTCACTAAGATAACACAATACACCCTGCATAGGCAGACCCATATTTACACGCACTATCATCAAGGGTGTACAACGATAGTGATGGATGGAAGGAACGATGGGCCAAAAAGCTTGGCGGATGAGATGCATGCTCATCAGGATGACTGAATGTGGGTGAGACATACTAGATTGAATTATCAGAGGTGAGGTGGTACGCAGGTTGAAATGGTAATGGGAGGGAGAGATATGGTTGGGCCTCTAGGCAGGGGAGGGATTTGTGTGGACTAATCCATTGAATGAGAAACTTGTCAAAACATTTAATGCCATGTGCCTCAAAAACACGTTGGCCTTTGATGGAAAGGGTCGCGCTGCTAGAGAAGCAACATACAACTTTAAAGAGGCAGTATGATCAACAAAAATGGACGGTAAGGACATGCTCTCTAGTGGAGCAAATGGTGGTTGTAAGTAAGATGGGGCAAGTGTCTAGTGGTTGAAGGGGACCTGCTGGGGGTGCTGCTGGGGGTGTTGCGAAAGGGGGAGGGTTAGGTGGGCAAGTCCAGATGTGATCGTCTTCAAGAATGATCTGAACTGCTTGATCAATGATATGCTTTATCATCGGTACATCCAGCAGATCCATCATCTTGTCCATTTCCTCAACTAGCCATGACCTTTTAAACGATACGAGACTACTATATTAGAAATATTTATATACAACCTTCTCAAATGAATATAATCAAACAATTAAATAGCAAAGTCGTAAAAGTTCCATTTTTTTACCGAGTTAAGTTATATCATTGCAAATGGTTTGATTAGTCATCACTGGTCTGGCTATTAGATGAAGATTTAAAGTCATTATTGTATTCGTCTCCTTTATCATGTATGACATTTGTGTGCCACTAGGATTAGCCAGCAAAATTATAACAATATCACCAATATTAACAACAATAGCTTGATCAGGAAGCTCCTCTTGCATGGCATTTTGTTGTGTAAACGCAAGATCGACGTTCTCAACTATGTTGTGTTTATTAATAAACCTCAAATGAAGCCTGCAAATAGCTATTTGTTTCGCATACTTCTTGTGCTTGGGTATGAAAGAAAGTACACCTAGGTAGCCTGGATAGCTAATATGAATGGCTTGTACTTATAAAATCAGTGAGATCGATAAACATGGACGATATTTAAGAGCGGCGAACCTTTTTACCGACATTATGTTGGGTTTCGGGGATCATGCACAGCGGAAGTTTTCGTCTCCTATTATATGAAGATTTAAAGTCATCATTGTCTTCGTCTCCTTTATCATGAATGACATTTTTGTACCACTAGGATTAACCACTAAAAATTGTAACATTATCACCAATATTAACAACAATAGCTTGATCAAGAAGCTCCTCTTGCATGGCATTTTGTTGGGTAAACGCACGATCGACGTTCTCAACTATGTTGTGTTTATCAATAAACCTCCAATGAAGCCTACAAATAGATATTTGTTTTGCGTGCTTCTTGTACTTGGGTATGAAAGAAAGTACACCTAGGTAGCCTAGATAGCTAATATGAATGGCTCGTACTTATAAAATTAGCGAGATTGATGAACATGGACGATATTTAAGAGCGGTGAACCTTTTTACCGACATTATGTTGGGTTTCGGGGATCATGCACAGCGGAAGTTTTCGAAACCTATTCGAGCATCCCCGAACCAAGATCCAATTGATTATGTTAAATTGATGTGCTAATAAAAAAAAATCATACCTTAGCAAGATTTGCGAGAGACGAATGTCCTCTATCAGAAATCAACGCACGAAAGGACGATCATGATCTGGAGTGCTAGCCCCTAAAATCCTAGGACAAAAATTCTCACAAAAATTCTCCAAAAAAAATATCTCTTGGGAATTCACTCTCGAGAAAAATCACTTCACAACTGTGACCCTAATGTTTTTTTATAGTACACTAGGTCGAGTTGTAAAAGAACTCCATCTCCTAATCACACTCCAAATAGAGTCCTAGATAAAGTCCAACTCTAAAAAGGATAGATTCATAGATAATCTACAATTACTAATCCAACAAGAGTTTTTATTTATCTAAAACACAAATAACAATTAAAGTCATACTATAATTCCAATTGGTGTCCTATTCAAAATAGGTTTTACTAAGAGACAAAATTTGTAGTCACACTAGAAATGTATGAGAATCTTGAATCCTAGTCAAACTATGACATTTAATGAGAATCTTTAAAATGAATTTTATCAAATAAAACTCATTAACCCAGACAATATTAAATCGCACAAATCTGTTCTTTGTGTGCGACCCAATAGGTTAATACAACGTTGGCAGTGAACTAAAACCATTTTGGTACATAAGTCATAAGTGGTCTCTATCAAGGCATTATGACTACCCAAGTAGCATGAAGATCAATAAATCGATACAACCTAATAGACAGTGTATATCATATCCCTTTGTCACGCGATATCTTTTGTTTGAATATAAGACATGAAATGTCACCCTTATATTTCAATCTACTAGTCCCGATCTCTAAGTAGACTGAAATTGTCAAGTGACATTGATCCAATCAATTTACTAGAAATGGCCATTTATCAATCTAACATATCAAGGGGCCCAATAGATATTCTCTTTAAAAGGGAGGGACAAATTCCATCTTGATCACACAACATCCACACATTTTTTGAACAATGACTAATCACAATCTTTATAATCATCCGTTTAAAGACAATGGTTGATTGTACCAAATCATTGTGCTCCTAATGTTGGAGTCTCTGTTAATCTCAAGTTAAATGACTAAATGATATAACTCTCATGAGAATCACTTATGACACTGACCATGTAGTGTTCTCATAGCAGGTCAGTCCAACATTTATTCCCTACAGACACCCATTATTTTGATCCGTATCCATATACGCATAATAATCACATGAGTATCAATCAAGACTCATACTAGTCTTAATTTATTATTGTTCCCACAATAATAACTGATTAGGGACATTTAAAATAATACAATAATTATCCATGGATACTATTATAAAATAAACATGCATCTACTTATAATAGTTAAACAACGTTTACAGAATATGCCTAGGGCACATACCCCAACACATTATGCATTGGGTCTGACCATTCACACACAACAAATTAAGTAAGGACCCAACATATTTTGCTTGTATCTTTTTATGTAGTTCAGTGTAGAAGTCATTATTACATTTTGAATCATTGGTGCCCTTAACATACACCCCGCTACTATGTGTTAACTTATAGCCATTTACAAAGTATGCATGGTAAACGGTGCAAACTAAGTGGGTTGTAAGAAAGGTTTATATGTGTTTCATCTTCGATATCTTCTTCTACCAACTTAAGAAGTTATAAGACGATTTACATTTTCAATAAAATCTCCAATCAAATGAATTGTGCTAATATGATATTTGGGGATGACATACGTATTTTTGGAACTAATTGGGGAATTGCTTCTCAAGTTGTTCATCTATAGCAATCTATGATATTCGATTAATTGGCATGCAATTCTAAAATGAACATCCTAACATTGAAAAAAAATCATTGATCAACAAAAATCTAATAATGCTTATTAAAGTATTGATACAAAAGTTGTCAATTGACACGTCTTTATTGCATACCTCATGAGATGGTCGACTTCAGGACAATTAATGACACATATGTTTGTGTATCGTTGCACTCGACTTCCATGAGATACCACCTCTTTCCTTTCCCAAATGCACGACATAGGCGTATGAAAATCGAGAAGTTCCCATTGAAATTCTTAGTGAGGCCAACTCCACAATCTTAACTTCGGGGCACACGATTGTGCAAAGTGCATATGTGGTCCTTGAAATAATAGAAACAATAAGCTGTTGCCTTTTCCACTAAATATGCATTACATATTTAGCCCTCAACCTTTGCCTAATTCTAACTTGTTTCTCAAATGTTTCAGATACCTACATTCATTGGGTTAAACTAATTATATATTTATTTTCAACTAATTTTAATTCCTACAACAAAGATGAAAAGATGTAATTATAATTGATTACCTCTTTAAAAGGTACATCAAACGAAATTGCATTGGGCCTGCAAGGGTAGCCTCAGATGCCAGATTAATAGGGAGATGCACCATGGAGTCAAAAAAACTTGGCGTGAATATTTTTTCTAACTTGCACAATATCTTAGGTACGTTTTCATACAAAACAATCATGCACTCAATATGTACACTGCGAGCAGTTAAATTTCAAAGGAAAGTTAATTCACTGATTGCTATCAATATATTTTCTTCTAAAAGCTCCCAAAAAGCAATCGACACTAACCATCGCATAAAGATGTAGCAGTCGTGGATTTTCATCCTAAACATCTCCAACTTTTTGAAATCTATGCAACGATCGATGTTTGACGCATAACTGTCAGGGAAGCTTAATTTCTTTATCTAGTCATACAATCTAGTCATACAAACCTTGTTTTCTTCGCTTTTGAAGTGCGTATCTTGCCTTTGGGTATTTCTTATGAACTACATCGTAAAAAAGCTTACGTCAATAATAATCTCCTCTATGTCTTTTCTAGACCTTGAGTTATCATTGGTGTTTCGAAGCACACTCATGATTGTATCGAAAATGTTATCGAAAACATTTTTAATTTTTTTGGTTTACGTCTAGATTTTGTATGACAAGGTTAATCTTCTAATACGATAAGTCCCACAATATGCTCATTTTTTCATCCACTTGTCTTTAACACTTCGACATTTTTAACATCCGCTCCCATTTTAGTAACCATCATGAACCCTAAAGCCTTAATTTCATGAAGAACATCTTCAGCTAATTTTCATGGGCGCTGGTTTATCTCATACTGTTCTACCTCCATGAAAACTAAATATGACATCCCTCTTATTAGTAAATCGCGGTAAGAAACATCGGTTTAAATTAAACTAGGACGTTTTCCTATTGTAATTCAATTGAAAGCGTCAATATCATCGATACAATAAAGGGAAGTTGTCCTATTATGCGTGCTTCATCCTAACAACATGTTATATGTTGAGAAGTCGTTGACAGTCCATATAAGTGCAGCCTGCTTTCAATAGTTTGGTTTAGTCGATATATTGTAGTTAGGTACTCTAAAATACCACAAATCTTGTAACTCTTTCCCTAAAGGTTGGAGAAACACATAAATTCTTTGTAGCGGATTCTTTGATCATGGCATTATTACTGTTAAAAACATCACGTATTTCTTCATGCATAATGATTGAGGAAAGTTGTATGGTGTTTAAATTATAGGCCACGATAGGTACGGTCTGCCGAACATTTTGAAATATTGGAACCCATCCGTACATAACCCATGGCGAACGTTACGAATCTCAGAGCTAAACTTAAGGTTCACTTCATTTAAATGGTTCCATGTAACATAATTGGAGCAATTGTGCATTACTCCATCCTTTCTAACATGCTCTGTGTACCAACGCATGATTTTTGCTGTAGCCTCAAATGCAAACAAACGATGTAACCGAGTCGCCATGGGAAAGTACATCATTATCTTTCGAGGATGCATCTTGATAGTACTTGTGTTGGATGGAGAATCATTTCTTCACCGTTAATTAAAATATCTAGGTTCTCTACAAAACTTACAAGTCATAAGCTCAAATTCGGACTCCCAGTAAAGCATTGACAATTGCGTAGAATAATTGATTCGCTTTACATAATAGCCTAACCCATACGTTAAATGTTTGAAGCTATAAAAACTATCTAACAAACAATTGTCTTCAAGCACCATGTCTTTACAAAGTTGCAGAATTTCGCCGTATCCTTGCACAAAGATATGATGATTCACCTAAGTTGTCAACAAAAGCGTCATTGCTTTGAGAGTTTCGTCATCTTGCCACACCCCTGCCATAACTGCTCATTCACAAAGCATCAATCATATCGAATAACTTTTAGGATTCAAGATTCGGTTCCTCTTCACATTTCCAATCAAAACTCGGCCCCTCGTGGTCTTGTACCATATATTGATATGACGTTAAATAATCGTCGAACGAATCATCATCTGGGTCGTCCACATCATCTAGGAGTTCTTCCACCGCATGTTCAGTCGAACGATAATATCCGAGAATAAGTACTTCACTCACTAGATGAAATTCTACTGTATCTACATTGTGGAATGCTGAATCACGACATTTCGTGAGAGCGCATGAACACTGAATCTTCCCTTCCATGTGGAAAGTGATGCGATGGAGCCTATCAAACTATATGAACTTCTTCATGCTAGTCCTAAATTCCAATCCAATATAACTGCCTTCAAGGTGGTTGTACATTCTTTCTTGAGATAAAGGCATCTCCTAAAGCCTATGTAACCCTAAAAAAGGATAAATATTATATATATAAAAGAGGCAGTGAATTGTAACCATAACTAGCTAATTGGTTGCATGTGTACATTCCTTAATAGTCAAGTTGGTTCTATGTACATTATGCAAACAGGTATATCGCGTTTATCACATTTGCACGTGCCTTTAGTCAAATTGTGACATGTGTTTAAAAAGCGTTGCTCTCTTTTAATCAATTATTTTGTTTCAAATAATATTATATTCGATTATTGCGTATAATATATATTGCATACGACTAATAAGACTTATATCAAATATTTTTCGTAATTTCTTAGTTATGAGTGTTCCTTGAAGTTTTGAAGTAATATATTAGTATAATTTTTAATACATAGTATAATTTCAATATATGGTATAATTGTTTATCTCTATGTGGTTAAGATGATTAAAACTAAAATCTTAGATTATAAAGAAGAAATTTATCTCTATATACAGAATAATTTCTTGACTAGTACTTTCTCTTATAAATTTTTTTTTATGATCAAGTTTTGAAGTAATATATTATAATTAGTTCTCTTTTAAATTTTTAATTATATTAATAATTTTCTTAGCTCTATCTAGTACAACTAAGGCTTCTATCAAATATTGCACACATAACTTTTTTAAAAAATATATTTAAACTATTTATATCTCTACTATAAAGCCAAAGCTTATATCGAATTTTTTTATTAGTTTTATAAATATCTTTACATTATTTTTCTCTCTATACTAACGTTAGGTTTCTATTAATAAGCATTAATTACATTCACGAGCGCTCACGCACACACACGCACAAACAAATATTATATATTAGTGCTTTATTTTTGTTTTATTCAGATTTTTTAAAATTGTATGTTGTATTTTTCTAATTCACCTAATTATATAGTTAAATTATTTACAAAATATTTAACTACTTAATTTAATGTGTAGATGTTATATATGTAATTATTTTAAAATTTTCATCATTAATTTTCAACAAAATATAGAAATTTATTTATTTTTATCTTCCAATAAACATATGTATGTAAATACTCTAGAATAGGAAGTTAATCATAAACATACATGATATCCATGTATAAAAATATGTACAAACTAAATAATTGCCAATTAACTTAAAGAAACATTTTTTTTTTGGGGCAACAAAGAACTTAAAGCAATATTTATTTCACACAAAATACTACATTGGACACATTACACTAATTCTTAGCAACAATTATTAATTTAAAAATAGTAAACAAAAATTATTAACTATTTTTTATTAAAAAAAAATTAACTTTTTTTTGTCCAAAACAGAATTAACTTACTTATTGAATAATATTTCATTAACAACTATGTTCATAAAGAAAATAACAATTATAAAAAATAATGTTAAGAAATGTTTTTTTGGAAAAAAATAATATTTTTTTAATAAAAATAGTTTAGTTTTTTTTTTCTTACATATAAATCAATAATTTTTTAAATATTGATTTTTATAATAAAAAAACTTTCAAAGAAATTTTAAAAAAGCTTAACCAAAATAAACATAAATGTGAATAAACTTATTGTGAGTTACCGTTGGTGGGCGAGAGGGCGGAACCAGAGCGGCAACAACTAGTGATGATGGCGGACTAGCAGAGGGTGGTGCTACTATTGGGGCATCTGCCCTAAGTCAATCTACAAACATTATTTATCTTTTAGTTTTAGTTAATAAAATTGAGGTTTTAATTTTTTTGTTTTATTAAAAATGATTGCATGTTTACTTTATAGTAAAATCGATAGGTATTTGTTGAAATATCCTAAATGTCCATAATCGATCATTATACTAGGAACTATAACGATTTAAGGCTAGTGTGAATCTTGCTTGATGCTCATGGTATCATCATGCGTATAGGGATATGAATCGAGATCATAAGTACTTATTATGGGAACAAGGTACTGAACCGACCTGCAATGAGAACGCCACATGGATTAAGTCATAGGTGTTACTCATGATAAGTATATCATTAGTCCTTCGACTTGAGATTACCATATACTTCAATATTAGGAACATTGTAATTTGACACAATCAAATGTTTTCTTTAACCGAATGATTATAAATATTATGATTAGTTACCACATGAATAATATGTGAAGGTGTGTAATCAAGGTAGAATTTATTCCTCTCATATAGAGAGAGATGTCAGTGGATCCCTCGATATGTTAGACTGTTAAATGGCCAAGTCAAAGTGAATTGATAATATCATTTTCATTTGGATGTTTTCAATCTACCTACAGATCGAGACTAGTAGGATTGAACACTCAGGGTGACTTTCCATGCCTAATGTTTAATCAAATGATATCGCACGACAAAAGAATATGATATATATTATTCATTAGGTTTTATAGATTCAAATATTTATGCTACTTAGGTACTCATAATGCGTTGCTAGGGACAGCTTAAGACATGTGTACCAAAATAGTTTTGGTCCACTTCCAATGTCGCATGAACCTATTAGGTCGCACATAAAGAATAGTTTCGCGTAATTTCAATATTTCCAGAGTAATGAAATTTATATGATAAGACTCATGACATAAAAGCTCTTATAATTTGTTATATAATAACTTGTAATAGGGGCGTATATGTAATTTACTTAAACTGCCTAAATACAATAGTTGTAATATAAATAAGATTTTAACTGAGGGCTTATCTACACATATAAATAGAGGTGGAAAACCTAAAACGAAATAAGATTTTTCATTTTTACAAATTTTGAGTTCATTGAATTTTGAGAGAGAAAGAAAAATATTTTCTATCTCTCTTGGGGCTAGCACTCCAAATTTTGGTCATTGTTTGTATGTGGATTTCCAATAGCGGATGCGTGCTTGAACATCTTCGAGATCGAACA
This sequence comes from Stephania cephalantha, assembly GCA_039657325.1. NCBI lineage: Eukaryota > Viridiplantae > Streptophyta > Magnoliopsida > Ranunculales > Menispermaceae > Stephania > Stephania cephalantha. Next base: position 20,053,922 of record CM077576.1, read on the forward strand.
ATCAGAGAAGGAAATCACGGATAAAGGTATGGTTTACTTTTGTAGATCTAGTTTAGTGGAACTTATTTACGATCCTATTGGAGTTTTTTTAAAAATTTTTTGAATTTTTCGCTGCATATAAACCCTAAAACCCAATAGTGGTATCAGAGTCATAGGCTTGATTCTATTAAATGTTTTCATATTTTCTCTGATGTATAAATAATATGTGTGAAAAAATGATCTTGATTAATGTATATATGATCTACATATAGGTTATGTTATAATTGTTATCAAGAATTGGTTTTAAAGCATGTTTTTAATTCATTTATATTGATACGTATGCATGTTTTGATTCAATGATAATATTTAGGTTTAGAATATTTCGATTAACATATGTTTTTTTAATATTGAACGATGCAAATTTTGTATGTTCATTGTAGAAGTCATGTTTAGGTTAATGTGATTTTGGTGTTGAATACATATTTCATTTTTGTTCAATAATTATGTATGTCTCCATGATAGAAATCATGATTAGGTTAATATGATTAATTTAATATGATTCTGGGGTTGATTGCATGATTTATATTTCGTTTCTTGATTCAATTGCTTGTTTTGTATGAATAAGAATCGAAAGTGATTTTGATCATGTATCTCATTGTGATTATCTGTTAGTATATTCCTATTATACAGGAAATAAACTTGTAATCAGATAAGAATTGCAAATCCTATAAAATATGTGAGATATAGAACAAATTCATATTGGATAAGGATTCAAAGTATCTTAAATTCTATTTGGATTAGGATAAGATATAAAGTTAGAGGTGGGCCCGAGTTAATTAAAAATGTTTTAATTAATATTTTTCAAAATTAAAATATGGGGCGGTTTTGGTTAATAGGATTGACTAAAATAATGAGAAGTTTTAGTCGATTTTCAAGTTCAGAACTTGAATTCGCTGACCAACCAGAGCGACTGCCACTAAATGTTCGTAGCGCAAGGAAATTTGTGTAATAGTAAATATAGATAAAACTTTCTAACTTGTTTAGTGATTGTTAATGTATTGTAATATATGATATTTATCTTTAAATTATGATAATTAAAAAAAATCCATATTCCAAATTTTAAGTCAAGTGCCAACCATTCTGAAACACTTGTCAAGGCTTCGATCACATCAATATGGGTCTGCCTCCGCAGAGTGTATTATGTTATCTTTGTGAGGCAAGTTGAGTAACGGTTACTCTATTCTTTTAAATGGTTGGACTTGATAAAACTATGAAAACGATTTTGGGCATTAGGCACAATATGGGATAAAACATGTTAAGACATAAGATGTAATAATCTCATAAAACAACTAAAAGTAACATATGATGTAATTAGTAAGTGGTACCTACCTAAATAACCTAATTTAAAGTGTTATGCCTTAGCTATATTGGAATTATGTGAAACATAGATTTTAGTCCCTTAAATTAAAATAATGTTTTTTGGAGGGTTGTTAATTTAGCAAGAGTCTATTCATGTATGCTAAAATAAACTTTTGCATGATCTTTATTGTAGATTCATGGCCTCTTCAAATCACACTAAACCTTTGTCACTGTGATCCATTGTTTAGAAGGATAAGTTGTTTGGGACCAACTCTTTTGACTGTTTCAGAAACTTAAGAATTTTTCTTAAGCATGAACGCATGTTGTATGCCCTTGATGAACCTATACTTAAGGAACCACCAGCCAATGCTTTAAGAGCTATGAATGATGCACATACTAAGCATGTCAACTACTCTACTGATGCTACATGTAATATGTTGGCAATCATGGTTCTTGAACTTCGTAAGGACATGGAACACATGAAAGCTTACGACATGGCTACGATGGTGAAGAAAATGTTCCAATAGCAGGCTAGGAAATAAAGGTTTGAGACAGTCAAGAACTCTCATTCTTGCAAAATGGCTAAGGGTGTGTCAGTTAGTCCTCATTTTCTAAAAATGAAGAGCAATATTGACCATCTTAACAGACTTAGATTTCCCATAAGCTAAGAGTTAGCTACGGATTTGATCGTAAATTCATTTCCTGATAGTTTTTAACAATTTATGATGAACTATAACATAAATAATATGGAGATGTCTATCTCAAAATTGCATTTGATGCTTAAAACTATTACGCAGAATGTCAAGAAACCTATTGTTAATGTGTTGATGGTTCAGAAAGGAAAGGCTATGAAGAAGAAGGCTAAAGCTAAGGCTAAATTCGACAAGACTGTTGTAACTATCACAAAACCTGTGAAACAAGTCAAGCCTAAGGCAGCTTTTACTTCACGGTCTCAAAAGGAAAAGGAAAAAGAAGGAAATTGTTATTTCTGCCATGCCCCTGGGTATTGGTTCAGAAATTGCAAGCTCTATCTCGAAGATCTAGAGAAAAAGAAAAGTAGCGTGATTACTGCTTCAAGTATTTATGTTATAAAAATTAACTTGTCTACTAGTGACTCTTGGGTATTGGATATCGGATGTGGGTCTCACATTTGTATTAATGTGCAGGGCCTTACTAAAAGTAAAAAGCTAAAGAAATGAGAAATCATCCTACTAGTTAAAAATAGTGCAAAGGTTGCTGCATTGGTTGTAGGATGTTATGATTTAATTTTACCTAGTGGATTTGTTTTAGTTTTACATAATTGTTATTATGTCCTTGGCTTGAGCAAAAACATCATTTAAGTTTCATGTTTGGATTTGGATGGTTTTAATTAAATTATTACGAATAATAAATGCTCCATTTCTTGTAAAGACATTTTCCATGTGAATGCTTATTTATGCGATGGTCTTTATATTCTAAACATGAAAAGGTCTACAAATACTCCTATTTTTAACATAAATATAAAGAGATTTAAGTCAAATGACTTGAGTCAAACCTACCTTTGGTATTATCGTCTTGGCCACATAAATGAGAAATGCATTTCTAAACTCCAGAAAGATAGACTTACAGATTCATTTGATTTTGAATCATATGACACATATGTATCTTGTTTACTAGGAAAGATGACAAAGAGTCCTTTTACTGAACACAATGAAGGGGCAAGTGATTTATTGGGTCTAATTCATACTAATGTATTCGGTCCCATAAACACAATGGCTAGATGTGGTTATTAGTACTTTATTACTTTCACCGATGATTTCAGCGAATATGATTATGTGTATCTCATGAAACGTAAAGGTGAATCTTATGAGATGATTTGAATATTTCAGAACGAAGTGCAAAATCAACTTGGTAAAACTATTGATCAAATCAAGGCGGTGAGTATTTGAGCCAAGAGTTTGATGATCATTTTATAAACTATGGGATTGTCTCACCGTTTACTACTTCAACAACTCCAAAATGGAATGGCATTTCGAGAGGAGAAATTAGACTTTATTGAATATGATTTGATATGATGAGTCATGCAGATCTTCTTATTTCCTTTTAGGACTATGCTTTGGAAAGCTTTTTTTACACTTTGAATTGTGTTCCTTTTAAAGCGGTTGATAAAACGCCATATGAGATGTGGTTTTGAAAAAGACCCAGTTTGTCTTTCTTTAAGATTTTGGGCTATGAGGTTTCCGTACAATGACAAATCTCAGAAAATTATCAGCCAAATCTACCAAGTTTGTATTTGTTGGTTATCTTAATGAAACTAGAGGATTTTACTTTTATAATCCCATTGAAAACAAAGTTTTTGTTGCTCGGAATGTTGTCTTTATGGAAAAAAGTTTATAACAAAAGACAACAATGATAATTAAATAACTCTTGAAGAAGTTCAATAACCACAAATAAGTATTCAACCGCTCGTGGGAGATCAACAAAGTCTTGAACTAGTTGAACCTCCACAGTATCACAAGTCCTGCGTAGGACTGATAGGGCAAGACATCAGCCCGAGAGAATTGTTTACGGATAAAAATGAGCCTACTACTTATCAGAAAGTTGTGTCTAGCCCTGAATCTGAAAATGGCTTAGTGCCATGAATTCTGAGAAGTAATCCATGTATGATAACCAAATTTAGGACCTGGTTGATTTACTTAAAGGTGGTAAGACCATTGGATGTAAATGGGTTTTCAAAAAAAAAACTGACATGGATGGCAATGTACATACTTATAAAGTTTGACTAGTAGTAAAAGGTTTCAAATAGTCTCAAGGTATGGATTATGATGAGAGTTTTTCTCCTGTAGTGATGCTTAAATCAATTAGAATATAATTGCTATAGCCGCATATTATGACTATGAGATAAGGCAAATAGATGTAAAAACAACTTTTCTAAATGGAAAGTTACTTGAGGATGTGTATATGATATAGAGAATTTTAGGAAGGTATTCAAGCTTTAAAGATCCATTTATGGATTAAAGAAAGGTTCTCAAAGTTGGAATCTTCATTTTGATGAAGCAATTAAGGAATTTGGTTTCATTAAAAACGAAGATGAGACTTATGTATACAAGAAGATCAGTGGGAGCGTGGTGGTGTTCTTGGTACTGTCTGTTGATAATATATTACTCATTAAAAATGACATCGCAGCGTTGCAGAGTGTCAAGTCTTGGTTAGGGAAGTATTACTCAATGAAAGACTTTGGAGATGCAACCTACATCCTTGGGATTAAGATCTATAGGGATAAATCTAAAAGGCCGATAGGTCTAAGTTAGAGTTCTTATATTGATAAGTTATTGAATAGGTTCAGCATGCAAGACTCTAAAAGTGGGTTGTTGACAATGTCTCATGGTATTAGTCTCAGCTAGACTTAATGACCTAAGACTAAAGATGAGCGAGAACACATGAATACGATTCCATATGCATCATCTATTAGATCTATTATGTATGCCATGTAATTCACTCGACCTAATGTACCATATGCTTTGAGCGCAAAAAATAGATATTAGTTTGATCCCAGTGAGAGTCATTCGATAGCAGTAAAGAACATTCTTTAGTACTTGAGAAGGACTAAATAAGTGTTCTTTGTCTATGGAAGTTTGGAAATGAGCTTATTGTAAATGGTTAAATAGATGCAAGCTTTCAAACTGATATGGATGACTTTATATCGTAGTCAGGATATGTGTTTACATTGAATGGAGGCGTAGTGAGCTAGAAAAGTTCAAAGCAAAACATTATAGCGGATTCTATAACAATAGCTGAGTGTATTGTAGCATCGGATGGAACTAAGTAGGTAGTTTGGATCAAAAAGTTCATCTCTGAACTTGGTGTGGTTCCGAGTATAGCTTACCTTATTTGCTTGTATTGTGACAACAGGGCGATAACATAGGCCAAGGAACCAAGATCACACCTTTATCCAAACATATACTTAGACATTTTCATCTGATTTGAGAAATCATTGAGAGGGGAGACGTGAAGATTTGCAAAGTTCCTACATAGGAAAATGTTGCAGATCTATTGAAGAAGGCTCTTCCTCAAGTGAAACAAGATGATCATGTTTGGTCATCTGGTTTTAAATACATGAATGATTGACCATACTGCAAGTGGCAGATGTTGGGGCATGTGCCCTAGGTCAGTCTACAAACATTGTTTATCTTACAATTTAGTTAATAAAAATGAGGTTTTCATTTGTTGTTTTAGTATTAGTAACTGCATGTTTACCTTATAATAAGATCCATGGGTATTTGTTAAAATATCATAAATGTCCCTAGTTGGTCATCATACCGAGAACTATAATGAATTAATACTAGTGTGAATCTAGATTGATGGCCATGTGATGATCATGCGTATAGGGATAAGAATCGAGATCATAAGTACTTGTTATGGCAACAAGGTACTGGACCGACCAGCTATGAGAACAACCTATAGATTAAGTCATAGGTGTTACTCATAATAGGTATATCATTAGTCTTTTGACATGAGATTATCATAAACTTCAATATATGTAGCATGGTAATTTGACACAATTAAATGTTGTCTTTAACTGGAAGATTATAAAGATCGTGATTGGTTACCATGTGAATAATATGTAAAGGTGTGTAATCAAGATAGAAGTTGTCTCTTTTGTATTGAGAGAGATATCAATGGATCCCTCGATATGTTAGACCGCTAAATGACCAAGTCCACGTGAATTGATATGATCAATGTCATTTTGATGTTTTCAGTCTGCCTATATATTGAGACTAGTACGATTGAACATTAAAGGTGACTTTGCATGCCTTATGTTTAATCAAAGCATATTGCACAATAAAAGGATATTATATATGTTATTCATTAGGTTGTATCGATTCTGATATTCATGCTACTTAGATAGTCTTGTTAGAGACCACTTATGACTTGTGTACTAAAATGGTTTTGGTTCAATGGCAATGTCGCATGAACCTATTGGGTCGCATACAAAGAATGGCTTTACGCAATTTCAATTGGTCTAGAGTAATGAATTATATATGATAAAATTCATGACACAAGAAGCCTTTACAATTTATTATATGATAACTTATTAATAGGGGCATGTGTAATTTGCTTAAATTGCTTAAATACAATATTTGTAATACGAATAGGATTTTTAAGAGTGGGTTTATCATTACATATAAATATTGGTTTAAACCATAAAACAAAATAAGATTTTCATTTTTGCAAATTTCGAGTTATCTGGATTATAGAGGAGAAAGAAAAACGTCTTATATCTCTTATGGGGCTGGCACTCCAAATCGTGCTAACCGTTCTTGCGTGGATTTCTGATAGAGGGCGCGTACATGAACATCTTGGAGATCGATCAATTAGAGACGGAAATTATAGATTAATGTATGGTTTACTTTTGTAGATCTTTTTTACTTGAACTTCTTTACGGTCCTATTGGGTTTTTTCAAAAACTATTTTGAATTTTTCACTACATATGAACCCTAAAACCCAAAAGTTACCAAATCACTAAATAATAACAAAAAAAAACAACATTAAAAGTAAAAACCTTAAACAAAAACAACAACGAAAACAAATTAAAAAACAACATCAAAACCCTATATATTTACATAACAAAAAACAAAATCCTAAAACATGCCTGGGGCGAATGGTGGCACCGGTGCGACTCTAGGGTTGCGGCAGCGAGTTAGCGACATCGACAATGAAAACAAGTGGTATCGGTGAATTGCAATATAGAGAAGGGAATAGGGCTGCTTTGAGTCGAGAGTGGGGGACTATGATGGGGGAGACGGGAAAGGTCGCGCGCATGGGGAGATTGAATTAGAGGGTGAGTGATGGAAGCCGAGAAGGGAAAGGGCCGAGACATGAGGAAGGGTTTTGAGAGTGGGGGATAAGAGAAGGGGGTAAGTGGAGAGGAGTGGGGGATTAGTGAGGCCGAAAGGGATGGATGAGGGAGGGTGAGTGAGTGAGGAATGGTTAAGGGAAGGCGTAAGAAGGGTTTTCGAGATAGGGGCATGAAAGGAGATGAAAATGTATGCGGGGATATGATCTCAACACATGGGGCCCACAAGTTTTAACGATGGGGTTAGAAAGAAGAACAACCCCGTTCTTTCTAACCCCGTTGCTAAAAGTCCACATATCAATCCCCCACTGCCACGTTGGTTGGGATATTTCCCGTGAATTGGTAAATATTCCCGCCCAACAAATAGCGACGGGGATATTGGCCATCGCTAAACCCCATCATTGAACCGTCGCTAGCCCGTCGCTATCAGGTCAACCAAATCAAACTAATGCCCTGTGGCAGATCTGTCGCTATTTAGTGATTGAGCTTTTCCCATCCCTATATTCCATCGATAAAATTCCATTTTTTGTAGTGATACTCTGAAAAATCTAGAATGAATTTACTTAACTTTAAAAATATTTGACAAAATGGATATCTTATTAAAACCATGAAGAAAAATAATAAAGAGGTCCTCTATATTACATTGGTTCCAAAGAAGAAAAAATAAATGTTAGAGAAATTTCCAACTTTATCCTTTGTATTATATTTTACTCATATAAGGCATGTCGAAACGAATCTCATCATAAATAAGAATATTAATGATCCAATGACATTTATTTTATGGCACGACCAACTTTGTCATCCATGATCAATAATAATGCGAAGAATAATTGATAATTCGCATGGACATCCTTTAAGGAGTCATAAAATACTTTCAGCTAGCGATTATGATGTAGCTTGTTTTTCTCAATGTAAATTAATAGTTAAACAATCCTTTTTTTCTTAGAACGACTTCAAGGACACATATATAGTTTTGATAGATGTCTTAGTTAGGTGTTCATATGTTTCTCTACTTTCGACTCTTAATGTTGCATTTGCTAGATGTAAGCCCGAATCATTAAATTAAGAGCAAAATATGACAATCCATTAAGGACTACTCGTCTTGATAATGCTGGAGAATATCAATCTCAAGAATTTAGAGATTATTGCATGTCTATAGGAATTGACATTAAAGATATTGTTCCACATGTGCATACCCAGAATGATTTGGCAGAATTTCTAATGAAACATATTCAACTAATTCCAATACGTTTAATCTTGATAACTAAATTTAAAACTTCAGTTTGGAACCATGTGATACTTCATGCAACATCTATAATTTTTTATAAGCCTACCGCATATCATGAACATTCTCCTCTGCAACTCATTTTATGTCAACAACCAAATTTCTCACACTTAAGAATTTTTAGTTGTGTAGTGCATTTTACCATACCACCTCCCAATAGAACTAAGAAGGATGCAAAACAAAAACTTAGGATTTAGGTTTGATTTAACTCATTGTCCATTATATGATACCTTAAGCCCCAAACATGGGATTTATTAACTGCACGTTTTGCTGATTTTCACTTATATGAAGCAATTTTTCCACAATTAAGGGTTGATAAGAAATTGATTTAAAAGGAATGGCGTGAAATTGTTTGGAATGCATCGATTTGATCACATTTTGATCCACGCACCAATCAGTGTGAACTTCAAGTTCAAAGGATCATTCATTTGCAACAAATTGCAAATAAATCACCTGATGCATTTGCGGACACAAAATTAGTTTTAAAATAACATAAAATCCAGCTGTAAATGCACCTTCAAGAATCGATGTCTTTGTGCATCAAAATGCACAAGAACCGAAAAAAGGCCTAAAGCATGGAAGGCTCATTGGTTCAAAGGATATAGTTCCTTGAAAAAGAAAAAAGAAATAAAAGTCAAAATACTCTTGAGAAAGCACACGAATCATTTGATAAGGATTTATCAAAACAAGTTGATTCTAACGATGAATAATTACCTCTCAAAAAAGGAAAAGTTGAAAATAACGAAATCTCAATAAATTATTTGAACTCTAGTAAGAATTGGGATCGAAATAATATTTTCCTTGATGATATTTTTACTTTCAACATGTCATTTAATATATGTAAAATTGATGATGATTAAGAACTACGATTAATGGATGAATGTCAAAGAATACCTTATTAGGAAAATGGCAAGAGGCTATCCAGGCAGAGCTAAACTTAGTGAAGAAATTAGAAGTTTTTGGATCAATTGTCCAAATGTCAGATAGCATAAAGCTTATTTGATATAAATGAGTATTTGTACAGAAGAGAAATGGAAAAATAAGATTATAAGGTACAAAGCAATACTTGTACCTAAAGGTTTCTCACAAAGACCTAACATTGATTATGAGGAAACATATTCTCATATTATAAATGTAATCACATCACGATTTTCGATAAGCCTTGCAGCTTTTGAAAGGCTTGATATGCATCTATTGAATGTTGTTACAACATATCTATACAGATCCCTAGACATTGAGATATATATGTGAATCTTTGATAGATTTCAAGTATCTGAAGAAATAAAATCAAAATATATGCATTCTATAAAATTACAAAGGTCTATGTACAGATTGAAGCAATCTGGATGAGTGTGGTATAAATGCATTAGTGATTATTTACTTAAAGAATGATATCTAAATAATCTACTTTTCCATGTGTCTTCATTTAAATGTCATCAAATGGATTTGCGATTATTAATGTACATGTTGATGATCAAAATATACTGGGAAATTGTAATGACATCTTTAGGACAACCAGATCATTGAAAAAGGAATTAAAAATGAAAGAACTTTTAAAAACAAAACCTTGTCTTGAGTTGCAAATTGAACATTTTCTAAGTGAAGTATTTGTCCATTAATCAAATTATATTAAAAAAAACTTAACATGATTTTACATGGACATGGCACATCCATTAAGCTCTCAAATGGTTTTCAAATCTCTTGAAGTGGATAAATATCCATTTAGACCTCATAAAAGTGATTAAGAGCAACGTCGTTCGGAGGTACCATATTTAAGTGCAATTTGTGTTATTATGTATCTTGCGAATTGTACAAGACCTGGTATTGCTTTTACTTGTCAATCTACTTGAAATATATAACTCTGCACCTTCTCAAAGACATAGGAATGGTGTTAAACACATTTTTCGTTGTCTTTGATGAACATGTGACATGGGCTTGTGTGAAATCTGAGAATTACTTAAATTTAATAAGACGAAAAATTTAGTATTTTCATATTTAATTGGAATTTAGAAATTTGAGGTGGAACCCACGCGTTATGGACCAGAGATTATAAGTTAAAATACATGTTTTGTGTTACGTGACCAGTGCATGTATTATACACTATTCGTCGCAAAATTAGGTTGGTTTGAGGTCAATACATCATGTACAAGTGTAATAGAGCGGGTTGAACTTTTTCCCAACAAAATTAGGGTATTTTTCGAGATTTGATTTGGAATTAAATTAAAGAGATAAACAAAAGAAATAAAAAGGAAATTTCAAAATTGACAAGTCAATAATTAGACATGTTTTAAAGTTCATTTTAGGATGGTTTTAAATGTAATAGACTATATTACATGAGGGTTTCTCTTGTTTTTGTTATTTTAGGTAATAAATGAAGAATATGAAGAAATAAACTAAAAAGGGAAGATTGTGAAGGAATGAACCAAATTGAAAGAGTACGCATAGAATCATCACCAAGGAATCAATGAAGAACTAAATTTTTACACCAGCGATTTCTAGCGATTCCAATGGTGATAGAGTCTCCAATTAAATCGATGAAACCAAACTCCATGATTATGGATTTACCTAGTGATTCCACTTACGCATAAATAGATAGGAATCGCTGGAATAGATTTCGTGAATTTAAGATAACTACAAGTTATTTTAGTTGGTTTGAGATGTTTACTACCTAAAATATTATAAAAAGACCCTTGGGTTATGAAATTAGTTGCCCTTTGACAAGTCAGTAATTAGACATGATTTATAGTTCTTTTAAGGATGATTTTAGATGTAAAAGACTATATTAGACGAGGGTTTCTCATGTTTTTGTTATTTAGGTAATCAATAGAGAATATGAAGAAATGAATGAAAAATGGGAGATTATGAAGAAATTAACCAAGTGGAAAGAGTACGCAAAGAATCATCACCAAGGAATAAATGAAGAACATGATTTTCAAACTAGCGATTTCTTGCGATTCATAGCGACACATAATCACCATCTAAATCAATGAAACCAAGGACTCCTGAATTATGGATTTACCCAGTGATTCCACATAAACATAAATCGCTAGGAATCACTGCAGTAGATTTCGTGAATTTAAGATAACTACAAGTTGTTTGACTTGGTTTGGGATATTTACTACCTAGAATATTATAAATACAACCCTAAGGTTATGAAATTAGTCGTCTATTGACAAGTCAATAATTAGATATGTTTTATAGTTCATTTAAGGATTGTCTTAGATGTAAAAGACTATATTACAAAATTTTCTCTTGTTTTTGATATTTCAAGTAATAAATGGAGGATATGAACAAATGAAAAAGGAAGATTTTGAAGGAATTAATCAAGTGAAAGAAGTATATGAAGAATTATAATTAAGGAAATAAAGAATAGCTGGAATTATGAATCATTGATTCATAGCGATTCCTGGAGACAGTAAATCGCTGACCAAATTGAATGACATAAAAAAAATCAGAGTGCTCAATTTTCTAGTTATTCCCAACGATTCCTATTACACCAAAGTGGTTGGGAATCGCTGAGTAAGAATATGAGAGTTTTAGATAACTAAGAGTTGTTTGAGTTGTTTTGGGATGTTTACTACTTAGAATACCATAAATACTAATCTAAGGGTAAGAAATTAATTTACCTTAATCATACAATGAAGTTTTAAAAGTCTTGGTTGTTCTTGGAGCCATAGTATACATAGCTTACGCACATTGCTTTTGAAGATTCAAATATTTTAATTTAGAGGTATTTTCAACATTGTCTTTTATTTATACTATTGCAATGTTTTTTTTATGATTATGAGCGAGTAGTTTGTTTGATCTAAACAAAGTCCGAACATGAACTAGATCCGTTTTGCAATGTAGTTATGATAAGATGAATATGTGCTTAATTTAAAACCACTTGAAGTCTTTGATTCACTGATTTCATAGGTTATCGTCTATTGATTTTAATCCTAATTTTTGTATTGCATGCATAGTCTAGAATGTTTAATGTGATATATGGTTTCATTATCTATATAAAGTAGTAACTAGGATTGTTTGGAAGGCAAACACCATTTAAGTATCTTAGGTGAATTTGAGATCTAAAGCTAATGTTGAAATGGCATTCTGAATATATAAGATTTAGTAGTTTGAAGTTCTCATAAAGTTTGAGGTGGTTCCATTGCGTGAAGTTAAATGTTTTTGTGTAAATATAGGGGTTATCTCAATAGAATTAGAACGTGACATTTCCACTAATATAAGGAGAATAAATTGCTAGCTAAAGACTGTTTACTTACTTATGATTAAAGTTTAATGATTTATCTTACTTTATAAGTATGCTCATGACTATAAATGGATTCGTTTTACATATTTGGAATGCAAAACTTGTTTATCTTTCATTGTTCTGGATATTTGTCTAGATATTTATTTATTAATAAATTTAATCTATTATATTGATTTGTGAAATTAAATTGTGTTAGTTAATTAATATAATATAGTTAGTTAAATATTATTATATTATAGTTAGTTATTAATTAGTTTAATTATTATTATTATTTAAATAAAAAAAACCTTTCGAAGTCCTTATTTTCCTAGAGAAGTTTGTTAGATCCATGTGGAGACGATTCCCACTTAACACCGCTACAAAATAATTAAAGTATAATATAAAAGGGAAATTATTGTACACGCCCAACACGTGTCAATTTTTGATGCCATTGTCAAGGATTTAAACACATTTTTTAGGAGTTTTAGACGTTCTATGACATATTCAATTCATAGTTCTAATTCCACAGGATCCTTACATCGGATTGATCTGATGTAAATAGGACATTTAATCGCAATTTAAGTCAACAACAATGTATAGGACAACAACCTGCCACAATGAAAGCAAATAATAATAATAATAATAATAATAATAATAATAATAATAATAATAATAATAATAATAATAATAATAATAATAATAATAATAATAATAATAATAATAATAATAATAATAAAGAACTTACTTTTAGGCAAGCTAATCAAAATGTCATTGCTTATGAACTAATGTGTATTGCCTATCCTGAGGGATTTCCCAAATTTGAACTTAGGTCTAGATTCAATAATGCTCTACCTAAATTTTACGTTAAGGACAATGAAGTCTCACAAAAACTGATAAGGGAATATCAACACAACATCAATAGGATGAAACCTAAAGACTACACGTCTGCGCAAGTCAAACTTAAAGCTTTTCTTTTTATATTGAAAGATCATGCACAAGATTGGTTGTTTCATCTTCCTCAGGACTTGATAATTGCATGGGCTTAAATGTTAGAAGCTTTCCTAGATCAATATATGCTGGCAAGAAAAATTAGTACTTATAGAAGACAAATCACAGTATTGCAAATGAGAGTTGATGAAAACTGTAATGAATTTCTGGGTAGATATCAAATATTATTTTTATCTTGTCAACAATATAGATACACTCAAAGAGCTTTATTAGAAATTTCTATATGAAGGACTAAATCATTGTGAACAAAGACTATTAGATACCGTATGTGGTGGATCATTATTCGATGTTACAAAAACACAGCAAAAGAAGCTATTAACAAGATGGCCAAACAATCTAAACAATATGGAGAAAAGACTGATACATCAAGAAAGAAACATTATGAGGTTAACAATAAAACAAGTAATAAACACGATGAAAAAGTTAAAGAATTATCTAACATGTTTAAACTACTACTAAAAGATAGATCAAATCAAGTTAAACCATGTAGAGTTCTTAATGAAGTTACACATCCTACGGATGCGTGTGCTACTTTACAAGAACAAAATAATGAAGAAATAAACACGGTTATGAACCAATATTTTGGCCCACCTAGGAATCAATACAATAATAACAACTATTACACCAAAAAATCAAATTAAAATCTTAGCTATTGTCCATAAAATCAAAACTATACCATTTTTAGACTAAGAGCACCAATAAAACCTACAACAATGCAACAACCTCAGCAAATTATTCAATCTACGTAATCAAATTTAGAACAAATATTACCCAACTTTGTGACCATAAGTCATCAAAACTTTAAGCAAATTTCTCAAAATAAAAATTAAAACCAATACATCTATTAACAAGCGAGAAAAAACCAGTTAAGTCAAATGACTCTACAAATTAATAAGTTAAATGATCAAACTAAAGCAACTACTCAACCTACGAATGCTACTAATCAAGCACAAGTTAATGCCTTATTTTGTGAAAACAAAAAAGAAACGATTACGCAACAAAAGACACCAAAAAGAGGTAAAAAGAAAAAACAAAGTACCTAAGACAATTGAAGATGAAGAAGAAGAAGAAGAAAGGAGATGATGGCAAATGTCATTCTCATAAGTTATTATGTACACTTATATATATGACTAGTTTAGTAGTATATTTGGTAGAAATATCCCGAAATGAGCTCTAATTGACATTATTTATGTGTTTTCAGGCATACAAGGTATAAAAGAGACAAAAGAGTGATTTCATGATGAAACGAGGTGAAAATTACAAAACTATGTTCAGCGTTGTGGGCAAGGCGTGGAGAAGAAAAAAATAAGAAAAAAATAAGTGTAACAATGTCATTGCATGGCGCCACCTTGGGTACACAACGATGGCATTGAGATGGCCTAAGAAGGGCACGGAGCATACTTGAGTTAGAAAATTGCTCGAAAGAGGCTGAAGCTATGGCGGCGTCGTGGCTATAAAAAGACAGCGCCATATCACTATGGACAATGCCGAAATGTAGAAAATAGAAAATTTAGAGTTATGGTTCTTTTGGAGTTGTATATTAGGGTTTCTAATTGTATTGTAAAGTGTTTTAGGGGTTTAAATAGATATTAGAACGTGATAAACACATCCAATATTACCAATTTACCAATTATCATTAAGAGCAACTAATTAATATAGTTTAGTTTAGTATTACTTTATTCTTGAATATTGAGAAGAGTGTTAGAGGAGAAGACATTGAAGACTCCACGTATGATTATTCGTTATTATTTTCTTTATTTAATTGAAATTATTTAACTTAATCTTTCATTGTTATGAATATCATGATGTGTATGTTTATTTCAGTGATGTGTGAGTAGATCATTAATCTTAGGGATCAATGGATCATATGGTATGAATACTATGCAAAAGTAGTTATTAAAGGATTATAAGGCAAAAAAGTACAATGGTTAGACTTTATATTGATTCTATACGTAATGCTACAAACATCTTGATCACGTGTTTGTTGATTAGAGATTTTAGGAGTCACCATGGCCATTGAAGTTTTTAAGCTTTGGATATGGATGATACAACTTGTAAAATATATAACATTGATAGATAGTTATTAATTAGGGAGGCACCAATAGTAAACTTAAGTGGTTATGAATCTAAAGATTTGAAACTCAAACAATGTGGAACTTATGTTATTCACATAGATAGGTGGAGTTCTAATTTGCATATTAGAATATTTTCCGTCACGATAGTGGGTTGAAGTGGATTTGAAGGAAATATGTCTATTTTAATTAAGCATTGCACACACATAAAAGATAAAGATAAAGGAAGTGAGTCGCAAAGCATAGTAATTCATTACCAAGATGAATTAGTGAACTACGATCTTCCTAATATAAGAGTACAAATATTTACATTGTTTTATTAGAATAGAATAGCTTAGTGAAAAATCAATTAAAAAGTGGTTTTCTTAGCAATAGAGTGAACTTAACTAAGTGGACAGTTTCCATATAAACCTTTCCCTGAGGACGATATATGTAATCAACATCAGTTGATCATATTATTACTCCAATCGAGCCGTCATACTTGCGGGCACGATCAAGTTGTCATAATTGCCGGATAGGTAGCTACTTCAGTTTAGTTAGTTTGCAAAATTGTTAAGTTTTATTTTAAGTAATTTACCGTCAAATTCATAAGAAAATAAAAAAAATTGTTTAAGTTTCAAGTTTGACAATCTACACTTGATCTTTTGTGTTTTTTTTTCCAGGGAGAAATAGTGAATGAGTAGTAAATGAGAGAACGACTTATTGCCTTATGATCCTTATATTGATAGAAATAATAAGGGAAAGAAAAAGAAAGAACTCAAGATGGCGGACGATCATGCGCGAAATCAATAATAGAGCCGACGGAATAACTAACTTGAAGGTGATTTGGTATTGCAAGACATAGTACTAGGATATAGATTTCTTCATGAGTACCTCAAGCTTGATGTTCAAGATACTTAAAACGGAGTGATGAAGCTTCCACGCAACACCATCGAGTTTGAACAAATACCATCTTTTATCAACATGGAGCAAAATAGCCTATGCAATGGGCTAGTAAATGAAGATACAATCGCACATGTAGAGAATTTTTAAAGAAGTGTGACACCATGCACATTACTTGAAGTAACAAAGGAGGTGACCGAGATTAGACTTTTTCCACTTCTTTGGGTGGAAAAGTCAAATCCTAGGTCCAAGAACTGAATGCGGGAATTTTCTAGACAAGTTCTTTACGCCGGTGAAGGTTGGCAAAATGAAACTTAAAATCAATCAAATGAAGCGGGGAGGATGTTGAGTCTCTTGGTGAGGCTTTAGAAATATTTAAAGAGATGTTGAAGAGATGTCTAGGACATGAATACGTGAAATGGGCATAACTCTAGATTTTCTACTATGGGATGAATCACAACACCGAACACTAGTGGATGCCGCAAAAGATGGTTCTTTACTAACCAAGGATGAGGATGGAGCATTAGATCTTCTTGATCTTATGCCTCAAAACTCTACAGCTGGTACTCATTATATAGTGTGAAAGCCAAAAGGCGTATTTATGATTGATTCGTAAGCTGCGATCATGGAAAAACTATCCAACCTGAGCTGTGAAATGGCGAAACTTCAAATGGGAAAATAAAGGACACGAATGCAAGTGATACAACAACCTATTAATCATTAAGCCATTGTGGTTTATCCAATGGACATGCGATGAAGGAATGGAGCTTAAGGAGATTAATATCATGAAAAATCGAGCTATGGGAAACAACTTTAGGCCGAGAGGAATGCTTTCTCAAATATTTTATCAAGGATACAACAACCCGAACTTCTTATATGAAAATCTTGATAATGCACCGAAGTTACCACCAGGTTTTGATCAACAAGTCCAACAAGAGAAGCTAGGGCGAGTGGAGAAATGACTTGAATAAAGTCAACGAGAAATTCTTGCACGCCATTAACATCAACAATAGGAGACGTCATGAGAAGCATGAAAAAGAGATGTAAAATTTGAACCAAGCTCTAAAGAGGATGGACGATGAGAGATAACAATTCATTAAGAACCTGAAGAGACAAATTAGTCACTAGCAATTGCTTTGAAGTCAAGGAAGGAAGGTTAGTTTTCGAGTAACATTATCACATAGCCCATGGAGAATTTTAGTGCTATTCATATGATAAGCACTATGGCAACGAATGAGCCAATGCAAGAACAAGCCAGAAAAAGTCAACACTTTTGCTATGGAAAAGTACGAAGTGATGCATGATAATGGAATAGAAGTGAGGCAAGATGAACTTAAAGGATTTCAGCAACAAAGGAAAATGCCTTGAAGAATGACAAGAAGAGGACGAAAAAATGAAGAGCTAAGCGATAAGATGAAAGACCTTCTGAAGAAGCACCGAAAAGAAAATATTATCAAGGTTGTTCCAAAGAAGCTTGAACAAAAATTCAACTTCACACCTAGAATTCAACTAATCAAGAGGAGAGATCCTGGAGATATATGCGTACCAATGAGCATAGATGGGCATCATTTTAGAAACATCTCGTGTGATACGGGAGCCTCAGTCAATGTAATGCTTATAAAAGACATGTTACAAGTAGATTTAATGATCAATTGTCTCGA
Source organism: Stephania cephalantha (assembly GCA_039657325.1). NCBI lineage: Eukaryota > Viridiplantae > Streptophyta > Magnoliopsida > Ranunculales > Menispermaceae > Stephania > Stephania cephalantha. The sequence continues at coordinate 20,072,232 of CM077576.1, forward strand.
TATAACATGATTGCAAGTAGTTGATCATAACTTGGTAGCAAAAATAGGGTGAATCTTGAATGTGCATGTGAAAGTGGGCGGATTAACATTCATCACGAATTTGAAGATAATGAATCACGATATGGATGATGATGTATCTATGATACTTGGACGACCATTCTTAAACACTGCCAATGTGGTCTTGCACATGGGGAAGAAAAATGATTACAATGAGTATCGAGGAGGATGATGATGTTGAGAAGATTTTCTTTGTTGAAGGGCAAGAAGTACATCAGAACGGGAGAGTTATTATTTTCTCCGATTTACAAATGGAGTATCTCGATTTAGACTCGGACTAAATAAGTGAAAAGGCGTTGGGCTAATGAAGTTAAACGAAGTGCTACTTGGGGCAAGCGACCAAGCATTTTTAAAATTTTAGTTCTTAAATTTCATTAGTTATTGATTTAGTTAGCTTAGTTAGAACAATCCAAACATTTTACTAGTTTTTCAACTTTTGAAAATTTTGTGCTAAATGTGTAGGAGAGACCATTTGTCGGGTGACGTTTCATCAAAATGGAAAAGTCTCGACTAAGTCGATAAAGAACATAAAAGTGCAAAGGAGTTAAAGTAGTATAAGTCAAGTACATACTTAAATAAGAGGTAAGGTTTTATAGAATTTTTACATATACAGGGTATGTCATGCTATCACGAAGCCTTGCATAGTAACACATAAGTATCAATCGGGAGTTAATGAAAAATTTGCAAAATTTAGGAGATAGACTGGTTGAATACATCATAATGAGAGAAATCAAAGGAAAACTCAAGTTAAAACTCTTTAGCAGAAGATTTTTTTGATAATGTAGATAAATAGATATTAGTAAAATTATTTCGATCAATCAAATGATTTAAATCCTTTTTTGTAATAGGTAATTCATCATCAAAATTAGTTGATGATAGGCTTAGGTGAAGATTCGACGTTAATGACTTTTGTCAAATCAAGTTAATGACTTTTGTCAAATCAAAATTAGGTGAAGATTCAAACTAAACTTCAGACATTCCAAGAAAAATTACATAAACTTTGTTGTTTTGACATTCCCTCTCCTTTTGGGATCGCAAAAAACATATAGTTACTCTACCATATATACCAGACTTTCTTGAACAAAACATTCCCACGAAAGCCAATCCATCTCAAATGAATCTTAGATTACTCAATCTTTGTGAGAACGAAATCAAAGATTTAGTTGCTAAAAAATTAATTATACCCTCTAAATCTCCATGGAGTTGTACAGCTTTTTATGTTGAAAATGCTTCAGAACTAGAACGAGGTACCCCTCGCCTAGTAATCAATTATAAACCCCTTAATAAAGTTCTAAAAACCATTAGATATCATTTACCAAATAAATATGATTTAGTTAAGAGCACTACCACCGCTTTGGTTTTCTCTAAATTTGATCTTAAATCAGGGTTTTGGCAAATTCAAATACATCCTAATGATCGTTATAAAACCGCCTTTAATACTCCATTTGGTCAATACCAATGGAATGTCATGCCATTCGGATTAAAAAATGCTCCTTCTGAATTTCAAAAAATTATGAATGATATTTTCAATCCTTACCGTGATTTTATACTTGTCTACATTGATGATATTTTAGTATTCTCCAAAACAGTTGATCAACATTGGAAACACTTATATACATTTCAAGCAATTATTATCAAAAATGGCCTTGTATTATCCCAAAAGAAAATGCATATTTTTCAAACCTCTACTACTTTCTTAGGATTTAAAATATCTAATCAAACAATTACTCCATTCAATCGTGTTATTGATTTCGCAGATAAATTCCCAGATCAACTTACTGATAAAAATCAACTACAAAGGTTTCTTGGTTGTTTAAATTATCTCTCTGATTTCTATAAACAAGCAGCTTTAGACAGAAAACCTTTGCAAGATCTTCTCAAAAAAGATATAAAATTCCAATGGACTTTTGTCCATACTTCACATCATACGAACATCAAACAAAAGGTTAAGTCTCTTCCTTGTCTACACTTAGCAAATTTAGCCTATCCAAAAATTATACAAACAGATGCATCGGACTTAGGATATGGTGGAATCCTGTTACAAAAACATCCTTTTGGTCCAGAACAATTAGTTTGTTATACATCCAAGCTTTGGAACATCACTCAGCAGAATTATGCAACTGTGAAAAAGGAAGTATTAGCAATTGTTTTATGTGTTCAAAAATTTCAATCCGATGTTTTAAATCAAAAGTTTTTAATTCGTGTTGATTGCAAAGCCGCTAAAGAAATTCTTTCAAAAGATCTCAAAAATTTGGTTTCAAAACAAATATTTGCTCGATGGCAAGCAATATTAAGTGTTTTTGATTTTGATATCGAATATATTAAAGGTAAAGACAATTCTCTACCTGACTTCTTATCTCGAGAATTTCTTATATCTCCTCAAATTCATTGCCTACAGATCATCATGACTGACAAAGGCAAATCTCCAAAGATCCTCAAATAGATTTTCTCCTCTATTCAATACCTATAATCAAGTGATGTCAATAAATCTCTTTATAAATTCAAGAATCGTCATCTCGTCATCCTTCTTGATCATCATCATATTGATAAATCTTTAGATACACAAAGTCAAACTAGTCATGCCTCCTTCTTTGCATTTCAACCCTAATCGACCTAATGTTACCATCAAGTTTTATGAAACGCTATTGACCACAACTCAATCTGTTCTTATTGAACATTTTACAAGACCTAACTCTGAAGAAATTGCTTATTCGAAATTCATAATTCAAAAGGTTCTTTCAAGTGCAGAATGGTCTCAGCAACTCTCTATTCAGCAAAGCCCATTCATTTATCAATCGATGACACTTGTTATTGATCGACATCCGGTTCAAGTAAATTATAAAGATTACATTGATGATTGGCGTAGCATACTTTTTTATAAAGACCCTGCTTCTGGACATTCATGGTATATTACATTCAAAAAGATCATTAAAGGTTAATCTCCCAGCATGGTTCATGGTCGAATGGTGGACTAAATTTGGTCCTCATATTGGGTTCTTTCCAAATGATGTTTTCAAGAAATATGAAGCCGAAAACTATCTCTATTCCAATTTATGCATAAACATTCTATCTCATGGATCCTCAAATGGCAATATGGAACTCATAAAGTCACCATTGTTCATAATATCACCTATAACTATCTCTCTCAAGAAATTCTCTGTAAATGGTGGGATAAATTTGACATTGATTCTATTGAAACATCCAGTATCTCTCCCATAAAAACTCCGATAAAACCTACCAAATTTCCTCCCCTTGCAAAATCCTATAAAGATGTTAGTTTGGCCTCTCCTACACAAAAGAATCAAGTTGCAGAATCTAGTTCATCAATGACTCCTGACTTTGCTCAAAATATAATTCAACAACTACAAGAAGGATTTCAACAGAATTTTCAGCAAGGATTTCAGAATATAGCACAACATTTTGAAGACAGATTCAAACAATTTGAATCCAAATATTATGCTTCCTCTCTGACTCATTCGGACGACAATACTCATTCCACTCATTCTGCAGATTATATTGATCTATAAATGAAGACATTCGCCCGTGCTTTGCAAAATCCAGCCATACAACAGCCATTAATTGACCATCTACATGAAGAATTAATTCTGAATGGTGTTGATATTGACTGGAATTCAGTTATGAATACTAATCAAATAAGAGTTTTTGTCATTCACGCATTAAATTGGACTCCTGAAGAAGGCAATCTGCTTCTCTCATTATGGTATCTATTGAAGAAACCTCCGATCCGAGTTTATATTGATTATCCAGATGTATACCGTTTTGCTGATTATGTACACCATCACTTATGGAGAATTCTTCGCTTTTCTCCAATGCGTTACTATTGTGAATACTATAACGTCTGAAAGCGTCAGAAAACAATCAGGCCCATGCCATATTTTCAAGATCAAGCCCATGCTTCCTGATTTTATCAGCCATCTTATCACTCAATCAAAATGGACATTCAAAGATCTTATCTTCTTATCTTTGATAAAGAAAAATCTTATCTTTTGATAAAGTAAAATCTTATCCTCCGGCTATCAGCCTGCTACAGTATGAAGTATGAATAGTATAAAGCAATTTAATGACTTTTGTCAAATCAAGCTGTTTACTTTACTTGCTTTAGTCCTGTCAAGTTTGTCGTTTGTAGGACTACCTTTTCACGGTAAAAACGTCTATAATTATTGTTTTGCTTTCTGATGTCTATAAGTAGGAAGGAATGCGATTGTAAGATCATCGAGTAAGCAATCCTTCTAAGTTTAATCTTGTTCAGTGTTCTTAAGTTTCAAGATGTGTTCTGTTCTACCAGTTTACAATAATAATTCTGTTAATATTGATCCATTTGCCATTATTTTCCATTCCCCTCAAACTTTCAATTACCTTTGGAAGCTGAGCAAACGGAAATACTATTTTGCGATTATTTAATATAGTAGTTATACCATTTGTAGAAACTGTGAAAGGCTGTATGTGCTGAAGAAATGGAGTTCCTAACAAAATATCATGTTGAAGACCTTTTACAATAATAAAAGAGGTTGGTATGCAAATAGAATGATGACAGATATGTGTTATGGGAATTTTATATTTAACTGATGATTTATTACCATTGGCTGTAGAAATTTTACTATTTGTTTGTTCGCAATAGCGTAGAGGGATAAGACCTTCACGAATACAATTTAAATCAGCACCCGAATTTATCAAGACTGAACATTTATGTGTAAAATCTTTAATAGTGTGGGTAATATGAGTAAACCATCGTTGATGCATATATTGCGTAAGAGATTCGATAAAAACATTGTCAAATTCATCAAGAGAATCTGTATGTTTTGTTTCTAATTGTGTTAATCGTTCTTTTAAAATCTTTATTTCAGACATTAATGTATTAATTTCTTCTTGCAATGATTGTATGGTTGCAGGTTGAGGTCGTTTATTGACTTCTTGTAGGAGGCTAGATAATGTATATTTATTAGGATCAAGCGCAAGTTGACGTTTAAGTTTATGGCATTTTTTATCAAATTCCTTTTCCCGGTCTGAAGATGATTCGGCTTCTTTATTGTTTTGTATTATTTCAGTAAAATATTTAAATTTTAATAAGGGATCTGCAATTTTTTCACATATTTCAAGTATAAGTTCTTCATGAGCAGTTAATACATTAATTTCAGTAGAAGAGGATGATGTATTCAACATATTGGTGGTATAATGACAGTTATCAGAAGAGGAAGAGGAAGAAACTGCATGAATGTGATGAATTTTCTTTTAATGATTTTTCAAGTGACATTTATTGGCATAATGGCCAGGTTTGCCACAATGATAGCAAACATTTTGCTTATTTCCTTGAGGTTTAGAGGATTTAGTAGACCGACGAAATGGTTTTTTGGAAGTAGATTTATTGTAATAAGATGATTTAGGAAAAACAGAAGAGCGAGAATAGCACTTATGTTTCCGACCTGGATTAGTAAGGGGAGTAATGACTAAATCATGACCAAATTCATAGCAGAAATTGCCTAAAGCTTGGGTTAAGGTTTTCTTTTCTTTTGCTAATTGACGTTTTATACGCATATCATTGCAAATAGCTAGTCCACATGTTTGTATGGCTTGTATGAGATCTCCATAAGAATTAGAATTCCAATATAAGGCACCATTATATTTGGATTTAATATACTCCTTGACCTTTTCAAAAAAATAAGGTTGTAATCCAGCTATAAATCTTTCTTTCCAGAATTGAGTGTCATGTGTAGTTAATTGATACACCTTAGAAAATAAGGTATCATTATACCATCGATAGTCATTCATTGTTTTGCATCGCGGGCTTTGTAATTGATCACGAATTTTTTCATCTAGAGAAGAAAGCTTTCCTATAAAATACAGCCTGCTACGGTATAAAGTATGAATAGTATAAAGCAAGTTAATGACTTTTGTCAAATCAAGCTGTTTACTTTACTTGCTTTAGTCCTGTCAAGTTTGTCGTTTGTAGGACTACCTTTTCACGGTAGTAGTCCTGTAATTATTGTTTTGCTTTCTGATGTCTATAAGTAGGAATGAATGCGATTGTAAGATCATCGAGTAAGCAATCCTTCTAAGTTTAATCTTGTTCAGTGTTCTTAAGTTTCAAGTTGTGTTCTGTTCTACCAGTTTGCAATAATAATTCTGTTAATATTGATCCATTTGTCCATTATTTTCCATTCCCCTCTAACTTTCAACTATCTCCATATCCCTCTGAGTTTATTCCATCAAATTTTCTACATAACTTTGTGTTCGGGCGCTCAATTGGTATCAGAGCCATTGATCATCATAAAGCCACTATGTAAGTCATCTCTATGCCTTGCTTTATTATCATTTTATGCATATTGATTCTCCTCATCTGTGCATATGCTAGTTTCTCTTTATACACAGATATCATCATCATCATTAAATTTACTTTTGTATCTTCGATATCATAAACAAAGTTCTTTTTAGTTACTTAGCTAAAATTTCAGATTTGAAATCCGACTCTTGATTTCTCGATTTTGGTTTTCTTTGATTTCACAAGTTTCATTTTAACTTGAGTTTTCCTTTGATTTTGCCTTCGGGTTTTGAAAACACTTTCCTAGTCGCGTTGTAAGTCTAGCAGACGGAGTGTAAGTCTAACAACAAATCGTTGACCAAGTGTGTAAACCTATTGTAAAATCATGAGTAACCTCGTTAAAAAGGTAACGCGAGTTCTATCAAAGAAATCCCCTTCGATAAATTTTGAGTCTGCTTCCTCTTCTGAATCTTCACCTAAGCCTATCATAAAACCAATGACAACTATTGATTTAAAAAATATACATGAAGTTTCTTTTTCTCAAATAGAACAATTTCTTCGCAATTGGGACATGCCAATCATCAAACCTTCTGATATTTATAATAAAGGCCCTTTCTCGAAAAACCAAGATTTTATTATCAAACTAGAAGAAGACACCAAATCTGTTGATGAAGAGGGTTAGAAACTCCTACTTATTTCTCTTGAAAAAATAAATAAATATAAAGAAACTCATAAATATTTACACATAGGACTTATACAAGTTGCTATCAAACCATTAATATCATTAGGCCTTAATACTTCAATTTTAGTCTCTGTTAGAGATAAACGTCATCAAGATTTCAATGATTCATTATTAGGAATGATAGAAGGTAGTTTAGCACAAGGACCTATTCATTTTAATTGTTTTCCAAATTTCACATTAAGCCTACATGATGAATTTGCACATGAAGTTTCTGTTTTAGGCATTTATACTCAAGGTTTTAAGATGAAAGGCATATGTTCAAATGTTGTCGTCGTCTATCGTATTTATTATAAATTAATGCATACAATAATACCTAATGTAGCATATACAAACCTTCAAAAAGGAACTTCTACTCTATTTTTAACAAATATTCAAAATAAAACTGTTGATCGAAAACAATTAAATTGGAACGACATAGAAATTCCCAAAGTATGGACCATACATGATACTAATAAAGAAGAATGCCAAAAAAGACAAATATCTGATGAAATTCATAAAATCATAACGCATGATGATGGTAAAGTAGAAATAGTGTTTGCTGCTAGGTCTTCTACTTCATCTTGTCAAGAAAATTCCTTTTCTAAAACTTATGTCCAAACTTCACCACCTATACCTCCAAACATACCTGCATTCGGAATAGCATACCCTATTTATACTACCACCTCTCCACCTAAAGACGATACAGTTAGTATTAATGATTTTGATGAATATCAAATTCATACAATTACTATAGATTCTAATTCAGATGATTTCATACTTGATTATCCTCTTTTAAAACAACAATTTTTACAACATCCATTAAAACCTATATTTTGCAAATTAGTTACCAAAAATCAACAAGCTATTTTACGTGAAAATTATTTTACTTATATTAATCAAATAAAATATAATATTCTGTTTTTTGACTTTTTAGCTCAACATTGTCCAAAAATAGTTCACAAAATAAATACAATTTGGGAGGGTTCTAATGGCGAAAAATATATTCAAACTCATCATCCTTTAGCCCCTTTAAAAATAAAAGAACATATACGGGCTACTCCTTTAAAAACTAATTTTGATGATGAATTACCTATTACAAAAAAGGATTTAAATCATTTGATTGAACAAAATAATTTTACTAATATATATTTATCTACATTAACAAAAAAATCTTCTGCTAAATAGCAAGCATCAACTTCTCATCATATCCAATATAAATCTGAATCTTCAGTCCCTTTAGTTACCCAATCTTTTCTTCCATCCATATCTCCATTTCCTTTAATTAAACCAAACTCCAACTATTCAGATGAACTTTTCAAAAAAATTACAGCTCGATTAGCAAAACTTGATCCACACTATGACAAGAAAGATAAAGCTCCTGTTATTGCCAATCTCGATAGGTTATTCTAACACTCTGAAGCACCAATAGATAATTTAGATAATTTAGATCTTCAATCTATTTCGAATATATCCTCTTCTAGCCCTAATCCTGTAAGTGAGACAGATACAGCTTCTAGTCTTGCTATTCAGCGGATATTCGGAAAAAAGAAATATGCTTATCAAACTCGCTATCCTAAACAAAAACAATTCTATTCTAAACCCTCTCCAGCTGATCTTATTATAGAAGAGCGTTCCAAACCTCATCAAAAATTTGATGGCAATGCCATATATGAATGGAATATTGATGGTTTATCCGAATATCATATTCTCAAAGTAATAAATCAAGTTCAAATCTATGTTAAAGCATGTTCCTTGGCTCATCATGCCGAAGGTAACATCGTTAGCGCCATTGCCGCCGCTTTACGGACGAGTTACATGGTTGGTGGAATTATGCTTTTAATGATGCCGCTCGATTAGAAATTCTCAATTATGTCAAAAAAAGGATGCCCAAGAAATCCCTTATTAGATCCCCAAGGACGACAACAACATAATGGGGTCGATATCCTCTTATCAAATATAATTTGGCATTTTATAGGAAAGCTTTCTTCTCTAGATGAAAAAATTCGTGATCAATTACAAAGCCTGCGATGCAAAACAATGAATGACTATCGATGGTTTAAGGATACCTTCTTTTCTAAGGTGTATCAATTAACTACACATGACGCTCAATTCGGAAAGAAAGATTTATTAGGCGGATTACCACCTTATTTTTCTTGAAAGGTCAAGGAGTATATTAAATCCAAAAATAATGGTGCCTTAAATTGGAATTCTAATTCTTATGGAGATCTCATACAAGCCATACAAACATGTGGACTAGCTATTTGCAATGATATGCGTATAAAACGTCAATTAGCAAAAGAAAAGAAAACCTTAACCCAAGCTTTAGGCAATTTCGCTAAATTTGGTCATGATTTAGACATTACTCCCTTACTAATCCAGGTCGAAACATATAGCGCTTATTCTCGCTCTTATATTTTTCCTAAATCATCTTATTACAATAAATCTACTTCCAAAAACCATTTCGTCGGTCTACTAAATCCTCTAAACCTCAAGGAAATAAGCAAAATGTTTGCTATCATTGTGGCAAACCTGGCCATTATGCTAATAAATGTCATTTGAAAAATCCTAAAAAGAAAATTCATCAAATTCATGCAAATTCTTCTTCTTTCTTAGATAACTATCATTGTACCACCAATATGTTGAATACATCATCCTCTTCTACTAAAATTAATGTATTAAATGCTCATGAAGAACTTATACTTGAAATAGGTGAAAAATTGCAGATCCCTTATTAAAATTTAAATATTTTACTTGAAATAATACAAAACAATAAAGAAGTCGAATCATCTTTAGACGGGAAAAGAATTTGATAAAAAACACCATAAATTTAAACGTCAACTTGCGCTTGATCCTACTAAATATACATTATCTAGCCTCCTACAAGAAGTCAATAAATGACCTCAACTTGCAACCATACAATCATTGCAAGAAGAAATTAATACATTAAAGTCGAAATAAAGATTTTAAAAGAACGATTAACACAATTAGAAACAAAACATACAATTCTCTTGATGAATTTGACAATGTTTTTTATCGAATCTCTTACTAATATGCATCAACGATGGTTTACTCCTATTACCCTCACTATTAAAGATTTTACACATAAATGTTCAGCCTTGATAGATTCGGGTGCTGATTTAAATTGTATTCGTGAAGGTCTTATCCCTCTACGCTATTGCGAACAAACAAATAGTAAAATTTCTACAGCCAATGGTAATAAATCATCTGTTAAATATAAAATTCCCATAGCACATATCTGTCATCATTCTATTTGCATACCAACCTCTTTTATTATTGTAAAAGGTCTTCAACATGATATTTTGTTAGGAACTCCATTTCTTCAGCACATACAGCCTTTCACAGTTTCTACAAATGGTATAACTACTATATTAAATAATCGCAAAATAGTATTTCCGTTTGCTCAGCTTCCAAAGGTTAAATATTTAAATCAAATTATAAATCAAATTGATCATAAACAGACCCATATAAATTTCTTACATTTTGAAATCAATTTCCTAAAGACAGATCAGGTTCTTCAAACCCCTACATTCCAAACTAAACTTCAGACATTCCAAGAAAAATTACATAAACTTTGTTGTTCTGACATTCCCTCTGCCTTTGGGATCGCAAAAAACATATAGTTACTCTACCATATATACCAGACTTTACTGAAGAAAACATTCCCACGAAAGCCAATCCATCTCAAATGAATCATAGGTTACTCAATCTCTGCGAGAACGAAATCAAAGATTTAGTTGCTAAAAAATTAATCATACCCTCTAAATCTCCATGGAGTTGCACAGCTTTTTATGTTGAAAATGCTCCAAAACTAGAACGAGGTGCCCCTCGCCTAGTAATTAATTATAAACCCCTTAATAAAGTTCTAAAAACCATTAGATATCCTTTACCAAATAAATATGATTTAATTAAGAGCATTACCACCGCTTTGGTTTTCTCTAAATTTGATCTTAAATCAGGGTTTCGGCAAATTCAAATACATCCTAATGATCGTTATAAAACCGCCTTTAATACTCCATTTGGTCAATACCAATGGAATGTCATGTCATTCGGATTAAAAAATGCTCCTTCTGAATTTCAAAAAATTATGATTGATATTTTCAATCCTTACCGTGATTTTATACTTGTCTACATTAATGATATTTTAGTATTCTCCAAAATAGTTGATCAACATTGGAAACACTTATGTACATTTCAAGCAATTATTATTAAAAATGGCCTTGTATTATCCCAAAAGAAAATGCATATTTTTCAAACCTCTACTACTTTCTTAGGATTTAAAATATCTAATCAAACAATTACTCCAGTCAATCGTGTTATTGATTTCGCAGATAAATTCGCAGATCAACTTATTGATAAAAATCAACTACAAAGGTTTCTTGGTTGTTTAAATTATCTCTCTGATTTCTATAAACAAGCAGCTTTAGACAGAAAACATCTGCAAGATCTTCTCAAAAAATATTTAAAATTCTAATGGACTTTTGTCCATACTTCTGCCATACGAACATCAAACAAAAGGTTAAGTCTCTTTCCTTGTCTACACTTAGCAAGTTTAGCCTATCCAAAAATTATACAAACAGATGCATCGACTTAGGATATGGTGGAATCCCGATACAAAAACATCCTTCGGTCAAGAACAATTAGTTTGTTATACATCCAAGCTTTGGAACATCACTCAACAAAATTATGCAACTTGTGAAAAAGGAAGTATTAGCAATTGTTTTATGTGTTCAAAAATTTCAATCAAATGTTTTAAATCAAAAGTTTTTAATTCGTGTTGATTGCAAAGCCGCTAAAGAAATTCTTTTGAAAGATGTCAAAAATTTGGTTTCAAAACAAATATTTGCTCGATGGCTAGCAATATTAAGTGTTTTTTATTTTGATATCGAATATGTTAAAGGTAAAGACAATTCTCTACTTGACTTCTTATCTTATAATTTCTTATATCTCCTCAAATTCATTGCCTACGATCATCATGACTAACAAAGGCAAATCTCCAAAGCATCCTCAAATAGATTTTCTCCTCTATTCAATGCCTATAATCAAGTGATGTCAATAAATCTCTTTATAAATTCAGTAATCGTCATCTTGTCATCCTTCTTGATCATCATCATATTGATAAATCTTTAGATACACAGGTCAAACTGGTCCTGCCTCCTTATTTGCATTTCATCCCTAATCGACCTAATGTTACCATCAAGTTTTATGAAACTCTATTGACCACAACTCAATATGTTCTTATTGAACATTTTACAAGACCTAACTCTGAAGAAATTGCTTATTCGAAATTCAAAATTCAAAAGGTTCTTTCAAGTGCGGAATGGTCTCAGTAACTCTCTATTCAGCAAAGCCCATTCATTTATCAACCGATGACACTAGTTATTGATCGACATCCTATTCAAGTAAATTATAAAGATTACATTGATGCTTGGCGTAACATATTTTTTTATAAAGACCCCTTTCTTAGACATTCATGGTATATTACATTCAAAAAGTCATTAAAGGTTAATCTCCCAGCATGGTTCTTGGCCGAATGGTGGACTAAATTTGGTCCTCATATTGGGTTCTTTCCAAATGATGTTTTCAAGAAATATGGAGTCGAAAAACTATCTCAATTCCAATTTATGCATAAACATTTTATCCCATGGATCCTCAAATGGCAATATGGAACTCATAAAGTCACCACTGTTCATAATATCACCTATACCTATCTCTCTCAAGAAATTCTCTATAAATGGTGGGATAAATTTGACATTGATTCTATTGAAACATCCAAAGATCTCTCCCATAAAAACTCCGACAAAACCTACTTTGAATTTCCTCCCCTTGCAAAATCCTATAAAGATGTTAGTTTGGCCTCTCCTACACAAAAGAATCAAGTTGCAGAATCTAGTTCATCAATGACTCCTGACTTTGCTCAAAATATAATTCAACAACTACAAGCAGGATTTCAACGAATTTTTAACAAGGATTTCAGAATATAGCACAACATTTTGAAGATAGATTCAAACAATTTGAATCCAAATATTATGCTTCCTCTCAGACTCATTCATACGACAATACTCATTCCGCTCATTCTGCAGATTCTATTGATTTATAAATGAAGACATTAGCCCGTGCTTTGCAACATCCAGCCATACAACAGCCATTAATTGACTATCTTCATGAAGAATTAATTACGAATGATGTTGATATTGAATGGAATTCAGTTATGAATACTTATCAAAAAAGAGTTTTTGTCTTTCAAGCATTAGATTGGACTCCTAAAAAAGGCAATCTGCTTCTCTCATTATGGTATCTGTTGAAGAAACCTCCGATCCGAGTTTATATTGATTATCTAGATGTATACCGTTTTGCTGATTATATACACCATCACTTATGGAGAATTCTTCGCTTTTCTCCAATGCGTTACTATTGTGAATACTATAACGTCAGAAAGCGTCTAAAAACAATCAGGCCCATGCCATATTTTGAAGATCAAGCCCATGCTTCCTGATTTTATCAGCCATCTTATCACTCAATCAAAATGGACATTCGGCATCTTATCTTCTTATCTTTTGATAAATAAAAATCTTATCTTTTGATAAAGTAAAATCTTATCCTCCATCTATCAGCCTGCTACAGTATAAAGTATGAATAGTATAAAGCAAGTTAATGACTTTTGTCAAATCAAGCTGTTTACTTTACTTGCTTTAGTCATATCAAGTTTGTCGTTTGTAGGACTACCTTTTCACGGTAGTGCGTCTGTAATTATTGTTTTGCTTTCCTATGTCTATAAGTAGGAAGGAATGCGATTGTAAGATCATCGAGTAAGCAATCCTTCTAAGTTTAATCTTGTTCTTGTGTTCTTAAGTTTCAAGTTGTGTTTTGTTCTACCAGGTTTGCAATAATAATTATAATATTGATCCATTTGTCCATTATTTTCCATTCCCTCTAACTTTCAACTATCTCCATATCCTCTCCATCAAGTTTATTCCATCAAATTTTCTACATAACTTTGTGTTCGGGCGCTCAATTGGTATCGAGCCATTGATCATCATAAAGCCACTTGTAAGTCATCTCTATGCCTTGCTTGCTTTATTATCATTTTATGCATATTGATTCTCTTCATCTTTGCATATGCTAGTTTCTCTTTATACACAAGATATCATCTTCATTATTAAATTTACTTTTGAATCTTCGATATCATAAACAAAGTTCTTTTTATTTGCTTAGCTAAAATTTCATATTTGAAATCCGACTCTTGATTTCTCGATTTTGGTTTTCTTTGATTTCACAAGTTTCATTTTAACTTGCGTTTTCCTTTGATTTTGCCTTCTGGGTTTTGAAAACACTTTCCTAGTCGCGTTGTAAGTCTAGCAGATGGAGTGTAAGTCTAGCAACAAATCGTTGACCAAATGTGTAAACCTATTGTAAAATCATGAGTAACCTCGTTAAAAAGGTAACGCGAGTTCTATCAAAGAAATCCCCTTCGATAAATTTTGAGTCTGCTTTCTCTTCTGAATCTTCACCTAAGCCTATCATAAAACCAATGACAACTATTGATTTAAAAAATATACATGAAGTTTCTTTTTCTCAAATAGAACAATCTATTCGCAATTGGGACATGTTAATCATCAAACCTTCGATATTTATAATAAAGGCTCTTTCTCGAAAAAACAAGATTTTATTATCAAATTAGAAGAAGACACCAAATCTGTTGATGAAGAGGGTCGAAACTCCTACTTATTTCTCTGAAAAAATAAATAAATATAAAGAAACTCATAAATATTTACACATAGGACTTATCCAAGTTGCTATCAAACCATTAATATCATTAGGCCTTAATACTTCAATTTTAGTTTCTATGCGAGATAAACGTCATCAAGATTTCAATGATTCATTATTAGGAATGATAGAAGGTAGTTTAGCACAAAGACCTATTCATTTTAATTGTTTTCCAAATTTCACATTAAGCCTACATGATGAATTTGCACATGAAGTTCTTTGTTTTTAGGCATTTATACTCAAGGTTTTAAGATGAAAGGCATATGTTCAAATGTTTTCGTCGTCTATCGTATTTATTATAAATTAATGCATACAATAATACCTATGTAGCATATACAAACCTTCAAAAAGGAACTTCTACTCTATTTTTAACAAATATTCAAAATAAAGCTGTTGATCGAAAACAATTAAATTGGAACGACATAGAAATTCCCAAAGTATGGACCATACATGATACTAATAAAGAAGAATGCCAAAAAAGACAAATATCTCGATGAAATTCATAAAATCATAACGCATGATGATGGTAAAGTAGAAATAGTGTTTGCTTTGCTAGGTCTTCTACTTCATCTTGTCAAGAAAATTCCTTTTCTAAAACTTATGTCCAAACTTCACCACCTATACCTCCAAAAACATACCAAGCATCCGAATAGCATACCCTATTTATACTACCACCTCTCCACCTAAAGACGATACAGTTAGTATTAATGATTTTGATGAATATCAAATTCATTCAATTACTATAGATTCTAATTCATATGATTTCATACTTGATTATCCTCTTTTAAAACAACAATTTTTACAACATCCATTAAAACCTATATTTTGTAAATTAGTTACCAAAAATCAACAAGCTATTTTATGTGAAAAATATTTTACTTAAATTAATCAAATAAAATATAATATTCCGTTTTTTGACTTTTTAGCTCAACGTTGTCCAAAAATAGTTCACAAAATAAATACAATTTGGGAGGGTTCAAATGGTGAAAAATATATTCAAACTCATCCTCCTTTAGCCCCTTTAAAAATAAAAGAACATTTACGGGCTACTCCTTTAAAAACTAACTTTGATGATGAATTACCTATTACAAAAAAGGATTTAAATCATTTGATTGAACAAAATAATTTTACTAATATCTATTTATCTACATTATCAAAAAAATCTTCTGCTAAAGAGCAAGCATCAACTTCTCATCAAATCTAATATAAATATGAATCTTCAGTCCCTTTAGTTACCCAATCTTTTCTTCCATCCATAGCTCCATTTCCTTTAATTAAAGCAAAATCCAACTATTCAGATGAACTTTTCGAAAAAATTACAGCTCAATTAGCAAAACTTGATCCACACTATGACAAGAAATATAAAGCTCCTGTTATTTCCTATCTCGATAGGTTATCTAACACTCAAAGCACCAATAGATAATTTAGATAATTTAGATCTTCAATCTATTTCGAATACATCCTCTTCTAGCCCTAATCCTGTAAGTGAGACAGATACAGCTTGTAGTCTTGCTATTCAACGGATATTCGGAAAAAAGAAATCTGCTATCAAACTCGCTATCCTAAACAAAAACAATTCTATTCTAAACCCTCTCTAGCAGATCTTATTATAGAAGAGAGTTCTAAACCTCATCAAAAATTTGATGGCAATGCCATATATGAATGGAATATTGATGGTTTATTCGAATATCATATTCTCAAAGTAATAAATCAAGTTCAAATCTATGCTAAAGCATGTTCCTTGGCTCATCATGCCAAAGGTAACATCGCTGGCGCCATTGCCGCTGGCTTTACCGGACAGTTACATGGCTGGTGGAATTATGCTTTTAATGATGCCGCTCGATTAGAAATTCTCAATTCTGTCAAAAAGGATGCCCAAGGAAATCCCTTATTAGATCCCCAAGGACGACAATAACATAATGGGGTCGATATCCTCTTATCAAATATAATTTGGCATTTTATAGGAAAGCTTTCTTCTCTAGATGAAAAAATTCGTGATCAATTACAAAGCTGCGATGCAAAACAACGAATGACTATCGATGGTATAAGGATACCTTCTTTTCTAAGGTGTATCAATTAACTACACATGACGCTCAATTCTGGAAAGAAAGATTTATAGCGGATTACCACCTTATTTTTCTCGAAAAGGTCAAGGAGTATATTAAATCCAAAAATAATGGTGCCTTAAATTGGAATTCTAATTATTATGGAGATCTCATACAAGCCATATAAACATGTGGACTAGCTATTTGCAATGATATGCGTATAAAACGTCAATTAGCAAAAGAAAAGAAAACCTTAACCCAAGCTTTACAAATTTATGTATGAATTTGGTCATGATTTAGACATTACTCCCATTACTAATCCAGGTCGGAAACATAAGCGCTATTCTCGCTCTTATATTTTTCCTAAATCATCTTATTACAATAAATCTACTTCAAAAAACCATTTCGTCGGTCTACTAAATCCTCTAAACCTCAAGGAAATAAGCAAAATGTTTGCTATCATTGTGGCAAACCTGGCCATTATGCAAATAAATGTCATTTGAAAAATCCTAAAAAGAAAATTCATCAAATTCATGCAGCTTCTTCCTCTTCCTCTTCAGATAACTGTCATTGTACCACCAATATGTTGAATACATCATCCCCTTCTACTAAAATTAATGTATTAACTGCTCATGAAGAACTTTACTTGA
The DNA here is from genome assembly GCA_039657325.1 of Stephania cephalantha. Taxonomy (NCBI): domain Eukaryota; kingdom Viridiplantae; phylum Streptophyta; class Magnoliopsida; order Ranunculales; family Menispermaceae; genus Stephania; species Stephania cephalantha. The sequence continues at coordinate 20,089,767 of CM077576.1, forward strand.
AATAGGTGAAAGAATTGCAGATCCCTTATTAAAATTTAAATATTTTACTGAAATAATACAAAACAATAAAGAAGTCGAATCATCTTTAGACCGGGAAAAGGAATGTGATAAAAAACACCATAAATTTAAACGTCAACTTGCGCTTGATCCTACTAAATATACATTATCTAGCCTCCTACAAGAAGTCAATAAATGACCTCAACCTGCAACCATACAATCATTGCAAGAAGAAATTAATACATTAAAGTCTGAAATAAAGATTTTAAAAGAACGATTAACACAATTAGAAACAAAACATACAGATTCTCTTGATGAATTTGACAATGTTTTTATCGAATCTCTTACTCAATATATGCATCAACGATGGTTTACTCCTATTACCCTCACTATTAAAGATTTTACACATAAATGTTCAGCCTTGATAGATTCGGGTGCTGATTTAAATTGTATTCGTGAAGGTCTTATCCCTCTACGCTATTGCGAACAAACAAATAGTAAAATTACTACAGCCAATGGTAATAAATCATCGATTAAATATAAAATTCCCATAGCACATATATCGTCATCATTCTATTTGCATACCAACCTCTTTTATTATTGTAAAAGGTCTTCACATGATATTTTGTTAGGAACTCCATTTCTTCAAGACATACTGACCTTTCACAGCTTTCTACAAATGGTATAACTACTATATTAAATAATCGCAAAATAGTATTTCCGTTTGTGGCTTCCAAAGGATAAATATTTAAATCAAATTATAAATCAAATTGATCATAAACAGACCCATATAAATTTCTTACATTTTGAAATCAATTTCTAAAGACAGATCAGGTTCTTCAAACCCCTACATTCCAAACTAAACTTCAGACATTCCAAGAAAAATTACATAAACTTTGTTGTTCTGACATTCCCTCTGCCTTTGGGATCGCAAAAAACATATAGTTACTCTACCATATATACCAGACTTTACTGAAGAAAACATTCCCACGAAAGCCAATCCATCTCAAATGAATCATAGGTTACTCAATCTCTGTGAGAACGAAATCAAAGATTTAGTTGCTAAAAAATTAATCATACCCTCTAAATCTCCATGGAGTTGCACAGCTTTTTATGTTGAAAATGCTCCAAAACTAGAACGAGGTGCCCCTCGCCTAGTAATTAATTATAAACCCCTTAATAAAGTTCCAAGAACCATTAGATATCCTTTACCAAATAAATATGATTTAATTAAGAGCACTACCACCGCTTTGGTTTTCTCTAAATTTGATATTAAATCAGGGTTTCGGCAAATTCAAATCCTAATGATCGTTATAAAACCGCCTTTAATACTCCATTTGGTCAATACCAATGGAATGTCATGCCATTCGGATTAAAAAATGCTCCTTCTGAATTTCAAAAAATTATGATTGATATTTTCAATCCTTACCGTGATTTTATACTTGTCTACATTAATGATATTTTAGTATTCTCCAAAATAGTTGATCAACATTGGAAACACTTATATACATTTCAAGCAATTATTATCAAAAATGGCCTTGTATTATCCCAAAAGAAAATGCATATTTTTCAAACCTCTACTACTTTCTTAGGATTTAAAATATCTAATCAAACAATTACTCCAATCAATCGTGTTATTGATTTCGCAGATAAATTCACGATCAACTTATTGATAAAAATCAACTACAAAGGTTTCTTGGTTGTTTAAATTATCTCTCTGATTTCTATAAACAAGCAGCTTTAGACAGAAAACATTTGCAAGATCTTCTCAAAAAAGATTTAAAATTCTAATGGACTTTTGTCCATACTTCTGCCATACAGAACATCAAACAAAAGGTTAAGTCTCTTTCTTGTCTACACTTAGCAAGTTTAGCCTATCCAAAAATTATACAAACAGATGCATCGGACTTAGGATATGGTGGAATCCTGTTACAAAAACATCCTTCTGGTCAAGAACAATTAGTTTGTTATACATCCAAGCTTTGGAACATCACTCAGCAGAATTTATGCAACTGTGAAAAATGAAGTATTAGCAATTGTTTTATGTGTTCAAAAATTTCAATCCGATGTTTTAAATCAAAAGTTTTTAATTCGTGTTGATTGCAAAGCCGCTAAAGAAATTCTTTTGAAAGATGTCAAAAATTTGGTTTCAAAACAAATATTTCCTCGATGGCTAGCAATATTAAGTGTTTTTTATTTTGATATCGAATATGTTAAAGGTAAAGACAATTCTCTACCTGACTTCTTATCTTATGAATTTCTTATATCTCCTCAAATTCATTGCCTACGGATCATCATGACTAACAAAGGCAAATCTCCAGCATCCTCAAATAGATTTTCTCCTCTATTCAATGCCTATAATCAAGCTGATGTCAATAAATCTCTTTATAAATTCAGTAATCGTCATCTTGTCATCCTTCTTGATCATCATCATATTGATAAATCTTTAGATACACAGGTCAAACTGGTCCTGCCTCCTTCTTTGCATTTCATCCCTAATCGACCTAATGTTACCATCAAGTTTTATGAAACTCTATTGACCACAACTCAATATGTTCTTATTGAACATTTTACAAGACCTAACTCGAAGAAATTGCTTATTCGAAATTCAAAATTCAAAAGGTTCTTTCAAGTGCGAATGGTCTCAATAACTCTCTATTCAAAGAAAGCCCATTCATTTATCAACCGATGACACTAGTTACTGATCGACATCCTATTCAAGTAAATTATAAAGATTACATTGATGCTTGGCGTAACATATTTTTTTATAAAGACCCTGCTTCTGGACATTCATGGTATATTACATTCAAAAAATCATTAAAGGTTAATCTCCCAGCATGGTTCTTGGCCGAATGGTGGACTAAATTTGGTCCTCATATTGGGTTCTTTCCAAATGATGTTTTCAAGAAATATGGAGTCGAAAAACTATCTCTATTCCAATTTATGCATAAACATTTTATCCCATGGATCCTCAAATGGCAATATGGAACTCATAAAGTCACCACTGTTCATAATATCACCTATACCTATCTCTCTCAAGAAATTCTCTGTAAATGGTGGGATAAATTTGACATTGATTCCATTGAAACATCCAGTATCTCTCCCATAAAAACTCAGACAAAACCTACCGAATTTCCTCCCCTTGCAAAATCCTATAAAGATGTTAGTTTGGCCTTTCCTACACAAAAGAATCAAGTTGCAGAATCTAGTTCATCAATGACTCCTGACTTTGCTCAAAATATAATTCAACAACTACAAGCAGGATTTCAACAGAATTTTTAACAAGGATTTCAGAATATAGCACAACATTTTGAAGACAGATTCAAACAATTTGAATCCAAATATTATGCTTCCTCTCAGACTCATTCTGACGATAATACTCATTCCACTCATTCTGCAGATTCTATTGATTTATAAATGAAGACATTCGCCCGTGCTTTGCAAAATCCAGCCATACAACAGCCATTAATTGACCATCTACATTAATTCCGAATGGTGTTGATATTGACTGGAATTCAGTTATGAATATTTATCAAATAAGAGTTTTTGTCATTCACGCATTAAATTGGACTCCTGAAGAAGGCAATATGCTTCTCTCATTATGGTATCTATTGAAGAAACCTCCGATCCGAGTTTATATTGATTATCCAGATGTATATCGTTTTGCTGATTATGTACACCATCACTTATGGAGAATTTTCGCTTTTCTCCAATGCGTTACTATTGTGAATACTATAACGTCTGAAAGCGTCGGAAAACAATCAGGCCCATGTTTCCCGATTTTATCAGCCATCTTATCACTCAATCAAAATGGACATTCAGCATCTTATATTCTTATATTTTGATAAATAAAAATCTTATCTTTTGATAAAGTAAAATCTTTTCCTCCAGCTATCAGCCTGCTACAGTATAAAGTATGAATAGTATAAAGCAAGTTAATGACTTTTGTCAAATCAAGCTGTTTACTTTACTTGCTTTAGTCATATCAAGTTTGTCGTTTGTAGGACTACCTTTTCACGGTAGTGCGTCTGTAATTATTGTTTTGCTTTCTGATGTCTATAAGTAGGAAGGAATGCGATTGTAAGATCATCGAGTAAGCAATCCTTATAAGTTTAATCTTGTTCAGTGTTCTTAAGTTTCAAGTTGTGTTTTGTTCTACCAGTTTGCAATAATAATTATGTTAATATTGATCCATTTGTCCATTATTTTCCATTCCCCTCTAATTTTCAACTATCTTCATATCCCTCTGAGTTTATTCCATCAAATTTTCTACATAACTTTGTGTTCGGGCGCTCAATAGGTATCAGAGCCATTGATCATCATAAAGCCAATGTAAGTCATCTTTATGCCTTGCTTTATTATCATTTTATGCATATTGATTCTCTTCATCATGCATATGCTAGTTTCTCTTTATACACAAGATATCATCTTCATTATTAAATTTACTTTTGAATCTTCGATATCATAAACAAAGTTCTTTTTATTTGCTTAGCTAAAATTTCATATTTAAATCCGACTCTTGATTTCTCGATTTTGGTTTTCTTTGATTTCACAAGTTTCATTTTAACTTGAGTTTTCCTTTGATTTTGCCTTCTCGGGTTTTGAAAACACTTTCCTAGTCGCGTTGTAAGTCTAGCGGATGGAGTGTAAGTATAGCAACAAATCGTTGACCAAATGTGTAAACCTATTGTAAAATCATGAGTAACCTCGTTAAAAAGGTAACGCGAGTTCTATCAAAGAAATCCCCTTCGATAAATTTTGAGTATGCTTTCTCTTCTGAATCTTCACCTAAGCCTATCATAAAACCAATGACAACTATTGATTTAAAAAATATACATGAAGTTTCTTTTTCTCAAATAGAACAATATATTCGCAATTGGGACATGTTAATCATCAAACCTTCTGATATTTATAATAAAGGCTCTTTCTCGATAAAATAAGATTTTATTATCAAATTAGAAGAAGACACCAAATCTGTTGATGAAGAGGGTCAGGAACTCCTACTTATTTCTCCTGAAAAAATAAATAAATATAAAAAAACTCATAAATATTTACACATAGGACTTATCCAAGTTGCTATCAAACCATTAATATCATTAGGCCTTAATACTTCAATTTTAGTTTCTGTGCGAGATAAACGTCATCAAGATTTCAATGATTCATTATTAGGAATGATAGAAGGTAGTTTAGCACAAATACCTATTCATTTTAATTGTTTTCCAAATTTCACATTAAGCCTACATGATGAATTTGCACATGAAGTTGCTGTTTTAGGCATTTATACTCAAGGTTTTAAGATGAAAGGCATATGTTCAAATGTTGTCGTCGTCTATCGTATTTATTATAAATTAATGCATACAATAATACCTAATGTGACATATACAAACCTTCAAAAAGGAACTTCTACTCTATTTTTAACAAATATTCAAAATAAAACTGTTGATCGAAAACAATTAAATTGGAACGACATAGAAATTCCCAAAGTATGGACCATACATGATACTAATAAAGAAGAATGCCAAAAAAGACAAATATCTGATGAAATTCATAAAATCATAACGCATGATGATGGTAAAGTAGAAATAGTGTTTGCTGCTAGGTCTTCTACTTCATCTTGTCAAGAAAATTCCTTTTCTAAAACTTATGTCCAAACTTCACCACCTATACCTCCAAACATACCTGCATCCGGAATAGCATACCCTATTTATACTACCACCTCTCCACCTAAAGACGATACAGTTAGTATTAATGATTTTGATGAATATCAAATTCATTCAATTACTATAGATTCTAATTCATATGATTTCATACTTGATTATCCTCTTTTAAAACAACAATTTTTACAACATCCATTAAAACCTATATTTTGTAAATTAGTTACCAAAAATCAACAAGCTATTTTATGTGAAAAATATTTTACTTAAATTAATCAAATAAAATATAATATTCCGTTTTTTGACTTTTTAGCTCAACGTTGTCCAAAAATAGTTCACAAAATAAATACAATTAGGAGGGTTCAAATGGTGAAAAATATATTCAAACTCATCCTCCTTTAGCCCCTTTAAAAATAAAAGAACATATACAGGGCTACTCCTTTAAAAACTAATTTTGATGATGAATTACCTATTACAAAAAATTATTTAAATCATTTGATTGAACAAAATAATTTAACTAATATCTATTTATCTACATTATCAAAAAAATCTTATGCTAAAGAGCAAGCATCAACTTCTCATCAAATCCAATATAAATATGAATCTTCAGTCCCTTTAGTTACCCAATCTTTTCTTCCATCCATAGCTCCATTTCCTTTAATTAAACCAAAATCCAACTATTCGATGAACTTTTCGAAAAAAATTACACTCAATTAGCAAAACTTGATCCACACTATGACAAGAAATATAAAGCTCCTGTTATTTCCTATCTCGATAGGTTATCCGAACACTCAGAAGCACCAATAGATAATTTAGATAATTTAGATCTTCAATCTATTTCGAATACATCCTCTTCTAGCCCTAATCCTGTAAGTGAGACAGATACAGCTTTTAGTCTTGCTATTCAACGGATATTCGGAAAAAAGAAATCTGCTATCAAACTCGCTATCCTAAACAAAAACAATTCTATTCTAAACCCTCTCTAGCTGATCTTATTATAGAAGAGCGTTCTAAACCTCATCAAAAATTTGATGGCAATGCCATATATGAATGGAATATTGATGCTTTATTCGAATATCATATTCTCAAAGTAATAAATCAAGTTCAAATCTATGCTAAAGAATGTTCCTTGGCTCATCATATCCAAAGGTAACATCGTGGCGCCATTGCCGCCGGCTTTACCTGGACAGATTACATGGTGGTGGAATTATGCTTTTAATGATGTCGCTCGATTAGAAATTCTCAATTCATCAAAAAGGATGCCCAAGGAAATCCCTTATTAGATCCCCAAGGACGACAACAACATAATGGGGTCGATATCCTCTTATCAAATATAATTTGGCATTTTATAGGAAAGCTTTTTCTCTCGATGAAAAAATTCGTGATCAATTACAAACCTGCGATGCAAAACAACGAATGACTATCGATGGTATAAGGATACCTTCTTTTCTAAGGTGTATCAATTAACTACACATGACGCTCAATTCTGGAAAGAAAGATTTATAGCTGGATTACCACCTTATTTTTCTGAAAAGGTCAAGGAGTATATTAAATCCAAAAATAATGGTGCCTTAAATTGGAATTCTAATTATTATGGAGATCTCATACAAGCCATACAAACATGTGGACTAGCTATTTGCAATGATATGCGTATAAAACGTCAATTAGCAAAAGAAAAGAAAACCTTAACCCAAGCTTTAGGCAATTTCTGCTATGAATTTGGTCATGATTTAGACATTACTCCCCTTACTAATCCAGGTCGGAAACATAAGCGCTATTCTCGCTCTTCTGTTTTTCCTAAATCATCTTATTACAATAAATCTACTTTTAAAAAACCATTTCGTCGGTCTACTAAATCCTCTAAACCTCATGCAAATAAGCAAAATGTTTGATATCATTGTGGCAAACCTGGCCATTATGCAAATAAATGTCATTTGAAAAATCATAAAAAGAAAATTTATCAAATTCATGCAGCTTCTTCCTCTTCCTCTTCTGATAACTGTCATTGTACCACCAATATGTTGAATACATCATCCTCTTCTACTGAAATTAATGTATTAACTGCTCATGAAGAACTATACTTGAAATATGTGAAAAAATTGCAGATCCCTTATTAAAATTTAAATATTTTACTGAAATAATACAAAACAATAAAGAAGCCGAATCATCTTTAGACCGGGAAATGGAATTTGATAAAAAACACCATAAATTTAAACGTCAACTTGCGCTTGATCCTACTAAATATACATTATCTAGCCTCCTACAAGAAGTCAATAAACGACCTCAACCTGCAACCATACAATCATTGCAAGAAGAAATTAATACATTAAAGTCTGAAATAAAGATTTTAAAAGAACGATTAACACTATTAGAAACAAAACATACAGATTCTCTTTATGAATTTGACAATGTTTTTATCGAATCTCTTACGCAATATATTCATCAACGATGGTTTACTCCTATTACCCTCACTATTAAAGATTTTACACATAAATGTTCACCTTGATAGATTCGGGTCTTGATTTAAATTGTATTTGTGAAGGTCTTATCCCTCTACGCTATTGCGAACAAACAAATAGTAAAATTCCTACAGCCAATGGTAATAAATCATCAGTTAAATATAAAATTCCCATAGCACATATCCGTCATCATTCTATTTGCATACCAACCTCTTTTATTATTGTAAAAGGTATTCGACATGATATTTTGTTAGGAACTCCATTTCTTCAGCACATACAGCCTTTCACAGTTTCTACAAATGGTATAACTACTATATTAAATAATCGCAAAATAGTATTTCCGTTAGTTGTGCTTCCAAAGGTTAAATATTTAAATCAAAATATAAATCAAATTGATCAAAACAGGACCCATATAAATTTCTTAAAAATCAATTTCCTAAATCAAATCGGGATCAAACTCCTAATTCCAAACTAAACTTCGAGACATTCCAAGAAAAATTACATAAACTTTCTTGTTCGACGTTCCTCTCGCCTTTTGGGATCGCAAAAAACACAATTTCTCTACCATATATACTTGACTTTATTGAAGAAAACATTCCCACGAAAGCCAATCCATCTTCAAACTCCTCAATCTCTGTGAGAACAAATCAAAGATTTAGTTGCTAAAAAATTAATCATACCCTCTAAATCTCCAATTGCAAGTTGAAAATGCTCTAAAAGAACGAGGTGCCATTAGATATCAATTATAAACCCCTTAATAAAGTTCTAAAAACCATTAGATATCCTTTACCAAATAAATATGATTTAATTAAGAGCACTACCACCGCTTTGGTTTTCTCTAAATTTGATCTTAAATCGTGGTTTTGGCAAATTCAAATACATCCTAATGATCGTTATAAAACCGCTTTAATACTCCATTTGGTCAATACCAATGGAATGTCATGCCATTCGGATTAAAAAATGCTCCTTCGAATTTCAAAAAATTATGAATGATATTTTCAATCCTTACCGTGATTTTATACTTGTCTACATTGATGATATTTTAGTATTCTCCAAAACAGTTGATCAACATTGGAAACACTTATATACATTTCAAGCAATTATTATCAAAAATGGCCTTGTATTATCCCAAAAGAAAATGCATATTTTTCAAACCTCTACTACTTTCTTAGGATTTAAAATATCTAATCAAACAATTACTCCAGTCAATCATGTTATTGATTTCGCAGATAAATTCACAGATCAACTTACTGATAAAAATCAACTACAAAGGTTTCTTGGTTGTTTAAATTATCTCTCTGATTTCTATAAACAAGCAGCTTTAGACAGAAAACCTTTGCAAGATCTTCTCAAAAAAAATATAAAATTCCAATGGACTTATGTCCATACTTCTGCCATACAGAACATCAAACAAAAGGTTAAGTCTCTTCCTTGTCTACACTTAGCAAATTTAGCATATCCAAAAATTATACAAACAGATGCATCGGACTTAGGATATGGTGGAATCCTGTTACAAAAACATCCTTCTGGTCGAGAACAATTAGTTTTATTATACATCCAAGCTTTGGAACATCACTCAACAGAATTATGCAACTGTGAAAAAGGAAGTATTAGCAATTGTTTTATGTGTTCAAAAATTTCAATCCGATGTTTTAAATCAAAAGTTTTTAATTCGTGTTGATTGCAAAGCCGCTAAAGAAATTCTTTTGAAAGATGTCAAAAATTTGGTTTCAAAACAAATATTTGCTCGATGGCAAGCAATATTAAGTGTTTTTTATTTTGATATCGAATATATTAAAGGTAAAGACAATTCTCTACCTGACTTCTTATCTCGTGAATTTCTTATATCTCCTCAAATTCATTGCCTACAAATCATCATGACTGACAAAGGCAAATCTCCAGCATCCTCAAATAGATTTTCTCCTCTATTCAATACCTATAATCAAGCTGATGTCAATAAATCTCTTTATAAATTCAGTAATCGTCATCTTGTTATCCTTCTTGATCATCATCATATTGATAAATCTTTAGATACACAGGTCAAACTGGTCATGCCTCCTTCTTTGCATTTCATCCCTAATCGACCTAATGTTACCATCAAGTTTTATGAAACTCTATTGACCACAACTCAATCTGTTCTACAAGACCTAACTCTGAAGAAATTGCTTATTCGAAATTCAAAATTCAAAAGGTTCTTTCAAGTGCATAATGGTCTCAGTAACTCTCTATTTAGCAAAGCCCATTCATTTATCAACCGATGACACTGGTTACTGATCGACATCCTGTTCAAGTAAATTATAAAGATTACATTGATGCATGGCGTAACATAATTTTTTATAAAGACCACCTTCTCGAACATTCATGGTATATTACATTCAAAAAATCATTAAAGGTTAATCTCCCAGCATGGTTCATGGCCGAATGGTGGACTAAATTTGGTCCTCATATTAGGTTCTTTCCAAATGATGTTTTCAAGAAATATGAAGCCGAAAAACTATCTCTATTCCAATTTATGCATAAACATTCTATCCCATGGATCCTCAAATGGCAATATGGAACTCATAAAGTCACCACTGTTCATAATATCACCTATACCTATCTCTCTCAAGAAATTCTCTGTAAATGGTGGGATAAATTTGACATTGATTCTATTGAAACATCCAGTATCTCTCCCATAAAAACTCTGACAAAACCTACCAAATTTCCTCTCCTTGCAAAATCCAGCCATACAACAGCCATTAATTGACCATCTACATGAAGAATTAATTCCGAATGGTGTTGATATTGACTGGAATTCAGTTATGAATACTTATCAAATAAGAGTTTTTGTCATTCACGCATTAAATTGGACTCCTGAAGAAGGCAATCTGCTTCTCTCATTATGGTATCTATTGAAGAAACCTCCGATCCGAGTTTATATTGATTATCCAGATCTATACCATTAATTGGAAGAAAAAAAATTAAGGAGATCTCACTTGGCCACATATAATATTGTCTCTTCGAACTTTTTTTTTTTTTTTTTTTTTTTTTTTTTTTTTTTTTTTTTTTTTTGGGGAGTCTCTTCAAACTTTGATCTCATTAAGTTAGCATTAATGTTTGAAGAACACAATAATATGTGGATACGGTCATCAAAGAGCCGTTCCCTCTAGGGCATGCAAGTGTATGTATACATCTACTACTTTAATTCATGAAGTGTATATACACTTTTTATATATATATCATTGTCTTTCAAATAAAACGATGTAAAGATAGATTTGAACGGCCTAACATTTATGCATTGAGAAGGACAGGTGGATTGACAAAGGCCATCCATGTATATATGTGTGTGGACTTCAATTATAGAGAGAGGCAGTCTCCATATGGGTCACTCTCACTACCATTAACCAGTGTACTAAGTCCCCACACAACTCCAACCAACACTCATGCATGCACGTATATGGCCTTCACTTGAGAAATATATTCTATGTTTATAGGTGAGTACAATAATTAATTAACGTGCGTGTTTTTTATTTATATGGGGCACATAATGTTTGATTAGAGCAATCATGAGAAACTTTGTTATTGGTCACTGAGTCACTCCATATCATTGCGAGGTCAACCTAGTTGTGAACTGGTAATAGTGTTTAGCCACTACTCCACGATATATATATATATATATATATATATATATATATATATAAATCTATGTTCAGCGTTGTGGGCAAGGCGTGGAGAAGAAAAAAATAAGAAAAAAATAAGTGTAACAGTGTCACTGCAGTGGCGCCACCTTGGGTACATAGCGATGGCATTGAGATGGCCTAAGAAGGGCACGGAGCATACTGAGTTAGAAAATTGCTCAGAAAGAGGCTGAAGCTATGGCGGCGTCGTGGCTATAAAAAGACAGCGCCATATCACTATGGACAATGCCGAAATGTAGAAAATAGAAAATTTAGAGTTATGGTTCTTTTGGAGTTGTATATTAGGGTTTCTAATTGTATTGTAAAGTGTTTTAGGGGTTTAAATAGATATTAGAACGTGATAAACACATCCAATATTACCAATTTACCAATTATCATTAAGAGCAACTAATTAATATAGTTTAGTTTAGTATTACTTTATTCTTGAATATTGAGAAGAGTGTTAGAGGAGAAGACATTGAAGACTCCACATATGATTATTCGTTATTATTTTCTTTATTTAATTGAAATTATTTAACTTAATCTTTCATTGTTATGAATATCATGATGTGTATGTTTATTTCAGTGATGTGTGAGTAGATCATTAATCTTATGGATCAATGGATCATATGGTATGAATACTATGCAAAAGTAGTTATTAAAGGATTATAAGGCAAAAAAGTACAATGGTTAGACTTTATATTGATTCTATACGTAATGCTACAAACATCTTGATCACGTGTTTGTTGATTAGAGATTTTAGGAGTCACCATGGCCATTGGAGTTTTTAAGCTGGATATGGATGATACAACTGTAAAATATATAACATTGATAGATAGTTATTAATTAGGGAGGCACCAATAGTAAACTTAAGTGGTTATGAATCTAAAGATTTGAAACTCAAAACAATGTGGAACTTATGTTATTCACATAGATAGGTGGAGTTCTAATTTGCATATTAGAATCTTTTCCGTCACGATAGTGGGTTGAAGTGAATTTGAAGGAAATATGTATATTTTAATTAAGCATTGCACACACATAATAAAGATAAAGGAAGTGAGTCGCAAAGCATAGTTATTCATTACCAAGATGAATTAGTGAACTACGATCTTCCTAATATAAGATTACAAATATTTACATTGTTTTATTAGAATAGAATAGCTTAGTGAAAAATCAATTAAAAAGTGGTTTTCTTAGCAATAGAGTGAACTTAACTAAGTGGACAATTTCCATATAAACCTTTCCTTGAGGACGATATATGTAATCAATATCAGTTGATCATATTATTACTCCAATCGAGCCGTCATACTTGCGGGCACGATCAAGTTGTCATCATTGCCGGATAGGTAGCTACTTCAGTTTAGTTAGTTTGCAAAATTGTTAAGTTTTATTTTAAGTAATTTACCGTCAAATTCATAAGAAAATAAAAAAAAATTGTTTAAGTTTCAAGTTTGACAATCCACACTTGATCTTTTGTGTTTTTTTTTTTCAGGGAGAAATAGTGAATGAGTAGTAAATGAGAGAACGACTTATTGCCTTATGATCCTTAGATTGATAGAAATAATAAGGGAAAGAAAAAGAAAGAACTCAAGATGGCGGACGATCATGCGCGAAATCAATAATAGAGCCAACGGAATAACTAACTTGAAGGTGATTTGGTATTGCAAGACATAGTACTAGGATAGAGATTTCTTCATGAGTACCTCAAGCTTGATGTTCAAGATACTTAAAACGGAGTGATGAGGCTTCCAGCCAACACCATCGAGTTTGAACAAAGACCGTCTTTTATCAACATGGAGCAGAATAGCCTATGCGATGGGCTAGTAAATGAAGATACAGTCGCACATGTAGAGAATTTTTTAAAGAAGTGTGACACCATGCACATTACTGAAGTAACAAAGGAGGTGACCAGGATTAGACTTTTTCCACTTCTTTGGGTGGAAAAGTCAAATCCTAGGTCCAAGAACTGAATGCAGGGAATTTTCTAGACAAGTTCTTTCTGCCGTGAAGGTTGGCAAAATGAAACTTAAAATCAATCAAATGAAGCAGGAGGATGCTAAGTCTCTTGGTGAGGCTTTGGAAATATTTAAAGAGATGTTGAAGAGATGTCTAGGACATGAATACGTGAAATGGGCATAACTCTAGATTTTCTACTATGGGATGAATCACAACACCAGAACACTAGTGGATGCCGCAAAAGATGGTTCTCTACTAACCAAGGATGAGGATGGAGCATTAGATCTTCTTGATCTTATGCCTCAAAACTCTACAGCTGGTACTCATTCTATAGTGTGAAAGCAAAAAGGCGTATTTATGATTAATTCGTAAGCTGCGATCATGGAAAAACTATCCAACCTGAGCTGTGAAATGGCGAAACTTCAAATGGGAAAATAAAAGACAGTATATTCATACCAAAATACTCAAGAAAGTAAGAATAAATTGTATTTCCAAAAGATCAACAACTCCCTCTCAAAGAAGATTAACAACTCCTCTTAACTCGTCCTCAATTACAAATTCTCCCCCTTTGTGATAACATATTGACAAATTCTAATCAAGGGGAGACGAACTTGATCCTCGACGAGGTTTAATGTTTGAAACATAACAAACATACCCGGCCAACTTCTTGTAGTCCACTTTTGGTATTTCTCTAGTGACAACTTCTTGTTCTATTGGCCCAATAATGTTTGATAGATGATGATCCTTCTGTACTCTAGTTGATGGTTCTCAGCTAACCAAAGGCAAAATTATATAAGTAAGTGGCATATTTTGATCATCATATTCTGTAAGATTAGATGTAGTAGGTACAATTTCAACAGAATCAAGATCAGTTGCAACAGGAATATCATCATTTCTGGGTGATGCTTCAGGGGCGGTTGCAATTGGGTCACTGGGGTCAGTTGCAACTGGAACACATTCATCATAATTCTTATCAACTTGTGGAGCTACTTTCTTTGATGTACAGACATCAAATGCAACATTTATGGACTCCATAACTTTCTGGGTGCGTTGGTTGAAGACTTTATATGTCTTGTTGTTTAAAGAGTATCCTAGGAAGATTGCTTCATCACTTCCTGTATCAAACTTTCCCAGCACCTCTCTATCCTTTAACACAAAACATGTGCTTCCAATGATGTGAAAATAAGCAAGATTAAGCTTTTTACCTTTCCACACTTCATAAGGTGTTTTGTAAGTAAATGGATGGAAATATGTTCTATTGATGATGTAGCATGCAGTGTTCATAGCTTCTGCCCACAACTTGGTAAAGAGTTCTTTGGATGTGAGCATAATTTTCGCCATTTCTTGCACATGTTTGATATTCCTCTCTACCACCCCATTCTATTGAGGTGTTAAAGGAGCAGAGAATTTGTGATGAATTTCTAATGTTATGCAAAACTCTTGAAACCTTGGTTTTCAAATTCTTTCCCGTGATCAGTTTTGATCCTCACAATGTGTTCACCACTAGCTGCGATATAGTTTATCAGCTTCAAACATAAATCACTAAAATATTCAAAAGCATCCGACTTTTCTTTTAGGAATAGAACCCAAGTGAAACGATAAAAGTCTTCAACACATACCAGAATGTATCTCTTTCCTGATATACTAGTCACCTGAGTGGGACCAACTAGCCCAATGGAGTAGCTCAAGCACTGCTGATGTATTGCTTTTATTGACAGGTTCGTGTCCTTCTCGTCTCTGTTTTCAAACTGGCAAGGCTTACATACTTTGACGGTAGTAAGCTTGATTTTAGGTAGTCCATGAATAACAACTAAATTCGACAGCTTTCTCAGGTGCTGGTAGTGAACGTGCCCTAACTTTTGGTGCCAAACTTTCGTGGTGTCTGCTGCGGAGTTGTAATAAACCTGCTAAGCTATTGCAATAGGTAGCAATTGTTAGATGACCTTTCTCTGGTCATTATACAATATCATTTTACATCATACACATTACATATGTCTTTAGTGAAATTTACATAGAAATTTTGGTCACAAAACTAACTAATGCTAAATAAATTCCCCTTCAGATATTCAACATGAAGGATTCCTTCCAGGACTGGCATGCCTGGGACTTCTAGAGTTCCATTTCCAACAACTAGGCTACGTACTCCATCTCCAAATATCACATATCCTTCTAGGCATGGGTGGTAATCGCAAAGAAGACCTTTATCACCGGTCATATGTTAGGAGCAACCACTGTCAAAATACTAATCACAATATGCCATGGGCTTTAATGACATATGAGCAACATGACACACAACCTTCTTTGGGACCCAACATTTTTTACAATTGTGTTGGTGATGCTCTTGTTCCTTAGTAGTTTTTCTAGGCGATCTCATGTTGTCTTCGTGCGAGTTCTCGAATCATTTTGTAACATTTAGGACGGATGCGTCCTTTGATGCCACAATAGTAGCTCGTAGGTCAAAATCTTCTTCTTTGTTGGTGATTTTTGATACTATACTGCTGAGCTTTCACCGCTTTAATAGGTTTCGTAAGTGTTGGTTTGGAAGATGATCCTTTGACGAACCTAATGCCTCTATGATCACCATATCCTTTGTCATGTAGATCAATAAGTTTGACTTTCTTTTTGTTCAAGTTGTTGAGTGTGTTTTCGCTTGCCCCAACTTATTTTTGCAATCGATCAACTCCTCTTATTTTGAGGAAATATTCAAGTGCCTAATTACATGCAACAACTTCCTCCCACTTTGCAATCATATCAAGCATAATTTCCCTTTATTTCTGCATGACTAATATGGTTAGGTAAATCATAATCATAATCATCTCGAATCACTTACAACATCATTTGGATTTGATGAACATGCTTGAGTTATGCTTCTTGGATGTGGTTGCAACTGTAGATTCATGGGTGGTGGTTGCAACCGAATGCGAGGCAACAAAGGCAATGTGATGATAGCCTTCACTATCTGAGTCGGAATCACTCCATGTAGCAGTCAATGATTTATCCTTCCTTCTGGATGAGCATTCAGCTTGAAAATGACCAATCCCTCTGCACTCTCTGCATGTGAGTTTGCTCTTATCTACCGGTTTTGTTTCGACTTCTTTCTTTATGAAATCTTCTCTTCCACTAGTCTTCACACCCTGAGATTTTTGAAACAATTTAATATACATTTTGGTCGGTAGAGCAATATTATCTCCTTCCTGAGAAACGCCATTCTCGAGGGTAAAATATTGGGCAACATCTTTCAACGCCAACTCTCTTTACATCTTTTGTTCGTTCAGATGCATCTCGTAGGTGGTAAGTGACCCCATGAGTTCCTCAAACTTCAGATCTTTGAGACCTCGATTCTCTTGAATAGCCGCAACCTTCACATTGTATTTTGTAGGGAGGCTTCTGATTGCCTTTTGAACCAGCTTCTTGTTGGAGTATTTCTTTCCAAGTCGTTGAGCTTAGTTGGCGATATCTTTTAGTTTGGATGTATATTCAGCAACCATTTTTTCTACTCCCATCCTCAAAGTTTCAAACTGAGAAGCCAACAACACTATTTTTTATTCACAAACATCCTCGTTGCCTTCAAAAAAGTTTTCAATATGTCATGCCTCCTTTGCTACTTTGCACGATGAGATGAGCTTGAGGTGATCTTGGTTGACAGCACCGAATATTGCTTTCAATCCTTTGGCGTTAGCTGATAAATGCTTCTCCACATCAATAGTCCAGTATTCTTGACTCTTTGGTACTCCATTAACTTCTGGTGGCTTGTATCCTTTCTCAATGGCCCTCCATGCCTTGACATCAATGGACAGAATGTACCCTTCTATGCTTGCTTCCCAATACGTGTAGTTTGTATTGGTCAACAATGGTGGCCTCGTATTTGAGACACCTTCAGGCTGGTCTGATTGGTTTCCCTAAGACATTTTGGTTAGTACGGATCTCACTTGTCTCCATAAACAAATACTTCACAGTGCCCTCTCTGATACCAATTGAAATAACCAAAGGCGGTTACAACCGAAGACAACGTTGGTTGTAATCGGGAAACATAAACTAATGCAAATACTTAAACGTAAAGTATGTAGTAAAATAAATCAAACCAGGACACCAGATATGTTATCGCAGTTCGGTCGAAGACCTACGTCTGCGGGGCCACGTCCAGATGTAAAATTCACTAAGATAAAATAGTTACAGATTTACGCAACACCCGAACCAGTGATCCCTCACTAGGCTTGCAACACTACCATTCACCTTCACAATGGACTTTATGCAAGTCTCACGTTACTTGCATGGCGAGGCTCCCCCTCACTGGAATAACTAAGCTTTCACTCGGTGCGTCGAGCTCCTCTCGATGGAATACAAATCTCCCACTTGCACTATGAGGCTCCCCTCACTGGAACACCCAAGTCCCCTTGGGGTTTTATAACTCGATAAAGAGAGTGAATAGAACAAGTTCACTATACAAAGTAAATTGAATTAACTGGTGTATAGAACTCAAATACTTTCACAAGTAAATAAACCAATGTAGATTACACAATCCTAACTATTAACCGTAAGATTTTCTTAATCTCCATCTCTAAATAACCACGTTCCTCCATGATTAACACGTGGTGAGAATTCTTCTGAATCGCAATCTCCAACCTCTTCATAATCTTCAGTTAACCATCAGTATCAAATCTTCAACTGTCTGATCCAGAAATACTGTTGCAACCGCTTTGACCCATCGGTTGCAACTGCATATCTTTATTTAAATCTCCAACTGTTTCGGATCTGATTTTGGTCACATGTATCATGTGTTGGATTTTGGATAACTCATTTAATGATAACGTCGATCACAACAACTATAGTACACTAGAACAAATTTAACTTTTGATAGAGATTTTGAACCTCTATGAAAGACTTTTCATAGAGGTTTATGACCTCTATGAAAAGTGTTATCTTTTAAGGCGTTATCGTATCTTCAAAGCTTACATAGAGGTTTCAAACCTCTATCAAATCTTGGCTATTTCATAGGGGTTTAAAACCTATATAATATCTTCAGATGCTTACATAGGGGTTTCAAACTCTTATCAATTGTAGTAATTTCATAGGGGTTTGAAACCTCTATATTATCGTCAAAGGCTTACATAGGGGTTTCAAACCCATATCAAATGTAATTTAAAAAATAATAATAGCTGAAAATGCCCATAATTAATTTACATTTCCATTTTCAATTGAAAATATAACAAATCTACATTCCACTCGCAATATTATTATTTCATCAAGAAATTCGCAGTGTTCTACAACCAATCAACAAAACAACAAATCGATAGCCACACATTTCACGAAACCCGCTAAAATGGTCGAAAATCAAACAAATAGTGTTCTCCTCCACCCCCCCACCTTCTCCACCACCTCTCAGTAACGACATCGATGGTCTCTACCACCATTACAACCTCCTCTTGTACATAATCAATTCAAAGTTACAAACACATCAATAAACAAGTTGACCTCATCAATGGATCTTTTCCTATTATATGAACATTTATCTTACTTTTAAGAGCCAGCAGGGATGCCCATTTGTGCCTCCAAAATGGTAGAATTATTGATATCAATGTACCCAAAACCCAATTTTTGCACACAACTGAGAAAGAAGAAGAAATTGTTCTAAGTAAACATGTGGGTACTGAAGAAAGAACAACATGAATGCATAAATGAAAAAAGAAGGCATTGTTCTAAGCAGACATAAGAGTAGTGAAACAAACTACAAAAAGTAGAAAACTGAGTGCAAAGAGAAATGGAAATTAAGCAAAAGAGGCGGGGAAAGAACATCTGATTTTGAAGGATATATCCTACTATGAACAAAAAAACAAACAAGATCAAGAACCATAATAGATCAGAAAACTCACCCATTTCAACCAAGTTTTTTCAAACATTGAAATTGTCAATCACAAGTAAAATACATAAATAAGCATTGCCCATAAATAAGCATTGCCCGAAAACAAACACGAACTCAATTAGAAACTTATTAAACACAAACAAAATCAGAAACTTTACTAAAACACTCGACTTTCTAATTAATCCACACACTTAAAATAGAAACTAGGAGTTTTGAGCCACCAAAAAAAGCCAACATACACCGCATACCCCTTTTTATAATATAAAGAAAGAAAACTATACAAAAAACTTTCAAAAACAAAAAATTAAAAAATTGCCATTACAAATGCAGAGAGAGTCAGAGATAGATGTACAGCTAAGATACAAGCTGACAAGCAGAATCAATAAACCAAAACTACAAAACAAAAGGGTAAGGTTTGAAAATTCAAACAAAAATTACTAAAACAAGATTAAAATCAGCTAAAAATCTAAAAAGGGGAAGAACAAAATCATCTAAAAATCAAACAGGACACCAAAAAAGGATCATAAACTCTTACAAACCTAAGAAATCATACACACCCATCACTGAAAATCAATCAAAAAAGCCATATTTGAATCAAATATGCAAAAAGAACAAACCTTTATTAACAACATCTTACACTCTTTAAAGTTACAAAAACAAAATAAATTTGAACTTTAATGAACAAAAGAGGAGGATTCACTCACCTAGAGAAGCAGAGGAGCCACGATCGCTTCAAAACCTTTAAAACCCAAAATGGGTATTCGATTTCCAGCAAAACCTCTCACTCGGAAGCCCTGATTGGCCGTTCTCCCAATCAAAAACAGAGAAAACAGAGGACCCAAAAAATAGAGAAATAGAGAGAGATAGTGATGGAGAGATAGAGAGACAAGGAACCAAAATAAACAAATAGAAAGGGAAGAGAGAGCAGAGAGAGTCGCGTATGAAGACTGCACTCAAAACGTTAGTTATGCCAAAGTTCTATTAAAGACTGCACTATCAAAACTTAGCATAATTAAGAAAGCATTTTTGTGAACCCAGGTTCTTTTCATACTAAAAGAATGTTTGAAGATAGGTTTATAATAAGGAAATGCAAGTAGACATCCAATGCGACATCAGAAGATTAGAAAATTTGTTGGTATCAGAAACTGAGGCACTGAAATAGATAATAGATGTACACAAATTAAAGAGGAGCGCGGCAGATACAAATGAAACATCCATAGTCCCCCTTCCCCCTCAAGAAAAAGATAGAAAAATAAAAAAAGGAGCATACTTACTGAATTTTGTAGTAGTTGAAATAACGATCGAATCCGACAACAACAGCTTCAACCTGAATAAATGATTCAAAGGCTTGTGCGAATGAAGGTCAATATGCAAAAGCAGCAAAACAATATCGCAGTTGTTTTTTCTTTCAAAAAATATCATTAAATTACAGATAAGAAAGAGCAAGTAAAAGCAGGAAACAAGTTAATGAGAAAGTCAGAACTAACACTCTCATCATGCTCCATGAGAAAGCCAGGTTTCAGCTGTATCTTCTTCCCACCATCTTCCTGGCCAAAAGATATGTAGAAGCACAATTACGAGTCTGAAGTTGCTAAAGAATCAAGTCCAACACTCCAACTAAATACGAGTTAAAAGAGAGAAGAAGAATAAAAGAGAAGAAAAGAATCCTTTGCTTGGCCTAAACGATCATTGTCCATTTGATTACTCACACATCTCAATCTTTGTATCCACAGAAAGGTTCGCAAGGATCAATACAGACACATTGTCTAGCTAGTCTAAATCCTAATTTGACTGAACATGTTGGATGGAACACAGATTACCGGTCCACCAAAATATTGGAACCCAGCAAGTTCCAGCTCTTTCAATATGCCATCCTCACCAATTACATAAACCTGAAAATCATGTAAAACATCTTCAAGTATCAAAATGTCATGTTCGGATTCATAGTGACTCGAGACGCTCTGATTTCAACCACTAACAACAAACATTATGAAGATTACAGATACAAAGCATTAACCTTCGGGTTTCACACTGCTGCCAATATTGATATCCATGAAAATCTCTTGCTTCATAATGTAAACTATATAAGATCATATTGAAAGTTAAAAACTGGTTTGCCAATACTGGAGCACAAATAAGAGTACACAACGAAAACACTGTCTCATTATCTCTCTAAGTAGGGAAAGATTCGTATCATTAACTCTACATTTGTTAGAAAAGCCGGCCACATTGGTTTCCCATATGGTCGTCGGTGAGGTTGCATACTAAAAGCAGGCTAGTTTACATATGAGTAACTCAGAAATTTCAAATTTTTTCTGGTTGACTAACTGATTTAACATTCTATTTCACAATGAGAGTAAATATATGATCATTTCAATGTTTTGACAGAATACCTTTTTTTCCTTGGGGAATTCAATAGATTGCAAATAAGCAGCATCAGCGAAAGAAGAAGCAAAAATCTCTTCCTGGAACAATTTATTTATAATTAGATAAGCAGATTGATGGAAATCTGCACTGCACTTACCAAATACTACCAATGTATCTGTTGAAGCCCACTGATCCCATTTTCAACACTATATTAAGCAAAGCTAAAGCTGCCACAACTATCTACTACCTATTAATTACTACAGTATATCCTTCCTTCCTTGTCTAGGACAATTTTAATTTTGTTAATTTTAGTACAAGTTTAACAAATTGTATTATAAGGAGATTAATAATTGCATTCACCTCACTTCGCAATTTTCTCCAATCTTTAATACACCTAATATTTTCTATCAAATACCTATCACTACCATTACTAATTTGTACACCCATTTATATTACTTCCCTAGCTAGATTACCTACTGATGATTTGTTTCCCTCTCCAACAAAATCTGATTGCATGGAATTAAGTCAGTCCGTCTATATCTACTACGCACACTTGCAATAAAATTCATTCCTCAATTGCAACAGCAACAGAATCTTGTATAATTTATCTAATCTTAATTTCAGTATGCCCAACTCGATCGATCATCGATCTGTGATCTGTGATCTGTGCTAAATTAATTAATTAAAGACTCTTTCACATCATCTTCTTTATTAGTGTTGTCAATGTCATGGTGGTTCAGGGTAGATACAGGGTTGATAGCTGTATGAAAAGATTTGTCAAGTGTTGAATTCATAGTTTCATAGCTTCAAAATCTAGCAGTCTTAGTTGGTCCAGTCTCTGATTGACTAAGGCACAACATCAACAGCAAAGCCTTGATCCCAAAATAGTAGTTCACCAAAAAAGGAATAATTAGTAATTGATAGACTTCTTTGTGTTTAGTTGCAAGGCATCTTATGTTTTCTGGGTAATGATACTGCAAATTCTATGCCATTACATTAACAGAAAATGTTCCAACACAGGATATGATTGATTAAGGTAACTGTAGGTGAGTTAAGAGATTTGTTCAAGACGTGCAGGGAGAACAAATTCAGCAAACATTTTTTTGTTTTTTTGTTTTTTTGGCTTCTCTGGGGAAAGGCATCCCTCTGCAAACTCATTGTCACTGTTCTCTCAAACATTGCATTCAAATACAAATACATAGGGAAACATATATGAGCAAAGGAGACAAATTTTCCTAAAATAAAGCACATATGAACCAGAAATTAATTCAAGTTGTCTATCACATTGTATAAACTCAATCAGAATATCCACAACACCATCAACAAATGCATTTCACCTTCTCTCATTGAGGCATTTTCACAAACAGAGACCATATTCAACCAAAAAACTTGAATTTGAGAACCAAAGTTTGAGATCTCGCACAAACATAACAAATCAACAATGCGAATCAGTGAAATCGCTTATCCAAATTCAAGTGTTCAAACTTTTGATCGATCTAGGTCGAGTATTGTGCTCAAATCACCAAACCAAACCAAATCAAAATCGATCAATCACAGAGAAAACTTTAACAAGGTCTAAATGATTCAGATCCATAAACATCTACAATGGGAGCAAAAACAACAGAGAAGAATCGAAAAAATACCTGCTCGTCAAATTTCGAGCGAAAAAGGTGAAAGAGGGATCGAAATGGAGGTGTTGATGAGGAGACGACGCTGTGAAGACGATGAGACGACGAGACGACGAGACGACGAGACGACGAGAACAGTTAGGGTTCTGTAAAGACGAGATCGACGACGCTGTGAAGACGATGAGACGACGAGATCGACGACGCTGTGAAGACGACGCTGTGACGAGATCGAAATGGAGGTGTTGAATGTATTTTGTTTTAATCGGAAATGTTTTGATCGAAATGGAGGTGGTTAGATAAGGTTTTTTTTTTAAACCTCCATGTATTAGTTGCTATTAAAAGCTTAATTACTTAATACATAAGAGTTACTTAAAACCTCTTGCTATTAAAAACTTAAATTGTTTTAGTGGTAACAAATCTAAACTGTTCATTAGATCACGACACTGACATCTTGATTTGTTGAGACCACATGGATAGTTTGAACCATATATCAAGAATTGTCGAGATTGGTCAAAATACGACGTTTTTCTCCTCCATTGGATGTACTGATCAAAGGAGGAAATCAGCTGGAACGAAGAAGCACGCAGAGGGCTGAAGACCGCACGAATAAGGGAAGATTATCTTGACCGCACGAGAGAATAGGAGGCTGGTGTGAATGCCGGAATGCACTTGTGAAAACGGATGATCGTGAGGCTGGTGATCTTGACGCACGGCTGAACGGGAACCGTTCACGGATGAGAGGCCCACGGGTGCACGGCTGAAATTGACGCACGGATGAGACTTGAGAGGCCCAAATCAATTAACAGAGCCCACGGACGGCTGGTGCGTGTTGAGATAGATGAACTTGACACATGGATGAGAGGCCCAAATCGATTCACAGATGAACGACGATCTGGAGACAGAGGTCCACTAGGCTGGCGCGCGTTCAATCAAGAGACGGAGAGGCAATGACCGATGGAGCAGTGACGTCATATGCGAATGACGGACGGATGGCAGAGGCAAATATGAAAAACGCACAGGCGGCCTAAGTCTCTCATACCATGCATGTTAACTTCTAAGAAATATGATTCTTATTCGATAATCAAATGAGTTACATTACACATGTATACATACACCTAAGGTAGTTATAACTGAAGATATATAAGAATCTATAACGACCCATTACCTTATGTATGGTACATGTCAATTTTAGTATATCGTTTGTATTATCAAAAAAATAATTGAAAACATCGGAATTAAAACAAGCTCTGACAATAAGTACTACAACTTCCTTTTTTTATCATCATGACAAAAATATTGAGGTTCTCAAGGTTAAAAAGTTAACCCTAGGTGGCTAGTTGATAGCACTTTGAAATTGTTATAAAGTATTATTTTTGTAATAGCTCTCGAGCATATTTAGTCGCAATTTTTGTGTGGTCCCGGGATTCCAAATTCAAATGAAATCAGATTAGGGTTCGAACTAATGAGTATTAGACTCAAATTGATGGTGATCAATCTATTTTAGGTTCTTGATCGTCAGAAAAAAGTTTGAGGATTCTAAAAATCGTGTAAGTCGATCTAAAGTTAGGAAAGTTCAGCATAGGTAAGTGGGACTGGTATTCTTATCAATTATGTATCGTAAAATAGTATATCTAGATCATTCAGTTTTATGGACTGGGAATGGGGCAACGTACTGTGATCTAAATATTTTAAATGTGAAAATGATCAGAAGTGTGCAACAAGGCGGATAGGGAATGAGGTTGGAAAGGAACGCCTGGAAATGGATTTCGCACTTTATCCTAATAAAAGGAAAAGGTACGCCTGGAAATGGATTCCGTCCTTTCATCCTCAGTAAGCTGGAGTTTTACCTTAGTCGACACTGTCTAGTTAGATTGGTAGCTCGATCAAGCTTGAATAGACCAGTAGAATCACACGTCAGCTAACATGTTGATTTGTGGTTTGTATTCTTGAGTGATGAGAAGTACAATTCTATTTTTAAAATCCAAATTTTAGATCTCAAATACGGTTGCATATAACTGTTGAACTTGCATCTGTTATGTATTGTCTATATCGTTTCAATACCCTGAATAAATATGTTTTGAGTTCATATTGCTATTCATTGAATCATTGATATTATATGATATTTAATTGGTTTACGAGCATCACTTATTAAGCAAGTTTGAGCGCTCATTCCCTAATTAACATTTCAAGTTATCGACATGCGCTTCGACTCAAGAATGAATAAGATTAGGAGTTTATAGCCTTCTCTACGATGAATTGATTTCCCTACTATTTATATATTGTATTGAATTACTATTTTGTAATAAACATGGTTGGGATATGGTTTTATGACCGAGGTTTATGTCGATTTTAGTATATCGTTTGTATTATCGAAAATGTTTTAATTCCGCTTTGTTTTCAATTATTTATTTGATATACGATATATTGTATTGTGATTATCAGGTATGAAGGATGGCTATACTGTTACTTTAATTGCGTCCGACTGGTGTACTGGGGCTTAATTAGAGTTTCAAGCCGGATATTCTCTTAATCGGAGCAGGGAATGTTACAGAATCCAATTGTGTTGATTGTGTAATCGTGTCGATCATAACAAATCTTAACAATAAATATAGGAGAAAAGCACTCACAATGTTTTGGAGCGACTTTAGAGCTTCATTAGAGTTAGTCATCAGGACACGGTAGACACTAGAAACAATTGCCCCCACTAATAAGTGAAAAGGAGGGGATTTGCTGTAGTTGAGAGTTTGTGATGTTTGTAATGTCAACCAATAGGAAAATACCATGTGTATAAAAGAGTAAAAGTGAGAGGACAAAAGTGTAAAAGCACATCATGCCTAATACACCCAACACTTTGCTAAATTGGGAATTGATTTCTCGACGTCACCAAACATACACTTGTAAACATTCAAAACATTAAGAAATATAGATCAATTAAAGTATTGCCTGCGGAAGCGATTACCTAGTTGAAATATCTTAAGCATTACACCAAAAACTTATCGCCCTCATGGGCCTCAACTCATTCGACACATTGTTTGGTGGTTCAAGTGTCATTTTATAGGCTTGAAGGTGAACCTTTAAGCTTCCCACATTAATACCAGTTCTCATCAAATTGGTAACCTAAAGGGAGCTCAAGAGACATTAGGTAATTCATAAATTACATAAATTAAAACATAAGTTTGAGACAGATGATATGGTAAGTTTGAGACACATGATACAGTCTTACATTCTTCCACTTATCTCATACTTTATTTCAATATGTGGGTCAGATATAGCTTAATGGTTCTCCCACTTGACCCACATAACCAAACATCACATAACTTTATATCGGCGCACATATATTTTTGGTATCTTTAAATCATTATAAAATAAATAGCAATAAGAGTCATAGCGGTTATAAATCAAGATAGAATGTATTCCCTTTCATGTACTAAGAGCATTACTAATTCATTTTAAATTATTCATAAAACATAATGTATGTGTCAAAGACTAAACTCACTTACTAGTATCATTAACATAAGTGTGCACATACATTAGTATAATTAGAACAAATGAGATCAATCTCATAAAGTAAACATAAACTTATACATAATCAAATCCCAAATTAAAATCATTTAAACATTACAACCAAAGCTCATTATGTCGAGATGTTCTGTAAATGCCTTTAGCGCAATCTTTTTATTAAGGGATTTGTAACCATAAGATTTGTGCTAATATATTTTTATTGACACTATTTACTTTTGAACTTCTCTTTTAACTGCATAGTATTGTATCTCCATGTGTTTAACATCCATTAAATATTGATCATAACTTGGAGAAAATATAATTGCAGAATTATCATAATAAATCTTCAAAATTGAGTTAATAATACATCAAACCCTAAAGTGAAGTTCTTTAAACATAATCCTTGATTTGTAGCTTTAAACTACAAACTCAGTTTTTATAGTAGAAGTAGTCACAATTGTTTGTTTAACACTATTAGAGATTTTTCCATAATTAAAAAGAAAAACATACTCACAAGTAGACTTTACGGTGTCAAGACACCCATCAAAGTATATGTTTGAATAACCATTAACTTTAAAGTTATCAGACTTTCTATAAGTAAGCATGTAATCTTTTGTCCATTATAAATACTATAAAACTTTCTTTGCGGCTCACTAATGGTCTATGCAAGGGTTACTTTGGTAACATCCTAACACGCCAACACTAAAATTGAAATTCAGTTTGGTATATCATTCATTTCAAAATTCTGAAAGAGAGACTTTTTGATCTCATAAAGCATACCGAGATTGCTATTGTTAAGCAAAATGTCATTAGTGTATAAAATCAAAATATGATGAACTTACTCCCATTGACTTCAAATATATGCATCGATTGATGACATTTTTCTTAAGTCTGATGGATGTTATAGTATTGTTAACTTAATATATCATTGACAGGAGCTTGTTCCAATCCATATATTGACTTCTCATGTTTGCAGACTAGTTATTCATTTTCTTCTACTATGAATTCATTTATATTGATTCATATAGACTTCTTCATCTAAACTCCCACTAAAAAAAATAGTGTCTACATTCATTTGGTGTAATTCTTAATCAAATAAGTGACAAATGTCATTATGATTATGAAAGTCCTTGGATAAAAGAGAAAATGTCTCTGTATAATCAATTTCTTCTTTTTGAATAAAATCTTTAACTACAATTCTAACTTTATATTGTTTGATATTACCTTAAAAATCACGATTAATCTTGAAAACCCATTTAATATATGGGTTTAAAATTTTAAGGCAATTCAATGAGATTTTAGACTTTATTTTAAGTCGTTTTTAACTCATCTTTCATAACATCAATCCAGTTCATAAACTCATCATTTTGATGGTTTCATTATAAGAAAATGGATCTTCAATATATGTCCCTATATCATAATTAGACTCATATAAGTATACCATAAAATTATCAAGTAGTTAATGTTTCTCACTTTGAGGTTTTTGAAATATTAATTCTCGTGAATTATTAATGGTGTATTAACAATTATCTCAATATTTACTTTATGAGAAACATTAGTAGGAGCAACTACTACTTCATTAAAAGCTATAGGTAGTGGGTCATGTTAAGCAATTTTATTTTCACATTTTGTGGATTGTTACTCTCACTGATTTCACCATGTACGATGATCCTTAAATGTTTAATTTTTAGCAATATTTATGTCATGGCTAGGACAATAAATTAAATAACCACTAATTGTTTTAAAATTTAATTTATTTTCTTGTTCATTATAAATTCTAGCCTTTACTGAACAACCTCAGACATTGAGATGTCTTAAGCGAGGTTTCCTTTAGTCCATAACTCAAAATATATTTTAGAAACTGATTTACTAGGAACCTTATTCAATAAATATGTAGCAATTTTTAAGGCTTTCTTCTACAATGACTTAGGAAATTTTGAATTACTTAGTATCCCCTAACAATTTTCATCAATGTTTGGTTAAACCGTTCAACTACATCATTATGTCGAGGCGTATATCAGGTATTGTGTATTAAACACAAATACCATGTCGTTCAAAGAGTTTAGCAAATAGACTAGTATTTAATTATTTAATATAAAAGAGTGTCAAATTATCCATGTATGCATATATGAATCATTCATAAGATTGGTAATATTGTGTTTTTCCTTTGGGTAAAAACATAATATATTTTATTCAATAAATAAGTAAATAGTCAATTAAAAATATATGGTACCTTTGGGTATCCATTCCATTTTTAATTTGTCATAAGATTCTCGTGCATTACTAAAATGTGTTGCACCTTTGGGTCAAGCATAATATTTTAATAATTGTTTTATATATATCATACAATATTAGTTTATACATTACTAAAAATGCGGTGCGCCATTAGGCCAACCATGATATTTAGTAATCAATCGAAAAAATCAAGAAGATGAGGTACCTTTGTGTATCCTTCATCGTTCTTAATTATCGTTAAGATAACTAATATTTATTAATTAATCATATATTGTTAGAAAATAATTTACCTTTAGGTTAAATCAAATTCTAATAATCATCATATGAAATGCAACATATATGAAATCCATATAATTTATTGTTTAAATCATTAAGTTGGATTACTTTGGTGATTAATGCAACTCTATAATATAAACAACAGATTATAACCATAATATTATCAATAATGCATTTTTAAAAATTGTTTGCATATGTAATATATGTCAGTTCATTAAACATTACTAAAATGTTATAAATCTTTGGGTCAACCATAATATTTTAGTGATGTGTATTGTATAAGTATAGTTAAGTAACTTTAGTGACAAGCGACGAACTTATAAAAATAAAGAATTAGTTATATAACTTCACATGATAGCATAATATGACAATAATAATTAGCTTAAGATTTATATAAAATCAAGCTATATAGCATGAAAGTATACCATTTACTTGCATCAAAATTATATGCTAATGACATAAGTGATTCTCCTTATTGAACCGATTAATTCAAAGTACATACAAACAATGGTCATATATGTTAAAAACATTATTTGTAACTACCATTAGCTTAGCTCACTAGATTAGTCTTGATTACCCCCATCAAAACAAATGATAACCCAATGTTATTTCATATGTTTCTTAAATGGGTATT
The DNA here is from genome assembly GCA_039657325.1 of Stephania cephalantha. Lineage (NCBI taxonomy): Eukaryota > Viridiplantae > Streptophyta > Magnoliopsida > Ranunculales > Menispermaceae > Stephania > Stephania cephalantha. Next base: position 20,119,990 of record CM077576.1, read on the forward strand.
AATCTTGCTATCTCTGATATAGAAGATTAAAAAAAATCAATGCTTGTGAGATAATTGGCTATTTGAGAGTGTAGAATCTTTATGAATTAAACGGAAGGTAATTTTATTATTATTATTTTGTTGTTGTTGACTTAAATATATGGCAATGTATTCACCAAAAAAAAGTATATGGCAATGTAACACTTCCTTGATTTATGCATGAACAATGCATAACTTAATGTTTCTACAACATCTGTATTTATGGGCTTTATAACTTTAATAGGAATATAACCAAAATACAACTTCAAAGTTATACCTTTTTCTTAAAAGAAACTATTCATCTTCTACAACCTTCATGACTAGCAGAGAGACTAAAAATCTCATTAACAAAGGCCATCATTGACAACATGATTGATAGTACAGCAAGACAACATGACTGATTAAATTAATTAAATGGAGAGTGAACTGCTTGGTCTTCCAACTTATGGAAGACTCATTAGTTGGTTCTCATTATTCTCGCGTCTACCTAATAGCAGGTATCAAGTAATAAAACTTAAAAAATAGACGAGTAAATAGAAAAAGTTTAAGCTAACATCTCTCACTTGTCAGCTTCGAAGGTACCGCAACTAATGCGAGTCTCTATATGCCTTTGCCCATTCCAAAGAGCGCCATAACATTGTTTGCCATTAAGACTAAAGAAAAGAAAATAGAAAAAATTCAAAACATAAATTTGGTACTACATCCCAAATGTTATAATATGGAAAACATCATTGTGGAATGGATACGGTCAAACAATCAAAATCTCTAAAGGGAAATTAGCCTTTGATATAAGATGGAATACAAAGAAACCTGAAAGCATACAACATGGAGATGAATGGTGCATAAAGAAGAAGAGATCTAGCAAGACGAGGAATTCACTCATTTATCCTACCTCACAATCTCACTCTTCATGAGCACCATTAAATCCATGCTAGATATGAAGAACTCATAAGATGGAATACAAAGAAACTTGTAAGGCGAAGGCTCAAAGCTGAGTTTATGTAAAATGACAACCACTACAAGAAAAATGATATTTAGAAACGGAATTAGCAACAGAATTAAGTTCCGCTGCTAAGGAAAAATGGTTAGAGGCGGAATTGAGACGGACTAATTCAGAGACGGAATAGAGAGAGATCGAGAGACGAAATAGAGACGGAAATAGAGACGGAATTAAATTCCATCTCTAAATAATGGCGCCAACATTCCCACCAAAACTTTCTTTTTTTATAACCGTTCATCAAATCTCGAGATTCGTGCATCCTTCGATCTCGATGATGCAAAAATAAAATAGCAAGCACACAACTCCCTCTCTCTCTCTCCCCGATTCTCTGTCTCTCCGAAAACCCCATCTCCCCAACGTTCTCCTCTCTCCCGATCTCTCTCTCTCCGATTCTCTCCTCTCTCCGAAAACCCCATCTCCCCAACGCTCCCTCTCTCTCTCCCGATTCTCTCTCTCTCTCTCCGATTCTCTCTCTCTCTCGAAAACCCTATCTCCCCAACGCTCCATCTCTCTCTCCCGATTCTCTGTCTCTCCGGAACCCCTATCTCCCCAAAAATCCCTCTCTCCGACGGCAGATCTCTCTCTCTCTCTCTCACCGCTCTCTCTGTCACCGCTCTCTCTCACGGACCGTCCACCGCTCTCTCTCCCTCTCAAACCCTCCCTCCTCTTCAAACCTCACTCCAAAACCCTAAAACGAGGGCGTTCTGTCCGAGAAGCCTGTCGCCGCCGCCACCGCCACCGCCGCAAACAAATTCCACCACTGCTTCACCAAGTCCGACGACGACGGGTTTCTTCGCTGCGAGGGCGTCAAAGTGCAAGACGTGATCGACTCGGTGGACAAGAGACCGTTCTACCTATACAGCAAACCCCAAATCACCAGAAACTTCGACGCGTATCACGAGGCGCTGATAGGGCTTCGATCGATCATCGGATACGCTTTCAAGGCCAACAATAATTTGAAGATTTTAGAGCATTTGAGGCGCAGTTGGGTTGCGGCGCGGTGCTTGGTTAGCGGGAATGAGCTTCGATTGGCTCTCCGAGCTGGGTTCGATCCGACGAAGTAATGTGGAGCTTTGATTTTGATGGTTGATTGATAAAGTTTGGATTTTTAGGGTTTTTGATGTTGGTTGGGTGAAATGCAGGTGCATTTTTAATGGGAATGGAAAGCTTTTGGAGGATTTGGTGTTGGCGGCGAAAGAAGGGGTTTTTGTCTGCTAATCGAGTTGTGCAGACGTGCTATTTTGGTAAATATTCTATCATATTGTTGCAGTAACTTTAAGATTTGGCTTTGATGTTCTACATGTAATTTCAACACCTCCATTGCATCTTTTATGAAGAAAAAAATTATTTCTTTATGAATCATATTCCAGTGCCATGCTGAGAAATGGAGAGACTGGAGATTGGATTGGAACCTTTGAAGGGCATAAGGGTGCAGTCTGGAGTTGTTGCTTGGATACAAATGCATTACGTGCTGCCTCAGGCTCTGCTGATTTTTCTGCGTAAGTCAGCTATTTCGTTCTGTATTTTTACTGTAAAAATGCAATTGTGTTGTAATTCTTTGCTTTCGACTTTATGCACTATATCCTTTTTTCTAACTTCCCAGTACTAGACAAAGCAAATTTTGTATGTGACCGCTGCCGGATAGTATAGATCCTTGGGAGCCTGTATTTGCTACTCTAGTTTCTATTCCAAGTAATTCGAACTAGTTGCGATGCAAGTTCCGAGGTTTCTTATTTCTTTATGTACCTAAAAGTTGTTCTATTGGTTAATTATGTATTCTGTATTTGTGTGATCTTGGAATGTTATCAATTGCAACTCTTGCTTATGAGTACCAAAATTAATTGGTTTGATCCTATTACAGAGTTTATTGTATAGCTGCATTATTTATCAACTCAAATCTTATGTCAGGGAATTTTGTCAGGGAATGTTCACGCTATTCAGTCATGTGTAGGCACCGTCTGCTTGGAGGCCAGTTCTGGAGGATCCTTCAAACCTGCAAATCTTTTTTTACTACTATGCAATCGCAAAACCTCCTATCTCAAAGGAGGTTAGATCAGTCTCATATTTTGTACTTAAGTTTCTAAATTAATTCATTTTTTAATTCACTCGATTCACTTCATCAAACCTTCTCACTTCTATGACAAATTGAAGTCTTACTTGTAGATTTTGATAATCTAGTTGCTTTTGCTACTCATGCAGGTTACATGGTTAGAAACTGATATTTTCACTGCTGGTCTTGGTTTTCTTATGCTTTCTGTTGGTTGTAGTGGACTGACCAATATATTGTCTTTGCTAGTTTTGTTGATTTCCTTGCTTATGGTTTGGAGCTTATTATTTGGGACTGAGGCTATGGTCAAAGTCAAATAGTTACTCACAATCTAAAAGCTCCTCGCTGCTTATCAAATATATAGATTAACAATGATGGGGAAGCTGCTTATCAAATATATGGATTGGTTCTTCCATTCCACGTTTCTTTGCTGATCAAGTGTTATGATTTTGTAGGTTTCAATCTTGGCTGGGACCCTTGCTCGCTTGGATAGAGATGCTCCTCATTACAAGAAGTATGTAGTAATTGTACTACTTTACTCTTGTTTTCATAATTGATTGAAATATAAACAGTTCACTGATAAATTATGTTTCTTTCCTATCAAGAATAAATACAGTTCTTCTTATAAAAAAAAGAATAAATAAAGTTCTGCATTAATAGAAAAATGTAAAATTAATTGGAATAAAATAGTGACGAACAAAGTGTGAGACATATTATCTCATCATTTACTTTATGGCCTGCCACAAAATACCTGAACCAAAGGCCCTTGTTGTTTGCATCTTGAAGCAGGCTTTATGTATCTTTCTATTTTTTTTTTCTTGAAATAATTTACAGTGCATGGATTGTTTGGTGAAGGTAACCAAGCTCCATCCATTGTTCTGAAGAAGTGAAAGTTTGTGGATGCATATTCATGTTATGTGTATGTAGTTCATTAACTTATTTTAGGTGTTGAATCTTTTTGTAATTTGACTTCTTATACATGTGGGACTGAAATAATTTGTTCCTATTCTTCTTTATAGGGATGGCTATAATGACTTCAATACATTCTATATGCAAGTAAGCAATCGGACTGATAATGTAGCATTTTATAGTGTCTTCATATCATCAAAATGGCATGCTGTACTTTTTTTCCCAATGTTTATATTCATTCAAACTTTTTGTCAGCATCCTTGCTACAATTGCGACCAGTCAACTGGATAATCTATAGTTTATTGTTTACATTCTTCTTTGAAATACTTTTATTCTCTTTTGTTGTATATTTTCAGTTTTCAATCGGTGAATCACTAGCATTTACCGAAAACTGTATGTAGCAATGTAGCAAATATTTAGCCATTGTGTTGTGGCTAATTGGTGCTTTAGGTTTGTGAATTTTTTAGTGCAGTCTTTTATAGATTGATGAGTTGATACCATTGATTGGTCTATGATGATCAATTGAATTATTTAAATTTTTTATTTTTTTCTTCTTCCACTACTTTCTTAGTTGCCCATTTTTTTGACTTGTGGTTTGATAGGCTGCATCTGGAACAAAAGGAGGTTCTAGTGGTTCCCCCGTGTCATTGATTGGCAAGGGCAAGTGTGGCCTTGAATGCTTTGGGAGCAAGTCATCAAGTGCTTCGCATTTATTCTTCCTCTTGAGCGAGTGAGTTGTTGTTCTTCCATATTTTATGATTTAACACTTATTTCTCTAATTGCTTTGTGCCTTTGTGGTGTAGATCTCAACATCCTAAGCTCCTTTTGAAAGTTGTTTACATGTTAGGAGTTTAGTTTCTCTATCAATGTAGCTATATTCTTAAGATTTTATCAAGTTAAACTGAAATGCACTTTGCGAGAGGAATAACGAGCTTAATGATATTTACGATAATCTACCTTGCCATTACGACTAAGCTTAGCTTCTTCGTGTCCTTACAAATCCTTATTTATATTTTGTTAATTTTTACACAAAGCTTCCAATTCACTTTTTTTGATGTTTCAGCTCTATTACTTTCCTCTGTAAGTGCATGTTCTTTATGTAGTATTCACGTGTTTCGAGTGTGTTGGTATTTTCTCCAATTTTTAGTGAAATTGAGGTAATTGTTGGATTTTAATTCAGTTTAAATTAAAGAGATAAATATGAAATAAAAGAAAAAAACTTGAAAATTAATAACATGGGTAGTATGGTGTTAAGTGATGGTTATATAAGTCAATTCCTTGGTTTTGGTTGTTGGTTATGTGTGAGAATAGTAGATTTGGTTCGGTTGGTTGAGAGGAGTAGAGGAGAGATTGATGACAATGAACTCCGTATGTGTGTATTGTGGTTGTGGTATCGATTAGGCAAATGAGTGGTGAGTAGTTGGAGATGACAATATGCAGAGCTGCTGTAGGGTTTTGTTGTTGTTTGTGTGGATTTGGGAATTAAGGAGATGAGTGAATGACGATGAAGTAGACAACAATACTACTAGCAGTTTGTTGTTGTCGTCGTCGTTTATGTTTTGTTTTGGAAGGGAGACTGAGAACGATAAAGGGAGGGGCATGTGGCAGTGTTGTGATGTGTTGGTGTTGTTGTGTTGTACGTTAGGGCAGGGGTCTTCTGTTGTGGCCTTATTTGACTTATTATGTTCTCTTCTAATTTTTGCTAGACCTACAGACACAAGTGCTTTGTTTTCATTATTTGCTCTATAATACTGTAAATTCTCAACGTATTATGTTCTCTTCTAGTTTTTGCTCAATATTGTGGATCTTTGTACTTTTTGTATTCCCTTTGTTTTCACCTTATGTAGTTTTGTGATCATTAGACATTTTTAATGAAATGATTCGAATTTTCCTTTTGCTGGCATGTTGTCGTGCTTTAGCACTTAAAACGTTTTCGTAATTGTGCTTTAGCAAAACTTTTTGTTCATGTAGTTAGGTAGGTTCTCGATTCCCCCTTCTAATAAATTGTGTTAGTTGGACACACAAGTAGCCATATACCGTTTCGGAAATTATAGTAAAATATATTGTTTTCTTTTGCACTTGTAAATGGAGATAGTTTTTTTGCGCTTCGTTTTGTTTATCATGAGTTTGATCTATTTTGTAATATTTGCAGAGCGTGGCCCTATCAGTAGGTGACTGGTTCTTCGATCGAGTGGGAGTTAGTGACATTGATTGCCCATATCCCTATGACAATACCTGCCATAATCTGGTTTTCAAGTGAGAGATGAGGAATTTATAACATATCATGTAACTTTTATAGTTGTTTACATGAGTTTTAGATTGATAATTCTTTTTGTGCATATTTAGAGGATTGTAAGTTTTTTTTGTGGTTGTTGAACAATAGGATTGGTGGTTTTTGTGAATACTTAGAAATTTGGAGCATTTATTATACTTGACAATTTTTTGTGGATATATAAATCTTTTTCAAATTTTGAATTTTACATTTTTTTTCTCTCATTTGAATATTTGTTGATATATATTGTCGATGTATGAATGTCAAATTTTGCTTTTTTGGGGATGTTAGCACCCCCAAGGAGTTGTTGGAGGGTGCGGCGATGGAGTAGGTCCTATGGTTGTATTTTCGGTTAGAGGTTGGAGAACCAATTGGATTGAGTTTAGGTTTCAAAAATAAACAAATTGGAATTGAGACGGATTAGCAACGAATTCGAGATTCGTTGCTATTCCGTCTCTAATTTTCGAGGAATATATGCATGAATCAAGAACGGATCGAGAGACGGAATTATTATATTCCGTCTCGATCCGTCTCGATCCGTTGCTAATCGAGACGGATCGAGAGACGAATGCAATGCATTCCGTCTAATCGATCGAGATTCGAGACGAATTAATGCATTCGATCGAATCGAGAATACAATAATTCCGTCTCGATCCGTTGATATTCAAAGACGGATCGAGACGGAATTATTGTATTCCGTCTCGATCCGTTGCTAATTAGAGACGAACGAGACGGAATCTAATAATTCCGTCTACACGATCCGTTGCTAATCGAAACGGATCGAGACGAATGCATTAATTCGTCTCTGTTCGTCTCTCGATTAGCAACGGATCGAGACGGAATGCAATTACAATTGTACCATTTAGAAAAATTTCCATTTCTGGTTCGTCTCTGTTCCGTTTCTAAATTCCGTCTCTAATCAGAAATGGAATCACATTTCCGTTGCCGATTGAATCATCGTCGACGATTTTAGAGACGAATTTATTCCGTCTCTCGTTCCATTGCGATTTCAATTAGAGACGAATTTATGCAAATCGAGACGAAATTTCGTTTCGATCTCGTTGTTTTTTTGTAGTGAATAGTGGCGATTAACAACAACAACAAAGCGTCAATCCCGAATTAGTTGAGGTTCAACAAATTACTAGACATAAGATAAAATACAAACTATTCATGAAAACTCTATTGATCTATTAGTTTCTGATACTATATGTAAACATTTAAAACATTAAAAAATATAAATTAGTTATAGAATTTCATGCGGAAGTGATTACCTAGTTGAAATACCTTAAGCACTACACCAAAAACTTATCGCCATCATGAGCCTCAACACATTCGACACATTGTTTGATGGTTCAAGTGTCATTTTATAGGCTTGAGGAAAAACCTTTAAGCTACCCATATTAATTAATACCAATTTCCATCAAATTGATAACCTAAAGGGAGCTCAAGAGATGTACATTAGGTAATTCATAACTTACATAAATTAAAACATAAGTTTGAGACACGTGATATGGTAAGTTTGAGACACATGATATGGTCTTACAACACCTCCAAGTCATATCGGCTTTGGGAGCCCTTATTGTGTGTCTCGAGACACACAGCCCAAGTGTAACACATCTCAAGGCAAGCACAGACTCATGAGGTAGATAGTGACTTCCGGGTGTGAGTTTGATGATCTCAACATAGCATTTCCCTCTAAAATAGGGTGGTGCTATGTGCACCCCATTCATTACTCAGGACACCCCATTTAATTCGAACACCACATGAAATAACTAATATGCCCTCCTACACAATTGAAGAAGAAAAACATTTTGTTTGGGCACCCCACCACATTTTTCATTGTAGAATAATAACTCTAACCGTTTTGTTATCTTCGACGACGATCGGACATGACGTTCTTTGGTCAAAGAGTGCGTACAAGTTTTGTATGTACTTATTTGTTGTTATTTTTCAATGGTTTTAGACATGGGTATGTATTGTGTATTGGCGGGATGGAAATGATTTTCGATTTATGCATTCATGCCTCTTGATATATAGGTTTCGGCGCGATTCGTGTGTGTTTAGTGTACAATGGATGACTAAGACGTAACTGTAGACGATGCGAGACATTTGGAGTTGAGTTTTGTACATCTGAAGGTGTTAGGGTTAGAGGCGACACGATTGTTTCAACTACACGGTACCGAGACTTTTCAATAAGTCTCAAAGAGTGGCAACCGAGCCTGAAGATGTAGTCTCGGGTAGTATAAACTGATACATAGTGATAAGTTTCGGTTGACATTGGTTCGAGACCTTTGGTTGAGTCTCGTTCACCCCATCCCGAGACATTGCATTATGTATCGGACCTACATTACCGAAACTTACAAATTTCAAGTATTTTTTCGTTGTGATTGTGAATTCTTATGAATTTCGCCATGTCTTTTACAGGAATTACCTTCGATAAGTGTACCATCGCCAGGTGCGCCATGAAGAAGTGTGTCATTTGCAAGTGGCTTTGAAGACTTCTCTAATCTTTTTACACTAGAAGTACCTTTTGAAACTAGAGCTGAGGCTGTCGCTTGGGTTCAAGCTACAGGTCATGCTAGGAAGTTTGTATTGGTTACGAAGAAATCCGATGCCGGAGGGAATGGTCGTAGGGGAAGAGTAGCAATTGCATGTGAGAGATCTGGGACATATAGGGGTGATTCCCAAATGGTTGTGGTTGCTAAAGCAAAATTACTTCATAAAATATCACAAAATGTGACAAACAAATAGGAAAAGGAGGACAACACAAGGCCCAACACCGGTACCAAAAAATGTTAGTGCCTTTTTCTTATCGAGATCAAGGAATTCCTGGACTCAAAGTGGTATGTGAGAGTTGTAAGTGGCAAGCACAACCATGACACTACGAAATACTTGGAAGGTCACTCATTCGCAGGAAGACTGAATGAGGATGAGGCTGTTATTTTAGATCAGATGAGTAAAGGCAATGTTAAGCCTCGTCAGATCTTGAATACTTTGAGGCAAAGGGATGCGAACAATGCTTCAACATTGCGGACAATATACAATGCACGACAAAGGAATCGGATTAAAGATGCTGGTGGGAGAAGTCAAATGCAACAACTCTTATACTTATTGGAGAACCATATGTATTTATCGTGGCATAGGAGGGACACTGAAACGAATGTTGTGACAGATTTATTTTGGGCACATCCGGACTCCATCAACTTATTAAGGTGTTTCTCGTTCGTTATTCTCATGGATTGCACATATAAGACGAATAGGTACTGAATGCCGTTATTGGAGATTGTTGGGGTTACTTCCACGAATATTACGTTCTCGATTGAGTTTTGTTTCATATCATTGGTGACTAGGGCCAACTATACTTGGGCATTGAAGATTTTGAGAGGTTTATTATACGGGTGGTCTACACCTAAGGTTTTTGTCACCGATAGAGAATTGAGCCTTATCAATGCAATTGAAGATGTTTTTCCCCAATCTTTTGACTTTCTTTGCAAGTGGCATATCAAGAAGATGGTGTTGAGCAACACTAAAAAGATGTTTGGAGAAAATGAAGATTTCAAACTCTTTGGTGATACGTGGACTGCTTTGATGTATGCTATGGCAGAAGCATCATTCGAGCTTAGGTGGAGTACCATGCGTGATGAGTACCAAAATGTTAAAGGATTGATAATTTATTTGGAGAATACTTGGTTGTGGGATTACAAAGACAAATTTATATGTGCATGGAGCGATTCAGTGTTTCATCTTGGAGAAACCACGACTCAGAGAGTTGAATCTGCGCATTCCACTCTCAAACAATATGTTGGCACTTGTACTACGAACTTTGAGTCTCTTTGGAGTGTCATACATGGAATGCTTGACATACAACATAACAAGATCAAAGCCTCATTCGAGGTTAGTATGAATGTTGTCCAACATGAATATATGGATGTCTTGTATCTCCGTTTGCGGGGTTATGTCTCTCAGAAAGTGTTGAAGTTGATTCGTGATGAGGTTGCACGTGCCGAGGATGTAGGGAAAGACCCGATGTTATGTGGTTGTGTGCTACGTACCAATCCTGGCCTTCCTTGAGCGCATGAGCTTAACGGGCATGTTTTGGCTGGATCACCTATACTATTTGAGGACATTCATGTTCTTTGGAAGAAGTTGAGTATGATACCTGAGAAATCTGTTAATCGGACTGGTTATAACTTCAATGACGAGATTTAGAGGGTTGTGGCTAAGTTTGAATCATGCATTAATGAAGATGTCCGTCTTAGGGTTATTCAACAACTAAGAGAGATTAGTTGTCCTTCAGCGACAACAAGCATAGCACAAAAGGCAAAGGTTAGGACAAGGGGGAGACCAACACTTGGTGGTTACGGAAAAAAGGGGAAAAAAAGAAAGAAAGAAAACAATGACTCAAACAAGCGGAAAGCCGAGGAAGATGACACGTCTATGACGAGAAATCCTAGTGGCTTTAAGTTTATACTCACAAGCGAGGAGGCGACCAGTGCACGAAGGAAGAGAAAAGAAGTGAAGCATAAAGTTCATCGAACACGGGGGGCATCTGTGAGAACATCTGAGATTGGATTCATTCATACCATTCAGCCGGATTGGGTTCAATACGTTGAATGTACTATTAATATGGATAGCGATGGTCATTGCGGATTCCGTTGTGTTGCCTTCTTGGATTGTCAGATGTGGACGGTGAGATGAAGGTTCGAGAAAGTATGGTTAGGGAATTGGAAAATCACAATGAGTTTTGAGGGGACTTGCTTGGAGGTTTTTACATAACGGTGAGACAGGCCTTATAATTTCGTGAAGGTATGGAAATGAGTTTTGACAATTGGACGACCCTTTCGAATATGGGACTTGTAATCGCAATAGCATTTAACGTTGTGTTAGTGAACGTGTCAAAGGGTAGTTGCATGTCATTTATTCTCTTACGTGGTGCCCCTCCGCCAACGAAGGATCGTGTAGTCATTGGCGTTACAAATGTGAACGACACTCATTGGGTTAGGGTAAGTTACTCATTTCTTATTGTTTGTTAACTTGCATTGTGGTGGGTTACTAATTCATTATTGACAACACTATTTGTTTTGGACTTTTAATTGACATGTCATATTTAAACCTAATGCACACTAAGTGCCCCCCGTATTTGTTGTGTGGAGGACATTCACGGATGTTGATGCTCAAGGCTGGGGTATTAGTATTGACATCCAACCACGGGTTTCGGTTCCATCTTCGCAGCTAGGCACGCCCACAGTTATAGACTTAGCGGAACCTTAACACATTAACACTTCATTGTTTTTTGTTGGAGAAAAACCTTTGTTGTATTCGCTGCACATTATTGTTGGTTATCTCCCCTTAGTTGTAACAACTTCATGTTGTTTTTTTGTCAAATCCATGAAGTTGTAACAACTTATCATTTCATGTGAAATATATCAAGTTGCCAATTTTTTGATTCTATTGCATTGTGTACCAAGTCCAAAACCACAACTTAATTTGTACAATTGTGTACCAAGTCCAAAAACGTAACACAACAATATATTCTTTGAGGTTCTCTTTTTATATCATAGTGGGAAGTCCCTACACTTCAGCATATCCCAATAATCATGTGAAAATATTGTCTCGACCAAGCAGGTTTGAGAAGCATGCATTAGTCTCAGATACGCCCAATCGAAAGCAATAGTCGAGTCTCGTTCACCCTATACCGAGATTGGTAGCAAAATAACGTTCGTAGGTTGTCGAAACCCCTTACAATAGGAACAAACTGTGGTGCCTTAATCAAATCATTTGGGGTGCCCAGATCGTGTCGGTACGATATATCCGAAATAGTGTACAACGTTTCGGCCATGGGGTATCGTAATTTAGCACAATTCTCGAATGTGAGTATCTGAGAACCTGAGTATGTATAATACGAAGACACGTTTCGTTGGGCTGTAACCGAAACAAATTCACTTCTTTCGGCCATGCATGACCGAGACGTTGTGATGAAGCACGGACTTGCCTGGCCAAGACTCTGTCAGCAAAATGATTGACACAATAAACTTCCAATTCTCAACAAATTAAATAAATAAAGTGGGACTACCACCATTCCAACACCAAAATTTTAGCAAAACATGTACCAAAGAGTAAGAAATCCACGAGTGCATAGACCAATAAAAGAAAAATGCATTAAAATCCACAACAAATTGCCAAAACAACATCCCATTCAATCACAAATCCAACAAGTACTTAACCAAATTCACAAATCCAACAAGTACTTAACCAAATTTAGTCTTCTTCTTTTGTCCCTAATGTATGTACGTTGTGACTTGGGTGGTTGTAAGGAACTTGGCGTGGTAGTGCTGTCACGCTGGGAATCCCTAGTAGGCGAGGTCGGTGCCGTGGTGATGGTGGTGGTAGCAGTGCCAAGACCCCTACTCGTCGGATAGTCCACCACATCATTGGCCATTTTCTCTACTGCCTCCATCTTGGCCATTCATGCCGTCAAGTGTAGCCATGCCAACTCGGTGTCTAAGCCACACCGATTACGTTGTTCAATAGAAAACCCAAAATATCAATAAAAATAATGCATAACACACAAGTTAATATTAAATCCGAGCATTTTACCTCTAACAACTCATGGTCTACTACTATATCGTCGTCTCCATCGCTAATCTCCAGGTTCACAACAATAGGATGCGAGACTCGAAGGAACCATGACAAATACTCTAGTGTGGTCATGAAGTCGAACCTCGCTTTCTCGCCTCGGTCTTCAATTGCAAGTGAATGGGAACGCCACCTTTCCCAATTCTCGAGTATGAACCCGTACTTGACCGAGTACTTTAATGCAGTGCGACCTCGGATCGCTTCGAGAGAGCGATATGGAGGCGGTGGTATCCCTTGAACATGACCAAGCTGCCAAAGGATCATCTCCGGATGGTACGGCTCCACCACATCCATGTACTTAAGCGTACTAGAGTAGAAAGCGATGGGTAGAATGACACCGTCGGGCCTGACATCATAGTATGGATCCCAAGTTACCCAAACCAATGAAGTCAACAATACCATTAAAACATACTCATCATAAATTAGAATACCAAAAATAACCAAATCAATCACACGCCTCACTCAGCCGCAACATATCAAGGGTCTTACGAATAGCACTGACCTTGTCCACATTCGCTATCGTCTCATGCTTCTGTATCCACCTCGAGACCCGTGGGTTTATAGGTTCGAAATATTTCACATTAGACAATGCGAGCTGGAGAGGGAAGTGCTCGTATATCCATCCCTACATACGAATGACCAAATTTAAGTTAACTTAACTAAGTAGTAAAAACAAAATTACATGACCAAATCAAAACATAACAAAGCCACAAGGACCACAAAATATGTACCTAAAGTAAAGTTAGATATCTTGCAACCTGTGAGGCCTCTGCTCTGCAGGCTCACCCGAGATGACGATAGAGGTAAGCTAGGGCGGCAGTACCCCAAGCGTAGGTCCCGACCTCATCCAAGTTCTCTAGAACCTTCAACAGTGAAATTGAGACTCTTGACCCACTCTTATCGGCGAATAGAGTGCACGCAAGCAAATACAATAAGTATGCTCGTGCAGTGCACTCCACTCTAGGGTACGTACGAGAAGTGGAACTACTGGACTTGGGTGGGCAAAAATGACTATTCAGCCAAGCTAGTCGCACCGTTAAACCCCTCGTGTAGTTAGCCTCTTCCTCAGCCTCATCAATTCCAACTCCAAGTAAGTTGGAACAATCTTGATCGCCTCCATGCGAGACTCCTCTGTGTATCGGCTAAAATTCTCAACCGCTACCACTTTGCCAACCATGGGGATGTGCAAAAGCATGCTAACATCCTCGAGCGTGATGGACATTTCACCAAATGGTAGGTGAAATGTATTAGTCTTTGGATGTCACCGCTCCACGAATGCTGAGATGACCTCCTTATTTCCCTTCCTATAGGAATAGTCTATGAGTGGAGCCAAACCAGACCTCTGAATGAATCTCTATAGTGCCTGGGTGTCGGGGTGGCAAGACTGAAGATCCCACTCAGCTATTTGGGCCCCTTGGTTTATGCACTTAAGCATCGGACGATAATGCAACAAAAAACAAGTCATTAGTAAATACATTATCATTTATGAATTGAGAGAATTGTTGCAAAATCAAATGAAAGTAAACACCGAGAACATACATCACCATTCCAAATTGATTCCGCAACATGATCCTTGTAGCTCTTCAATAAAGACCCGTCAATGAGACCACCGGGGAATGGAGCACATCTGTCATGCTCGGGCTCCACAACATTCCGGCCACCACCACCACTAGTTTGCCTTTAGGATGTAGTGGTTTCCGCCCCGCTACTACTCCTACTCCCCATGGGACATTAGATGCCTCGGCCTCCACTGCATCCCTCGAAGATGGGCGTCCACGTACACTCGAAGTCTGAGTAGCCTGTTGCTTCTCCTTCCGGTAAGAAGCAGTTTGTGGCCTCCTCTTGCCATGGTCAGCGGGGGCAGAAGGACTAGTAGATGTCGTCGCCACCTCGGCCCAACGTTGTGCTCTTGTCGGCTCACCATCTACGTCCTACCTCGATACTGCTGTTTTCCCTCTGGTCATATCTGATTAGAAATGAATGTTAAGCACATTTCACTGATATTCAAGAAAAAATTAATTAAAAATAAAAAACACAATGTCTCGGTCAAGCAGGTCCGAGACAAAAAATTAATTAACGGTGAAGCGTAACCGAGAACATTGTTACGGTATCGGTGTGACATAACCGAGACATATTGGATAGTCTCGGATTGTAGATTATGATACCATAACAACAAAATTCCAATACAATATTATCTCGGTAAAGGCTCACCGAGACCACTTCAAGCGGTCTCAGTAGACACTAAATGATACAGGACTGATATGTCTTTGTTACCTTATGTCTGTGACAAGATTTTTAGTCTCGGCACCGTGTGGTCGAGACTACATTTGAACTAACGGTCTTGTGTGGCCGAAGACCACGGGATTTGAGAAAAAACACTTATTTCTCAAATTTCGATGGCATCCAACAATAATAACGAACCTAATCTAGGTAAAAATGAACTACAACACATACATACCTCATATTTCCCCTCGATTACACGCAATCACCGTATCCAAACACGTCCACGAACCCTAACAACGCCAAGCACAAAAATTGCCCAGTTAACACCCACACAACTCGCTAGATGGACCGCGCAAATGGGAACGAGCCAGAATACTAAGAAATTTGGAATATGGAGAAACGGAAATGTGGGAATGCTTAGGGTTTCCAAATCTTTTTGTTCAATCCAACTATGGTGCTCAACGGTTACATCCAAGGGTATTTTGGTCAAAATTGGGGGTGCCTTGGCAAATTTCTTGGGTGCCCTTGTAAATGGGGTGCAATGAGTAATGACTGGGTGCACATAGCGCAATGAAAATGTCATGTAGATTGAGATGGGCATGGCTTTATTTTCAGTCTGAATTATGGTTGTCCTTTCCCGCCATTGGGGCAAAACCATATTTCCAATCTCTTCTCGCCATTCCCACTCTCAACCACACCAAAATCATCGCATAATTCCACAACTCAACCTCACATTCAACAACAGAGAACAACAGAGAACCCTATTAGAGTCTCAATTGGTGTCTCTCCTCGATGGGTGCACCCATCTCGCCCAACTCAACCAACTACACGCCCACCTCTTCCGCAGAGGCCTCAACCAATGCTCCCTCCTCGTCGCCAAGCTCCTCCGGATCCTCACCGCCCTCAATGTGCCCGTCCATGCCTACCCTCGCCGCCTCTTCGATCAAGTACATAACCCCAATGCTTTCGCCTACACCGCTCTCATTCGCGGCTACTCGCTTTTAGGCCCCTTTGAAGAATCTGTGGTTTTGTATACTCAAATGAGGCGAGAAGGTGTTCGACCTCTTTCGTTCACCTTTTCGGCTCTCTTCAAGGCTTGTTCGGGGGCGCTGGACGTCGAATTGGGCAGGCAAATTCATGCCCAGACTGTTTTTATTGGTGGGTATGAGTCTGATTTATTTGTTGGGAATACTCTGATTGATATGTATGTGAAATGTGGGGCTTTAGATTGCGGGCGTAGGGTGTTTGATGAAATGCCTGAGAGAGATGTGATTTCTTGGACGTCTTTGATAGTTGCTTATACGAAAAGTGGGGATATGGATGCTGCGGGTGAGTTGTTTGATGGGTTGCCGGACAAGGATATGGTGGCTTGGACGGCAATGATTACCGGTTATGCTCAAAATGCAAGGCCTAGGGAGGCATTAAGCTTGTTTGAGAGCATGCGAGAGGCAGGGCTGAAGACGGATGAGGTGACGCTGGTGGGTGTTATTTCAGCTTGTGCTCAATTGGGTGCTGCTAAGTATGCGGGGTGGATTCGCGAGACCTGTGAGAAAGAGGGGTTGAGCCCCAATATGAATGTTGTAATTGGTTCAGCATTGATAGATATGCACTCAAAGTGTGGGAGCGTGGAAGAGGCATACCTTATTTTTAAAGACATGACAGTGCACAATGTGTTTTCTTACACCGCAATGATATTAGGATTTGCGATGCACGGGCTGGCAGATTCAGCGATAAAGTTGTTCTATGAGATGACGGAGACTGAAATAAAGCCCAACAAGGTCACCTTTATTGGGGTGCTAACTGCTTGCAGCCATGCGGGAATGATTCGAGAAGGCCAGCGCTTATTCACCAAAATGCAAGATGAGTATGGAGTTACACCAGAGGCTGACCATTACACTTGCATGGCAGACCTTCTTGGTCGAGCAGGGCACTTGGAGGAAGCCCTTGAGCTTATTAATTCAATGCCACTCGAACCTCATGGAGGCGTTTGGGGAGCACTTCTTGGAGCGTGTCGGATACATGGGAATTCAGACATTGCTGAGTTAGCTGCAAATCATCTATTCAAGCTTGAGCCCAACAGCATTGGTAACTATCTCCTGCTCTCCAACATTTACGCTTTGGTGGGAAGGTGGAGTGATGTTTCAAAAGTGAGAAATTTGATTAGAAGTAGAGGCTTGAAGAAGAACCCAGGATGTAGTTGGGTTGAGGCAAAGGATGGAGTTGTACACGAGTTCTTTGCTGGAGATATGAGGCACCCGAAATCAAAAGAGATAAAGGACGCATTGGATGAGCTTCTAAAGAAGCTAAAGGTTGATGGTTACAAGCCAATTCTGAGTTCCGTGGTTTATGATATGAGTGACATTGAGAAGGAAAGAAGGTTGAAGAGTCATAGCGAGAAACTGGCATTGGCTTTTTCTTTGTTGACTACAAGTTCTGATAGTCCAATTATGATAATGAAAAACCTTAGGATATGTGAGGATTGCCACATTGTCATGTGTGGTGCGTCTCGTGTTATGAAGAGGGAGATCTCGGTGAGAGATAACATGAGATTTCACCATTTTCGCGATGGAGCTTGTTCTTGCGGTAATTTCTGGTGATTTAAGAGTGAAGCCCTTATGTCTATCAGGTTGGCAGGTGAAGATCTTCTGAAGAGTTTTACACTATTGCCATGAACAGCACTCAAGCTGACCGCTATTGAGCATTGAAACATGCCTTTGACTCTGTTGAGAAACCGTTGTGGGAGGAATGGCTACTCAAAATTTTATTATTTGAGTAGAACAATTAAATGTTGATGTTCAAGGCTCATACAGACAAAACAGGGAAAATCCTAGAACAGTAAATTTGTTCCTACATAGGTCTCAAGAATCTGGAGTTGGCACGTAAGAGGTAATGTTGTAATAATTGATCGATATAACTTAGTTTTTCCAAAGTGATCAGTAAGTGAGTGATAATTATTTGATTTAATCATTATTCATTGTGCTCACTTCTTTGTCATTGCTAGAATCTGCTCATCTGGAGATTTGCAAATAATTGACCAATAAGGGTGATAGGAAGGGTCTATTCTCACCGAAAAAGGTGGTCGCCTCGGTAATAAATTGATTGCAAAAATAACAAAGAGAGGATACAATTTAGAGAGAGGCACCCTAACCCAAAAACAGAGTACTACTCTGCTCCCAAACCAATAACCCAGTACAAACTTAAAAGATACTTTTGCAGTGACAGTACTGCTATATATACTAAACCCCCAACCTATTCCTACTCTCTGAGCAACCCACATACTCACACACGTCATGCCTGTCACACATTTGCTTCTGTCACACTCATGACACCTCCGCTGGGCCTACTCTGAACCACCTCTAAACCGTCTTGAACAGGGTTTGTTTCCCTGCCCCTCACCCATTTCCTACAATAGACCTTATGAATAGGGGGTCTACCTACGATGCTATCAATATTATCGCCGTGGGCAGCCACCTTGTCCTCAAGGTGGAAAACTGGAAATGATTTCCGAATGTGGCGGACTAGTTCCCAAGACGCATCCGCCACAGGTAGGGAGACCCATTTGATTAACACCTCTGGTCCAACCGCAAAGGATTGACATGCCAACATAGATTTCGGTTCTGTGGGAAAAACTAAAGACTCCTCTTGAAACAGGGGTAGTGAAGGAGAGACTGGAGAAGAGCCTATGGCACACTTGAGTTGGGACACATGAAAAATTGGGTGAATAGTCAAGTTTGGGGGAAGGGCCAGCTTGTAAGCAACCTCGCCTACACGACTCAAGATCTTGAATGGGCCAAAAAACTTGGGGCTAAGCTTTGTGTTAGTGCGGCGAGCAACACTGTGTTGGCGATATGGCCTTAGCTTAAGATAGACCCAATCATCCACATCAAAAATGACTTCGCGTCGTCCCTTGTCGGCTTGTTATTTCATGCGGTTCTGGGCCAATAACAACTGATCGCGCAATTCCCGGAGTGCCCTATCCTTGGCCATCAACATAGCATCCAAGTCAGACCAAACCGCTAAAGAGGAGACCCTATGATGGATTAACGGTGGGGGATCGCGTTCGTATACCACTTTGAAGGGAGAGCAGCGAAGGGGAAGAGTGGACAGAGGTGTTGTAGTTGTAATCAGCCCACGAGAGCCACAACGACCACTGCTTTGGCTGTTGGCTGATAAAACAACGTAGGTAGGACTCCAAACATTGATTCACCACCTCTGTTTGCCCATTGCTTTGGGGATGATAGGCAGAACTTTGATTCAATGTTGTGTGATGGAGGCGAAACAACTCCGTCCAAAAGTGGCTCAAGAAGATTTTTTCTCGATCCGAGACCATGGAGCGTGGAAAACCATGCTAAAGAACAACCCCTTCTAAAAAAATTTCAGTAATTGTTTTCGCGAAGTAAGGGTATTTCAACGGGAGAAAATGTGCATATTTACTTAATCGGTCCACCACGACCAGGATGGAGTTGTATCCTCGAGACAAAGGAAGCCTTTCGATGAAATCTAGTGAAATGTCCTCCCAAATGGCAGTCGGGATTGGAAAGGGTTGTATTAGTCCACCCGGTGCCAAGGTCTCATACTTATGATGTTGGCACACATTGCACTTCGCCACAAAGTCTTTGATGTTCTTCAACATGCCCCAATACAATTATGCATTAATACACTTATATGTACGCAGGAAACCTCCATGACCGCCTATATGACCATAGTGGAAGGCAGTGAGTATCATTTGTTTGAGACCGGAGGATGCAAGTAATGCCAAGCGATTGTGAAACAACAATTGTCCATGCAGCACTGCCCATCCGGGTTTAGACTCGGCATTGGCTTGCAGTGAGGCCTGTACGGTGGACAAAAAAGGATAAGCTAATATCTCCTTTGCAAGAATAGCTTCATCAGTAGAAGTAAAAAAGGACAAGGAGTTCAACTCGGCCAGGACAGGGTACCGAGACAAAGCATCAACAACTATATTTGATGAACCCGACTTCTACTGAATATCGAAGTAGAACCCCAGCACCTTAATGAGCCAACGTTGATACTCCAAAGCGACTACTTGTTGTTCCATCAAGTACTTCAAGCTTTGTTGATCAATGCGGACCAATAATCTTCGACCCAAAAGGTAGTGCTACCATTTTTGTACAGCTAGGACAATGGCAATGGATTCTCGCTCATACGCGACTTGGCTCGCGTCCTTTGAGATACCGTTTGACTAAAGAATGTGATTGAATGATCGAATTGAGACATCACCACCCCCACTCCAACACCAGAAGCATCAGTTTCAATGATGAATAGGGCAGAAAAATCGTATAAGGCTAAAATGGGCACTGCTTTCATTGCAGCCTTCAATCGACCAAAAGCCATGGTGGGTTCATCACTCCATTGGAAGGAGTCCTTACGGAGCAATTGAGTATGTGGGGTTGCGATATTGTCGTAGTCGCAAACGAAACGCCTATAGTATCAAGCGAGGCCCAG
Source organism: Stephania cephalantha (assembly GCA_039657325.1). NCBI lineage: Eukaryota > Viridiplantae > Streptophyta > Magnoliopsida > Ranunculales > Menispermaceae > Stephania > Stephania cephalantha. Next base: position 20,140,561 of record CM077576.1, read on the forward strand.
AAAACCATGAAGATCTTTGGGTAAGGCGGGGAGGGGCCATTGATCCATTGCTTGCACTTTTCTAGGTCGGCTAACACCCCTTCACTGGAAATGATGTGGCCTAAATAATCTAGTTTCGATCTAGCAAAACAACACTTTTTAAGAAAAAAAGAATTTAACTGCAAGATAGAGATGACCTGTGATAGGTGAGAGCAATGATCAGTGATCGACTTGCCATAAACGAGGATGTCGTCAAACGCAACGCCGAATTAACCCTTTGAAAATGCAGTTTATTAGTGATTGGAAAGTCGTCAGGGCATTCGAGAAACGAAACGACATAACCAAGAACTCAAAATGACCGTCGTGGGTTCGGAATGTCGTTTTATGGATGTTGGCTGACTTGACCTTGATCTAATGATACCCGGAGTGAAGGTTGAGCTTCGAAAACACACAGGCCCCATGGAGCTCGTCCAACAGGTCATCAATGTTTGGGATGGGAAAATGATCAAGAATCGTGGCCTTGTTAAGATCTCGGTAGTTTACACAAAACCTGCAACTCCCATATTTCTTTTTTACCAACAACACCGGCCTGGAGAAGGGGTTGTTGCTCGATTGAATGATCCCCGTGTCTAGCATTTCACTCACCATCCTTTCGATCTCAGCCTTCTGGATGTGAGGGTATCGGTAAGGGCGGACACGCACTGGTTCTGTGCCCTCCTTGAGGAAGATGGCATGGTCACAAGCACGAGTTGGTGGCAGAGTGGTGGGTGACTCGAATAATGACTGGAAAGAAGTCAAGAGGTCCTAGATACATGGCTCAGTAACAAGAGCCTGAAGGTCAGATTCGATAACCTCCCCACTCACACTGATAGATTTCAAAGAAGAGACTAAGAATTGTATTAATGTGTGCAAACTGAATACAATAGGGTGCTCTTATTTATAGAGCTGGACAAAGTATAAAATAATTAAAGTTTCCTAATACTACTTAAATACCAAAATATAGAAACTACCTAAATACCTAAACTACGGAAATATAGCAACTACTATAACTTCATTAACACCCTCCCTCAAACTCGAGTTGGTTCAACTTGAGGGTGTCAATCGAATCAGTAAACCTGACAAATCTAAGGTTCGTTGCGGAGCAGATCAACAACCACCCAAGACGACAAATCTAAGGTTCGTTGCGGAACAGATCAACGACCACCGAAGACTAGCAAAGTCTACTGATTCGACGGCGTACAGAGAGCAGAGTCGACAGAGTCGACGAAAGATAGCGGAGTCGTTGTAGTCGACGGCAGGCAGGCAACGGAATCGACATAGTCGATAGCAGATAGCATGGTCGACATAGTCGACGACAGATAGAAGATAACGGAGTCGATAGAACGACTAATCGGGCAGAGTCGACAATGTGTTATCAGGACGCACAAGCAGAGGCGTCATATTGCACGGGCAGCGAACATCAAGGAGCGGATTGGGTATGGTGTCCAGCGGCGGCAGCGGCGGATCTGGTGTGGGTGAGCAACGGTGGCAGCGGTGGATCGGATCTAGTGTGCAATGATGTGCAGCGGCGGATGTGCAGCGGCGGAGCAGTTGCGCAGGCGACGAGGAGCAGCGGCTTCAGGGTGGATGCGGACGGCGCGGATGGAGCGAAGGCGCGGTGCAGCGGTGGACCAGCGAGGGCGGCGAGGGTCAGGCGAGCCTCCAAGACGGCGATGCAGTGGTCGGCGCGACACCAAGCAGCGACGCGGGTGACCAGCATGATGTGACGTCGGCGAACGGTAGCGACTCCGGGGAGCCTCCGACGCAGACGACCAGCAGAAGCGGCGGACCAGATTTGCGGCACAATGCGCGCGGGGGAGGCGGAGTAGGTGGGCGGGCGGGCGGCAGATTAGCTGATGGTTTGCAGGCGGACACGCGATAGCGTGCAGACGGAAGTAACAGATGAGCACAAAGAACAATCGCGTGACAAGTGGTGGCATTGGGCAGAGTGACAGATGAGAAACAACGTTCACACAAAAACAAGTGTTGTGTCACACACAACCAGATGACAGATTGAAAACGAAAACCCACGATTAGGGCTCTGAAAAGTACAACCCAAAACGAGAACAACAACGAGAGATCGAAAGAGACACCACGAATTGGTCGTCGACTAGAAAATCGACCGACCTAATACTAGAAACCAAGCTATGATATCATGATAGATTTCAAAGAAGAGACTAAGAATTGTATTAATGTGTGCAAACTAAATACAATAGGGTGCTCTTATTTATAGAGCTGAACAAAATATAAAATAAGGAAAGTTTCATAATACTACTTAAATACTAAAATATAGAAACTACCTACATACCTAAACTACGTAAATATAGCAACTACGATGGGCTTGATTTGGTAGTTGGGCTCAACTGGCCAAGCCTTTTTAGTAGGCTCGGACCCGAGTCTCGTCAGGGCTTGTGATGGTGTGCGTTACCCAATTGGGTGTTCTGGACTCGGATTTGGATGATTAGCTCACGAGCAGTTGGGCTTTTGGATCCCCAACTGTTCCAAGCCCAAGAGCATCAATATATCGATGCTTCCTTTCCACCCGAGTTGCTCGTTCGACGACGGCTTGGCGTGTTCGCGGTGGATCGACCATGACCTTCACTCGTATTCGGTCCTTCGGTTCGTTGATAAACACGGCAGTGGCCTGAGTTTATGTAAGGACATCAATTTGTAAGAGCAAAAGCTCAAAACATTTTCGATACTTTCCCACAGTCGTCTCCAATTTCAGTGAGAAGAACTGCTAATACAGACTCAACGGATCCGCCTCCATAAACTGTTTGATCAACTGGACTTTCAACTCTGACTAGCTATCGAAGGGTTTCAAATTTTCCTTAGTTTGCAACCAGATCTAGGCTGGTCCGACCAAGCAGATATGTGTCGCCCTCAACCTCGAAACTTCCGGCATCTCGTGGAGTGTGAAGTAGTGCTCAGCTTGGTTGAGCCAGACAAGGAGATTTTCGCTGTTGCATGTTGGCATATTGATCTTTCGAACATCGGGGTAAAATCTTTATGATGGTGCAACACGATCTGGACGATCTTGTCCTCCTCCTTCCACCATAAGGCTTGGATCTGGTGGATCCCCCTAGATTTGAGAAGTTTGGCCACTTGCCTCCCAATCTGACTAGATCCAGATGGTTGTGTATTGGGACGAAGTTGGATCGACCTTAGTTGTTGCATCAGGCCCTGAAATTTTGATCTGAACTCCCCGAATGATGTTTCCAGCGTCGAAATCCTCTGGAGCTTCATCGGAATCAGCTTCATTTATTCCTCCAACATCTCCAGGTGTGAATCGGTCTTTGGCGCCATTTGGCAGCTTTGATACCAATGATAGGAAGGGTCCCTTCTCACCGAAATAGGTGGTCGCCTCGGTAATAAATTGATTGCAAAAATAACAAAGAGAGGATACAATTTAGAGAGAGGCACCCTAACCGGAGACAGAGTACTACTCTGCTCCCAAACCAATAACCCAGTATATACTTAAAAGATACTTTTGCAGTGACAGTACTGCAATATATACTAAACCCTCCCCCACCTATTCCTACTCTCTGAGTAACCCACATACTCACACACGTCATGCATGTCACACATTTGCTTTTGTCACACTCATGACACCTCCGCTGGGCCCACTCTGAACCACCTCTAAACCGCCTTGAACGGCTTTTTTTCGCGTGCCCCTCAATCGTTTCCTACGATAGACCTATGAATAAGGGTCTACCTGCGATGCTATCAAAGGTTTAAGTAGTTTTCTCTATTTTAAAAGCCAAAAGTTGTTGCAAACTATAAATGCACTTTTGGTTAAAGCTCTAAATACAACTTTGCAAATTTGTTGTTTAACAAATAACTCAGATGGCATTTGTTTAATGATCGAGAAAACAGGGGGGTGTAAGTTTAGATGAGGAAGCTCTGTAAATACAACTTTCACTAATTAATAAAATGTTAAAAAAAACTTGGATCAGTGTCCATATTACAGCTTAAAACTAGGCAATCATAAAAGAACACACAAAAATGGTCGGTCATGACTTGAAGAAGATAAATGACATGTCAGATAAAACTAATGAAGAAGACCATTGCATTTAAGTAACCAATCTGAAAGATTTATGCATCCTAGCAAAATTAGTTTGCTGCCATTGATGAAGAAATATTCATTTGTTTTTCTTCAAGAGAAATGTCATTATCTAATATAGACTTGTTCCTTGGGATCCATGCAGACATAGATTATCAAAAGAAGTGATCAACCACACATTTATGTTCTATTCTTATGAACCAAATTACCAATATATATCTTCAAGCCAAGCTTCGGAATTTCTTGTTTTGAAAATTTCACCTTCTGAAAAAAATTGATCCACCTAGCCTAGCTTCGTTTGCCATAGTTAAATGTTAATCAACCTAGCGTGGCTGAGTCTAGATCTCGAGTTGAAAAACATGTGTTCTTCCTTAGTTTTGCGTCAAATGGATTTAGGCCTCAAACTCCACTCTCCACATTCCTTTTGCCTAAATACAACTTGAGGCTATATAAAATATGTGGAAAGAAATTTTGTACAACATCAAGCTTGTTAAATTCTATTGAGGCCAAAACTAAAAATTATAGTTTTGAAGGAATATGGGTCTACCTTATTCTCTACTTGAGATAAAAGGTACAAGTTTGGGCAATCTATGGTTGTGCCTGAAGTGGATTGCATTCTCACTCTAAAGAAAGTGAGGGATTTGCTTTATTTGTTGTTTAAGTGTGGATACATAACTCTTCAATCTTCATATTCTTCTTTGCTGATGAACAATAAGTAGGTCCTTGTTAGTGATTTCACTGTGTACTTGGGATATGTTTTGCATGATTTCAATAACTCTTGTGGAATCTTGTAACTTTCTTGTTTTGTCTGTTTTTGCATTCATCGGTTGAGCTTTGTTAGGTAAATGATGGTGAGAATCAACATCAAAAGTTCCAAGTTTGGCACGTGGATCTCCACTAATACTGATATTGTCCCAAACTTAATCACTTAAACTTGTAGTCGTGGAGTTTTACTCCAAAAAGGCCTCAGTACTATTTTGGGAGAAATCTTCACTTGCATCTTTCAATTTGGAGTTGTTCTTAATCGATGTGGGACTATAATTCGGTCTGCACATCCCCAACAGGAGCCACCATTCCGAAACTCAATTCCTCTCATGTTACACTATAAATTTTTTGTTTTCTTTAATCTCCTCTTCATTTTATTTCCACTTTCTTTTTATTATGATTTTTATTAATTAACTGCACCTGTGATTGCAAAGCCATGAGGTTATTGTTCTCGTTGTGTTGCATGGCCTTCTCCACCTTCTATATATATAAACTTAGCATGTTTTATTGTGGCTTCTCTTTTCATCTATATGTCAGGGGTTTGGTTAGTTACTTTTGCGTACAAAGAGGACTTTATTGATGCCTTCTTATAAGCTATCATTGTTTCATATATATGTTACTATATATTAGAATAACAGTATCGCAATTTGGATTTTGATATATAATTAAAAAGGAATTCAGAAAGTTCCTAACATTTTGGAGTCTAGTGTGTAGGTTTAGAATTTTAAAGTTTGTTTTTGTTACAAGTTGCTGTCAATAGTGTTATCGATCGTTTTATGTATAGTTTTTCTCCTACTTCGGACTCCTAAACTCTAAAAATCTATATGTATATATATATGCTGTGGAGTATGGATGACCATGCATGTACACCAACATATTGTGTAGTCATGTAACTTGTATTTCTCACTTAATAGTACATCCACTTGTCTATGTATTGTCATGTTACTTGTAACCATTTTCAATGTACACCAACTCTTCCATGTATTGTCAAATTACTTGTAATGTGTTGTATGACATGGGGTGTATGTGTTACTTGTACACATTGTATAAAGTACATTTGTCATCATCACCAAATGGCCTATATAAAGGGTGCTAACCTCATTGTAAAAACACACCAAGTTGAATGAAAACATCTCATTCCAACTATCTCATTTCTTTTCTTCTCCTTTGTAGCAGTAGTTTGTAGTAGTAGAAATTCATAGTCTTCTATTTTCCTTCTCTAGTTCTTAGCAAGTTCTAACTCAATTTACAACACGTTATTAGCACGAGCTTGCTCTAGCATTAAGGAGATCTTGAAGTTCAAGAAGGCTTGTTAAAGAGACAAAGCTAGGAAGGTATAACTTTTGTTATTTAAATAAGTTCGATTTATTTCTATATTATCATGATTGCTTCCTTTTATTACATTCATCACTTCTATATGCATACTTTATTCATATATTATGCATTATAACGTCACCGATTGCGAAAGTATGCTCTGTAGTTACGTCTTGTACGATCTTCTACATCGGAAATCAAAAGTCAATATGTGACATAACTAGTTTTCTCGCTATACTACAAACAATTAATTATTCTATATTCTTTATTTTTTATATTGCAAATAGTGTTATGAGTTTGGGTTGATAGTGGGTAAGCCTTGTCCCCGGTAAAGCTAAACATTGAAAGGGAGACGGGTTATCCCGTTCGAGGAGGCATGGTTTTAAGTAGACTTCATCTCGCCACCCAACCTGGAGGTTGTCCCACCAACTCATACAAGTAGTACATTTTGCATATTAATAATCAAGTTGTGAACATATATTTAATCGTATATTATTTATTTTATATAAAAGAGAAAAACTATTTACTCAATTTCTTGACATATTTTCAGACTATGGCAAACCTTCAAAAACTTGAATTTGTTGCTCTTGATATCACTGGAAATAATTATTTGTCATGGCAATGGATGCCGAGATACATCTCCAACCTAAAAACTTAGGAGAAACTATTATAGAAGGAAATGAAACATCAATGCAAGACCGTGCGAAAGCACTGATATTCCTTCTCCATCATCTCCATGAAGGTCTGAAAAGTGAGTATCTCACTATAAAAGATTCTCTCACTTGTGGTTAAACTTGAAAGAGCGATATGATCACCAAAAGACGACGATATTTCTAAAAGCTCAAAACGACTGGCTGAATCTTAGGCTACATGATTTCAAAACAGTCAGTGAGTATAACTCCACCATGTTTAATATTACCTCTCGTTTGAGGCTGTGTGGAGAAAATATATCTGATGAGGCAATGATGGAAAAAACATTCAATACTTTTCATGCCTCGAATCAGTTGTTGCAACAGCAATATTGAGCGCGTCAATTTAAAAAGTACTCATAATTAATTTCTTGTCTCATGGTGGTTGAACAAGATAATGAGCTTCTATTGAAGAACCACAACTCCCGTCCAACTGGTTCTGCTTCAATTAATGAAGCAAATGCAGCATCCTATAATGACCATAAAAACGGTCAAGGAAAGAAAAACTACGGACGTGGAAATGGGAAAGGATCAATCAGCAAAGATCGTGGCAAGCCCTATTCTAAATTTTGTGGCAATAAGTTCCAAAATAAATGGAATAAGAATGACGTCGTTCAGAATAAGGGGAAAAATACTGCTGAAAATGGGCATGCTCGTAATCGTGACCAACCATGTCACAGGTGTGGTCTAAAAGGCCACTGGGCTCATGTATGTCGCACGCCTAAACATTTTATTAATCTTTATTAAGCCTCCTTAAAGGAAAAAGGCAAAACAGTTGAGATGAACTTCACTGTCGGAGATGGCTCGTCGGACATCAATTATATGGATGTCCCGAATTTTCATGATGATCCAAACACTAATCTCGATATTTTTAATGACCATATGTAATGATTTTCAATAATTCTATGTACTAGTTTTTGATATGCTTCTTAATTAAATGTACTAGTTTCCTATTATGAATGAAATATAACTATTTTTCTAATTTGTCAAACATTATTTGTCTAGATGGATCAATAAATCATGTATTCAAATCATGAATCAAATAAGAGCGATATATGTCTTGCTGATTTTGCTACGACGCACACAATCCTTAAAAACAGAGAATATTTCTCCAATTTGAACTTAGCTAAGGCTAATGTTCAAACAATATCTAGCATCTCCAATTTGATTAATGGCTTTGGAAGAGCAAATATTATGTTGCCTGAAGGAACGACAATTCATGTTGACAATGCCTTATACTCTGGATCAGCTTTAAAGATATTCCACAAAATGAATATCACATTGAAACCATGAACGAAAATAATAGAGAATTTCTCTATGTCACATTGGTTTCAAATGGGAAAAAAGAAGTGTTAGAAAAATTTACAGCTTTATCCTCTGGATTATATTTTATTCATATAAGGCATGTCGAAATGAATGTCGTCTTAAATAAAAAATTAATTATCCAAAGACATTCATTTTATGGCATGACCGGCTTGGTTATCCAGGATCATCAATGATGCGAAGAATAATTAATAATTCGCATGGACATCCTTTAAGGAGTCACAAAATATTTTCAGCTGGTGATTATAATTGTGCTAGTTGTTCTCAAGGTAAATTGATAGTTAAATCATCCCCAAGTAAAATTGTTGTGGAATCCCCTGTTTTCTCAGAACGCATTCAGGGAGACATATGTGGACATATTCATCCTCACTGTGGACCATTTAGATATTTCATGGTTTTGATAGATGCATCAACTAGGTGGTCACATGTTTGTTTGCTTTCGACCTGCAATGTTGTATTTGCTAGACTTTTAGCACAAATCATTTAGTTAATAGCACAATTCCCTGACAACCCAATCAAGACCATCCGTCTTGATAATGCTGGAGAATTTCAATCTCAAGCATTTAAAAATTATTGCATGTCTATAGGAATTACCTTTGAACATTATGTTCAACACGTGCATACCCAGAATGGTTTGACGGAATCTCTGATCAAACGCATTCATTTAATTGCTAGGCCTATAATCATGAGAACTAAGTTATCAACTTCTGTTTGAGGACATGCAATCCTTCATGCAGCATTTATCATTCGTTATAGGGCAACTGCATACCATGAACATTTCCCCATGCAACTCATTTTAGGTCAACAACCAAATATTTCACACTTGAAATTTTTTGGATGTGCAGTGTATGTTCCTATACCACCTCCCAATAGAACTAAGATGGGTCCACAACGAAAACTTGGGATTTATGATGGATTTAACTCATCGTCCATTATAAGATACCTTGAGCCCTTAACATGGGATTTATTTACTGCACGTTTTGCTGATTGTCACTTTGATGAAGCAATTTTCCCACCATTAGGGGGAGATAAGAAGCTAATTCAAAAGGAATGGCGCGAAATTACTTGGAATGCATCAACTTTATCACATTATGATCCACGCATAAATCAGTGTGAACTTGAAGTTCAAAATATCATTCATTTGCAACAAATCGCAAATCAATTACATGATGCATTTACTGATGCAAAACAAGTGACAAAATCACATATTCCAGTTGTAAATGCTCCTGCAAGAATTGATGTCTCTGTGCAACAAAATGCACAAGAACCAACGAAACACTTAAAGCGTGGAAGACTAGTTAGTTCAAAGGATACAATTCCTCGAAAGAGAAAAACATGAGTAAAAATAAATACAAATCAAAATACTTCTGAGAAAGCACAAGAATCCTTTGATAAGGATTTGTCATAACGAGTTGATTCTGACGAGGAACAACTGCCTCTAGAAAAAGAGGAAAATGATGAAAATTATGAGATCTCAATAAATTATTTAAACTCTGGTAAAATTTGGGATCGAAATAAAATTGTTCCTGATGATATGTTTGCTTTCAATGTGTTGTTTGAAGTATGTGAAAATGATGATGATCCAGAACCACGATCAATGGACGAATGTCGAAAAAGACCTGATTGGCAAAAATGGCAAGAGGCTATCCAAGCAGAGCTAGTCTCGTTAAGGAAACGAGAGGTTTGTGGACCGATTGTTCAAACGCCAGATGGCGTAAAACCTGTTGGATATAAATGAGTATTTGTACGAAAGAGAAACGAAAAAAATGAAGTTAAAAGGTACAAAGCAAGACTTGTAGCTCATGGTTTCTCACAAAGACCTTGCATCGATTATGAGGAAACATATTCTCCTGTTATAGATGAAATTACATTTCGGTTCTTGATAAGCCTTGCAGTTTCTGAAGGGCTTGATATACATTTAATGGATGTCGTTACAACATATCTGTACGGATCTCTAGACAGTGAGATATATATGAGAATCCCTGAAGGATTTGTAATATCCGAAGAAATAAAATCAAAACCTCATAACATGCATTCTATAAAATTACAAAGGTCTTTGTACGGATTGAAACAATCCGGACGAATGTGGTACAAACGTCTTAGTGATTATTAACTAAAAAGGATATGTAAATAATCCGCTTTGCCCATGTGTCTTCATTAAAAGACCATCAACAGGATTTGTGATTATTGTTGTATATGTTGATGATTTAAATATAGTGGGAAACCACAACGACATCGTTAGAACATCCAAATACTTGAAAAAAACTTGGAAAAACTTGGAAGAACAAGATTTTGTCTTGGTTTGCAAATTGAACATTTTTCAAGTGGAGTACTTGTCCATCAATCAAATTATATTGAAAAAATATTAAAAAAAATCTATATGGACAAGGCACATCCATTGAGCTCTTCAATGGTTGTCAGATCACTTGAAGTGGATAAGGATCCATTTCGACCTCATGAAAGTGATGAAGAGCTACTTGGTCTGGAGGTACCATATTTAAGTGCAATTGGTGCACTATATACCTTGCAAATTATACAAGACCTGACATTGCTTTTGTTGTCAACCTACTTGCAAGATACATCTCTTCACCAACTCGAAGACATTGGAATGATGTTAAACATGTTTTTCGATAACTTCGAGGAACAAGTGACATGGGTTTATTTTACTCGAGAGGGGTAAAATTGAATCTCTAAGGTTATGCTGACACTGAATTTTTATCTGATCCCCATAAGGCTCGTTCTCAAGCGGGATATGTATTCGCATGTGGTAATACTGTTGTATCATGGAAGTCAGTAAAGCAAACTATGGTTGCTACTTCTTCCAATCATTCTGAAGTACTTGCAATTTATGAAGCAAGTCGTGAATGTATATGGTTGAGAAACATGATTGAACATATTCAAGAATCATGTGGATTGCCTTCAATAAAAGATTCTCCAACCATATTATATGAAGATAATGCAACATGTATCGCACAATTAAGCGAATGATTCGTAAAAGGGGACATAACAAAACATATTTCACCAAAATTCTTTTATGCACATGAGCTTCAGAAGAATGGTGAAATTGATGTCATGCAAATCCGATCGAGTGATAATCTTGTTGATTTATTCACAAAAGCCTTACCAACTACGACTTTTAAAAGGCTTACATATGGTATTGGCTTGCGTAAACTTAAGGAAATTGCAAGTAAAGAAATTGAACAAGTTTCACCTATGTTCACATGAGGGGGAGTTATTGATTAGTGTATTGCACTCTTTTTTCCATAGCTATGGTTTTATCCCATTGGGTTTTTCAAGCAAGGTTTTTAATGAGGCAATCTTAACAATATTATACCCATCTTTATATTTATGAGAATAGTGTACTCTTTTTCTTTTACTATATTTTTCCCACAGGGTTTTTCTTAGTAGAAGTTTTAACGAGGCACAATCTCTAAGCAAGTGTCATCCAAGTGGGAGTGTTGTGGAGTATGGATGACCATGCATGTACACCAACATATTGTATAGTCATGTAACTTGTATTTCTCACTTAATAGTACCTCCACTTGTCTATGTATTGTCATGTTACTTGTAACCATTTCCAATGTACACCAACTCTTCCATGTATTGTCAAATTACTTGTAATGTGTTGTATGACATGGGGTGTATGTGTTACTTGTACAAATTGTATAAAGTACATTTATCATCATCACCAAATGGCCTATATAAAGGGTGCTAACCTCATTGTAAAAACACATCAAGTTGAATGAAAACATCTCATTCCAACTATCTCATTTCTTCTCTTCTCCTTTGTAGTAGTAGTTTGTAGTAGTAGAAATTCTTAGTCTTCTATTTTCCTTCTCTAGTTCTTAGTAAGTTCCAACTCAATTTACAACAATATATATGTATATATACCTATATATTAAAAGCACGAATAGATAAATTTTCCTTCGTAACATGAAATGTCACATTTACCCCTTATCACCCAATAACCGTACTTTTCTCTCTCACGATGAAATAAATCTCCCTAAAATCGCTCATACACACATTGCTCTTTCACGTCTTCGTTCCTCTCTCTCTCTCTTCATGGTCTATGCGGTTGTGCAGGGGTGAGGGTAGGTCTCTAATTTGTTAAAATTTGAATATGTATTATCAATTGATAATTTCAATTTGTATTGAATGTAAGAAGCTCCCAACATGTAGATATACCTTGAAGAATGTCATTGGTTTGAATTCAGATTTATAGCATTAAACCGGAAAAAAAAACAATAATTCTCCACGAAAAAAAAATACTTTGCATGTGGTTCACTCATATTTAACGCATCATTGGAGGAATCAATCTCCTTGGATATAGGGTGCTTGTAGCCATCCAAGACTCAATAGTATCATATGCATCAAACATTATAAGAAAACGTCTTGATTAATTTTATTTATCAATATTGATATAATTTTACTATGAGTTTATAATATTGATATATATTAAAAGCACGAATACTATATTTTTCCTTCGTAACTTGATTTTACCTTTTCGACCCTTTTTTTTCGATTTCGACTCATGGAGAGAGCTCAAAGCCTCAAACATCTCGACGACTCAATATCTTCACCATCTCAAACATCTCCGTCGACGTCTCTCTTTCTCTATCTCTCATTAATCTCTTTGTTCTCTCAACTCTAGTTGATCTCTCTCTAGTCCTCAACTCCCTATCTCGCTCGTCTCGCATCTCGCCAGTTTCTCCTTAATCTCTCTGTTCTCTCAACTCTCACTAATTTTTCTGATGATCGATGGATCAGATTCAATCAGATAATCCTTCAAATTGGGTTCAAGAAAAACGCTCCCCTAGCATTTGTCTGGTATGTCATATGATGTTGGTTTTTCATTTTTTATATTATTGTATACACACCAATTATTTCAGAACATGAATCTAAATTGGTCAATTCTCTGTACTGATGATTCGATAGGGTGCTCTAAAATTGTTTCATGAAATGCCTATGAGAATATTTGTTCAATCCACTTTAATAAATATTACATCATATACAATTGCTAGATGCTACACGGGGTTGATCAAGTTGCAAATGTATCAATTGCTTAGATTTCCATTTTGTAGAGTAATCGAGGTTCCGTTTCTTTTCTTTGTTTATAAGTTATCTTTCAGATTTTTAGAAGTAGTGCTCAGTTTAGACTTGAGTGTTCTCATGTCATCAGAACACTTAAAGTTGTATCATTTAGCATGTATGTGCATTCGATGACCCGCATTGCTGGTCATCAACAAGTAGTAAACTTACAACTAGGAGTTTCAGCATCAAGAACGTGTGAAGGGAGGAAAGTTTCATGCCTCAATGGAAAAATAGTACTAGAAATTTAGTATTCTCTTAGTATTTTCATGTTTACTTTACTATCTATTTGAGTGTACTTAAACATTCTGTCGATGATGTTCCATTTCTGGGGCTATTGTAAATAAAAAGTGTCTTGGAACCTCTGTGTTGGTTGTCCTTTTTTTTGGTGATATTGAGTTGGTTCCTTTTGTTTATGCAAATTATAAGGCTAATCTCAACCCTACAAATTAGAATAAGGCTAATGTACATGGGATGTCATTAATTGTTACCACCCCCACCATGCACTAAGAATATTCATTTGCTCAAAGCAATTTCTTTCTATTGACACACTTATTATACCTCTCCTGTTTATGATTCTTAATCTCTAATTTTAGGGCCTAATCTTCAACTTGGCTACTATGAGATTAATAATATTATATATAAATTCAAATACTATAGTAACTTTATCTCCTAATTAATCCTTGTTTGGCATTTGTTAAAATTACCACCCCTTCTTCACTTGGATTAGGCATAATTATGAATTTTATATGTTGAACTCATGATTATCTGGACATAAACTGTGGTTATATTAGAAAAATAAGGTGACCTAAAAAAGATTAGAAAAATAAGGTAATTATATTAATTTAAGCTAGATATTTTAGATGACAATTAGTAATTAGTAATTACCAAACATCAGTCAAATTTTGAACACAAATTTTAAAAGATTAATTTGTAATACTTAAAAAATGATAGATGTGTATTACAATGTATATATAATGAATCTAATTAATGATAGCGGTCGGATCAGGTTAAATATAGTTGGGACTCATTGTTTTTTAACCAACGGTCTCAAGTTCAGCTTAAATACCATGAAATACACAAAATTAGCTTGTTTTGACTTCTTTTGTTGGTAATTTATAGGTTCACGAAATACACAAATAGGTTATGTGGCAATGGATTATGATAACATAGTTCGTTAGCTGAGATCATTCGGGTTTTTTTCTCCATGGCCTTTTCCACTCCAACTATTTATTTGTTTGTTTATTAATTAACTTGGATTGTAATTAAACTTTCAGTATCGTGGTATATATGGTTAGCAAGTTGAACCTAATTTAAAGTTTCGTAATACAATGGTGCTTGTTTTTTAATTAGTATATTGTATCATGTTTGTTTTTATCAATATTGTATTGGTAGGGGTGTGGCCTGAATCACATAGCTTCAACTACCATGGATTGGGATCAATTCCAAAGAAATGGCGAGGTTCATGTCAGAATGACATCAAGAAAGGCGTTCCTTGTAATAGGTTTCGACAAACTCTCCCTAGCTCCTTAATTATATTACATTGTCTACTACAATTATGACATCAAAAAAAAATTTACTTGTATTTGTTTGAATCATATTGCCAGGAAGCTAATTGGAGCCAAATACTTCAAAGCTGGATATAAAGCATATGCAAAGGAAATGAATTATAGTGTAACAGTTGAGAACTCCGCAAGAGATGAAGACGTGCATGGAACTCATACCTTGTTAACGGTAGGGGGCGGCTTTATTCCTAGAGCTAGCGCGTTTGGTTATGGTAAAGGAATGTGTTGCAGCCTACAAAATGTGTTGAGATGCCCTCCCAGATGGAGGATAGTGCTTTGGCGCTGATATATTAGATGCCTTTTGATAACGCAATAATCGATCGAGTTGATATTTTGTCACTGTCGCTTATTGAAAGACCTCATTCTGATTACCTCAAAGATGGAATAACTATCGGTTCATTCCACGCTGTACAGGCAGGGATTGTCGTTGTTTGCTCAGCTTTCAATTCGGGTCCATCTGATAGTACTGTGTCAAATATTACGCCTTGGATACTTAGTATCAATGTAAGCACCATGCATAAGGAGTTTCGTTTCTTATCTTTGGTTATCATTTATGTAAAATCTCTTCTCCAATCACCATTAATTTAAACATAGTGCTCTAATGATTATGCCGTTTTTGCTTGTAGAATAACCAGAAACTTCCACCCAAGAAATAGATAGATCACATGCATATATAAAACAAAAATGATGATATATACAACATGTGTATGGTCGGGTTCCTATTACTCAACCCAAAAATAAAAACAAGTATCAAGTACATAGAAAATGTAATACAAAAGAATGCAAAACCTACAAAATATGTCGATGCAACATGTGTATGGTCGAGGTTCCTCCACCGCTCAAGTACATAGGTAATACGAAAGAATGTCAATCTTCTCCTTCCACCGCGCGCCAATCTTCTCCTTGCCCTATTCTTCTACTCGAATGATCTACACCACCGTCACAAACTAGACGGTGAGTACATGAAATTATTTAAGTAATACTGAAAGACATTTATCCACATTCCCAAACATGCAACAAGTATCAAGTGGCATGATCAATATAGCAACTATGCTGAAGAAAACATCATGCAAACAGATACTTGAGTTAAATGTATGTGAAACTGATCGAAGGTTAAGTAGAAATGGTTTAAGGTCGGTCGGCCGTGATCTTCATCACATCAGCCTTTCCGCTACAGATGGAGCTATGCTCTACATCATAATTTAAAAAGGTTGTACTTACGATTACGCCTTTTCTATTCCAAGTGAATTAGTCGTCACCGGAATGTATACA
The DNA here is from genome assembly GCA_039657325.1 of Stephania cephalantha. Taxonomy (NCBI): domain Eukaryota; kingdom Viridiplantae; phylum Streptophyta; class Magnoliopsida; order Ranunculales; family Menispermaceae; genus Stephania; species Stephania cephalantha. Next base: position 20,156,658 of record CM077576.1, read on the forward strand.
TGCCAACACCCTCGAGTTTTAAAACTCATCATGCTCACCCAAGTTATTCTTGCGCCAACAAACCCCGAGGTCCGGTTACCCCGTTCGAGGCACATTACCCCGTGTGTCATGCAAGGTAGTGGAGAAATCCCCTGACATCTCGGAAAGTCTAGTGACCACCGTATGAAAGCTGAATTTCTATTATCATCATTAAATGACCCTAAACACAAGAACCACTTTCATTTGCCAAAGATAACGCGATATTGGAATCCAAACAATACTATTGCATACTAATGCACAAATAGCAAGATTTACAACAACAAACAAACTAACTTAATAGCATGCTATGTCACGGACTACCAAACAACAACAATCAAAATGACAAAGGACATGATTTGGAGTCAATGATAGTTTAATGATCAACAAAGTATGCCATGAGCAACCCCATAAACTGAGAAATAGAACAAGTCATAGCAAATAGATTTCAAAGGAAATTCAGTCCAAATAACTGAGAACGAACAACTAAATGGAATGAAATGTAAAGCAATGTCTCACTCAGTTTACTTACAATTCACACGTTTGTCCTAGCCTAGTCGATCCTTCGACACTCGGAAACGCGTGCCCAAATTCCTACGTTATCCTTTTGAGTTACCTAACATTTGACAAGTTATCAATTTAGATTCAATATGAATTATGTAAAAGTCTTAAATTGGTCGAAATCGAATTCAAGACCAATTTGCCAATTTCGCGCTCTTCGAGGTAAAAACCCTGTAAAAGTCTCGTCCAAAATTTCAAATATTTTATTTTTCTTAGAAATTCATCAATTTCTATTTATTTTGTCGAAATATAATTTTTCCTATTTTTTTGAAATTTTCCTAATTTTTCCAGCATTTCTTTTCTATTTTCTCTTTTTTTCTTTTTTTTTTGGGTCGGGTCGACCCAACCGTGTCGGACCCAACCCTGGCCAGGGCCCTGGGCCTGGCTCGCCCCATGGGCCGAGCCTGGCCCATATGGGCTGATGCACACGCAAGTGCATCTTCTCCAATGGACCAGGGACAAAGTCCGCGGTTCGGTTGGAGCAAAAAAAAAAGATTTTCTTGAGGAGTTGGGGTTGGCACCCAACTCTAACCCCAACTGGAGTCAATGGCAGGGGAGACACGCATGCCATCTCCCTCCTCACACCTCTCGGCATCCATGGCCAAACCTTCCATGGCCACGACAACAACAACGACACAACCAACAACGACAATCAACTCACCTTGATCGCCTCTTCGGTCTCGGTCTCTCTCTCCCTTTTCTCCTTCTTCCTCTCCTCTTTTTGGTTTCTTCTTCTTCTTCTTCTATGTCATATTTTTTTTAAATGAGATAGAGATTAATGGGGTTAATTGACTTTATATATGGTTTAGGATGGTTTGCATGTGAACCACTCATCACAAACCACACACGTATCTCGAGACACATCTTGTAGTCTTCAACACCACACTTGTCCCTTGTGTCACATGTAAGTGACTCTAAACATGGACACACAAGTCTAGAGATGATGGTTTGTGTATCTCAATGTATATCTAGTGAGGCCCATTTAATTTCTCTACTTTAGGCCCATTTACTATATATGTATATGTATTTAAGATGTGGTGTTTGTGTCTTTACATTAATTTATTAAGCTTACCCCACGAGCTGCTACCTCGGACCCACGTCGACATGCAATACGAGGTAAGTCTTCGCTCGTCTCGATATCTGCATACCCATAGAATTGACTTAGTAGTCTACACATATACAGTACACTAGGCATACAACACCCAAATATAACAATTACCTCGGCCACCGTGCCTCGGTAGTGACACGTATCTCGCTGCGGGTCCCACGTCATGGGTCGTTTGGTCTTGATCAACGAATTAAACGTGTATTAATTATTTGGGTCGTGACAATACTTCCCAACTAATAGGAAAGTTCATCCTCGAACTTAAACTAAACGAATTTAAAAATATACCTGACTCGAAGAGTTACGAAAATTTATCTCGCATATAGTTTTCTCGTTCCCAAGTGAGTTCTGAATCTCCATGAAACTGCCACTTAACTAACACCTTCGGGATAGACTTGCCTCTCAACTGTTGTACCCTTCGGTCAAGGATCTGAACTGGTTGCTCTTCATTTGAGATATCTTCACTCAAATCAATCTGACTCAAATCTACTGTCGGTCTCTCGCCTGCCTTTGACTTAGCTAGTCGAAGCATCGATATAAGAAACACTGGACGAATTCCCGACATCTGTGGAGGTAATTCTAGCTCATATGCAACTTTTCCAACCCGTTTCTTGATCTTGAAAGGCCCGATGAATCTCGATGCTAATTTGCCTTTCAAACCAAATCGATGATGACCCTTATGAGGAGAAACCTTTAGATACACTAAAGCTCCCTCATCGTACGTGAGATTGCTGCGATACGTGTCTGCATATTTCTTTTGCCTCTCCTGGGCTCCCTTAAGCTTCTGGCGAATATGTCTTACCTTTTTTGTGTGATCGACAACAATTTTAGGTCCTAACAAATCTCGGTCTTTTGGCTCAGCCCAACAAGATGGTGAGCGACACGGTCTGCCATATAACGCCTCAAATGGCGCCATTTCAATGCTCGCCTGATAACTGTTGTTGTTTGCAAATTCACACAATGGTAAATACTCTTCCCATGATCCGCCAAACTCAAGTACACACGCCCTGAGCATATCTTTGAGAGTTTGAATCAACCTCTTAGTATGCCCATCAGTCTGAGGGTGAAAGGCTGTGCTAAACTGTAAGCGCGTACCATATTGTTCCTGCATACTCCGCCACATCCTGGACGTATACATAGCATCTCTGTCTGACGTAATTGTCAAAGGTACCCCATGCAGCCTGATAATCTCTTTCTCGAATAATACACTCAGCTGGTCAAATGTGTAATGAGCTGCAACTGGTATGAAATGGGAAGATTTCGTCAATCTGTCTACAATCACCCAGATGGAATCATGTCGATGAACAGTCATCGACAGTCCGCGAACGAAATCCATGGCTATGTCTTCCCACTTCCATCATGGAATAAGAAGTTGTTATAGTAAGCCTTCAGGTCTACGATGTTCTGCCTTCACCTGCTAGCAGATCCCATAGTTCCTGATAAGCTCTTATATGTCCGCTTTCATCCCAGGCCACCAAAAATGTCTCTTCATATCATGGTACATTTTGGTACTTCCTGGATGAACAATGAATCGGGAACGATGTAAATCCTGAAGAATCTCATCTCTCAGCTCTGCGCCTTTCTTAGGTATCCACAATCTGCCTCGAAATCTGAGACACTGATCTGTCGTCCTAGTCCAGTCAGTACACTCGGGACTCTGGGCTAATTCATTGAATCTCGGATATAGAATGTCAGTTTTATGATCCTCTGACACTCTCTGAGTCGACACTGTCTGAAGCCTTACTTGAGCACAAATCAGGACCTGCATGTCGTTAGGAATATATGACATACTCATCATCGCCATCGCCTCGAGTAAGCCATACTTGTGCGTCATATGACAACTAAACGTCTCGGCATCTCCAGTTGAAATCCTACTCAGTGCATCTGCAACGACATTATCTTTTCCTGGATGATATTCCAAAGAAAAGTCATAGTCTTTCAAACATTCTAACCATCTGCGTTATCTCATGTTCAGCTCTTTCTGTGTGAAGAGATATTTCAAACTCTTATGGTCAGTATAGAGCGTGAACCTCTCGCCATACAGATAATGTCTCCATATCTTAAGAGCAAACACTATCGTTGCCAACTCTAAATCATGAGTTGGATAATTCTTCTTGTGTATCTTCAGCTGTCTTGATGCATAGGCCACTGTGTATTTCTCTTGCATCAACACACAACCTAAACCTATACGAGAAGTATCTGTGTACACCATGAAACTCTTTCTAGCCTCTAGCAATATCAATACATGTACGGTAGTCAACGATTTCTTCAGTTGAGCAAATGCCTCCTCGCATTCCTCATACCAATGAAATTTAACGTCTTTCTGGGTCAACTTGGTCATTGGTGAAGCGATCTTCGAAAAATCCATCACGAACATTCGGTAATAGTCTACTAACCCCAGAAAACTCCTAATCTCAGTCACTGACATCGGTGCTGGCCAATCCAAAATTGCCTTAATCTTTGCTGGATCTACAGCAATACCTGCTGCTCCAACAATATGACCCAAAATTTTGACCTCAGACAACCAAAATTCACACTTACTAAATTTGGCATATAGTTTGTGCTCCCTCAAAGTCTGCAACGTCTCTCTGAGGTGTTGCTCGTGATCTTCTCGAGTCTTCGAGTACACCAATATATCATCAATAAACACGATCACAAAGCGGTCAAGAAATGGTCTCATCACTCGATGCATCAAATCCATAAATATGGCAGAAGCATTAGTCAAACCGAACGACATGACTGTGAACTGATAGTGTCCATACTTCGTATTAAACGTTGTTATGTATCTATCATCTTCCCTGATCCTCAGCTTATGATACCCTGATCGACGTGATCGTAGATATATCTTAGAGAAAAATTGCACTTCTCTCAGATGATCAAATAAATCGTCAATACGCGATAATGGATACTTGTTCTTGATTGTGACATTGTTCAATTATTTGTAATCAATACACAGTCTCAAAGTACCGTCTTTCTTCTTCACAAATAGGACCGGTGCTCCCCATGGTGATATCGAAGGTGTGATGAATCCCTTCTCGCCCAATTCTTGCAATTGCTTCCTCAATTCTTCCAATTCTCGTGAAGCCATGCAGTATGGTGGTATAGATATCGGTTTCATACTGGGCACCAACTCAATAATGAAATCGATATCCCTCGGTGGTGGGAATCCAGGTAAATCTTCCGGAAACACGTCCGGAAACTCACACACAACCGAAATCTCTTCAAGTTTTGGTCCATGACTCCCTGCAACGATATATACTGATACCAAAGTCTCCATCTCCCCACTAGTTGCAAGCCAACCTCGAGTTCCCTCGGCTCTCGGTGTATTACCGCTATACATGAATACTGGACGCCCTGAAATCTCAAATATCACCGTTTATGCAAAACAGTCGATAAGAGCATGATATGATGCTAACCAATCCATCCCTAGCAACGCGTCGAATTCCAGGAGTTCAAGCACTCCGAAGTCCACAGGTAACTCTATCTCGTCGATCTCTACAGGACATTTCTCCACTAGAGAATTAGGATACACTCTATCTCCGGCTGCAGTACTCAAGATCAAATGTACTCCGACACTAATAGATTTCAACCCTAATATGCCTACCATGCGACCAGAAATGAAAGAGACTGTAGAACCTGAATCAAATAAAACATAAGACTGTCGACCACAAATGGAAACCATACCCTCAATGAGTTTTCGTGTAGAGTCTGCGTCAGACTGTGCAACCACATGAACGACCTCTCGACGCTGTGGTGGAATCAGTGTCACTGGCTGTGGACAGTTTCGAATCACATGTCCAACCTGACCACATCGAAAACAAGTGACTGCTTTAGGCTAACCCTGTATCTGATCCTAGGCCTGTGCAGATGCTTGTGCCTGTCTCTGACCCGGTCTAGAACTATCTTGTCATCGTCCTCTACCTCTACCTCTGCCTCTACCACCATGCTATTGACGTGGAGCTGGTGGTGATGGTAATGCGGGTAAAGTAGACATAGCAGGAGTTGGCAATGCAGGTCTGGCTGGTGGTGGTACGGGAGGTCTACCCATAATCGTCTGCAAAGGTGTAGGAGATGCTACATAAGGCATAATTGCCCCCTGAACACCTCTATCCCATCTCCTCGGTCCTTTGCCCCTGTGTCTCCTCCGCTCATTCTCCGCAATCTAATCAGGTGTCAGTGCGGGTACTAAGGGTGTCCCCTCAGCCACTCTGCCCAAGTAATACGTCTCATGAGCAAGTGCACGTTCGAATATCTCACACAACGTCGTGGCACCTGAACTGACAACATAAAAGCCAATATCAGGCCTCAGCCCATCTCCAAAATGATACACATCATCCATAGCCTCTCGCACCAGATCGCCGGCAAATTGTCTCAAATAGCCGTATCGATCTCTATAGCTCATTACCGACTCGTCGGCTCCATGTCTCAGATTCATGAATTCCTTCCTCAACCTCTTCATCACCGCATGTGGGAAGTACTGCTGATAGAATTTAGTCTTGAAGGCATCCCAAGACTCAAACTCTCCCTTAGCATCTATCATCGCACGCCACCACACATCGACGTCTCGCTGTAAGGTGTACGACGAAATCTCTGCTCTGAGTCTATCCTCAATCTGCAAGACTCTGTGCAATTTCTCCTGGGACAGGACCCACTTCTCAATCTTCTCGAAATCTCGCTGACCGTCGAAGTATACAATGTTCAGTCTGATGAAATCCTTCACCAACTGAACCACTGCTGTCGAACTAGATGATGGAGGTGTGGAAGATGGTGTAGACACTGTCTCTACTGCTGGAGCTATTATCACTGGTGTCGCAGGTAAGACCGACACTACGGTTGGTACTATGGAAGTAGTAGTCGCAATAGGACCTGATGTCTGAGCTGGTTGTGCTGGTGGAGCAAATCGGGAAGTCATCAATGCAATGAACTCCGCCAACTGCTGACCCTGAGCAGCTACACGATCACAAAGCCTTTGAAAGTCCTCCTCTGACGGTATAGAAGGCTGACTATCGCTCGCACCGGCATCACCGCTATCGCGTGAATCTGTCATCTCTGACTGCAAAGGGATAACAAACATGAATCAGGTACTACGTTGATAACACATATATACATATAACAAAATTAACATGTATATAGATATATCAAATCCCCAACTCACTTTCACTCACTTCCCAACTAATAGTTTCTAGGCAAGGATCATCTGGTTTTTCACCACTAACTACAATTATCTGGCTTCTGCATTTCTTAAATCTCGACCCCATCTCTAAATAAGGGCACCATACTCTACAATCTTGCCTAATCCCTAATTAAACCCTAATCTCCCATATAGGACCTAATAAGGAACTAGTCAAGGAACTAGTCAGCCTTATTTACAAACCTAAAACCCACCAATTATCCATTATTAAAAATACGATACCACCTAATGTCAACTAGATAGTTCAAATACTTAATGAATCAGAGTTAATTTCAATTTTTCAAACTAACAAGTTATTCAGCGGAAGTCTTCTTAAGTTACTGGCGGGAATTATAACATAAGGCATAACCTATTGTGGAAAAACCAGGAAATAGAGATCACATGTATATATAAAACAAAAATGATGATATATACAACATGTGTATGGTCGGGTTCCTATTACTCAACCCAAAAGTAAAGTATCAAGTACATAGAAAATGTAATACAAAAGAATGCAAAACCTACAAAATATGTCGTAGCAGTCCTCCACCAGCTCAGAGGTAATCGTCAATCTTCTCCTTGCCCGGTCTGCTACTCGAATGATCTGCACCCACCGTCACAAACTAGACAATGAGTACATGAAATTATTTAAGTAATACTAAAAGACATTTATCCACATTCCCAAACATGCAACAAGTATCAAGTGGCATGATCAATATAGCAACTATGCTGAAGAAAACATCATGCAAAGAGATACTTGAGTTAAACGTATGTGAAACTGATTGAAGGTTAAGTAGTAATGGTTTAAGGTCGGTCGGCCGTGATCTTCATCACATCAGCCTTTCCGCTACAGATGGAGCTATGCTCTACATCATAATTTAAAAAGGTTGTACTTACGATTACGCCTTTTCTATTCCAAGTGAATTAGTCGTCACCGGAATGTATACATGCCAGCACCCTCGAGTTTTAAAACTCGTCATGCTCACACAAGTTATTCTTGCGCCAACAAACCCCGAGGTCCGGTTACCCCGTTCGAGGCACATTACCCCGCGTGTCATGCAAGGTAGTGGAGAAATCCTCTGACATCTCGGAAAGCCTAGTGACCACCGTATGAAAGCTGAATTTCTATTATCATCATTAAATGACCCTAAACACAAGAACCACTTTCATTTGCCAAAGATAACGCGGTATTGGAATCCAAACAATACTATTGCATACTAATGCACAAATAGCAAGATTTACAACAACAAACAAACTAACTTAATAGCATGCTATGTCACGGACTACCAAACAACAACAATCAAAATGACAAAGGACATGATTTGGAGTCAATGATAGTTTAATGATCAACAAAGTATGTCATGAGCAACCCCATAAACTGAGAAATAGAACAAGTCATAGCATATAGATTTCAAAGGAAATTCAGTCCAAATAACTGAGAACGAACAACTAAATGGAATGAAATGTAAAGCAATGTCTCACTTAGTTTACTTACAATTCACACGTTTGTCCTAGCCTAGTCGATCATTCGACACTCGGAAATGCGTGCCCAAATTCATGCGTTATCCTTTTGAGTTACCTAACATTTGACAAGTTATCAATTTAGATTCAATATGAATTATGTAAAAGTCCTAAATTGGTCGAAATCGAATTCGAGACTAATTTGCCAATTTCGCACTTTTCGAGGTAAAAACCCCGTAAAAGTCTCGTCCGAAATTTCAAATATTTTATTTTTCTTAGAAATTTATCAATTTCTATTTATTTTGTCGAAATATAATTTTTCAAAATTTTTCTTATTTTTTCTTGAATTTTCCCAATTTTTCCAGCATTTCTTTTCAATTTTCTCTCATTTTCTGTTTTTTTTATTTAGGTCGGGTCGACCCAACCGTGTCGGACCCGACCCTGGCCAAGGCCCTGGGCCTAGCTCGCCCCATGGGCCGGGCAAAGTCGAGCCTGGCCCAAGTCCTTTGGCCGAGCCCATATGGGATTTGTCCCTGGTTCGGTTGGAGCAAAATTTTTTTTTCTGGAGGAGTTGGGGTTGGCTCCTAACTCCAACCCTAACTGGAGTCGATGGCAGGGGAGACACCCCTGTCATCTCCCTCCTCACACCTCTTGGCCTCCATGGCCGAACCTTCCATGGCCAAACCTCCATGGCCATGACAACAACAACGACACAACCAACAACGACAATCAACTCACCTTGATCGCCTCTTCTGTCTCGGTCTCTCTCTCTCTCTCCCTTTTCTCCTTCTTCCTCTCCTCTCTTCGGTTTCTTCTCCTTCTCTATCAAATCTTTTTTAAATGAGATAGAGATTGACTAATGGGGTTAATTGACTTTATATATGGTTTATGATGGTTTGCATGTGAACCACTCATCACAAACCACACACGTATCTTGAGACACATCTTGTAGTCTTCAACACCACACTTGTCCCTTGTGTCACATGTAAATGACTCTAAACTTGGACACACAAGTCTAGAGATGATGGTTTGTGTATCTCAATATATATCTAGTGAGGCCCATTTAATTTCTTTACTTTAGGCCCATTTACTATATATGTATATGTATTTAAGATGTGGTGTTTGTGTCCAATTTACATTAATTTATTAAGCTTACCCCACGAGCTGCTACATCAAGTCCACGTCAGCACGCAATACGAGGTAAGTCTTCGCTCGTCTCGGTATTTGCATACTCGTAGAATTGACTTAGTAGATCTACATATATACAGTACACTAGGCATACAACACCCAAATATAACAATTACCTCGGCCACCGTGCCTCGATAGTGACACGTATCTCGCCGCGAGTCCCACGTCACTGGTCATTTGGTCTTGATCAATGAATTAAACGTGTATTAATTATTTGGGCCGTGACACTCAACCCCAAGAAGGTAAAAGGAAATGTGGTAATCTGCCTCAAAGGTGGAAATGGGTGAGTGGAGAAAGGAGTAGCTGCAAAATTAGCAGGTGATGTTGGAATAATGCTGAGTCATTTACCTAAAACAACTAATGACAACAAATCACGATAATGACACTAACAACTTTCATTAACTTTTATTTTTTATTTGTTCCTTCCATAATTAATTTCTTACATTAGATTTTCTCTTTTTTATTTCAAATATGACATGAAACTCAAAAATTATGTTCCACATGAATTTAAAAATATTGTAGAAAGAAGTTTTACATTTGTTGTAAAACTAATTTCCTTTAATTTCAATAAAGGGCGGAAGGTTACACAGTGATAAATATGTCATTCAAAACCTCAAACAAATCAAGAAGACGTTGCGGATAAAGAAATTAAAAAGAAAAGAAGTGACACTTATTTGGACGATTCATAGACTAAAAAAATAAAAAAATACTATTTGATCAAGTAAGTTATTTAAACCTTAATTAAATAAAAATTTATTGTAATAATTAATTTTCCTAAATAAATGTAATGTGGTATACTAACTCTTATAATTTTTAACTTTCAATGATGAAGATGATGATGATGATGGGATGATGATGATGAGGATGAAGAACCAACGTCGGCGAGCATATGATTCTTTCATTTACATTTTTATTAGGATGCATAATTTTTAAAAAAATTAGAAAGTTGTTCGAATATTCAATCGCTTATTTGAAAATGTTCATTATCTACTTCGTTCTTGCATAATTGGTTATTTCGTAACAAATTTAAATTTAAATTACAATTTCATATTTACTTATTAAATTATTAAAAAAATTCCAGCGAGCGTAGTGAGCGGGCACGATCATGCGTAGCACGTACATGAAACTAGTATATATATATATCATATATATAAAAGCACCAATCACAAATTTTTGAGTTGTAAACAAAATTACATTTTTGCCCATACTTATGTTGCGTTTCTTGATCTTTCATTTTTTTTATCTTCAAATCAAGCTACAACTCCTCTTCTCATCAATCCGTTCCCTGATCTTTCATTTTTTTTATCTCCAAATCAAGCTCGAACTCCTCAATACAATACACTAGCTCGATCACTCCAATACAAAACACGTTTTTATCTCATCAATCTGATCACATTTTTTTCGCTCATGTTCCAAATTCAATTATTCTTCAATTGATCACTCCTCGCTCGTGTTTCAGACTCAATTGTTCTCCGATCGATCACTCGCTTGTGTTCTAGAGAATGATAAATCTTTGGAGATGGTGAGTGAGATTCAATCGTTTTAATTAAATTTATTCATCGGTGATGTGTGTTCTCTCTATGTGTGTTTCAGTTTCAATATTCAATTTGATTTACGATTTTTGAAAGAACCCTTGATTCAATTTTCAATTTGATTCATTTTATGTAATTGTTGTTGCTTTACCGCCCAACATTCACTATCACAGAGCATAGCTGGCCTAATTGCGGTCCTATAAAATTTCCCTTTTAACTTAGTATGAACATTTCGATCACAAATCACCCCTATTGCACTCCGTTATTTCTTCCATCCAGCTTGAATTCTATGTGTGACATCATTCTCAATATTACCATCATTTTGTATGATTGATCCTAGGTATCTAAAGTGGTTCACCTTAGGAACTTCTACTCCCCCTAATTTTACCACTCCATCGTCTCGATGTCTAGTGTTTCTAAACTCACAGTGCATGTATTCGCCATCCTACTCAACTTAAAGCCTTTAGATTATAATGTATTCCTCCAGAGTTCAAGTTTCATATTCACTCAATCTTTTGTTTCATCCATTAAGACAATATCATCTGCAAATAGCATACACCATGGTATATCCTCTTGAATATGCCTAGTGAGTTCATCTGTAAATAGATATGGACTTAAAGCTGATCCTTGATGTAGTCCTATCGTAATGAGAATTCTTTTGTAGCTCCTCCAAATGTCTTTATACTCGTTACTACTCCATCATACATATCCTTAATAGTGTCTATGTATCTAGCATGCACTCATTTTCTTTCTAAAACCCACCAAAGAACATCTCTAGGGACTCTATCATATGCTTTTTCTAAATCTACGAATACCATATGAAGATCTTTTTTCTTTTCTCTATATTTTTTTAACAATCATCGTACAAGGAAAATTGTCTCCATAGTTGACCTCCCAGACATGAAGCCAAATTGGTTCTCTGATATTGTTGTTTCTCTCCTTAGCCTATTGTCAATTATCATCTCTCAAAGTTTCATAGTGTGACTTATAAGTTTAATTCCCCTGTAGTTTGACCAACTTTGAATGTCTCCTTTGTTTTTGAAGATTGACACAAGCGTGCTTCTTCTCCAATCCATTGGCATTCGTTTTGATTTTAGAATTTTATTGAAAAGTCTTGTTAACCAAGTCAATCCGATTTCTTCTAAGCATTTCCAAACCTCTATGGGTATTTCATATGGGCCACATGCTTTCCTATTTTCATTCTTTTCAATGCCTCTTTAACTTCTATAATTATAATATTGCGTGTATAGTTTACATTTCTTCCTTGGTGTGGGTTTTCATCTATTATAGTATCAACTTGGCCATCATTAAATAAACTATCGAAGTAACTTCTCCATCTCTCCTTAATATCATCATCGCGCGTTAAAACATTTTGATTTTCGTCCTTAATATATCTTACATGACTTAGGTCTTGTTTCTTTTTATCTCTTAATTTGGCTAGCCTATATATGTATTTTTCGCCATCTCTATTACCTAACATTGTATATAAGTCTTCCATGAAATTTGTTTTAGCTTGACTAACTACTTTTTTAGCTTGTTTTCTAGCTTCTCTATATTGATTGTACACATCTTCATCTTGACACTTAGGTATTTTCATATACATCTCTCTTTTAGTCTTAATTGCTCGTTGTACATCCTCGTTCCACCACCATGTTTCCTTCTTTGGTGGTCCCAAGGCTTTAGATATACCTAATACTTTTGATCACACTCTCCTTATGCAACTACTCATTTCTAGCCACATTGTATTAGCATCTAAGTCAAGATTCCAAACATTTTCCTTTAGTAGTTTTTCTCTAAACTCTACTTGTTTACTATTTTTTAGGTTCCACAACTTTATTCTAGGGTCGCTAACTCTTTTATTCATATTATGTCGTCGTTTTAACTTAATATCAAGTACTACTAAGTTATGTTGGGTAGTAAGCGCTTCACAAGGTATTTCTTTGCAGTCTCTACATATTTTTCTATCTATTTTTCTTGTTAAAAGAAAATATATTTGACTCTTGTTATGACCACTACTAAAAGTAATTATATGCAACTTCCTCTTCCTAAAACTAGTATTTGCTAAGACAAGATCATATGCTGAAGCAAACTCTAAGATTGATTCTCCTTCTCCGTTTCTATTACCGTAACCAAAACCTCCATGAACTCTCTCAAACCCATTGTTACTTGCCCCGACATGCCCATTTAAATCTCCTCTAATAAAAACCTTTTCATCTAAGGTATGCTTTGTATAAATCCATCCATATCGTCCCAAAACTTCCGTTTGATGCTCTCGCTTAATCCTACTTGTGGTGCATAGGCGCTAAGTATGTTAATTTTTTCGTCTCCAATAATTAATTTAACTAGAATCAATCTATCCCCCATTCTCTTAACCTCTACGACCTTATCCTTATAATCATTATCCACCACAATTCCTACTCCATTGCATTTTCTATCTATGCCGGTGTGCCACAATTTAAACCTCGTGCTTCATATTTCTCTACTCTTTTCTCCTACCCATTTTGTCTCTTGGAGGCAAGCAATATTGACTCTCCTTCTAATCATAGTATCTACTAGTTATATCGACTTCCATGTAAGTGTTCATATGTTCCATGTTCCTAAACGAATTTTTCTCCCATTCGTGTTTGTTTTCCTTTTCTATTTCTATTTTGTCTAAAAGATCTAGTATCCTTATCTATGATTTTGTTTTTGTTTTCGTGTTTGTTTTGAACTAGCTTCTTTACCCACACCCGTCCTTCGTGTGGGAACCCTTGCTCATTTTTCTTCACATCCGGGCGACGATGTGAAGGGACTAGCTTCTTTACCCACACACGTCCTATGTGTGGGAACCCTTGCTCATTTTTCTTCACACCCAGGCGGCGATGTGAATTCAAACTCATACATATTATTTAAATTTTAAATTTTATATTTAGTTGTATTAAATTAACATTATTATTTTTTAATTAAGGCTTAGTCGTGCGTAGCACATTCATAAAACTAGTATATATATATATATCATATATATAAAAGCACGAATCAAAAATTTTTGAGTGGTAATGAAATTTACCTATTTGCCCATATTTCTTTTTTTTATCTCAAAATCAACATTTTATTTTGTCTCCAAATCAAACTCTAACTCCTTATCAATCAACCACACATTTTTTTTTCTTATCTGTTGAAAGCTTGAATTGCATGCTACCATTTGATACGTTTTAAGGGGGTGCATACCACTGGTCATCGTCTTCATCATTCTCACTCAAACCCTCATTGTTCTTTCTCATATATATATATATATATATATATCGGTTGGAGATCAAATTCAAGGAGAGCCGTGAGTGTTGGTGGCGTTGTTGAAGAACAGTTGAAGGTGAGATAATATTTCAATTTTTTATTTTAGTGATTGTGGGACTGGTTTTGTCTATGAATTCGAAATTGGAATTGAGAGTGGTTGTTGTGGTTGGTTGTTGATTGTGTGATGAACTATTGAAGAGAGGACGAGGTTCGGTTTTATATATATATAAATAGTGAAGAAGAGAGAATCCGAGGGAGAAAGAAGAAGTGGTTTGAAGAAGGTGTTGGGGGAGGGAACAAACCCAAAACCCAGTAAGAAATTTGAATGAAAAAAATTCTGATTAATCATGTGAAAAAAAAAAAGGTGTCTAAAGCTTTAATCCCAATTAATTCAATTATTTACATTCATAATTTCAAAGTTATCCTTTCTATGTATAGAGTTTGAGGTAAAGATTAAACTTTATATACAATTATATGGAATCTCCACAAGCAAGTGTTCACAAATTGATGGGTCAAACCACTTGTGTTTTTTTTTTTTTTTTTTTCCTTTTTTCCTTTTTTTTTTGAGGAAGTAATGTCCTAACATGACTAGCTTGTTTTTTCATTCACATCTTATCTCAATCACATTAGAGAATATTGATAAGCTAAAAAATGTACTTGCATTTCTAATTTTTAAATTTTAATTACAATTTAAATTTTATTAATAAATTCTTAAAATTAATTCCTAAGAAATGAAGCAAAGCGAATCGGGTAGCATCAATCGCATACAGTAGACGTCCCCATATATATATATATATATATATATATATATATATATATATATATATAACGACCACTTAATACGGTCGCTTGAATTCTCAACAATGCCCTCCTTGTGCACTCGATCGTATCGTGCCCTCCCCTCAATTGTGCCTTCGATCTCGATCGACTTGTGATCGAACGAATTCTCGATAATAGCCTCCACTCAATTGTGCCCTCTCTCTCTCTCTCTCTCTCTCGGTTTCGTGGATTTTTTTGTTTCTCTGCTGTGCTCTTCTCTCGCGATCATTCTCGTTTCTCTCTACTCTGCACTTCGAAGGTAATTGCAGAGTGGGTTTTCTTTATTTGGTGAGAGTTTAAACACTTAAAGTTCGGCTTTTTATGAAGGCTTAGGTGTTTGTTTCATTTGGTGTTTTTGGGTGATCTCTACTTGCCGCACTTGATGCTACCAAAAAGTTGAAGGAATGTGAGAAAACTGTGATGTAGTTGAAATTTGAGGAAGCCATTGTTGTACAAGAGGCCGATAAACGATCCATTACCATCGATTATCATACTATAGGTAAACATTCTCATACTATTTTACTTTCATTTCAATTATTTTATTTTGTTACAGTTAATGTCTTTTTTCCCTTCTATTTTCAAGCCTGCCCTGATGCTGCCCCATAGCAAAATTGTACTCTCACTTTTGATAACCAAAAGAATTTCTTTGATGAAAATGGCATTGAACCATGATTCAGATTTTCTTGCATATTGAACACTTCTTTTTTTTTTTTTTTTTTTCTTAAATATTGAACTCTTCATTTTCTATTTCCTTTTTTGACAAATTACTTACATGGTTGTATTTTTATATCATGTGATATGATTTTTTTTTATAATATCTTGTGATCTGATTTATCAATTCCTTCCGAAATAACTGTTAAATTTGTTCAGTTTCATGTAATTACTTATGTTCAGATTACTAATGTTTTCAAGATTTACTTGGGTGGTTGGTTAAAAAACTGGATTAGCGAGATAGATGTATTGCGAACTTGGTTATCACACCAAAGTGGAATTGGAAGTGAAGTAGGAACATGTAAATCCTTAAGAATATATGAAATCCACAACAACTCACAAATCATGTGGAAGACAAATGCGATATTCGAACGCAAAGAGAGGACTTGGACACCGTAGCTTGCTTCTTAGCTTTCCAAGAAACCAAAGAAGATCCCATGAACACACAATAGCCATGATAGATTTCCTTGAAATAGGACAAGCGACCAAATCCATCACAATAGGCAACCATAGAAAGATCTTCTTTGGACGGGGAAGAACAGACCACTTGGAAGGAGCACCCTTAAGATATCTTAAAACATGAAGGGCGACGACCAATGTTGCTCTGTAGGGGCTTGAACATACCGACTTAATTGTTGTGTGGCAAAGGTAATATCGGGACGAGTGAATCTAGATAAAGAAGACGACCAATAAGTCTTCTATATCATCAACTTCAAGTAACAAAGGTGAATCAGGATCTCAGAATTTGCGATCACGAGGGAGTGGAGTGGCAAATGGTTTTTAGCCATGAGAAGACCAAGATCGAAAGTAGATCAAGAACATACTTGCGTTGATGAACATAGAGACACAAGAAGATCTAACCAATTCCAAACCCAAGAAATAACGAGCTTGACCAAGATCCTTAATGGTAAACAATGTATGTAAAAGGTCTTGACTTGATCAATTAAGTCAAGTGAAGTACCAAGATAAGAAGAACATCATCAACATACACCAACAGCACCAAAAAATGACCAGCATTGTTGTAAGTAAACAAGCAGGGATCATGAGCAGATTGAGTAAAACCAAAAGTTTGAAGCTTGGTTGTAAGCTCATGATTCCATTGACGAAAGCTTGCTTCAAACCATATAGAGATCTATGAAGTTTGCAGACTTGATTAGGTGAAACCACATTATAACCATCAGGTGGCTTCATGTACACATCTTCATCTATGTATCCATGTAAAAAGGCATTGTTAACATCCAATTGATGTAAGGGCCAATCTCGAGCAGCTGCTAAAGATAATACAATTCTAACAGTGACATTCTTGGCAACTGGAGAAAAGGAATCAGTATAATCAACACCTTCAATTTGATTAAAACCTTTTGCAACCAAACGAGCCTTACACCTATCCAATGAACCATCAGGATGAAGTTTAACCTTGTAGATCCACTTAGAACCAATGGCTTTCTTACCAGGTGGTAGAGTAGTAAGACTCCAAGTTCCATTAGTTTCCAAAGCCTGTAACTCTTTGTCCATTGCTTCAATCCAAACAGGATCATGTTGAGCTTGAATATAACTGGTAGGTTCCTTTATATTTGAAACAGTAGCTAGGAAGCATTTGTAGCTAGCAGTAATGTTTGGAGAATGTATAAAAGGAAATGTAGGAGGGTTACCAGTAGATAGAGAAATTGGTGTATAAGGCAGAACAGATGTCTCTACATTGTTGAGAACAAAATCATTCAGCCAAAGAGGCTTATGAACTGCACGAGTACTTTTCCTAGTAACAACAAATCGGGGAGGCGGGACGACTTCATGTAAATCATCACTAGTATGAGGTACTAATGCATCGATAGGAGGTATATAGGAGACAACTTTCTGGGGATATCAAAAACTGCTTCATTAATAGGTAAATTTGGAGAAGAAGGTACATTAGCCGATGTAGGAGCATTAACATCTGAAATGTCTCTCAAATAATCAGAATTATCTTCAGAAGGAATAGGCAGAGGACACTTTGAACTTTCAGAATCTTTATGAAAAGGAAACTGATTTTCAAAGAAAATCACATCTCTTGAAACAAAACATGTATGTGTGGCCATGTTATACAGTCTATATGCCTTTTGTCCTGGAGAATAACCAATGAATATACTTTTAACAGCTCTTGAATCCAACTTAGATTTGCTTGGTGAAACATTTGTAGCAAAGCACAAACAACCAAAAGTCTTTAAAGAAGAATAATTTGGTGTTCTTCCAAATAAAAGACAATAAGGAGATTTCCACTTCAGTAACTGGCGAGTAGGTAATCTGTTGATGATGTATGTGGCAGTGAGAACAGCATCTCCCCAGAATTTTGTGGACAAATTAGACTGAAAAATCAAGGCTCTTGTAACTTGCAGTAAATGTCTATGCTTCCTTTCAACAACACCATTTTGCTGAGGTGTATATGGTGTTGATCTTTGATGAACAATTCCAAAATCAGAGAATAAAGCATGACAATCTTTATTACAAAACTCAGTTCCATTATCAGTCCTAATGGTTTGAACTGAGACCTTGAAATGAGTTTGAATGAAAGCTAAAAAGTTTGATGATGTTGCTGTCAAGGACTTATGTTTCATCAAAAATGTCCATGTGAACCGACTAAAATCATCCACAATAGTCAAAAAATAATGAGCTCCTTGAATGGAAGATCTAAGCATATGGTCCCCATATATCCATATGTAACAAGCTGAAAAGTACTAGATGTTTGAATAGAACTCACTTTGGAAAAACCAATCTGCATTGTTTTGACATCTGACAAACATCACAAGGTTCAGTATGTTTTACACTTGATCGACTGTTAAGTAACATATCAAGTTGTCTTGTTACATGAATAGAAGGATGCCCCAATCGACAATGCCATGAAAACTTATCAGTAGCATTATTACAGTGAGCTAATGACAATTCTGAAGGTGATACAAAAGAAGCAATGACATCCTTATGGAAGGAACTTGAATCCAGTATGTATAGTCCTCCAACCATCCTTCCCACAGCTAGAACTTGAGAACTCTCAATGTTCTGTACAGCACAAAATGATGGATAAAATTCAATTGTCAGTTTAGTAGATGAGAGTAACTTACTAACTGACAAAAGATTATACTTGAATGATTTTATATGTAAACAAGAAGAAAGCACTAAGTCTGAACTCAGCTGCACATCTCCAATGCAATTTACTTCTTTAGTATGTCCATCAGGTAAGCAAACCATAACAGGCTTAGGTAAAACATTGACATTAGCAAGCAAATCATAGCTAGTACACATATGATTTGTTGCTCCACTATCCACAATCCAAGCATCTGAATTAAAAGAGGAACAAGAACTGGAAAATCTTTTGTATGAGCTACCTGTAAAATCAGATACAGCTGAATTCACATGATTAGAAGCTCCTGCCTCTGAAACAGACTTTCCTTTCATAAAATTCTCAATCCCCTTCTGTATCATTGCTGCTATATTCGACTGAAAATCTTCAAACTGAGATGATTCTGCACCTTGTATGTCCAGAGGTGATTCCATCAAATTCACAAAGGATTTCAAATTATTTGATATCTGCTTCTTATCATAGTCTTTCTTGTACCAATCTGGAAATCCATGAAGTTTGAAACAAGTATCTTTTGTATGTCTTTTTGCCTTACAATGATCACAAAACAGATCATCTTTACTCACAGATTTCTTTTGATTTCCTTTTCCAGCAAACCTATGACCATTAGTTGAAGTACCTGAATTCATCTTGGTAACTTTCATCATCATGGCTGTATCCATCATAGGCGAATAGCTAACATGTACTTCCTTTTGCTTTTCAACTCTAAGAACCATAGAGTAAGCTTTGTTTATACTTGGCAATGGATCCATCACCAATATTTGATTGCGAATATGATCATACATATCATTCAACCCCATCAAAAATTGCATCGACCTATCATTAGACTCTAGAACGACCATTGCAATGAGATGCTCCACATCACACACAGTAAAGGATTTAAACAACTCAGTTCATCCCAAAGTTTCTTAAGTTTGGTATAGATGCTTGTGAAAGTGACAGATCTCCTTGATTTATAGAAGCAATGTCACGTTTCAACTGGTATAGAAGAGGACCATTACATTCTCCAAACCTTTCTTTTAATTCATTCCATAGATCAAAAGAAGAGGTTGTATAGAGAAAAGCTTCAACAATCTCCTTTGAAATAGAATTCAAGATCCAAGAAGTAACCATATAATCCACCTTGATCCATCGATCAAGATTATGATCGATGAGATTCTGGTTTTACACATCTACCATCAATAAAACCAATCTTTGTTTTTGCTCCCAATGCAATCATCATAGCTCTACTCCAGAGACGAGGTAATTTGAACCAGAAGAGAATTAGAGACAAGTATCATACCAGGATGATCAGATCCTTGAAGAAGTAAAGGATTCTCACTCAAGATCACACTGTTTCGGGAGCTCTGCTGCTCCATTTCGAATGAAGAACTCACGTAACCATGAACAGATGCCATGTTCAAATCAGTCAATTCAATCAAAAAACAACACAAATCAAGAATAGTAGAACTGCTCGATACCATGAACAAATGCAGATCAATAATAATGAGATCAATGATCAACAAAGATCATTGATCAATATAACAATACACTTTGTACACGATGAAACTATGTAATCTGATTTTATTTCATCAAAAATTAATCTGTGTATTACATTGTATCTTGCTTATATATAAAAATTTACATGGTGTACATTGTACCCCTTGTTACAAGCGCCTAGAACAAACTAACATGAACCTGTAGTACATTACATCGAATATATGATTCAATACATAGTTATCAACTAACATAAACAACACCACCTTTATGTAACATAGCAACGAATTCTCTGTCCACACCAAACTCATCTGTCACACCAAGCACCAATAGCATCAACTCGTACATAATTCTACAGTTGGTTAGTAAACCATATATGGTTCAGTAGCAGATTGTGTCGGTGGTGTTTATAGAAGTTCTGGTTCTTATCTTTATCAGTGTATTTGTGGTGATACTTGATGTATTCCATTATTACTGCTGTTGAGTTTGTTTTTAACAGATTCAATATGTCAAATATGAAGCTTATTCTGTCGTTTATGCACCTTTTGCTATTGGTGTATCTTGAATCTTTTGCTCAATGTCTGTTGCATGCGTATGACTTGTGCGTATGTGAAAGGAACGCACACGAAGACGTGTACGTACACATTAATGGATATTTGTCATGGAAAAAGTTTACATTCTCTAAAATCTTAATCTGATTGTCGATTGAGCAGATTTATCCCTGTATTAGGTATTATGGGGATGATGTTGCAGATAATGTTTGCACCATGAAGAATGATCAGCTTTGTGTTTGGGTTATGTTGATTTTAACTACACACTGTAGAACATTGTTAAGAACCTTTGTTTGGCATTGCCAAGAGCATGTCTAAATCACACTCATCTACTTGCATTGCAGACAACATTGGTTATATTGACCCTGAGTATGCTGAAACCTATTGGCTCACTGAAAAATCTGTTTAGAACAATTTGTTCAATCCTTATCTCGCTCATTCACTCCAATTTGAGCATAATGTGTGTGTGCCATGGGATCTCATTCACTCCAACAGAGTTTGTAAAGCATGCTGGGGCCACTAATGTATCACATCATTTGAGTCACATAGTTGTGATTCAATCAGCTTTTGGGTGAATGAATCAAATCAGACCCCCTTTTTCCCAATTTTTGTGTTCTTTGGTTTTTGACCTTTCAACATTGTTGAGGAATCTGAGATGGTAGAGTACTAAAATTTTAACTTGGACTAAAAATGAGCAGTCCAAAACCAACTGTTACAAATTTTTTACTTTGTGTATTATTTCAGATTTTTTTGTTCACTGTCATCTATTTCCCAACTCTCACACCGATTCAGGTATGTGTCTATGTCAATTAAAGGTTTTTTTTTTTTTCCTTTTCTCATTATGGGTTTTAACTTTAAAGAAGACTTCTAATTACTGATTGATAATCATAATGTTTAATTGACCTTTCAATCTTTGTTCTACTATCCATCGGTTCTTGTAGTTTTTTAATTTTTTTTTAATGATTACTTTTATGTCAGCCAAGTGCTTCACAAAAGCTCTATATGAACCTCCAATCTCTATTTTAGTATTCTTCTTCTTTAATCTCTTTTTAATGTCAAAAGTGAGTTGGAATAGTGTTTATCTTTCTGGTAATGGATTTGTCATTACAGCAGGACATACTATTGTGTTTTTCTTTGATTTTAAGAATTGTGTTGTGGGTTTATTGGAAGTGATTTGGAGTAGCGTGCTATCTTTCAAAGAAGATTAATTCTGGAAATTTTCATAAAACAAGTTTAGTTCTAAAATGCACCTCGTTACCAAATAAAAACTCCTTGGAGATGGTTAATAGACATTCTAAGAATCTATTGTTTTTTATGATGTTGTGGTCTTGTGAGAGTAATCTACAAGTAGGATTTAAAGTCAAAATGTTCCTCTTCTTCGATTTATGTTTATATGCTCTTTTCTCCCATTTATTTTTATTTGATGCATTGGGACTATGATCATATTTGCTACTTCATTTGTTCCATAAAAGTTGTTGCAAGTGTTTTACTGTTTTATTTGCATTGAGGCTGATCTTGTGCAGTATTTTTTTTGTTTTTAATTTTTTAGAAAAGTTGTATTCATATTTCATTTAACACTAAGATTATTCAGTACAACCATAGGTTCCTCATCAACAGATTAATTTATCTTGTATGGTGCTAAGAACCGAAACTTGACACTTTGGTTAAAGGGTACTTCTTTATTCTATATTTTGTTTGTTTAGAGGGCCCTTATTTTGTTTGTTTCTTTGTTATATACGTTGTTTGTTTGGATAAAGGGTATTTCATGGCAATGTAGTCACAATTTCATCAAATAACAATTTTACTGTCGAAATAAAAACTTATAACCATTTTATGTTTATGTTTCTCTTACTTCTTTTATTTTTCTCTTGTTTTTTTAAATTGATTAGTTTTAATAAACTGATTTGTACTTTCAATAACCATTTCATGTGGCGACATCAACCATATAACAATGAAGAATCCTCCAAAAGCGAATAAGGTGTTTTAATAAACTGGTAAAAACTAGTGACTCGATTGCATATTGAAGTTATGGATACAAGGTTACAGTTACACAATCCGTTAACATTACTATTTTCTTATTCTTCAACTAAATAGATTATTTATAATATATTAATGTCTTGAATATAGTGATGAAGTTATGAGAAAGGCTAGAAATAGTTTGCGTAGAGAGGTGGATAGGTCAAATTGTATGTCCATTATCGAAGAGGAAAAAGAGAGGAAGCGAGCACGTCGAAGCCAGTTTTATTGGGAGAAAAAGGAGGCAAATGTGATCTGTATATGTTGTTTAACTTTACATGTTTGATTTAATAATTTAACTTAATAACACTGATGAGTATAAAACCTAATAGTATTTGTAAATTAAAAAAAAAAGTTAATGACATAAAATAATCAAAGGGACCAAAAAAAACACAAACTATTAATTTATTTGCAAATCTAGAACAAACTTTGAAAATTTTCAAATATGTCGCAATTTTTTTTTTTTTTTTTTTTGCAAATCTATCACAATCCTTATTTTGGTTTCAACATCTCTCATAAAACACAAAAACCCGAAAGTAAAACACTCCAACCAGTTGCATACCATGCTCATCATATCATGCTTTGGATTGTTCTCTTATTTTTTATTTGCTTAGAGATATAACTATTTGTATATGTGACCTCAACTTTTTCAAATTTTGATAACAAACATCAACTTTTGTTTGTAATTCATTGGATCCATGGTCGCACAACCACTGTTCGATCAAGCCGCCCTTTCGTAATTCCAAAATCACAAAGATTATGGTTTAAAAATGTCTTCCTCTAGAGTCTAGATTAAGTTGAAGAAAACATGAGATCCTTTTTGAGTCATCTAGATCTTTAGTTATATATAGTGATATAGGACAATAGTCAACTCCACCTATGTTGTACACTATGTGCGCTACATAGCCGGTCCCAAGTCCGGATAAAGGAGAACTCTGACGCCCATTTTTTCATACCGAAAAATGGGTAAGGGAGGTCCTAAACTCACTTTTCATATCCGAAAAGTGGGGTCGGGAGGCCCCAAGCTCATTTTCCATTCTTGGAAAATGGAGGAGGGTTGCGATAGGTTGACGGCCAGTAAAACTTTTGTCACTTTTCATGAAATTGATCAAACATATATAAACGTTGGGGCGTTCCCACCTAGCGACGCGCTGCATCGGAGCCCGGGTGTAGTGAGAAATGAGCAAGGGTGTAAAAAAAGGCACTTAATCGAGCACAATGGAAAAGTTTGATCCATGTAGCCGACCCCAGTTAATTTGGGATTGAGGCTATGTTGTTGTTGTTGTTGTTGTAGGACAATAGTCAAAATAAGATGTAATAAAAGCATCAAAATATGGTAAAGTGGATCCCAAAATTGAAGCTAACATAGAGTTTGTGATAGATTTGGAAAAAAAAAAGTAAAGTTTGTGATATATTTGAAAAATGTTAAAGTTTATTCTAGATTTGCCAAAAATTCCATAGTTTGTGTTTTTTTAGGTATTAACCCAATAATGAAACCGCTTGATTCAACAATTGCAAAAATAACTTGTTTTGACAATTTTTTTGTTAATTTATAGGTTCATAAAATGCACAAGCACATGCTGTTTCTACACAAAAACGTTCTGTCGCAGTGGATTTTGATTGCGTAGTTGAATCAACAGATATATATAGCCATATGCACCGTCTAGTGAACATTGTGGAGCAAAAAGATTTTTTCAAGAAACTAGCAATTTTTGTTCAAGTGGACAAGTATCTCTAGCCCCTAACGTAGTCTCTCAACAGTATTTTGACTTTTTCACTTCAGAGACAGATGGACCACAAGAGTTTCGGGATTATATCCGTACCTATGACACCAACTTTGGATTTACTTAATTAGGTGTCAAGTGTGATAAAGCATTGTCAAGAAACAACATGGGAGAATATACATTCAGAGTGCAGGGTCAAATATATCATTATATAAATAGCTTACGTTATGTCAATCAGCAACCCTCTTTTTTGCAATTATATTTTTATGACATTGAACATGAAGTGCAAAATCGAATGCATTGCTCAGACAGAGTGAATGAGACAATTTTGAAAAGATTAATTGACATGATTAACGGCAATCCATATGCAAAGTTTTTCCGTAATTTGATAACTATGGAAATTCTGGATAATCATGTTGTGGAAATAGTTTCAAGTGTCAATCTTGATCAAAGAAGATTCAACATGCCCTCTGTTTCTCAAGTTGCCGCTATTTGGATAGAAGAAGATTTATGTTCGCAGCCTACTAAACGAGATATCCTTGTATATAATCAATCTGGAACAAGTCATAGAATCCAATATTATTTTGGCTGCTATGACCCATTGCAATATCCTTTATTGTTCCCATACGACGACGTGGGTTGACACTAAAGTATAAAGAAAAAAGACTATACTGGAGCACACGTAAACGACAATGAAGATCCCAACTTGGATCCCAGTTTAGTAATTTATGCTCATGAGTTACTTCATAATGAAACTGAGGGTACATACTATAACTTTCTTTTTATATAGTTTGGTTTGATTTTCTATGCAACTATTTTATTTTTAAAAATACTGTAATACATTTTTATTTTTATTTTCATTTCACGGTGAACTCCAGATCAAAGAAAAATTGCGTATCTTGCCGCGAATATTACTGATATAAACTTTAGACTAAAGCCGTCCCAAATTCCATCTTATTATATTCGGGTAGACTATTGCAACAATATATCGTGGATATGTATGTTAAATTGGAGACACAAAGGCTGGATTTTATTAGTTTTAGGCAAGACGAGATACGCTCTGAACTATATCAAGGGATAATCGATTCCATGGGTAGGTGTGAAACATCTACTTCCAACATCGTCCGAAGGGTTGTACTTCCTGAGTCTTTTATAGGGGGCCGAGAGATATGCGAAGGAGGTATATGGATGCAATGGCGTTAGCTCAACTTTTTGGAAAGCGGGACATTTTTCTAACTAAGACTTGTAATCGATAGAGAAGGAGGGGGTCGCCTCGCTAGCTTTATTGATACCTCAAAACAAAACTACAACTCACTGGGAATTTCTCCCAAACCAGAGAGATGGAGAGACTCTCTCCTCTCTCACCAACCCGATATCTACAACATTCACTCAATACCCGAAATACAAAACACATACCCTATTTATACTCCCCGTGAAACCGACGCCGCTGCGTGCGTGTGCAAGCGGCGTGTGTCGACACTTTGTACACTCACTAACCGCCCCCACTTCGTCGACACCCCACTTGCCAACAGCCCAGGACCCATTTCCCATCTGTTCGTGCCCACCAGGCCTCAACGCAATAGTCCCCGAAGAGGAAATGGAGCCAATGTTGCGCCGCGTGATACACCTTCCTAATTGGGGACGCCCTTTTGCTATCAATACTCCCCTCGAACAATCACCTTGTCCTCAAGGTGGAAGGAAGGAAAGGACCGACGTATGTGACGAACCAGCTCCCAGGTGGCATCCGATAAGGGAAGGGTGGTCCATTTGACAAGGACTTCGGGCCGCGATAAGGTTACGGTACGCCACCACGAACTCGGGCTCACAATCCACGGTGACCGAGTCTAGCAAAAAGGAGGCAAGGATGGAGAGGACGAACGGAACCCACGACCTTGAGGTGAGCTGAGAAACATGAAAGACAGGGTGAATGGAAGAGGAGGCAGGGAGGTCCAACTTGAAGGCAACCTCGCCAATGCGAGCCGAAATCTTGAAGGGCCCGTAGAATTTCGGACTGAGTTTCAAGTTGGTACGACGTGCAACCGAAACCTGTCGATAAGGCTGCAGTTTGAGGTAGACCATATCGCCAACAGCAAAAACCACCTCCCGTCGACCCTTATCAGCCTGTTGTTCATGCGGTTATGAGCGGAGAGGAGTTGAAGACGGAGCTCCCTCAGTGCATGATCCTGAGCCAATAACAGGGAATCAATGTCGGAAGGAATCCGGCCCGAGGGAATGCCAAGTTGGACCAGCGAAGGGGGGTCACGCCCGTAGACACCTTAAATGGAGTGCAGTTCGGGGAGGAGTGGAAGGAGGTATTGTACCGATTCACCCAAAAAAGCCACTCGCCCACAATTTTGGGCGCCGGGTGATGAAACGAGCGCAAGTATGTTTCCAGGCAACGATTGACCACCTCCGTTTGGCCATCACTTTGGGGGTGATAAGCCGAACTACGATTGAGTTGTGTATGGTGGATGCGAAAGAGTTCGCTCCGAAAATGACTCGAAAAGATCTTGTCACGGTCGAAAACCATTGAACGGGGAAACCCATGGAGACGTACCACACCGTTCAAGAAGATGGCGGCCACCGACTTTGCGGTATAAGGATGTTTGAGGGGAAAAAATGACCATACTTGCTTGAGTCATGTCCACCACCACTAAAATGGAGTTGTAACCATGGGAACCCGACGGACCATCGATGAAGTCGAGGGATATGTCTTCCCGATAGGCTGTGGGGATTAGAAGAGGTTGTAAGAGACCCCGGGAGCCAAGGTTTCATATTTGTTGCGTTGGGCAAACCTCACACGATTGCACAAAAGTTTTGACATCCTTGTGCATACCGGCCCAAAAAATTCAAGCCGCCAATCGTTTGTAAGTTTTAAGCATGCCCCCATGACCGCCAAGCGGGCTAGAGTGAAACTCCGACAACGAACCGATGCTTGAAACGGAAGAAGCCGGAAGAGCCGGGCGGTTGTGGAAAAGCGGACGATCATGGGAGAGAGTCCAACCAGGCTTCGACGAAGGATCGGACCGGAGGCGGCTACGATAGGGGACAAAGAAGGGTCGGCTCGCTCTTCCTCAAGTAATAAAGGCACTTCGGCCACGGATAAGATTGACAGAGAATGGAGTTAGCATGGACGGGGAAGCGGGAAAGGGCATCGGCCACAACATTAGAGGAGCCTGGCTTGTCTTGGATATCAAAGTGAAAGCCCATTAATTTCATCACCACCTTTGGTATTCCTGGGAGACCATACGGCGCTCCATAGAAACTTCAAGTGCGCGCGATCGTGCGGACTAGGAAGCGCCGACCAGGCCAGGTAGTGGCGCCATTTTTCGACAAAGAAGGACAATGGCCATAAGTTCACGTTCATACGCCGATTTGGCCCGTGCCCTGGGAGAGAAGGCTTGGCTGAAAAAGGCGATCGGTCGTTCATGTTGCGATAAGACCGCGCCAACCCCCAGGCCCGAAGCATCTGTATCAATCACGAAGAGGGCGGAGAAATCCGGTAAGGCGAGAACGGGTACCTCTTTCATGGCTTGCTTCAGTTGATTGAAGGAGAAGGTAGCTTCCTCGGTCCAGGCAAAGGAGTCTTTGCGAAGGAGGTGAGTTAATGGGGCTGCAATCTTGCCATAATTCTGCACGAAACGCCTATAGTAGCCAGTAAGTCCCGAAAGCCCCGAAGATCTTTAGGAGACGAAGGAAGCGGCCATAAGTCCATAGCCTTCACCTTCTCCGGGTCAGCCGAAACCCCATCCTGCGAAATTATGTGACCCAAATAATCCAGACTTGACCTGGCAAAGCAACACTTGCGAAAATTAACGAACAAAGAGTTAGACTGGAGAACCGAGAGGACATGGGACGGTGGTCGCAATGGTCATGCAACGATTTCTCAAACCAAGATATCATCAAAAAAAACCAACACATAGCGATTAATACTCCCTTTAAAAATGGAATTCATTAGAGATTGGAAAGTCGCGGGGCGTTGGATAACCGAAAGGCATCACCGAAATTCGAAATGCCCGTCGTGGGTCTTGAAAGCCGTTTTGGAACATCACCGTCTTGACTCTAATTTGGTGATAGCCCGAGCGTAGGTCGAGCTTCGAGAAAACGCATGCACCATGTAATTCGTCAAGGAGCTCGTCAATATTCGAATGGGAACGATCGGGGACGGTGGCTTTCTTTAACGCGCGGTAATCCACGCAGAAGCGCCAACTTCCATCTTTCTTTTTGACCGAAGAACCGGGCTAGAGAATGGAGAATTGCTAGGTTGTATGATACCGCCAGACGACATCTCATTAACCATTTTCTCAATCTCGGACTTACGTATCGAGGGTAGCGGTAAGGTCGGACGCGAATAGGAGTAGAAGAACTTGACTCAAATTTCATTGAAGATGATTTATTTGATAAAACTCGAGAAAGCGTTTTTATGACTTTACTCATTTGTTACAGAGGGTTGTCTACACTTGGTCAACGGATTGCTGCTAGACTTACAACTCTGTGGTTTTTCTGCTAGACTTACGACGCGACTAGGAAAGTGTTGTGAAAACCCGATGAACAAATCGATAAAGAAATAAAACGAAATCGAGAGAATCAAAATAAATCAAAATCAATAAAAAGAGTATAAGTCAAACACAAACTACTGGCAAGACAATAATAAGAAGTTTGATTAAAAGATTAAATATACTTACAGTTGCTTTCTGATGATCGATGGCTCTGATACCAATTTCAATCAATAGTCCGGCCCATGCCACTAACTTTCATCAAGCCCATGCTTCTGTCGCCAGCCGTCACATCAAATCATACAGCACATCAAGAATCTTATCCTTATCTTGCTTTCATAAAGTTATAACTTTTACTTTTGTCCGTGTCAGTCCTGTATATTGCTTTTGCTTTTGTTAAAGCAAAATATCTATCTTTAGTTAAAGTTTGTCGTTGCTTTTGTTAAAGCAAAGTATGTATCTATCTTTAGTTAAAATTTGTCGTATTACTTTGGTAGGTCGAGTGTGTTGAGTTCGTCTATAAATAAGAGTTATAACAAACTGGATATTTTTTGTATTGATGGTTGAGGTTGTGAATAACAGGAATTAATTTGTTATCACAATTATGATTGGAAAGATAGTAATAAGGAACGTTTGCTAGATAATAATATGGATCTATGATTACAAACTGATTACAACACAAGAGACTTTAGAACATTAGACAAGAGCAAACTAGAGCGAACTTGCTTACTCTTCCTCTATCCCTACAAACTTACACACAACTCTTATTTATAAACGAACTCAACACACTCGACCTACCAAAGTAATACGACAAATTTTAACTAAAGATAGATACATATTTTGCTTTAACAAAAGCAACGACAAACTTTAACTAAAGATAGATACTTTGCTTTAACAAAAGCAAAAGCAATATACAGGACTGACACAGACAAAAGTAAAAGTTATAACTTTATGAAAGCAAGATAAGGATAAGATTCTTGATGCGCTGTATGATTTGATGTGACGGCTGGCGACAGCCAGGAAGCATGGGCTTGATGAAAGTTAGTGGCATGGGCCAGACTATTGATTGATATAGGTACAGTACCATCGGATAGGTTCTGTACGCAAGATATGCCAGAGATAATAATGAATGTAATTTGTATAGCGGTAGAGATCTGGATATGTGATGTAGATACGAACTTGAGGTTGCTGAAGGAGATACCATAAAGTAAGGAGGCTGATTGCTTCTTCTTGTGACCAAATGATTGTTTGACAAGCGAATACATGAATTTCATGTTTGCGTAATGCTGAATTCCAGAAAAGTTCCACACCGTTTGGATATAAGTTATGAACGATATGATCAATTAATGGTTGCTGTATGGCTGGATGACGAAGTGCCCGAGCGAGCGTCTTCATATTTCAATTGAATCTGAATAAGTCGAATGGATGTTATCATCTGAATATGACCTTGATCTTGATGACGAATATTTTTCAACTTGTTTAAGTCTGTCTTCAATGAGATTTTGAGTTTGTTGCATTTGTTGTAGCTGTTGGAGTATGGCTTGAGCTACATCAGGTGTTAAGGATGTTGAGGCAGGTTTATAAGGAGAGGGATTGGTGATAACAGCTTTATAACTAGTTTTAGGGAGAGAAGGGAAATCACTTAATTTATTTGGACTTGCTGGAACAAGAGAGATATCAAGAGAATTAATATCAAACTTATCCCACCATTTACATTGAATGTCTTGCGAGAGGTAGGTATAGGTTAAGTTATCAACTGTGGTGATTTTATGGGTAGCATATTGCCATTTTAGGAGCCATGGGATAGAATATTTATGTAAAAATTGAAAGAGTGATAATTTTTCTGTTTCATATTTTCGAAAAATTTCGGAGGGCAAGTAATCGATTGTCGGACCAAATTTTTTCCACCATTCTGCCATGAACCAATTTGGCAGATTAACCTTGAGGGACCTTTTCAATGTGATATACCATGAATGTCCTGAATTTGGATCTTTGTAGAACAAAATGTTGCGCCACGCATCTATGTAGTCTTTATAGTTGACTTGAAAAGGAGGTTTATATTTTAGCAATGTCATTGGATGATAATGAAACGGGCTATACTGAATCGAAGATTGTTGTGATTGACACCATTCTTCACTGGAGAGAACCTTTTGTATTTTAAATTTAGAGTAAGCAACTTCATCTGAATTCGGTCTTGTGAAATGTTCAATAAGAACAGATTGTGTTGTAGTCAAAATGCTTTCATAAAATTTTATGGTAATGTGAGGACGAGTAGGGATGAAGTGGAGGCCAGGAGGCATAACAAGATGTATTTGTGCATCAAGAGATTTATCAAGAAGATAAGAATCAAGCATAATAACAAGATGGCGATTACTAAATCGATAAAAGGATTTATTGATATCGGATTGATTATAAGTATTGAAAAGAGGAGAGAATCGGTTGGAGGCTGGAGATTTGCCTTTATCAGTCATGTTGATCTGTAGGCAATAAATATGAGCAGTAGTAAGAAATTCACGAGATAGAAAGTCAGGGAGAGAGTTATTTGCACCTTTAATATATTCAATATCAAAATCAAAAACACTTAATATTGCTTGCCAACGAGCAAAAATCTGTTTTGATACTAAATTTTTGACATCTTTCAAAAGAATTTCTTTTGCAGCCTTGCAATCAACACGAATTAAAAACTTTTGATTTAAAACATCGGATTGAAATTTTTGAACACAAAGAACAATGGCTAAAATTTCCTTTTTGACTGTGGCATAGTTATGTTGAGTTGGATTCCAAAGTTTAGAGGTATAACAAACTAATTGTTCTTTTCCAGTATGCGATCTTTGTAAAAGAATACCACCATAACCAGCATCAGAGGCATCAGTTTGGATAATTTTAAAATACTCAGGATGAGCTAAATGGAGACAAGGAAGGATTTTCACTTTTTGCTTAATTTTTTGGATTGCGGTTGTATGAGCGGGAGTCCAACTGAATTTTTGATCTTTTTTGAGTAACTCTTGTAATGGTTTTCTGTCAATTGCTGCATCTTTATAAAAATCAGAAAGATAATTGAGACAACCAAGAAATCGCTGTAATTGATTTTTATCAGTGAGTTGATCAGAAATTTATTGGCAAAATCTATAACTCTATTAACTAGAGTAATAGTTTTATTTGCGATTTTGAAACCTAAAAAGGTTATTGAGGTTTGAAATAATTGCATTTTCTTTCGAGATAAAACTAAACCATTTTTTATAACAATTGCTTGGAAGGTATTCAAATGTTTCCAATGTTGGTCAAGATTGTTGGAGAAGATTAAAATATCATCAATGTATACAAGAATGAAATCACGGTAGGGATTAAAAATATCATTCATTATTTTTTGAAATTCTGAAGGAGCATTTTTTAAGCCGAAAGGCATGACATTCCATTGATATTGTCCAAAAGATGTATTAAAAGCTGTTTTATTACGGTCAGTAGGATGTATTTGAATTTGCCAGAAACCAGATTTTAAATCGAATTTTGAAAATATTATTGTAGTAGTTGTGGTTTTGATTAAATCATATTTATTGGGTAACGGATATCGAATTGACTTGAGAACTTTATTGAGAGGTTTATAATTAATGACTAAACGAGGAGCACCACGCTCAAGCTCGGAAGCATTTTCTACATAGAAAGCTGTACAACTCCAAGGGGATTTGGAAGGAGTGATTAGCTGTTTAGCAAGTAAATCCTTGATTTATGTTTCACATAATGAAAGAAGGCGCGCATTCATTTGAGATGGATTGGCTTTGGTAGGGATATGTTCTTCATTGAATTCTTCGATATAAGGGAGAGTTACTATATGTTTTTTACGATCCCATAAAGCGGAAGGAATATCAGAACAACATTGTTTTGTCAAATTGTTTTGAAAAGGAGTTAATTTTGATTGAAAAGCAGGAGTCTTTAGAATTTGATCAGTTTTGAGAAAATTAATTTCAGAACGTAAAAATGCTATATGTGATTCTTTATATTATATTTGATTGATCAGCTGATTCAAATATTTGATTTTAGGAGGTTGAATAAAATGAAATATAATCTTATGATTATTTAGAATCGTAGTAATACCTGAATTTGTAACAGAAAAAGGTTGAATATGTTGAAGAAAAGGTATTCCTAAAAGGATATCATGTTGAAGGCCTTTAACAATAATAAATGATGTAGGAATGCAAATAGATTGATGACAAATATGGGCTATAGGGACTTTATACTTAATAGAGGATTTAATACCATTAGCAGTAGAAATTTTACTAGTTGTTAATTCACAATATCGTAACGGAATTAATCCTTCGCGAATACAATTGAGATCAGCACCAGAGTCTATCAATGCATGACATGTATGAGAAAAGTCTTTAATTTTTATAGTAATAGGTGTAAACCATCTTTGATGAACATATTGTGTAAGAGATTCGATGAAAATATTGTCTGAATTAAATTCCGAAAGAGGGTTAGTCGTAGAGTTTTCGAGAGATGTTATTCTTTCTTTGAGTGATTTAATTTCATCTTTTAAAGTATTAATGTCAGTTTGTAAGGACTGAATCGTTGCTTGTTGAGGACGCTTGTTGACGGTTTCCATGAGACTTGCGAATGAATATTTGTTAGGATCAAGCTGTAGTTGTTGTTTGAAATTATGGTGCTTTTTTGAATATTCCTTGTCGGTATCATGTGGATCAAAAGAAGGTTGTGACTGTACAATTTGAGTGAAGTATTTGTATTTTAATGACGGATCTCCTATTTGTTCGCCAATTTCTAAAATTAATTCTTCATGAGCAGTTAACATATTAATTTCAGTTTCAGAGGAAGAAGAGGTGTTAACTATATTGGCCGCACAATGGCATGGAGTATCGTCTTGTGATGAGCTACTAGTCGTTTGAAGTTGATGTATTTTCTTTTTATGATTTTTTAAATGGCATTTGTTTGCATAATGACCAGGCTTTCCACAATGATAACAAACATTTGATTTTTGTATATTATGTTTAGTAACCGTACTAGGTTTTTTACCCTTAAAGGACTGTTTTCTGTAACGTGATTTTTGATAGTAAGAATTTTTGGTGAAAGTAGAGGAAGGTCGATTGGAATGGCGTTTTATTCTGCTGCGTTGATATGTATTAGATGTAAGGGGGGTGATATCTAAATCATGTCCTAATTCATAACAAAGTTTTCCTAAATCATGTTTCAATGTACCTTTATCCTTTTGTAGTTGACGCTTAATGCGCATATCATTACAGATAGCGAGACCACATGTTTGTATGTATTGGAGAAGATCTCCATAAGAATGAGCATTCCAATTAAGATTTCCATTGTTTTGAGTTTTAATGTATTCTTTAACTTTATCACCAAAATATGGAGGTAATCCAGCAATGAATCTTTCTTTCCAAAATAAACCATCATGAGAAGTTAACTGATAAACTTTAGTGAAGAATGTATCTTTATACCAACGGTAATCATTCATGGTTTTACAGCGTAAACTTTGCAATTGATCTCGTAATTTTTCATCAAGAGAGGAGAATTTTCCTATAAAATACCAAATGATATTAGCTAATAAGATATCAACTCCATTGGGTTGCGTTTTTCCTTGTGCATCTAAGAGGATATTCCCATTGTCATCTTTATAAACAGACTGTATTATTTCGAGACGTATTGTCGGGTTAAATGCATAATTCCACCAACCATAGAGCTGACCTGTAAATCCAGCTGCAATGGCAAGTGCTATTGTTTGTTCAGCATGTTTATGAATCAAACAGGCTTTTGAATATATTTGCATTTGATAAACGACCTTGAGAATTTGATATTCGGATAATCCATCAATATTCCAGTCATAGATTGAATTTCCATCGTATTTTTGTTGTCTTTTGGTCTTTTCTTCAAGGATGATATCTACAGGGGATGGTCGTGAATAAAACTGTTTTTGCTTAGGATAGCGAGTAGGATATGGATTTCGTTTGGTTTTATGAAATACCTTTTGAATATCATGGGTGGAAGAAGTATCTGTATCTGAATGTTCATCCGGCAGAGGGAAACTAACTTCTTTATCGGATTCTGAGGACGGAGAAGAGAATTGTTCTAAATTAGCAATAACAGGAGCTTTATTTGACCCTTAATTCTATGTTTCCCTCCCCGTATGACTCTGAACAATCATAGAAGAGAAACACCTATTCTTTCAATCACTATCTCAATTTTTTTCTTCATCACTCAACTACTTATCCAGTTGAGAATAATATATTATCCATGATTAGATTTCACTGTCCTCATTTAATTATTTATAGGGTTAAGTGAGATATTCTCAACTACTAATTTGATTGAGAATATTATATTGAGTTATAGTCATGCGGAATTAGTTCAACCATTTTTTTTAGATTTCATACCTCTCACTCAACTACTTATTCGGTTGAGTGAATTAAACGACAATGAAGATCCCAACTTGGATCCCAGTTTAGTAATTTCTGCTCATGAGTTACTTCATAATGAAACTGAGGGTACATACTATAACTTTCTTTTTATATAGTTTGGTTTGATTTTCTATGCAACTATTTTATTTTTAAAAATACTGTAATACATTTTTATTTTTATTTTCATTTCACAGTGAACTCCAGATCAAAGAAAAATTGCGTATCTTGCCGCGAATATTACTGATATAAACTTTAGACTAAAGCCGTCCCAAATTCCATCTTATTATATTCGGGTAGACTATTGCAACAATATATCGTGGATATGTATGTTAAATTGGAGACACAAAGGCTGGATTTTATTAGTTTTAGGCAAGACGAGATACGCTCTGAACTATATCAAGGGATAATCGATTCCATGGGTAGGTGTGAAACATCTACTTCCAACATCGTCCGAAGGGTTGTACATCCTGAGTCTTTTATAGGGGGCCGAGAGATACGCTCTGAACTATATCAAGGGATAATCGATTCCGTGGGTAGGTGTGAAACATCTACTTCCAACATCGTCCGAAGGGTTGTACTTCCTGAGTCTTTTATAGGGGGCCGAGAGATATGCGAAGGAGGTATATGGATGCAATGGCGTTAGTTCAACTTTTTGGAAAGCCGGACATTTTTCCAACTAAGACTTGTAATCTTAATTGGCCGAAAATTGAACAAGAGCTTCAATTTAACGATGATGCACAAAACATACCTGATCTTGCTGTGCGCGTTTTCAAATCGAAGTTTTAAGAATGAGATAGTGAAAAAATAGATATTCGGTCATGTTGCTGCATATGCCTATATTGTTGAGTTTCAAAAACGAGGACTTCCCCATGCTCATTTTCTTGTCGTCTTACAACCAACAACGCAAAGTTGATAGACCCACTGCCCTTTGATTTCTTTGTGTGTGTTGAGCTTCCACCCGGCTCTGTAGATTCTCACTTGTACAAAGCCGTTGTGAAACACATGATGCACGTTCCATGCAGTGATATGAACTCAAAGAATTTGTGCATGGATGTGGATTGTAAATGCAAAAACAATTACCCCAAGGTCTTTCGTGATTATACTTCGCATGGAAAAGACTCGTATCCAAAATATAGGAGGTGTAATGATGGAAAGACGACCATGGTTAGAGGGCACCTCTTAGACAATCGTTGGGTTGTACCTTATAATCCCTTCTTGCTTGCTAAATTTGACTGTCATCTGAATGTTGAGGTTTGCTCAACCATTAAAGCTGTGGAATATTTGTATAAATACATATACAAAGGCCACGATAGCGTTGCGATTTAGTGCAATGACACCAATGGAAAAAATGATATTGATGAAATTGAAAGCTTCCAATCGGCACGTTGGGTATCTGCTCTAGAGGCAATTTGGCGCATATACGGCTTTATTCTAAACGAAATATATTCACCAGTCATCACACTGCAACTTCATTTGGAAGGAAAGCAATTGGTTAAGTTTAATAAGAATGAGACACTACAAAATATAGTTGATAATGGAATGTCATCCAAATCCATGTTAACTGAATACTTTAACATGAACAGGAATGGTGAATTAGCTCGCACTATCTTGTATAGAGAATTTCCTGAGCATATTGTCTGGAATTTACAAGTAAGAAAATGGATAAGAAGAAAAAAAGGTCAAGTCATTAGCGGAATTGTTTCAACGAGTCCATTAGAAGGTGACATATATTACCTTCGCTTGCTCTTAAATCACATTAAAGGTTGTACATCTTTTCAGGAACTCAAAACTGTTAACGGTGTTTGTGTTTCATCGTATAGAGAAGCAGCCGCGTTGCACATGCTACTAGATGCCGACAACAGTTTGGAATTATGCTTGGAAGAAGCATCAATGTATCAGATGCCGTTTAATTTGCGACGATTGTTTGCTACAATGTTGGTGCATTGTAACCCTGATAATCTTCGTCATTTATGGGAAAAATTCAAAAGTGAAATGTGCCTAGATTTTAAGCGTATGCAACTTCCCTCAATTGAAGTGGATTTAAAAGGATTGCAACATAATAACACAATTTTAGAGTCAGCAGGAAATCATATTTCAGATTTTTCTTTAGTTGATTATCCAATTATTTTTGATGATGGTTATAAGTGCACAAGAGAAATAAATGAGGAGCTAGCAATCGTTGTTGATATTAATGACTTGGAAGCCGTGTCGAAGTTGAATCCTGCACAAAAATATGCATATGATTCAATCCTCGATAAAGTTTTTAAAAATAAATCAGCTTCATTTTTCATAGACGGTCTAGGTGGTTTAGGGAAAACCTTTTTATACAGAGCAATAGTAGCAAAAGTTAGATCTCAAAAAAATAATTGCATTAGCAACTGCGTCATCAGGTGTAACCGCATCATTATTACCCGGTGGTCGAACGACACACTCTATATTCAAATTACCGATAAATGTTGATGGGAACAGAACATGCAATATTAGCAAACAATCAATGTTGGCAAAATTGTTGTTGAAAACACACTTGATTATTTGAGATGAAGCACCAATGTCAAATAAACATAGTACCGAAGCACTTAATTCTATGCTTAGAGACATTGCGGATAACGACCAACCTTTTGGCGGTAAAGTTGTCGTTTTTTGTGGAGACTTCAGACAAGTGTTTCCCGTAATACCAAAGGGTAACAAGCACGATGTAATGAACTCAACTCTTATAACTTCATATATTTGGCCAATATTGAAAAAAAATCAAGTTAGTTGAAAATATGAAATCAAGACTTGATCCTAAGTTTTCTGAATTAATACTTCGAGTTGGTAATGGTACAGAAGAAGAATTTTCAGGCAATCTCATTACTATACCTTCAAACATCAATACATCTTATGTTGATGAGGGGATCTCATTGGATGATTTGATTACAATTGTATATCACAATTTAAATGAGTATGCAGATCAAATTAGTGCAATGTCAAGTCGTGCAATCTTAACCACAAAAAGCGAATATGTTGATGAAGTGAATGCCTTACTTATTCATAGATTTCCTAGTGAAGTTGTTAGGTACTATAGTTTCGATGAACCTCTTGATGATAATGATAATTATGTTAATCTGGAGTTTTTAAACAGTTTGACCTTGAGCAATTTCCCTTTGCATGAGTTGATACTGAAGAAGAATAGCCCAATTACGCTCCTACACAACATTAATCCATCAGAGGGCTTATGTAACGGAACATGATTGATTTGTCGAAGATTCCAAAAAAATGTCATTGACGCTGAGATTGCCACTGGTCATTACAAAGTAAAACGAGTTTTTTTTTTACCTAGAATACCTTTCATTCCTAATGATCAAGATAAAACGCCGTTTAAATTCAAGAGGAGGCAATTCCCTATTCGACTGTGCTTTGCAACGACCATTAATAAAGCACAAGGACAGATATTGGACTTTGTTGGAGTTTATTTACAAGAACCAGTATTTTCTCGTGGTCAACTTTATGTTGCACTTTCACGTGCTACTACAGCCACTGCAATCAAAGTTCAGATCAAGCCTTCTTACAACAATCAGACAAATCGAACAAAGAACATTGTTTACAAAGAATTGTCGTCCCTCGCAAATGTTCCTTTCGAGGAATCACTTTAGTTCAATGGTAAGCTTTAGAACAACTTTATAATAAGTTGTTATTTGAAGTTGTAATGAAGTTGCTATTGTATAATATTATTTAATTTTATTATATTCTTGATTTGTTTTCATTGACTTGTTGACGCAACATTGTTATTTAATTTTTACACTATATTAAGTTATTTGTCCATAACTACATTTGTTAATCATTTTTCACATTGTTTTCAGGTTCTCAACACGGATTTCAGCGTATAGCTCATTGGCAATCATCAAAATTTTGTTGAAGTCTTAAAAAGGCCCTTCATTGCTTCGGAATTTAATTGGTCCGGATCCTGATCTTTCAAACAAAAAAAAGTTGAAATTGGTATGTACAAGTGAAAAACAATAGAGTTATCTTTCATGCAAAACTGTTAGAGATGTTTTAATGTTTGGCCTTCATCATATCCTACTACTAGATGAAATATACACGCTGCAATATGCCCATGCATCCATGCACTCTTTTGGTACCTCAACCTTTTTTCACCAAAAGGGGGTCCCAAGTGTTTCAATACCCACCCATGCAAACAAACAATTTTTTTGTACAACATTTACTCACAGTAAATTTTCATGGAGTGAAGAACACACAAGATAAATCTAAGTCGAAGAGGGACCCCCTGGTATTGACTGTATCCCAGTCTTCACATTTTGCATTTATAAAGTTGCCATCTATCAAGGCAACTTCGTTCCTTTTGGTCTAATAGAAAGTTCAAAAGTGAAAAAGCAAAATCATTGAACCGACATAGTTGCAAGTATAGGCAAAGAATCATGTGACAAAGAAAGGCCAAATTAACCAAGCTTCAGTTCACTGTTCATGTGAAATTGAGTGTTGAACTAAGGGATATGATCACCATGGCCGCAAAGTCTATACAATGAAATGGGAACAGCTGATGGCGAAGAACAATAATAAACTGTGAGTTGCGCGCTTTGCACGACGCGACTGCAAGCAACTAATCTGAAATCATTGCCATTGCTGACCAGAAGGTGTAGTAGAAGACATTTGGAATGAACACATTACCTTTCGCAGTCTCACAGAGCAGGAAAGGTTTCTCTAACTTTATAGCTTGACACTTCCATACCTCATTGGCAATCTTCAAAATTTTGTTGAAGTCTTAAAAAGGCCCTTCATTGCTTCAGAACTTAATTGGTCCGGGGTCCCGATCTTTCAAACAAAAAAAAAGTTAAAATTGGTATGTACAAGTGAAAAACAATAGAGTTATCTTTCATGCAAATCTGTTAGAGATTTTTAATGTTTGGCCTTCATCATATCTTACTACTAGATGAAATATACACGCTGCATTTAGATATTTTTTCATATGAGTTCGGGTGTTTTTATCTTTGTGTACAAGTTTTGAAGGAGACTTTTGCTCGTTAGCATGGTTGGTCTCATAGCATTCCTCTTTGCATTTTTATTTGAATTTCATGTTAATTCTATCAGACTCTTCCTTATTCAAAAATGTCTCTTGCCTAAGTTATCTCCCTGTCTTGGTGCTTCAAGATTGAGCTGCATAGCAAATATAATATCGATAAATTTATTTGATCCTTCAAATGTTGTTCTTGAAAAAGTATAGTCATCTGATCTTGGGCAACCAAAAATTGATGACTTGTTGAATATATTCAATTTTAGACAACTGGGACCTGATACAATGGTAGTTGGACTGATTAGAAATTATGTAGGTCATAGCAAATCACCTATGATGTTTAATAAAAGCATTTCTGACGGTTGCGTTTGATTGTTTTTATGTACCTTTTTTGGTGGATGATGTGGCAAACTTTCTTAACAATTTCATTTCCCTTGATTTGGATTCTAGGTCGGTCTCAATTTCGAGCGTTACCTCTTCTGGTTCGTCTGATGAGCCTTCATTTCATTTTGGGTTTGTAGGTCTGAATAGGTTTGTGGGTCATTTGATGAGCCTCTCGGTTCTCCAACATAGCCCCTTGGTTCTCCCATTGCAAGAAGTGGAGTCAATGAATCTTCACTTTCTTTTCAGGACAAATGGAAGAGAGGAAAGCCGTTTGGGAGGGGAATATTTGTTCATGTTTACCTAAGATTCAATATGTAGTACTCGTCATATTAATCTTTGTCTCATTCCATGATAAATCTTTCGCATATTTGATTTTCCGTTTGATGTCTCATTTGTTGTTTTGACAATGAAAATGACCAAATGTGCGCAATAAATGAAGTCGGTTATTTTTGATGGCTAGCCTCAAAAAATTGTCTACAACAACTTAATCAGGTCTTCTCTCACTTTCGTTTTAGTTCACCAGAGAGCTGCTCTAAAAAAAATATTCGACAATAAACTACCTCCTTGATCTTGAAGGCACTATGTTAGAGGGTGCGGTTGGGAAAAAATTGGAGCTCTTGTCAATCTTGGAGCCTTTTACCTCATTGGTGTTCCTCCAGGCATTTTGTTAGCTTTTGTTTTCAAAATTAGAGGACATGTTTGTTTTATATTTTTTTTACTTCTTATATACAGTTAATTCCGAATTACATAATCTATATTCATGGCATGAAACCTCAACTTTGAGTCACTTGTTGCATATTGTGTTGAAAATAATAATTCGACTATGTGCAGTTGATTGAAGAAGATCAAGTGGACCATAATGGCGTTGATACAATAAAGCGAGTTGGTTTGATTTGCATTATATACATGAAAATATATATATATATCTATCGTTCTATATATATATATTGTTATGGAATATGGATGACCATGCATGTACACCAACATATTGTATAGTCATGT
This sequence comes from Stephania cephalantha, assembly GCA_039657325.1. Classification (NCBI taxonomy): domain Eukaryota; kingdom Viridiplantae; phylum Streptophyta; class Magnoliopsida; order Ranunculales; family Menispermaceae; genus Stephania; species Stephania cephalantha. Next base: position 20,198,669 of record CM077576.1, read on the forward strand.
AACTTGTATGTATCACTTAATAGTACCTCCACTTGTCTATGTATTGTCATGTAACTTGTAATCCTCTCCAATGTACACCAACTCTTTCATGTATTGTCTATGTTGCTTGTGATGTGTTGTATGACATGGGGTGTATGTGTTGCTTGTACACATTGTATGAAGTACATTTATCATCATCACCAAATGGCATATATAAAGGGTGCCAACCTCATTGTAAAAGTTGAATGAAAACTTCTCATTCCAACTATTTCATTTCTTCTCTTCTCCTTTGTAGTAGTAGTTTGTAGTAGTAGAAGTTCTTAGTCTTCTATTTCCTTCTCTAGTTCTTAACAAGTTCCAATTCAATTTACAACACGTTATCAGCACGAGCTTGCTCTAGCATTAAGGAGATCTTGAAGTTCAAGAAGGCTTGTTAAGGAGACAAAGCTAGGAAGGTATAACTTTTGTTATTTAAATAAGTTCAATTTATTTCCATGTTGTCATGATTAATTTCTTTTTTGTTACATGCATATTTAATTATGTAAATGTACTTTATTCATACATTATGCATTGTAACGTCACCGACTACGAAAGTATGCTCTGTAGCTGCGTCTTGTACGATCTTCTACATCAGAAATCAAAAGTCAATGTGTGACATATAGTTTTGCTCTTAAAACTACAAACGATTAGTTATTGTTCTATTCTTGATTTCATAATACAAATAATGCTATAAGTTTGAGTTGATAGTGGGTAAGCCTTGTCCCCGGTAAAGCTAAACATTGAAAGGGAGACGGGTTATCCCGTTCGATGAGGCATGGTATTAAGTAGACTATGTCTCGCCACCCAACCCGGAGGTTGTCCCACCAACTCATACGAATAGTACATTTTGTTTATTAATGAATCAAGTTGTGAACATATATTTAATCATATGCTATGTTTTTTTTTTACATAAAAGAAAAGAGAAAATTATTTTATATTATATTTACTTTCAAAATATTAATCAACCATAGTTTGAATTTGTTACCTTATTATAATTCTTGTCATGATAATTAGATATTACAAATTATGAATAAAGCTTGTATCCATGCGAGGTTGTATGTTGTACACAATCATTCACAAATTTCTCTTTAGAAATTTGAAAAGTGAATATTTCACTTTATATATATTTTCACCTTATGGAGTTATATATATACATACCAAAAGGGTAATGCTCCAAAAAGCTCAAAACGAGCTACGGGTCTCATGCTACAAAATTTAATCAGATCAAATATTAATTATAATTCCACAATTTTAATTACCTCTATGTTGAGGCTATGTGGAAATATTACTTGATGAGACAATAAAAGGGTCACGTGGCCCGCCTCAATTTATTGCTTTATAACAAATATCGAGTGCGCACGTCAATCCAATAAATATTAAGGATTGATTTCTTGTCTCATGGTAGCTGAGTAAAATAATGAGATATTATAAATATAATATCGCTCTCGTCCAATTAGTTCAGCTTCAAATTAAGAAGCATATGTTGCATATAATGATCATGATCGCAATAATAAATTTATGGACGTGGAAAAGGTGAAAATATCAGGTAAAGGTCGTATTGACAATTCCACCAAAAATTGGAATAAAAGTGGTGCACCACTACAAAGGGCAAATAATTATTGACAATGAGCGCTCATAATTGTGACATTTTTTAGTCATATATGAAAGGCTATTTTGCCTAAATATTGTCATATATATGCCCGAATATTTTTGTGACATTTACCATGCCTTCAAAATCAAAGGCAAAATATTATGAATTTTATCATTGAAATATGACTCTTTTTCTGATTTGCCAAACATTATTTGTCAAGATGGATCAACAAATCATGTGTTCAAGTCATGAATCAAATAAGAGCGATATATGCCTTCTTGATTGTGCTACAACGCATACAATCCTTAAAAACAGAGAATATTTCTCCAATTTGAACTTAGTGATACCACGTTACAAAGTGGTATCGAGCAATGGTCGACTCTGTTGGAGGAAGTGTAGGTGGACAACGATACCACGTTACAAATTGGTATCGAGAGAATGGTCGACTCTATTGGAGGAAGTGTAGGTGGACAACGATACCACGTTACAATTGGTATCGAGCATGGTCGACTCCATTGGAGGAAGCGTATGTGTCCTTAAACCGATACCACGTCACAAATTGGTATCGAGCATGGTCGACTCTGTTGGAGGAAGCGTAGGTGGACAACGATACCACGTTACAAAGTGGTATCGAGCATGGTCGACTCCTTTGGAGGAAGCGTAGGTGTTCTTAAACGATACCACGCTACAAGTGGTATCGAGCGAGAGTTCGAGGAACCTCGGAAAATTAACTGAAAGAGCATAACACTTAAAAAAATTAAAAATTAAAAAATTAAAATTTAGATGTGGAAACCCGATGTACTTACCTTAGAACTTTAGTTGGGAAGCAAAGTGAGTGGGTAGTATTAGGACTTATATGCGTATATGTTGATTGTAATATTTATGTACACGTAGTACGACGCCGACATGTGGCACGTTCGCGGTTTACTCATTCGACATGGATGAACGACCGCTTCTTCATGCGGATAATGGGGCTAGAAGAAACGCGATGCGGTATGGTGGACCACCCATACAGTGCCACTGAGAGCCGAGTACTTAGGCGAGAATTCAAGGAAGTATACCTCGATCGAGATTCAACCGAGATTGAGAGATGAGTTCTTACGCCGAGCGGGTGGCGGACGGTGTCGCAATACATGGAGAGATTCACATATCGACTTACTTTTGCGATGGATGTAGCCGAGACCGAACGACTTCGGGCCCATTACTTTATTCGAAGATATCGATCGAGATTTAGGGAGCACGATTGTACGCTAAGTTCAAGAAATGCGAGTTTTGGCGTTCGGAGGTGAAGCCCTTAGGACACGTGATCGAAGACGAGGTACTTCGATTGACCCGAGTAAGATTCGCATCTTCAATTTGATTAATGGCTCGGAAGAGCAAATATTATGTTGCCTGGGGAACAACAATTCATGTTGACAATGCCTTATACTCAAAAAATCCAAGAAAATTTACTTGAGCTTTAAAGATATTCGACAAAATGGATATCACATTGAAACCTTGAACGAAAATAATAGAGAATTTCTCTATGTCACATTGGTTTCAAATGGGAAAAAAGAAGTGTTAGAAAAATTCCCACTTTATCATATGGATTATATTTTACTCATATAAGGCATGTCGAAACGAATGTCGTCTTGAATAAGAAAATTAATGATCCAAAGACATTCATTTTATGGCATGACCGGGCTTGGTCATCCAGGATCATCAATGATGCTGAAGAATAATTAATAATTCGCATGGACATCCTTTAAGGAGTTACAAAATATTTTCAATTTGGTGATTATAATTGTGCTAGTTGTTCTCAAGGTAAATTGATAGTTAAACCATCCCCAAGTAAAATTGTTGTGGAATCCCTGGTTTTCTTAGAACGCATTCGGGGAGACATATGTGGTTCTATTCATCCTCATTGTGGACCATTTAGATATTTCATGGTTTTGATAGATGCATCAACTAGGCGGTCACATGTTTGTTTGCTTTCGACCCGCAATGTTGCATTTGCTAGACTTTTAGCACAAATCATTAAGTTAAGAGCACAATTTCCAAACAACCCAATCAAGACCATCCGTCTTGATAATGCCGAAATTTCAATCTCAAGCATTTAAAAATTATTGCATGTCTATAGGAATTACCATTGAACATTACTTTCCACATGTGCATACCCGAATGGTTTGGCGTAAATCTCTAATCAAACACATTCAATTAATTGTCGACCTTTAATCATGAGAACTAAGTTATCAACTTCGGTTTGGGGACATGCACGATCCTTCATGCAAGATCTATCATTCGTTATAGGCCTCTGCATACCATGAACATTCCCCCATGCAACTCATTTTAGGTCAACAACCAAATATTTCACACTTGAGAATTTTTGGTTGTGCAGGTGTATGTTCCTATACCACCTCCCAATAGAACTAAGATGGGTCCACAACGAAAACTTGGGATTTATGTTGGATTTAACTCATCGTCCATTATAAGATACCTTGAGCCCTTAACGGGGATTTATTTACCGCACGTTTTGCTTGATTGTCACTTTGATGAAGCAATTTTCCCACCATTAGGGGAGATAAAAAGTCAATTCAAAAGGAATGGCGCGAAATTGCTTGGAATGCATCAACTTTATCACATTATGATCCACGAACAAATCAAGTGTGAACTTGAAGTTCAAAAGATCATTCATTTGCAACAAATCGCAAATCAATTACCGAGATGCATTTAATGATGCAAAACAAGTGACAAAATCACATATTCCAAATTTGTAAATGCTCCTGCAAGAATTGATGTCTCTGTGCAACAAAATGCACAAGAACCAACGAAACGCTTAAAGCGTGGAAGACCGGTTGGTTCAAAGGATACAATTCCTCGAAAGAGGAAAACGGGAGTAAAAATAAATACAAATCAAAATACTCATGAGAAAGCACAAGAATCCTTTGATAAGGGTTTGTCAGAACAAGTTGATTCTGATGAGGAACAACTTCCTCTAGAAAAAGAGGAAAAAGATGAAAATAATGAGATCTCAATAAATTATTTAAACTCGGTAAGATTTAGGATCGAAATGAAATTGTTCCCGATGATATATTTGCTTTCAATGTGTCCTTTGAAATATGTGAAAATGATGATGATCCGAACAACGATCAGTGGACGAATGTCAAAAAAGACCCGATTGGCAAAAATGGCAAGATGCTATCCAAGCGAGCTAAACTCGTTAAGGAAACGAGAGGTTTTGGACCAATTGTCCAAACGCCGATGGCGTAAAACCATTGGATATAAATGGGTATTTGTACGAAAGAAAACGAAAAAATGAAGTTACAAGGTACAAAGCAAGACTTGTAGCTCAAGGTTTCTCACAAAGACACAGGCATCGATTATGAGGAAACATATTCTCCTGTTATAGATGCAATCACATTTCGGTTCTTGATAAGCATTGCGATCTCGAAGGGCTTGATATGCATTTAATGGATGTCGTTACAACATATCTGTACGGATCCCTAGACAAATGAGATATATATGAAAATCCCGATGGATTTGTAATATCCGATGAAATAAAATCAAAACCTCATAACATGCATTCTATAAAATTACAAAGGTCTTCGTCTGATTTGACCGAAACAATCCTGACGAATGTGGTACAAACGCCTCGGTGATTATTTACTTGAAAGAAGGATATGTAAATAATCCATTTTGCCCATGTGTCTTCATTAAAAGATCATCAACAGGATTTGTGATTATTGTTGTATATGTTGATGATTTAAATATAGTGGGAAACCACGACGACATCGTTAGAACATCCGAATACTTGAAAAGGAATTCGAGATGAAAGAACTTGGAAAAACAAGACTTTGTCTTGGTTTGCAAATTGAACATTTTTCAAGTGGAGTATTTGTCCATCAATCAAATTATATTGAAAAAATATTAAAAAGATTTTATATGGACAAGGCGCATCCATTGAGCTCTCCAATGGTTGTCGAGATAACTTGAAGTGGATAAGGATCCATTTCGACCTCATGAAAGTGGTGAAGAGCTACTTGGTCCGGAGGTACCATATTTAAGTGCAATCGGTGCACTTATGTATCTTACAAATTGTACAAGACTGACATTGTTTTTCTTTGTCAACCTACTTGCAAGATACGGCTCATCACCAACTCGAAGACATTGGAATGGTGTTAAACATATTTTCCGATATCTTCGAGGAACAAGTGACATGGGTTTATTCTACTCGAGATGGATAAAATTGAATCTCCAAGGTTATCTTGATCTTTGGATTTTTATCTGATCCCACAAGGCCCGTTCTCAAACGGGATATGTATTCACATGTGGCAATATTGTTGTATCATGGAAGTCGAGTAAAGCAAACTATGGTTGCTACTTCTTCCAACTATTCTCAAAGTACTTGCAATTCATGAAGCAAGTCGTGAATGTGTATGGTTGAGAAATATGATTGAACATATTCAAGAATCATGTGGATTGCCTTCAATAAAAGATTCTCCAACCATATTATATGAAGATAACGCAGGCATGTATTGCACAATTAAGTGAAGGATTCATAAAAGGGGACAGAACAAAACATATTTCACCAAAATTCTTTTATGCGCATGAGCTTGGAAGAATGGTGAAATTGATGTCAAGCAAATCCGATCGAGTGATAATCTTGTTGATCTATTCACAAAAGCCTTACCAACTACGACATTTAAAAGGCTTACATATGGTATTGGCTTGCGTAAACTTAAAGACATTGCAAGTAAAGAAACCGAATAAGTTTCACCCATGTTCACATGAGGGGAGTTATTGATTAATGTATTGCGCTCTTTTTCCCTTAGCTATGGTTTTATCCCATTGGGTTTTCCTAGCAAGGTTTTTAATGAGGCAATCTTAACAATATTATGCCCGTCTTAATATTTATGAGAATAGTGTACTCTTTTTCTTTTACTATATTTTTTCCCACAGGGGTTTTTCTTAGTAAAAGTTTTAACGAGGCACAATCTCTAAGCAAGTGTCATCCAAGGGGAGTGTTATGGAATATGGATGACCATGCATGTACACCAACATATTGTATAGTCATGTAACTTGTATGTATCACTTAATAGTACCTCCACTTGTCTATGTATTGTCATGTAACTTGTAATCCTCTCCAATGTACACCAACTCTTTCATTTTTTGTCTATGTTGCTTGTGATGTGTTGTATGACATGGGGTGTATGTGTTGCTTGTACACATTGTATGAAGTACATTTATCATCATCACCAAATGGCCTATATAAAGGGTGCCAACCTCATTGTAAAAACACACCAAGTTGAATGAAAACTTCTCATTCCAACTATTTCATTTCTTCTCTTCTCCTTTGTAGTAGTAGTTTGTAGTAGTAGAAGTTCTTAGTCTTCTATTTCCTTCTCTAGTTCTTAACAAGTTCCAATTCAATTTACAACATATATATATATATATAGAAAGATGAGATATGCATGGAGAGATATGCATGGAAAATGGAAACGGATCATTCTTTGTTGGAGATATGCATCGAAACAAAATAAAAATCGGAAAGAAAAAAAGGTACTTGGGGGAATTCCGCCTATTCGGCTCGGCTCTCTGGTTTTATTTTTTATCTTCTCGGCTCTCTGGCCGAACTCCTCTTCCCCCATTCTTTATTTTTTATTTTTCTTCTATTCTTTTGTGTTCTTCACCAATGCGAGGCTAAAAACCTCTAACTTAGGCAAGACGACGAGGGAGGTTCGACTGCGCATATCAATGGATTTGTGAGATTTATATATTTTAATTTCAGTCTTTTCATTAATATTTTATTTCCTTTGGTATTATTTTAATAATCAAGGTTAAACACTTGTTTAAACTTTGATTTATTTGTCAGTGAGTCGTAAGCCTACTTGTGCGATAAGACCACAGTAGTGGCATTCGACCATACCGATTGATTAGACCCTTTTGGGACCGGTTGAATACCATAGGGATCTAGGCTAAATCGGACACACTAGTGATCCGGTTGTCTAGGTGTAGTGCCTTCAGGAAGCTCAATGCGGTCAACGCATTAAACCCAATTCACTTGAATTGTGGTTATGTGTTTGATTAGGGAAGTAGTCACCGTCGTACCTTGGCTATCGAGATTAGGAAGTGCGAGGAACCGCGTGCGTCACGGGTCTATAGCTACACTAGGATATTTTGATTTGCATACTTTACATAAATCGACGACCAAATCCAATCTTTTACCGAACCGAACTTGTATGTCTTGACCTAGGTATTTTTATTAATTATTTTATTTTCAATTTTATCTCCTTGCTTTAATTATTTTGTTGATATTTAGATTAGCTTTATTATTCACTCTCTTAAACCCCGATTTCCCTTTTTGTTCTTTTTAAACCTTAGAAAGATTACCGGTCCACAATGGGATCGACCCTTTGCCACTATTCTACAAAATAGTTGGTTTAGGTATTTTTAAATTTTATTGACGCGTTCGGCGCGCGTCAATTTTTGGCGCCGTTCTTGCGGGGATTTGGTTTTTTCCTTTCTTTGGTTTTTATTTTTTAATATTTATTTTTATTTTTCTTTGGTTTTTTTATTATTTTGTATCTATGTTTCTAACATTTTTGCGGTAATTCCATAATGGCCTCCTACACCCATAATTATGGTCGATTCGAAGACTAATACTATCATGTTGTGAATGAGGTAGGTATGTCACATAATGGACATCAATTTTCTAACTCGCAATCTTTTGTGCAACAGGTCAGGGTTTGTGGAAATCGTGGGGAGTACTTTCATCCCACGTATGCTTGTCCGTATTCGAAGTATAAGAATCATTATGGTTCCACTTATGCATCACCACAACCCAACTTCTATATGTCTAAGCAAAGTCCACAGATTCCTCAACATGAAAAGAGGCCTATACGAGACATGATGAATGACTTGATCTTGAGAGAACCAACTTTTCAACAAAGTCATCAACATGAACGGAGAACCATTGCGGACATTGAGAGAAATATGATCTCCGATTGGCTTTCTCAAAGCACCACTCGCCGGCCCTTGCGGGAGGATATGCGGTATATGAAATCAAATTTGCAAAATTCGAAACTCAAGTTACCGCTATACTTGAGCATTTGATGGATGAGGAAGAGTTGCCTCCGCAACCAATTTCGACTACGATGAGGCTGTGAATGCTTGATACATCTAAAAGTGTTGAGTTTGATGAGTTATCAATTGTGGACGAGCATTTGAGCGAACCGGAGGAAACACTATACGTTTCTTCACATGAGCCGGACATTACTATTGCACAATATGACGATGATGAAGCGAGAGAAAGAAATTGAAGTCATTTCGAAAAGGTCGGAGGAGCCCCGAAAGAGAACGAGGAAGACCAACCTCTCGGTGTTGGTGAAACCACCCACCCTCCCATGCATATTTGTTAAACCTTATACGGGGTGGAAGTAAAGGAGCGTTCGTGGATTTTCTACACCGCTAGACACCTTTGTGTTGGATGACCATGACTCGACGGATTCTTTTGTATTAGAGGTCCCGAATGAGCTCCCAATTACGAAGGAGGGCGTGCATGATGCATTGCCCAGATATGTTGATGCGCCAATTGTTGTTGACATCTCTAAAGGAGAGGGCATCACGTGATGAATCACAATAAGTCTAGCCAAAGACTTAAAAGAAAGGCGCTCGTTGGGAGCGGCCCAACTTTGTTTTATTTTTATTTTTTTCTTGCATTTATTTCAGTTTTAATTTAGTTTTATTTATTTTTATGTTTAATAAATCCCTAACTTGGTCTCTTGGATTTTTACGGGTGTGATGAATGTTTGATGAGCAGCGATGGCACTAGACCACCCCCGAGTTTTGCTAGGTTTGACTATGGATTACATTGTTTTTGGAGTAATTTGAGCATATTCTTTTTTAGGAATTAACATATTATTAGAGTTTTCGGTGTTTTGAGACTTGGTTGGGACATATCCAACTTAAGTCGCTACATTAGTGGCGGGTCTTTAAGTAGACCCAAAACCATAAACCTCATTCCATCATCTTGTTAACTTCACCCGTAGTTGAAAAACTCGGGCTCGCATAAGATTTGATAGGAATCATTTGAATTAACTCCCATGCTTAATTGTTATTGCTCTTATTATGATAATTTTATTTCATAGTTTCTTTAGTCACCTAGACATGCGAGATTTGAGCATTCGCTAGTTTTTGGAGACTTTTGTTATGCATGCACTTGTATCATCTTCTTATTTTATCCATATTTTTTTCACCACTATTCTTTGTCTTTTTTGTTGCATGAATTCCTTTACTTGTTTTGAACCTTGAGGACAAGGTTCGGAATAAGTTTGGGGGTACTTTAGGATTTGTGGATTGAGTTGGATGGACTTATTTACGAAAGACCGCGAGCGAGATCGTTTAAAATTTTTTAATTATATGCGGTTACATGTGGTTGACGGATGGTATTGGTGGTGTTTGATATCTCTTATTCATTCATTTCTTCCATTTCTTTTCCCTCTATACTCATCTATCTCACTTCGTTAGGAGTTGATACACTTTTATGCATGTATTTAGTATAGTTTTCATTTTTATATTGTTTAGAGTCACCCGAAACTTTATTTCATGCCTTTGGTTGTGGATGAGTACATTATGGTTGCCTTTTAGACTTGAAACTTAGGAAAAAGTAGGAGAAATATTCACTCGAGTCCGTAGCTCAGCATTCTTATGATTTCATGATTAGGGACTTAGTATGATGGTTAAGCCTTGTGCTAGATACCAAAATGGGTAGACGGTTGAAATTGTGCAAGTGATGATATTTTAATCCACACTGGGGAATTTGCTTAATTATTATAGTGAAAGTGAGAAGGGCTAACAGGAGTTTCTTAATATTGAGAGTCCCACAAGTTTCCACTGGAAATGGAGCAGGGAAACTTGTGGTGGGAAAAAGTGAGGAAAGTGGTCCACAGGAAATGGAGCAGGGACCGTATTATTTGAAGAAAAAAAAAAATTTTGGAGAAAAAAAAATAGAGAGTATACATATAAAATGAATAAAGGCGGAAGTGTATGAAAACTCCTCAAATAAAAAGATTTAGCTCGAGTGCTTATAGCTAGATTAAGTAAAATTGTAAACTTGCGTACTTAAATGTATAGACCAAGAAAACCCGCGAGTAGTTGATGACATTTGTCTTGACCGAATCTATGTCTTTAAAGTGTGATCTTAATTGTGTTTGGGTTGCGGTTCTTGACATATCTTAACTCCGAAATTTCATGAGTGGCTTGTTAACTTGGCAACTATGTAAACCAAAAGAACTCCATGAATTCTGAATCGAGTATAGGATTAGCTGAGTCTGTACATATCTATATTATGAGTCTAGTTTATTTGTGTGTTTGTCATTTACACCTTTGCTCGGGACGTGCAAAGTCTTAAGTTTGGGGGTATTTGTTGAGTCGTTAATTATGTAATATTATATATAGGTTATCTATATATTTTTATTGTAAAGTCTCCAAAATACTAGTCTAATTGCATTTATTTATTATTTTCAGGGTTATTGGAGTGCGCGGTTAAATTCAAGGCGAAAAACTACGCAAAATCGAGTATTTATATGTCTGGATCCGTTTTACACTGAAAGTCGCGCCAGTGCGCATCTCGAGGCAAATTTGGCGGGTCCACGCGTGTCATGGTGATTGAAGAAGATCAAGTGGACCATAATGGCGTTGATACAAATAAAGCAGAGTTGGTTTGATTTGCATTATATACATGAAAATATATATATCTATCGTTCTATATATATATAGAAAGATGAGATATGCATGGAAAATGGAAACGGATCATTGCTGATGCATCGAAACAAAATAAAAATCGGAAAGAAAAAAGGTGCTTGGGGGGGGGGGGGGGGGGGGGGGGGAATTTCGGCTATTCGGCTCTCGCTCTCTGGTTTTATTTTTATCTTCTCGGCTCTCTGGCCGAACTCCTCTTCCCCCATTCTTTATTTTTTATTTTTCTTCTATTCTTTTGTGTTCTTCACCAATGCGAGGCTAAAAACCTCTAACTTAGGCAAGACGACGAGGGAGGTTCGACTGCGCATATCAATGGATTTGTGAGATTTATATATTTTAATTTCAGTCTTTTCATTAATATTTTATTTCCTTTGATATTATTTTAATAATCAAGGTTAAACACTTGTTTAAACTTTGATTTATTTGTCAGTGAGTCGTAAGCCTACTTGTGCGATAAGACCACATAGTGGCATTCGACCATACCGATTGATTAGACCCTTTTGGGACCGGTTGAATACCATAGGGATCTAGGCTAAATCGGACACACTAGTGATCCGGTTGTCTAGGTGTAGTGCCTTCGAAGCTCAATGCGGTCAACGCATTAAACACAATTCACTTGAATTGTGGTTATGTGTTTGATTAGGGAAGTAGTCACCGTCGTACCTTGGCTATCGAGATTAGGAAGTGCGAGGAACCGCGTGCGTCACCGGTCTATAGCTACACTATGATATTTTGATTTGCATACTTTATATAAATCGACGACCAAATCCAATCTTTTACCGAACCGAACTTGTATGTCTTGACCTAGGTATTTTTATTAATTATTTTATTTTCAATTTTATCTCCTTGCTTTAATTATTTTGTTGATATTTAGATTAGCTTTATTATTCACTCTCTTAAACCCCGATTTCCCTTTTTGTTCTTTTTAAACTTTAGAAAGATTACCGGTCCCTTTCTATTTTGGGGGTGATGAGTAAAGATTTGGTGTCGTCTTGTGCTGCTTCGTATTCTGCTGTTGTTGGGTCATATTCTTTTTTTTTTTTTTTTTTTATTGTAATTTGGAGAAGAGTGGCCATCCCTTGCCTAGACCATCAATCATTTGGTAGCAGCATCAATGCTTGGAAATGCAGCCTATAAATCTGGTGGGATTTCAAATGCTTGTATTGCATGATTGGCAATGGACCGAATCAAAATAGAGGGGCGGCCTAATTGTTGTGATGAAGTTGGAGTAGTCACAAGTTACTTAACATGTGCATTGGACTAAAGAAGGAAATAGTTGGATAAGTGGCAAAATTTATAACAATGTGTTTTCTTTGGTCTGACATTATTTTGGGAGCTTCAATAGGTTGGCCTTTGTCTCTTCAGTAATTCTTAGTGCACCTTTACCTTCTTTTTTTTTTTCTTTTGTAATGTGCATTAAGGGATGAAAGTGATAGTCGATTTTGTGCCAATTTTACAACACATTCTATGCTTTTTTTTTATTATCTCAAAGTGCACATTACTATGTTTTTCTCTTACACATTTTTGAACTAACCTGGGAAGTTTGTACTTCTCTTTGTGCTATACTTATTGGATTTTTGGTTGGTAATGCAGTCATAGAAAGCCAAACAGAGGCTTCGAAAGCCAGGTGTTCATTCAACTTATTTTATAATGATGGAGCTCAACTTTTTTGCTTGACATGTCACGACGGCTTGAAAGTGCTCTCAGTTTTTAATTATTATTTTTTTTTATTCCATTATGGACTTTAGTGTTGGAATGAGCGGTGTAACCTGTACGAGAAAATGCTGAACCTTTTTTGGGCAAGCCAATTATACAAAAAAAAATTCTTTAGTTCAGTGTTCAAGTTCGTATGACAATTTTTATTGTGATCTTTTTTTTTTTTGACCATTCATCATCCAGTGTTGCCTTTATGATTTGCTGTTAAGCATTTTTGTTACATATGTACATCAGAGGAAGTAAAACAACTTCTATGCCTGCCCATCAATATTTGGATTTGATTCCCCGTAAAAAGATACAATACTGACTGTAAGTTCATGCAGCCGAGTGATGTAGCTGACCCCAACTAATTTGAATTTGAGACTTGTTTCTTTTTGTTCTTGTTGATTGAAGTTCACGAATTCTCCTTGATGTTACCAAGATTTTTGTCTATGAACTTGGATGGAGGTGCTGGCTTGGGAACTTTTTTGGTTGGGCCGCGGCCACAATTGAACAATAATTTTAATAATAGTAACTGTCGATGGCCTTCTCCTTCATGCGTGCATTTTCTTTCTATTGATTGTATGTTACACCTACTAAAACAAACATTGATTTAACTTCAATCACTAAACTTTTGTAAGATTGGAGAAATGCATCTAAATGTAAACTTCTTTTAGGATAATGATTGTGATTGTTCTCTTAATCATGATTTCTCCCAGTCAGGTCTTAGAAATATCAAATACAAGAACAACGAAGTCACACCAAATCTCTAAAATTGTATGATAAAATTATAGTCCTAACAAATCTTGAATAATGTTCTACTTTGTAAAACCCAATACCACTAAGCCATCTATTATGCAAGTCACCATTCAACCATGACCAAGGAACAAAAATTCGATAAAATTAGCCGAAGTTTAGGCGAAGTTTATGAAAGTTGAAGGGATCGAAGCGAAATTCACGGGTAGTTTAAAAATTACAAAACTTCTTCGAAGTTTATGTTAAAAATCGACATTGATATAAATTGATATGGATTGTTAAAAACAAGGAGAAATTGCAAACTTTTCGGTAAAAAAAAAACCAAATAAGTGTGTAAGAGACGGAATGGTTGAGGGTTGTAATTGATGGTCGCTTTTGGGGGTTATTGAGAATTTGAGAGTGGCTCACTTTTGTACACACGTCTCTACACCAATCACGTGATCCCTTGATTTTGCATCAAGATTTAATGTATGCATCAAGATTCACTTTTGCACACACATCTCTACAATGCTTTGTAGTTTTTTAATCGATGCATAATGGCAAAAAGTGGATATTTTCTTTTGCTTTAAATATTGACCCATATAAAAAAGCATGTTTCATAATTTTAATTTTACTTATGTGAATGTGAAATTAATAAATGGTTAGAGAATCAAATTAAGTGTAATATTATAACTAAAAAGTGATTTACCATATACAGTATGCATGACTAGGGCCAATAAAATTGACTTGAAACTATTAAATTGTAAATTTTTGTAAGTATAAATGCATAATTGTGCTTTTTTGACATCCCATAAAATGAGTTTTAGTTTATTGACCATTTAAATAAAAATTTCTTAAACTTCTCTAAGTTAGCGAATTTTTACCAAAATTCTCCACGTCGAATTAAACTTCTCCGAATTAATTCCAATCATCAAGAGGACGAATTATAAGGCGAAACCGAAGTTTCAATCCTTGACCGTGACATTGTTGTTCCAAATGCTTACACTTTAGAATCTCTATGCCCCACTTACTAGTGATCAAAAACTCATCTGATTAATAAAAAATCAGTGACTAAGCATGAGGTTCTTATGGTCTTGTGATGCATATGTATGTGGCAAAACCACCCAAAAAAATATTATTGGGGCTATCAAACTTGACTAAGTTTTATGGAAGTGACATGGAAAGTGGAATATTAATATATATGTGGCATTAAAATAAATGATTCAATATTTTATAATTCTCTTATGAGAATTTTGAGAAGGGTCAGTTATAACATCAAATCACTATATATAGAGACTATTATACGAATCATATATACATTTTTTGGATAAAAATAATAACAAGTTCTTGGAATTGAAGTCCTGCGAGCGTAGCGAGTGGGCTCAGTCGTGCAAAGCACGATAACGTTTTCCTTTTTACTTAGTAATACTTATTTCATTTCATTAATCAAATTATTGACTTAAAAATTGGGTCTTGATCAATTTCCTCACGCGATCAGCATATATCCTTCTTAGGTCAGCTTTATTATTGAAAAATTATTCAATACTATGGAAGTGAAATGCTATGTGCTCCTAACTCTCAACACTTTTCTAATAATTACTTCTCCATGATCATGAATTTTATGCCTCAATGTCTCAAGTGCTTTACCGTGTTTAATTTTTGTAGGAGGAAGAAACATTATATGTTTATTTCGAGTAAGTTTCTGGAGGTTGATTCCATTGCCAATTTTTGGGAAGAAAAGGAAATGCTACACTTGCATTGTCAAATTAATAGGAACCGTGACACCTCTAGCCTATAAACTATTTGTAGTTAGATCATTTGCGCTTTGATTGGGAGCAAAAGGGAACCTGTCATTCAAAGCTATACAAGGCAAATCCTCTTAGGGGCTTGCCTACTTCCAAGGGAGAAATACAGTGCACATGTACTCAAATGCTGTGATGAGGTTGATTCCATTGCCAAGTTTTGGGAAGAAAAGGAAATGCTACACTTGGATCGTCAAATTTATAGGAATCGTGACACCTCTAGCCTGTAAACTGTTTGTAGTTATTGAAGTAGGGGGTGCTGGTAAGGCACTTTCTTGTGGTGCAAAAAAAAAAAGGTGCAAGAGTAGTGGTTGCCAATCTCTCTTACAGTAAGGCACTTTCTATGTGCTTAATTGGTTTACACATTCATTACGATTTTAAGATCTGCTGACCGGATCGAACATGGACGAAGAAGAGTCTCTTGCTGCCATAGTTATATGAACAGTATTAAAGGTTCACAAATTAGCTAGGTAACATAACAAAACATACTTTAAACTATAATGTTTGTTTCTTTTATACATTCAGTTATTTGGACCTTCTCATCAATTAATAAAATGAACGGATCTGCATTGGTTGAAAATTAAATTCTGTAGCATTGAGGCTTCTTTTAATCTTATAAGCATTTATATTTTTCTATTCAATTTTGTTTGTGCATGTGATGATTATTTTTTCAGAATATAACTTCAACTTGTAGGATCATTAAATAAATCTCATGCCAAAATTTTATGCATTAAAAAAGTAAAAGACTCACTCATTAAGTCATTAAATTTGTATCCATAAAATACCTCTGCTTTCAAATTCATTTACACATATCATGTTAGAGCCACATTTCAGACTATTTATCAAATCAATCTTGACTTTAATGCGTAGAACACTAGGATATTGTTATAGCAATGAAAAATAAGTGGTGAAGTATGTAACAAACATGATTTCATTGCTTGCGTTGTCTCATTTGTTTGATGGATTTCAAGCGGTTCTTTTAGGTTTGTTACTTCTCCATCAATTAGGACTATAGCTGCTCTAAAATAAATAATATTCGACAATAAACTAACTCCTTCATGTTGTAGGCACTACTAGAGGGTTTGGTTGGGAAAAAATAGAACCTCTTGTCAATCTTGGAGCCTTTTACCTCATCAGTGTTCCTCCGGGCACTTTGTTAGCTTATGTTTTCAAACTAGAGGACATGTTTGTTTTACATTTTTTTAGTTGTTATATACAGTTAATTCCGGATAACATAGTCTATATTAATGGCATGAAATCTCAACTTGGAGTCACTTTTGAATATTGTGTTCAAAATAATAATTCGACGATGTGCATTTTTTTTTTTTCATGAGAAAATTGCGTGCAGGGGCTATGGCTAGGAATTATATGCGGGCTTGTTGTCCAAGGTCGATTGATTTTGATCATCACTTTGCGTGCTTTGGGAGCAACATGTATTGCATTTACACTCCTTTGGTTGAAAAGGACACAAATCATTTGTAATCTCTATTTGTAAAAACATAAATTAAGTCTACTTGATTTTAACATTGTTTTGTTCTGTTTACTTGCTTTTCCTCAATGTTTGAAGGTAAAGAAGGCCACAGATAGAATCACTAATCACATTGTCACGACAGATTTGGAGTCTTAAAACTTGTATGTATACCATGTTAGAAATAGAATAGCACATGGATTTATTGCAATTTCTCTGTGTTGTCATTATTTATACCATTTCTTTGCTATTACTATCATCATACAGGAAATGCGAAGTTTTTTCAAGATTTTGCTCCAATGGTGCAATTCTGATCTCTGGGTGATGAGTAAAGATTTGGTATCATCTTGTGTTGCTTCGTATTTTGCTGTTGTCGGCGCTTCTTTTGATTCTGATTTGGAGAAGAGGGGCCATCCATTGCCCAGGCCCTCAATTTCGTAGTCTGTGCACAATTCAGACTCCATTATCTGAACCATACAACATCACCAGACCATAGGAATGAGTTGAGAGTACTAAGGAGTTTTGAACCAAAAGCTACTATACTAGGTGAGATTGATATGGACTGCAGCTGGAATCACTATGGGGATTTTGCAACAGGATTCTCCAGGCGAGTGGAGTACCTGTGGAGGTTCTTGGGCTCGACGAGTTCAGCGTTCAAAGGGCGGGAATGCGATGACAGACGCGTCATTGAAGGTGAGGCGGCGGCAGCACTTACAAATCAAGCAGAAATGAATGAGGGAAAACAGAGCTGGTGCGAGAAGATGAGGGTAGTTGGCTTCTCAGCAGAGGCATTTGGAGAGGAAGTCATCGACGAAGCTAAAAAAGTATGAATCTCATTGGGAGATGAGGATCGACGAGAAAGATGGGTGTGTGTGTGTTTGAGGTGGAAAGGGCAGCCTGCGTTGTTAGATCAGAGGACTTCGAATGACTTCAAAACGCGTGTAACATTGGCTTCAATCCACGAAATCTCAAACATTATAGGCATAATTAATGGTATCTTGCGATTTGAACCACTAACTTGTGAAAAGTTCATTACATCATATCGAATTACATGGTAGATAAACTTTGAACCAATGATTCTATTCGATATGTAGCATAAACATATCACGCATATAACTTACACCAAAAAAGCCATAAATATCCCGACACATTCAACATTGGCCTTGTGTCCCGTATCTTCTCGTGAATGTCTTTGGAGCCAAGCCCTTGAACTCCTTGAAGCGCCGCACTTCTCAGCAGAGGCATTTTTAACGTCCATTTGGTGGAGAAATGGATTTCTAGTTATTTTTCTTTTCATGCATGTATTGTTTCATCGACGAAGCTAAATGATGCCATAAAAATGAAGGAGACTGAATCTCATTGGGAGCTTATGAGGATCGACGAGAAAGATGGGTGTGTGTGTGTTTGTGGTGGAAAGGGCAGCCTGCGTGACTGTCCTTCTCTTCTCTATGGACTTTGGATAGGACTCATAGGAGTGTTGTTGAAGAAAGATAATTGATGGAGTTAGTAGAATTAATATTTCAATGAACAGAGGGAGCTTACAGAGCTTTTTTGAATGATTTTGACTCTTGTTGTTGCACTAGCATTTCTTTTCTTTTTTTTTTTTCTTTTTTTTTTTTTTCCATTTCAATGATCATAGAGACCTTAGTTTTTGAATGATTATATCTGTTGTCAAACTTCCTTTCACAAACATAGTTGTTTGGTGGCTTATTTTTTTCTTTTAAACTAATAAGCATACTCATCCCTACATGAAAATAACTCTTCCAAAACACCTAAAAAGATCTAGAGATTTATGATGGCTATATAAGCTAAATAATTTAGGAGCACAAAAAATTTGTATTACTACTATTTATAACACAATCATGATAAGTTATCTAAGCATCTCTGATTATTTTATTTTTGTTCTCTATGAATGTGGATTACATGAACTACTGCAATTACTTAAGCTTATATTCCAAGAGAAAATCCGAGAAAAACAACAATGCCCAATCAATGAGAACCAATCAATGAGAACCTTTCATTGTAAAACGACGCTCCTCTGAGTAGAGCAACCTAATTCTATATAACATATTCACATTTTAACAAGGCTATATATCGTTAACAATCTAGAACTACACCTATGGTATGACTACTGGGAATGCAATTTGAAACAGATAGTCGTTACATAATCGACACATATATAGTATAATTTGAAACTGATTCAGTAGTCTGTGATATTACCTCTCCAGAATTCAACAAAAGTTGTGCATCTGATATGATCAGAGATGAGCGATTTACCATGCTAGAGTTTTTTTTTATGTGAAAGGAATCGGTGCTCCGAAATTGTATTAATTTAGTTAGATATTTACATGTATAAGTGTGCAAAAACTTAGCTATTTACATACTTGTGCCTGTCCATTAATCTGAGGTAAAAAAAGGGAAATACTTCGCTAATCCACATTGGTGACCCACATCCGTGATCGAGCTGACGTGGCAAATTGGGACCTACTTTTTTTTACTTTTTGTTTGCCAGGCGACTGCCTGAGCCTGTCAGTGAAAATAAAATGAATATCAGCTAAATTCGAAAACTCAAAAACAAAATAAAAATTAGTTATTCGGTCTGACCGACAGTCAGTCTGTCAGACCGACCGACCATAGACGTTACCCAAAACTTTCGTATTTCCCTCCATTTTTTTAGGGTAAAACACTAAAAAATGAAGGGACTAAAGCACACGAGATCTGAAACTCATCTCCTCTGCCCTACCATGTTATTCCCTAATATTTAGGGTTGCATCTTCTACCTACAGTCGATTAATGAATGTTTAAGCCTCATTCAACACTATCGACTGGTTTGCATCACTAAGTCATATCCCTCCCCTATTTCCTTTTCTAATTTGTACAAATTGAGAGAAAGATTCTCGAGTCTTTTGAGGTGTGGAGGACCACCATCTCCTTTTTAGAGTGTCAAGAAGACATTAAAGCAGTCGTGCAAAATTCGTTGCAAAGTCGCATAGGTAATCTCCCTTTCCATTCATGTTATTTACAGTCGTTGTGCTTATCATGGTTTGTGAGAAAAAAAAAAGGTATGCACGTGATTTGGGGGTTTGAGAGAGGCAAGATATTTAGGGGTTCACATATATACTTAGCTACTCAAGTTGACTTGGCGGACTTGTTTTTATTGAGTGGTTTAAGGGTTAAACACTTAATGTTTCAGTCTATGATGTTCCCAAATGATGTTCCCAAATTGCATATGACTAAACTTGATTTGTAGTGTAGTTGGGTATCGAGAATTAAAGTTTCACTCTATGAGATTTAAGGTTAAACATGAGATCCCTGGTTTTATGCGCATAATGTTGACTGTGTTTTACTGACTGTTGGTTAACAAAGTAATTTTGTAACCAATCGAGAAAGCATTGTTTGGTTTCACCTAATTTCATTAACCTGATAAGGCTCCTTATCACTTTGATCAATTGCAACCCTCAACAGTAGGATCCACAATTTAGACATAGTGATGGATAATTAGTCTTTCACCGCTGGATTTACATAGATAATGATTGAACTTGCATAATGCCTAAATTATTGGAATGTTAAAGGTCCTTGATTACATTGCAACATTATTTTTATGTAAGGTGATGTATCCCTTTATTGATTTGAATGAGACGGTCGAAGAAGTTTTTTGATTTAGAAGGGGATGATACCGACAACGAACTTCATGATCCATTAGATGTTGGTTTAACAGCTAAGGAGCCGCATGAAGTTTTTAGTGATGAAGAACCCGCTGCTGAATTGGATACATTTAAGGTTCCAAAGGCTCTAGAAATTGGGATGATTCTCGACACAACTGAAGATGTTAAAGCGGCATTCCATCGTTATGCCAAACTTAAGGGTTTTGGGATCAAAGTGCGTTTGACTGATAAAAGGAACAACATTGTTTGGAAGTATGTGTTTGCATGTGTAAAGGAAGGTTAGAATAAATCTAAGGGAATATACTAAAAAAAAATTAAGTGTAAGGTGTGGTTGTCGTACACAAATAACTGCCAGATTATTCCCCGACCAGCAGTGGCACCTCACTAAGATGTGGTTGAAGCATAATCACCACGTGAGCCCTTCAAAATCTAGGTTTTATCAGTGCAACAAGGTTATTCCAAATGCAACCAAAAAGAGATTGGAATTAGATGACACTGCTGGGATTTGGGTTTGCAAGTAATTTATGGCTGATCAGTGCGTGCTGGAGGAATTGATAACTTGATCTTCAATGAGAAAGATATAAGGAATCATATAGAATCAGCACGACAGCTCAGGCTTGGGGTTGGTGTCGAAGAAGCCATTCTCCAACACTTCATGAAAAAGCAGAAGCAGAATCCTAATTTCTTCCACGCGATTGACGTAGCTCTAGTAAATCAGCTTAGAAGCGTGTTTTGGGCATATAATAGGTCGAGAACCGCTTACGAGTACTTTGGGGACACGGTTTTTTTTTATATAACATACTTAACAAACAAGTTTGACATGCCATTTGCACCATTTGTTGGTGTAAACCATCACGAACAACCGATGCTCTTAGGTTGTATGTTGTTGGTTGATGAGACTATACCCAGACATGAGTGGTTGTTTAAGACAAGACTGACTTGCATGGGTAAAGAGTCTAAAGCAATCATAACTGACCAGTGCTCATCAATTGGGAATGTCGTTGACAAAGTATTTTCAAATGCTCGACATTGCCTATGTCTTTGGCACATTATGAAGAAGGTGCCTATGATGGCCCGTTCCCTAATCTAGGGCACGGCTCGGCCTAATCCCGTAATTAAGCCCAAATCTTAGCCACATAGGACTTAACTACGTATTAGTCAGCGTTTCTATCCTAATCTCCTCGATATACGCGTTTAGTATAAGTAATATGCATGTCAACGTATTACCAGATTTTAGAGTAATTAAAAACTTTTTAAGAGTTATAAATTTTAGCGGAAGTCTTAACAGATTATGCGGAAGCAATATATTAAATCATAATTTTGGAAACTTGGAAACAACGATCATATGCATATATATAATAAAGTGGCGAATATAAACAGTGTGATGGTCATCATAAGTCGAGATACTAAACGCTCGACCTAATGTACAACCCCAAAATGTATCAAAAGACATAACTGTATAATACACAAAATATTAAAACCTACAAAATGTCGATGCAGAAGTATGCCGCTGGCTCAGAGGTAGTCGTCAATCTTCTCCTTACCTGCCTGATCGTCGACGGCTTTGCACCCACCGTCAAAAAAATGACGATGAGTACAAAAAGTAACAGTAATCCCCGTTGACATATTCATTTACATTTCCAAAAGACTAAAATGGTATTTAAAAGCAAAAGTTCATTAAAGAACGACTAGTACCAGAAACATGTTAAGAAATACCACAGTTAAGCAAGTGAAATTGGCACAAGGCTAAATAGTTATGATCTAGATCTAGTTGGTCGTTACATGCATCATTGAAACCTTTACGACCACTAAAGGAGGTGCGTGACATCACACAGTCTAATATCACTAGAGACTCTAACCCCAGTGTCACCAGGGACTATAACTTTGGTGAATCGACAATCCCATAGAGTCTAACCTCGTGTGTTGTGTTATAGTGGGGAGTGCCGACATCCCTAGGGACTTTAATCCCGTGTGTCGATCAACTCTAACATAGTGCAATGGACTCTAGATTCTATAACTACTTTATAATTCCGAGAAATTGACTCGTTAAGAATTCCAAGGCTTGGCTATACTACAAAGCCAATTCCTAAAGAGTACAAGTCCATAAAGTCATTCACAAACTCACAATTCCTAATAGCATGCTTTACACTATATTCACTGTGAAACAACAAGAAATGACGTAAAGCACATGAATGGAGTCAAAGGAGTTCAATTCATCATAATATCATGAAAGTCAAGCTCAAAAGTGAGGAATATCAAATAAGTTCATGATATGAGAGTACAACGCTGGACATAGTCAATATAGACTACAACAAATAAGCATAAAGTGGATATGAAACGCAAACAAAATAATTAACGGGTATACTCACCTTGAGCAATGTAAAGTCCTAGCTTTATTGGCCTTCCGACACCCTAAATCTCATATCTGAACCCTTGAGACACTTCCCTAAGTTCATTATGCCATTTAACATGTTTTTTGAATGTGTTTAGACCTTTAACTAGGGTATTAGACTTGTTTAAAGTATTTAGTTTAATTTAAGAAATTGCAGATTTTGTGCTGTCTGAGCACCTAACGCGCCGAGTGTTCCGTCTAGCGTGCTAGTGACCTCATTAGCGCGCTAGTCAGATTTATTAGCGCGCTAGCTAGCTCCTCTAGCATGTTATGTGCAGGAAAACCTAGAATTCTGCACTTAGAAATCTGAGTTCTCTCCACATATAGACCACTCTAATACCTTTGGATCTCTTTTTATCACCTACCATAGATCTAAAATAACAGCTAAAACCATACCAACAACCCTACTTCAATTATTTCATAATTCGACAAATTAAACTAAGTTACTAGTGTAAATAAAATTACCTAATTGGCGAACACCAACAACTTGATCTACACCTCCAAATCACAAATTTTTTTTACCAACTTGCTAATCTCCCTGATTTTCTTCTTCTTCAGCAACTTTTCTCAGCTCACTAAGTTTATGAAATGAAATTAATTGGTTTGCATGAGTTGATCTTTCCAATTTTATATATTAAGATAATGTTGATTGATAGCCATTAATCTTTATGCACACACATATCTCAAGACTAATCTTATGTCCTACAAGTTGACAAGTTTTCACTAACTCTCCACTGACTCCTTCCAATTAACACCAATATCAAACTCAATTGGTCTCATGATGTGTCAACACATATCTCGAGAATCATCACATGGCTATTGTATTGACTTGCTAACTTAGGTTACATTTAATATAAAACCAACTATAGCGTCATCCATTTAATTTATTTAAACTACACTAAGCTTAAATCAACTTACCACATCACTTTCTACCCCAGTCTCACGTCGGCACGCACCTTGAGGCGCATCCTCACCCACGTCTCGATACCTATACAAAAGTATAAGTGACTTATTAGTCTACACATATATAATATACTAGATATACACCATAACAAATCTAATATAAACCTCGTCCATCTCGCCTCGGTCAGTGCACATATCACGGTGAAGGCCCTACGTCACGAGTCGATAATCCTGATTGCAGATAATAAACAAGATTAGAAATTTGGGTCGTGACAAATCTTCCCAACTAATTGAAATTTCTTCCTCGAAATTAAGATATAGGTTAGGATCAATACTTGAGTCAAAGAGGTACAAAAACCTATCCATCATATAGTTTTCCCGCTCCAAAGTGAGTTTCGTATCATCATGGAACTGCCATTTGATGAGAACCTTCGGGACATAATTGTTCCTCAACTGCTGTACCCTCTGATCCAGTATTTGAATATGATGTTCCTCATAAGTAATATCATTGCTTAGGTCTATCTGACTCAAACTCGCGGTCGGTTGAACAATTACTCTTGACTCATCTAATCGAAACATCGAGATATGAAAGATTGGATGAATCCCTGACATCTGTTGAGGCAGCTCAAGCTCATACACGACTCTCCCGAACCGTCTCTTAATCATGAAAGACCCAATAAATCTCGGTGCAAGCTTTCCTTTCACCCCAAATCTCTAAAGACCCTTCCGAGGGGAAACCTTCAAATATGTAAAGGCTCCCTTGATGTACATAAGATCACCGCAATATTTGTCTACATATTTTTTCTCTCTCCTGGGCCCCCTTAAGTCTTTAACGGGTCAGTTTGACATTCTCCGTGTGATCAACAACAATCTCAGGCCCCACAATTTCCCAATCCTCTAGCTCAGCCCAACACAATGGTGAGTGACATGGTCAGTTTGACCATCTCAATACTGGTCTGATAAATGTTGTTGTAAGAAAACTCACACAATGACAGGTACTCCTCCCAAAATCCGCCAAACTCCAACATATAAGCCCGTAACATATCCTCGGGGACCTGAATCAATCTTTTAGTCTGCCTATCAGTCTGAGGATGAAAATTCATTCTAAATTGAGGTGCGTACTATGGCGGCCCCAAATTCTAGGCCGTCTTGCTACCCGCCACGTCACATCCCACGTCACCAAGCCTTGCCACGTCATGGTCCGCTTATCCTTGACGTTCTGCGACCTACCTAGCTACTTACACTTTGCCATTAATCTTAACTTAGCTAATTAATTTCCATATAACTAAAAATGATTTCATTAGCCAATTAATCAATTTATCAAGTTATAATGAAATTTTACAGCGGAAGTCTTAATTAAGTTATACAATATTTAACAATCATAAGTAGTGAAAAACCCGGCAAAAGATATCATTTATATATCAAGGTGAGTTAAGAATAACTAAAGTTCCATATTCATGTAATCAGTGTTCTATGGTCCCTAAAACCCAATAAAAGTAAAATAAATACATACTAATATCACACACGAGCTGGCTCCACAATCTCAGAGGTAGTCGCCCAGTACCTCCTTGTCATTACCCTTGCTCATCGAAGGATCTGCACTTAGCAACCTAACAAATACAGTGACGAGTCCGGTGAGTGAAATCCCAAAAGAATTCCACACAATATTCATGAAATAAAACTGATAAACTACAAGACATGCGAATATAACACCTGGCAACAATACGTCATATTCCCTATCTCAGGGTCAGAAACTCCTCCCTCGATCTCAACCTCACATCCATGGGTATATACTGGTCGTAAAAAGCTCTTTGAACTCAGCCCACATCGTTGGCTTTGGATGAGTATCCGTAGTCACCAGACTGCTGCATGACCTCTCAAGCATGCTCTAAAAAGACGCGCCTGAACGCTCTCATCGTTCCTCATCAGCTTATGGAAATGTTGATGAGACACTATCCACTTCCCTGTCGCCTCAGAGTTACTGCCTTCGTAAAAGAAACCTGGCCGAAACTTCAAGAACTCCCTCAATATCTTTACATCTGGGGCCAAAGCAAATCCTGTCGTAGTAGCAGTTGTCTGCTCTGTAGTCCTGGGTGGAGGCATAGGAGTCGGCGTCTCAAGTGGAACAACAACACCTATAGCTCTTTCTACCTGTGTCTCCGTAGCTACTCTCTCCACTGGTGTCTGGGGAACAACCGGGGCGACGGTTGCCCCTGTACGTGTTGTAACCACTAATAAGTCTTGGGGTGCTGCAACCGCCATATTAAGTGTCGTCAGTGCAGAGGTTTGATCCCGTAACAATCGTAATACCTCGGCCATCTGAGTCTCCTGAGCCGACAGTCGATCCTCTACACTCGCCATAACAATGAAATCCATAGCCGCATCGCTAGTCTGTCCAGTCTCACGAGGTGTACCAGACTGTCCGTCATGATCTGCATCGTGAAGCGTGCTCCAGATCAACCTGGATATATATAGACGTATATCCTATATATAACAAAATATAACATATATATAAACCTTTCACTACCCATCTTAAGTCTGCTTCCTAACTAAGGTTCTAAGTCAGGATCATCGGGTTTCAATATCTAAAGTTAATTTGTTTCAGTTTTATTCTCTTTCCTTTAAACTACACCCGAGGCTTCCTCGAAACCTCACTCTAATACTAAATCGTGGCAGCCCCAAATTCTAGGTCGCCTTGCTACCCGCCATGTCACATCCCACGTCACCAAGTCTTGTCACGTCATGGCCCGCTTATCCTTGGCGTTCGCGACCTACCTGGCTACTTACACTTTTCCATTTAATCCTAACTTAGCTAATTAATTTTCATATAATTATTAATGATTTCATTAGCCAGTTAATCAATTTATCAAGTTATAATGAGATTTTACAGCGGAAGTCTTAATTTAAGTAAGTTATACAATATTCAACAATCCTAAGTAGTGGAAAACCCGGCAAAAGATACCATGTATCTATCAAGGCGAGTTAAGTATAACAAAAGTTCCATAAACATGTAATTAGTGTTCTATGGTCCCGAAAACCCAACAAAAGTAAAATAAATACATACTGATATCATACACGAGCTGGCTCCACAATCTCGGAGGTAGTCGCCCAATACCTCCTTACCATTGCCATTGCTCTTTGAAGGATCAGAACTTAGTCACCCAACAAATACATTGACGAGTCCAGTGAGTAAAATCCCAAGAGAAGTCCACACAATATTCATGAAATAAAACTGATAAACTACGAGACATGCAAATATAACACCTAGCAACAATACGTCATATTCCCATGATTGTAGGCAGCACGTGACAAGCAAAAGCAGTAGCGTGAAATAAATAAATAGCATATACCCATTAAACCAATTCAGAAATAAAACATTAATCAGTAAACATCCGTATAATCACGAGAAAACCCTGACGTACACCACTAGTAATCGATAAATAGAATAGGAACCACGTATATACTTACAGGCTTACAATGGCTAAACCCTAACTTCAGTAAACGGCATGGTCCCTTATCGACGGTGTTACACATCAGGACCACCCTAATCCCTCCCGGCAGTCATAGATATATTCTATTGCCATCGACATGAGCACTATCACAAGTAACTCGTGCATGAGATTTAGCCACAACCAATATATACGCACACCGAAACAGGAGTGAAAACCCCATGTGTACCCACCAACAATCACACATGAAAAGCGAAATCGATAACCAAATCTTAAATTCTGTGAGACATTCCAATGGGTTTACGCACCTCAATCCATGCTCCGACTTCCCTGGACTCCGTATCTGACCCGGCTAGCTCCTCCATACCCGAGCTACAGTCCCCTAAGTCCCTGAAGTCTAAGTTTACATGTTTAGTATGTTTATAGGTGTTTGGGATATGTATTAAGTCAAAAATCTCGAATCAGCCCTTAAATTCAGTTTTATGTCTGTAATTAGCGCGTTACGGTTATTCAAGACGAAGAACAGTTGGAAACTCAGAACGATTAACGCGTTAACCATTCCAAGTAGTGCGCTATGTGGTCTCTGGGACAGAACTCTCAAGTCGAGAATTATGTATTTCCCCTCCAATTTGGCTACCTAAATTGTTTATATCCTCTCCATACACTTTTAACTCCAAAACAGCAACTAAAACAACTCAGAACAACAATTTGATCATAATTGAACTAAATTGGGTTCATTAGATAGGGTAGATGATGTAGATGATGGTAACCTAGGTTTTAGCTCTTGAATTGATCTCTAATGTCTTGAATTTCCAGTTTGAATCCAGTAATCTTCTTCTCTCCTTTCCAGCAAGTTCAGATATCAAAATGGGTTAATTTGCATGCTTTAGATCAACTCATCTTATATATCAATGTGAGATGTATTTCTAACCCTTGATCCTCATGCATTTACGTATCCCGAGGATTATCTAATGGCCCACCTTCGGCCATTAATCACACTCACTCCCACTAACTCAATCCATGTGACACCAAATTGCTACTCTCATAGCTCCTAGATGTGCCCATATGTATCTTTAAGTAAATCCTATGCTTTACATTTAATTACTATAGGCCTTGATTTATTTAATTTGATCACAATAACTTAGGCACATTTTAATACATATGGTTAGTGTTTTATGTTACCAAAATTAACCAACTTGTGGTCCCAATAACCTTCGACTACCCGGTATTCGGTGCCCCGCGTCTCGACACGCATTTCGAGGCACACCATAACCTTGTATTTGTATTTGAATTTACTTGGCATATGGTCACATTACCTACTTTAATTGATTTACTATTCATTTTGACATGGATTAATCGAGTTTCCTAGCATACCCGTATTTCGTCTACTCGACACCCGCGTTGACACGCCTTTCGAGGCGAACATCCCTCACAAAAACTCGTCCGATAGCAACATACACACATGCGGTGCAATATAATAATAATTTTTAAACACCACATATACATAACCACCATCCATAAATAACATATTTCCTCGGTTCTCGTGTCCAAGTCAACCGAGTTATCCACGCAACGCCCGAATTACGACCATTAATCTCTGAGATTTACGCTAATCATAGTTTAATTAATTTGGGCCATTACACGTACCATACTGCTCTTGCATACTCTGCCACATCCAAGATGTATACATAGCATCTCTGTCAAACGTGATAGTCAATGGTACTCCGTGCAGCCTGATAATCTCTCTCTTGAACAATATACTCAGCTGATCAAACGTGTAATGCGCGGCTACTGGTAGAAAATGTATAGACTTTATTAGTTTGTCAATGATCACCTAGATAGAATCTTGTCTTCTGGCGGTCCTCGGCAATCCCCTCATAAAATCCATATTCCATCATGGAATGGGAAAAGAGTGTAGCAACTTTCCAGGTTTGCGATGCTCAGCCTTCACTTGCTGTCAAATCTCATAGTTTCTGCTGAACTTAGACACATCCGCCATCATCCCAAGCCACCAAAAATGTCTCTTCATGTCATGATACATTTTGGTCCTGCTTGGATGAATGGTGAATCGGGAACGGTGTGACTCATGAAGAATCTCATCTATCAACTCTGGCACTGATGGTATCCACAATATGCCTCTGTATCTCTGACAATGATCATACGTCTTCATCTAATCAACACAATCTGTACTCTGCATCAATTCACTGAACTTTAGGTACAACCTATCGGTCATCTGACCTTTTGACACTCTCTGTGTAGACACGATCTGTACTCTCATATGTGTGCAAATCTTAACCTGATCACCTATAGGAACCTCTAGCTGACACGCCGTTGCCGCTGCCTTGAGTAACCCATACTCATGCATCATGTGGCATCTAACAACTTCAACATCTCTAATCGGTATCCTACTCAAAACATCTGCAACTACGTTGGCTTTTCTTGGGTGATATTCTAAGGAAAAATCATAATCCTTTAGAAACTCTAACCATCTGTGTTGTCTCATATTCAGCTCCTTCTGTGTGAAGAGATACATCATACTCTTGTGATCCGTAAAGAATGTGAGTTTCTCTCCATACAAATAATGTCTCAACACCTTCAGCATAAACACAATCGCTGCCAACTCCAAATCATGAGTGGGATAGTTCTTCTTATGTATCTTGAGTTGTTTGAAAGTGTAAGCAACAACTCTTCTGTCCTGTATCAATACACAACCTAAACCTGTATGAGAAACATCTATATACACTAGAAATTTCTGCCCAGCCTTTGGCAATATCAATAATGGCATAGTAGTCAATCTCTTCAACATAACCTAAACCTGTATGAGAAACATCTATATACACTAGAAATCTTTGCCCAGCCTCAGTCCACTTAAATGCTACTTCCTTTTGTGTCAATCTGGTAATAAGTGAAGCAATTTTCAAGAAATCCTTCACAAACCGGTGGTAATACGCTGCCAAACCCAGAAAGCTCTTGATCTCTGTCGTTGACGTTAGTACCGACCAATCCATGATAACACGAATCTTGGCCAGATCTACTGCAATCCCTACTTCTCCAACAACATGCCCTAGAAACTTAACCTCTGAACACCAAAACTGACACTTGCTGAATTTGGCGTAGAGTATGTGCTCCCTCATGCTGCAATGTCTACCTGAGGTGTTGTTCGTTATCCTCTCTAATCCTCGAATATATTAATATATCATTGATGAAGACTATCGTGAAGCGGTTAAGAAACGGTCTAAAAACCCGATGCATCAAATCCATGAATATTGCGGGGCATTGGTCAGACCAAATGGCATGACCGTGAACTGATAGTGTTCATTTCTCGTGCTAAAAGTTGTCTTGAACCTATCCTCATCCTTGATTCTAAGCTGATGATACCCTGATCGCATGTCTATCTTGGAGAAATATTGTGCTCTTCTCACCTGATCAAATAAATCATCAATCCTCTGCAGTGGATACTTGTTCCGAACTGTGACCTTGTTCAACTGTATGTAGTCGATACACAGTTTCAAAGTACCATCATTCTTCTTCATAAAAAGGGCGGATGCTCCCCATGACGACATAGAGGGTATGATGAACCCCTTATGTCCCAAGTCTTAAAGCTGAGTCTTCAACTCCTCGAACTCCCATGGAGCCATGCGATACGGTAGTATGGAAATTGATCTAGTGCTCAATACCAACTCAATGATAAAATCGACCTCTTGAGGCAATGGTAGATCGGGTAAATCCTCCAAAAAACATCTAGAAACTCTCTAACAACCGATATATCCTCATGTCTAGGTCCCTGAATCTCTACTACTATGTATAGTGCAATCAATGCCTCTATCTCCTCTCTCGTCGCAGGTCGACCTATCGTGCCTATTGTCCTTGCTAAACTACCTCTATAGATGAATATCAGATGCCATGGGATCTCAAATACTGCCCTAGACATTTAAGTGCGCGTCTTCTATCAAAAATCCACACATGAATAGTGACCACAATTTGGAATGCTAACCCTAAGAGAGATTAAAAACGTTTTTCTTTCTCTCCCAAAATCTGGAAAACTCAAAATTTGCAAATACGAAAATCTTATTATGTTTTAGGGTTTCACCTTTATTTATATGTATAGATAAACCCTCACTTAAAATCATATTCGTAATACAACTATTGTATTTAGACAATTTAAGCTGTACTCGACGGTCAACGATCTCTATCGGTTTCTCCTCATAGGTCACTTCAGGTTGTATCTCCAC
Organism: Stephania cephalantha; assembly: GCA_039657325.1. Lineage (NCBI taxonomy): Eukaryota > Viridiplantae > Streptophyta > Magnoliopsida > Ranunculales > Menispermaceae > Stephania > Stephania cephalantha. The sequence goes on from CM077576.1 coordinate 20,230,357, forward strand.
CTGTCCGAACTCGATCATCGGTCTCGGCCCTGACCTAGCGAGTCTCAACATAGAAATGCGAAACGTCAGAAGAACCCCAGCTAACTCGGCAGGTAACTCCAACCGATATGCAACAGTGCCTACTCTCTGTGCAATCCGGTATGGCCCACTATATCTCGGTGCCAGTTTCCCCTTAATGTAAAATCTCTGTTGACCTTTCCAAAGAGAAACCTTCGGATACATCATATCGCCCTCGTCGTAGCTCAGACCCTCGCGATACTTATCCGCGTATTTCTTCTATCTATCCTATGCAGCTCGCAACTTCTGACAAATTTGTCGGATTTTCTCTATGTGATCAACAACTATCTCAGGCCCTGCTGTCACTGTATCTTCCTGCTCTGCCCAACAAGCAGGTGATCTACAGGGTCTCCCATACAGTGCCTCAAATGGTGGCATACCAATGCTCGCCTGATAGCTGTTATTGTATGAAAACTCACACAGAGGCAGATAATCCTCCCACGAACCCCTAAACTGTAATATGCATGCCCTGAGCATATCCTCCAAAATATGGATCAGTCGCTCTGAATGTCCGTCAGTCTGAGGATTATAAGTCGTACTAAACTGCAACCTGGTGCCAAACTGTTCCTGCATTTCCTCCCATAGTTTCGAGGTTAATCTGGGATCTCTGTCTGACACAATGGAAACTGGCACCCCATGAAGTCTAATAATCTCCCGCTCAAACAATATGCTCAGCTGGGGAAACATGTATTTCATCGAGATTGGAATGAAATGAGCTGACTTCGTCAGTCTATCAATCACTACCCAAACTGCATCGTGACGCCTCGATGTCTGCGGTAGCCCACTAACAAAATCCATAGTGACATGTTCTCATTTCCACTGTGGAATGGGCAACGACTGTAATAATCCACCGGGTCGCCTGTGCTCAGCCTTCACCTGCTGGCAAATGTGACAACTCCTAACGTACGCACTAACGTCAGCCTTCATCCCTGGCCACCAGAATAGTCGCCTCAAATCATGGTACATCTTGGTCCGATCATGATGAACTGTGTACTGAGACCGATGTGCATCTTCAAGAATCACGTCCCGTATCTCCTGATCCGCAAGTATCCACAATCTCCCTTGGTATCTCAAACACCGATCTGTGGTTTATGTACAATCAGTGCATTCCGGATTCCGTGACAGACCACTGACCCGCTCATATAGCCCATCAGCCCTCTGACACTCGACAACCCGTTCAATCGATACGGTCGGTGTCCTCAACTGACAACAAATGTGTTGTTCCGCCGTAGTCGACAACTCGGCCATGCACATAACTGATGCTGCCTGTAATAAGCCATGCTCATGTGTCATCTGCTGCATAATAGTCTGACTTGTCAAGTCCACTCCTGCTCAATGCATCTGCTGCGACGTTCGCTTTGCGATGGTGATACTCAATAGCGAAGTCGTAGTACTTCAGCAACTCCAGCCATCTCCGATGGTGCATATTCAACTCCCTTTGAGTGAAAATGTACCGTAAACTCTGGTGATCTGTATACAACACGAATCGCACTCCATAGAGATAGTGCCTCCAAGCCTTCAGTGCAAAGACGACCGCTGCAAGCTCCAGTCGTGCACTGGATAATTCCCCTCGTGGGGTCTCAACCGTCTAGAAAGATAGGCAACTGGTCTACCATCCTGCATCAACACACATCCAAGACCAATACCCGACGCATCTGTATATACTGTCAAAGTCTTGCCCGGCTCCGGCAATGTCAATACTAGTGCAGATGTCAACCTCCGCTTCAATTCACAAAAAGCCTGCTCACACTCCTCTGACCACTCAAATCTGACGTCTTTCTTAGTCAGTCTCGTCATCGGCGCTGCGATCGAGGAAAAATCTTGCACAAATCGCCAGTAGTATCCGACCACTCCAAGGAAACTCCGTATATCAGCCACAAACTCAGGCGTCTTCCAATCAATGATCTCCCTAATCTTTTCTGAACCCACTGAGATATCATGCTCACTGATGACATGACTGTGACGGCCCCAGTTTCCCACAAACTATGCCCCGCCCAGCCTAAGCCCACGTAGACCCCCGAGCCAGTCTCGCAAGGTCAACGCAGACCTAGTCAGCCTTCCAATCCATCATTATAAGTAAATTCAAACTTTTAAGTTGAGTTATTAGTATTTTCAAGTTTTACAAATTAGCGGAAGCAATTAATACCCTAAATAACTCAACAATAATCGTAAAAGAGTTGACAACCTAATTGTGGAACCCTGCATAAATATATCACCTAGCTATGGAGCCTTCCCCTTACTGGACCGCGGATCTGCACTCAGTCAACCACAAGAATGACGAGCTCAGGTAAGTAACGCCAGTAGAACATATATACATCATTTCGAAATAACTAAAGCAGTCGAATTCATGCAAATAGAAAGAACCTAAGAATCTCATTGCACTTAGCCAAAAGTCACACTTGCTAAACTTGGTGTACAGTCGGTGCTCTCTCAGTGTCGTCAAAACTGTCATAAGATGTCCCTCGTGATCCTCACGAGTCCTGCTATAGATCAAGATATCGTCAATGAACACGATGACGAATCTGTCCAAATACGGCCTCATGACCCTGTGCATCAGGTCCATGAAAATCGTTGGAGCGTTCGTCAGCCCAAACGACATGACTGTGAACTCGAATAACTCGTATCTCGTGCTGAAAGCGATTCTCTGGATATCCTCTTCGCGAATCCTCAATTGATGATAACCCGAGCGAAGGTCAATCTTCAAGAAGAATCTGTGACCCGTCAACTGATCAAACAGATCGTCAATCCTAGGAAGTGGGTAACGGTTCCTCACAGTTACCTGATTCAGCTTCCTATAGTCGATGCACATCCTCATCGTACCATCTTTCTTCTTTACAAACAATACTGGAGCTCTCCAATGTGACATACTAGGGTGAATGAAACCCTTCTCCAACAGCTCATCCAACTGTCGTCTCACCTCCTCCTGCTCCGCTGGTGCCATCCGATAAGGTCGACGGCAATCGCTCATGGTCCCCAGTATCACTCGATTATGAACTCAACAGCTCGTGGCGGTGGCAATCCGGGTAAATCATCTGGAAATACATCGATGAAATCCCTAACTACCGAAACGTCCTCAATCCGGACCTCCGTCCGAACCTCCGACTCAACTATCGCCACAAAAGCCTCCATCTCCTGCTCTGTAGTTAGTCGGCCTCTCGTGATGGGTAAGTCAGTTGCCTATCCAAGTAATACGAACTCCGGTATTCCAAGAATACGAAACTCTATCCTCTTACTGTAACAGTCTATCCGTGCATGATAAGATGATAACCAATCCATCCCGAGTAGTGTGTCAAACTCTAAGTACTCTAATACTCGAAGATCAGCTGGTAGCTGATGTCCTTCCACCTCTATCATCACATCTTGACATATTCGATTAGTGTATATCTTATCCCCAGCAGTATATACTGAGGACAAGATGTGGTTCTAGTGTATGTGTAACTTACCCTAACAATCCAATAATACGTCCAGCAAGAAATGATAACGTGCTACCATAATCAAACATAGCATGCATATGGCGACCAAATATAAGTAATGTACCTTCAATAAGCTGCCTAGTTGCCCATCTATCTCGCTGTGTTAACGCATGCGCTCTGTCTCTAGCCTGGTCTGCCTCTCGCCGTGGCAATAGTGGTACCCGACAGTCAGTCCTCAAGTGTCCCCTCTGGCCCACACCGGTGACATCTACGGCTCTCCGCTACCCGTCTGTCCGTCTCCCAGATCTCGGACCCTGACCCCGTTCTACCTGACCCCTGTCATGTCCCCCTGATCTCGACCCTGACGGTGCCCATGTGGCTGTGACCTCTGCCGATCCACTGGTGCTGAGGTGATAGCATGAGCTGGCTGTGGCTCCTCATATCAGAACCGACTGCCCTGATAATCGTCTCGTGGCCCCTCTCCCGTCTATCATTTCTCCGGCCTCTATCCGGACGATCCATCGGTCCTCTTCGCTCTCGATTCAACCCGAACTCGCCTTCGATCGTAACTCCCTACCATCACACGTCTCACACCATTGTGTGGTATGTATGTCTCATGAGCCAATGCCCTGTCAAAGATCTCCTGCAGAGTCGTGGCTCCGGTCGAGACAACTGCTGATGCAATCTTGTCATCAACCCCTCTTGTGAAATAATAGATCTGTAAGTGCTCTGTCTCAGCGACATCCAGAGAGAACTGAAGCAAATGTCGGAACCTCTCCATATATTGCATCAAGGTCCGATTATCCTGTCTCAGGGCCAGGAACTCATCCCTCGGTCTCAACCTAACCTCCATAGGTATGTACTGATCGTAAAATAGCTCCCTAAACTCAGCCCATGTTGTCGGTTCCGGATGAGTATCCGTATATGTCGTCCACCATATTGTCGCATGCTCTCTCAACCGGCTCCAAAAATTCGTGCCTGTACAGTCTCTGTAACGGCCCATTTTATTAAATTTGTAGACATGGACGCCAGCTCAGATCTACGTGGACGTCGCGGTAGGCTAGGACACACGGGGACTTAGGTATGCTAGTTATTGTGTGTTGGATGCTTATTTGCGGTGAAATTTATTGAAATACATCGCATGTGTGTATGTTGCATAAAAATACGTGCGAGATTGTGCGAACTATATTAGCCTCGATATGCGTGTCAACGCAGGTACTGGGTAGTTGACGGGACCGAATATTAGGTCGAGAAAACTAAAACACACAAATTAAATAAAATTGGCCAAGTAACTAATATGGAATAGATATTGGGTGGCTAGCGACGCGGCAGTACGCGTATATCATGGTTTGGACGCGAAACCAGGCCTTCAAAACCCCGAAAAACACGGGAGAGTGTCTTAGCTTTGTCACATTTAGGTGTCAAGACACCTAACACAACAAAAATTGTCTGAACTCAAACAACACTTGTCCAATTCACTAACAGGTGTCCACCCACCTCACCCACACCTACACCTCACATACACACCTCATGCACACACACACACACACAGCCGAGAGACCGAGAGAAGAATGAAGAAAATGAGAGGAGGAGGAGAAGAAGGAACGAGCGGGAAGGGGAGAAGGGAAGGTGTAGACGTCACGATCAAGGTGAGTCTTCGTGGTATTTGGTTGTGGGTTTCGGTGGTTGGCGGTGGGGTGGCCGAGAGTGGGGTTCGACCATGGAGGCCGAACCGAGCCAAGGTGGAGATGGCAGGGGTGTCTCCCCTGCCATCGATTCCACCGGGGTTGGGGTGGAGAGCAACCCCAACCCATCACCGAAGAAAAAAAAAAAAAAGCTGGATCGAACCGATGGTTGGTTCGCTCGCAAGCTGTGCACCACCCCTGCTGGGTCGGGCCCAGAATGGGCCAGGCTTGGGCCATGGGCTGAGCCTTGACCTATTCTGGTCCAGGGCGGCCGGGTCCCACCAGTTGGGTCGACACGACCCAAACAAAAAATTTAAAAAAAAAAAAAAAAAAAAGAAAAAAAAAAAAGAAAAAAAAAAAAAAATGAAAGAAAAATTTGGAAAAATTCTACAAAAATTGGGAAAATTTCGAAAAAAAATATATTTCGATAAAATAAATAGGAATTGATAAAATTCTATGAAAAGAAAATATGTGGGAATGTCGGACGCGACTTTTTGCGGGGTTTTGCCTCGAAAAGCGCGAAATGGGCAATTTGGCCTAAAAATTTTAAAAATTTGTTGTAAATTGTAATGCTAAATTAAATTATTGATAAATGGACATAGGTTGACACGGGTGATCAATTGGCGACCAAGGACTCAGTGGACTTGGACTCGGGGATTGATTATGGGGTATTGGAGTGCGTTATGAGGTTTGTAAAACCCAATGGAAAAACTCTTGAGTATTTATTTTGCTTTGTAATTCCAATCAATTCCAGTATTTCTTGTGATTTTTCCTATATCTATATCTTGTCGTTGTTTGCACGGTTGGTTGAGTTACTCCCACCGAATTTTTCCGTTGTGTGTCTATGTATTCTAGACCATATCATGTGTATCAGGAGTTCTCGGTGGATAACGACCCGAGCAATCGAACTGCTACATGTGTCGGTGCGTCGTAGGTCTACGCCGGCCACCGAGAGGGATCAGGTGATAGCTAGTTGGGTGCGCCCACTAGTGGGATCCTGGAAGGGAATCCCGAAGTATGGTTTAGTCTGACTAGAACATGCACACACATTTGCACTTTATTGTTATCTATGTATGTGATGCCCTACTTACAGTTGTATGTTTACATTCTGCATGTTTATTTAACAGTATTTATTGACTTCCACTTATTTATATGAATGCTCGGAGGAGTTCCTTGGGATTTTACTGACTGGACTCGTCGTCCATTTTCTTCTGTGATGATTGAGTGCATATCCGAGTACAAGTAAAGGCAAGGGGATCTTACGTGACTACCTCTGATTGCCTACCTCTGATGATTACTTGTACGTGTGATTATTTTGATATTTTGATTCTTTTGGGAACTGGGGAGTGACATGACATTGTACATAGATATTTTACATGGTACAGTCGTCTACCTTTCTACAGAATACTTTTCAGGGTTTTTCCACAGTAGGATTCGTTAAATTGATTAATATTCCTGCATTTAAGTACAACTTCCGCTACATATGTCATTTATACGTTGTACACACAAGTGGATGCGAATCTCGAGATAGGAAAAGGACGGGCAGGTCGTACACGTGTAGTAGGGCCGGCTGGCAAGGAGTACACGGAGACATGTCACCCCGGGGCGGTGATGGCCGCCAGAGTTGGTATCAGAGAAAAGAGGAAGTCCTAAGACAATAAAACTTAAATAACAAACTTAGATATGGAAAACCAGAAGTTAGTGCCTTAGAACTTTAGTTAGGAAGTGATGTGAGGCGGGTAGAGTTAGAACTTATACGCGTGTTATATGTTCATCTTATTATATGATATACGTGTATACATCGAGACTGATTCAGAGCGCATTCTCGATGCAGATCATGGACGACAAGATCCTGGTACGCCGATTGAGACCAGACAGACTAGCGATGCGGTTAGGGATGTCCCGGTTACGACGAGTGTGGAGGATAGACTCTTGGCACAGGAAACACAGGTGGCCGAGGTATTACGGCTATTACGAGAGCGACCGCAAGATCGCGGCGGCACTCACTTCAGCAAGAAAAGAGCGAGATGTGTGACCATACCGGCGGGGACACACCGCTGTTGTTCCGGTGGTACCCCAGACGCCAGTTCAGGGGGTAGCGGTAGAGGCACCCACAGAGACAGCTACCGCAGTTGTTGTTCCTTTGGAGACGTTGACTCTTACACCACCACTCACGACGACGGACCAGGCTACTGTCACCCCAGTTGCTGATACTCCTACTACATCGACATTCGTCCTGGCACCAGAGGCGAAGTTATTGAGGGAGTTTTTGAAGTTCCAGCCTGGGTTCTTTTATGGAGGCGGTGACCTTGAGGCTGCAGGGAGATGGATAGTGTCTCATCAGCATTTCCATAAGCTGATGAGGAACGATGAGACTGTACAGGCACGACTTTCGAGAGCCTGTTTGAGAGGACATGCGTCAGTCTGTTAGACGACATATACGGATACTCATCAGGAACCGACGACATGGGCTGAGTTTAGGGAGCTGTTCTATGATCAGTACATACCGATGGAGGTTAGGTTGAGACTGAGAGAGGAGTTCTTGGCCCTGCGACAGGGAAATCGGACTTTGACGCGGTATATGGAGAGGTTCCAAAATTTGCTGCAGTTCTCTCTAGATGTTGCCGGGACAGAGCGCTTGCGGATCTATTATTTCACCAGAGGGGTTGATGACAAGATTACGTCAGCAGTTGTCTCGACCGGAGCCACGACTTTGCAGGAGATCTTTGACAGGGCATTGGCTCATGAGACATATATACTGCAGAGGGCTGACAGACGCGTGACTGGCAGGGAGGTGCAGGCAGGGCAGAGTTCTAGGTCGACTCAGAGCCAGAAGAGACCGATGGAGCGTCCGGATAGAGGCCGGAGAGATGATAGACGGGATAGGGGCCACTGGGACGAGTTTCGGGCAGTCAGCTCCGATATGAGGAGCCACAGCCAGTTCATGCTATCAACTCAGCACCAGTGGATCGACAGATGGCACAGCCACAGGAGTACCGTCAGCGCTGAGATCAGGGGGACATGACAGGGGTCAGGTAGACCGGGGTCAGAGTCCGAGATCTGGAGACAGACAGACGGGTAGACGGAGAGCCATAGATGTCACCGGTGTGGGCAGAGGGGACACTTGAGGGGTGACTGTCCGACACCACCATCGCCACGGCGAGGGTCAGACCAGGCCAGGGATAGAGCGCATGCATTAGTACAGCCAGATAGCGGGGCGACTAGGCAGCTTATTGAAGGTACACTACTTATATTTGGTCGCCACATGCATGTTATGCTTGATTCTGGTAGTACTTTATCGTTTCTTGTTGGACGTATCATTGGATTGTTAGGGTTAGTTACACAGACACTAGAGCCACATCTTGTCCTCAATACGGCTGCTGGGGATAAGATATACCCTAACTGAATATTTCGAGACGTAATGATAGAGGTGGATGGACATCAGCTACTAGCGGATCTTCGAGTATTGGAGTACTTAGAGTTTGACACACTGCTCGGGATGGATTGGTTAGCATCCTATCATGCACGGAAAGATTGTTACGGCAAGAGGGTAGAGTTTCATATTCCTGGAATACCGGAGTTCGCATTAGTTGGATCGGCAACTGACTTACTCATCACGAGAGGCTGACTAGCTACAGCGCGGGAGATGAAGGCATTTGCGGCGATAGTTGAGCCGGAGGTTCGGACGGGGGTACGAATTGAGGATGTTCCGGTGGTTAGGGATTTTGTTGATGTATTTCCAGATGATTTACCCGGATTGCCACCGCCACGAGCTGTTAAGTTCATGATCGAGCTGATACCAGGGACGCAACCGATTGCCAGTCGACCTTATTGGATGGCACCAGCGGAGCAGGAGGAGGTGAGATGACAGTTGGATGAGCTGTTGTAGAAAGGTTTCATTCACCCTAGTATGTCACCTTGGGGAGCTCCAGTACTGTTTGTGAAGAAGAAAGATGATACGATGAGGATGTGCATCGACTATAGGAAGTTGAATAAGGTAACTGTGAGGAACCGTTACCCACTTCCTAGGATTAATGATCTGTTTGATCAGCTGACGGGTGCTAGATTCTTCTCGAAGATTGACCTTCGCTCAGGTTATCACCAGCTGAGGATTCGAGAAGAGGATATCCAGAAAACTGCTTTCAGCACGAGATACGGGTTATTTGAGTTCACAGTCATGCCGTTTGGGCTGACGAACGCTCCAGCGATTTTCATGGATTTGATGCACAGGGTCATGAGGCCGTATTTGGACAGATTCGTCATCGTATTCGTCGACGATATCTTGATCTATAGCAGGACTCGTGAGGATCACGAGGGACATCTCAGGGCAGTTTTGACGACACTGAGGGAGCACCGACTGTACGCCAAGTTTAGCAATTGTGACTTTTGGCTACGTGCGGTGAAATTCTTAGGTCTTTTATTCAGTGAGCAAGGTTTCTCAATGGATTCAGAAAAGATTTGTGAAATCATTGATTGGAATACACCTGAGTCTGTGGCTGATATACGGAGTTTCCTTGGGTGGCAGGATACCACGATTTGTGCAAGATTTTTCCTCCATCGCAGCGCCGATGACGAGACTGACTAAGAAAGACGTCGATTTGATCGGTCGAGAGAAGTGTAAGCAGGCTTTTTGTGAATTGAAGCGGAGGTTGACATATGCACTAGTATTGACATTGCCGGAGCCGGGCAAGACTTTGACGGTATATACAGATGTGTCGGGTATTGGTCTTGGATGTGTGTTGATGCGGGATGGTAGACTTTGACTTTCTAGACGGTGAGACCCCACGAGGGAATTATCCGTTGACCTGGAACTTGCAGCGGTGCTTGGATGACACATGAGCATGGCTTATTACAAATCACCAGAGTTTACAACATCGATGAATATGCATGGCATTGCCGAGTTGTCGATTACGGCGAACAACACATTTGTTGTCGGTTGAGGACACCGACCTTATTACAAAAAGCATCGATTTGAACGGGTTGTCGAGTGTCGAGAGGGTATCGATTGATGGGCTCTATGAGCGGGTCGATGGTCCGTCACTATCCGAATGCACTGATTGGGCAGAAACCACAGATCGGTGTTTGAGATACCGAGGGAGATTGTGGATACCTGCGGATCAAGAGATACGAAACGGGATTCTAGAGGATGCACACCGGTCTCGTTACACAGTTCATCCTGGTCGGACTAAGATGTACCATGATTTGAGGCGACTATTATGGTGGCTAGGGATGAAGGCTGACGTAGGTGCGTACGTTAGGAGTTGTCACATTTGCCAGCAGGTGAAGGCTGAGCACAAACGACCCGGTGGAATATTACAGCCATTGCCCATTCCACAGTGGAAACGGGAACATATTACTATGGATTTTGTTAGTGGGCTACCACAGACATCGAGGCGTCACGATGCAGTTTGGGTAGTGATTGATAGACTGGCGAAGTCGGCTCACTTCATTCCAATCTCGATGAAATGCACGTTTCCCCAGATGAGCATATTGTTTGAGCAGGAGATTATTAGACTTCATGGGGTGCTAATTTTCATTGTGTCAAACAGAGATCCTAGATTGACCTCGAAACTATGGGAGGCAATGCAGGAACAATTCGGCACCAGGTTGCAGTTTAGTACAGCTTATCATCCTCGATCGATGGACAATGGAGCGGCTAATTCAGATTTTGGAGGATATGCTCAGGGCATGCATATTACAGTTTAGGGGTTCGTGGGAGGATTATCTGCCTCTGTGTGAGTTTCCATACAATAACAGCTATCAAGCGAGCATTGATATGCCACCATTTGAGGCACTGTGTGGGAGACCCTGTGGATCACCTGCTTATTGGGCAGAGCCGGAAGATACAGTGACGGTAAGGCCAGAGATAGTTGTTGATCACACAGAGAAAATTCGACAAATTCGTCAGAAATTGCGAGCTGCATAGGATAGACAGAAAAAATACGCGGATAGGTATTGCGATGGTCTGAGCTATGACGAGGGCGATATGGTGTATTTGAAGATTTCTCCTTGGAAAGGTCAACAGAGATTTGACATTAAGGGGAAACGCGCGCCGAGATACATTGGGCCATACCGGATTGCACATAGAGTAGGCCCTGTTGCATATCGGTTGGAGTTACCTGCTGAGTTAGCTGGGGTTCATCCGACATTTCACATTTTCATGTTAAGACTTGCTAGGTCAGGGCCGAGACCGATGATTGAGTTGGGACAGGTGGAGATACACCCTGACGTGACTTATGAGGAGAGATCGATAGAGATCGTTGACCGTCTAGTACAGATTCTCCGGAACAGGGAACTCGCGAAGGTCCTAGTTCGTTGGCGGCATCATAAGACGGAGGGACTCACCTGGGAGCTCGAGTCGACGATGAGGACGCGATACCCTCAGCTATTCTCTGGTATGGGACTTTAATTATAGTTAAATTTCGGGACAAAATTTTATTTAGTTGGGAAGAAATGTAACGGCCCATTTTATTAAATTTGCAGACATGGACGCCAGCTCAGATCTACGTGGACGTCGCGGTAGGCTAGGACACACGGGGACTTAGGTATGCTAGTTATTGTGTGTTGGATGCTTATTTGCGGTGAAATTTATTGAAATACATCGCATGTGTGTATGTTGCATAAAAATACGTGCGAGATTGTGCGAACTGTATTCGCCTCGATATGCGGGTACTGGGTAGTTGGCGGGACCGAATATTAGGTCGAGGAAACTAAAAACACACAAATTAAATAAAATTGGCCAAGTAACTAATATGGAATAGATATTGGGTGGCTAGCGACGCGGCGATACAGGTATATCACGATTTGGACGCGAAACCGGGCATCGAAAACCCCGAAAACACGGGCGAGTGTCTTAGCTGTGTCACATTTAAGTGTCAAGACACCTAACACAACAACAATTGTCCGAACTCAAACAACACTTATCCAATTCACTAACAAGTGTCCACCCACCTCACCCACACCTACACCTCACACACACACCCCATGCACAAACACACACACACAGCCGAGAGACCGAGAGAAGAAGGAAGAAAATGAGAGGAGGAGGAGAAGAAGGAATGAGCGGGAAGGAGAGAAGGGAAGGTGGAGACGTCACGATCAAGGTGAATCTTCGTGGTATTTGGTTGTGGGTTTTGGTGGTTGGCGGTGGGGTGGCCGAGAGTGGGGTTCGGCCATGGAGGCCGAACCGGGCCAAGGTGGAGATGGCAGGGGTGTCTCCCCTGCCATTGATTCCACCGGGGTTGGGGTGGAGAGCAACCCCAACCCATCACCGAAGAAGAAAAAAAAATTGGATCGAACCAGTAGCTGGTTCGATCAAGAGGAAGAAGAAGGTGCACTAGAGCGCGCGCGCGCGTGCACCCCCTCCGGGCCGGCCCGAACGGGCCAGAGCTCGGCCCATGGGCCGAGCCCGGACTGTTTTGGTCCAGGGCGGCCGGTCCGACCTAGTTGGGTAGACCCGACCCAAACAAAAAATTAAAAAAAAAAAAAAAAAAAAGAAAAAGAGAAGAAAAATGAAAGAAAAATTTTGAAAAATTCGGAAAAATTGGGAAAATTTTGAAAAAAAGATATTTCGATAAAATAAATAGAAATTGATAAAGTTCTATTAAAAGAAAATATGTGGGAATGTCGGACGTGACTTTATGCGGGGTTTTGCATCGAAAAGTGCGAAATGGGAAATTTGGCCTAAAATTTTTAGAAATTTGTTGTAAATTGTCATGCTAAATTAAATTATTGATAAATGGACATAGGTTGACACGGGTGATCAATTGGCGACCAATGACTCAATGGACTTGGACTCGGGGATTGATTACGGGGTATTGAAGTGCGTTGTGAGGTTTGTAAAACCCAATGGAAAAACTCTTGATTATTTATTTTGCTTTGTAATTCCATTCAATTCCAGTATTTCCTTGTGATTTTTTCTATATCTATATCTTGTCGTTGTTTGCACGGTCGGTTGAGTTACTCCCACCGGATTTTTCCGTTGTGTGTTATGCATTCTATACCATAGCATGTGTATTAGGAGTTTTCGGTGGATAACGACCCGAGCTATTGAATTGCTACATGTGTCGGTGCGTCGTAGGTCTACGCCGGCCACCGAAAGGGATCAGGTGATAGCTAGTTGGGTGCGCCCACTAGTGGGATCCTGGAAGGGAATCCCGAAGTATGGTTTAGTCTGACGGAACAGGCACACACATTTGCACTTTATTGTTATCTATGCATGTGATGCCCTACTTACAGTTGTCTGTTTACATTTCGCATGTTTATTTAACAGTATTTATTGACTTCCACTTATTTATATGAATGCTCGGAGGAGTTCCTTGGGATTTTACTGATTGGACTTGTTATCCATTTTCTTCTGTGATGATTGAGTGCAAATCCGAGTAAATGTAATGGCAAGGGGATCTCAGGCGAATACCTCTGACTGCCTACCTCTGAGGATTACTTGTACGTGTGATTGTTTTGATATTTTGATTCTTTTGGGAACTGGGGAGTGACATGACATTGTACATAAATATTTTACATGGTACAGTCATCTACCTTTCTACATAATACTTTTCAGGGTTTTTCCACAGTAGGATTCGTTAAATTGATTAATATTCCTTGCATTTAAGTACAACTTCCGCTGCATATGTCATTTATACGTTGTACACACAAGTGGATGCGAGTCTCGAGATAGTAAAAGGACGGGCAGGTGTCGTACACGTGTAGTAGGGTCGACTGGCAAGGAGTACACGGAGACACGTCACCCCGGGCGGCGATGGCCGCCACAGTCTCATCGTTCCTCGTAAGCTTATGGAAACGCTGATGGGACACTACCCATCTCCCTGCAGCCTCGGGGTCACCGCCTCCGTAAAAAATCCAAGTTGGAACTTCAAAAATTCCCTCAATAACTTCACCTATGGTGCCTCTGTCGCTACCCCCGAATTGTCAAATGCCGACGTAGTAGTAGTATCACAACAACCGGCGGGGGTGTGCGCGTATGCTCTCGGTCCGTCGTCGTGAGTGGAGGCGTAAGAGTCGATGTCTCAGAAGGAACGACTTTGGCGGCCCTCGCCGCCCGGGTGACATGTCTCCGTGTACTCCTTGCCACCGGCCCTACTTACACGTGTACGGCACTCGCCGTCCTATTTTTGTCTCGAAATTCGTATCCACTTGTGTGTACAGCGTATAAATGACATATTCAAATAAAGTCGTACTTAAATGCAAGAAATATTAATAATCAATTTAACAAATCTTATTGTGGAAAAACCCCGAAAAGTACTATGTATAGAGGTAGACAACCGTACCATATAAGGTATAGCCATGTATAAGGTCATAATACAACCCGCTTCCCAAAAGAATCAAAATATCAAAACAAAACACATGTACAAGTAATCCTCAACGGTAGGCGATCGAGGTAGTCGCCTAAGATCCCTTTGCCTTTACTTGTACTCGGATCTCCACTCAACCATCACGAGAAGAAAATAGATGACGTGTCCAAATCGGAAAATCCCAAGGAACTCCTCTAAGCATTCAAATAAACAAGTGGAATTCAATAAATATTGTTAAATAGACATGCATAATATAAACAGCAACCTGTAAGTAGAACATCGCATGCATAGATAACAATAAAGTGCAAATGTATGTGCCTATTTCAATCGACTAAACCATACTTCGGGATTCCCTTCAAGGATCCCACTAGTGGGCGCACCCAACTAGCTATCACCTGGTCCCTTTCGGTGGCCTACGCAGACTACGATGCACCGACGCAAATAGCTCATTAGCTCGGGTCGTTATCCACGGAGAACTCCCGATACACATGCTATGGTCTAGAACGCATAGACACACAACGAAAATCCGGTGGGAGTAACTCAACCAACCATCCAAACAATGACAAGATATAGATGTAATAAAGACCACAAGAAATACTAGAAAGAATGAAAATACAAAGCGAAATAAATGCTCGTAGTTTTTCAATTGGGTTTTACAAACCTCACAACGCACTCCAATACCTCATAATCAATCCCCGAGTCCAAGTCCACAGGGTCCTTGTTCGCCAATTGATCACCCATGTCCACCTATGTCCATTTATCAATATTTCCAATTTAGTATGACAATTTACGACCAATTTCTAAAAATTTAGGGCAACTTGCCCATTTCGCGCTTTTTCGAGGCAAATGCCCTGCAAAAGTCGCATCCGACATTCCCACATATGTTATTTTTCATAGAAATTCATCAATTTCTATTTATTTTATTGAAATATAATTTTTTTCAAATTTTTTCAATTTTCTCGAATTTTTCCCAATTTTTCTTTCATTTTCTTCTCTTTTTTTTTTTATTTAAGTTTGGTTTGGGTCGGCCGATCCTAACAGGTCGGACTCGAGCCTGGACCCGCTCTGGTCCATGAGGTGGGTGCACACGCGCGCCGTCGAACCGAGAAAATGGTTCGATCGGGAATGAAAAAAAAAAAATTTTCCTTCTTCTCATTTGGGTCGGGGTTGTTCTCCACCCCAACCCCAGGGAATCGATTGCATGGGAGACACCCCCGCCATCACCACCTGACCGGTTCGCCTCCATGGCCGAACCCCTCTCGGCCACCATGGCCAAACCACCGAGACCCACAACAAGGACTCACCTTGATCGTGACGTTTCCACTCTCTCTTTCCTCTCCTTCCCGCTTCTTCTCGTCCTCCTCCTCTCCGTTCCTTCTTCTCCCGTCTCGCCTCTCAAGTCGCGGTGTGTGTGTGTGTGAGAGAGAGAGAGAGAGTGTAGGTGAGAGAAAAGGTGGTGGATAGGATAAGTGTTGTTGACTTACTTGCTTGACTCCAAAGTGTAACACGGTTGGGACACTTGCCCGTGTTTTGGGCGTTTCGACGCCCTGTTTCACGTCCGAACCGCGATATACGCGTACCATCTGCGTCACTAGCCACCTAATATCTATTCCATATTAGTTACTTGGCCATTTTTTATGTAATTTGTGTGTTTTATTTTTCTCGACCTAATATTCGGTCTCGTCAACTACCCGATACCCGCGTCGACACGCATATCGATGTGAATACGGTTCACATAATCCCCGCACGTATTGTTATGCGACATACACACATGTGATGTATTTCAATAAATTGTACCTCAAATAAGCAACCAACATAGGGTCGGGCAAAAGTTGCCCGGTCCCGTTTGTCCGGTTGTGTCCGGACCCGTTTTAAACGGGATCGGGCAATATTTTTGTAAAAAACATACGGGACTGGACACTTTTTTGTGTCCGTTTTAAAATACGGGACCGGGATCGGGCAGAAATTTCAAAAAAACGGGTACCCGTTTGTGATTAATTTGAAGGGCATATAAGTAATTTCACAATGTATTTAAAGTTTTTAACTTTTATGAAATTTAAAGTTTTTAACTTTTATGTCAGTCTGTCTCTGTCATCTCCCTCAAGACTCAACTCAACCCGATCTCCTCACTCAACAAACAAAGTAACAAACCCTAACGCACAGCATAGCTCGTCCCCGATCTCCTCTTCGTCCGCTCTCTCACTCTCTCTCGCTCACGCATGGCTCGTCCCGATCTCTCCGTCCGCCTCTCACGCACGCACTACGCCTCACGGCCCTCACGCACGGCCTGCCTTCGCTCACGGCCCTCACGCATGCTCGCCCCCGATCTCCTCACTCAATCGTCATCTTCATCCGTCCGCCTATCACTCTCTCTCGCCTCACGCACAGCTCATCCCCGATCGGGCCGATCTCCTCACTCAATGTCATCTCCCTCCGTCCGCCTCTCACGCACGCTACGCCTCACGGCCCTCACGCACGGCTACGCCTCACGCTGCCTCACGCACACAAGCACACGCACAAGCATCATCGAAGAAGAGAAGGGAGAGTTGGATTGATTGATTGATCGATCGATCGAGAAGGGAAGGGAAGGGATGTTCAAGAAGGCGATGGAGGCGAAATCGGTGCGAGAGATTATCGGGAGCGGATCGGAAGAAGGCGAGGAGAGCGACGAAGGAGAGGTTTTCGGGCAAAACGGGTCCCGTATGTTTTACAAACATACGGGACTAGACAAAAAAAAGGTGCCGTTTAAAAACGGACCGGACCGGACACCAAATTTAATCATTTTCGAAATGGGTGTCCAATCCCGTTTTTGTCCGTTCGTATTTTTGCCCGACCTAAACCAACACACCATAAACTATCATACCTAAGTATCCATGTGTCTTAGCCTACCATGGCGTCCATGTAGATCTGAATTGGCGTTCACGTCTATAAATTCAAGATAATTAACGATATTAATAAAATGGGCCGCTACACTAACTCAGTACTTTGTCGACCAAATGACTAATTTTTATTTTATTTTTGAGTTTTGAATTTAACTGATATTCATTTTATTTTCCTAGGCAAGCTCTGGCGACTAACAGACAAAAAAAGGTGGGTCCTACGGCTGCCACGTCAGCTCGGTCACGAATGTGATTTAGCGAAGCATTTCAAGAGAGCCCTCTCCGACCCTTATGCGTTGTGGTCTTCAAGGCGAGCAGAATGGCGGTTGGCTTTCAATGTTCCTATGTGTTGTCTTTTCGGTCGCTTTATCTTCTCTTCTTCCATTATTATTCAACTCTTAAGCAGGCTTCTCCAGCTGCTCGTCGACGAGATCCATCCCCATTTGGTGGCTAGAGGTGTAGCTTGGATCCATGATGTTGTTCTGTGTTAGACGAGGTCCCATATCAGCTCCATTATGCGGTGTTTGTCGTTGAAGAGTCAATTATTTATATCCTCCCAAACCGTCCATAGCAGGGTTTAGACTCTACACCGTCCCATATGTATTTGCTCTATGGGCAGTAATATTGGCATTCTTTAAGTTGTTGTACTCATCCAAGTAGCTGCGAGCTTTAGCAGGTGGAGGCGGCAACGATATATGGGTCAGTGGATCGAGGTGACTAATGGTAAAGAGACCCAAGCTTGTGCACGACCTCATGCATTGGAGGACGATCAGAGAACTGCCTCTTGGTACAGAGGAGTTAACTGGAATGCTTTCTTAACTGCCCAAAGGTCATTACAAGTTGCAGATATATCAAGAAAGTTCATCTTCTTACTAAAGGCACAAGGAAAAAAATTTCCCATCATAGTAATAACTTTCCTAAAGAAATTGGGAAAGTAGATATACATGTTGAGTAAAAATTCTTCAAGTGGCATGACAATGTAAGAGGATCAGGGAAGAGTCATACCAGTTGATGGAAATTAGAGTCGTCATCCATTACTTTTCTTCCTGTCAGCAGTTCAAGAAGGACAACACCATAACTGTAAACATCAAATTTTTCAACGAGCCGAGAGGTTCCAGTGGTTGGGCTTTTGGCTTAAACTCTATGTCCTAATTTAATTAGGAGTTAATATTTTAGTTTGTATTTAATTAGTAAGCTTGAGTTTTAGTAGGATTTGATTGTTTTAGAAGTATTTATGTTTGAGTGGAATTTTGAGTTAGAATTTGAGAGGGATTAGGAGTTTGTGTCCTATATAAAGGACATAGTATGTTAATTTTGTGTGTGCTTTAAGTGTGCACTCGTGGTGCACAAAAGCACCACGTTGTGTAGTTAAATTGTTAAATATATTATTATTGATGGAATAGATTAATGAGTGTTTGATTATGTTTTCACTGCGTGTGATGAGTGGTTTATCCTAACATCAGCAAACTCAAGGTCAATATATCCAATGATGCCTGTAATGCAGGTAGGAGTGTGATTTAGACATGCGCTTGGCAAGTCCAAAATCGGAAAAAATTACAAAAGTACATATGTTTTTACTTTAAAAGAGGAAAATGAGGTTCAAATGTTTTTATTTCCCGTAATAGGCAATATCGTCTATGCAAAAGGCGTTATCACGGTTGCGGAAATTTTTATCGACGTGGACACATGGATAGTGCCTTTTCAAAAGACGCTATCTATCCATGTATCCGGCCACGTGGGATGGCATACACCGATAGCGCCTTTTCAAAAGGCGCTATCAGTGTATGTCGTCCCACGTGGACATGGGCCGCACCCCTGGGCGTAGGGGTGCACGGATAGCGCGGACGTGCAGTACGGCTTCGCTTACTTATCGAAGGTATGCTCGTGACGGAACGACAAATACGAGACTATGCTTGATGTGTGCGAGAGGCTACTTGGTCGAACTCATGTTGGAGATGACATTATTGGTTGTAAACTTAAAGTCGAATGGCTTGAACGTAACGTACCAAACTATAGATGATGATAGCGATGAGGAGTCGGTGCAACGTTATGTTCGATCGTACATACAACAACTTATCGGTGGTTGTATATTCGCCGACAAGTCCAATCGATTCGTACATTTGATGTTCCTACCATTGGTGGAGGATTTCCAAGTAGTTGGACAATATAGTTGGGGAGTGCATGTTTGGCTTATTTGTACGGGGAGTTGTGTCGCGGATCTAGCGCGGGGGTACATGAGGTTGCGGCGCGTCAATTCTTGTACAACTGTGGGCATGGGACATATTTTCATTCATAGCACCGCGGCGCACTGGTGTTTCTAGAGTTCAACCGCGAACAGTGGATGGAAAACATATGCTTATGGACGTTCCATTGGGACACAAGTAATACAACCGCGAGTGACGTGGGCCCACGCGGTCGTCCATCTCCATATGCACGTGTCGTTCATAGGGCAAAGAATTTTGTATAGATAGCTCATTTTCAAAAGAGTCATTCATAAAGTGTATAGTTTTGTATAGATAGCTCATTTTCAAAAGGAGCTATCTATACAATTGCCTTCCACCTCACCACCATGCATGCCACCTCATCATCAAGTTTTGTATAGATAGCTCCTTTTCAAAATGAGTTATCTATACAATTGTCTTCCACCTCACACCACCTCACCACCATGCATGCCACCTCATCGGTGATAACTCCTTTTCAAAATGAGTAATCACCTACTTTTGGAATTTAAAAGTAAACTTCCATATTTTAGAAAATAATTTTTATCTCCACCCCACTTTTAGAAAAACCCCCAAAATCGGCAAGATGCGCCTCAAAGTCCTTATCCAAAAGTATGTTATGTGATTTCACATCCCTATGAATGATACGGAGCCTACAATTGGGGTACAAGTATTTGTACGTTCGAAAGCCCAGCTAAATCATGTATTCGTTGTCTCATGATAAATGGATTTTTCCTCCTTTTTGCATAAAATAATCCCTGCAAATCAAAAACTACACAAAACTACAAAATTACCGCCACACTGACAAATCATATCTATATATCAAGCAGTTATTGTGCAAGTTGTAAAGTATATAATTTTTTAACGGAACATTCACATCAGAGACATCTAAAAAACTTAAAAATATATTGACGAGAGATAAGTACAAGAATTACAAGAGATATTGACAAGAAATAATCACTATGATTGGTACGCAAACGAGTTTGAAAAAAACTAATTATTGAAAAAGATAATGATGAGAGATAGCCACAACAATTATCCAACTAAGCAAATTTCAACAGAAACGAATTATATTTCTAAAAGAATTCAAATAGTTGTATAAAATTGAAAGCGATATTGAAGAGAGATAAGCAAATATCTAAATAATTGTAATCACAAAATAAATTGTATTGTAGATGCTATATATAGCTAACTAATTAAAGTTATACACATTTACACCTACTTTCACTTTGAATATACAAAGGTGCTCTTCTTTCTTTTGTTTATTTTTATTTGGTAATTTTTTTTATGTTTATAGTCTCTCCAATCTTTCAATTACCTAGGTTTCCATTTTTTCTTTTTTGTAAACAGGTCGGTAGACCATCTTATTGATCAAACAGTAGAGTTCATAAATTCGATTCACATTCTTTAATGTGTATTTTTCTTCGATAGTTTCTTCTTATCTCTTTATTATTTTTTTCTTCCAACTACTTTCTTTATCTTTTTTCATAACTTAATAATGCTTGGTAAATAGGTTAAACCTTACTTAATAGGTGTAAGTTCTAGATGAAATATTAATGGCTTTGATTTAGCATAAGTACTCGAGAGAAATAATGGTTCCAAGAGTTTAGGCAACTGTTGGATCTTGTAGGTGTGTAGTTTTTCTGTTAGCCTCATCTTATTCTCGTATTTGTCAAGTTTTTTAGGAATATATTTGTCATGTTTTAGTGGACTCATATAGTCATATTGTAATGGCCCAAATTAATTAAACTAAGATTAGCGTTAATCTCATAGATTAATTGTCATCATTCGGTCATTATGTGGATAACTCGGTTGACTCGGACACGAGAATTGAAGGAATATGCTATTTATGGGTGATAGTTGTTTATATGTGGTGTTTAAATCATTGCTATTTGTATTGCACCACATATGTGTATGTTGCTATCGGTGAGTTGGTGTGACGGGGGAGTTACTCGAGGTACGTGTCGAGGTGCGGGGCATCGAGTGCCAGGTAGTCGAGGGATTAATGGGACCGCTAATGTGACCAGAGGAGGTTCTAAAAACACTAACCACATGTATTATAATGCGCCTTAGCTAAGTTAATTAAATCAAATAAATGAAGCCTATAGTTTGGATAAATTAAATTGGGGTTATAGGATTTTTCTAGAGATACGTATTGGCACATCTAGGAACCATGTGAGTTTCAAATTGTTGTTATTTGGAGGGAGTTAGTGGAAAGTTAGTGGGATAAATGGCAAGAGGTAGGCCATTAGGTGAGTTTCGGGATACATAAATTTGTGGAGATCAATGGCTATCAATCAATATCACCTTACTATATAAAGATGAGTTTATTAACACATGCAAATCAAACAGAGAATTAATGGAGGATGATGGAAATTGATCAAGTTAGGTGGTGAATAAACTAGATAATCCTATTACAATAGCTACTTAGCTAACTTTGATGTTTGGATGAAAATTTGGTAATTAAGGATTAGGTCACTGATTTTGATGAATTACCGATGAATTACAAGTATTGTTAGCATTTCAAGTGAGAAACATAAACTTTTTTTGAAGGAATTTGGGTTTTGGTGAATTTGGAAAAAATTAGTATATGCATGATTTAATGATTTTGATCTAATTGGTGTTGTTTTTGTTTGTTTGGATGATTTTTTGGAGTCACCATGAAGTGGAGAATGGAATTGTAAGGTTTGGTTAGCCAATTGAGGTGTGGAGGAAAAAATTCTCGAATTGAGAATTCTGTCACAGAGCGCAGTTAGCGCGCTAACAAGACCAAGCTAGCACGCTAACCGGGCTAGGTGATCAACTTGTTTTTCAAAATGAAGAACGTAGCGCGTAGACTCGATTTTCTAATGCGCTAAGTAGACCCATTAGCGCGCTAATGACATATGAAATTGAATTTAAGGGCTGTTTTTGGGATTTCGACTTGATACATACCCAAACACCTATAAACATACTAAATATGTAAAATTGGACTTCAGGGACTTAGGGAACCGTAGCTCGAGTATCGGGAAGCTAGTCGAGCCTCGATTCGGGAGTTCGGAGAAGTCGAGCACATATTAAGATGCGTAAACCCATTGGAATGCCTCACGTAATTCATGGGTTGTTTTATCGATATCGGACTTCATGTGTGATTGTTTGGTGGGCACACATGGGGTTTCACTCCTATTTTGGTTTGCGTATATATTGGTTGTGGCTAAATCGCTTGTACGGGTTACTTGTGTTTAATGCTCGTGTCGGCGATAGTAGAATGTATCTACGACTTTCGGGATGGATGTAAGATGTTCCCTTGACTTGAAATAGCGTCTTGAGGGGTTCATCCGTTAACTTAACTTGGGTTTAGTCACCGTAAGCCTATAAGTATATACGTGGTTCATGTCCTATTTTATCGATTCTTGGTGGTTTAGGTCGGGGTTTTCACGTGATTATACGATTGTTTACTTATTAATGTTTTATTTTCGAGCATGTTTCGTTGGTATATGTTGTTACCTTTATTCGTTGTTGTTTTTGTTTGTCGCATGCTCGCCTACATTCATAGGAATATGACTTACTATTGCCAAAGGTCATATTTGCATGTCATGTAGTTTACTAGTTTTATTTCGTGAATATTATGTGGACTTCTCTTGGGATTTTACTCACTGGACTCGTCACCGTAATTGTTGGGTGACGAGTTCGATCCTTCGATGAGCAAGGGCAAGGGCAAGGAGGTATTGAGCGACTACCTCTCGAGATAGTGACGCCACTCGTGTTTGCTATCGGTATGTATATATTTATGTTTTCGTTGGGTTTTGGGGACTATAGAACACCGAATACATGTATATGGATCTTTGTTGTACTTATTTCGCTTTTGGTATATACATGATATCTTTTTGTCGTGTTTTTCACTAATTAAGATTGTTAAAAAATGCATAACTTACTCATTAAAGACTTTCGCTGTAAAATTGTAATATAACTTGATAAACTGATTAATTGGCTAATTAAATCATAAATACTTATATGAAGATTAATTAGCTAAACTAGTGTTAGCCGAGAAAGTGTAAGCAACCAGTTAGGTCGCGGGGCATCATAGGTAAGCGAGTCATGACGTGGCAGGACTTGGTGACGTGGAATGCGATATGGCGGGTCTCAAGGTCGCCTCGGGATTTGGAGCTGCCACACATATTATGTTGTTTCCTTCCAAAATAATGGAATAGAAGACAACCCTTTAGAGGACTTAGCTTAAGTAGTGAAAATTTAATTTAAAAATATTTTTTTAAGGCTTAAGGTATATGCTTGATTTTGCTAGGGAACTCGCTCATTGCATATACTAAATTAATTGAAGTATTTTTTAATTTAAGCTTTATATCTAATTGGACTATGTGAGCGACTTTCCTCATAGCGAGGTGGTATGCCCATTGATCATCACCAAGTGAAAACTTGCTCATGCTTCTATGAAATATAGTTTTCATAGATTGACATTGACTTTTTACTTTTTCTTTTTAATTAAGATTTGGTAACGAGTACATGCATTATCGTTTTCCTCCTTTATCGCTTTTAGGCTCTAATCTTGGCTCTATAGAAAAATTCGTGAGACCAAATGACTTATTTTACCAAATAAAATCTAATTAGTTTATAAACTTATTTTCGTTTGTGCGTAGCACGTACACGAAACTATTATGTATATATATAGTGTCTTAATCCGAGACTTACACATGAAAAGATCATAATTTCTTTTTGGATATCCGCAAGTATTCATGCGAGCTTGACTATTCCCACATGGCCTTGGTGCAATCGGCTTTGAGCTTGACCTAATGGCCCAAATAATTTTGGCGCAATGGGTAATCGAACTTGAGACTCGTGAGCTTCATCCTTATGTTAGGCCAACTAGTCCGGTTTAAAAGAAAAAAAAAAAGAAACAATCGTAAAACATATATACAAAAGAGACAATTAACATCTATACAAAAGAGACACAATTACACACTTATCACCATGTAAGCAAACCTAACATGGTCAAGGTTGTTCTTAAGGGTCCTCCCGATCACTTCTTCAAGAGAAAACACAATCTCATTTAGGTTGGACACAGGTTCTAAGGACCTCTCAAACCGCATTAACAAATCTTTGAAAGATCTAACAGAAGCCGAAGTCACCCATCGTATTCCCCGAGACTTCCTCACGATTTCGACTTGTCTAACCGAACTACCAATTTGATGTTTTCCATTTTGACTTCCATAATTCCTTCTCTTGACGTGTTTTTCATACAAACGTTTGCTACATAGTTACTACTATCGTTAAGAGATGGTGGTGAACCACTAAGAAATGGGTAATGGCTGGAGTAGTCCTCCAAGTCTTCGATATTCAACCATAAACTACTAGCGTATCTCACATCTCCCGATATATCTAGCTATATCTACCTTCATGCCTGGATACCAAGTACAATCTACGTACGCCCGGTACATCTTGGTGACACCAGGGTGAATGTTATAGCGCGATCGTTGAGACTCCTAGAGAATGTCCTCTCTCAACTCTAAGTACTACGGGAATACATACTCTACCCCAAAATCTCAAACTTTGATCCGACGCCACTATCCAATCTTTGAAACCAAGACTATAGGCCAAACTACGAGTCGGGTCATAGCTCGAATCGCCCTTCGTCCGTCAATAATAGCATGGCATCGAATGCAACCCCAATCGCACAAATCCTCATGCCTACCTAATCTCCGAAATACATATCACAAGTGTTGCCTCTAATAACCCGAATGAACTCTAGTCAAATCTACAAAGACTAATTGTTTCTCGCTCAAGGCATCTCGCAACAACGTTCGCCTTCCCGAGTGTGGTACTCAATCGTGAAGTCGTAGTCTTTCAACAAATCGAGCCACCTCCACTGTCTCATATTCAACTCAATTTGAGGGAACAAATAGTTGAGAATCTGGTGATCCTTGAACAACGTAAACTTCCTACATAGAGATAGTGTTACCAAAACTTCAAAGGCAAGACTACCGCCACCAACTCGAGGTTATGGATGGGGTTGTTCTTCTTGTGCACCTTCGGTTGGCGAGAGGCATAGGCCACCACCTTGCCCTCCTACATCAAAACTGCTCCCAGTCATGTCCCCGAAGCATAAGTGTAAATGTCAACTTCTTGCCTTCCTCTCGGTAATACAAACACCGGTGCCATAGTCGCCTCTCCTTCAAGAAATTTAAAGCTAGGCATCCTCACACTTTGCTCATCCGATCAAACCCGACTTCCTTCTTGGTCAAAGCAATCATAGCCATTAAGGGACACCACGTGTTTGCGACGAGTGACATAATCATTATCTCGCTTATGACATCATCATTTGCTAGCGTCATAACGCAAGACACAAATGAAACTATTAGGCAACGTATTTAAAGTTGATATATATATATATGTAATTTCGGTATTTAAGTATTATTATATTCGTGTCGTACTTACTTTTATTATTTGTACATTGTTAGGCTTTATAAATAAGAGCATCTCATTGTATTCATTTTACCTTGATTAATACAATTTTAATTACATTAACATTATATGGTGCCTTACAGCTTATATATAGCATGAGCCTTTCAATTATCTCCTTCTCGCGTATATGTCTAAGTGAGCCACTTCAAAAAAGGTCAAAGAACTTCCTTTTGTCATTGCGTGCACTCTTGTTGGACGGTTGTACTCTACCTTTGTATAAAGGAATCATGTTGGAGGACAAGGCAGTACATGCCTTTAGTTGTCTCACTACTTATAACTAATGATAGTTACATTACATAAATGCATGCAAATGCACATCCATCAATCTTTTAATCAACACAACTATAGAAAAGTTGATAAAAAAAAGAAACAATAAATCTATGTGGACTCATGAGTCCGGACTATAAGATGTTTTTCAAATTCTTATAAATTATTATGCTTTAAGATCGAGGGTCTTGTAATAAAAAATGCAAATAGCAAAAAAAATACACAAATTATTATGTTTGCAAATACTAAATAAACTTTCTCGATTTTGTAACTATATCACAAACTATTATATTTTTTTGCATATATATCACAAGCCTAATTTTATTTGAATCTGACGATCCACCTTAATTTGTGCATTCTTAAAAAACACAAAAAATGCAAGTAAAAGAAAAAAAAATGAAAGCTCATACCAACGCGGAAAAAAAATCATGGTGAAACCCCAACGAAGAACACAAATTACTTTGTTTATTTTGTGCACGAACATAAACTATTTTCATTGTAATTTAGTTTTTGCAACAACATATTTTAGTGGCTTTAAAAACGTATTTTTATAAACCATAAAAAATGTATTTTAGTGTAGCTATAATATTAGGATATTTAGAGGTGCCAACCAATAAAGGTTTTTTTTTTTTTTTTTTTTTGAGAAAAAGAAAAGAAAACGTAACAAATGCTAAAACTTATAGTGGCCAAGGCAACGCGGGATTCACATTACTTGATTTCTTTTATTTTATTTTTTAAAAATTTTAGATTTCTTTATTTTTTGTGTTTTTTATTAAATTAGGGATGCGATAGATTTGCAAAAGAAAATAAAGTTTGTGATATATTAAAAAATCACAAAGTTTATTTTGCATTTGTAAAAAAATTAATAGTTTGTGTTATGGAATATGGATGACCATGCATGTACACCAACATATTGTGTAGTCATGTAACTTGTATGTATCACTTACTAATACCTCCACTTGTCTATGTATTGTCATGTAACTTGTAATCCTCTCCAATGTACACCAACTCTTTCATGTATTGTCTATGTTGCTTGTGATGTGTTGTATGACATGGGGTGTATGTGTTGCTTGTACACATTGTATGAAGTACATTTATCATCATCACCAAATGACCTATATAAAGGGTGCCAACCTCATTGTAAAAACACACCAAGTTGAATGAAAACTTCTCATTTCAACTATTTCATTTCTTCTCTTCTCCTTTGTAGTAGTAGTTTGTAGTAGTAGAAGTTCTTAGTCTTCTATTTCCTTCTCTAGTTCTTAACAAGTTCCAATTCAATTTACAACACGTTATCAGCACGAGCTTGCTCTAGCATTAAAGAGATCTTGAAGTTCAAGAAGGCTTGTTAAGGAGACAAAGCTAGGAAGGTATAACTTTTGTTATTTAAGTTCGATTTATTTATATATTATCATAGTTGCTTCCTTTTATTACATGCATCACTTCTATATGCATACTTTATTCATATATTATACATTATAATGTCACCGATTGCGAAAGTATGCTCTGTAGTTGCGTCTTGTACGATCTTCTACATCAGAAATCAAAAGTCAATATGTGACATAACTAGTTTTCTCTTAAAATTTTCTCTTAAAACTATAAACGATTAGTTATTTTTCTATTCTTGATTTTATAATACAAATCATGTTATAAGTTTGAGTTGATAGTGGGTAAGCCTTGTCCCTAGGTAAAGCTAAACATTGAAAGGGAGACGGGTTATCCCGTTCGGAGGCATGACATTTAAGCAGACTTTGTCTCGCCACCCAACCCTGGAGGTTGTCCCACCAACTCATACAAATAATACATTTGATTATTAATGAATCAAGTTGTGAACATCTATTTAATCATATGCTATGTTTTTTTTTACATAAAAGAAAAGAGAAAATTATTTTATATTATATTTACTTTCAAAATATTAATCAACTATAGTTTGAATTTGTTACCTTATTATAATTCTTGTCATGATAATTAGATATTACAAATTATGAATAATGTTTGTATCCATGCAAGGTTGTATGTTGTACACAATCATTCACCAATTTCTTTTTAGAGATTTGAAAAGTGAATATTTCACTTTATATATATTTTCACCTTATGGAGTTATATATATACATACCAAAAGGGTAATGCTCCAAAAAGCTCAAAATGAGCGGCTGGGTCTCATGCTACAAAATTTAATCAGTCAAATATTAATTATAATTCCACAATTTTAATTACCTCTACGTTGAGGCTATGTGGAAATATGACTGATGAGACAATAAAAAGAAGGTCACGTGGCCCGCCTCGATTTATTGCTGCAACAAATATCGAGTGCGCACGTCAATCCAATAAATATTAAGGATTGATTTATTGTCTTATGGTAGCTGAGTAAAATAATGAGATATTATAAATATAATATCGCTCCCGTCCAATTAGTTCAGCTTCAAATTAAGAAGCATATGTTGCATATAATGATCATGATCACAATAATAAATTTATGGACGTGGAAAAGGTGAAAATATCATGTAAAGGTCGTATTGACAATTCCACCAAAAATTGGAATAAAAGTGGTGCACCACTACAAAGGGCAAATAATTATTGACAATGAGCGCTCATAATTGTGACATTTTTTTGGTTATATATGAAAGGCTATTTTGCCTAAATATTGTCATATATATGCCCGAATATTTTTGTGACCTTTACCATGCCTTCAAAATCAAAGGCAAAATATTATGAATTTTATCATTGAAATATGACTCTTTTTCTCGATTTGCCAAACATTATTTGTCCATATGGATCAACAAATCATGTGTTCAAGTCATTAATCAAATAAGAGCGATATATGCCTTGTTGATTGTGCTACAACGCATACAATCCTTAAAAACAGAGAATATTTCTCCAATTTGAACTTAGCTTTGAGGCTAATGTTCAAACAATATCTGGCATCTCCAATTTGATTAATGGCTCGGAAGAGCAAATATTATGTTGCCCGAGGGAACAACAATTCATGTTGACAATGCCTTATACTCGAAAAATCCGGAAGAAATTTACTCAGCTTTAAAGATATTCGACAAAATGGATATCACATTGAAACCATTAACGAAAATAATAGAGAATTTCTCTATGTCACATTGGTTTCAAATGGGAAAAAAGAAGTGTTAGAAAAATTCCCAGCTTTATCCTCTGGATTATATTTTACTCATATAAGGCATGTCGAAACGAATGTCGTCTTAGAAAAGAAAATTAATGATCCAAAGACATTCATTTTATGGCATGACCGGCTTGGTCATCCAGGATCATCAATGATGCGAAGAATAATTAATAATTCGCATGGACATCCTTTAAGGAGTCACAAAATATTTTCAGCTGGTGATTATAATTGTGCTAGTTGTTCTCAAGGTAAATTGATAGTTAAACCATCCCCAAGTAAAATTGTTGTGGAATCCCCAGTTTTCTTAGAACGCATTCAGGGAGACATATGTGGACCTATTCATCCTCACTGTGGACCATTTAGATATTTCATGGTTTTGATAGATGCATCAACTAGGTGGTCACATGTTTGTTTGCTTTCGACCCGCAATGTTGCATTTGCTAGACTTTTAGCACAAATCATTAAGTTAAGAGCACAATTCCCTGACAACCCAATCAAGACTATCCGTCTTGATAATGCCGGGAATCTCATTCTCAAGCATTTAAAAATTATTGCATGTCTATAGGAATTACCATTGAACATTCTGTTCCACACGTGCATACCTGAATGGTTTAGCGAGAATATCTGATCAAACGCATTCAATTAATTGCCGACATTTAATCATAAGAACTAAGTTATCAACTTCAGTTTGGGGACATGCAATCCTTCATGCAAAGATCTATCATTCGTTATAGGCCTCGCATACCATGAACATTCCCCATGCAACTCATTTTAGGTCAACAACCAAATATTTCACACTTGAGAATTTTTGGTTGTGCATGTATGTTCCTATACCACCTCCCAATAGAACTAAGATGGGTCCACAACGAAAACTTGGGATTTATGTTGGATTTAACTCATCGTCCATTATAAGATACCTTGAGCCCTTAACATGGGATTTATTTACTTGCACGTTTTCTTGATTGTCACTTTGATGAAGCAATTTTCCCACCATTAGGGGGAGATAAGAAGTCAATTCAAAATGAATGGCGCGAAATTGCTTGGAATACATCAACTTTATCACATTATGATCCACGAACAAATCAAAGGTGAACTTGAAGTTCAAAAGATCATTCATTTGCAACAAATCGCAAATCAATTACCGAGATGCATTTAATGATGCAAAACAAGTGACAAAATCACATATTCCAGTGTAAATGCTCCCGCAAGAATTGATGTCTCTCGTGCAACAAAATGCACAAGAACCAACGAAACGCTTAAAGCGTGGAAGACCTAAGGTTGGTTCAAAGGATACAATTCCTCGAAAGAGGAAAACGGAGTAAAAATAAATACAAATCAAAATACTCATGAGAAAGCACAAAAATCCTTTGATAAGGGTTTGTCGAAACAAGTTGATTCGATGAGGAACAACTTCCTCTAGAAAAAGAGGAAAAAGATGAAAATAATGAGATCTCAATAAATTATTTAAACTCGGTAAGATTTGGGATCGAAATGAAATTGTTCATGATGATATATTTGCTTTCAATGTGTCCTTTGAAATATGTGAAAATGATGATGATCCAGAACCACGATCAATGTGGACGAATGTCAAAAAAGACCGATTGGCAAAAATGGCAAGATGCTATCCAAGCAGAGCTAAACTCGTTAAGGAAACGAGAGGTTTTGGACCAATTGTCCAAACGCCGAGATGGCGTAAAACCATTGGATATAAATGGGTATTTGTACGAAAGAGAAACGAAAAAAATGAAGTTACAAGGTACAAAGCAAGACTTGTAGCTCAAGGTTTATCGCAAAGACCTGGCATCGATTATGAGGAAACATATTCTCCTCGTTATAGATGCAATCACATTTCGGTTCTTGATAAGCCTTGCGATCTCGAAGGGCTTGATATGCATTCAATGGATGTCGTTACATAACATATCTCGTACGGATCCCTGACAAACGATGAGATATATATGAAAATCCCCGATGGATTTGTAATATCCGATGAAATAAAATCTAAACCTCATAACATGCATTCTATAAAATTACAAAGGTCTTTGTACGGATTGAAACAATCCGACGAATGTGGTACAAACGCCTCGGTGATTATTTACTTGAAAGAAGGATATGTAAATAATCCGCTTTGCCCATGTGTCTTCATTAAAAGATCATCAACAGGATTTGTGATTATTGTTTGTATATGTTGATGATTTAAATATAGTGGGAAACCACGACGACATCGTTAGAACATCCGAATACTTGAAAAAGGAATTCGAGATGAAAGAACTTGGAAAAACAAGACTTTGTCTTGGTTTGCAAATTGAACATTTTTCAAGTGGAGTATTTGTCCATCAATCAAATTATATTGAAAAAATATTAAAAAGATTTTATATGGACAAGGCGCATCCATTGAGCTCTCCAATGGTTGTCAGATCACTTGAAGTGGATAAGGATCCATTTCGACCTCATGAAAGTGATGAAGAGCTACTTGGTCCGGAGGTACCATATTTAAGTGCAATCGGTGCACTTATGTATCTTGCAAATTGTACAAGACCCGACATTGCTTTTTCTTTGTCAACCTACTTGCAAGATACAAATTTCATCACCAACTCGAAGACATTGGAATGGTGTTAAACATATTTTTCGATATCTTCGAGGAACAAGTGACATGGGTTTATTCTACTCGAGAGGGTAAAATTGAATCTCCAAGGTTATCTTGATCTTTGGATTTTTATCTGATCCCACAAGGCCCGTTCTCAAACGGGATATGTATTCACATGTGGTAATATCTTTGTATCATGGAAGTCAAGAAAGCAAACTATGGTTGCTACTTCTTCCAACCATTCTCAAGTACTTGCAATTCATGAAGCAAGTCGTGAATGTGTATGGTTGAGAAATATGATTGAACATATTCAAGAATCATGTGGATTGCCTTCAATAAAAGATTCTCCAACCATATTATATGAAGATAACGCATGTATTGCACAATTAAGTGAAGGATTCATAAAAGGGGACGAGAACAAAACATATTTCACCAAAATTCTTTTATGCGCATGAGCTTCGTAAGAATGGTGAAATTGATGTCAAGCAAATCCGATCGAGTGATAATCTTGCGATCTATTCACAAAAGCCTTACCAACTACGACATTTAAAAGACTTACATATGGTATTGGCTTGCGTAAACTTAAAGACATTGCAAGTAAAGAAACCGAACAAGTTTCACCCATGTTCACATGAGGGGAGTTATTGATTAATGTATTGCACTCTTTTTCCCTTAGCTATGGTTTTATCCCATTGGGTTTTCCTAGCAAGGTTTTTAATGAGGCAATCTTAACAATATTATGCCCGTCTTAATATTTATGAGAATAGTGTACTCTTTTTCTTTTACTATATTTTTTTCCCACAGGGTTTTTCTTAGTAAAAGTTTTAACGATGCACAATCTCTAAGCAAGTGTCATCCAAGGGGGAGTGTTATGGAATATGGATGACCATGCATGTACACCAACATATTGTGTAGTCATGTAACTTGTATGTATCACTTACTAATACCTCCACTTGTCTATGTATTGTCATGTAACTTGTAATCCTCTCCAATGTACACCAACTCTTTCATGTATTGTCTATGTTGCTTGTGATGTGTTGTATGACATGGGGTGTATGTGTTGCTTGTACACATTGTATGAAGTACATTTATCATCATCACCAAATGACCTATATAAAGGGTGCCAACCTCATTGTAAAAACACACCAAGTTGAATGAAAACTTCTCATTTCAACTATTTCATTTCTTCTCTTCTCCTTTGTAGTAGTAGTTTGTAGTAGTAGAAGTTCTTAGTCTTCTATTTCCTTATCTAGTTCTTAACAAGTTCCAATTCAATTTACAACAGCTTTGTGATATATTTGCAAAATCGAGAAAATTCATTCTCGCATTTGCAAAAAAATTAATAATTTGAGTTTTTTTTTTTTTTGCTATTTGCCCTAAAAAAACTAAAAATTTAAAAATAAAATTTAAATCCTCCAATTTGTATTTAAATAATATAATTTATATATATATATATAAAGGAACTATTTCTGAGAAGCTCTCACGAATTAACATGTGGTCCGATTACATGAGAATCAAAGTTCGGATGGATGTTCGTAAACCCCTCATAGAGGAGATGAAACTGGCTTAACTGAGGCTCATGGTACAATGTTGAGTTTACTTACGAAAGGCTCCCTACTTTTTGTTTCTATTGTGAAATAATTGGTCACTCATATAAGTTTTGTGAAGCTAGCTCTCTTCGATAATAAAGATGTTAGTGAAGAAAAAACTTATGGAAGCTAGGAATTCATCCATGTCGAGGGGCAACCGATGGCTGAGAGGACCGAACGATATGGCGATTCCGGGGATTAGTGGAGGAGAGGGGAGTGATGACGTGGCAGGCAAAGGAGAATCCCAAGATTGTAGCCAAGAATATGGGAATTCCTCCAATCATGGAGGCGGTAGTCAGGCTGGCATAGAAGGAATCAAAGGCGCGGGCAATTCAAACTTGCATGTTCATGGACCGTTGGTGGTGAATCCCAAACGTGCACGTGTGGGAATGGAAATTGACTCGGACGATGTGGCAGCATCGCGGGTGGAGACCTCAACCCAATCGGGTAAAGTGGATCCAATAAACTTGTATATGGCGGGCCTTAGAAGTCAGTCCCGCCCATCATCATGACAACACTCTTTTGGAATTGTCGTGGGTTGAGCTGCCCACGGTAAGTTCGAGTCTTACTGGATTTAGTCCAGATGTACAAGCCTAATACAGTGTTCTTAATGGAAACACGTATTGAGTCAGAGAGACTGGAGTACAAAAAGGATGCGGTATGAGGGTTTGTATACTATGCAAGGAGAAGGTATGGGTGGGAGCCTAGCCATGTTCTGGAAGAAACATGATCAAGTGAAAATAATCTCGGCATCACCAAACTTTATTGACGCCTCAGTCTCAATTCAGAGGCTCCAAACATATAGACTAACTAGGTTCTATGGTTACCCGGAAGCAAGAAGAAGGAAAGCATTATGGGACTTGTTGAGAAGACTCGCTGATCAATCCGATTCCCCGTGGTGTGTAGTAGGGGATTTCAATGATATACTTCATAGCAAGGAAAAGAATGGGCTAAGGGAGCATCCGAGATGGCGTATCAATGGGTTTAAGAAT
Source organism: Stephania cephalantha (assembly GCA_039657325.1). Taxonomy (NCBI): domain Eukaryota; kingdom Viridiplantae; phylum Streptophyta; class Magnoliopsida; order Ranunculales; family Menispermaceae; genus Stephania; species Stephania cephalantha. The sequence continues at coordinate 20,264,939 of CM077576.1, forward strand.
GCGGTTGACGATAGTCGACTTGTTGATTTGGGTATGGAAGGTTTTTGTTTCACATGGAAAGACATGGAGGATAAGTTAACTGGGTGCGAGAGAGACTCGATCGAGCTCTAGCGACGATATCGTGGAGGCAGTTATTTGCAAAGGTTAGAGTCAGCAACTTGATTGCGCCCGGCTCGAATCATAGTGCTCTATTCATGGATGTCTCGTACTGGCAGGAAGCGAGGAGGGGAGTTCGCTTTCGTTTCGAGAATTCATGGCTACAGGAAGAGGGTCGTCATGACGTAGTCAAAAAATCATAGCAGGAAAATGCTTTCTTTCGGTGACTGATCTAATAGGAGAGTGTGGGAAGGATTTGCAGAGATGGGGAAAAAAAGTAGCGACTGAATTTACAGAGAAGATTAAGTCACTCTGCATCAGGCTTGACCAATTAAAATGGGATGCTGATCTATTTGCCCGCCAATGTTTAAGAGAGACGGAAGTAGAGTACCACAGAGTACTAGCCCAACAAGAGGATTTTTGGCGACAAAGAGCGAAACAACATTGGCTCCAAGAGGGAGACTCAAATACCAAATTTCTCTATACATACGCCTCGGCTAAAAAGAGGAAAAACATGATAGAGAAATTGCGAGATGGAGAAGGAAATTGGCGGAACTGGGAGACAGGCCTCTCTGATTTGGTATACTCTTATTTTTCAAATTTATTTACATGTAACCAAGGTGATGTTGCCCCTGTACTTGATTGTGTTCAGCAAAGAGTCTCAGAAGAATAAAATGCCATGTTATTATTGCCCTTTACTAAAGAAGAAGTAAGAGAGGCAGTCTTCTCAATGCACCCGAATAAAAGCCCAGGGCCGGACGGAATGAATCCGACGTTTTTCCAACACTTTTAGTCGATCATCGGAGGAGAGATAGCATCGGCTTGTTTGAACTTCATACAACATGGCGGATTCCCAGACTCTCTTAACGACACACAGGCGGTTTTAATACCAAAGAAAAACAAGCCGGAGTTTATCACAGACTTGAGACCTATCTCGTTGTGTAATTTCCTCTACAAAGTGGTATCGAAGATGTTGGCGAATAGGCTAAAGCTTATTCTACCTGGTGTAATCTCTGAAGTACAAAGCGCTTTTGTTCCGGGTCGACTTATCACAAACAATGTGATTTGTGCCTTTAAAGTTAATCATTGGTTGCACCGTAAAACACAGGGTAAGGAGGGCTATGCGGCATTGAAGATAGACATGAGTAAGGCTTATGATCGGGTTGAATGGGCTTTCTTGAAGGCAATGATGATCAAAATGGGTTTTGCAAATAGATGGGTGGTGTTGATGATGATGTGTTTATCCCCAGTACAATACACTTTCTCGGTTGGTGGTGTAGAAGTGGTCCCTATTACGCCGACTAGGGGCCTTCGGCAAGGGGATCCCATCTCCCCGTATCTTTTCTTGTTATGCACGGAGGGCCTCTCGCTATCTTGGCTAGACAAGAGGTGCAAGGAAGGATCTATGGGTGTAAGATTGCAACAAACGCTCCCATTATTTCTCACTTATTTTTCGCTGACGATTGCTATCTATTTTTTAAGGCCACATTACAGGAAGCTCAAGTCATCAGTGAAGCCTTAAACAGTACGAGAATGCAACAGGTCAAGTGGTGAATTTCTAGAAATCATCAACCCATTTCAGCAAAAATACCTCACAACAGAACATTACTGAAATTTGCAACTTTTTGCAAGTTTCCCAAGCTGATTCAACGGGATTTTATTTGGGTCTACGACTACCAAGTAAAGTTGGAGGTAACAAGGAAGAAGTCTTCAAATATATTTTTGACAAGGTGCATAACCGTTTGCAAGGGTGGAAGGGGAGACTGTTATCGAGAGCGGGGAAGGAGATCTTGCTGAAATCAGTGGTGCAATCGATTCCTACATGGTAATGAGCGTGTTTTTGCTCCCGAAGAGGCTATGTAAGTATGTAACCATTTAGAAATCTTGATGAATAAGTTTTGGTGGCTATCCAATATTGAGAAGGAAGGAGGGATCCGTTTGGGAGAGTGGAAGAAGTTGTGTCGTCCCAAAAAATTAGGGGGAATGGGATTTCGTAGGGTGGGTGATTTCAACACTGCAATGCTCATGAAGCAGGTGCGGAGACTTGTTGCGAATGAGGACTCTCTAGCAGCTCGATTGTTGAAGGCTCGATATTTCCCACATTCACACATATGGGAAGCGACAATGGGCCGAAATCCGAGTTATATATGGAGAAGTATTTGCTCTGCTATGCTTAAAGTTCGAGAAGGGTGTCGATGGAAGATTGGAGATGGGAAAAATATCGAGGTGTTCAACGACCCTTGGCTATCAGACCAGTCGAATCCAAAGGCCGAAACCGATGTGGTCACGGGCTTGTGGGGAATAAGGGTGAGTTCTCTGTTTTGTAATGAAGGAAGAATGTGGGTTGAGGAGGTGGTGAAGGATATGTTCAATGAGAGGGATCAGTCCCTCATATTTTCAATTCCATTAAGCTATTCTCAACAGCAAGACACATGGATGTGGGGAGGGGATCCAAGAGGCATATATACAGTACGAAGTGGGTATCGGATGATGGCGGATGGTCTAATGGCGAGGCAAGACGATGTTCAACTCGGGGTTTGGCAACAGGCTTGGAAACTTGCAGTGCCTCCAAAGGTCAAGAATTTTCTTTGGAGGGCCCTTTGCAATTATCTCCCAACCAATGTGAATTTCAGGGGAAGAAGGGTGCCCATAGATGTTGTATGTCCAGTGTGTAAGATTAACGATGAGGATGTCTTTCACGCACTGGTAGGCTGTGTTTTTGCACAAAAATGTTGGAGTTGTTGCCACTGATTAATTCGATGTTTGGAGGGCAAACTTTTGTTGGCTGGTTTGCGAACCTGTGTGAGGTTCTACCACCAGATGTGATCGAGTTGGCGGGAGTGGTTATCTGGAATATATGGAATAATCGGAATGCAGTAGTGTGGAAACAATCTAGTCTTACATACTCTCAAGTGGTGGAGGGAGCAAAATCTCACCAAACGGCATGGTGAAGTGCTCAAATGGGAGTTGGAGGAGGACGAACCGAAGGAAGAAGTGCAGGGGGATCGTTTTTGCCAAGAAATGATAGATGGGAGAAGCCACAATGGGGAGCTTTCACCTGCAATGTTGATGCTGCGGTGTATAGAGATCGAGGAAGTTGTTCATATGGGGCTCTCATTAGGGACGATGAGGGGGTTTTGTGGCGGCAGTGGGGAGAAGATTCATGGGGACTTTGGAGCCTAAGGAGGCAGAGGCAATAGGAATCCGGGAAGCACTTAGTTGGCTCAAGGAGTGTGATGTTACTCGAGTGGTCGTGACGGCACTAAAGAGCAATGTCAGTGACTTATCTTATTTCTGCTCTCTAGTTAATGATTGTAAGCAGTTTTTGAAGGACACAGAGTCACGTCAGCGAATTTAACAGCTCATACAATTGCTAGGGAGGCTAGTTACTTGTTTGATTGGATTGAGTGGTTTATTACGCTCTCGTTCTTTACTAATGTACTATCGAATGATTTGAAATAAATATTACATCACAGTGATTTTCAAAAAAAAAAGTTATTTTTTATTACACGTGGCATATTTATGCAGAAGTTTATATTTTTCTTTTTTTTCTTTTTTGGGTATGCATATTTTCGTTTAATTCAGGGATTTATGGGCAATTGTTTCTGTAGGTTGAGTTAGGTGTTAACACGTGGCAAGTTTGTTAAAATCTATTTGTCCATTTTTTAGAAAGTTTCTACTCACACTAATTAGTTAAATATGAATAGATTTGTTTTTATTTTTCTTTTGTTACAAAATTTGCCCACAAAATAGGCAATTGGAGTTTTTTTCTTTTTCTAAGAAAGGCAATTGTAGTTAATTACACATCTTTTATAAATAACATTGGTTTGTCTATGTATCTACGACTATAATTGGAGATCGATGAGATTTGTTAGCTATTTTTAATTTTTAATATTTTTTATACGTCTCTTGTTTTATAAGGTGTACTAAGTAACTCAAACGCGTTTTAAATAGGGTGCACGTATTGACCCCTGGGTACTCACTACCCAAACTTATTTATATTATTATTATGTTTGGATACCCTACATGCTAAACTCATTTATTACATTTCTGATAAAAAAAACTCATTTATTATATATTTTACTACAAAATGTAAGAGATAATAAGGTTTGATTTAATGACCTCTTGCATACAAGATTTCTTTTTTTTTAGGCCCATATTAGAGAAGTGTTTTGACTTTGAAGCTAAGCTTAAGATGTAAACATTTTTTAATATAAGAAATATAGATCAGCTTAGATAATCACATGCCGAAGCTTTTAGTCACTTTAAACCACCAAGAACTTATCGCCCTTATGAGCCTTAAAACTTTTGACACATTGTTTGATGGTTCAAGTGTCATTTTATAGACTTGAGGGAGAAACTTTAAACTTCTCACATTAATATCAATTTCCATCAAATTAGTAATGGTAATGAAAGTTCAAGAGACTTTAGGTAATTCATAAGTTACATAAATTAAGATCTAAGTTTGAGACACATAATGGTCTTACATAAGATACCTATTGAATGCATTTGAAATTATTTTCTATATGAAAATTAAATAGGTAGTTACACAAATACCTTTGAATTAGTTTTTATAATTTATTTAATAATCACATAATGGGTATTTTAAGCGAGTTTGGAGTACTCATGGGTAATTTTAATAGGGTTATAGGGTGCATATTATAGGAGTATTCATATGCATATTATAATCCAGTTTAGAACATGTACAAGAATTAGTATCATAAACAAGCAATGGTAGGGAAGGGAAATTTTCATGGGTAGCCTACCACTACTTCCCTATAAGAATTTGATATTTTTATAGGGTTTAGGTTGGGTACAATTATATTCATATGCACATTATAGTCGGGTTTCGAGACAATTACTAATGTTATTCTCGTAAAACGAGTATGGGCGAGAGAGTTTTAATAGGTATCCGACATTCATTTACAATTCTAGAAGAGTTTGATACTTAATCTAATAGGGTTAAGATTAGGTATAAGTGTTCATATGCATATTATAATCGAGTTTATACATTATTAGTATCATAAAGCGGGTATGTATAAGGGATATTTTGTAGGAACTCTACCTATTTACATCCCTAAAAGAGTTTGATAATTCTAATAGGGTTGATTATATGTGTTCATATGCACATTTATAATCGGATTTGTGACAAGTGCGGGTATTAGTATCATATATTGGGTACAAGAAAAATCTCGCGGTATCCCATCAGTTTACATCATTAGAAGAGTTTAGATAACAACTATTTCTTTTAAAAATCTCTATAGGAAAATTGGATGATATTGTTCTAGATTTCATATGGAGATTATATAATAATTCTTTTTACACTTTTGTTTCTCAACAAATTTATTTTCTCATAATATCTTGATACTTTGTCTTGCTCTGCGAGCGAAGCGCGAGATGCCGACTAGTAAGATAAACTTTAAATGACAATTTTGAAAAAATAAAAATAAAATTAAGTCCTCGTGAGTCCAAATAGGAGTACCTGAAAACAAAATAAACAAAATAGACTTGTTTTCTTCTTAAACTCATATTTAAATATGCTTCTTTAAATTTGCCACGTTGCCTGGTTCAATCTTATATCCATCATGTACGCATTCTTGGTGGCTACCTCATAAAACTTTTATCTATCTTGTATTCTTGGTGGCTACCTCATCATATCAAATGTAATATAATAAGAAAGCGGCTAAATGGGCCCATAAACTTGCTCAACATACCCCGATTTTGAATTTTAATTGTTGAATGTACCCTATTCTTTTTTCTAAAATATCTGAAATACCCTTGCTCACCCCATCACCCCCACTCTTACCCCAACACCCCTCAATCCTCTATATTTCTTAATTTGGTCATTGTAGAGCACTTGTATTAGGCCGGGAAGGTCATAGGAGTTTTTTTCATCCAACAAGGTTGGATCTGGTCTCGTGGTCCATAAAAAATGAGGAGGTGTCGCCCATTGACAAGTCAATAATTAGACATATTTTATAGTTCATTTTTAGGAAGATTTTAGATGTAAAGATTATATTACACGGGGGTTTCTCTTATTTTTGTTATTTCAGATAATAAATGGAGAATATGAAGAAATGAATGAAAAAGTGAAGATTATGAAGGAATTTATCAAGAGGAAAGAGTATGCGAAGAATCATCACCAAGGAAGCAAAGAAAGAACTGAAAAATAGTACCAATAATTCCTAGCGATTCTAAATCCCTGGTCAAATCGGTGAAACCAGAGAGCTTCAAATTACGGATTTTTCCAATGATTACACTCACATACAAATTGTTGAGAATCGTTGGAGTAGATCTCAAGAATTTAATATAACTACAAGTTGTTTGAGTTAGTTTGGGATGTTTACTCTCTAGAATACTATAAATACAAGCTTAGGGTTTCGAAAAGAGTTGTCCTTGAGTACTTAGACCAATATTCCATTGCTCTAGGAGCCATTCTTTATTATTTTTTACTTTTGGAGAAGATTTGAAGTATTTATTTTAGATGTATTTATATATGTCTTTTATTTATACTATTGTAATGTTATTTATGATTATGAGTGAGTAGTTATTTAATCTAAACAAAGTTTAAACGTGAACTAGATCCTTTTTGCAATGTAGTTATGATGAGAAGATTATGTGCTTAATACTTTAAACCAATCGTATTATTTGATTAACTAATTTAATAAATTATTATCTATTGATTTTAATCATGATCTTTGTATTGCATGCATAGTCTAGAATGTGTATTGTGATATTTGGTTTAATTATCTATTTAAAGTATTAACTAGGATTGTTTGAAAGACAAACATTTTTTAGATGTCATAGGTCAATTTGAGATATAAATCTGATGTTGAAGTGACTTTCTGAAGATGTTAGATTAGTAGTTCGAAGTTCTCATAAAGTTTAATGTGGTTTTATTACGTGAAGTTAATGTCTTCGTGTATTCAAAGGGGTTAGCTCAATAAAATTATAACACGACTTTTTCACTGGTATAAGCAATCGGAGGCGTTGTGAGGCGCTGAACCTTCTCTTGGCTTTTTTTTTTCACTGATTCTTGTGGAAAATCTCTCATTTTCATCTAATAGCCTATTTTCCTGAAAACACAAAACAAAGATTTATTAGTATAAATGATGATAAAAGTATCGAAATTCATAGCAAAAGTGTACAAAAATATAGCATATTTGGCGACTTATCAGCAAGCTCCACATAGTCCCCTATATGTTTATGTGTTTTACCCAACAAAAGTAATAAAAATACTTGATTTAACATAAGGCTAGGTCTTAAAAAACTAAGTGCATTATTACTCCAGCCCAGCCCAACACAATAACAATAAAATACTAGCTGAAAAGTTACCCATCAACTTGAGAGAGAAAATTGTGTCCGGTCCATATATCTTTATAGTTGAAAGGTAAGTAGAAAGATATCAAATGTTACTTATGAATACATGCATTAGATACAAACTTACTGGTTTTCTTATTTTTCAGTACATATACCGAATTTCTTTACACGCACATTGAAGTATGTGCAGACACTGTAATTTGAATGCGCAATTCAAGAGAATTAAAAAAATGAATATATATATATACATATATTAATCAATCGTTAAAAAGAGTATTAACAAGCTCTTTTTGTTCCTTCGTTAGCTAGAGATTTGATTTTTTTTAATAGGTTAAATGGAATCTAGTAATTTCATTTTTTATTTTTTTCTATAAAATATTTTACAAAACAAATTATAGAAATATTTTACTTATTTTTGTCTCAAATTTTTTGGATTATTTTTTTTTTGAAAAGGATTTCTTAAATTATTTAAAAATAAAGTAATTAAGGAAAATAACAACATGTACGTAGTTGCTGGTGTGAGTGGAAGCGACTCACATTCCGTTCTTTAATTAAGCACATGTGCAGAATTTGAAATTGATTGTGTGTATAGAGATGGTATTGTTGGGAGGTCCACTTCGAATGAAGCGCGATTCTTGGTGAATCTATAATTGATTAATCTGGATAAAAAATAGTTTTGACAAATAAAATGAACGGTAAGAAAAGTGATTTTTAATGACCAAGTTTAACGAGAGTTCCCTCACTATATATGTCATTATAAACATGTATTACTGAGGGTACATGCTCTCACTATAGGCCCACAAAATTTTTGTTATACCTGTAAATACCCTCCCCTCACTAAAACCAATTCGCCTCTTAAAAATTGCACCTCGCGTTTTGCTCTCTTCGCGTTTTGCACTGCTTAGGGTTTTGAAGATCGAAAGCTTATATTTCGGTTCGGTGATCTCGTTGTTAACGAGATTGTTCTCTTCAGTGAGGTCGAAGCTTTGGAGATCAGTGATCTCTCAATAAATGGAGATTTGAAGCTCCATTTGCAGATCTGGCCTTTCAACTGAGATAAATGGATCGCGAACTCATGGATCTCTCTATCTCTTGCGGATTTCTCTAGGGTTTTGTAGATCTGAAGCTCCATTTGTAGGTGATCTCTCTCTCTCTCTCTCTAGCATTGCTCCTTCGCTGATGAATCCTTGATGAAAACCTCTAGAATCTTCAAAATCTAGAGTTATTGCGATCGATCAAGCTGTCTGAATCGATTCTCCTTGCAAAAATGGTTCAATCAAACCTAATTATGCTGGATTTGGAGGCGGAGGTTTTGATTTGAGATTTGTTTCTTGTTTGTGTTGTTTGTTTGGGGTAATTGCATGTGTGTTTGTGTTGTTTGGTTGGGGTGATTTGTTTCTTGTTTGTCGTATGTCGATCACGCTCATCTCTGCTGCTCTTCTTCACACCAGTTGAGAGTCAAAACTGAATTCCTCACCCTCGCTGTTCTTCCGATTTCCTCTCTGGCTTGCTCTGTCTCTACTTTCGTTGCGCGTGTCGGGATCAACGGCTGTGATCGACTCCAGAGAAAGGTCTAGTTCAGATTTTTATTTTTATTTTTTGCTTTTTTTTTTCAGCATCGTGTAGCATGTTAATATGTTATAGCTGTTTGGTCATTACTCATATTTTCTTGTATAGAATTCTGCATTGGACCCATTGCCAATTTGATAGCCAATGATGCAAGCCACTTCGTATGCTTAGACTAGGTTAGTGGAAAGGAATAGGGAGCCCTTATGGTCTAGCCTTACTACCAAGGAGCTTCGTACATGACTTCTGGTCTGTGCTATTCATGCTTAGAACAGGTTAGTGGATAGCCAATGATGCAAGCCTCTTCCTAGCCCTTAGGTCTGTGCTATTCATGCATGAGTGCAAATGGATATGGCTGTATGGCATTTTGTCCACAAGTTCTTAAAAATGGTAAACCTTATGGTCTAGCCTTACTACCAAGGAGCTTCGTACATAACTTCTGGTTCCTTTCATACTTCCTCTGCTATTCATTTTTTTTCAATAAAAGTCAGTGAATTATTTATCATTGAATGCTATGTTGTTTTATGGTTGCCTGGCCATGTCTTTGTAGTTTGTGACCTTGCATCCAGAATTCTGCATCTCTAAGAGAGATCTTTGGTTAGGTGTTCATGAAGTCCTTCAGAATGAAAAAAAAAGTTTTTATTGTCAATTGTCTCGTGATGCATTTATGTGAAAGTAAGCTTATTTGAGGGCTGTCGCCTCAACCTTTCCTTGATGTGGTGGATCTCATGAAACTAAAATTGAATCAACAGAACTGAACTAGGTTTTTTTCACGTGATTTCTTCACTAATTATGATTAGTAAATATAGAAGATCAGTTTTAGGTAGTATCAATTACAGCTTTCCTACTAGCTTCTGATCTAGGCTTTAGATGAGGCACCCATAATTATATCAAAATGGACAAAGCTCTAACTGATATTGGTTTTTAAAAATTTAGAATAGATCCACATGCATAAACATTCTTATATATCAAAAACTTAATTAATATAATTATAACTAGTAATCTGACATGATTTCTCTGAAAAGCTCCTTGGGTGCTGTAGACAAAAATGATAGAGAGTTCAAGAATCATGCTTGAAAGAGCAAGGTAGTGGGAATTTAATTTCACTCGTAAGATAAGACTGATTATATTATTCAGAAGAGTTGAGTGAGTCATATACCATTTTCATGAGCAGACAATATCAAAATAAGGTGTCTCATCTGCTTATTTATAACCTCTTTTTTTCTCTTCACTTGTGATGTAAAATCAGTTTACATTGAAGAATTTCAACTGTGACAACAGTAATGTAGGGAATAAGCAGTGATGTATTTCATCACAAGTTTTTTGTGCTATCTTCAGATGCAAATATTTATTGAATTGACATCACTGGTTACCTCAAAAGGGTTAGTCAATGCATAGGTTGATTGAACATTTGAAGAAATGCACCTACCAAAGTCTTGTTGATGCTTAATGGTGGAACGAAAATAGGTATTAGCAACTACTACATGATTATAGAGGGTGAGCGTCTTATATAAGCTCTTAATTCTTATAGCACTTTCTTAGTTAAAAAATATAAGCTATTATAATTAGAATTATGATCAGTACTTGAAAATACCAAAATAAGATGTTATTTTAAAATGCTACGCGAAGGTATTTTTCCCGGGGAGCTTCCACTATTCACTAAATCAAATGGCTAGCCTGTAACAATAATGATGATCATACATCCAGGCTATGCATTGCCCAACCTTTATAATGCATATAAATTGAGACAAGATAGTGGAAATTTAACTTCACTCGTGGATGTCTGTTCCAAAGATGTATAAAGTAGAGAAAAAAAGATCAGTTTGTAGCCAATCCAATATTGATTTACCCTACAAGCTATACAGTGTACAAAAAGCTTACCAAATTAATGCAACTTTTAGGCCTAGTTGTAAGTGAGTCTCGCGATACCGTAGCTGTGTAGTCAAAGAGCTGATCAATTAAGACCAAGATAGTACCAAGTAAATGCTTCTCATGAACTTAACTATGTTGGCGTTGAAGTCATGGTAGAGGAGCAGTTCCAAAATCCTATATAAGCCAATCCATCGATCGATCAATTGTACTATATAACACCAGAGACAGAGCTCAAAATGTGCAATTCATAGACTGGCCAAGCATCTGGTCTGGACATTATATTGGTTGTTTGCTTCCCTATAGTCATTTGTTCTAACCTCAATAGTTATTAAGTTGTGTCATCAATAGTTGTTATTTCATTCATTCTGACCTCAAAATGTACATTTTCCATTAAACTTGAAAAGTTTTAGCATGTATATTTGATAAGAGTCATAAGATAAGAGTAGTATGATTAAATTTTCATTAACTGAATTTGAAGTTGATTTTCGGAAGAGTACTGTGAGTTTTGAAACTATATATGTATTGATCTACTAAATTTTCAAAGTACCTTCTATAAATTGATATGAGAAGGAAAATAAAGATTGTTTTTAAAGATTGTTTGATTCCTCTCTAGTCATGGACCTAGTGTCGTTGATTTAACCATTGATCTGCACATGTGATTTCAACGCATGTTTCTATATATATTGTAAATTAAAAAACAGCATATAAATTAAGGTTTGGATGTCCATGATAAGCATATATATATATTTATCAAATGCCTGTTATTAGAATGTTTGAGAATGTTTAAAGAGATAATGCCAAGGAAGTTGATTACATTTGTATTGCAGTGCTCAAATAAAAAGCCAAAGTCTATGCTATTCTTATCTTTTCAAAAAATAAACATAGATTAGCTTTGATAAAAGAATTGATAGAAAATGATCATGTTTTCTATAAAGAAAAGTATAGGGTTAATTAATAGTTGGCATCACCTGCTATCTGTCTTACTATTCGAATAGAAACTAAGTTCTTATGTAGCGATATTCCTTTTTTTGTGAACATGTAACTTGTCTCCATGATTATTTGGTCCCGGTCAGTGTAGTTTTAGAACATTGAAGTATACAACTATTAGTGTCAGATGTGTAAATTGTCCCCATTCTGTTCAAAACTCCCCCTAATTAATTTATAGAAAATAACTTTCCTCCCTTTTCGATTATTCGTTATTTTTTTGTGTATTAGGATCTTAAGTTTGTTTGTTTGTTTCAAATTAGCATTTCATCACTTCATGATTGTGCTCTTAAGTTTGTACCATTTATCTACACGAATTTGTTTAATTATAAAGTTTAACTTTATGTACAAGTACTTATGATAGATTAGGCTATTGCCTTATGGTTCACTATGTGATCAACAGATGCAGTTGACATCTATATATAGTAATATCACCTTGTTAATTATGTTGTTTTTGATGAGAAGATTATTGATTTCTAGATCTGATTGAGTTCTTGGTGAAACAATTGTTCTATCGTTTGTTCTTGTTAGATTCAATACATTTATTGATTCCTTCATGCAGAATGGTACCTGACAAACAATGGATTAAGCTTGTTGATATAGATCGGTTTAGTGAAACATATGAAGATGGGGTGGAACAGTTTTTAGATTATGCTTTTAAATTGACTGGCGAAATGGACATGATTCGATGCCTTGTCTTAAATGCAATAACACCGATTTTGGATCTCGTGAAATAGTTAAGTCACATTTAAAAGTACATGGAATAATGGAGAATTATACTTTTCGATACCACCACGGTGAAAGACGTTGTAAATCCGACTCCGAAAGTGAAGGATTAGAAGAAGTTGTAGGTGATGGCGAGGTTGAAGAAACGATACAAGATTTTGAATCTGAAAGTGAAGAATTAGAAGTTGTCGATGACGATGGGGTTAGCGAAATGATAGAAGATCTCTTTGATGGTAGAATTGAAAATGAATTTGGATGTGATTCGTCAAATTATGTTTATATGAATTGGAAATGAATTTTGTTAAAGAATTGATCTTGGAATGTCTATATGCATTGAGATTCAAGGTGGGTTTTTGTTTTTGAGGGATTTGAAGCTTTTAATCTATATGTTTCTCCATCATAATGTTAGTGATAGTTTGTGAAGGAATATGAAGAAGTTGAGGAGGAAGTATATCCACTTTTTTGTACTGGATTAATTAAGAAAGGAAGTGCTTTTTTGTCTGTTGTTGAAAACTATGTATCTCACCTAACAGGTTTGTTTTGGGTGATTTAGCTTTGATGGGTACTTTATATTCTAATGTGTAATTATACATTTCATGTTGAGAATTGGAGGTTTTCCAATTGGTTCATGAGGAAGACTCGCAGTGGCTGCTTATTTGTGCAATGATTTGTGCCAAGCTTTTAATCATGTGTGTAGATTATGTTAAACTCTTTGATCATCAGCGGGGGAGGTTGCCACCGTTGGATTTAGGTTGATGTAATTACCTACTTTATGTTCTTTATTGGTAAACGGGCATATGAAGTATTCTTTGCGATCTTAGTAGAAGATCTGTCCTTTTAAAGATTTTCCAAAGGATTTGTATTGATTATTTTGATTTATTCAATGCTGCCATGTGATTTAGGATTTAAGTTTTGATGTCAACTTATATCAATTAACCATTGACATTTTTCAATTTTTTTTTGCAGGAGTTATGTGTTTTAGAGAGTAGAGAGTGCTGAAAAATGTGAAGTCGCTTGAGTAACTGTTCATTCAACGCTTATGCATTTGATAGCACTGGCTGTTTAACATGGTTTGGGAATTTGTTAAAGCAACAACTTGATAGTGGGGAATATCTGAGACTTGGTGGTTCTTCTGCTGATTTTCGTTCTGCTAAGAAAGTTTCTTTGGTCATCATAGGTGTGGTTGCAGGATTTGCAAGCTTTAGTGTTTTCCTTGGATCCAACTATTGGCTCTCTGTGTTTACCAAATTTGTACTACAAATTGTTACTTCATTAGGACTAAATACACTACAACAAAGTGGTCTATAGCAACACTTTTTTGCCAACACTAATAAAAAATGTCTTCAAATTTTAATTTTAGAGACACATGATATATAAGCGTTGTCAAGTTTAAAATTTTGAGACGCTTAACATACAAGTGTCTCCAAATTAAGGACACTTGATATTAAAACGTCGTCAAATTCAAAACCTCGAGACGTATAACGTATAAGTGTCTCAAAATTAAGGACACTTGTTAAAAAAATGTTGTCAAATTTAAAATTTGGAGACACTAATTTAAAAGTGTTGTCAAGTTTCAATTCTAAAGACACATAGTTTATAAGTGTTGCTAAAATTAAAAATGAGGACACAAATAATAAGTGTTGTCAATTTCAATATTTAAAGACGCATAATTTATAAATGTCTCCTATATTAGAGACGCTTGGTAAATTAGTGACACCAAATTTAAAATTTGGGGACCCTAATTTACATGTGTTGTCAAGATTCAAATTTAAGGACATATAATTTACTAGTGTTGTTAAGTTTAAAATTTAAAGACACATAATTTACAAGTGTTGTTAAATTTCAAATCTAAGGACACATAATTTATAAGTGTTGTTAGACTTTAAATTTAAAGACATATAATTTACAAGTGTTGTTAGACTTTAAATTTAAGGACATATAATTTACTAGTGTTGTTAAGTTTTAAATTTAAAGACACATGATTTACAAGTGTTGTTAGATTTTAAAATTAAAGACACATAATTTACAAGCGTTGTTAGACTTTAAATATAAAGACACATAATTTAGAAGTATTGTCAGACTTTAAATCTAAAGACATATAATTTACTAGTGTTGTGAAGTTTTAAATTTAAAGACACATAATTTATAAGTGTTGTTAAATTTCAAATCCAAGGACACATAATTTACAAGTGTTGTTAGACTTTAAATATAAAGACACATAATTTAGAAGTGTTGTTAGACTTTAAATCTAAAGACATATAATTTACTAGTGTTGTTAAGTTTTAAATTTAAAGACACATAATTTATAAGTGTTGTTAAATTTCAAATCCAATGACACATAATTTACAAGTGTTGTTAGACTTTAAATATAAAGACACATAATTTAGAAGTGTTGTTAGACTTTAAATCTAAAGACATATAATTTACTAGTGTTGTTAAGTTTTAAATTTAAAGACACATAATTTACAAGTGTTGTTAGATTTTAAAATTAAAGACACATAATTCACAAATGTTGTTAGACTTTAAATATAAAGACACATAACTTACAAGCGTTGTTAGATTTTAAATCTAAAGACACATAACTTACAAGTGTTGTTAGATTTTAAATCTAAAGACACATAATTTACAAAGTGTTGTTAGACTTTAAATTTAAAGACACATAATTTACAAGTGTCGTTAAATTTCAAAAATAAAAAAATAAAAAAAAGTTAATTTAGTGTTAAGTGTATAACTAAAACAATTAGATTAACTTCTTTCAAAAAAAGTTATTAAACAAAAAAAATAATTAGATATTAATTTTTAGTTATTACTTTAAAAACTAAGTGAGAAAATAATTTATCATTGCTCTAGGTAAGCAACAACAAGAAAAATAAGAATTTTATTACAACCTAATATTAAGCAAAAAAAATAGTGTAAGTACTAAAAATTGACCAACACTCACCTCACATTGAAACAATAAAAAGAGGAGCCAAATCTGGATCATTCAAGTCCGAATCCAACAACCCATACAACCGCATGTACTCCACACAAAGGTGCTCGGAGGCTCATTCGCTTGGGTGCGCACCCGTGAATCCTCTCCAGGTATCATGAGCAGGTTGAGGGCCACCATTTCAAGATCATTAATTTCTTATGTATTATATAAATGTTTTATGCTCTAGGTTTAAATTATATGTTAATGCAATGTCTTATAGGCATGTCTTACTAATTATATGTTGTATAATATATGGTTTAATTAAGGATCCATTGGGTGCTCAAACACCCCCATTGAGACAAGGAGGGTCGTCACACTCTAGCCCCCGTAAATCTCTAGTTAATCCCGCCTCCGCCTCAATATCGCCTTCGTCCCCAACGATCCCGCCTCCCGCCTCCGCCTCCTCCGACGTCCGGCTCTTCTCCTCCGACGGCGTCCGCCTCCTCCAACGTCCGCTCTTCCTCCTCTCGACTCTGGTCGATCGGTCCACTCGCTCACTCTAGCCCCCGTAAATCTCGCCTTTTCTTCGATTCTCACTCTTAGGGTTTTAGACTTCCGTCGAATTGGTTCAATTTTCGTGAGATTTTGTGTTATCGCGTGTTGTGGTTAGGGTTTTTGTGGGTTTGTTTGAATTAGTTTAACGATTGATGCCCGTGTCCCTCTCGTCTTCTCTTTATTTTCTTGAGTTTGCTCTTCCTCCCTCTCGATCGCTTCGTCTCGTTATCCCTTGAGAATTATTGAGGGAGGTACGAATTTCTAGTTATCGAATTGGTTTCGAGTTTGTTAGCGTTCTTGTATGATTGGTTGTTGGTATCTTTGTTGTTGTTTGTTGTTGTTGTTGCTTACGTTGAGAATTGATGGAAACGAAGATGATGTTGTTATTGTGAGAAATTTACACTTGTTCACTAATTGTTGATTTTTCAATTAGTTTTGTTGATTTGAAAATTGTTGAGTTTTGTTATTACCTCGAGATTCAATTTGGGAAAGAAGAAAGGAGGCACTATTCCATTTGATGATTGGGTGGCCTTAGATAGATTTTGATGTTCATAGATCCTATTTGAACTGCTTTTAGGATTCCAAGAGGTTTCATCAAGGTTTATTGATGATTTGAATCGAAGTTGCAAAGTGCTTTTGATCGAATTCAATCGGTATGAAGCATGTTTTAAAATTAAGTTGGGATTTTTGCATTGTATCAGATGGATTAGTTTTTATTCACACTAACTGGAGTGTGATTCAAACTACATTAATGATTCACACTAATTGGTAATTACATACTGAATCCTACTGTGTATCATGATTAAGTTTTGCTGGAAAAAATATGTAATTTATTTGAAGCGTTCTTTTTTAAGTTTTTGGTCTAATTGATTATGATATTTTATTAATCGAAAAGAAATGGATAAAAGTTGGATGAATGAGTCAAGGTCAAGCAGAGCTTATTTAGACGGAGTATCCAAGTTCATACAATTTTATGTGCAAGACCCAAAGCTTAATGAATGGTATCAAGTGATTCATACGAAGCCAAGAGATTTATATGATATGGGGGTTAACTCACATTTTGAAGACGATGATGACACTTACACACAATGCATGCCTCACAATACAAGCTGATTTGCTTGACGTTGAGCGAAACAATTGGGTTAGAGAAGATATTGATGAATAGTACAACTACAAGTGGCTTCCACCAATGGTACTCATCTCTTGGCTTTTTGAGTTACTTAGAATTGTATAATCTAGTCTATTTGTTTTTCCACAGCTTTGCTAAAAAAGAAATCCAATCTTAGTTTGTGGTACATAGTACACTCTCATTTAATCACTTCTAGTACGAGTACTAAACATTAGTTTATTTACTTGATTTTTCCCTTCGATGAAATGCTAATTTTGGTTCTTATAATAGTATTCCTTTACCGCCTTTTTGTAGGTTATTATTCCTATTGAAGACATAGATGAGGTAGCTTTCCTCGTTACATTTATTTAAGAGCTTTACATCGTGCAAGTGAAGAACTTACACAAGACGTTAGAAGCTGAAAAGAAGGTTTTTATTTCTTGTCTTTTGGTTATCCATGTAATATCTCGTCATTCTTTTATTAATAAAGTGGTCATCTAAAAGTTTTACCTTGCCGCGAACAATATCTACATGTACATGGTTATATGAATAAAGTGCGCAATAACAAATGAGTAATTAGTCTTATGAACATATAGATGTAATGACTTTGCTTGCACTCATTCCCCACAATTCAACTTTGTACGTAGAGAAGCATAATGCACAATTTTAAATGATTTGAGAGCCCTAAGAAGACTCGAAGAGCAAAATTCGAGTTGAGAAACGATGATGATATAAATGATTAATAGAGAAGTTAAACGGAGAAGCAATGATTGAGGAAGGAGGTACAAGAAACTAATCTTTGGTTCCGTCTATTGTTAATTAGATCCTTATTGTCATCTAAACTTTCAATTGGATTTTTCAAGACACCGCGCCACGTGATGCCTTGGTAGGAAAATCTGCTATAGTATATAGCTCATGTGAAAGCAAAGGGCTGAAGCACTTTGAAGAACAAGGCGAGGAATCCATGCTTTATTGATCCAACAACCAAGGTCTTGTTTATTTAGAAAGGTCTCGCTCCCGTTCCTCTATTTTAACGTGTTTCAAATTCCTTCTTACATGTGTTAAAAATATTCCCTTGATGATCTAATGCCTGATCCCTGAAGGTTTCAAAGTAAGATTTGCGTGGTTCACACTTAACATATGCTACATACCAAGGACTTGTTTATCTAGTTGAGTTTGATGAACTCGAATCTCGGATGTAGCATATTGAATTACCGAGTTGAATTGACCTGAGTATATGTTTATGATATGTTTGCGTATGCATGTAATTCTGTGTATATAAAAAAAATGTTTTTCAAGTTGAATTTAGTCATCTCTTATTTATTTAAGGCATTTATATGTTCTTGCTTGTCAATAGGTTTGGATACTCTAATTGGCGTGATGAGAAAGGTATTAGCGTAACATGATGCTTCTACTCAAGATATACAATTGAAGAAGTGAAGGAATCAATATTCTCAATGAAGCAAGAGAAAAGCCCCTGACCAGGATGATACGAACCCTGCGTTTTATCAACATTTCGGCATATTGTTGGAATGGGGATATCTAGAGCGTGTCTGCAATTTCTTAACTCAAGGTGTCTACCATATTGTTGGAATGGGGATATCAAAAGCTATTTTCACAGTTGGATGTTCATTTCAACCATTCTTTCACTTTCCAATGATGTTTGTGCATTTCTTTAATTCTATCTTAACTCTCTTTTGTGAACTATTAGGGGTTTCTGGGTGATCTTTCTCCAACACCTAAAAACAATGTCATTTCCATTGATGACCCAAGGTTTGTGAATTTCTTAAATTTCTTAATTTTTCTTATTAAACTTTCATGCTTATTAAAATAACCAGTAGTTTCTTTTTATCTCCCGCAATTGATTTGAACCAATTGTTAATCTAAAATAATCGGTTTTATGTCAAGCAAATTAATAATATGTTGATCTTGATGAATCCAGGGATGAATGACACTCCATTACCACCGACCCAGTTAGGCTAACCCCAAAGATTGAAACATATAGGATGTACATAAGACTTCGTCACTTAGCATGAAGTTTTGCTGTGCCATAATGGAGAAAAGTGCGTGAACGCTAGCATGTCTTAAATAGTTAATCATGAGCGCAATATGGTTGTTTGGTTGGATGCGCTTGTTCATATTTACATGTCTTAAATACTTCTCTCAATCAACTCTTACACTTGTTTATGTTTTGCGCTTTTTTTACTCTAATAAAATGGATCTTGTTGGGGCTAAAAGCGGTAAAGTTCTATGGCCGTCAATGGTATGAATTTTAAATTAACAATTGACATTTTCAAGTTTATAGAGATTTTAGCCGTATATGTATGTCTAGTAATTAATATATCATTTTTATTAGTTTGGAAAATTTACAATTTGACTCGATGCTTGTTTGGTATTACAATTGCTTATTGTTAAGTAGAGAGATGTTTGTGAAAATTACATATATGTGTTTATGTATATTAGTTTGCTCAATTCGTTATGTATATTGAAAAAGTGGTTTATGATGATATTGACTACCTCATGATTTTGACTCATATATATCTTGATTTAATTGTGTTTGGGTTGATTTTGTTTGTTTTGCAGTTGTAAGAAAGTGTTGAACATGAGGTTTTTGGTGCGGTGGTAATGTTGAGAAAGATGAGCATATCAATTCAAAAATATCATCTTATACTTTTGTTTTGCATAGTTGGAAGTTTCTATCTTTTTAGTATACATGTTGATATCATTGTAAGTAAAAATATATTTTTGAGAATGTATTGTAGTTCTCTTTTGAATTGAAAAATAATTGAAAAGTATATAAATTGTTTTCATTTGTCTTTCTTTATGTTTGTTTTTATAGCTACAAATAATAATAATAATAATAATAATAATAATAATAATAATAATAATAATAATAATAATAATAATAATAATAATAATAATATTGCTAATTTGGAGACATTAAGTGCACAAATGTTGTAAATTTAAGGACATTAAGTGTATAAAGGTTGTTAATTTAAAGACATTAAATGCACAAGTGTTGTTAATTTAAAAACATTAAGTGTGTAAATGTTGCTAATTTGGAGACATTAAGTGCAAAAATGTTGTCAATTTAAAGACACTAAGTGTGTAAGAGTTGCTAATTTGGAGACATTAATTGCACAAGCGTTGTCAATTTATGGACATTAAGTGTTGAAGTGTTGCTAATTTGGAGACATTAAGTGCACAAGTGTTGTTAATTTAAAGACACTAAGTGTGTAAGAGTTGCTAATTTGGAGACATTAAGTCCACAAGTATTGTCAATTTAAGGACACTAAGTGTTTAAGGGTTGCTAATTTGGAGACATTAAGTGCACAAGTGTTGTTAATTTAAGGACATTAAGTGTGTAAGGGTTGCTAATTGGAGACATTAGGTGCACAAGTGTTGTTAATTTAAGGACAAAGGTTGCTAATTTGAGACATTAAGTGCACAAGTGTTGTTAATTTAAGGACATTAAGTGTGTAAGGGTTGCTAATTGGAGACATTAGGTTAACAAGTGTTGTCATTTGGAGACGCATAAGAAATAAATGTCCTAAAATTAAAGACGCATAAATAAAAAAACGTCCCCACGTTAAGGACACTTATTTCAAAAGTGTCTTAAATAAATATTACCAACACATACATTTTGCGTCGCAAAAAAATGGGGCGACATCACTTTTACCAACACAAGTGGCGACACTATATGATGCGTGGGTAAAATTGTTAGAGACACTAATTAATGTCGTTAAATGACTAAATTAATGTCGCTAAACACCCAATGTTTTGTAGTGATAGTTGGGTAATTCGCTCTGGACATTTGGGGTTTTAATGGGCATCGTTTGGATTCCTCTGTATCTAAGTCAGTGAACCTTCTTTTCTGCTCTGTTTCTGTGAATTTCTTTTTGGGCATGTCGAATTGCTTTGGCTTTATGTTTCCTTTTCGATTTGTATGAGATTGTGAACCTGTGATGCATTTATTGTGTGAAATTTTGGGTTCGCGAGATTTGAAAAAGTCATGGGTGAAAGAGAAAATAGAGAAAACAGAAAAAACAGAGAAAACTGTTATGGAATATGGATGACCATGCATGTACACCAATATATTGTGTAGTCATGTAACTTGTATGTATCACTTAATAGTACCTCCACTTGTCTATGTATTGTCATGTAACTTGTAATCCTCTCCAATGTACACCAACTCTTTCATGTATTGTCTATGTTGCTTTTGATGTGTTGTATGACATGGGGTGTATGTGTTGCTTGTACACATCGTATGAAGTACATTTATCATCATCACCAAATTGCCTATATAAAGGGTGTCAACCTCATTGTAAAAACACACCAAGTTGAATGAAAACTTCTCATTCCAACTATTTCATTTCTTCTCTTCTCCTTTGTAGTAGTAGTTTATAGTAGTAGAAGTTCTTAGTCTTCTATTTCCTTCTCTAGTTCTTAACAAGTTCAAATTCAATTTACAACACGTTATCGCACGAGCTTGCTCTAGCATTAAGGAGATCTTGAAGTTCAAGAAGGCTTGTTAAGGAGACAAAGCTAGGAAGGTATAACTTTTGTTATTTAAGTTCAATTTACTTCTATATTATCATGGTTGTTTCCTTTTATCTATGCATGCTTTATTCATATATTATGCATTATAGCGTCACCGATTGCGAAAGTATGCTCTGTAGTTGCGTCTTGTACGATCTTCTACATCAGAAATCAAAAGTCAATATGTGACATAACTAGTTTTCTCTTAAAACTACAAACGATTAGTTATTGTTCTATTTTTGATTTTATAATACAAATCATGCTATAAGTTTGAGTTGATAGTGGGTAAGCCTTGTCCCTAGGTAAAGCTAAACATTGAAAGGAGACGGGTTATCCCGTTCGAGGAGGCATGACATTTAAGCGGACTTTGTCTCGCCACACAACTTGGAGGTTGTCCCACCAACTCATACAAATAATACATTTGATTATTAATGAATCAAGTTGTGAACATATATTTAATCATATGCTATGTTTTTTTTTTACATAAAAGAAAAGAGAAAATTATTTTATATTATATTTACTTTCAAAATATTAATCAACCATAGTTTGAATTTGTTACCTTATTATAATTCTTGTCATGATAATTAGATATTACAAATTATGAATAAAGCTTGTATCCATGCAAGGTTGTATGTTGTACACAATCATTCACCAATTTCTCTTTAGAGATTTGAAAAGTGAATATTTCACTTTATATATATTTTCACCTTATGGAGTTATATATATACATACCAAAAGGGTAATGCTCCAAAAAGCTCAAAATGAGCGGCTGAGTCTCATGCTACAAAATTTAATCAGCTTAAATATTAATTATAATTCCACAATTTTAATTACCTATATGTTGAGGCTATGTGGAAATATGACTGATGAGACAATAAAAGGGTCACGTGGCCCGCCTCGATTTATTGCTGCAACAAATATCGAGTGCGCACGTCAATCCAATAAATATTAAGGATTGATTTCTTGTCTCATGGTAGCTGAGTAAAATAATGAGATATTATAAATATAATATCGCTCCCGTCCAATTAGTTCAGCTTCAAATTAAGAAGCATATGTTGCATATAATGATCATGATCGCAATAATAAATTTATGGACGTGGAAAATGTGAAAATATCAGGTAAATGTCGTATTGACAATTCCACCAAAAATTGGAACAAAAGTGGTGCACCACTACAAAGGGCAAATAATTATTGACAATGAGCGCTCATAATTGTGACATTTTTTGGTCATATATGAAAGGCTATTTTGCCTAAATATTATCATATATATGCCCGAATATTTTTGTGACCTTTACCATGCCTTCAAAATCAAAGGCAAAATATTATGAATTTTATCATTGAAATATGACTCTTTTTCTCGATTTGCCAAACATTATTTGTCCGAGATGGATCAACAAATCATGTGTTCAAGTCATGAATAAAATAAGAGCGATATATGCCTTGCATTGATTGTGCTACAACGCATACAATCCTTAAAAACAGAGAATATTTCTCCAATTTGAACTTAGGCTGAGGCTAATGTTCAAACAATATCTCGCATCTCCAATTTGATCAATGGCTCTGGAATAACAAATATTATGTTGCCTCGGGGGAACAACAATTCATGTTGACAATGCCTTATACTCTGAAAAATCCAGAAGAAATTTACTGAGCTTTAAATATATTCGACAAAATGGATATCACATTGAAACCGTGAACGAAAATAATAGAGAATTTCTCTATGTCACATTGGTTTCAAATGGGAAAAAAGAAGTGTTAGAAAAATTCCCAGCTTTATCATCTGGATTATATTTTACTCATATAAGGCATGTCGAAACGAATGTCGTCTTGAATAAGAAAATTAATGATCCAAAGACATTCATTTTATGGCATGACCGCTTGGTCATCCAGGATCATCAATGATGCGAAGAATAATTAATAATTCGCATGGACATCCTTTAAGGAGTCACAAAATATTTTCAAATGGTGATTATAATTGTGCTAGTTGTTCTCGAGGTAAATTGATAGTTAAACCATCCCCAAGTAAAATTGTTGTGGAATCCCGGTTTCTTAGAACGCATTCAGGGAGACATATGTGGTCCTATTCATCCTCACTTGTGGACCATTCGGATATTTCATGGTTTTGATAGATGCATCAACTAGGTAGTCACATGTTTGTTTGCTTTCAACCCGCAATGTTGCATTTGCTAGACTTTTAGCACAAATCATTAAGTTAAGAGCACAATTTCCTCGACAACCCAATCAAGACCATCCGTCTTGATAATGCCGGGAATTTCAATCTCAAGCATTTAGAAATTATTGCATGTCTATAGGAATTACCATTGAACATTCTGTTCCACATGTGCATATCCGAGAATGGTTTGGCGAATCTCTTATCAAACGCATTCAATTAATTGTCGACCTTTAATCATGAGAACTAAGTTATCAACTTCGGTTTGGGGACATGCAGTCCTCATGCAAAGATCTATCATTCGTTATAGGCCTACGCATGCCATGAACATTCCCCATGCAACTCATTTTAGGTCAACAACCAAATATTTCACACTTGAGAATTTTTGGTTGTGCGAGTGTATGTTCATATACCACCTCCCAATAGAACTAAGATGAGTCCACAACGAAAACTTGGGATTTATGTTGGATTTAACTCATCGTCCATTATAAGATACCTTGAGCCCTTAACAGGGGATTTATTTATCGCGCGTTTTCTTGATTGTCACTTTGATGAAGCAATTTTCCCACCATTAGGGGGAGATAAGAAGTCAATTCAAAAGGAATGGCGCGAAATTGCTTGGAATGCATCAACTTTATCACATTATGATCCACGCACAAATCGGTGTGAACTTGAAGTTCAAAAGATCATTCATTTGCAACAAATAGCAAATCAATTACCCGATGCATTTAATGATGCAAAACAAGTGACAAAATCACATATTCCAACAGTAAATGTTCCCGCAAGAATTGATGTCTCTGTGAAACAAAATGCACAAGAACCAACGAAACGCTTAAAGCATGGAAGACCGGTTGGTTCAAAGGATACAATTCCTCGAAAGAGGAAAACGGGAGTAAAAATAAATACAAATCAAAATACTCCTGAGAAAGCACAAGAATCCTTTGATAAGGGTTTGTCAGAACAAGTTGATTCTGATGAGGAACAACTTCCTCTAGAAAAAGAGGAAAAGATGAAAATAATGAGATCTCAATAAATTATTTAAACTCTGGTAAGATTTGGGATCGAAATGAAATTGTTCCTGATGATATATTTGCTTTCAATGTGTCCTTTGAAATATGTGAAAATGATGATGATCCGAACCACGATCAGTGACGAATGTCAAAAAAGACCCGATTGGCAAAAATGACAAGATGCTATCCAAGCGAGCTAAACTCGTTAAGGAAACGAGAGGTTTTTGGACCAATTATCCAAACGCCGATGGCGTAAAACCTGTTGGATATAAATGGGTATTTGTACGAAAGAGAAACGAAAAAATGAAGTTACAAGGTACAAAGCAAGACTTGTAGCTCAAGGTTTCTCACAAAGACTGGCATCGATTATGAGGAAACATATTCTCCTGTTATAGATGCAATCACATTTCGGTTCTTGATAAGCCTTGCGCCTCTCGAAGGGCTTGATATGCATTTAATGGATGTCGTTACAAAGATATCTCAGTACGGATCCCTGCAAAGTGAAATATATATGAAAATCCCCGATGAATTTGTAATATCCGATGAAATAAAATCAAAACCTCATAACATGCATTCTATAAAATTACAAAGGTCTTTGTACGGATTGAAACAATCCGGACGAATGTGGTACAAACGCCTCGTGATTATTTACTTGAAAGAAGGATATGTAAATAATCCGCTTTGCCCATGTGTCTTCATTAAAAGATCATCAACATGATTTGTGATTATTGCTTTGTATATGTTGATGATTTAAATATAGTGGGAAACCACGACGACATCGTTAGAACATCCGAATACTTGAAAAATGAATTCGAGATGAAAGAACTTGGAAAAACAAGACTTTGTCTTGGTTTGCAAATTGAACATTTTTCAAGTGGAGTATTTGTCCATCAATTAAATTATATTGAAAAATATTAAAAAGATTTTATATGGACAAGGCGCATCCATTGAGCTCTCCAATGGTTGTCGGATCACTTGAAGTGGATAAGGATCCATTTCGACCTCATGAAAGTGATGAAGAGCTACTTGGTACAGAGGTACCATATTTAAGTGCAATCGGTGCACTTATGTATCTTGCAAATTGTACAAGACCCGACATTGCTTTTGCTTTGTCAACCTACTTGCAAGATACAACTCATCACCAACTCGAAGACATTGGAATTGTGTTAAACATATTTTCCGATATCTTCGAGGAACAAGTGACATGGGTTTATTCTACTCGAGAGGTAAAATTGAATCTCCAAGGTTATGCTTGATGCTTTGAATTTTTATCTCGATCTCCACAAGACCCGTTCTCAAACGGGATATGTATTCACATGTGGTAATATCACTTGTATCATGGAAGTCGAAGAAACAAACTATGGTTGCTACTTCTTCCAACCATTCAAGTACTTGCAATTCATGAAGCAAGTCGTGAATGTGTATGGTTGAGAAATATGATTAAACATATTCAAGAATCATGTGGATTGCCTTCAATAAAAGATTCTCCAACCATATTATATGAAGATAACGCAGCATGTATTGCACAATTAAGTGAAGGATTCATAAAAGGGACAAAACAAAACATATTTCACCAAAATTCTTTTATGCGCATGAGCTTCGTAAGAATGGTGAAATTGATGTCAAGCAAATCCGATCGAGTGATAATCTTGCTTGATCTATTCACAAAAGCCTTACCAACTACGACATTTAAAAGGCTTACATATGGTATTGGCTTGCGTAAACTTAAAGACATTGCAAGTAAAGAAACTGAACAAGTTTCACCCATGTTCACATGAGGGGGAGTTATTGATTAATGTATTGCACTCTTTTTCCCTTAGCTATGGTTTTATCCCATTGAGTTTTCCTAGCAAGGTTTTTAATGAGGCAATCTTAACAATATTATGCCCGTCTTAATATTTATGAGAATAGTGTACTCTTTTTCTTTTACTATATTTTTTCCCACAGGGTTTTCTTAGTAAAAGTTTTAACGAGGCACAATCTCTAAGCAAGTGTCATCCAAGGGGGAGTGTTATGGAATATGGATGACCATGCATGTACACCAATATATTGTGTAGTCATGTAACTTGTATGTATCACTTAATAGTACCTCCACTTGTCTATGTATTGTCATGTAACTTGTAATCCTCTCCAATGTACACCAACTCTTTCATGTATTGTCTATGTTGCTTGTGATGTGTTGTATGACATGAGGTGTATGTGTTGCTTGTACACATTGTATGAAGTACATTTATCATCATCACCAAATGGCCTATATAAAGGGTGCCAACCTCATTGTAAAAACACACCAAGTTGAATGAAAACTTCTCATTCCAACTATTTCATTTCTTCTCTTCTCATTTGTAGTAGTAGTTTATAGTAGTAGAAGTTCTTAGTCTTCTATTTCCTTCTCTAGTTCTTAACAAGTTCCAATTCAATTTACAACAAAAACAGAGAAGATAGTGAGTTTTTTGGGTGAATTAGTTGGTTTTGGAATCTGGGTAGGACTGATTTGGGTGTTTCGTAGGGAAATCTGATCTGGGTAGTTGTTGGTTTTTGATTTTGGGTTGAAATTTTTGTGGGGTCTGTTGGGGTTTTACTTGTTTGGGATGAAGAGGTGGGGATTGGTGGTGGTGGTGGAGTGGTTTGGAGTGATTAGGACAAGGCCGTGGTGGTGGAAGTTTTGGGAGTTGGGGCTTTTGATTACTTGACAACATGCACAGTGTCTTACTAGTTATGTGTTTTGGATCCAACTATTTAGTGAGGGGATATGCATCTTACTAAAAATTAGTGAGAGGATTGCCCCTCATTATTATCTTATAATGAGGGGATTTGCCTCTCACTAAAAATTAGCGAGATGATTGCTCTTGACTATTAGCTTATAGAGAGGGGATTTGCATCTCACTAAAAGATATTTAGTGGGGTTGGCCTCTTCTAAAAGTTTTTAGTGAGGGGATTTTCCTCTCTCTAAAAGCTATTAGTGAGGGGATTTTTTTTTTTTTTTTTTTTGAAGCCAAGTACATGCAATTTCATTTAATAATCACGATCATAGAATACATTAGAAGATATCGCTAGAGGTAAAGCATCCTTTCACACCTCAAGTTCATTGTTTGGCATAGCAAGTGAAGCTAAAGTATGTGCTACAGTGTTTGCATTCCTACGGATATATTCCTAGGGATATACCAAAATGGAGCCTCAGATGGGTTGTTTTCTAAATCCAATATTTCAGTTAATAAAGGGCCCAAATGTCCAACCACGTTGCATTTTTGTAAAACATTAACCATGTTCAACGCGTCACTTTCTATTACATGCGGATAAACATCTAGATGTAAAGCAAACCTATACCTTTCCCCGATCGCCACCGGCTCTGCAACTTCAGGGCTAAGGGCACCACTCATCCGTTTGGCAAAAGCTCCTAACTCCTCTCCTTCATGATTTCACATCACTCCTCCAACACCAAAATAGGAACAACCTTTTTTGAAAGCCGCATCTACATTCAATTTGATCTGATCAGAAATTGGAGGTATCCACTTCACATGGTGAGTGATGTCACTTCGATTTCATTGGTATGGAACCTTGCACTGTTGAAACTCATCAAGCCATAACGAAATTACATCCCAATTTAGATCTACAGGTATCTCATGAGGGGCAAAAAGCAGTTGGTTTCTTCTATGCCAGATCATCCACAAAGCCGTAGCAATAAGATTTAGTTGATCTGTAAAAGGAGAAAGGTGCACATTAATCAATAAATCCGGAATTGAATCACCCACCAAAGAAGAAATTCGATCCCACAGATTCCAGGAACGCCATAATTTTTGAACACCTAAGCAGCGAAATAAGGCATGTATCGATGATTCAACTTCTTTACTACAAATTTCACAGAGATAGTTTTGTCGAACCGCAATATATTTCTGCATGCACGCCATAAGAAGATCTTAACTTTGGGAGGTATATCAAAAGACCATAAACGATCCCACCAGGTACATCGAATGGAAGAGCTTGTTGATTTTGCTGCGTGCTTAATATAAATTGCTCTTTTATAAGCACTTTTAACTGAGTATGCACCATCCTTTTCAAACTTCCATGCTAGGCAATCATCCTGCTTAGTAGAAGAAAGTGGGATTTTAGAGATATCATCAATGTTCAGAGAAAGAATACATTGATTCAGTAGAACGAAGTCCCATTGCCGAGTCGGAGTAATCAAGTTAGCAACCTTGTTAATAGAAGATACAACTGGAGAGATTACTTTCAACATAGTGTCCCAAAGAACTCATATCTTCATAGACTTTAATAGACTCCCCATTTCCAACTCTCCAAATCAGGCCTGGAGCTAACAATTCCCTGCCCTACAACAAACTGCGCCAAAGATAGGAAGAATTGCTCCGAAGCTTAGCCTCCAAAAACTTGAAATCTCTAAAATATTTGCCTTTTAGAATCCTACTAAC
The DNA here is from genome assembly GCA_039657325.1 of Stephania cephalantha. NCBI lineage: Eukaryota > Viridiplantae > Streptophyta > Magnoliopsida > Ranunculales > Menispermaceae > Stephania > Stephania cephalantha. The sequence continues at coordinate 20,294,220 of CM077576.1, forward strand.
CAAACTTTTAAGATTATCAAAGATTCTCCAAGCTTGCTTTGCTACAAGTGCCTGATTAAAACTTTCTAGGTCTCTGAATCCAAGGCCACCAATATTTGTAGGTCTACATAAATCATCCCAATTAATCTAAACCATATTCCTCCTAGAACTAGAAGCTCCCCACCAGAAATCTCGTACAAGTGAGGTAAGATCCTTACACAACTCCTTTGGAAGCTGAAAAATTCCCATCACATAAGTCGGAATTTATTGGAATACTGCTTTAATTAAAACTTCTTGACCTCCATAGGAGAACATGTCATGACGCCATCCTTGAGTTCTCTTCCATACTCGATCTTTAATAGAGGCAAAAGTTTCTTTCTTTAAACGACCCACCACTGATGGCAACCTATGATACGTATCATTGCAAATGTTCAGTTTTACACCCAATCTTCTAGCTATCCTCCTCTTCAATCCTGATCTAGCATTAAGGCTAAAAGTAATCCCAGATTTTTTAAAATTAACTTGTTGGCCTGATGCTTTTTCATATGCAGATAGAATGCCTTTCAGTTCACTGCAAGATTCTCTAGTAGCTTTGCAAAAAAGAAGACTATCATCTGCAAATAGCAAATGATTTATTCTAGGTCCACCCCTAGAACATTGATAGCCTCCTAAATATCTTTCTTGACCTGCATTTAGTAAAAGCGATGCACAGAGGAGGAAGAGATACTGTGATAGTGGATAGCCCTGCCGTAAGCCTCTGGAAGGAATAATATTGCCATAAAGACTACCATTGATGTTGAAAGAAAAGGAAGGTATTGTAACACATTCCATAATAACATTGATTCATGGAGGAGGAAAAAGCATATGTTCTATAACACTGCGTAAAATGCACCACTCCACCTGATCATACGCTTTACTCTTATCCATATTTAAAGCCATATAACTAATCTTCCCTTTTTTTTTTCGTTTGTTGAGTGAATGAATCATTTTGAATGCAATCATAACATTATCATGAATCTGTCTCCCTGAAATGAATGCACTTTGATTTTTCAAAATGAGAGAACCAATGATAGGCTTCAGACGATGTGTAAGAGTCTTTGTAATGATCTTGTAAAGAACATTACATAGACTTATAGGTCGATAATCACTAACCATGGACACATTCTTATTTTTCAGTATAAGCACAATGTTAGTATGATTGAAACCCTTTAGAGATTTGTGACGACCCCTTCTTCTAAACAAGGCACCGCCCGACCTAATCCCGTAATCAAACCTTAATCCAACAACATAAGACTTAATTACATATTAGTCAACCTTTCGCCCCTCTATTATTCAATGCACATGTTCAGATATTATTATATTTCAGAGTTAATTAAAACTTTTTATCATTTAAATATTATTACATATTTTAAAAATTATGCGAAAGCTCTTACTTTTCAACATTGCTAAGTGTGGAAAACCAGGAAACACAATATCACATGCATGTATATATCATAAAGGTAATAACACAATATGATATATGAGTCTCAAAAATGGGGAACTATGCACTCAACCCACTATACAACCCAAAACTGTACAGTAAAAATATAAACAGTAATAATACAGCAAAAGTCGAGTCATACAAAAATGAGATAGGAGAATCGTCAAAATGCTCAAAGAAAGTCGCGATCTTCTCATTCCCCAGTCTGCTACTGCTCGACGGACCTATACCCACTGTCACAAACTAAACGGTGAGTATATTGATATTTAAGTAATAACAGGAGAATTCTATGCCACATTTCCAAAATATAAGAATTGTATTTAAAAGCATAAAGTAGCAAAAGAATTGCTGAATTAAGTAATGCAAGTAGATACTACAGTTAAAAATGTATAGACTGACACAAGTTAAGTCGAGATGATCTACATGCGGTCGGCGGTGAGAACTATCACCTAACCTTTCCGACTACTATATGTGCCGCGCTCAACATATTTCATACAAATTGCGGAGCTGCGCTCTACGCGTATACATCATCTATCTCATTCTTTCCGACCACCCCGATCCCATGTCTCGTGTCGCGCAAGTGTAGTGGTGAGTGTCGGAACCCCGGTAGGCCCATATCCCCATGAACCGCGCATCTCTTGTGCAATGGACACTAGATAATCCTTAATTTAGTTTTCAAAGATCAATAGTTCCAAGTCTTTAGGATTTCAAAACTAGTTAGGCTACAAAGCCCAAAGAAATAGAATACAATTCTAATCCAATTCAGCTTATCCCAATAACATGCTTTTGATCAACTATCTATCAAGAATAGCATCAAGAGTAGAAATTGAAATTAATGAAACATTTCACAAGACATCATGTCAACAATATTCAAATATGAATAGAAACAAGAACAACATGATGTAAGATTACGAGTAGAAATGTCTACAAATTGACCATAAAATGATATGAGTCAATGAAATGAAATATAGAATTCTCACAGCTTTACTTACAATTCACAACGCTTGTCCTAACCTATCCGATCTCTCGACACTCCGAAACGCGTTCCTGAACTCCTGAGATCTCCCTTTAGTGCCTTGGAGTTGTTTGATAAGTTTTAGAGTGGGTTTGGACCTCTACTTAAAGTCTTAAATCCAATTATAGTGTTTATGTTATGAAATGGATAGACACTTGTGCATGTATGTGACCACATTGTGAAGAATGGTTCTCAAATTGAATTGTAACATCAAGCATGACTCTCACACTTCATGTAACTTGTAATCCTTCCAATGTACACCAACTCTTCCATGTATTGTCTATGTTGCTTATGATGTGTTGTATGACTTGTGGTGTATATATAACTTGTACACATTGTATAAGTACAATTATCTTTATCACCAAATGGCCTATATAAAGGGTGTCAACTCCATTGTAATTCACACACCAATGTATGAATGAAATCTCTACATTCTCATCTCTAGCTCTCTTCTCTCTTGTCTCATCTTCTCTACTTGTTCTAGTAGTTATTAGTTTATGTCTTCTATGCTTAAATCTCTAGCAAGTTCAACTTAAGTTCTAGTTGACTTACAACTTAGTTTACAACACGTTATCAACATGAAGTTGCTCTACAAGAGGAGGTCTTGAAGATCAAGAAGCTTTTCAAAGATATAAAGTTAAGAAGGTATAATTTTTATTAATTTGAATAAATTCAATTTATTTCCATGTTGTCATGATTAATTTCTTTTTTGTTACATGCATATTTAATTATGTAAATGTACTTTATTCAAAAATTATGCATTGTAACGTCACCGACTACGAAAGTATGCTCTGTAGCTGCGTCTTGTACGATCTTCTACATCAGAAATCAAAAGTCAATGTGTGACATAATTTTTCTCTTAAAACTACAACCGATTAGTTATTGTTCTATTCTTGATTTTATAATACAAATAATGCTATAAGTTTGAGTTGAGAGTGGGTAAGCCTTGTCCCCGGTAAAGCTAAACATTGAAAGGGAGATGAGTTATCCCGTTCGAGGAAGCATGGTATTAAGTAGACTATGTCTCGCCACCCAACCTGGAGGTTGTCCCACCAACTCATACGAATAGTACATTTTGTTTATTAATGAATCAAGTTGTGAACATATATTTAATCATATGTTATGTTTTTACATAAAAAGGGGAAAACTATTTTATATTAAATTTATTTTCAAAATAGTGTTCAACCATAGTCGAACTTGTTGCCTTATTATATTACCGACAATAATTACTTGTCATGACAATTAGATACTATAATTTGTGAATAAAACATTTATGCAAGACTATGTTGTGTTATACAAAATTTAAATCATTTGCCAATATCTCTTTAGAGAATTGAAAAGTGAATATTTTACTTTATATATCTTTTCACCATATGGAGTTATAAATATATAAATACAAAAAAAAGTAATGCTCATAAAGCTCAAAATGAGCGGTTGAGTCTCAAGCTACAAAATTTAATCACTCAAATATTAATTATAATTTCGCAATTTTAATTACCTCTATGTTGAGGCTATGTTGAAATATGACTGATGTGACAATAAAAATAAGCTCACGTGGCCCGCCTCGATTTATTGCTGCAACAAATATCAAATGCTTACGTCAATCCAATAAATATTAAGGATTGATTTCTTGTCTCATGGTAGCTGAGTAAAATAATGAGATATTATAAATGTAATATCGCTCCGTACAATTAGTTCAACTTCAAATTAAGAAGCATATGTTGCATATAATGATCATGATTGCAATAATAAATTTATGGACGTGGAAAATATGAAAATATTAGGTAAAGGTCGTATTGACAATTCCACAAAAAATTGGAACAAAAGTGGTGCACCACTACAAAGGGTAAATAATTATTGACAATGAGTGCTCATAATTGTGACATTTTTTGGTCATATATGAAAGGCTATTTTGCCTAAATATTGGCATATATATACCCGAATATTTTTGCGATCTTTACCATGCCTTCAAAATCAAAGGCAAAATATTATGAATTTTATCATTGAAAATGGCTCGATAAAACAGGCACATCGAGATGTGTTTAAATCGTGACCTAAATATGGGCGACGAGTTTATGTCTTGTGTATCGTGCTACATGCATGTACATTATAATATAAAAGTAAATATTTATCGAATTCGAACTTAGCGGAGGCTAATGTTCATGCAATATGTGGTACAACAATTTTATTGTTAATGTCTTGTTCAAAAGAAGTTTACTCAGAATAATAGAAAATTTATCTATAGGAATATGATTTAATCTGAGTATAATATTCTCGCTTTAACTTCTTGAATATATAAGACACATTAAAATGAATGTCGTCATAAATCAAATGACATTCATAATGTGGAAAGATCTATTTGATTATCCATAATCATCAATAATGCGAAAATATCGTAAATTCGCACGGACATCCTTTATTGAACTGAGTTTTTTTTTATCAGCTGAAAATTATCTCAAGACAAATCAATAGGAGACTTATATTGATAACTCTTCATTAATCATATTATAAGATGCATTGGATCCCTAATAGGGAATTTATTTATAGCAAGTTTTGATAATTGTCACTTTGATGAAGCAGATTTCCCACCATTAGGGGGAGATATAAGCCAATTCAAAAGGAATAATGTGAAATTGCTTGAAAACATCAAATTGCATTAAATTTGTTGTATTATGATCCATGTATAAATTAATATGAACTCGAAGTTCAAATGATCATTCAGTAGCAACAAGTTATGAATCAATTACTTGATGCAAGTACTATATACAAAAGAGTGACAATCATATGCTTCAACATTAAATGGTTCATAGAGAAAACGATGTCCATGTGCAACGAAATGCACAAGATGTCTCACCCATGTGAACATGAGGGGGAGAATCAAAATGAGTTATTGGTTAGTGTATTGCACTCTTTTTCCCTTTGCTATGGTTTTATTCCATTGAGTTTTCTTTGCAAAAGTTTTTAATGAGGCAATTCTAACAATATTAAAACTCGTATCTAGATTGATTAGTGTATTGCACTTTTTCCTTTCGCTATGGTTTTATCCCACTGGGTTTTCCTAGCAAGGTTTTTAATGAAGCAATCCTAACATTATTATACTTCATATAAAAATAAATAAATTAATTGTGAGAGCAATTAATGTACTTTTTTTCCTATACTAGATTTTTCCTACGGGGTTTTTCTAGTATAGGTTTTAATGAGACATTTATATTATCTCTAAGTGTATCAATGTGTTGCACACAACACTGGGCCTCGCCCGACCTAAACCCACGTGGACCACAAGACACATGACACGTATACTTTATGGGTCTTTACAAATATTATACTTTTTTCATGTACTAGATTTTCTCCCACATGGTTTTTTCTAGTAGAAGTTTAACGAGATACATTCTTTCAACAAGTATCATCAAAGGAGGAGTGTTATGAAATGGATGGACACTTGTGCATGTATGTGACCACATTGTGAAGAATGGTTCTCACATTGAATTGCAACATCAAGCATGACTCTCACACTTCATGTAACTTGTAATCCTTCCAATGTACACCAACTTTTTCATGTATTGTCTATGTTACTTGTGATGTATTGTATGACTTGTGGTGTATGTATAACTTGTACACATTGTAAAAGTACAATTGTCATCATCACCAAATGACATATATAAAGGGTGCCAACTCCATTGTAATTAACACACCAACTCCATGTGATCAACAACAATCTCGGCTCTCTATGGCCTCCCCCTCTCGGGCTCCATGGCTTAGCCCAACACGATGGCGAGCGACACGGTCTACTATATAAAGCCTTAAAAGGCACTATATCAATACTTGCCTGATAACTGTTGTTATATAAAAACTCACACAATGGTAGGTTCTCCTCCCATAATCCACCAAACTCTAAAACACAAGCCGCAACATATCCTCGAGTACCTGAATCAATCTCTCAATCTGCCCGTCAATCTGAGGATGAAAAATCGTACTAAATTGTAGGCGCGCATCATACTACTCCTGCATACTCCGCCACATCCTGGACGTATATATAGCATCTCGGTCTGACATAATAGTCACTGGTACCCATGCAGTCTAATAATCTCTCGCTCGAACAGTATACTCAATTGATCAAATGTGTAATATGCAGCCACCGGTAGAAAATGAGCAGACTTCGTCAATCTATCAACAATAACCCAGATGGAATCATGTCTTCGGGCGGTACTCGGTAAACCCCTCACAAAATCCATAGCAATGTCCTCCCACTTCCATCGTGGAATGGGAAGAGGCTGTAGCAACCCTCCAGGTCTGCGATGTTCAGCCTTCACTTGCTGACAAATTTCACAGTTCCTAATAAACTTAGACACATCCGCCATCATCCCAGGCCACCAAAAATACATCTTCATGTTGTGGTATATTTGGTCCTGCCAGGATGAATGGTAAATCAGGAACGGTGTGACTCCTGAAGAATCTCCTATCTTAGCTCTAGTATTGACGGTATCCACAGTCTGCCCCTGAATCTTAAACATTGGTAAGGCGTCTCCATCCAATCAACACAATCAACACTCTGCGCTAACTCACTAAAGCTCGAGTACAGCCTGTCGGTCCTCTGACCCTCTGACACTCTCTGTGTAGACACGGTCTGTACTCTAATTTGAGTGCAAATCTCAACCCGAGTTTCGGTAGGAATCTCCGCATCTCCAACTGGTATCCTACTCAGCGCATCTGCGACCACGTTTGTTTTTCCCAGATGATACTCCAAGGAAAAATCATAGTCTTTCAAAAACTCTAACCATTTGCGCTGTCTCATATTCAGATACTTATATGTGAAGAGATACTTTAGACTCTTATGATCAGTAAAGAGTGTAAATTTCTCTCCATACAGGTAATGTCTCTATATTTTCAGTGCAAACACTACTACTGCCAGCTCCAAATTGTGCGTCGAATAATTCTTCTCATGTACTTTCAACTATCTGGATGCATAAGCTACTATACCAACACCCTGCATCAACACACATCCCAGACTTCTATGAGAAGCATCAGTATATGCTGAAAATCCCTGTCCAACCTCTGGTAATACGAATACTGGCGCAGTAGTCAATAATCTCTTCAACTGAGTGAATGCCTCATCACATTCCTCAGTCCACTTACATCTAACATCTTTCTAGATCGACCTCGTAAATGGTGAAGCGATTTTTGAGAAATCCTTCACAAATCTGCGATAATGCCCCTCTAAACCTAGAAGACTCCTGATCTCAGTCACTGAAGTCGATGCTGGCTAATCCATAATTGCCTAAATCTTGACTAGATCCACTGCTATCCCTGCTGCTCTGACAACATGCCCGAGAAATTTGATATCTGAGAGCCAGAATTCACATTTACTGAATTTGACATAAAGTTTATGCTCTCTCAAGGTCTGCAACGTCTCCATGAGATGTTGTTCGTGATCCTCCATCGTTTTTGAATATATCAATATATCATCTATGAAGACTATCACGAACCGGTCAAGAAACAGTTTGAAAACCCGATGCATCAGATCTATAAACACTGTTGGAGAATTGGTCAGCCCAAATGGCATGACTGTGAACTAAAAATGTCCATATCTCGTGCGAAAAGTTGTTATGGACCTATTCACATCCCTGATCCTAAGCTGATGATACCCTGATCGCATGTCTATCTTGTAGAAAAATTGTGCTTCTCTCAGCTGATCAAATAAATAATCAATCATCGGGAGTGAATATTTGTTCATAATGGTGAATTTGTTCAACTGTCTGTAGTCGATACAAAGTCTCGAATTACCATCCTTCTTCTTCACAAAAAGGACGGGTGCTCCCCATGTCGACATAGCATGTGTGATGAATCCCTTCTGTCCCAAATCTTGAAGCTGAGTCTTCAACTCCTCTAACTCTCGTGGTGCCATACGGTATGGTGGTATGAAAATTAGTTTAATACCTGGTACCAACTCAATAATGAAATCAATCTCTCATGGCGGCGATAAACTAGGTAAATCCTCCGAAAATACATCAGGAAACTCTCTAACCACCGGCATGTCCTCCAGCCTAGGTCCCCGACTCTCTGGTATAGTGTATAGCGAGATCAATGCCTCCATGTCCTCACTAGTCGCAGGTCGACCTCTCGTACCTACTGTCATCGCTGAACTACCCCTATAGGTGAACATCGGACGCCCTGGGATCTCAAATATCTCTGTCTTGCTGAAACACTCGATATGAGTGTGGTATGCTGCTAACCACTCCATCCTTAAAATCGCGTCGAACTCTAAAAATTCGAGGACTCTAAAGTCAGCAGGTAACTCTAACCCATCTATCTCGACCAGAAATCCCTCAACAAAGCTATTCGGGTAAACCCTATCCTTAGCTGCAATACTCAAAATCAAATGTACGCTAAGCCTAACAGGTTTCAACCCTAGGATGTTTACCATGTGACCAACAATGAAAGATACGGTAGATCCAGAATCAAATAATATATATAAATCTCTACCGTAAATAGAAATCATACCCTTAATGAGACCTCGTGTGGAGTCGGCGTATGGCTGGGCTACCATATGAACCTCTTCTCGGGCCTGCTGGGCGTAGACTACTGCTAGATGCGGGCATTCTCTCACAATGTGACCAACCTGTCCGCATCTGTAGCATGTAAGCTGTATGTGCTAACCCTAAACCTGAATCTGACCTTGTCTCTGCGACTGTCCCTATCCTTGTATAGTATCTCGGCCTCGACTTCTACCTCGGCCTCTACCACCCTGCGGCTGCTGCCGTAGAGCACGTGGGGCGGAAGTGTAGGAACGGCGAGAGCTGGTAACGCTGGCCTGATGGGAGGTGACAACCCTGGCCTGACGGGAGGTGGGCAAAGAAGTCTGCCTACAGTGCTCTGTGCTGGGGCGATGAAAGATATATGAGGCACATCCAGTGGGTGAGTGGTTGTCCCCGACCTCTGAGAACCTTTGCTCCATCCTCTTGCGCCCTTACCCCTTTGTCTCCCCCTCTTATACTCCATGACTTGCTCTGCTGAAAAAACTGGACCTAGGGCTCTGCTATCAGCGACTCTGCCCAAATAATGTCTCATGTGATAAGGCTCGCTCGTAGATCTCGTTGAGTATCACCGTGTCTGAATTGACTACGTAATACCCAATATCTAGCCAGAGTCCATCACCAAAATGGTACACATCCTCAGATTCATCTCTCACCAAGTCTCCAACAAACTGTCTCAGATAATCATATCTGTCAATATACTACATCACAGGCTCCTCTGGTCCCCATCTTAAGTCCATGAACTCTCTCCTCAATCTTTTCATTACCTAAGGCGAAAAACACTGCTGATAGAACTTTTGTTTGAAAGAATCCCATGTCTCAAACTCTCCATGAATAGCTACTGTCATATGCCACCACATGTCGGCATCTCTCTTGAGAGTGTACGATGAGATCTCTGCCCGAAGTCTATCATCGATCTTTGGTATCCTATGGAGCTTCTCTTGAGAAAGAATTCATTTCTCAATCTTCTGAAAATCTTGTACTCCATCGAAGTAGGCTGGCTTAAGTCTGATGAAATCTTTCACCAACTGAACTTTCACTGTTGAGCTGGAAGATGTGGGCGTAGGAGACGGTACTATCTCAGTTGTCTCAACTACGGGTGAGGCCATGACATGAATAGTATGTACCATCGGCGCTGCGAAATCCTTAGTAGGATGTGCTGACACCAGTACAGTTAGTGTAGTAGTCGTAGGAGTCGATGTCGATGCCGGTGGAGTAAAATGGGCTATCATCAAGGCGATGAAATCAGTCATCTGCTGGCACTGAGCTGTCACTCGATCAGACATCCTCTGTAAATCCTCCGCAATAGTAGGAGGCTGACTGCCACTAGGCTCTGCATCTCATCCCCCTCGCGTATCAGCCATCGGGGTCTGCAATTGATAGCAAAAGCGAATCAGCTTCTATGTGACACAACGCATAAATATATATATATATATATATAATAAGTACATATAAGAAATCCCTATCTCACTTTCACTCACTTCCCAACTAATGAGTTCTAGGCAAAAATCATCTGGTTTCCACAACTAAGGTTTGTATTTTATTGCCTTAAACCATATAGTTCGCTAAACCTAGGCTCTGATACCAACTGTGACGACCCCTTCTTCTAAATAGGGCATTGCCCGGCCTAATCCCGTAATCTAACCTTAATCCAACCACATAAGACTTAATTACGTATTAGTCAGCCTTTCGTCCCTTTATTCTTCAATACACATGTTCAGATATTATTATATTTCAGAGTTAATTAAAACTTTTTATCATTTAAATATTATTACATATTTTAAAAATTATGCGGAAGCTCTTACTTTTCAACATTCATAAGTGTGGAAAACTAGGAAACACACCATCACATGCATATATATATATATATATATATATATATATATCATAAAGGTAATATCACAATATGATATATAAGTCTAAAAAATGGGGAACTATGCACTCAACTCATTATACAAACCAAAACTGTATAGTAAAAATATAAATAGTAATAATACAGTAAAAGTCGAGTCATACAAAAACGAGATAGGAGAATCGCTGAAATGCTCGGAGAAAGTCGCCGATCTTCTCCTTCCCCGTTCTACTACTGCTCGATCGACCTACACCCACCGTCACAAACTAGACGTTGAGTATATTGATATTTAAGTAATAACTAGAGAATTATATGCCACATTTTCAAAATATAAGAATAGTATTTTAAAGCATAAAGTAGCAAAATAATTGCTGAATCAAGTAATGCAAGTAAATACTAAAGTTAAAAATGTATAGATTGACACAGGCTAAGTCGAGATGATCTACGTCTGGTCGGCGGTGAGAACTATCACCTAACTTTTTCGACTACTATATGGAGCTGCACTCAACATATTCCATACAAATTATGGAGCTGCGCTCTACGCGTATACATCATCTATCTCATTCTTGCCGACCACCCCGAGTCCCATGTCTCGTATGCCATGCAAATGTAGTGGTGAGTCCCGGGACCCCGGTAGACCTATGTCCCCGTGAACCGCACATCTCTTGTGCAATGGACACTAGATAATCCTTACTTTACTTTTCAAAGATCAATAGTTCTAAGCCTTTAGGATTTCAAAACTAGTTAGACTACAAAGCCCAAGGAAATAGAATACAAGTCTAATCCAATTAAACTTATCCCAATAGCATGCTTTTGATCAACTATCTATTAAGAATAGCATCAAGAGTAGAAATTGGAATCAATGAAACATTTCACAAGGCATCATGTCAACAATATTCAAATATGAATAGAAACAAGAACAACATGATGTAAGATTACGAGTAGCAATGTCTACAAATAGACTATAAAAATGATATGAGTCAATGAAATGAAATATAGAATTCTCACAGCTTTACTTACAATTCACAACGCTTGTCCTAACTTATCCGATCTCTCGACACTCCGAAACGCGTTCGTGAACTCCCGATATCTCCCTTTAGTTCCCTGGAGTTGTTTGATAAGTTTTAGATCAGTGGGTTTGGACCTTTATTTAAAGTTTTAAAATCAGTTATAGTGTTTAAGCCATTTTTGAACATTGCTGATTTTTGAACTGTTTGGGGCAATTAGCGCGCTATCTTAAATCTCTAGTGCGCAAATCAAGATTAGCACGCTAGTTTTCGATATTAGCGCGCTAATTTGAACATTAGCGCGCTACTTCACATATCTAGCGCGAAAATTAATATTAGCGTTAGATTATCTACCTAGTGCGCTATGTGCAGCAGAACCCAGAATTTTGCATTTCGAGTTCTGGATTTTTGCTATACATAGGCCTTGTTATCGCCTTAGGGACCCTCATAGACACTACAAGAGGTCCCTAACACCAAACCCAACACAAAACAACAACAACAACAACATCAAATTTCATGAATTCATAAACTTAGTGGAGTGGAGAAGTTACCTAGCTTAAAGAACTTCTTCTCCTTCGCTAAAGCTTCAATGATTTGCACACTTCTCCTCCACCAAGATTACTCCATCAATCTCTCTTTTCTCTCTTCTTTCCTTGCCTACCGATTTGATGAAGATAAGAAATGAGAATTGTTGACATATAAGGTTCATTTGACCATATAGATATATTTGAACCTTAGCCCTTGATTCATGTGTGCACACGTATCTCAAGGTTCAACTAGTGGACCACCTTGTCACACTTGTCCATAAAGTCATAGTTAAGTGACTCAACAAGTTGACTCCTTGACCTCTTGATGGATTAACACGTGTCTCGATGCACATCATGTGCTTATTGTTTTATTTCACAACTTTAGGCACTTATTGTTTATTCAAATGTGACCACATTAAAGCCACTTATAAATTCATATTTAACTCAAATTAATTAAGCTTACCCCATAAGCCGCTACCTCGGTCCCACGTCGACACGCAACTCGAGGTACGTCCTCGCTCGTCTCGATACTTATGTACCCATATAAATTGACTTAATAGTCTACACATATACAATACACTAGGCATACATCACAACAAATATAAAATATACCTCAGCCCTTGCCTCGGTCAATGAACATAACACGATGTGGGTCCCACGATACGGGTCGCTGATCCTGTTTAAGGAATTAAACACAGTTAGAGATTTTAGGCCGTTACAAGATCCCCCATTATTAAGGACATCTAGGCATGCATCAGAAACTCCTTGCCCAATAATATCCCAATTCCTTTGGTAGAAGAGGGCATGGAAACCATCAGAGCCAAGAGTTTTTGGCGGTCCCATTGCAAAAATAGCCTTTGTAATTTCCTCTCTTGTGAAAGGTTGAGAAAGGAAAGTGACATTCTCTGCGGATAAGATATTATTGATCTTTTCAACACCTACCAACAGCTCATATTGAGATGGGTTAGAAGAACTAAAAAGATTGGTGTATGACCTTTCAAAAACAGCTGCAATGTGTTCAGTCTTCTCTGTCCAGTCACCATCTTCATTTTTTATTTTGTAAATATCATTTTTTTCTTTCTATGATTGGCCTTCATGTGAAAGTACTTTGTGTTTCGATCACCCTCTTTCAGCCATTTAGCACGTGACCTTTGCCGCTAGTGCATTTCCTCTAATTGCAAGAGATTATCAATTTCACATTCTATCTTTTTGATCATAGTCATAGTTTCCCCTATATGAGAATTAGGATATAATGCCTCCAAGCAAGCCCGCTTTGCTTGAATTTTATATCCTAAATTCCCAAAGGTTTTGGAACTCCATCGTTGTAAATCATGACTACTGTGACGGCCCCAATTTTGCACAAATTGGGCCCCGCCCGGCCTAAGCCCACGTGGACCCCCGAGCCAGTCTCGCAAGGTCAACGCAGACTTAGTCAGCCTTCCAATCCCTCATTATACGTAAATTCACAATTTTAAGTTGAGTTATTAATATTTTACAAGTTTTACAATTTAGAGGAAGCAATTACTACAAATAAATAACTCAACAATATTTGAAAAAGTTAAGGCAACCTAATTGTGGAACCCAAGAAATATGTTACCATCGAGAGGAGAGTAATACAAGATATACAAAAATTCACCTAGCTATGGAGCCTTCCCTTGCTTGGGACCGTATATCCGCACTCACCAAACTAAAAATGACGAGCCCAGTAAGTAAAGCCGTAGGACACATACAACATTTCAAAATACAACTAAAACAATCGAATTCATGCAATTAGAAAGAAATGAGCATAAGTAACGCATGAATATAAAAGATCGTAAACAAATCAATCGATGAGTGAGGCCAAATAACAAGGAGTCCCGACCAAAAGGTCGTTGAGTCGCGCAAAAGCCCAAGCAGACTCGGGTTTAGGACGAGACCCCAAAGATCCCCACCCTAACCCTTGCGACTATGAGATATCCACAGACCCGAGTTTAGGATGAGACACCTGCCTCCCAGCCCTAACCCGTGCGACTATGAAATATCTACAGACCCGGATAAGAGCCCCCAACGTACACTCAATTGGGAGATATCGACGGACGTCCATGTAAGAGCTCATATCGTGGATAAACAGTACCATGACTCACTTGCCAATGGACCACTCCACACAATAGCATTCAACGATAGATATCAAAGAAATGAACAACAATATCAAAACAATAAATTACTGTACATTTCCTCACTGGTTTACTTACCTCGAGAAATCGCGAATCGTCCTCAAAACGTCTCGCTCGCGTCTTGATATGCGCACCCGACACCTGACTATAGCATCATAAGTCCCTGGTGTCCATTTATACCATTTAAGTTACTTAAATCATGCAAATCGCAACTAAAATTAGGTGAAGTACACCTCACCTCCATCGCGTCGTCGAAATTCGTCGAATCGCACCCCTCGTCGAAGAGCGATCGGTCCGACAACGCGCCACTGCGCCGTTCACCACATCGTTGCCGCTGCCGAGCCGACGTCGCTGCCGCGCCGACGCCGCTGTCGCTGCCACTCGCCGGCGCCGCCGCTGTCCCTCGTCAGCGCCGCCGCTGTCGCTCGCTGGCGTCGCTGCACCGCTGCCGGAGCTGCGCCGCCGCCTTTGCTGCTCCCGCATGAGCTGCTGTCATGTTCCTCGCCGGCGGCGCCGGCGTCCGCTTCGCTCGCCGCCAGCATCCCGCTGCCCTGCCACGCCGCACCGCTGCTGGTTTGCTGGCCGTCTGTCGCCGTCCGCGGCTGGTTCGCGAGCCGCTACTGGCTCCAGCGCTGCTCGCGTCTCCGCGTCGACCACCACCGCGACCGCGAGCCGCTGACCGTCCAAGCCTCCGCCGCTGACCGTCCAAGCCTTCGCCGCCGCGTCTCGCAGGTACCGCTGCTGCCGCTGTCCGCGGCCTCCGCGAGCCCCTGCTGGGGTCGCGCCGCTGCCGACCGTCACCGCTACCGCGAACCGCCGCCACGTCGCCGCCGGTCATCATCGTCTTCTCCCTCTCCGCCACCACTTGCTCTCTCTCTCCTCTCTCTCCTATTTTTTCTCTCTTCTTATCCGATCTCTTTCTTCTTTATTTTTTTATTATTTTTTTTTTCTTGATTAAGTAAACTATTGTGTCCTCGAGATTTGTGCGGAGCGAAATTCGAGGCACATCAAAAACATAGTTTTTTATGTTTTCCTTAAAAAATTGAGCAACACGCATCTCGAGGCACCAACCCGCCTCATTTTCACAATCTCGATACTCGTGCCATACGCATCACGAGGCGCATATCCGATGTATATGGTTTTAATGAGACCACATTAAAACCACTATAGCAATATAGCCACATTAAGCCACTATCTCGGTCTCACGTCGACACGCGACTCGAGAGCGCGTCCTTGTTCGTGTTTCGGCTCATCGAATTCCCCGCGTATACCAAGTCGTAAAACAACTCAACAATTAGCATTTTAATCGCATCATACGTATTGCGACGAGTGGATCCCACATACGACCCTGACCTGGCACGTGACACAAGTCAAATTTTCGGGCCGATACAACTACACTATTTTAAAGCATCAGTAACATTAGCAAGAAGTGAAAAGGATTGGCTAAAGGGACACCAGATTTTAGAGATAATCTATTTACATTGATCTAAACGAACCCAATAAGGCTCAAATGTAAAACATTTCCTTCTTCTTGACATAATAGAATTAGAATTACAAACTTGAAGGTTTAAAATAATGGGACGATGGTCAGAACGGTGAAACTCTAAATAAGTTACTTGAGATTGAAGAAATTGTTCAGCCCATTAAGCATTAGAAATAAAATGATCTAATCTTTCCTGGATATTATAATCATTTGCCCTTTTGTTATTCCGGGACATAGATGGTCCTACAAACCCAAGATCTAATGGTGTGTTTGGTTGGGTTGATAGGGTTGTCTTGATAGGGCCGGATTAACAAACATTGTATTACATGGCTATTAGGGTAATCCGAGTTTGGAGACTTGTTGTGTTGGCATGATAAGATTTTAAGTGGTTTCTTGCAAAAGACGATTTTACCCCTCCTCATATAAAAACCCCATCAAACAAGGAAGGCTCCAAAACTAGAAAGCATTTCAAAATAAAAAGTTACACCCAAATTGTATTTCTAGTCTTGCTTTTTACCGAAATTGTATTTCTAGTCTTGTTTTTTTTTTTTTTTTTTTTTTTTTTTGGGTTTACACCATTACTGGTGGGTTCTATCATCTTCGCCCAAAACATCACTTTGGCCTTGTATAGTGATATTTTTGTTTTCTTTTTTGAGAACATGGAGGCAATACTCCTATGATGTATATATTAATATAATTATGTACACAAAATCATAAAAAAATATAAAGAATTACAAACATTTGGCTATACAAAGAAGTGGCAGATATGAGTCCATATGACTCACTTGGAAAAACTGCCAAAAAACATCACCGCATCCAAGCAAAAGTTCATCCAATTCCATGGGACTCCCGTAAAGTATTTCAAGCATCTGAGCGAATCCAGCAACGTGTAACTAGACATCTTCCTTGGCATCTTCCACAGCTAGTCAGTTCCTTCAGCATAATCACAACATGTCTGCAAAGGCCCACTATAACCCTCGATCTGCATGTGAGGACTAAACAACGCGAGTGAAAAACTAACAAGCCAAACAACCAAACCAGCCACCTCAGATTTATAGAGATAGAGTTACCTAATGAGAGAAAAAGAGAATAACTTACGAATAAGAGAGAATCGCTGAAGCGGAGACGATAACGAATGAAAGAGAATCGTTATTGATCAAGTTGTTATGACGAGAGAGACGATCCGGCTTCCACTGCCTTTTTTTTGGTGAGATAAATTGAAGGGCAATCTTGTCATTTTACTTTATGGATGAGAACGGATTAGCTAACGATATGGTAAGGGACCACTTAGTTTATTCCATAGTTTGTGTGATTAACTAATCTGTTGCATTAGTTAATCATGCAAAGTGAACAACGAATTATATCTAATCCAATGGATTAGCTAAGCAATCATGCGAACTGAACATATCATAAGAGCCCACACTGAGAAATAACACTTTGAAAGGCAGAAATTTGAGAAATTGGTATATCAATGCCCCATTTTTTCTCTCTTGGACTTAATATTTCATTAAAATCCCCACCACAAACCCTAGGTAAAACATTTAGCCCATGAAGTTTGGATAAAAGAGCCCACGATTGATGTCTATCATCTCTTCTCGGATTACCATAGAAACCAATAAAACGCCATGTGAAATATGAAGTGACAATGACAAAATCTATATGTCCATTAGAATATGACTGTATTGTTAGATCCCAATCATCATGCCATAACAAAATAAGCCCCCCACTTTTCCCCTACAATCTACATAAAACTATTGGAATAACCCAATGAGTATTAAAGTTGTTCAGCTATATAACCCCATAATCTAGTCTCAGATAAGAAAACAAGATTGGGATTATCCTGACGAATGAAATTTTCCCCTCGCTACGAATAAGATTAGCGAGGGGATATGTCGCCTTAACCCTTTAGTGAGTGAGGCAGTAGTGAGGGGAACGACGACGCGACTTTCCCCTTTGCTAAAAACCTTTAGCGACGGGTAATAGATATTTAGCGACGAAATTTCCCCTCGTTAAATGGCCTTTTTCTTGTAGTGGAAGAAATGAAACTTGTTTTATAGTTGTTTACTCAATCAAAACAGTGAAGTTTAAGATCAGACTTCATTCAAGTCTCTATTTTACATTGGTTGCATCCTGCTCAAGCGGCTAACATGTGTATTAGTAATAATGGATCACGATTGAATGATACCTCAAGGGCAAAAATAAATCTTAGGTCCGCACTGTGATCATGAATAAAATTAACCCGTGTAAATGAGCGTGTTTATCAAGCAGGAGTAATTTCCCCTCGGAAAATGCTCAAGCTTTAGCAACAAACATAGACCAGGCCAGGCTTGCATAGTACTACTTCATCCATTTCTTTTTAAGTGTTTTTTTAGTCATTTTGAAATATTTCACAATATTTGTCATTTGATAGTTTCAATACACATTAATTAGTTAATCGACTTTTATACCTTTCATAGAAAAAGAAAGTCTAATAATTACATATTAATAACTAGTGTATCTAGAAGTGGTGGGTTATAGAGATAAAATGTGATTTAGTCATTTAACTATCACTTTCTCCTCAATCAAAATAATTAAGTGACTTTCTTAAAAATCGAGAACAACTTTAAAACGACACTTAAAAAGAAATGGAAGGAGTAGTATTTGTGAACTCCAAACCCACCTACTATGGCGGCGATCAAGAGGACTAGAGCATCTCCAATGGGGATGTGGATTGGATGTAAGGGATTAAATAGAAATTGTAGTGAAAAAATATCTCCAATGGAATGTGCGTTTTGAATGTTAAGATGTCGTGGATAGACATTGTCTATTTTGAATGTCACTTCTTGACATCCATGTTGGATAATAAGATTTATTTAAAACATTTACTTATTTTATTTACACTTTTATTTTCACATTTTAATTAATAAAATAACAAAAAATGCCACCTTATTAATTGAGCCACAAATTAATATATACCATTTGATACCTATTTTGAAGTTCAATGTCAATTTGATCCACATGAGATAGATATCCTCTTCATATTAAAAATTTACGCCCACAATCCACTTTTAACATACGAGATTCTCTAATCATGAGAAGTTAGAGAACCACCTACAAAACTCTCTAGTACTCCAGGAGGCCTTTAACACACCCGTCGCACCACGTAGCTCCACCTCTACTCTTCCCACGTGTACTAAAGATCCAGTGGACCCCGCAATCCAACACAACACGTAAAAACGTGGCGTCTCCACACAAGACAAAACGTAGGGTACGCATTGATCCCATAAACCGACAGGGAAACGACTCTCACTCTTCACACACACAACTTATCAAATACTCAATTTGAGTAGTGATGCGTTTTTTCTTTTTTGATAAGAAATTTGAGAAGTAGTTGAGAAACTCTCAACTCTTCTTCAGGAGCTATGGCTGGGGAGGACGAGATCCAAAACAACGAAACCAAACAAGTGACGAAAGTCCTCGAATCCCTCAAACAAGCATCCCAAGATCTACAGAACAACCACTCCAATTCCACCATCGAAGCCTTGTTAGAGCTCGAAAGCGAAGCCGATCCAATCTTCTCCATAGACCCAAACCTCTCCAATCTCTCCAATCTCTTATCAGATCTGAAAAACCATCTCGAGGAGCTCCACCAATTGAAGGGCCACAGCATCGGCTCCATCATCCGCCGCAGATTCAAGACCCACGAGATCTCCCGCGTCGCCGGCGAAATCCAGACCCAGATTCAGGCCTGGATCGACCGAGAAAACATCGAGATCCTCGTCGAGACACTTCAAGGGTCGGATGAGGACGAGAATAAGGTGAGGATTTTGACCCAATTCGCGGATAGGGTCTCGCAGGGATTCAATCGGGATTTGCAGGATTTGGTTCTGAAATCGAAGGTCTTCAGTGTTCTAGAATTGACCCTCTGCGACGCCAAATCGTCGAAGAGGGTTCGAGAAAGCGCGGCTTCGGCAGTGGGCGCGTTGGTTCAATTCAACAAAGACGTGTTCGTAGGTGAAGTCTTGATGGGTCACGCAGTGAAGGCTTTGATCGACATGGGCACCAACTGTTCGATAAAAGTCCTCTGCACACTCATCAGATCAATCAAAAGCCCATTAGTGGACGAAATCGAGGCCAACAAAGAAACCCCCAAAATCATAAGTTTCTTGAGCTCGGAAGACCTCGCGATCAAGGTAATAGCTTTCGATTGCGTTCTCGAAATAGGGTATTTCGGGCGAAAAGAAGCGATCGAGGCGATGCTCGAGGAGGGTCTGATCAAGAGACTTGTGGAGTTGCAGAGGTCGGAATTGGGTGGGGATTTGATCGAGATGGGTAGTGGGCATAGAATGGGAGATGAGTCTTCGAGAGATAGGGAGAAGTACTTGGAGGATCATCCATTTGCGAGCTGCGTCGCGAGGTTCGCGATACAGTTGGAGGTGGGGGAAGGGTTGAGACAGAGAGAGAAGAGGATGCTTAAGCAAGTTATATTGAGGAGAGTGAGAGAGGCTTGTGCTTCTGAGGCTGTTGCTGCTACAATTCTTGCTGAGGTCTTGTGGGGAGCTTCGCTTTGAAAATCAAACTAGTAATAATGGATCAGTTTTGAATTGCGAACATACAAGCAAGGGAGGAAAAGAATGGGAATGGGCTTCCCATTCATTGTTGTAAGTTTTTCTTTGTAAATAGTGAATTCTATTTGTTTTTCTTTTTTTTTTTTTATTGAGGTGGGTTTTGTAAATATATATATATATATGTTTTGGAAATTTTGGGATTTGGTGAATTGGTTTTACATCGGTATCATTATAAAAAAAATTCTTTTTCATTTGTTATGATTTTTGAGAAATTCCATTTTTACAGTTGAGTTTTCAGCATCGCCAATGCGACCATGGCTTGGAGTAGAAATGGATCTACTTATGATACAATCCATATCTAACCCAAAAAATGCTCTCCAATAGGACCATTGATTCATAATGACTATCCTATGTGACATGGAATCAAAGTGGAGGGTGTCTACCACAATGTCTAGAAGTAGACATTGTAGTAGACTGCCACGTCAACATTATTAATTCTCTTATAGTTTTTATTTTTTCAAGCCTTTATTAATATTATGAAAATTGAAAATAAAAGTGCCAACTCATCAATCCATGGTCTAAATTCACATTACCATTAGAGATTATTTTAAGAGGTAAATGTCTATCTAGTGCCATATAGGATAAACATCATTTCCGCATCCATGATGTGACACCAATTCATGGTTTAAATCCATGTTACCATTGTAAATGCTCTTAGGACGTGGTTGGGTGAGTTTTGAATGAATTATTAATGTGTTGTCTAAACTTGCATGCACACATGAAAATGGTACTCTCTCAGCTGTGATCGAGTTAAAGCTCACAAGTGATGTGT
Organism: Stephania cephalantha; assembly: GCA_039657325.1. Taxonomy (NCBI): domain Eukaryota; kingdom Viridiplantae; phylum Streptophyta; class Magnoliopsida; order Ranunculales; family Menispermaceae; genus Stephania; species Stephania cephalantha. The sequence goes on from CM077576.1 coordinate 20,315,625, forward strand.
TATTATTTTTTTATTTTTTTGATGGTGGAAGGTATCGGAGCCACCGCCGTTGACACTAGACTGATGGTGGACTCTGTTAATCTCTTGAGGTCGGGTCTTTAGTTGCCTCCCCCTCCACACCAACGTACTCAAAGAACTCAAAGAAGAAATCAGCAGGAAAAAAGAGTAGGTTGATTTCAAACTCAACACTGCCTTGGTCAGCATGTGAGAAAGAAACTTACCACTCGACCTTCGGGCACAAGAGATGCGTTATTAATTGGTACAAACGTTTTAAAAATGTGAAATTTACTTGACCTTTCTTTTTAGTTTTAGTACTATGGAATCCAAACTCTGGAAATTTCTATCCAATGGCTCAATTATGCATGCTGACAAAGTCTAGTCATCGTAATTGCCATGCCTTAATCCCTAACCCAACAGTTCATTTTGAAATTGTCTCAATGTTAGAATCTGGTTGTATAGCGTGCACAAGTGAGACATTGGATTGGATAAAAATTGTTTAAATGTAAAAAATTTAGAGTTGACAGTCTATTTTGAAATCGTAGGATTATTTTACAAAATTATTTCAAATGATAGAAACTTAGAATTAACGGTCGATTATGAGAATATAAGGCAAGTGAAGAGAACTATTGCAAAGATCTTTTGGTAGGTTGACACATCACAGTTACACTGATATATATATATATATATATATAATTCTACATAAACTTATGTCTCACACACCCACATGACCATTATGTGATTCAAATGGTTACAAATAAAGATTCATCTTTTGATGGGAAATAGGAGTTACAAAGTAGGGTATGGATGGATGCATAACCGCTTTTGCGATAACATCCATCATCAATTGCTCTCAATTAAATTGTGTAACTAGTCCCTCTCTCTCTGGTCTATAAAAGGGGAAGTTACCCCATTGTAGTGCATCTTGAAAAGATTAAAGTTAAGGAGAGCGAAAAAGTTGTTTTAGTCTAAAGATATAGCAATGACATATCCTTGTGAGTATTTACCATTTAATTTGTTATTTTGATGTGAAACCATATTTGTAGAAGATCTTGAATTAATGTTTTACATTTGATATCAGAGCTAAGGTTTTTAAACTTACATGGTTTCTATCTAAATTTTGATATTATTATGTTCCCTTGATTTGACGGCGTACACAATTCAATGTGAAACTGTTAAGATTTTCTTTGTGCAATCTTTACACAAAGGCATACATAACATATATTATTTGTTGGTAAGGTTTTTGTTGCATTTTTAAATAAGATTTAGACTTATATATATGAATCTTACCAATACGTTTGTGTGTGTGTTGTGTTGTGAGCCAATGTGTCTTGTGAGCCAATTTGTCGAGATCGCATGGATGACTCTTGTGAGCCAATGTGTCTTGTGTTGTAGCTTTGTTGTTGTCATTCTAGCATTTTTCTATATATATATATATATGATTCTACCATGGTGATGGGGAAAAATCACCATACATGGTGATTTTTATTTTTGACCATTAGATTTCAATCTAATGAATAATATAACTTCTTGGTACTTGTGCACACATTGAAGTGTCATTAATGTAGCTATCAAATTGACCATTGAATTTAAATTCAATGGTCAAGAATAAAAATCACCATAAATGGTGATTTAAAAAGATCACCATAATAGAATTTTCTTATATATATATATATATATATATATATATATATATATATATATATATATATATATATATATCCTTCTGCTGATTTATAGGACACATTATCTCATAAATTTTGATATAATCAAGTAAATAATGATAATAAAAAGAGTCATTTTAAGCATCTTGATATATATATATATATATATATATATATATATATATATAGCAAATTAAACATTGATTATCTATATAAAATGTGTATTCTTTTAATATATATAAATTATAATAGACTGCGTAACGTTTTTTTTTTTTATATCAAAAGGAGACAGAATGTCTGGTTACAACTGACAACATCTAGGAAAGGATACTCCAATAATATCATCTCTCAAGATCGTAGATAATGCCGATGGGCAATGTTCAAGGATGTGGCTTCCCATCGCGTGATGTGCCGCAAATGACGCCAACCAATCAGCTGCCCGGTTCCCCTCACGATGGATGTGAACGATACGAATGAACCAACTTCGCCGCAATAGTTGCCGAATAAGAGAAACAATGTGGCGATGTTGATTGATTGGGATATTTTCACCATTCAACAATTCTACTACGCTTTTGTTATCCAATTCTAACACTACCTGCCGGAAACCCTTATCCCATGCTAATTGGAGCCCTTGGAGAGCTCCCCAGAGTTCCGCCCCAAAAACCGAGGTCTTCCCGATATTAACCATGAAACCACCTACCCAGTCACCGTAAGCATTTCTAATTAAACCACCCGCACTTGCTCCGTAAGGTTCCTCCTTCAAAGCTCCATCCGTGTTAACTTTGACCCACTGCTCCGGTGGACAACTCCAACCAATCAAATGTTCCTTCGAGGGAGAAACACGGTTGAGGGGGATGAAGAAATCATTGGCCTGTTGGAAGGATTTGGCCTTGGCAATGATCATATGGCAGAGTTCCGTATGAGAGACTGTCTCGTCGCCAATTACTATTCTGTTGCGTCTGTTCCATAATAGCCAGCACGTAGTGGCAAAGAATATCGACCATTCCACGCCTATGATCTGGTTACCGCACATCAGATTTTTGACTAGCCATTCATGGAGTGGTAGTGTTGGAAGGGATCCCAATTGTTCTATTGAGAGAAAATGTCCCCAGATTAAGACGGCCCTGGGACATTCTCTAAGGATGTGATTGAGGGATTCTGAGTTACCCCCACACAGGCCACAACCATCGAACTCAATCATATGCCTCCGATGTCTGACTTCATTCGTGAGAAGTGCATCATTGAAGGCCAGCCATAGGAACGTCCTTACTCTCTCAGGAACTGCACATTTCCATATCAACTTCCAACCAGCATTCCCTGCAGACCAAGGCATATGTATTAGTGAGGTGTATGCAGAGGATGTAGAGAACTTACCTGATTCTGAATGAGACCAGTAAACCGAGTCCTCATCCGAACTCGGGAATCGGGGTGGTATGGTCACGATACGTAATAGCACCTCTCATGGGGAAGGTATGCTTCGAAATCGCCCAACACCATCCTCCGCATTCATTGACATAGGTACATAGGGTATCACCCCGTCTAGATTCCAATATGGGGGTTGTCGTCATCTCGATAAGAGGCTTTTCTCCGCCCACCCATCTATCAAGCCAAAATCGAATTGTGTGGCCATTACCTATGGCCCAGTTTAAACCTCCAAGTAGTAGGGACCAGATCTTGCGAGATATTCTTCCAAGCATGCGAACCTCTACCCGGGCAAGATCATTTGGGATCGTATCGCGGGGATGCCATATTTGGCCCTCGCAGTTTGACCCACAAGGCCTTTTGGTTAGTGATCAATTCCCAACCCAATTTCATGATGAAGACCTATTCATATCATACATATTTCGCATCCCTAGACCATCGTTTTTCTTGGGCTGGCAAACTTTGTCCCAAGCAATCAAACTCGACTTCCTAGAACCATTTGACGAGCCCCAAAGAAACCCCCTACAAATTTTGTCAAGATCGTCGCAGAGCCCTTTTGGGAGAAGAGAGGTTTGCATGGTATAAAGTGGAATTGAAGATAAAGTAGATCGAGAGAGAGTGATCCGACCAGCTAGGGATATATTCGAGGGGTTCCAGCTTTGAGCTCGTGCCTGTACTTTTTGTTTTAGAGCATTATAAGTTGCCTTGAGCACTCGCCATGTAGAAGTGGGACCCCAAGGTAGTGACCCAAATCCTCGGTAATAGGTATATTCGGTTTCGTGTAATATTCTCAAAGAAGGATAGGTCTACATTTGGAGAGAAAAAGAGCCGAGACTTCTCATAACCGATCTTATGTCCGTAATGATCACAAAATGAGTCTAGAATCTGGATAGAACATTCGCCGCTTCTCTCTCGCCGCTTCGCAAAAAGAATGAGATCATCAGCGAAAAACAAATGAGATATACATACCTCAGGACCAAATTTAGGTGCGATCCATTCTCCATGATTCACTGCCTCCATAATAGCTTGAGAAAGACGCTCCATACAAAGCACAAAAATGTACGGTGAGATCGGGTCACCTTGCCTTACGCCTCTGGATGGGAAGAATGATTCAGATACCTCACCGTTCCATAAAAGTTGGAAAGAACTAGATGAAAGACCATTCAAGATGATATTAGATAAAGCTTCGGGGATATTTGCCTCCCGTAGCGTATCTTTAATGAAGTTCCAACTTAGGCGATCATATGCCTTTTCGAGATCAATTTTGACAGCTAGCCAACCTTTTCTGCCTCTTACGGTTCGCATGGAGTGGAGGAGTTCCTGAGCAATTAAAATATTATCCGTTATGTGTCTTCCTTCAACAAAGCTTGTTTGAGCCGGGTTCACTAAATGGGACATAACGCACTTCAGTCTATTAGCCACAATTTTGGTGATGATCTTGTAACTGACATTGCAAAGGCTGATAGGTCGGAACCGATTGAACCGTTCTGGATTTTCAACTTTCGGGATGAGAGTAATGAGAGATTTATTAATCGATTTATCCACTACTCCATGCGTAAAGCAAGCTTTTACCATGTTGCACAGAGACCCCCAACAACATTCCAATTCTTTTGGAAGAAGAATGTCGGGATCCCATCAATTCCAGGTGCTTTATTAGGAGACATTGCTAGAACAGTAGTCCTCACTTCCTCATCTAGTATAGGTCTGCTCATAGCAGCATACAAAGGAGGTGGGATAGGCGGAAATTTATTTCGGACACCATATGGTAAGCCATTGGAAGAGTCACCCCTATAGACCTCACGGAAGAATGAGAGAGCTTCTTTCCCCAGTATCGTCTGGTCCTCACACCAAGCCCCTGATGAGATAAAAAGCCCAAGAATTCTCATTCTTTTCTTTCTTTTAATGACCCGTCTATGGAAGACCGTAGTGTTCCTGTCACCCAACATAGACCATTCTGCATTAGCTCTCTGGTGCCATAGTAAGTCCTCCTGGAGTAAGATATTTTCAAGTTCTACACGAGTTCTTTGTCTAACTGAAGAAGATTCCCCGATGTATGAGTCTCAAATGCCTTCTGAATCCCCTTCAGACGTGCCAATATTCGCCTTTTCCGGTGAAAGATATTGCCAAAAACCTCTCTGTTCCACTTATTAGCCTGACCAGAGAAGAGGGAAATAGCTTCATGTAATGGCTTGGTGTCATCCCGACATTCATTGACAAACTTCTGCCAATCTGGGTGAGTTTCCCATGCTGAAAGTAATTTGAAGAATTTAGGCTTACGTTGTATGGTATCGCCTACATCAATATCCAATAGTAGAGGGCAGTGGTCGGAGTATACTTTCGCCAGATGCGTTAATTTTGGAACCACCAGAAAATCCCCCCATTCAGCGTTGATAATCGCCCTATCTAAGCGTTCATGACAAAGTCCTCGTGACCAGGTAAAAGAGGGTCCGATAAAGGATAATTCTGAAAGGCCAGTACGATGTATCCAACCCAGAAACCTCTTGCATATATGAGCCGGTCTAGAACCCCTAACTTATCTGTCGAGTGTAGGAGCGCATTGAAATCACCAGCTATTAACCAGGGTCCAGATGTCTAAAGTGCCAACGCCTCTAGATTCTCCCATAGATGACGTCGGATTGTTGGATTAGGGCTCCCATATACTGCTGTAAAGGCAAAAGAGACTTGTCCCCCATTGGATTCGCAGATGGATAAATTGCCAATGACTTTGCAATATTGTGATTGTGAGTTCATGTTTCCACATAATCCGAGATACCCCCGAGAGAATCCTTGTGCTTCAACCCCGTGATCCGTCGAACCGAAGCCTCTTTATTAATCTATCTGCTTGAATCCCGCAAATCCTTGTCTCCACTAGAATCAATATCTTCAAATTGTGTAAGGAGATTAAGGTTTGCAAATAGCGAGCAAAAGTTTTGTTCCCAGCACCCTGACAATTCCAAACAATAATAGGAATTAACATTAATAACAAATAATAATTAAAACAAGTTACTGTGTGATCAGAATCAGAGTTCCCCGACAGAGGAATCCGATACCACTCCATAACAGGAGTCATCGACATTCGAGAGTTTATTCCCCACCGACAAATTGTCTCTCATATAAGGCGTTAATACTTTCTTCACTTTAGCACTTTGTCTCTTGATTTTTAGATCGCCCTTTAGGTTGATCAATTTGGATGGATCCGGTGGGCGACCAAGTGTGTTCGTCGTCCGAGGGAGAGGGAGGCTATATCCGCCACCAAGGCGTTCGGTTAAACCTTTATTTTCGATCACCACGACTGTGTGATGTTCTCCGTCGAGGCATCTTTTCGATGGTTCCAAGGTAGGGCAAACCGACTCCATGGTGTTAGTTTCAATTTGTTGACATACCTCCTCCATCACGATTTCCGAATTATTGTCCCCCAAAGGTTTTGTTTCAATCTGCGGCATAGCCGCGTCTACCTGGGGAGAAGTCGAAGGCCGAGAGGTCGATAGCAGTGGCCTCGATGCTTCAAGGTCGAAGGCAGAGGAAGAACAAGCAGTGAATTCGTTGAGGTCGAAGGCGGAGAAGAAGAATGTAGCGAAGTCGACAGCACTCTAGCCGAGTGCAGAGAGGCGTTTTCTGTTGGTGAAGACGGGGGCAGAGAGGCGTTCACAGGCATAGAGGCGTTGTCTGATGAAGAAGACGAGGCCAGAGAGGCGTTCCCGGGCAGAGAGGCGGTTCCTGACGAAGAAGACGAGGGCAGGGAAGCGTTCATCAGAGAGGCGTTTAACGATGGAGAAGACGATGGTAGAGACTCGTTCGCGGGCAGAGAGGTGCAAACAGCATCTTGGGCTTTCAATGTTGGTTCGGCTACAATATTGGGCCCATTTGTGATTTTGGGCTCCCCTATTAAGGCTTGTTTAGGAGTAGTAATTGGCCTTGTAGGCTCAGCATTATCATTCACTTTGTAAACCTTCTGAGAGGGCAGTTTGGTCATTGCAGTAGCAGCTTTTTTATTGCTCTAGCCCAGCAGCAATTTTCCGTTGGAAACTTCCTTGTTAGGCTCCCCATATTTCTTGGATTTGGAAGAATCATTGACGGAGAGATTTTCCAAATTTTCATCTGCTAGAACTTCAAATCGGGATTTATTATGGAAAGAGGGTCCCTGAGAATCAGCCTTGTTATCTCCCGTATCCGTGATTTTCGTCTTCGTTCGTCGCACGTGTCGAGATGCGTGTATCCAGGGTCCAGCCGCATCGTTCGACTCCGGCGAGGCGGTCTCCGACAACGAAGCATTCATGTTCACTGTGATACTATTGGCATTCTCTCTAGTTACCATTGTTGACGAAGATTCCGCAATTGCAATTTGATGAGGTTTCATAGCCGCAAAGGGGCATACGTTGCTCACATGACCATATCTTGCACATTTGTAGCACACAAATGGGAGACTTTCATACTCGATTGTGCGGAGTTTACCATCAATGAACATTCGCCATACAAGAGGTTTATGCAAATCAATTCTAACTGCCATTCGTGCAAATTGTCCCTTTGTGTACCCATCTGTTTTGTAATCAATCTTAATGAAGGTACCCACTTCAGAGGCAATTGATCGAAGTATGTTCTTATGGTAATAGTGAAAGGGAAGACTGGGAAACGAATCCAAGTTGCCACCGACGAGACATTAATCCCCTTTGTGTCGAAGTCTAAAGTATAAGGTTGGACGAGAAGATAGTGACCAAAGATTGTCCATGGACCCTCTAAAAGCGCCTTATGACAATCATCCGATAGATCGAATCTTACCATGAAGTACCCGTTCTCAGCGTCTGTAATTTTCATGTTTCCCTCCGGATTCCACATCGTTTGGAGTTTGCTTGACAGAGTACGAAAGCTAATCATCTTTCCAAGAAGCCGCACCATGATAGTATTATCCATTGCCTCTGCCATTTCTTTGCGGACTCGATCGGAGAAATCGATCGCAGTTAGATTATCCTTTATACTCCTTGACAGGTCATCCAATCCAACCTCGATTTCCTTTTCGTTCGTCATTTCAATTATCATGGATTCTTCACCCTCCATGAGAGTACTTTTGAAAGACTTTGGGACACCTCCCTCATTACTTGTCATGGTTTCTTCATTCTCTCGATTTTTAACCTTTTTGGTGGAGCGTTCCTCATCCTCATCCACCGCTAGTGGAGGAGGTTTCTCTGCGTTCCTCATAGCCTTCAAACCGCTCTAGGATCGATGATAATTTTATAAAACAAGAAATTTTTTAAGAAGAAGACTTGAGTCTTGACTTAGCTAGCTAGACTGCGTAACGTTTTAAGAATAAATTGAAATCATCCCATATATAGCTTCATGATTCGTGGGTTGATTTGGATAGTTACAAGTCATATATAGTTGACTACTTAAATTAGATTTAATTGTTTAGTCATTTAATTTATTAATTTATTGTTACGACCAGTACATTCTTTGGGCTTTTAATTTCCTTAATCACAGCCAATAAGAACGAACATAGAATTATTGATTCTTAAAGATATTTTGTGTAACTATTTATAGAAACTTTAAATAAAATAAAATTCAATTTAATTCTGCCATGATTAATCACGTTCATCGCATATTTCGATTTTTAAACATGTACGCTTGAATTTAAATTTTCTATATATTGTTAATGCCATAAATCATGCATGATGTCATTAATTACACTACATTTCCATATGATGTCATAAAGTGTAATGTTAAATCTTGATTTCAATGTTGCTGGAAGGGATTAAAATAGCTAGTTTAGCTTTTAAATATGGCACATGTGACTTGGTGAAATTTTGCATTAAAGACTAAATATTTAGAAATCAAACTGTATGTTTCACATTATAGGTTATTAAATCATTTAATTTTATAACCATTTGACATTATAGGTGATTCTGTAACCATTTATAATGACTATATCTTAATGAGAAATTTGAATTGATTAAAAAAAATCAATTCTTCTTTCTATCATGTGTGTCATTTATGAAAATATTTTAATTTTTTAATTAAGCTATTAAAAGAATCAAATATAATGTTTGATATGAATTTATTGAAATCATTATTTTTAATCAACACTATTATGTTATGCTATAAGTTTGAGTTGATAGTGGGTGAGCTTTGTCCCTGGTAAAGCTAAACATTAGGAGATGGGTTTTCTCGTTCGAGGTAGTTGATTGTTAAGTAAACTTTGTCTCACTCCCCAACTCTTACGAGTAGTGCATTTTGTGTTGTTAAATAATAATAATAATTAAAAAAATACATTATTATTATTATTATTATTATTATTATCAACATTATGATAACTATTTGTTGTTTTTATTATAGAGTTGTGTTAATCACCAAAGTGATCCAACTCAATAATTTAAACATCAAATTATGTAAATTCTAAAGACACTTACTAAAATTGGTTTAACCCAAAGGTGATCCATTTTTAGTAATATAACTTATAAATAATATTTATCCTAATGATAATTAAAAAAAAAGACAAAGGATACCCAAAGGTACTTTATCTTCTTAATTTTTTGAATAAAAAACTTAGTTTGTTGTGATATCTACCCAAAGTAGAATCATGATAATACTAATACTTATGCATTTCACGAATGTCATTTTTATTTTCTCAAAACACTTGTGTAGTGATCATAATGTTATTTGCAATATCTATTCTTGTTTCGCTTCATTCGCATGCTACTTCTGTTCCTTTAATGAATGAAATGAGTTTCTATGACTGGCGTGAGCAAGTCCAGTTCCATTTAAATGTTTTGGTTTTGGACTTGACTCTCCAACATGAGAAACTCATTGCTATTACTGAGAAAAGCAGTGTGGATGAAAATGTATTTTATAATGCATGAGAAAAATCGAACATATTAAGCATAATGTTCAAATGACTATAGTGAGCAACATTAAGTCTACTCTTCCACAAGTTGATGATGCTAAGGAATTCTTAAAAATTGTGGAAGAATGTTTTCGAAGTGCTGATAAGTACCTTGCGGGAACTTTAATGACTGATCTTACGACAAGAAAGTTTGATGGGACATGCAGAATGCATGAGCATGTACTTGAGGTGACCAACATTGATGCTAAGCTTAAAGGGTTGGGCATGAATGTTGACAAATTCTTTCTTGTTCAATTTATTTTGAACTCTTTGCCTTCTCAGTATGGGCCATTTCAAATTCACTGTGACAATATCAATGATAAGTGGAATGTGAATTAATTGGCCGATATGTTAGTTCAAGAAGAAGCAAGGTTAAAAAAGCAAGATAAACATTCTATTCAATTAGTCACTCAATGAACTAAATAGAAAAATCATGGAGAAGCATAAAGCGAGCTCCACCAAAGCACTATGAATTATCTCAATATACAGAGAAGGAAACGAAGGACATCTGTCATTTTTGTGAGCATTATCAAAGTGATTGCCGTAAGTAAAAGGCATGGTTCGAAAAGAAAGGTAAGCTTAATGCTTTTGTATATTTCGAGTCAAATATTACTTAAGTTCTTTCTAACACTTTGTAGATTGACTCGGGTTATACTGTCCATATTTCTAATACGATGTAGGGATTTCTTACGACCCAAATCATAAAGGAAATCGAGAAGTTCATTCTCATGGGAAATCAGGTTAAAGCTCCCGTTGAAGCCGTTGGAACCTTTCGCCTATTTCTCGCTTCCAGCTCTATTTTAGATTTATCTGAAATTTTTTATGTTCTCAATTTATCCAGAAACATAATATCTTTGTCCAAACTTGATTATGAAGGTTATTCCTTCCATTTTGATGATAAAAGTTTCAATTTATTTAATAAGTCATCTTTCATTGGTTCTGACATTCTTTGTGATGGCTTATAGAAATTGCGTCTTGATGATTAATTTGCTGAATTCCTTCTCACTTTGCATCATAATGGTGGGACCAAACGTGGTCACATAAATGATATTTCTTCTTTTCTGTGCCATAAACATTTGGGTCATACAACCATAAAAGATTAGACAGATTGGTAAAAGATGATATACTTCTGCATTCAGACTTTACTGATCTCAATGTGTATTTAGATTGTATTAAGGGAAAACAAACTAAACACACTAAGAAAGGTGTCACAAAAAGTAATGAGCTCTTTCAAATTATTCATACAGATATTTGTTGACCTTTTGATATTCCATCAATTACTGGAGATAAGTATTTTATCACCTTTATTGATGATTTTATGTTATGGATATGTCTACTTATGGCATGAAAAATCTCAAGTTGTGAATGCTCTTGAAGTATTCATCACTGAGGTTGAAAGGCAATTAGACAGAAAAGTGAAAATTGTAAGATCTGATAGAAGTGGTGAGTACTATGGTAAATATGATGGTTTTATGACAATGTCCCAGTCCATTTGCTAAACTCCTAGAAAAGCATGGTATTTGTGCTCAATACACAATGCTAGAAATGCCTCAGCAAAATGGTGTAGCCAAACGGCGTAATCATACTCTGATGGAAATTGTTTGGAGCATGCTAAGTAATTCTACATTGCCTAAGTTATTGTGGATGGAAGCCTTAAAGACTGCTACATACTTATTGAACATGGTTCCTAGTAAGTCAGATCCTAAAACTCCTTTTGAGTTATGGACTGGAATGAAATCTAGCTTAAAACATCTTCATGTTTGGGGATGTCTAACAGAGGCTAAAATTTACAATCCACAAGAAAGTAAATTGGATTTTAGAACGATCAGTGATTTCTTTATATGTTACCCTACAAAATTTAAAAGCTATAAAATTTATTGTCCTAGCCATAATACGAGAATTGTAGAAACTGGAAATGCAAGATTTATTGAGAATGGTGAAATCAGTAGGAGTGTTATGCCACAAAATGTGGATATTCAAGAAGTAAGGGATCAAGTCCCTATGCCCATTACTTTTAAGAATGATGGTCATTCCTCTGATATTATCGACACCAATGAGACAGTTGTTGACAAACCACTAGAAGTAGTATTAAAAAGGCCCAAAAGATCGTAAAATCAGCTATTCCAAATGATTTTGTGGTATATCTGCGAGAAATTGATTATGATATAGGAACTACTAATAATCCAATTTCTTACTCAAAAGCCATAAATAATGTCAATTCTGATAAATGGATCGATGCTATGAAAGATGAGTCGAACTCGATGGCTCAAAATGAAGTATGGGATCTCGTTGAATTGCCGAATGTTTGTAAGAAAGTTGGGTGTAAACGGGTTTTTAAGACTAAACATGACTTCATTAGCAATATTGAGAGATATAAGGCTAGACTTGTAGCCAAATGTTTCACTCAGAAATATGATATTGATTATATAGAAACCTTTTCTCCAGTTTCTAAGAAAGCCTCTTTCAGAATTATTATGGCATTGGTGGCTCATTTTGACTTAAATTTACACCAAATGGATGTAAAAACAACTTTTCTAAATGAGAGTTTAGAGGAAGAATTTTACATGGATCAACCCGAAGGATTTATGATTGCTGGTACTGAACGTATGGTATGCAAACTTAATAAATCAATATATGGACTTAAGTAAGCTTTCTGATAGTGTTTAATGATACCATAACCTCTTTTGGTTTTAAGGAAAACGTCGTTGATCGATGTATATATCTTAAGATTAGTGGGAGTAAGTCCATATTTCCGATATTATATGTTGATGACATTTTGCTTGCCAGTAATGATCTCGGTCTCTTATTTGACACCAAGAATCTTCTATTAAAGAACTTTGAAATGAAAGATATAGGTGAGGCGCGCTATGTGATAGGTATCGAGATCTCTCGAGATTGATCACGTTGATTAGTGGGATTGTCTCAAAAATCGTACATAGAAAAAGATCTTGAGAGATTTAATATAGATAAATGTTCAACCATCGTAGCTCCTATTCAAAAAGGAGACAAGTTCAATCTTATGCAATGTCCCAAGACTGAATGAGAACGTCAACAAATGGAAACAATTCATTATGCTTCTATTGTAGGAAGCATAACGTATGCACAAACATGTACAAGATCAGATATCAGCTATGCAGTGGGTATGCTTGGGAGATACCAAAGTAATCCTGGCATGGATCACAGGAAATCTGGAAAGAAAATGTTACGGTACTTGCAAGGAACAAAAGATTACATGCTGATATCTTGATAGCAGAAAATCTATTTTTTGATATGTATTTCTTTTAGCTGAGGGAGCAATTTCGTAGAAAAGTGCAAAACAGACTATTATTGCTACATCCACTATGGAAGTTGAATTTGTGACTTGTTTCAAGACCACAAATAATAATTTATGGTTAAAGAAATTCATTTTAGGACCTGGTATTATTGACACAATTTTCAAGTCTTTAAAGATTTATTGTGACAACACATCAACAATATTTTTCTCCAAGAATGATATATACTTTACTGGTCCAAAACTTTTAGATATAAAATATTTTGCAGCGAAAGAAGTTTAGAAAGGGAAAGTTTCTTTAGAGCATATAAGCACATAACTTATGATTGGAGACCCTTTAATGAAAGAAATGCTTCCAAAGTCATTTAAGAAACTTGTTCATAAAATGGATCTTAATTGTAATCAATGATGTTTTTTCAAGTAATGTTAGATATGTTTTTGTACATTTATTGTATGAGATATCTCCTTAAATTAAAGTGTGCTAATATATTATTTCTAATATTATAATTAAGTTATGTACTTGTTATGATTTGAATGATCATGATCAGGCATGATCGGGAATGTCTTAGACACTGACATAATGTTTAAAATTATGTATTACATAGATGAGAATATGTCTTATATAAATATAACCGTTATGACTCTCATTAGTGAATTTTTTAATTATTATTTTATGATGATCACAAATAATAGTCACCATTTAAGTATTTCACACTGATATGTGCGCATTTATGTTAATCTTTGTCAAAAAATTATGATTGGTGGTCATGTGGGACAAGTGGGAGATAATGTATCATGTTAGTATCCCACATGATAGAAATTATATTCATGTGGTTCAAGTGGGAGAATGTTAACGTTTTCAAAACTTATGTGTCACACACATGACCATTATGTGATTCAAATAGTTACAAATAAAACTCCTCTTTTGATGGAAATAGGAGTTACAAAGAAGAGTATGGATTTTATGCATAAATGCTCTAGCAATAACATCCACCATCAATTGCTCTCAATTAAATTATGTAACCCTTCCCTCTCTCTCCAGCCCATAAAAGGGGAAGCTACCCCATTGTAGTGCATCCTGAAAGGCTTAAGGTTAATGAGAGCGAAAAGGTTGTTGAAGTCTAAAGATATAGCAATGACATCTCCTAGTGAGTATTTACACTTTAATTTGTTATTTTGATGTGAAATCATATTTGTAGAAGATCTTGAATTAATTTTTTGCTTTATAAAAGTTTTTACATTTGGTATTAGAGCAAATGTTTTTAAACTTATATGCTTGCTGTCGAAATTTCGAGCTCTTAGGGCATCGGTGTCACTAGATCCAACCATGTTCAATGGACCAAAATGCTCCTACAACACTTTCAAACCTACTACATAGAAGATGATGAGGGTGATGTGTACGACCATTATGTGTCTAGTAAGATTATGTCTTAATGTATATAAGTAACTTATGAACCTAATGTCTTTTGAGCTTCATTTAGGTTACCAATTTGATGAAAATTGATATTAGTGTGGAAATCTTAAAGGTTCTCCCCCAAGCCTATAAAAAGGTACTTGTACCATCAAGCAACGTGTCAAATATTTGAGCCTTATGAGGGTGATAAGGATCTTGGGTTTTAGGAGTCCATATAATCGCTTTCGCATGTCATTTTCTATTTGATCTATTTCTTAAGTTTAAAGGATGCATGCATGTGGTATCAGAGCCTACTAGATCAGTAAAACTTTCCATGAATGAGATTTGTATTTTATATTATGATCTAGTTTGATGATTTGATCTTGAAAACGTAATGTTTATTGCAAGAGGCTTTGTTTCTCTTGTATGACAAATTCATCAATCGTTCAATACTTCTATTTGGTGCCTAAATTATGTTGATATATTTTTGTTAAAATTACAACTGGCTTCCAATTTGAATTACATTATGCAATCTTATGTGCATATATAAAATATATACATGAATTGTAAGAGAATGCTAGAAACACATGATCTGTCAAGTGGTTCTGGACTCATTTGTGAATTTTCAAGTTGTGTGTGTCAAGAATAACATTCTGATGATGTGCATATGAATCATAATTTTAAAAAAGGTAAATCACAACATCGTTTATTGTGACTAATGATCGCCCCTATCAATGACCATGCAAGTAATATGGCAGATAATGGAATTATGAGTTGAAAGATAGCTATAAATATTGTTGTGTGATTTTGATACATATTTAAAATAATATACGCACAATATATTATAAGTTGCTTGTGATATCCATCACCCACACTATAGCCCCACGCACTTACACACACCTCACATCAATCATGTACGCGCATCTTAGTCGACATTTCTACTTGTCGAAGACATGTTATTACTTTGGCAGTGTTGTGTACGTGGCTTGATGTTCACGCTGGTGATGGAGATAAAGAAGTGTGTAGGTGGTGATGGAATGGTACGGATGAATTCCAAATTACTTAGTTGATAATTTTCTTAACAATAAATGCATTTAAGTAATTGTTTTGAAAATATTTATTAAGGAAAAATTAATGTTACTTATTCATGTCATTTATCAGCCTATATAATTAATAATATTTTAAATAATAAAAATAATAGCAAAGAATAAAACGTATGTTAAATTTCTTAAAATGATTTAAAATACCATTAATTTATATCTTTAGTTAAAATGCTATGTGTATGCCTTTAATTGAATTTTAAATGAATTATGGTTCCTTTTTATATTGCTTGATCATATTTGTGTTATACATAATTTATTATTGGGGCATTATACATAGCTAATTTTCACATCCTTAATATTATCTAATATTAATATTATTATTATTATTATTATTTTGGAGTATGGGATAACCTTTTATGTCACTTGTATATAATTTTGATGTTGTATGCTTTCATGACGTATAATTAACTTGTTTTTATATCTCAATCAAATTATTGTCACATATTATGCTATCATGTTAAGTTATTTAGATTAATTAGTATGATATAATTTGGTTGTCACTAAATTATTTTTTATTAGTTAGTCTGTCACCAAAGTGACTTGATTAAGAAAGAAGCAATCAAGCAAATTAATGTGGTTTGTTTTAAATTACTTGTTTCCATATTATGATTAAATTTATTTATGTACCCATTTTTTTCTTGATCTTATACAAATAATATCCTTATCTACTTCGAGTAAGGCAAGGTCTTATACGAAACTATTTTATTTAATTTACGTTATAAGTTACTTAAAGTTTGTTTTGATAATTTCATCAAAAGGTTAAACAATTATTTTATAAGTTAGTTGTTACCAAAATGACCTAATTATACATATGCAACACACATTACTAAAATATTATAGTTGACCTAAAAGTTTGCAACATTTTAGTAATATATATTGAACTAGCATACAAATGTGATAGTAAAAAGAAAATGCATTATGATTAATATTATTGATATAATTTGTTGTTTATATTATGAAGTTGCATTAATCACTAAAGTGATCCAACTAAATAGTTTAAACATCAAAATTATATGAACTTTTATATGCATTTTCTTATGATTTTACGATAATTATTAGAAATTAATTTAGCCAAAAGGTGAATCATTTTCTAATAATTTATAATTAACATGATTTAATGCATATTAGTTCTGCTAATGATAATTAAGAACGATGAAGGATAGCCAAAGGCACATCATCTTCTTGATTTCTTGATTGATTACTAAAATATATGGTTGACCTAAAAGCGCATCATTTTTTCTTAGTAATATATGAACTAATATAATAATTACTAAAATATTATGATTAACTAAAAGATGCACCACATTTTAGTAAATTTTATTAATTATTTTATGACAAGTTAAAAATGAAATGGATACCACCATACTTTTTTTAATTTTTTACTTATAGAATAAAGTATATTGTGTTTTTACCCAAATGAAAAACACAATATTACCAATCTTATGAATGACTCATATAGGCATATGTGGATAATTTGAAACTCGATCTCCATCTAGTGAATATTATGGTAGATAGGATTGAATTAATTAAACACTATACTGATCCATTTGTTAAACTCCTTGAACGACATGGTATATGTGTTCGATACACAGTACCAAAAATACACCTTAGCAGAATGTAGTTGAATGATTTAACCAATTATAAATGGAAATGGTTAAGGTATACTAAGTAATTCTATATTGCCTAAATCATTATGGATGAAGACCTTAAGGAATGTTCTCTATTCATTAAATAGGGTTATTTTAAGAAATCTACACATTTGAGGTTTCTAATAAAGGATAGAATTTATAATCCACAAGAAAATAAAATGAGTTTTAAAACGATCAATGGTTACCGTACAAAATCTAAAGGTTATAAAATTTAATGTCCTAATCATTGCATAAAGATTGTTGAAACTGAAAATGTCCGAGTCATCAGAAATGGTGAAATCAGTGGGAGTGACAATACAAAAAATGTGAAAATAAAGAATTAAGTTGCGTAACATGGTCCACTACAAATAACATTTAATGAAGTAGTAGTTGTTCATACTAGTGTTTCTCATAAAATAAATATTGAGATCACTGGAAATACACCCATTAATAATTCGTAGGGATTAACATTACAAAGATCTCAAATAGTGAGAAGATCTTTTATTAATTTTTGATAATTTTATGGTGTACCTAATTAATCCATCAAAGTGGTGATTATATGAAATGGATTTATGTCATCACAATGAGAATTTAATCAATGGCTCAAAATAAAGTCTCGAATCTCATTCAATTGCCTCGAGATCTTAGACATGTTGAATGTAAATGAGTTTTTAAAACTAATCATAACTCTAAAGGCAATATTAAACGATCTAAAGCTAGACTCGTAGATTTAGAATTACACCGAATGAATATAAAGACTGATTTTGAGTGTGAGTTTAGAAGAAAAAGTCTACGTGAATCAATATAGAGGAATTCATAGTAGAATGAAATGAAAAACTAGTCTGCAAACTTAATAAGACAATATATGAATTAAAACAAGCTCTCGTTAATGGTATATTAAGTTAACAATACCATAACATCATTCGGACTTCTGAAAAATGTCATCAATCGATGCATATATTTTAAGGTCAGAGGGAGCAAGTTCATTATATTTTGATTTTATACACTGATGATATTTTGCTTAACAATAACGATCTCGGTATGCTCTATGAGATCAAAGAGTTTCTTTGTTTGAACTTTGAAACGAATGATATACCAAACTTAAATTTAGTTTTACTGTCGGCGTGTTGAGATGTTACCAAAGTAACCGTTATGTACATAGACCATTAGTGAGCTGCAAAGAAGGTTTTACCGTATTTATAATGAACATAAAATTACATGCTCACTCGTAGAAAGTCTGATAACTTTAAAGTTAATGGTATTTCAGATGCAAACTTTGATGGGTGTCTTGACACTACAAAGCTATAACGACCTATAAACTTAATAATAGTAAATTAGTCTCAAATCAGGGTAACTGACCCGTGACGTGGCCCGAGAGCAAGTACGCGGTTCTAACACTTAGCTCGGAGAATGAGATATATGATACTTTTGAGTGATGAATGCCTAATGTAATGTATGTGTGTACACTATACCCGAGTTTTTATTCAATTTCATTGTTTGGTAAGCTCGGTGCGCGAGCGGGGACACGCCTCGAGATGTGTGCGAGCATGAGAACCGAGTAGAGAGTGACATGATGAGTTTTAATTTATTGAAATGGGATCAATGAATATATATATGCTAGACCTATGGTTTGATGTGAATCTAATTACAAGCCAAATTTAAGGAAATAATTCCTATTTCATATATTTGCTTCGATATTTGCACTCGAATGGAATCTTAGAAGATTTGAGTTAGGAATTGGTGTCAAAAAATAGAATTAGTGGAGGTATGAGCTAATGAGAACCATTGATAAATCATATAGATGAACAAAAACAATTAGTATGGCTAGGATTGGAAAAAAAACTAAATAAACAAGACTTAGTGTTTGATTTTAACATGCAAGAAACATAACTTTGAAATAAAAATTTAGAGCATAAAAGCTGCTAGAAATTGTAGTTGATGATAGAAAATTCATCAAGTTGGAAGAGAATTCATCAACTGAAGTAGGAGATTCAAGTCCAAGGAACAACTACACACACTATGTAACAAATCTCATATTCTTTAATTTGAAAGTTAAGCTATATGGGTGTGTTTGAATCCAAAAACAAGTGATATTTTTGAACTATCATTTCATGCTGATAATCCAGCTATTAAGAAATTCTCATTTTGCTTTTGAAATAAAAAAAGTTATGAATTTTTGAGGTTTATGGAGTTGTAAAACAAAAGTGGAAATTCCGCATTTTGTTATGAACCGATCTCTATAATTTGGTCATAACTTCCTCATTTTAAATCGAAATGGACTCATTATGGTGGCATTTAAAGGCTAACTCAAAGGGGAACAACTTTTGCCTCCTGAAAGATTTTGCTATTCTTGCTCTTGTTGGGCTATTGTTCCATGGCATTACATTCTTGGCTTATATAATTAATTCTTATGCCTGAACTATGTCGTTTTTATGGTATAACGATTTGATATGATTGTTGGTAATAACATGCTTTTAGTGTAGTTTTGTTATGGGATGGCTTGATAGTAATGTATTCATGTTTTGGTGTGTGTTATGTCGCACTTTACCATGCCTTGAAATCCTTGTCTATGTCTTCCTTGAATTTATAAAGTAGTTCTTGTATCTAGGATCCCTTACATGATTGAGATGAGCGGCATACAAGGTCACTGGACTCTAGGGATGTTTGCACTCCACACTAGCTTGTGCGGCACATGGGGTAATAAGACCTGGGGTAGTCGGCAAGGATATAAAGATTGGGCACTTGTGAGGTAGCTCACGCCCCTAGATAATGGAATAAGGTTGATGTCATGCAACTCACGGCCGATCAGACCTAAATTATTACTGCTGAGTCTAGTGTCAATCTTACTTTGTTTGTCTATAACATGTATTTGCATAATCTTGTTTCAACATCTCTTTGCTATTATTATGCTTTTAGATGCTTTCTTTCATACTTGAAAATGTGGAAAAATATCTTTAAGATTTACTTTACTTTACTGTACTCACCGTCTTTTTTATGACGGTGGGTGCAGATCCGTCAACTAGCAGGTCAGGCAAGCAGAAGATCGATGATTACCTATGAGTCCACGACGACTGTTTGCTACTCTTATTTGTAGGTTTACTTGTTTGTATTTACGATATATATCTTTGATACATTTTGGGTTGTATATTTGGATTAAGAAACTAGACTCCTTGACTGATGCATGATGTTCTACTAATTATCGCCACTTTTGATATACATACATGTGATATGTTTCCTGATTTCCACATATAGTTGTTTTATGATTGCTTCTTCCATATTATAAGACTTCTACTAAATTATTAAGAAATGTTTAGAAAGTCTTAATGTACTTTGAAAATTATGAAGAACGATAAACGATAAATATTTATCATGAACATGAGTTAAGAGGAGAATAAGACAAAAGGCTGACTAATACATTGTTAAGTCTTACGTGACTGAGATTAGAGCTTAATGATAAGATTAAGCCGAATGGTGCCCTAGATTGGGAAAAGGGCCGTCACAGAATGTGATACTAACATTACAATTGATAGTAGAATTATTTTCTCGATAAGTACGAAATGAAACTTGAATAAAATAAAAAATTTAGAAGTGGAAACTAGACAGTCCTTGCCTAGAAACTATTAGATGGGAAGTGAACAAATGCGAGTTGGGGATTGCTATGTGTATATGTTATGTTTTGTATGCATATAGACGTGATATTTACGTAGTAGCTCATACCCCGACTGACTTGTGGAGTACGATGAGAGATCAGCTAGAGGGTATAGATGGTAGCACCATCAGTGGTCAACTCATGATATTAGCTGAGGACTTTCAGAGACTAATTGATCGAGTCATGGCACAGGGTCAGCAGCTAGCTGAATTCATGGCATTTATGACGACACACATTACCGCGCTTACATAGGCCACCACCAATCCTACTATTTCGATTGCAATATATCCGGTGCCAAAGACTACTATTCTTACTATTAATGGCATCTGGTGTTGGACTGACGCAATTACTCCTCAAGGACAGTAGTTGACAAAGCTCATTGCCATGATGCGAGCACATCTAGCTTCACAAGCCCCAATAGAGAACCATAGGAAGAGGAAGGGAGACAAGATACTAAAGAGAATGAACGAGGAATCCAGTGCGTGTGGGATCGCAGTACCAGACATCGCGGTTGTACCAAACTCACACGCTCCTCTATTTGCACCCGCAACAACGAGTAGACATCCATTCTTGCTTCTGACCATCGTGGTTTTGCCTATCCTTGATCACAACTTTGTCAGCCGACCATGTTAGATAATGCAACTAATGCAACAATCTTAACAAGCTCAGGGCAATGGAGGCCAATACACATAGCGACAAGGGGCGAGATTAGCTTAGAGTCAGACAGAGATGATGGAGCAGATGTGACACATGATATGCTTCAGATGTGATGAGAAGGGACGTATCATACATTACTTCCCACAGCTCGCGAGTAGACCTTCTTCGCCACTTTCGACAAGACTAGCGTTATCGCCTTTGCAGACTCAACTACCATCAAGCGATAAAGGCCGAGATGCACCGAGGTAAGGCCAGAGTTAGACTGTGTTTACTGATCGGAGGAGACCACCGACATGTTACATGTGTCATTAGGTTAGATACGTAATTCGTCAGTGTCCACAACCCACATATTTCCTCAAGCAAGGGAGTAAGGGTAGAATCAGTGGTAGCAATATTAGTCCATATGATTGGAAAGAAAATGAAGATCTATATGCGCCACCACAAAGACAAAGGTCAGCACACAGTCAAACAGCTTAGACAACAACGAGTAGACAGCCAGCGTGCCACAAATGTGGACAGACTGGACATATGGTAAGACGATGTCCCCAGCCTTAGGACTAACAACAGCCTGCAATGCAGCCACATGTCGGAGATAAAGCTTACATAGAGGCAGAGCCAGACCTAGAAGTGGCACGACTGTATCGAGGGTAAGCTCTGATTTATTTACACATGTTGTATCTATTGTCCAATTTAAACACAACAGTAGCTTGCGCAAGTTGAATTGAGAGAGAGTTGATGATTGGATTATCGAGGGTGAGCTGACTTAGTCCATAACTTACGAGGTGCAAAATGTTATAAATAAATATGAGTAGTGTTATCTAATTAAGAAACACCTAAAACTCCCTTAAGAGTTATGCTTAGCAAAATTTATCTTAAGTACTATGACCAAAGTGCTGTATATAGTGTACATGTGCAAGTGGTTGATGAGTTTGGATTCGTCCACTGAGATATGTGAACCTAGGCTGAAGTGGTCAGTGGATCTACCTGTGGTAGTAATGAAAGACGAGCTTTGGGGCTAATATCATTTGAAATCTTGGCTAGGGTACTTATAATGAGAATGCAAGTTTCTTAAAATTGTAAGAAAATAATGATTAAGTTAGAATCAATATCGGGGATGAAATTTCTATTAGTTCGGAAGATTGTAACAGCCTAAAAAATTTAATAATAGTAAATCAGTCCCAAATAAGGGTCATTGACTCGTGATGTGGCCCGAGTGTAGGTACACAATTTTAACACTCGACTTGGAGACCGAGATGTACAATATTTTTGAGTGATGAATGCCTAGTGTAATGTATGTGTGTATACTATACCTGAGTTTTTATTCAATTTCATTGCTTCGTAAGTTCGGCGCGAGAACGGGGACAAGCCTCGAGATGCATGCGAGCATGGGAATCGGGTAGAGTGACATGATGAGTTTTAATTTATTGGAATAGGGTTAATGAATATATATATGGTACGCCTATAGTTTAATGTGAATCAAATTACAAGCCTAAGTTAGGGAAATAAATCTTACATCATAAATTTGCCTCGAGATTTGCACTCGAATGGAATTATAGGAGATTTGAGTTGGGAATTGGTGTCAATATAATAAAATTAGTGGAGGTAGAAGCTAATGAAAGCCATTAATAAATCATCTAGATGAACAAAAAACTATTAGATGTATGGCTTGGATTGGAAATAAAATAAACTATATAAACAACACTTTGTGCTTGATCTTAACATGCAAGAAACATAACTTTAAAATAAAAATTTAGAGCCTAAGAGCTGATAGAAATTGTGGTTGATATTGCAAATTCATCAAGTTAGAGGATGATTCATCAAATAAAGTAGGAGATTCAAGTCCTAGGAACAACTCCACACACTAGGTAACAAATCTCATTTTCTTTAATTTGAAAGTTCAGCTATATAGGTGTATTTGAATCCAAAAACCAGTGACATTTTTGAAATCTAATTTTCATGTTGATAATCAAACTATTAAAAAGTTCTCAATTTGGTTTTGTAATCAAAAAGTTATGTATTTTTGAGGTTCATGTAATTGTAAAAATAAAACTGGAAATTCTGCATATTGTTGGTATGAAACAGCCTTTATAATTTGATCATAACTTCCTCATTTTAAATCGAAATTGACTCATTCTGGTGGCATTTGAAAGTTAACTCAACGAAAAACTTGCCTACTAAAAGATTTTGAAATTCGAATATTTTCATATTTAAAAATCCCTTGTAACTTTTGTGATGAATCTGAAATTTCAAGGTGTTAATGTTTGGCTATTTTGAACATAACTCCCTTATTTCTTAATGGATTGAGCTCATCCTTTAGTATGGAGTTCTACGATATGTTTGTAGACTTTAGCAAAAGAATCATGAGTTCTGAAGCAATGGTTTAGGAGAAATGAGTTTTTCAAAGTTGTTCGGAATATAAAACTGTTTTTAGTCATTATGGCAAAATTTTCATATCTCCCTCGTTTCTTATTTAAATTGTGCAAACCTTATAGTTATGAAAAGTTAAGACATAGCTCTAAACATTTCTCTATGGACTGCAATACATAATTTTAACGTTTTAATAATTGAAATCAACTCACAAGTTGTTGCACCAAAATTGTCTTCATGTAATAAAGTAGGTTTCAACATAACCAAATTATTAAGGGGGTCGATTGTGAGAAATTAGAATTTAAAACCACTTAACCAACCTAAAAAAAATTTAAATTAAATTTTTTAGGACACCTTAGGAGCTTAGAGAGGACTTACAGTGTAACAACCCAAATTAATTAAACCAGGATTAGCGTTAATCTCGGGGATTAATGGTTGCAGTTCGGGCGTTACGTGGACAACTCGGTTGGCTTGGATATGAGAACCGAGGAAATATGTTATTTATGGATGGTGGTTGTGTATATGTGGTGTTTAAAATTATTTCTATTATATTGCACCGCATGTGTGTATGTTTCCATCGGGCGAGTTTGTGAGTAGGCGAACTATGGGTACACAAGGAAACTAGAATAAATTATATAAGGATGACAAGTTAATCAATTAAAATAGGTAATGTGATCATAGGCCAAGTAAAATTCAATTAAAACAATAGGCTATGACGTACCTTAAATTGCGTGCCAAGACGCGGGGCATCGAGTACCGGGTAGTCGATGGTCAGTGGAATTGCAAAATTTGTCAATTTGGTGAATAAAAATACTAACCATATATATTATAATGGGCCTAAGCTAATGTAATTGAATCAAATAAATCAATGCCTATAGTTTGGTTATTTAAATTAAAAACCATGAGATTGTCCTAAAGATACGTGTTGACACATCTAGGAACCATGTGAGTAGCAAATTAGTGTCACTTTGATTGGGTTAGTGGGATACATGTCAAGGTGTGGATCATAGATGAGCCTCGAGATACGTAAATATATAAACGGCTAGGAATCAATATTACCTTAATATAGATCAACACATGCAAGGAAACCATTTTCATTTTCAACTTATAAATTAAGAAAACTTGCTGGAGAAGAAGGATATTGATGGAGAGAAGGAATACATGGAAGATTGGTGAGAATTTCTCAAGTGGTACATCAACTAGGTGCACATCTATTTATGTCAAATTAAAATCATTTCTAGTTTTTGGCTAAGTCCAGAGGGTAGATGATTGAATATTTGCAATTGGTTTATATATTTGGATTTCTCATTTGGGCTGATAATCTAGTTGTATTGAAGTTCTTAATTTGGATTTGAAATCATAAAGATATGAAGTGTTGAAGTTGCAAGACCAAAACTAGAATTATGCATGTTATATTAGGAATTAGCCTATGTAATTTGGTCATAACTTGCTCATTTTAGATCCAAATCGACCCAAACTGGTGGCATTTGAAAGCTTACTCAAAGGGTAACAACTTTTCTTTGCTAGAGATGTTTTCATTCAATTTTTTTTATGTCCAAAAGTACTCTACAAGTAGGTGCTGGAATTCAGAAGAAAAGTCTTGAAACTAAATTTGTTAATGGTATAACTCCTTGACTACTTATCGAAATGAGTTGATATTTTAGTATGTTGTATTTGGGTATGTTTGCTGCCTTGTGACCAAAAATCATATTTTTCGGAAATATAGATTGGGAGGAATTGATTTTCTAAGACCGCTGGTCGGATTAGGTTCCAATTAGGGCTATGTTTAGTAGAATCATGATACCTCTTTCATCTTAAATCAGAATTTTGCAAAATAAACCTTTTTGGAAAGCTAAGATAGAGACCGAGAATCTTTTTGTTGGTGGAAGATTTCGAGATATGGACCATTTCATGCCTAAAAATGCGTTGTAACATAAGACTGAAAATTGAGACTTAATTTAGTCTTTACGGCTGATTTGGGAAGATCAATTTGAAACATATTCAACCAATTTGAATATGCAATAAACACACTTACTGACTTCAGGGACTTAGGGGACCGTAGCTCAGGTATCGGTGAGCTCGTTGGGTCGGATTCGAGAGTTCGGAGGAGTCGAAGCACGTGTTGAGGTGCGCAAACCCATTAGAATGCCTCGCAAAATTCATGATTTGGTTTATCGACTTTGCTATGTGACTGCTGGTGGGCACACATGGAATTTTCACTCCTATTTTAGTGTGCATATATATTGGTTGTGGTTAAATCGCATGCACGGGTTACTTGTGATAGTGCTCGTGTTGATGGAAGTAGAATATATTTACGACTGTTGGGAGGGATTAGGGTGGTCCTGATGTGTAACAGCGTCGAGAAGGGACCGTGCTGTTTACTGAAGTTGGGGTTTAGCCATTGTAAGCCTGTACGTATATACGTGGTTCCTATTCGGTTTATCAATTAAATGCTAGTGAGGTCAGGGTTTTCTCGTGATTATACAGATGTTTACTGATTTATGCTTATTTCTGAACTGGTTGAGTTGGTATATGCTGTTTATTTATTTTACGCTACTACATTTGCTTGTCGTGTGGTGCTTACATTCATGGGAATATGACGTACTTTTGCCATGTGTTATATTTACATGTCTCGTAGTATATTAGTTTTTTTTCATGAATATAATGTGGACTTCTCTTGAGATTTTACTCACTGGACTCGTCGATGTATTTTTTGGGTGACTGAGTTCAGATCCTTCGGCGAGCAAGGGCAAGGACAAGGAGGTACTAGGCAACTACCTCTGAGATTGTGGAGCCAGCTCATGTGTGATATCAGTATGTATTTATTTTACTTTTGTTGGTTTTGGGGATCATAGAACACTAACTACATGTATATGAAACTTTTGTTATACTTAACTCGCCTTGATATATACATGGTATCTTTTGCCGAGGTTTCCACTACTTAAGATTGTTGAATACTGTATAAATTACTTAAATTAAGACTTCCACTATAAAATTTCATTATAACTTGATAAATTGATTAACTAGATAATGAAATCATTAATAATTATATGAAAATTAATTAGCAAAGTTAGGATTAAATGGAAAAGTGTAAGTAACCTGTTACGTCGCGGAACGTTAATGATAAGCGGGCCATGACGTGGCAAGACTTGGTGACGTGGGATGCGACGTGGCGGGTAGCAAGGCGGCTTGGGTTTTAGGGCAGCCACAGCTTTGGTATCAGAGTGAGGTTTCTAGGAAGCCTCGGGAGTAGTTTAAAGAAAAGAGAATAAAACTGAAACAAATAAACCTTAGATGTGGAAACCCGATGATCCTGACTTAAAACCTTAGTTGGGAAGCAGACTTGAGATGGGTAGTGATAGGTTTATATACATGTTATATATGTTATATAGGATATATGTATATATTGAGGTTGATCCAGAGCACGCTTCACGATGCAAATCTTGGACGGGCAGTCTGGTACGCCTCGTGTGACTGGACAAATAGCAATGCGGCTAGGGATTTCCTTGTTATGGCGAGTGTAGAGGATTGACTGTCGGCTTAGGAAACTCAAATGGCTGAGGTATTACCATTGTTACGAGATCAGTCCTCTACACTTATGGAACTTGCTACGGCGGTTGCACCACCCCGAGACTTAGGAATAGTCACAACACGTATAGGGACAGTCGTCGCCCCGGTTGTTCCCTAGACACCAGTGGAGAGAGTAGCTACGGAGACACAGGGACAGAGAGCTACAGCTGTTGTTGTTCCACTGGAGATGCCGACTTTTATGCCTCCATTCACGACTATAGAGCAGACAACTGCTACTACGTCAGGATTTGTTTTGGCCCCTGAGGCGAAGATGTTGAGGGAGTTCTTGAAGTTCTAGTCAGGTTTCTTCTACGGAGGAGGTGACCCTGAGGCGATATGGAAGTGGATAGCGTCTCATCAGCGTTTCTATAAGCTGATGAGGAACAATGAGAACGTTCAGGCGCGTCTTTCTAGAGCATGCTTGAGAGGTTATGCAACAGTCTGGTGGACTACGTATACGGATACTCATCCAGAGCCAACGATGTGGGCTGAGTTTAGAGAGTTGTTCTATGACCAATACATACCCATGGAGGTGAGGTTGAAATTGAGGGATGAGTTTATGACCTTGAGACAGGGTAGTGAGACGTTGATACAATATATGGAGCGATTCCGGTAGTTGCTTCAGTTCGCTATGGATGTAGCTGGGACTGAGCGACTACAAATATACTACTTCACAAGAGTGGCTGATGACAGGATTGCTGAGGTAGTGGTGTCATCTAAAGCTCGCACTTTGTAGGAGATATTTGATTGAGCTTTATCACACGAGACCTTCTTGATGCAGAAAGTGGGTATGCATATTACTGGGTTTAAGGTACATACTGGACATAAGAGACAAAGAGATCGGGAAGATAGAGATGATAGACAGTACGGTGGAGACCGTAGGGATGATGATCGGGCATCTAGAGCTTATGCTGTACCCGCATTACCATCGCCGCCCTGAGACAGGAAAATGACCAGGGAGGCAGGGATTGGAGATCGCAGAGTTAAGGCCGGAGGTCAGGATATGGTTATTCGACTGCATGTTGGCAGTGTGTACAAGTGGGGAACATCAAGAGAGATTGTCACAAGAGATCAGTGTCTCCAGCAGTAGTGACACAAGTGCAGACTCGAGAGTCGGTGCATGTGGTGACTGAGCCAAGTCGGGAGATGTCCCAGCTGCGGGTTCAGGGTGTGTGAATTTTTAAAATTTTAATCATTACAGCTTAAGTTCATGTATGCATGATAGATTATTATATTATGACATGTGATTGTCATAGGTCGTAGCATGGCATGGAATTGTCATGGTGTGTAAGGATAGGTTGTAGCATGACATGAGATTGTCATGGTGAGTAAGAGTAAGTCGTGGCATGACACGAGATTGTCATGGTGAGTAAGGGAGGATATGACATGGCATAGGATTGTCATGGTATGTGATGGTTGGTTATGACTATTATGTTGTGATACATGACAGGAGAGGTTTACAATTACTGGTGTTATGTATTTGGGTTAGGGAAAATTGAACACGAAAATCAAACTGAGAATAGGTTGCGGGGATGTTGGGAAGAGAGTGACTGATTTTGACCACCTCAGAAACACGCGCCTATGTCTCAGGATAACACTACAATCCCTATGATGGAGTAGTGGAGGTGTTCAAGGGACTGTAGAGAGGGACTATCAAAACGCGAGTCCTGGTCACACGGGGATAGAATAGTTACATCAAAGTTTACTCAAGAATCAAATTTCAAGGACAAAATTCTCCTAGTTGGGAAGAATTGTAACGGCCCAAATTAATTAAACCAAGATTATCGTTAATCTCAGGGATCAACGGTTGTAGTTCGAGCATTACGTGGACAACTCGGTTAGCTTGGACACGAGAACTGAGGAAATATGTTATTTATGGATGGTGGTTGTGTATAGGTGGTGTTTAAAATTATTATTATTATATTGTACCGCATGTGTGTATGTTTCTATCAGGCGAGTTTGTGTGACTAGTGTTCACCTCGAAAGGTGTGTCAACGCGGGTAGTGAGTAGGCAAACTATGGGTACACTGGGAAACTAGACTAATTCATGTAAGGATGACTAGTTAATGAATTAAAATGGGTAATGTGACCATAGGCCAAGTAAAATTCAATTAAAACAATAGGCTATGGAGTACCTTGAATTGCGTGTCGAGACGCAGGGCATCGAGTGCCGGTAGTCGAGGGTTAGTGAGATCACAAGATTTGTCAATTTGGTGAATAAAAACACTAACCATTTATAATGGGCTTAAGCTAATGTAATTGAATTAAATAAATCAATGCCTATAGTTTGGTTATTTAAATTAGAAACCATAAGATTTTCCTAGAGATACGCGTTGACACATCTAGAAACCATATGAGTAGCAAATTAATATCACTTTGATTGGGTTAGTAGGATACTGTCACGGCCCAAATAATTAATACACGTTTAATTCTTTAAGTGACCTGTGACGTGGAACCTGCAGCGAGATACGTGTCCTTACCGAGGCACGGTGGCTGAGGTAAATGTTATATTTGTATGTTGTATGCCTAGTGTACTGTATCTGTGTAGACTACTAAGTCATTTCTACGGGTATGCAGATATCGAGACGAGCGGGGACGCGCCTCGAGTTGCGTGTCGACGTGGGCCTGAGGTAGCAGCTCGTGGGGTAAGATTCAATTAATTACATTAAATGGGCAGTTATTTGGTAATGTGTGGTTGCAATGTGGCCACATCCATATACATATATATTAAATGGGCTTAAGGTAAAGAATAAAAAACATACATCACTAGATCTACATCTAGCTACACACACACATCCCTAGTAAGGGTGTCAAGTATTGGTGTCACCTGAGAGTGACACAAGGGACAAGTGGTGTGAGCAAGATCACCCGATGTGCCTCGAGATACATGTGTGGGTTGAGATGTGTGGCTCACAAACACACCATCCCCAAATCATATAAATGAGTCAAAGTAACCCCAAAGTCCACACTTATCTCCTTATCTCTCAAATAAAAAACGAAACAGAGAAGAGAAAGAAAAAAACAACAGTGAAGAAAACCGACGAGAGGAAGAAGAAGAAAGAGAGAGAGAGAGAGAGAGACCGAGCTCGAAGAAGGCAAGGTGAGTTGGATTTTCGTTTTTTTGTGTGGTTTGTTGTTGTTGAAGTCGGTCGTTGTTGTTGTCGTGGCAGCCATGGAGGTTCGGCCATGGAAGGCTCGGCCTCCATGACCGAGAGGTGTGAGGAGGAAGATGGCAGGGGTGTCTCCCCTGCCATTGAAACCAGTTGGGTTGGAGATGGGAGCCAACCCTAACTCCTTAAGAATAAAAAAGAAAGAGAGAGAGGAGAAGAAGGGTTGGGTGAACCGGGCGGTTCGAAACCGGTTCGACCCGGTTCAACCCGAACCCAAATAAAAAAATAGAAAAAAAAAAGAAAAAGGGAGGAAAATTGGGAAAAATTCTAGAAAAATTAGAATGAATTACGAAAAATTATATTTCGACAAAATAAATAGAAATTGATAAATTTCTATGAAAAATAAAATATTTGAAATTTTGGATGAGACATTTACGGGGTTTTTAGCTCGAAAAGCACAAAATTGGCAAATTGGACTCGAATTCGATTTCGACCAATTTAAGAATTTGACATAATTAATTTTGAATCTAAATTGATAAATCGTGAAATGTTAGGACCCTAAAGGAGCTATTACGGGGTGTTGGGTGCGTACATCGACGCGACAAGAAGCCGTATAGCTTAGGAATTGTTGTGTATGTAAGTAAGCTGAGTGAGACATTTATTTACATTTCATATTCCATTTATTTATTCATTTTCAGTTATCGAACTAAATTTACCTTTGAAATCCATATGCTATGCCTTGTTTATATCTCATTTTATGACGTTGCTCATAGCATACTCTGTTGTTTATATACTATCATTGATTCCAATTCCTATACTTTGTCATGTTGATTGTTGTGTTTGGAAGTCAGTGATATATCATGCTATTAGGTTAGTTTGTTTCTTTTGACTTTAATCCTTTGTGCATTAGTATGCAGTTACATCTCTTGGATTCTATTACCGAGTCATTATTGAAAGTGAAAGTGGTTCTTGTGGTTAGGGTCATTTGATGATAGAAATTCAACTTTCATATGGAGGTCTCTAGACTTTTCGGGATGTTAGGGAATCTCTCCACTACCTTGCATGACACACGGGGTAATGTGCCTCGAACGGGGTAACCAGACCTCGGGGTTTGTTGGGGCAAGAATAACTTGGGTGAGCATGACGAGTTTTAAAACTCGGGTATATTAGCAAGTATACATTCCGGTGATGACTAATTCACTTGGAATAGAAAAGGCGTAATCGTAAGTACGACCTTTTGAAATTATGATCTAGAGCTCAATTTGTATTGAAATGATATAGAGCAAAGCTCAAATTGTAGTGGAAAGGCTGACTAGTTCCTTATTAGGTCCTATATGGGAGATTAGGGCGTAATTAGGGATTAGGCCGGGCGGTGCCCTTATTTGGAGAAGGGGTCGTCACATGGTCATATGTCTCCGTCCTATCAACACAATCTGCACTCTACGCTAACTCACTAAACCTGGAGTACAACCTGTCGGTCCTCTGACCCTCTGACACTCTTTGTGTAGATACGGTCTGTACTCGCATCTGACAAATCTTTACTTGAGTTTCAGTAGGAACCTCCGCATATCTAACACGTATCCTACTCAGCGCATCCGCGAGTACATTCGCTTTTCCCGGATGGTATTCCAAGGAAAAGTCGTAATCTTTCAGAAATTCTAACCATCTGCGCTGCCGCATATTCAGATCCTTCTGTGTGAAGAGATACTTCAAACTCTTATGATCAGTAAAGAGTGTAAACGTCTCTCCATACAGATAGTGTCTCCATATCATCAATGCAAACACTACTGCTACCAGATCTAAGTCATGCATAGGATAATTTTTCTCATGTACCTTCAATTGTCTGAATGCATATACTACTGTACTAGTACCCTACATCAACACACATACCAGACCTCTATGAGAAGCATCAGTATAGACGGAGAATCCCTGTCCACATCTGTAGCATGTCAACTATCTACGCCGACCCTGAGTCTGAGACTGGCCCTGTGCCTAATACTGTCCCTGTCTCTGCACCTGTTCCGGTCTTTGTCTCGTATCTCGACCTCTGCCTCTGCCTCGACCTCTGCCACCCTGCGGCTGCTGCCGTGAAGCCTGTGGAGCGGGAAGTGCAGGAACAATAGGAGCTGGTAAAGCTGGTTTGATGGGAGGTGGCAAGGGAAGTCTGCCTACTATTCTCTGTGCTAGAGCAATGGATGATACAAGAGGCACTGCCAGTGGGTACGTAGCTGTCCCCGAACCCTGAGATCCTCGGTTCCATCTCCTTGCTCCCTTACCCCTCTGTCTCTTTCTCTCTTACTCTAAGACCTGATTTGCCGACAAAACTAGACCCGGTGCTTTGCCATCATCAACTTTGCCCAAATAGTATGTCTCATGCGCTAGGGCTCGCTCATAGATCTCGAAGTGTCCTCGCACCTGAACTGACGACGTAATACCTAATATCGGGTCTGAGTCCATCACCGAAGTGATATACATCCTCGAACTCATCTCTCACCAAGTCCCCAGCAAACTGGAGCAGATAATCGTATCGGTCCATGTACTGCATCAAAGGCTCCTCTGGTCCCTGTCTCAAATCCATGAACTATCGTGTCAATCGCTTCATGACTGAAGGCGGAAGATACTGCTTATAGAACTTTTGCTTGAAAGTATCCCATGTCTCGAACTCTCTGTGAGTGGCCACTGTCATACGCCACCGCATGTCAGCGTCTCGCTCGAGTGTATATGATGAGATCTCTGCCCGAAGTCTATCCTCAATCCTCAGTACCCGATGAAGCTTCTCCTGAGATAGGATCCATTTCTCAATCTTCTGAAAATCCCTGACTCCATCAAAATAAGCTGGTTTGAGTCTGATGAAGTCCTTCACCAGCTGAACTTCCATTGAAGTGCTGGAAGATGCGGGCGTGGGAGACGGTACTGCCTCAACTTTCTCCACCACTGGTGCGCTCACGGCTATCGGCGCTGCTAAAGCTGCAGTAGGAAGTACGAGACTGGACAGGCGCCTGGACAGTTGGTGTAGCAGTCGTAGGAGTTGATGTTGATGCCGGTGGAGCAAAACGAGCAGTCATCATAGCGATGAAATCAGTCAACTGCTGGCCCTGAGCTATCACTCGATTAGACAGTCACTATAAATCCTCCGCTATAATAGGAGGCGAACTGCCACTAGGCTCTGCATCTCCTCCCCTGCGTGTATCAGCCATCGGGGTCTGCAATGGAGAGCGAACGCAAATCAGCTTCGACGTGACATAACACATACATAGATATGTACATCTAGCAATTAACAAGTACATATCAAAAATCCCCCATCTCAGTGTCACTCACTTCCCAACTAATAGTTTCTAGGCAAGGATCATCTGATTTTCCACCACTAACTAAGATTATCTAGCTTCTACATTTCTCAAATCTTTTAGTTCTTGTTGTTGTTGTGGCATCATATTGTAGAAACTGGTGATTCTACAATCATAAGTGTATCGGGCTTAGGTAAACCATGAATTCTCAAAACCATGGCTCTGCTACCATCTGTGTTGGTATCATATTGCCTTAAGCCATATAGTTTTACCAACTGTGTTGGTATCATATGACCTTAAACCATCGAGGTCTCTAAACCATGGCTCTGATACCAACTGTGACGACCCCAATTACTAAACAGGGCACCACCCAGCCTAATCTCGTAATCAAGCCTTAATCCAAATCACCTAAGACTTAATTATGTATTAGTCAGCCTTTCGTCCCTATATTCCTCTAATTTCATGTCTTGATATATTATCCAATTTAAAGGTATTATCATTAAGCGAAAGCATTCGTTCTCCAAAAATTCCTAAGTGTGGAAAATCGAGAAAAGACAACATCATATGCACGTATCTATAGGACATTATTCACTCAACCCAATGTACAACCCAAAATGACATAAACAATAATAATACAACAAAAGTTCAGACATACAAAACGAGTGAGGAGAGTCGCCGAACTGCTCAGAGGAAGTCGCCGATCTTCTCCTTCCCCGTCTGCTGCTGCTCGACGGACCTACACCCACCGTCACAAACTAGACGGTGAGTATAGTGATATTTAAGTACTAACTAGAGAATTCTATGCCACATTTCCAAACTAAACGAATGGTATTTAAAAGCATAAAGTAGCGAAATAAAGTGCTGAAACAAGAGATGCAAGTAAATACCATAGCTAAAGATGTATAAACAGATACAGGCTAAGTCGAGATGATCTACGTCCGGTCGACGGTGAGACCAATCACCTACCCTTTCCCACTACTATATGGAGCTGCGCTCAACATATCTCACATAAATAGAAGAGCTACGCTCCACACTTTCCAACATCAATCTCATGCTTGCCGACCACCCTGAGATCCATACCTCGTGTGCCGCGCAAGTGTAGTGGTAAGTGCCGGAACCCCGGTAGACCCATGTCCCCATGAACCGCGCATCTCTCGTGCAATGGACACTAGATAATCCTTACTTTAATTTCAAAGACAAATAATTCCAAAATTCTAGGATACCAAGATAAGTTAGGCTACAAAGCCCAAAGGAAATCGAATACAAGTCTACTTAAATCCACATTATTCCATTAGCATGCTTTTTATCAATTTTGTTCAAGAATGACATCAAGTGTAGGAATCAGAGGCAACGAAATAATTCACAAGGCATCATGTCACAATATTCATCCATGAATAGATACAAGATCAACATGATGTGCGAGTTCAAGTAGTTCTGTCTACCAATAGACCAATAAATCAATAAAGATGAATGAAATGAAATATAAAATTCTCATAGTTGTACTTACAATTCACATGCTTGTCCTAGTCTATCCGATCCCTCGACAAATTTAAAATGCGTGCCCAAACGTCTAAGTTCTCCCCTTAATTCCCTAACATTCAATAATGTCTCCATTAGGCCAAATCGAATTCGAGACAAATTTCTATTTTCGGCCAATCGGCCCATTTCGAGTTTTTCGAGGTAAAACCCCCCGCAAAATGCTCATCCGAAATTCCAAATATTTTATTTTTCCTAGAAATTTATTATTTTCTATTTATTTTGTCGAAATATAATTTTTTGGACTTTTTGCTAATTTTTTTGGATTTTTTCCCAATTTTTCTCATTTTTT
This sequence comes from Stephania cephalantha, assembly GCA_039657325.1. Classification (NCBI taxonomy): domain Eukaryota; kingdom Viridiplantae; phylum Streptophyta; class Magnoliopsida; order Ranunculales; family Menispermaceae; genus Stephania; species Stephania cephalantha. The sequence goes on from CM077576.1 coordinate 20,351,439, forward strand.
CTCTTCTTTTATTTTTCTTTCTATGAGTTTGGGTTCAACCGGCCGAACCGATTTCGAACCGGCCCGATTCACCCAACCTAGCTTCTCCTCGGATTTATTTTTCTCTCTATTTCGTTTTCTTCTTCTCTCTTTTGTTTTGGTTTGAGAGATAATGAGATGAGGTTAAATTTGACCAAGTTATATGATTGGGTTGGCTTGAATGTGAGCCACACATCTCAACCCATACACGTATCTCGAGACACATCTTGTGGTCTTCAACACAACACTTGTGCCCCAAGTCACTTGTGAGTGACTCAAAACCTTAACACACTTGCATGGAGATAGGTGTTTGTGTGTCTAGATGTATATCTAAGGCCTCATGTTTTATTTTCTAACTATAGGCCCTTTTATATATATATTAGTAGATGTGGCCACATTGCAACCACACATTACCAAATAATTGCCCATTGAATGTAAATAATTGAATCTTACCCCAAATATGCCGCTACCTCGGTCCCACGTCGACACGCGACTCGAGGCACATCCCCGCTCGTCTCGGTATCTACATACCCTTAAATGAATTAGTAGTCTACACATATACAATACACTAGGCATACAACACACAAATATAAAATGTACCTCGACCGTTACCTCGGTAAACGGACATATCACGGTGTGGGTCCCACAGTACGGGTCGTTGAGCATGTGTAAAGACAATAACACAGTTAAGAAATTTGTGTGTTGGTTGCCTAGTGTACTGTATATGTGTAGACTACTAAGTCAATTCTACGGGTATGCAGATACCGAGACGAGCAGAGACTTACCTCGTGTTGCGTGCCGACATGGGCCCGAGGTAGCAGCTCGTGGGGTAAGCGTAACTAGTTAAATTTTCTTGCATTAAAATGATAATATATGCTTAGTGGTTTATATGTGACCACATCTACTAATATATATGGTTAAGGGCCTAAGTTCAAGAAAAAAAACATACTCACTAGATATACATCTAGACACACAAACACCCTTCTCTATGCAAGGGTGTCAAGTATTGGAGTCACTTGAGAGTGACACAAGTGACAAGTGTGGTGTTGAAGACCACAAGATGTGTCTCGAGATACGTGTGTGGTGTGAGATATATGGCTCACATTCAAGCCAACCCAAATCATCTCAACAAGTCAAATTTAACCTCAAAGTCCACACTTATCTCATTATCTCTCAAATCAAAAAATGAAACAGAGAAGAGAAAGAAAAAAAACAACAGTGACGAAGCCGAGTTGAGAAAAGAAGAAAGAGAGAGACCGAGAGATAGAGGTCGACAGCTCGACGTAACGCAAGGTGAGTTGAACGTTGTGGTTGTGAGTTTGTTGTTGATGTTTGATCGTCGTTGTTGTTGTGACGAGTGGGCGAACTCGGACGAACTGCCATGGCAATTCGTTCGAGATCGAGGAAGGCAGGGGAGTAGTCTCCCCTGCATATAAGACCCAACATGGGGTTAGGAATGGAAGCCCAACCCCAGCGAAGAAAAAAAAAACGAAACAGAGCAGATGCTCTGTTTCGAGAGGAAGAAGATGATGCCTTGAACCGGCCGGCTTCGGCCCTGCCTCAGCCCAAAGAAAAAGAGAGAGAGAGAGAGAGAGAGAGAGAGAGAGAGAGAGAGGAGGAAGGGTTGAGTGAACCGGGTCGGTTTGAAACCGGTTCGGCCCGGTTCAACCCAAACCCAAAAAAAAAACAGAAAAAGAAAAGAAAAGGGAGGAAAATTGGGAAAAATTCCAGAAAAATTATGAAAAATTCTAAAAATTATTTTTCAACAAAATAAATAGAAATTGATAAATTTCTATGAAAAATAAAATTTTTGAAATTTCGGACGAGACTTTTACAGGGTTTTTACCTCGAAAAATGCAAAATTGGCAAATTGGCCTCGAATTCGATTTCGACCAAGTTAAGAATTTTAAATAATTAATTTTGAATCTAAATTGATAAATTGTCAAATGTTAGCACCGTAAAGGAGATATTACAGGGTGTTGGGTGCGTACATCGACGCGACGAGAAACCAGATAGCTTATGAATTGTTGTGTATGTAAGTAAACTGAGTGAGACATTTATTTACATTTCATTCCATTTATTTATTCATTCTCGGTTATTCAAACTAAATTTACCTTTGAAATCCATATGCTATGCCTTGTTTATTTCTCAATTTATGACGTTGTTCATAGCATACTCTGTTACTATCATTGATTCCAATTCCTATACTTTGTCTTGTTGATTGTTATGTTTGGAAGTCAGTGATATATCATGCTATTAGGTTAGTTTGTTTCTTTTGACTCTAATCCTTTCTGCATTAGTATGCAGTTACATCTCTTGGATTCTATTACCGAGTCATTATTGAAAGTGAAAGTGGTTCTTGTGGTTAGGGTAATTTGATAATAGAAATTCAGCTTTCATACGGGGGTCACTAGACTTTTCGGGATGTTAGGGAATTTCTCAACTACCTTGCATGACACATGAGGTAATGTGCCTCGAACGGGGTAACCGAACCTCGGGGTTTATTGGCCCAAGAATAACTTGGGTGAGCATGACGAGTTTTAAAACTCGGGTATGTTAGCAAGTATACATCCCGGTGACAACTAATTCACTTGGAATAGAAGATGCGTAAATACATGGAGATCAATGGTTATGAATCAATATTACCTTAATATATAAGATCAACACATGCAAGGAAACCATTTTTATTTTCAACTTATAAATCAAGAAAACTTGCTGGAGAAGAAGGAGGTTGATGGAGAGAAGGAGTCCATGGAAGATTCGTGATAATTTCTCAAGGTAGGTGGTACATCAACTAGGTACACATCTATTTATATCAGATTAAAATCATTTCTGATTTTTGGCTATTACTGGAGGGTATATGATTGAAAATTTGCAAGTGGTTTATATATTTGGATTGCTCATTTGAAGCTAATTTTGTAGCTATATTGAAGTTCTTAATTTGGATTCGAAATCATAAAGATATGAACTTTTGAAGTTGCAAGACCAAAACTAGAATTCTGCATGTTATATAAGGAATTAGCTTATGTAATTTGGTCATAACTTGCTCATTTTAGATCCAAATTAACCCAAACTGGTGGCATTTGAAAGCTTACTCAAATGGTAACAACGTTACTATGCTGGAGATGTTTTCATTCAATCGTTTTCATGTCCAAAAGTCCTCTACAAATAGGTGCAGGAATTCAGAAGAAAAGTTTTGAAACTAAACTTGTTAAAGGAATAACTCCCTAACTAGATTTCACAATGAACTGATCTTTTAGTATGTTATATTTGGGTATTTTTCTGCCTCATAACTAAAAATCACATTTTTTGGAATTATAGATTGGGAGGAATATATTTTCTAATATAGCTGGTCGGATTAGGTTCCAATTAAAGCTATGTTTAGTAGAATCATGATATCTCTTTCGTTTTTATCAGAATTTTGCAAACTAAACCTTTTCAGAAAGCTAAGATAGAGACTGAAGATCTTTGTATTGGTTGAAGATTTCGAGATTTTGACCATTTCATGCCTAAAAATGCATTGTAACATAAGAATGAAATTGAGACTTAATTTAGTCTTTAGGGCTGATTTGGGAAGATAAATTTGAAACATATTCAACCAATTTGAATACACAATAAACACATTTAACTGGCTTCAGGGACTTAGGGGACCGTAGCTCGCGTATCGGGGAGTTTGTCGGGTCGGATTTGGGTGTCCGGGGGAGTCAGAGCGCATGTTGAGGTGCGTTAACCCATTGGAATGCCTCACAAAATTCATAATTTGGTTTATCGACTTCACTTTTCATATGTGACTGCTGGTGGGCACACTTAGGGTTTTCACTCCTATTTCAGTATGCATATATATTGGTTGTGGCTAAATCGCATGCATGGGTTACTTGTGATAATGCTCGTGTTGATGGTGGCAGAATATATTTACGACTGTCGGGAGGGATTAGGGCGGTCCTGATGTGTAATAACATTACGAAGGGACCATGCCATTCACTGAAGTTGGGGTTTAGCCACTGTAAGCCTGTAAGTGTATACGTGGTTCCTATTTGATTTATCGATTCCTGTCTGGTGTAGGTCAGAGTTTTCTCATGATTATACAGAGTAATACGTCACTGTATTTGTTGGGTGATTGGGTGTAGATCCTTCGACGAGCAATGGTACGGCCAAGGAGGTATTGGATGACTACCTCTAAGATTATGGAACCAGCTCGTGTGTGATATCAATATGCATTTATTTTACTTTTGTTGGGTTTTGGAGACCATAGAACACTGATTACATATATATGGAACTTTTATTATACTTAACTCGCCTTGATATATACATGGTATCTTTTGCCGGGTTTTCCACTACTTAGGATTGTTGAATACTGTATAACTTACTTATATTAAGACTTCCACTGTAAAATTTCGTTATAGCTTAATAAATTAATTAACTGGCTAATGAAATCATTAATAATTATACGAAAATTAATTAGCTAAGTTAGGATTAAATAAAAAGGTGTAAGTAGCCAGGTAGGTCGCAGATCGTCAAGGATAAGTGGGCCATGACGTGGCAAGACTTGATGACGTGGAATGCAACGTGACGGGTAGTAAGGCGGCCTGAAGTTTGGGGCCGCCACATATGAGGTGTGGAACACGAGTTTGGTAGTCGAGAGTCGGTATAGGCTAGGAATTCCATTCATTTGAGGTAAGTAAACTAATTGAGGCACTTTTTTCCATTTAATTTCCCTGTTATATGTTGAATTTATCGTCCTTTAGATTGATGATGTTTTTGTACTCTTAATGTCATGATTTGTTTGCTATTCTCACTCTTATTGGGCTATTGTTACATGACATTACATTCTTGGCTTATATAATTGATTCTCATGCCTAAACTATGTCGTTTTTATGGTATAAAGATGTGATATGATTGTTGGGAACAAGCTATTAGTGTAGTTTTATAAAGTAGTTCTTGTATCTAGGATCCCTTACATGATTGAGATGAGCGACACTCAGGGTCACTGGACTATGAGGATATTAGCACTCTCCGCTAGTTTGGGCGGCCCAATGGGTAGTGGGACCCTGGGTAGTCGGCAAGGATATACAAATTAGGCCCTTGTGAGAGAGCTCACGCCTCCAAATAGTGAAATAAGGCTGATGTGATGTAACTAACGACCGACTAGACCTAGATCATTACTGCTTCGTTTAGTGTCAGTCTCGCTTTGTTTATTTATAGCATCTCCTTGCATAATCTTGTTTCAACATTTCTTCGCTATTATCATGCCTTCAGATGTTTCTATCATACTTGGAAATGTGGACAAATGTCTCTAAGATTTAAATTAATTTACTGTACTCACCGTCCTTTTTTATGACGGTGGGTGTAGATCCGTCAACTAGCAGGTCGGGTAAGGAAAAGATTGACGACTACCTATGAGTCCTCAGCGACTGTTTGCTACTCTTTTGTATATGTTTACTATTTCGCATTTACGATATATGTCTTTGATACATTTTGGGTTGTATATTTGGGTTAAGAGACTAGACTCCTTGATTTATGCATGATGTTCCACCGTTTATCACCACTTTATATACATATATGTGATCTGTTTCCTGATTTCCTTATGTAGGTGTTTTATGATTGCTTGCACCATATTATAAGACTTCCGCTAAACTATTAAGAAATGTTTAAAAAGTTTAATTTAACTTTGAAAATTATGAAGAACGAGAAACGAGAAATACTTATCCTGAACACGTGTTACGAGGAGAATAAGAAAAAAATGCTAACTAATACGTTGTTAATTTCTACGTGGCTGAGATTCGGGCTTAATGATGGGATTAGGAAGAGCAGTGCCCTAGGTTAGGGAACCGCTCGGTAGTCACATAGCCTACTTTTGGGTATGTTATTATTTTCATTAATAGAGAAATCTATAAAGTGTTTTAAGCAAACTATTATGAATAGTATATATATCTACTACGAATGCTGAGTTTGTAGTTTAAAGCTATAAATTATGAATTATGGTTGATGAACTTTATTTAAAGGCTTGCTATTATTAACTCAATTCTCTAGCCATTATAGACTCAATATGACAATTCTGCAGTTATATTTTTCCCCAAAAAATGACAGATTTGAAACTGGTATAAAATGTATGGAGTAAAATACTTTGCAATTAAAGAAGAAGTTTAATAAAAAATAGAGTCAATTAAACATTTATTACATACTTCATTGTTGCAAATCCCTTAACAAAAGGGTTACTATCACGGCCCAAATAATTAATACACATTTAATTCGTTAAGCAGAACCAAATGACCTGTGATGTGGGACCCGCAGCGAGATACGTGTCACTACCGAGGCACGGTGGCCGAAATAAATGTTATATTTGTGTGTTGTATGCCTAGTGTATTGTATATGTGTAGACTACTAAGTCAATTCTACGGGTATGCAGATACCGAGACGAGCGGGGACGCGCCTCGTGTTGTGTGCCGACGTGGGCCCGAGGTAGCAGCTCGTGGGGTAAGCGAACTAGTTAAATTTTATCGCTTTAAAAAAATGATGATATATGATTAGTGGTTTATGTGACCATATCTACTAATATATATGGTTAAGGTCCTAAGTTCAAGAAAAAAACATACATCACTAGATATACATCTAGATACACGCACACACATCTCTAGACATGGTGTCAAGTTTTGGTGTCACTTGAGAGTGACACAAGAGACAAGTGTGGTGTTAAGGACCACAAGATGTGCATCGAGATACGTGCGCACTTAGAGCTGAGTGGCCACCATTCAAACATATCAACATAGTCCACTTTCCATTTAAGTCAACAAACATGGTTTCTTATCTCATTTGATCTCTCAAAGTCGGTGGACAGAAAAAAAAACTAACAGAGAAGAAATAGAGACCGAAGAGAAGAAGAGGAAGAGAGGAGAGGAAGAAGGAGAAAAGAGAGAGAGACCGAGACCGAGCTCGAAGAAGGCACGGTGAGTTGGATTCTCGTCGTTATTGTGTGGTTTGTTGTTGTTGAAGTCGGTCGTTGTTGTTGTCGTGGCCGCCATGGAGGTTCGGCCATGGAAAGCTCGGCCTCCATGGCCGAGAGGTGTGAGGAGGAAGATGGCAGGGGTGTCTTCCCTCCCATCGACTCCAGTTGGGTTGGGGTTGGGAGCCAACCCCAACGCCTCAAGAAAACGAAAAAAAAAAAAAAAAAAAAAACAAAATATACAGAGCATTGGTGGTCTGTATGTCGAGAGGAAAAAGAAGGGTGCCGAACCGGGCCCGGCCCGGTTCAGGCCCAAAGAAAAAAAAAAGAGGAGAAGAAAGGTTGGGTTAACCGGGCTGGTTCGAAACCGGTTCGGCTCGGTTCAACCCAAACCCAAAAAAAAAAACAGAAAAAGAAAAAAAAGAGGAAAATTGGGAAAAATGTTAGAAAAATTATAAAAAATTTTGAAAAATTATATTTCGACAAAATAAATAGAAATGGATAAATTTCTATAAAAAATAAAATATTTGAAGTGTCGGACGAGAGTTTTACGGGGTTTTTACCTCGAAAAGCGCGAAATTGGCAAATTGGTCTCGAATTCGATTTCGACCAATCTAGGAATTTTACATAATTAATATTGAATCTAAATTGATAAAATGTCAAATGCTAGGACCCTAAAGGAGCTATTACGGGGTGTTGGGTGCGTACAGTGACGCGACGAGAAGCCGGATAGTTTAGGAATCGTTGTGGTATGTAAGTAAACTGAGTGAGACATTTATTTACATTTCATTCCATTTATTTATTCATTCACAGTTATTCGAACTGAGTTTACCTTTGAAATCCATATGCTATGCCTTGTTTATTTCTCATGTTATGACGTTGCTCATAGCATACTTTGTTGTTTATATACTATCACTGATTCCGATTCCTATACTTTGTCATGTTAATTGTTGTTTATTTAGACTCTCATCCTTTGTGCATTAGTATGCACTTACATCTCTTGGATTCTATTACCGAGTCATTATTGAAAGTGAAAGTGGTTCTTGTGGTTAGGGTCATTTTATGATATAAATCCAGCTTTCATACGTGGGTCACTAGACTTTTCGGGATGTTAGGGAATTTCTCCACTACCTTACATGACACACGGGGTAACGTGTCTCGAACGGGGTAACTGGACCTCGGGGTTTGTTGGCGCAAGAATAACTTGGGTGAGCATGACGAGTTTTAAACCCGGGTATGTTAGCAAGTATACATTCCGGTGACGACTAATTCACTTGGAATAGAAAAGGCATAATCGCAAGTACGACTAGGGCTGGCAATTTGGGTCATGAAACGTTTAACACGACACGACACGACACGTGATAAACATGTCGTGGGTTTGGCAAAAATGTATGTGGGTCATAAACAGGTTAACTTGTTTATACACGGTTAATAAACGAGTCGTTAACGTGTTAACCCGTGTGACTCGTTTATGACTCGCATAATTATTTACATATAAATTATATAATTAATCAGTAATCACTATTCACTAATCAGTAATCACTCATATAAATACAAATTTTTCATTTCCAACCCTAAAAAGTATCAAAAGTTCAAAACCAAACAAAAGTTGTCTTCACGGCTTCACCACTTCGGCACTTCCAGTGTTCCACCACTTCGCCGGCTCTTCTTCCACCTTGGGTCGACGACGACGATGACGACGCGGAAGAGCCAACAAGGAAGAAGGAGATTGCCTCACCTTCAACCTCAGGTAACAAAATCTCTCTCACCCCTCTCTCTCTCTCTCTCTCTCTCTCTCTCTCATCCGACCTATCTCCACCTCCACCCATCTCCGCCTCTACCCATCTCCGCCTCCTCGTCCCCCCACCACCCACTATCGCCCCCATCACCACCTCCAACAGCCGCCGTAAGAACAGAGCAATCGCTTAATCCCCACCTCCCCCAGATCCAGACCGGAGAGACGCCTCTGGTGGCGTTGCCTCTTCGGAGGTCGTCGTTATCCATGCAGGGGAGGTCGTCGTGGATTAGGGACATGGTGTGGATCATCTCCACTGCGCAGGCGGCGAGCATGGCGGAAGCTTCTTCGCCGCCGACGAGCTTGCAGGCGGCAATGCAGAGGGCGGGCCGGACCCATTTGTTGTTGTTGTTTCTGGGTTTGTTCTTCTAATTCCTCGGTGAGCCGAACTGCAGAGATTGTTGTTCTTGTTCGAGCTTTGAAGGGTGAGCCGAAATGCAGAGATTGTTGTTGTTCTTGTCTCTATATCATTGCTGGTGTCTCTGTATCATTGATAAATTGGAAGGAGACATTCACTTGAATGATTCTTTATTATTAAGGAATGTCTTGTACATTCCAGAAATCCAGTAATATTATTTTGACATTTTTACTGTTATTTATCTTTAGTATCTCAAGCTTTATAATTATTAATAAACTCTATTTTTTATTTGTTGTAGGGCAAGATGTCAAGCTGGATTTGAAGAGTATTACGAAAGATGTACTTAACTTGAGTGTGAGTGATGATCCACGGTCAACTACTTGCTCAAACTCTGTTGGAAACTAGAGAACTCGAAGCCTTTTTTGTTCATTAACCTTGAATTTATCTCTTACTTCTATGTTAACTTCATATAACCTTGTAGTTGGGTTATTAAACTTGAACTTGACTATTTGAGAACTTGTATTTTTAATTTTTCCTTGTATTAGATGGGTTTATAATTTTATATTTTATGTTGTTTGTATTGATTTTGTAGTGAGATATCATTAATCTAGTAGCATGTTTAACAGGTTGATAAACAGGTACACAAACGAGTCGAGTTAAACAGGTTAAAGATGATCTGTTTAATAAACGTGTTAAACAGGTACACAAACGAGTCGAGTTAAACAGGTTAAACATGATCTGTTTAATAAACGTGTTAAACGTGTCATAAACAGGTTACCTGTTTATTAAACGTGTCGTGTGTCGTGTTTACAAATAGTGACTCGTTTAATAAACGTGTCGTGTGCGGGTTTAGGATAATTATGACACGACACGTTTACGACACGACACGTTTATGACTCGCTGACACGAATTGCCAGCCCTAAGTACGACCTTTTGAAATTATGATCTAAAGCTCTATTTGTAATGAAATGATATAGAGCAGAGCTCAAATTGTAGTGGAAAGGGTGATGTGACGTAGCTCACGGCCGACCGACCCTAATCCATTACTACTTAGCCTTGAGTCAGTTTCATATATGGTTAACTCAAGTATCTGTTTGCATGATGTTTCTTTCAGCATAGTTGCTAATTAAATTATGCCATTTGATACTTGTTGCCTATTTGGGAATGTGGATCAATGTCTCTCAGTATTACTTAAATAATTTCATGTACTTACCGTCTAGTTTGTGACGGTGGGTGCAGATCAACCGAGTAGCAGACTGGGCAAAGAGAAGATTGGTGACTACCTCTCGAGCCGGTGGAGGACTGCTACGACATATTTTTGTACGTTTTGTATTCTTTTGTATTACATTTTTTATGTACATGCTATTTTTCCTTTTGGGTTGAGTGATAGGAATATAGGACTAGACACATGTTGTATATATCACCATTTTTGTTTATATATGCATATGATCTCTATTTCTTGTTTTTTCACAATAGGTTAGGCCCTATGTTATAATTTCCACCACTAACTTAAGAAGACTTCCGCTGAATAACTTGTTAGTTTGAAAAATTGAAATTAACTCTGATTCGTTAGGTATTTGAACTATCTAGTTGACTGTAGGTGGTATCGTGTTTTTAATAATGAATAATTGGTAGGGTTTTTAGGTGTTTAAATAAGGCTGACTAGTTCCTTGTTAGGTCATATATGAGAGATTAAGGCTTAATTAGGGATTAGGCCGGGCGGTGCCCTTATTTGGAGCAGGGGTCGTCACAGTTGGTATCTGAGCCTAGGTTTAGATAACTATATGGCTTGAAGGCAATCTGATACCAACACAGTTGGTATCAGAGCCTAGGTTTAGAGACCTAGATGGATTAAGGAAATATGATACCAACACAGTTGGTATCCGAGCCATGGTTTTGAGAATTCATGGTTTACCTAAGCCCGATACACTTACGATTGTAGAATCACCATTCCGGTGACGACTAATTCACTCGGAATAGAACAGGCGTAATCGTAAGCACGACCTTTTGAAATTATGATATATAGCTCAATTTATAATGAAACGATATAGAGCAGAGCTCAAATTGTAGTGGAAAGGGTGATGTGACGTAGCTCACGGCCGACCGACCTTAATCCGTTACTACTTAGCCTTGAGTCAGTTTCATATTTGGTTAACTCAAGTATCTCTTTGCATGGTGTTTCTTTTCAGCATAATTGCTAATTAAATTATGCCATTTGATACTTGTTGCCTGTTTGGGAATGTGGATCAATGTCTCTCAGTATTACTTAAATAATTTCATGTACTCACTGTCTAGTTTGTGACGGTGGGTGCAGATCAGTCGAGTAGCAGACCGGGCAAAGAGAAGATTAGTGACTACCTCTGAGCCGGTGGAGGACTGCTACGACATATTTTTATACGTTTTGTATTCTTTTGTATTACATTTTCTATGTAGATGCTATTTTTCTTTTTGGGTTGAGTGATAGGAATATAGGTCTAGACACATGTTGTATATATCACCATTTTTATTTATATATGCATGTGATCTCTATTTCATGGTTTTTCTACAATAGGTTAGGCCCTATGTTATAATTTCCACCAATAACTTAAGAAGACTTCCGCTTAATAACTTGTTAGTTTGAAAAATTGAAATTAACTCTGATTCGTTAGATATTTGAACTATCTAGTTGACTGTAGGTGGTATCGTGTTTTTACTAATGGATAATTGGTAGGTTTTTAGGTGTTTAAATAAGGCTAACTAGTTCCTTGTTAGGTCCTATATGGGAGATTAGGGCTTAATTAGGGATTAGGCCAAGCGGTGCCCTTATTTGGAGAAGGGGTCGTCACAGTTACCACCGAAGGCATTAAGGACATGTCGACATAATGGAACTTGGTTGTAATTCCTAATGATTTTTAAGTTGGAATTTGATTATGTTTGGGTTAATTTTATGAGATCTCATTTACTGTGCTAAATTTAGTAATGTATGTGCACACTTATGCTTAATGATGATTATAAGTGAATTCAGTCTTTGACACAGACATTATGTTTTATGAGTCATTTAAAATGAATTAGTAATGCTCGTGGTACATAGAAGGGAATATCTCCTATTTTGATGTATAATCGCTATGACTCGCATTGATATTTTACTTTATAATTATTTTAAGATATCAAACATATATGCGTGCTAATATAAAAATAATGTAATGTTTGGGCGTAATGTGTAACGACTCGTTACCTTAACCTAGTAATCAGTGTTAACTCGAATCCTAATTAATCCGATTTAGGCTCGTGATTAAGATCGGCGTACCTTGATTAGCATGTGCGTGGGTTTGCATGATGTTTGGTGTTTGTGTGACGTGTTAAACAAATTTTATAGGTTATTGATTAATCGAAATTAATATAACATATCGTTTATTTAATAAAATCAATTGATTTTTTATTTACAATAGATAGGCCTCGAGATACGTAAAGTGCATTGATCTTTGTTACTTTAGCATGGTATCATTTTGAATTCAATACCATTGGATGTACCTCGAGATACATGTTTAAGATGATGATGATCTTGAAATCATGAGGTGGCTAGTGAGGTGTATATTTAAGGGGGAATTTGAGAGATGAGGATTGTTAATCCTTATCGTTTCTCATTCTCTCTTCTTCTCCTTCAAACCTTCACGTCTCTCTATCTCTCTAATCCTCACCATCACATCACTACCAGCTTATGCTCAACGTAGGAACCACAATCGTCATGATCCTCATCATGGAAATCACCTTCATTTGTAAGCTCATTCACTATCTTACTTTCTCAACAATTTTCAAGGAGCTTGAGTAATGGTTGTGAGTTATGTGAGTTGTTGGGGTTGGATATGATGGATATGGGTGATGAGGGAGGTCTAGAGGTTCACCAAAATCTCAGGACAATAGTGGTTGGGTGGTGGTGAAAGGGGTTGTGGTTGAGAGTTGGTTTTGTTGTCATTATTATTGTTGAATTTGTTGGTGTTGTTGGAGTTGTTTCATATTTTTAGGTGAGTTTTGAAGGTGGTGAGACCCATGTGGGGACTCCTGGGAGTGTTTTGGAAGTGTTTGAAGGTGTGCAAAATGTCTGGGAGGTCGTATGGGTCATCGGGGAAGATGGTGAAGTCGTAGTGTGAAGACAGAAAACGATGTCGCCAAATGGCGATGTGGGCATGAAACCCACATCATCACCCATGGCGTGGGTTGCTATTTTTGCATCAATATCACGCCGTGAATGGCGCCGTGGTTTCTACCCACGGCGTGGTTCACGACATAATTCACGGCGTAAAATTTGAAAATGCGATAATTAGAAATTCGGTTATCGGATTCGAACGAGATTTAGACCAGAGTTCTAGGATCATACTAGGACCATTTTAATGCAAAAATTGATCTTAAATGGTTTATTATAGGTTCTCAAACACCAGGGAAGGTCAAGTGAACGAAAGTTAGGAATTTGGAAACTAAACCTAACCAAGGTAAGTGTGACTCATATTCTTATCAATTATGCTTTGTAATTTAGTATTTTTAGTTCATATGGTGTTATGGACTGGGAATGGGGTGATATACTGTGATTTGGATGTTTTATATGTGGACATTCACTTAAATGGTTGATAAAGCAGACCAGGACTGAGGATTGAAAAGGTATGTCGGGAAATGAATTCTGTCTTTTAAACTAATGAATGGAAAGGCTCGCCTGGAAATGGATTCCGCCCTTTTATCCTCAGTTAACTAGAGTTTTACTTAAGTAGTCATTGTCCAGTAGGAGTTGGTAGCATAGACAAGCTCAAATAAACCAGCAAAATCACTTGTTAGCCAACATGGAAATTCTGTGGTTGTATTCTCGTGTGACTAGAGAGTACGACTCTATAATTAAAATTGAAATACAAATCACGAGTATGGTTGTGTGTTACCTGTTGGAATTGCATTCAATTACTTATTATTTATATCAATTTCATTGCCAGAATAGATATGTTTTGGATTCATATTGCTATTCATTGATTTATTGATATTAGTTGATAATTGATATGTTTACGAGCATCACTTACTGAGCAAGTTGAAGTGCTCATTCCCCTTAACATTTTAGGCTCACATGCAGGTACTTCAGCTAAAGGCAAGGAGAGGATTAAGGAGTTTTATAATCTTCTCTATAATGTAATGAACCTTCCTTATATATATATATATATATTATTTCAAATATATTATTGTAATATAATAAGGTTGGGAGGATTATAAACATGTTTAGGTTTTGATAAACTTCCGATTTATGTATATCGTCATTATTATTGAAAAATCTTTTAATTTTTCATTGCTTATAATTTAATTTATATTTCGATATTAATATATAGGTTGAGCTTATCAGGTACAGAAGGAGAGGCTGATGGCTCTAGTTAAGTCTGGCTGGTGTACTGAGGCTTAATTAGGGTGTGATAAAAGGTATTTGTTACGACTCCTTCCGTACCTGATAAGCTCATAAATAAAGGAATAACTCTAATATAGTATGATATCATAGCTTAAGTAAGTTGGTAAGCTTAAGTTATTAACTCTTATATACCTTGGTACAAGAACCTAAGTTTACTATCTCTAAAAGTTGTGTCGAGTTATGAATAAACTTAGGATGTGATAAACGATATTTGTAACGACTCGTGTCTTAAACCTCGTGATTAATGTTAATTTGAAAGTTAAATAATATGAGTTAGGTTCGTAGTAAAGACCGACTTGTCTCTATTAGCATGTGCATGATTCACGTGTCGTTTGGTGTTTGTATGGAGTGTATTATTAATTATGAAAATAATTTGATTAATTGGCCCATAATTGAATAATTGGAAAATCATGGGACGCCTAATACAGTGTGTGGATCAAGGGTGAGGCACATGGGTCGTGGGGTAGCGTGCACGTCGAAGTGTACTTATTGGCACACATGGCGAAATCATAGGCGCATGGATTTAGGCATACATATTTATATATTGTATTTATACATATAATTGAAAATAATTAATAAATTGGTGGACGCCTGGTGACACACGGGTTCGAGAGTGACACACTTGTGATGTACAATAGTGTGCACACCTAGGGGTGGTCGTTGAGGCGTGCAGTGAATTTATAGGTGTGAAAATGCATAGGTATATATATTTATGTATAATGGATATATATAAATATATAAATAACATATAGTTTTTACTTGACTTGTTTAAACTTTTGGAATGCCTCGGGATATGTGTAGCGAGGATCTCAAGGAGGTGAATAGTGTAAGATGGAGGTGTGGATGTTGGTGATGGAGGAGTTTATCCACTCATCGAGATGCGTGTAACCACATCCCAAGAAAGATCAATATGCAAGTACTATGAATGAGTTTAACTTGGTGTCATTTGAGGAATGTCACTTTGAACTTTTGTTCTTCAAATTGTCCTCAAGATTCGTACATGCGAATCTTGAGGAAAGTTTATATTCATCTTATGTCCCTTAGATCGTCCTCGAGATTTATGCATACGAATCTCGAGGAAATCTCATATTTATTTGAAAACCCAAATCAGCTTCAACGAAACTGTTGTTTTGATTTACGAGGAGAAAAGTGAGAGAGAGAGAGAGCTTGAAACAGGGAGAGACAAAGGGATAGAGGCGGGGTGAAGGAGAGGGAGAGAGATTAAATAAAGCCAAGGAAGGTGAGTTGGTTTTGATGCGTTGTTTTTAATGTAACGACCGTGTTCTTAACCTAATGATTAATGGTAATTCGAAAGTTAATTAATCTGAGTTAGGCTCGTGGTTAAGCCCAACTTATCTCGATTAACGTGTGCATGGATTTGTATGTCGTTTGGTGTTTATATGGAGTGTATTATTAATTATGGAAATAATTGGATCAATTAGCCCATAATTGAATAATTAGAAAATCATTGGATGCCTAATACCGTGTGTGGGTCAAGGGTGACGCACATGGGTCGTGGGGTAACGTAGAAAAGAAATGAGGAGGAACAAAGGGCTCCTGAACCGAGCCTGGTTTGGCTCGGTTCATGCCCAAACTCTATTCGCAAATAAAAAGGAATAAAAGCTAGAATTTAGGGGGAAATTTAAAAAAAATAGAAAAAATATATTTGTGGGCCAAATAAATATAAATTGGGTATTTCTATGAAAAGTGGAGAAATCGGGATTCTTATGGGACTTTATACCGCGGTGTTTACCTTGATTAACTTGAAGTGGTCATATTGACCTAAAAAGTGACATTGGTTTTGTATTCAATTAGGACCATTTTAAGGGTTCTAAATGTGACGTACTGGATATATACTGACCTCGAATAGTTTGTGATAGGTTCTCGAACACCGGGAAAGGTCAAGTGACCTGAGAAATTAGGTTAATTGGAAACGAAACCTAACCGAGGTAAGTATAGATTTGTTTAATTATCAACTTTGCCTGGCTATGTAGTATATTTAGTTCATATATTTTATGGACTTGAATGGGATCTATGTATACGATGATATGTTTAATGAAAGGAAAATATTGTACGATGTGATCAGTGATAGTTAACCCTAGAATGGAGAATATGTTGTATAGGATATGGCATAATGAAGGACGGAGTAGCTGAGACCTGGATAGTCGAGATCGAGCAATGATTTTTTGGTGTGGATGTTGAGGATCGGTTTAAGGTTAATCAGGTCATATTTTTGTTGATATAATCTGCTTGTAAGTGGTGAAATTCCCTAGAGAGAAGGGAAGACTGTTATCACTTGGCCAATGTTTAAGACTATATTCTGTAGGCAATACTTTTCGAAACCAGTCAGGAACAGGAAGAAGACTGAGTTAAT
Source organism: Stephania cephalantha (assembly GCA_039657325.1). Taxonomy (NCBI): domain Eukaryota; kingdom Viridiplantae; phylum Streptophyta; class Magnoliopsida; order Ranunculales; family Menispermaceae; genus Stephania; species Stephania cephalantha. Next base: position 20,368,334 of record CM077576.1, read on the forward strand.
ACAGTTGAAACATAGAGAGATGTCTATATAGGAATATGAATGGAGGTTCACTAAGTTGAGCGAGTTTACTCCGGAGATGCTAGAATTAGATGAGAACAAAAAAGACATGTTTCTCGATGGTCTTAATTGTGAGATACTTATAACAGTCTCCTATCATCTTCGCATTTATCTTTGAGAGTGCGCATCAGGGACAGTGGTAATTCCACCACCAGCACTTTATTATTTGGGCAGTCAAAGGGCTTAGGAATCTGTCCATATTCAACCGATTAAGTCATTTGGGAGTAAGAAGAGTCAGGATTTTATCAAGCGGCAAAGGAAGAGGAGTACAACAAATAGCTCTTCTTCTGTAGTTTCAGTTCAGTCAGTTCCACGTTGAACTGTTAATGTTAGCGCACCAATAGTTGCACCATCCATTTCACAGCCATAGGTGGGGAAACCACCTTTACCACCAGCTTAGTCAAAAGGTAGAGGCAGAGGTGGGGGTCAGGCTAGTCCTAGACCGAGCATTTATAGGCAGGTTTCTCAGGCTAATAGAGGATCTCACATGCCTATTGTGATATGCTATCAATATGGTCAGTCGGGTCACATTCAGAGGAATTGTACTGCACCTCCACCTTCTTCATTAGGCAGTGTGATGTAGATTGTAGATCAGTCTCATGCAGTACCAAAGGTGGATCCCGAGGCTACGTACGAAGAGGCTTGTTGAAGGTATTTTAAATACTTGTCAAGATATGCATGTGTTAATTGATGCTGGTTTTACAGTTTCCTTTATTGCTGGTGCAATGGTTGATGAATTAAAATTTAAACATGTAAGAGCCAGTACTTTGCTAATCATGAGCACAACATTGAGTGAGAAGGTTTATCCTAACTTGATATATGAGAGACGTGTTGTCAAAATTGGGGAAAGTGAGCTCCTTATTGATTGGAGGGTTATGGAGTTCCTGGAATATGATGCACTACTAGGAATAGATTGATTAGCTGCATACCATGCCAATCTTAATTGTTTTCACAAATGGGTGATCTTTTAGATTCCTAACCTTTCTTAAATTATAGTCTAAAAAGGCTATAATGCTTCACAACTTGCAACTCGTAGAAGAGAATCCACTCCTCAAGATTTAGAGGTTATGGCAGGAGTTGTTACTTTTGGTGAACCTGGTCATGAACTTAAGGTTAGTAAGATACCACTGGTTTGTGAATTTTGGGAAGTCTTTCCATCTAACTTGCTTAGACTTCCACCACCATGTGTCATTGACTTCATCATTGATCTTATTCCTGGCATGAAACTTATATCTACTCTTATATATCATATGGCACCGAAGAAATTACGTGAGTTGCAAACTCAGCATGAGGAGTTATTGTAGAAAGGGTTTATCCATCCTATAGTATGTCACTATGGGGAGCATCAGTTCATTTTATGAAGAAAAAAAGGATGAAACCCTACGTATGTACATCGATTATAGGTAGCTTAATTAAGTGACTATTAGGAACAAATATCCATTGCCTAGATTGACGACTTATTTGATCAGTTGAAGGGTGTCAAACGTTTCTCAAAGATTGATTTGAGGTCAAGTTATCATTAGTTGAAGATCAGGGATGAGGATATCTCAAAGATAGCTTTAGTACTCGCTATGGGCACTTTGAGTTTACAGTGATGCCGTTTGGTTTACTAATGCTCCTTCTATGTTCATAGATTTGATGCACATGGCGTTCAAACCTTATCTTGACCAGTTAATCATAACGTTTATTAATAATATTTTTATCTATTCAAATACTTAAGAGGAGCATTTGCACCACCTCAGGGTTACTCTACAGATTCATAACGATAATCGACTATATGCCAAGTTCAGTAAGCGCGACTTCTAGTATTCAAAGATCAAATCTCTCGGACATGTGGTTAATGCTGAGGGCATATATGTTGATCCAAATGAAGCGAGGGCAACCTAGGATTAGCTTACTCCTAGTACAGTGTCAAAGATTCAGAGCTTTATAGGGTTAGCGAGTAATTACAAGCGATTTTTTGATGGTTTCTCTCATGTCGCTCTGCCAATGACTCAAATAACACATAATGATGTGGAATTTAATTGGTCTGATAAGTGTAAGGTTTCCTTCAAAGAGTTGAAAAATAGTTTGACTATAACGCTCGTTCTTACATTACGTGAATTAGGAAGAGAGTTAGTGATTTATACTGATGCTTCTTATTCAGGCTTGGGTTTTGTACTAATGCGGGAAGGCAGGGTTGTAGCTTATGCTTCAAGGCAACTTAAAATACATGAAATAAATTATCTAGTTCATGATATTGAGCTAGCAAAAATTGTGTTTTCCTTGAAGATCTAGAGGCATTACTTGTACGGTGGGAAGTTTACAATATTCTCAAAACATAAGAGTCTAAAAACTTTTTTACTTAGAGTGAATGGAACATGTGGCAGCATAGATGACTTGAATTTCTCAAAGACTACGACTTCACTTTGGAATACCACCCAGGTAAGGTAAATGTGGTTGTTGATGCCTTATGTAGTAGAAGAACAGATAGAGAGAATGTAACTACTGCAAGAGCTTCTCAATTTAAACTTCTTGAGGAAGCTTTTATGAAGATGATACTTGAAATTCTAGCTGATACATCATCAACTGAGAGAGCTAGTTCCAAGGCTACTAATCAGTTCATTTGTGCTCAAATTCGAGCTGAACCGGAGATTATTCAACGGGTGGTTAAATGTTAGAAAGCTGATCAAGATTACTTGTTGCTGCGGAGGTTGGAAGCTAAGGTTGATCATCTTGATTGGTTAGATTTTGCTGATGGTGCATTACGTTTCAGGGATAAATTTTGGATTGTAGCTCAGGAACGGTTGAGTCAGGAATTGCTACATGAATCTCATAGATCTCTTTACTATATTCATCCAGGTAATATTAAGATGTATCATGATATGAGGCGTATTTATTAGTGGCCTAGGATGGAAACTAATATTGATGAGTTTGTAAAGAGATATGCTATATGTCAACAAGTTAAGGTTGAGCATAGGAAACCTGGAGGGTTATTGCATTCTCTGCCAATTCCAGAGTGGAAATGAGAGCATAAATCGATGGATTTTATTTTCGGTATACCTCGAATTAGCGTAAACATGATGCGGTTTGGGTTGTGGTTGACGAGGTTACAAAGTTTGTGCATTTCTTGCTAATTTCCATGCGATATCCTTTTGACAGATTATGTGAGATATACATACATGAGGTGTTGAGATTTCATGGAGTTCTAATGTCGATTACTTCAAATAGAGATCCGAGATTCACTTCCAGATTGTGGGGTGAGTTACAGAGAGAGCTAGGACCTATTCTTAACCTCAGTATGACTCATCATCCTCAGATTGATGGGTAAACTGAGCGTTTGATTTTGGTGCTAGAGGATATGCTTTAAGCTTGTGTTTAGGAGTTTGGTGGAAGCTGGGAGAAATACATTCTTTTGTGTGAGTTCTCTTATAATAATAGCTATCAAACTAGCATTGGAATGGCTTCTTTTGAAGCTTTGTTTGGTTGGCCTTGTCGTTCACTTATGTGTTGGGCAAGGGTTGGAGATAGAATTGTGCTTGGGCTTGAGTAGATTTAGGACTACACAAAGAGAACTCGGTAGATTCGATAATGTTTATGTAACGAACCGAATAACTCTAATCATAATCATTTGCTTAATAGGACGGTGACATAGTGACTCGGTCGAAACTTGGGTGTCGACACTGAGGTAAATATAATATTTTATTATAGTGTGATGCTTGTATATATGTTATACACACTTGTACATATGAAATTGATATAATTTAATCATAAATTTGCGAACGAGAACTACCTCGAGATGTGTGCGTGCACGAACAATTAGGAAGGTTGATGAAATCGATAAAACTTCGATTCAAATAAAATTAACAAATTGAAATACCTAAGCTTAGTTTGTTAAATAATAATAATAAATAATATTTGATGTGGCTTAGTAAGAACCGTAAGTTATAGGTTTTTGAAGGCCACACATGTGGATTATGGAGTGTGTCTCTAAGTGAGTGTGTGAGATAAGATAAAAAGAGTTTGAAGTGTGGTTTCCTTTTGATGATTATGAAACATTAGGGGAGGGAGTGGTGATAGAGAGCAAATGAGCAAGGGTTCAAGTTGTTCAAAGTTAAGAAGCAAATAAGGTAATCTCCAAACTCTTTCTCTTTCTTGATTTATCAAATGTTTGATTTATAAGAAATGTCTTTTAAAATCTTGCTCAAGATGGTGTTGTTGAAATGGATCTTAAATTAGTTTGGTTTGACGAAGAAAGAAAGAAAAAAAAAGAAAATAAGGAAGAAATAAAGAAAGAAAAGAAAAGAAAAGGGTGATGGTTAGTATCTGTGACGGCCCCAATTTTCCACAAACTGGGCCCCGCTAGGCCTAAGCCTACGTGGACCCCCAAGCCAGTCTCGCAAGGTCAACGCAGACCTAGTCAGCCTTCCCATCCATCATTAGCAGTAAATTCAAAAGTTTTAAGTTGAGTTATTAATATGTTTCAAGTTTTACAATTTAGCGGAAGTAATTACTTTAATAACTCAACAATAATGTAAAAAAAAATTAGGCAACCTAATTGTGGAACCCTGCATAACTATATCTTCATTGGAGGAGAGTAAATAAAAGATATACAAAATAATCACCTAGCTATGGAGATTTCCCCTTGCTGGACCGAAGATCTGCACTCAGTTAAACCCAAAAATGACGAGCACGGTAAGTAAAGCCGGTAGGACATTTATACAACATTTCACAATATCCAAAGCGATCGATTCATGCAATAGAAAGAAAGGAATAAAGAACGCATGAAGATAAAAGATCGTAAACCAATTAATCGATGAGTGATGCCAAATAACAAGGAGTCCCGATCAAAAGGTCGTTGAGTCGCGGCAAAAGCCCAATGAGACTCGGGTTTAGGACGAGACCCCGGCCTCCCGGCCCTAACCTTTGCGACTAGAGACATCCACAGACCGGATCTAGGACGAGACACACCGCCCCCGGCCTAGCCGTGCGACTATGAAACATCCACGGACCCGGATAAGAGCCCCCAACATACACTCAATTAGGAGATATCGACGGACGACCAGGAAAGACCTCGGGTTTAGGACGAGACCCATGCCTCCCAGCCCTAACCCTCTCATATCTCAGATAACAGTCATCATGACTCACTTGTCAATGGACCACTCAACCGATAACAATTTCAAAGACAGCTCAACAATATTCAATAAAGTGAAATGAAGCTATAACAAAACAGTGAACAACAACAGCCAATGGAGGGAAATGAAATACTGTATAAGTCCCTAGCTGGTTTACATACATCGATAAATCACAAATTGTCATTCTCACGCCTCGAAATGCGCACCCGACACCCGACTTTACCTCCTAAGTCCCTGGTGTCCATTTATACTAATTAAATTACTTAAATCATGCGAGATCGCACTAAAATTAGGTGAAGTACACCTCACATCCATCGCGTCGTCGAAATTCGTTGAAGTCACGCCCGATCTGTCCGACAACGCCATCACGTCGTTCACCGCGCCGCCGCCTCTGCGGTGATCACGCCGTGCGCCGCTTCTCGTTCAGCCGCCGCCGCCGCCAGTGTCGTCGTCCACGCGCGCGCGGTGTCGCGCCGCAGTGCTTCTGCCCTTCCGCGGCGCGCACGACTACCTACTGCCGCGCGCGCGCGGCCGCTCTGCTCGATCGCCGCCGGCTTGTCGCATCGGCTGCTGGTTCGTCGTCCGCACTCTCACGAGTGCGATTGCAGCGCCGCCGCCTCGCAGTACCGCGCCGCTCATCCGCGCGCCTCCGCCTTCTAGCCAGCGCGCGCGCTGCTGGCCATCCCGCCACCCGCCGCTAGGACGTCTTCCGCGTTGCGCTGCCGCCGGTGGTGGTCCGCCATCCCCGAAGTTGATGCTCATCGCCGGCGTCGTGGGTTCCTCCACCATGGCCGTCTCTCTCTGTCGCTCTTCTCCTCCCCCTTCCTCTCTGTTTCTCTTCGGTTCTCTCTATCTCTATCTTTTTCTTTCTCCTATTCTCTCTTCTCTTCTTTTCTCTCTCTCTCATCCGATTTATATATATATTTATATATATATATATATATTTTCTTATTATACATATATATATATATATATATTTATATATATATATATATATATTTAATTTTTATTTCCTTTTTGATGTGACCGCATTAAAATCATCATAGTCACATTAAGCCGCTACCTCGGTCCACGACGACACGCGACTCGAGGCGCGTCCCTGTTCGTGTTTCGGCTCCCTGAATTCTCCGCGCATAAGTTACTCGTAACACAACTCAACAATTTGCATTATAAGCTCAAATTGGATATTCGGACATCGTATTCCGACGAGTGGATCCCACATACGACCCTGACTTGGCACGTGGCACGGGTCAAATTTTCAGTCGTTACACTCTTCCCAACGAATTAGAATTTCGTCCTCGAAATTGACGCAATTCTCAAAGGAAATATTTCTATGAATGAAGACCCAAGGCCATACCCGCCAAAGGCCATACCTGCCCAAGGCCATACTCGCCCAAGGCCATACCCCCATCTTACTCTGTAGGGCTGGGCTCCTCCGCGACAAGCTGGGCTCCTCCGCAACAAGCTGGGCTCCTCCGTGACGAGCTGGGCTCCTCCGAGATCTCCTCGCAACGAACACACCATCTGTCTCCTCCAATCAATATATGCCAGGGCAACATCCTCGCAACATATATTGGAATACAAATGAACATTTTAATCTCATGATCCACTGTCACTAACATACGTATATCCGTTGTATGTCCGCGAGAATGTAAATAAATTTCTCTGACTGTCCGTCAGTTTCTCTGTTCGAGTGGATCTCAACCCAACTTATACCCTCTATCAAGGTACAATGGATAATAATCGGACCTGACGTGGCAATAACATGAATCTGTTCCTGGCTCTGCTGTACCTGGCTGTCCACCCGCCAATTCTTGGCTCTGCTGTACCTGGCTGTCCACACGCCCATACAGGTACGTTGAAATCCCGATCCAAATGGAACATGTCCATGTCATTGTCCCTGTGCATGACTAGATCGCTGTCCCTGTCTGTGCACTCGATTGGATCTCGACCACAGATCCGGTCACTTGCCTCGCCATCAACCCTTTGATGGTACTTATGCAAAGGATCTGACAGTGCTGGCAGCTGTAATGCACTATCGTAACTCTGAGCTGGATCATCTAACACTGGCGCCAGATACACCGCATATGGTGGAAACGTAATACGCTATGAGGTTGATCTCTTTACCACGACCGTCTAACCCTCATTTTCCTCTGATCATCTCCAGACCCTTGCACTGAATGTGACGATACCGATGATTCGACCAGTACTCCGATGCGTGTGCTATAGGCTTCCTATAATGTGCTCGATCCGTCGTCACTACCCCAGAACCAATCGAGTCCAGTAGACCGTGCATAACTGACTCTCTGGTCCTCAGTCGAATGGTTTGAGAATCAATTCTCTTCAGGTTACGAACTGTAGGAGGAATGTACTTCTCCATCCTTGAACTCAGCCCAAATCTTTGAGCGTCCACATCGACGCCACCGTAGTGCGCAACCAGACATCGGCCTCCCCGGACAACGAAGCTGATGCAATACTTGGCCTCATATGATATGGTGTGTCCAAAACGTCATGAATCTTTGCTGCTCTGAGATCCGTACCACCGTGAAACTGTCCCTGAACTCGTGAGACCGCCTCGCCTTTGCCGTCACTCTAACACCCGTATCAATCGGCGCGCTCAACATCTCCTCATGTAGTGTCTCATATGTAGGAAGTACTATCTCGGCCTTTTTGAACGATTTGCAGACTCTACCTCAACATGTAATTCATTTACAAGTCCATAAAGGTGGTGGTCGACACCAACCCTGAGACGATAAATGCATAGGGTCACTAAAGTGGAGTTACTTGGGCTTCTGATCCAACACTACTACTCTAAAGCTTCAGTCAAAGCTAAGGAGTCCGTACATGATGTAATCGTTAGCTCTCAAGTCATCTCAACCATCTGCTCCCTCAGAGTCTGCTCTTCGTCTTTTCCAAAACTTTACTTTCCTATGATTTTCTTCTAGGGACGTATGCATAGGGCTGGCTATACCCCCATCTGACTCTCTGTAGGTGGGCTCCAAACCTTCAATGCATTTTGGGTGCAACTCCACTCACACCATTTATGTCTCCCCCAATATACGCCAGGGGTACAAGCCCACCTCGAAACGCATATGAGGCATCGTATATCTATCGATAGTTTCCCCAACTCTCCTTACTTCCCAACGAAGACTTAAGTCAGGATCATAGGGTTCCACTCTAAGTTCCGCCATTCCTAACTTCCGCTGGTTTGTGTCTCAATGGCTTGTGATTTAAATCAAGAGTCGAGTATTTAAAAACCTTCGGCTCTGATACCAACTGTGACGGCCCCAATTTTCCACAAACTGGGCCCCGCCCGGCCTAAGCCTACGTGGACCCCCGAGCCAGTCTCGCAAGGTCAACGCAGACCTAGTCAGCCTTCCCATCCATCATTACTAGTAAATTCAAAAGTTTTAAGTTGAGTTATTAATATGTTTCAAGTTTTACAATTTAGCGGAAGCAATTACTTTAATAACTCAACAATAATGTAAAAAAAATTAGGCAACCTAATTGTGGAACCCTGCATAACTATATCATCATTGGAGGAGAGTAAATAAAAGATATACAAAATAATCACCTAGTTATGGAGCTTTCCCCTTGTTGGACCGTAGATCTGCACTCAGTCAAACCCAAAAATGACGAGCACAGGTAAGTAAAGCCAGTAGGACATATATACAACATTTCACAATATCCAAAGCAGTTGAATTCATGCAAATAGAAAGAAAGGAATAAAGAACGCATGAAGATAAAAGACTGTAAACCAATTAATCGATGAGTGATGCCAAATAACAAGGAGTCCCGACCAAAAGGTCGTTGAGTCGCGGCAAAAGCCTAGCAGACTCGGGTTTAGGACGAGACCCCAGCCTCCCAGCCCTAACCCTTGCGACTATGAGACATCCACAGACCCGGATCTAGGACGAGACACCTGCCTCCCAGCCCTAGCCCGTGCGACTATGAAACATCCACGGACCCGGATAAGAGCCCCCAACATACACTCAATTGGGAGATATCGACGGACGACCAGGAAAGACCTTGGGTTTAGGATGAGACCCCAGCCTCCCAGCCCTAACCCTTTCATATCGCAGATAACAGTAATCATGACTCACTTGTCAATGGACCACTCAACCGACAACAATTTCAAAGATAGCTCAACAATATTCAATAAGTGAAATGAGGCTATAACAAAACAATGAACAACAACAGCCAATGGAGGGAAATGAAATACTGTATAAGTCCCTAGCTGGTTTACTTACATCGATAAATCGCAAATCGTCCTTCTCACGCCTCAATACGCGCACCCGACACCCGACTCTACCTCCTAAGTCCCTGGTGTCCATTTATACCAATTAAATTACTTAAATCATGCGAGATCGCACTAAAATTAGGTGAAGTACACCTCACCTCCATCGCGTCGTCGAAATTCGTCGAAGTCACGCCTCGATCGGTCCGACAACGCCATCGCGTCGTTCACCGCGCGCGCGCCTCTGCGGCTGATCACGCCGTCTGCCACCGGCTTCCGCGTAGCCGCCAATGCTGCTTGGTCGTCCACGCGCTGCGGCGTCGCGCGCGTAGGTGCTTGCCTGCCGCGCGCGCGACACCGCCGCCTCGCTTCGATCGATCGCCGCCATTGTCGCATCGCTATCGGTCCGTCGTCCGCACCTCACGCCGCCGATGCAGCTGCGCCGCCGCCTCTCGCAGTACCGCGCCGCTCATCCGCGGCCTCCGCCTAGCCGCGCAGCCATGCTAGCCATCCCACCACCCATTCTAGGGACGTCTTCCGCGTTGCGCCGCGTGTGGTGGTCCGTCATCCCCGGAAGTTGATGCTCCTCGCCGCGTCGTGGGTTCCTCCGCCATGGCCGTCTTTCTCTGTCGCTCCTCTCCTCCTTCCTTCCTCTCTGTTTCTCTCTGGTTCTCTTTATCTCTATCTTTTTCTTTCTTCTATTCTCTCTCTCTCTTCTTTTCTCTCTCTCTCATCCGATTTATATATATATATATATATATATTTTTCTTATTATACATATATATATATATACATATATATACATATATATATATATATATATATATAATTTTTATTTCCTTTTTTATGTGACCGCATTAAAATCATCATAGCCACATTAAGCCGCTACCTCGGTCCATGACCACACGCGACTCGAGGCGCGTCCCTATTCGTGTTTCGGCTCCGCGAATTCTCCGCGTATACGTTACTCATAACACAACTCAACAATTTGCATTATAAGCTCAAATTGGATATTCGGACATATGTATTCCGACGAGTGGATCCCACAAACGACCCTGACGTGGCACGTGGCACAGGTCAAATTTTCAGGTCGTTACAGTATGCCTTCTCCCTTTTGTGAAAATGAAAGAGAGAAAGGGGGGAGGGATCACATGTTTCGTGTGTGCGATCCCCGGACCCGTTAGGCAGGGCTTAGCTCAAGCCCAACGGGCTGGGCCAAGCGTGGGCACTCCCAACAGGGGTGAACCGGGTCCGGTTTAGCTCGGACTCGATTGAGGGGCCCAAAACCTTATTTTTACAAAAAAATATATTTTTTTTATTAATCAAAAATCATAAAAATAACAAAAAATTCATTAAATTTTTTAAAAGGGAGAAAATAGGAAGAATAAGAAAAATGAGAAAAATTGAAGGAAAGTGAGTTTATAGATTTTTTAGAAATTTCACATCGAGACTTTCCTCGAAAGCGTGCCACCACTATAAATTCTATATTTTGAGCTATTTTGGGATTTAAAAATCTAAATTATATCAAATAAGCTCAAATACACCTAATTTATTGTAAGTTCATGCTAGGAGCCTAAAAGACTAGCGTCGAGTATTGAGTGCATATTTTGAGGTGTGTGGGAGTTGTAATTTTCTTGGTTTTTTGCATATTGACATATGTAAGTTCATGCCGGGAGCCTAAGAGACTAGTGTCGAGTATTGAGTGCATATTTTGAGGTGTTTGGGAGTTGTGATTTGCTTGGTATTTTGCGTATTGAAATAAGTAAACCAATAAGAAAATTCAATATTAATTCTTTTCATTTCCTTGCTATATTTAATGAAATGATTGCTATTATTTGACTTTACTTCCCTACCAAGTTACCAAAAGTCTAAGCGGTCAGGTCTAGTTATGTCCATTCACAGGTTGAGCGGCTGACTAGCTCTCGTAGTTTCCCGATAGGTCTTAATCATCTGAGTGAGCATCCTCTATGTGTCGTGGCTTCTCTTAAGTATTCGAGTTCCATTGTGGTTGAGCATTCGATTAAGTCTATGGCTCCCTTTGAAATTTTTCTTAGGCTGCGCTTCAAGCAAACCGATAGTGCGAACGGATTAGGTGCGGTCGAACCTGCTTGACCCGCCGCACCAATTTTAGATAATTGCACGTTTTAAGTGGTTTCAAGCCCACTATATAGTGTTAGGACCACTTACTCCCTACCCTTTGTTTCCGGATCACTTGGTCCCTACAATTGATCATTGTAGTCTATATATCATGTCTTTTACCGTCCTTTCCTAGCCTTTTATTTCCTTTCAGCTTGATTTATAGACTTCTTTATTGTTTAATCTGAATTACTATTGAACTTCTTCTAAATTTACTCACCAGAATTGTCTTCGCTTTTGGTGATAATTGCAGGTCCCTCTATTAGCAGGGGCAAGGAGCCTGTGATCGGTGACTTCCTTTGAGTTTCCCTCAAAGTCAACTCCTCTCTGTTACTACAATAGATTTATTTTTGATATTTTGGACTATACATATGATATATATATTGGGTTTCATTTTGGGTTGTAAGATATTAGATACATGTATATGCCACTTCTTCACATTATTTGTCACCAAAAATATATACATGAGATCTACTTTTGCAGGATTTCCACACCTAGGCATGTCCCGACTACCGTTTACTAATTTAAATTTCTTTAAATATTTTCAAATTCTGTTGAGTAAATATTAAGACTTTTTAAACTAAATAACAAACCTAATACGAACCTAATAATTGAATTATTTGGAAAAGAGGCTGACTAGGCTTGCGTTGACTATGCGGTAGTTAACCTAGGTGGTCCACTTAGGTATAGGCCGGGCGGGGCCTAGTTTGTGGGGTCTAGGGCCATCATAGTTGGTATCAAAATGCAAGGTTTATACCTTAACTCTATGTAACCCACGACTCGATTAAAATACGAATTTCAAGTTAGGACACAACTAAACTTAGAGTGAAAATCCTATGATCCTGACTTAGAATATTAGTTGGGAAGTGAGGTTTAACGACTTGTTACCTTAAGCAGGTGATTAACATTAATTCGAAAGCTAATTAACTTGAGTTAAGCTCGTGGTTAAGCCCGACTTGTCTCGATTAGCGTGTTCATGGATTTGCGTGTTATTTTGTGCTTGTATGAGTTGTATTATTAATTATGGAAATAATTGGATTTATTGGCCTATAATTGAATAATTGAAAAATTATGGGACGCCTAATATTATTTTTGGGTTTAGGGTAACGCACACAAGTCGTGGGGTAGCACGCACACCTGAGTAAACTTGTTGGTGCGCACGGCGAAGTTATAGGCATGTTAATATAGGCTTATATATATTTATATATAAATTGTATATATTATTGTATATATATATTAAAAATAAATAAATAAATAATTGGTGGGCGGCTAGTGACAGACGGGGTGGGTGACCCGTAGAGGTTGTACAATAGTGTGCACGCTTAAGGGTGATTGTTGGCACGCACGGTGAATTTATGGACACGAAAAATACATAAGGGAACCTATACTTCTATATATGTTATCTATATAAATATATATAAATGAATCCTAAAGTTTAAATCAAATAAAAATATACATTGGATTTGCTTTAGATAAATGTTACGCTAAACTCGAGGAGGTGAATGGGTAGTAAGTTTGTGAGTTTAGATGGAGTATTCACGCCTTGAGATGCGTGCAACCACATCTCAAGGACAATCAAGTGGTGCATGGAGGTTATATGGTTAGTTATAAAACCATAAGATCTACCTCGATATACGCGATATGTATATCGAGGAGATCAATGTATTTAATATCAAGCAAGTCGGTCAGGAGGTGTTGGTTTCGTTCATAGCAACAAAGATCAACCTTGAGATATGTAACACGTTTCTAGAAAAATTAATAAAAAATCGAAACAACTGAACCATCTGATCTGCCTCGAGATTCGTGTTATGCGAATATCGAAAAAAGTTAGCATTTATCCCAACTCAAACGATGCCTCACCCTAATTCTCAAATTGAACCAGAGAAGAGAAAGAGTGAAACCAGAGAGAAAGGGAGAAAAGTTGAGGGCCGAGAGGCGAAGAGAAATCGAGGTGGAGGCGAAGAGAAATCGAGGTGGAGACGATGATGATGGTGGTAGTTGTTGTGCGTTTTTGCTATGGTTGTTGTGTGTTGTTGTTCTCGTTGGTCGTTGGTGTTGTTGTTGTGTTGTTGGTTGTTGAGGACATGGGAGGCGAGGAAGGAGGCAGTGGGAGCCGTTTCCCATGCCCGAATATGTTGTGGGGTTGGGCCAAACCCAACCCAAAAAAACTAATTCTTGATTTGCAAAGACAAAAGTGAAGAGTCGGAAAAGGGGAATGGGATATCGGTTGAGTAGAACCTGGTTCGGCCCGCTTTAGGCTCCAAAACAAGTATTCATAAATAGTAATAAAAAAGATAGAAAATGTTGGAATTTAAGATAAAAACTCCCAAAAAATAATATTTCGACCAAATAAATAGAAATTGATGAATTTCTATGAAAAATAAAGAATTCAGGATTCGTGCGAGACTTTAAAATGTGATTTTTACCTCGAAAACATGAAATGATCAGATTAACCTAAAAAGTAGCAAATTAGTTTTAAATTCGATTAGGACCAATTTAATGGTTCTAATTAAAGAGTATTGGGCCTATATTGATGACACTTGGTTTAATTTAGTTTTTAGTCGATGGGAAAAAGTAAATGATTTCGAGAGTTGAGTAAATCGGTAAAAAAGTTAGGAAAGCTCGGCACGTATTCTTATCAATTATGCATCGTAAATTTGTATATTTAGTTCATATTGCATTATGGAATGGGATTAGGGCAACGCACTGAGACTTGAATGTTTTAAATTTGAAAATGATCGAAGTGTGTGACAAGGCGGATCGGGACAAAGGTTAGAAAGGTGCGCCTGGAAACGAGTTCTGCCCTTTATCCCAATAAGAGGAAAAGGAACACCTGGAAATGTATTCCACCATTCAACCTCGATGGTGGAGTTTTACCTTAGTCGACCTTTGTCTAGTTAGAGTTGGTAGCTCGATCAAGTTTGAATAAACCAATAGAATCAAACGAAGCACGACATGTGGATTACGTCATTGTATTCTCAAGTGAGGCGAGTGTACGAATCTGTATTTAAATTCAAAATTACAAGTAATGAGTACGATTGCGAGTTGACCTTTAAACTTACATTATTCTATGTTTTGTTTATACCATTTCAATGCCCTGAATAAATATGTTTTGAATTCATATTGTTATTCATTGAGTCATTGATATTAGATGCTAGTTGATTGGTTACAAGCATCACTTACTGAGTAAGTTGGAGCGCTCATTCCTTAATTCACATTTCAGGTTAACAATGTGCATTTCGACTCTGGAATGAAGAAGATTAAGAGTTTATAGTCTTCTCTACGGTGAATTGTTCTCCCTACTGCTTATATATTGTATTGAATCACTTTTTTTTTATACACAGGGTTGGGATATGGTTTTGAATATCAAGATTTATGTTGGTTTTTGTATATCTTATGTTCTATCGAAAAAGTTTTAATGCAGCTGCATTTTCAATTATTTATTTGATATAAGATATATTGTATTTGTGATTATCAAGTATGAAATATGACTTTATTATTATTCTAATTGGGATAGGGAATGTTACAGTTGGTATTAGAGCTGATCAGAGCTTGTTTCCGGTAATAGCTCTGGTACAGTTTGACATGGGAGCCAAGACTTATAGAGTTTGGTTTCACTATTCTGAGATAGTTAAAATCAAGGAATAACTCGATACGATTAGTATTAGAACCTGAATTCATTACCTATAATTTGAATAAAAGTTTTGGTTTACCAACTTGGAGATTGATTCTCTAGTTATGAATAACCTAGAACTTAATAAATGGTTTTTTATTGATGTTTTGAGGGGTAATGAAAGATAAAAACTTGAGTTATGTTATGTGTTGTGATGTATTGTATCTATGCGATAGATATAACCATAATGTCTTTCCTATACGCTATCCTAAAGGTCTTATCTCCCATTTATTTATGTGGAATCCAATGAAGAGATGGTGAGGTTTCTTGGGAACCTGAACTTCAGGGATATTACAGCAATATTGAAGATTAGGGTTTGTAGAAACCTAAATTTTAATAGTATATAGAAAAAGGAAAGACATAAGAAGTCGTATGAGGAAAAAAAGAAAACTTTTTTCCTATTGGATAGTCCCTAATGGTTTTTACTCTCATTGATATTATTAGATTAATAATAGTTAGTGTAGAAAAATCGATTAGACCTAGACTTTGAGACATATATTAGGAGAATGGATGTCAATAACAAAGTGATTTTCAGTGAAACTCAAAGGTGATGATGCACTTTGAGTAAGAAATACACTAGTATTGTAACTAGTTGAACAAGAGTAAAAGTTATTCAAAGGTGATTATGCATACTTCATAAAGTTCTTATGAAGTATAAGATTCCAAATATGGTGCTAGTCCTGATTGGAATAATAAGAAGAAGTCTGACAATATAGTTGCGGTGTAACCGCAAATACTGAAGGTAAAGTTAAAATAAGAAAAATGTTTATTAGTGTTGTTGTGGTTTAACCCCACTCACTAATAGAATGATAAAAGGAAAAAAATGACATTGTGGTGGATCCACACGTAGGGAAAGGAAACTTGAGCTTTCCTGACTAATGTGTAGATCAATGTTGAGATATAAGAGAAAGATAAGAGTTTAAGGATTATAGAAAATCTACGTTGTTAATTAACTCTATCTTATCTTTTAGACTTCTATCACTTTTATGGTAATTACATATGTAAACTTACAATTGAGAACTTGTATAGTTAAGTTAGAACATGACAGTGAGCTAGTCTGATTTTTTTGATTGGAATAGTCTAAATTGAGGAGAATGACTTGTCAATGAATTTAAGGATCTAGAGAATTCAAGGAATACCGTATGATACTAGGAATGAATGGATAAGCAGTATATCAAGAGGTTGGTATTAACTGCTACTTTTAACCAAAAATTGTATAAATCTAAATTTGTACGAAAGGGGATTCGTTGAAACAAAGCTATCACTCGAGATTCAATGGTTTGGAATTGTTTTAGAATAATATAGTAGGTTCATGATGAGCATTCAAGTTTGATGAATAAAAACTGTGATTTTAAAATTTTAAGAAGTCTATTTATCAGATTATGTTGGAATTTTGTTACAATTTGAGATTAAATTCATCAATTACTTGATTTTTATATTCAACCAATTATCAATTCCATTTTACTTAGTGTACTATGAGAATTGTAAGAATTTGAGAAATCAACTCGAGTGATGAACTAAATTGAATTAAATTAAGAATGAATATTCATTGCCCAAAATCGACAACTCATTTGGGTTTATTATGCAAAACTAGATGTTCTCAAAGATTGGTTGAGATATGGTTTTCATTAATTTAAGATCTGAATTAAGAGTATGTGAAAAAGAAGTTAGGCAATGGCTTGTTCATGTATAAAATCATGGTAGAAACCATGAAATCGCATTAGAGCTCATGCTATGTTTATAAATGAAAAGGTAGAGTTGTTGAACTCTATTGAAGTAAGATTATCATTGTGTCACCAATGATAGTATAAAAAAAGGTTGAAGACTTAGCAAATGCACAACCATTATTGCAAAATTATGTAAGCTTTGACGATAAATTGGTTTATACCTAAGATTGTAAGTGCAAATACTAAGCTTCAAATGTAAATCACTCGGATATGTGTTTAATGCCAATAGCGAATCAATGAATTTGACTAGGATTGAGACAATTAGGAAATTGTCTTAGGTTTAACACAAAATATGAAAAGTAGTGTTATCTTAGAATAATTGAATGATGCAAACCATATATACAAAGATTTGTGGTATCGTTGTGTTATACATTCAATTATTCCAAGAGTGTAATTGAAATAAATTATAAATGACGCAACGATGCATTGAGAGGAAAATTGAAATGTAGTTTGACTACAATAATTACTTGATTATACCTGGATTATGGAAAAGTTAGAGATCTAGTCTAATACCTCTATTCAGGTAGTTGTGTGTTAACACAGTGAGGCAAGAGATTGTAGTTTATACTTTAATATAGTTCAAGGAAAGTTGAGAAAAACTATTGTGAAATAACTGTTTTGGTAGTTGTATCAAACAATTCGAGGCATCACTTGTAGAATAAAAAGCTTGAAACGTGTTTTAAACGATGAATGGAATGAACTGCAAAGATAATTCCTAGAGTTGTGGCTTAAGGTTATAAGATATGGGTGTAGATACCAATTTATCTGTAAATTCATTCAATTGAATAGGTTGCGCAAGTTCATTCATTCATCGTAGGGTTTGAAATATAGATATATACTAATGTGAAAGAGATTTGAAAAGTCTTTTAATCATTTTTAAGATCGAGGATATTAGAGAAATCGATAGAAGACAAATGTGAAGTATGAAAATCAATGAGTTGGTGCAATGTGATTTGAAGATCTTCAAGCTATTAGAGTTTGAAAAATATACTTGTTAGAGTGAAAGAAATTAAAGGTGAAATGATTAACCTAAATTCATGAATATAATGAATTCACTCTGAGAAATCACCCACACAAAGTGATTGAAGTGATCAATACTTTGTATAGAGAAAAGAACACGAAATGTAATTATAATAGGAACTTCTCAGTACTATATCATGAAAAAGATATGTAATAAGGAAGATGATTTATAAAGTTTGCCGGCATATCATTAACTGAATTTCTGGAATTGATAATTACAAACCTATTCTTTGAAGTTCTGATTTAGATGAACTAAGTGTAAAATTAACTGGGTGATTGTTAAGAAGTCTAATTGGACTCACTTGATATGTCAGGATTTGGCTATTAAGAATTAATATCCCGATTAGACTATCTAATGAAATTGTGCTGGACACATTAGATTCTGAGATGAAAATCTCAATTTAGAAAGGATTTTAAGCAAGAATTACTTTGATGACCTCATGAATCTCTTTATATGGTTTATACATGCAATTCCTTGTCATATTAAAGTATATGATGAAAAGTGTAAATTATCTGAGATAATGAACTATATTATGAAATTCATATCAGTAAGTTTAGACAGAATGTAGAGAACCTGAAGGGTTAAGTAAATTCTTGTCTATGTCTAATGATAAAAAGAAAACATAATTGTAAATTATGAAACATGATTAGCAAGATCTTGGTGTAAACACAATTATGTATAAGTTGTAGTTGATAAATTAATCATGATCAACATTTTCTTGTCAGTGTCAATAATATATCTGAAATGCTTGAAAGTGGGATGTGGTAAGGCAGATTAGGCCTGGATGAGGAAAAAGGTTAGTTGGGAGAGAAACTCGGCGCCATGCAAGGCACGATGCTGTGATTGCATCAACGATACAATTAGGCTTTTGTTTATTTTTTCCTTCAGCCCCTTTGGTGCAGTGGCCTACAATTACGGCGCCATGGGTAATACCCACGTCGTTGACTGAACAGCCCACATCTTTGCATATGATTTTTTGCTAATTCTCTTTTGACACTCCTCTGACTTTGTGTACAAATCACAAAAGGTGTCATGACCGCATAAAATCCTTGAAATTATAAAATTTAACAAATCTTATCTTTCAATTTGCCCATGCACCTTAACTTCACTATTTTGAACTCCATCGCTCTTTTTCGCTCTTTCACAAATTAACGAGACATTTCCATTCCGATGAATCCTCATCCAGTGAATGGTATTTCCTACACATTGACACAAATTTCTTGAAAATTAAAACTAAAACTCGTTAATTGTAATTACTAAACTAAATAACTAACTACTAACTATAATTCAAAAACTTGAAATTTAAAACTTAAAATTTAAAACACTAGGCTACCTCCCAGTAGCGTTTAATTTAACGTCATTAGCTTGATGCCTTTTCGCTCAATTAGTCACAGTCTACATCGAGAAGCTCCATCTACAAATTGAAGATTAGGATTTTATTCCTGTTTAGATGTACTTCTTGGCCATCGATAAACACAACCTTCTCAGCATCATTGCCCTCGTCGATACTTATCGTGATCTTCCTTTATCTTACGTCCAAACTTGCTTTAGCCATGTTCAAGAATGCTCGCGTAAGTGTCATAGATACGTCATCGTCCATGTTGTGGTTCATGACCTCGAAATCCGCGATGAATATGAATCTACTTACTTTCACGTGCATATTCAAGAATCTTCCTATAGTAGGTTTCAAATTGCTATATGCTACTTGTAATTTCGTTGTATCCAAAAAATTGAACTTCAAGTCTGCATGAATCATGTCCATCAGTGGCATGACATTGACCGAGGCTCCCATATCACATAAGACATTTGTAAAACGATGTCCATCAATGTTTATCGGTATGCTTATCCCTCCAAGATCTCTTCTTTTGATAGGTTGAAGTCGTAGGATGAACTTGAGCTTTGGTTCTGGTTTCTTCGAAACCAACTTGATGTCATTGCTTTAAGGGTCTTTTCCAGGAGGTCATTCATCTTTTTTCTTTGCCTTCCATTTATGCTTCCTTTTCGTTCTCTTTGAGGCATTGATTCTTTGCTTCTTGAAAGCATCAAACTCATTTTGCCTTACTTTTGTTTCATGCTCAAGCATATCTTAATGCTTATACATTACTTGGTCTTGTCTTAGCTCCTTTGTTGCTGCAGTGCTCATCATGCTCTATTCCATGCTATATGCCCATTTAGTTAATCACCATGTCTTGGCGATTCAAAAGTTGTTGTGCTACTTGTAAACCTTGGTGTCCCATTTGAATTTCTACCATCTGACTGCTCAAATTTGATAGATGTGCCATAATTGCCGCTTGTAACTTAATCTCGTAGACGCCTAGTGATTTCTGATTGTGGAATGATTACCGACGGTAGAATTTTGAGACATAAGATCAAGAAAATCCAATGCTACATCCTTATCCTTAGTAAGTAGAGAGCCACCTGATGCAACATCTACTAGTTTTATCGTGTAGTGGTTCATCCCATAGTAAGAAATCTAGAGTTGTTACCATTTTATGTATCTATGTCTCAAACATCTCCTCAACATCTATTTAAATCTCTCACAAGCTTTGCCAAGAGACTCAGTGTCTTCCTGCTTGAACTGATTAATCTCAAGTTTCCTTTTGCACACCTTCACTGGGGAAAAGAACTTGTCTGGAAATCTCTTATTGATCTCTGCTCATAGAGTCATACTCCCTGCATTCAGCCCTTGGAACTAAGATTTTTCTTTTCCACCCAATGAGAATGGAAAAGCCACATCCTGATCAGCTTTTTCGTGACTCCGGTGATGTGCACAGTGTCATACTTCTCCAAGAAGTTCTCAACATGTATAACTGGATCTTCAATTGATAGCTCGATGAACAAACTATTTTGCATCATGTTTATCAGAGACGGTCGTAGCTCGAACTAGGTGGTGTTGGCTGGAAAACTCATCACTCCATTGTAAGTCTCATGAACTTCTGGCTTAGAGTAGTCACGAAGTCATCTCTATCTTTGCACTCTCTTCTGCACTACCAGATCAACTGCGGGTTGGTCATTCCCGCGGCCCTGTTGTTGGTTTCTAGCTTACTCCTCAACCATCTTGACTCCTTTCTTTTTCTTTCTTTTATTTAATTTTTTAATATCCAGATCGTAAGGCAGTAGGTCCTTCTCTTTTTTGCTACGCATGCACTTAGTATCCCTTAAAAGAAAACACAAAAAGATCAAGTGCAAAATGGCAAACTGAAACTTAAGCCTATTTTTAATAAACTGAAAATTAAAGTACTGAAAATAAAACTTAGCAACTTTTCAAACTAACTAAATAATACTAATGGCTACCAATCCCTGAAAATGGTACCAAAAACTTGATGCGCGCTGCAAGTATAACGGTCAGCTTATCGTAATAATGTAATCAACTTACGTGTTTCATGGATATCGTCCTCTGGGAAAGGTTTTTGCACTAGTTGTATATTACCTACTTAACTTGAACTATTGCTAAGGGATTCACTTTTAATTAGTTTTCTACTCATATAAACTATTCTAACTAATCACTTTAAACATACTTGACTTTTTATATTAAGGATATCTAAGTTCACCACTTCACCTAGGTAATTTAATACTATGCTTTGTATTCACTTTTACATCTTAATATATTGTGTGCAATGCCTAATTAGAATAGATAGATTTCCTTCAAATCCACTTTAACCCACTGTCATGACGAAGAAGATTCTAATGTGCAAACTAGAACTCCATCTATCGGTGTGAATAATGTAAGCTCCACATTGCTTTAAGTCTCAAGTCTTTGGATTCATAACAAACTAAGTTTACTATCTACACTTCCCTAATCAGCAACTATCGCTTGATGTTTTGTATATTACAGTTATATCGTTCATGTCTAGATTAAAAGCTTCAATGGCCATGACAACTTCTAAAACCTAATTTCATTAAACACATAATAAATATGTCTAAAGCATTACGCTCAGAATCAATACAAATTCTAATCATTGCAGTTTTTAGTATGACTTTTATTCCTATTCAAAGCATAACATTTATATCATAAGATCCATTGATTTCTAAGATAAATAGACTACTCACACATTATTAAAACACACATATCACAAATCAATATGGAAATCATTGCAAATAAGAGATGAATATAAATACTACAGTAAATTAATCAATGAAACTAAATATTGATTGCAAACATGGAGTCTTCAATGTTTTCTCCAACAAAAACTCCTTAATACTCAAACTCAATGCTAAATTACTCTAATGGTGACTAATCTCATTCTATGTCGTGATATCTTATGACTTTACCATGTCCTAATACATATTTATAGTCCTTAATAACTATTAGAAACCCTAAATTACAATTTAACTCGAATTAAAGCTCCATTTTTACTTCTAGCTTAGTTGGCGTTGTCACTTACTTCCTCGACATTGTGTGTGTTAAGACACAACGCCACCATTGCGCCACTACTTAATTGTGTATTTTTGAGCTCCTGGTGTCTTGGCGCCATCCCTAGCTTGTCTTAGCGATGTCCCTTGTGTGCCACATTGCTTGCCACCTGCGCTAGACCTCTAGAGTTGATTTTCTTCATTTTTTCTTTTTTCCCATGTTGTGCCTTTCATTCTCACGTCATGCCTTATATTCCTAAAGTGTCAACACATGTACCCACGGCGCCAACTCTAATTTTTCAAGTTTTTGCTCTGTTTCTTCTCGTTTTTCCTCAATTCCTTCCATTACACCTTAATTCTTTGAAAATGCAATAATACCATAAATTAGAACTCATTTATGGATATTTGTACTAAATATATGACTAAACTAACACTATATATACATATAACTAATTATTTATCGTAAGGCACGACATCGAGGTCAATTTAAGGGTTTTAAACCATATTTTGCATTCATTTTTCACACTTGCACTAAAACTCTAACCATAACCACCAAGCATACATCCCTCTAGAGCCAAATTTTGATCATTTTCAAGCGATATTAGTGATTTCTTAGTGATTTAGAGTGAAGAAACAAGTACATTATGGATTTACATAATTTGGAGAGTTAGGACTTGAATTTTTGGATTTAGATTCCAAAAAGAGCTAAGGTTTTAGTTGGTGAGAAAAGTTAGAAGGCTTGAATTGGAAAAGACTTGGAGGAGTGATCTGCATAAAAAATTGAGTTACATTTACAATTTCATCTAGTTATGCATTGAATTTGAAAGTTTTGATGATATTGTATGAAAATGTGGAATTGAGGTTGTAGGATAGGTTTTGCAAGATTATGTGAATGTGAGCATTAATATTACCTATGGAGACTTAGTTGATGTCTTTGCATTATTTGGTGTATGCATGATCCATGTTATATGAATTTTAATTTTTTTAGGTGATTTGAATACCAAGTTGCGTTGCATTGTTGTGTAGTTTCTTGAAATTGGGAAAAAAATCTCAAGAATAAGGAAACAAGTTAGCCAAAATAGAGCAAATGATTTTGAGTTATCTACCTCTAGAAACCCCAACGAAGAAGGGCCTAGACCTTTTAAATCTAAATAGTTTATTTATAAAGAGGCTAAGGAACGATATGAGAAGATTTTAAAAGATTGAATAATTTCATTAGGCCACAAAATTGGGAGCATCTTACTTAAGATTATAGAAAGAACGAAGTGAAAGGAGTTAGTGGGATTGTGTATGAGTTTTACGCTAATGTAAAATTCATGGCCGAAGATGAGCCAGTGAAGGTGAGAGGGATTTTTGTTCCCTTTAATAAATGTGAGATTAATACCATCTATGAATTGGAGAGCATGAATTTAGTAGAATTGCAACTGAGTTTCCTGGCTAGCATATATAAGAGATCCTATAACTGATACCATTTTAGAGCTATAAAGCAAGCATTGGTTGTGCAAGGATAACAAAGATGGGTAATGGGGTCTAAGAATGTGCCAAAGTACATAAAGAAGGGGAGTGTTAGAAAAGTTTAATAGAATGTGGCAACATTTCCTTGTTGCTTCATTACTCTCTACTTCTTAGCAGGGTGAGATCAACAAGCCGAAAGTGACTTGTCTTTATGAGATACGAAGTTTGGGGAAATCAACATCGGGGAGATCATACATACCAATCTGAGGGATTCAATCATGTTGGAAAGAGACAACACGTTGAATTTTCCTATATCAATGTCTCAAATGTGCTTGAGGGCCGAAGTAAGACTGAGAGATGATGAAGAATTTGATATAAAGGCCCAACCAAACATAGATGAAGCTTTCATGCTCATTTAGAAATCAACACCTAGTTATCAAGACTCAGATGACGAGAGAGAAAGAAGGTCGAAAGAGCTAGACTTGAGGCCAAGTTGTTGACCAAAAGGTATGAGGATCGAGCGAAAGACGAAGCGAATAATAAAACTAGCCCAAAAACATAAAGATAGGGAAAAATGAATAAAATGAGGAGCAATAACATCAAGGATTCGCTAAGGGCTACGAGTTTGTAGACCCAGAAATAGGAGAGCGAGAACTTGGACGGTCCCGAAGTCTTTGCCTCCTCCTCCACTTAAGGCACCTATATCACCATATGAGGATTTGACTCCACGACGGTAGAGACTATGGATAGCGAGAGATGATGAGATAATACTAGGAGGATAGGTAACAATATCGATAGCCATACTGAGATATGAGCAGAACATGGAGAGTAAATAGCAATATCGACGGGATGGGCGGCATAACTTCATGTTGTTTGTTGATCATCATCGAGATATAGCTAGATATGAGAGGAGCAGATGGTTGAGACCTACTGATAGGTCAATTGATTTTCTGCGACACCACCTACGTGTTTGATCAGGATTTGGTGTAAAACAAGTGGGTGGAGCATCCATTAACATCATCCCAAGCTAGTGCTGATGATGGAGATGTCGATGATGACGCGCAATCCTAAAGTCAATGTAATAGGAATCCTTTAGACCTGAGGAGTTGAAAATGACTTTAATACCATTTAATCTTTTTTTTAACATTTGGGATATTTTGATAACTATTTAATTGTTTCAATTATATGTTTATTTTAATTTATTATAACTTGTGTTATTGTATATGTTTGTGTATTTTAGTGTTTTCATGTTTTAAGCTTACTTTTAAACCTTGAGGAGAAGGTTTGGTTTATGTTTATGGGCATCAACGCTACACTACACTATGGGAAATAGTAAGATAGGCTGAGAAATAAGGATAAACACTGCATGTATGATTATTTAAATTTAAATTTGAAGCAGTTAAGGAGGAAAGCATGGTATTGTATAAATTTTTCGTTTTACGTACTATATGAATGTTTAAGTAGTATAGCTTGGGTTATATATAGTAATATGTAATGAATAAGTAGTTCATTTGCATGTTCATGCCTTTAATTGTGAATAAGTAAACTACAAGTATCTTATTGATATGAAACTCATGAGAGTGTTTTTAAATAGAGAAAAAGAAACAATAAAATATAGCAAATAATAGAGTGATTTCATGATTAGAAACCTAGAGTTAGGGAATACCTTTAACTTGAAACAAAAGCAAGAAACCATAACACTCCTTGTGGAAAAAGTTAGATCTCTAAGGATTCTGTAATAAGTGTAAATCTTACTTGCAAATATAAAGTAAATAAAGACTTGATGCAAAGAGGGGAAGCAATGGGCACTATATATTAGAAGTTGGAGTTAACTTACTTGATTTAGTGAAAGTGAGAAGTGCTAATAAGTGTTTGAAATAATGATGAAAAAATGAGAGAATCTCACAAGTTATACAGGAAATGGAGCATAAAACTTGATGGTTGGAAAAATGAGGAAGAATGAAGTCCATAGGAAAAGGAGCAGAGACTGAAAAATAAAAAATGAAAAGAGGAAGAAAAGAAAAATAAAGAAAAAAAGGCAGAAGTAAACTAAAAGTCTTCAAATAAAATATTTAGCTTGAGTACGAGTAGCTAATTTAGATAAGTTTCCATTCCAACTATATTAAGTCCTATAGACTCTTGAAGTGCTAAAGTCTACCAAAGATGAGTTTGATCTATGGTTATTTGTGAATTAACTTAATGAGAAATCATGTGATTGTATACTTGCTACTTGAGTGTTGAGATGAAATAAACTTGTAAGTAGTGATGGTATTTGGTTGTGATCTACTTTAGTATTTTGAAAGTGAAGTTATGCAGGTTATTAAAGCTACATGTCTTGAAAAGATAAGTTTTTGCAAAGAAAAACTCTTGAGTGGAGTTTTAACTTGAAACTTTGTAAATTAAAGGATACTCCATGAATAATGTAAATTGAATGAGAATTAGTTATTAGGAGACTTAGTAGAATACACCTTTGCTCGGGACATGCAAAATTTTAAGTTTGGGGGTATTTGATAAGTGGTTATTTATACGTATATATAAGGTTAGTTTAGCCGTATATTTAGTATAAATATCCTTAAATAAGCTCTAAATTATGGTATTATTGCATTTTCAAGCAATTAAGGTGTAAAAGAAGGAATTGAGGAAAAACAAGAAGAAATGAAGCAAAAACCCATAAAAACACACTTAGCACTGTGGCAATACAAGGTTGCACTGTGGGATGAAAAGGCACAATGTGGAAACATAAGACACGATTGGGTAAGAAGAAAGAGTGAGAAAATAAACTCTAAAGGTCCGACGCAGTGGCAGCATTGTGGAGTATAGGGGACGGTGCTGGAGGAGCAGCGGACAACACTGGGACACTAGGGAGTGGAAAAATACATATGTAGAGCTGGGGCAGTAGCGGCGTTGTGGCTTAATACACACGACGCCAATACAGTAAGTGACAGCGCCAGACAAGCAGGAAATAGAAAGATGAGTTTTAATTTGTGTTAAATTTTAAAGTAACGTTTATAATTGTTATTAGGGAGTATATATAGATATTAGGACGTGGTAAACTCACCACATACCAAATATTAGCCACCATTAGAATAATTTAGCATAGGTTGTAGAGGACATGCTCAGAGCTTATGTGTTAGAGTACGGTGGGTCGTGGGAGGAGTATTTACCTTTGGTTGAATTTACCTACAATAATAGTTACAAGGCTAACATCGAGATGGCACCGTTTATGGCACTCTACGACAAGTGTGTAGATCACCGGTATGTTAGGCGAGCCGAGGATATAGCGATAGTTGGGGAAGAGATTGCGGTAGATCACATGAAGAAGATACGACTGATACGTAAGCGTCTTCGAGGAGCTTAAGGGTGACAAGAAATATGCTGACAAGTATCGAGATGGGTTTGAGTACAAAGTAGGAAACTATGTCTGTCTAAAAGTTTACCCATAAAAATGTCACAAATGGTCCGAAATCTAAGGAAAGCTCGCGCTGATGTTCATAGGTCCTTTCCGAATTACAGAGAGAGTTGGCAAGGTTGCGTATAAGATTGAGTTACCACCGCAGTTGGCAGGCGTTCATCCAATGTTCTATATACTGATGATGATATTGGACAAGTCGAGAGAGGGAGACATATTGATAGTTGACCTGACTCAGATTTACCTAGTTGAGGATATACTTACGAGGAGCAGCTTGTGCATATTTTAGATAGTAAGGTACTTAGTTTGAGGAACAAGAACATCCCGTTAGTTTTCGGTAAGTAATTTCATTATAGATATTTCAATTTTGAGGACGAAATTCTTATTATTTGGGAAGACTTTAACGACCCTAATAAATCAAATCTTAATCATTTGCTTAATGGGACCATGATGTGGCATCATATCCTAAGTGACGACTCAGTCGGAACTTGAGCGCCGACACCGAGGTAAATACAATATTTTATTATTGTGTGATGCTTGTATATATGTTATATACACTTATACATGAGAAATAAATAATATTTGATGTGGCTTAATAAGAACGACAAGTTATAGGATTTTGAAGGCCACATATATGGATTATTGAGTGAGTCTCTAATGAGTGTATGAGATTAGATAAAAAGTGATTGAAGTGTGGTTTCCTTTTGATGATTATGAAGTATTGGGGGAGGGAGTGGTGATGGAGAGCAAATGAGTAAGAGTTCAAGTTGTTCAAAGTCAAGAAGCTATTAAGGTAATCTCCAACACTTTTTTTTCTTAATTTAACAAATGTTTGGTTTATATGAAATGTCTTTTAACAATCTTGCTCAAGATGGTGTTGTTGAAATGGATCTTGAATTAGCTTGGTTTGATGAAGAAAGAAAGAAAGAAGAAAAAAAAAGAAATAAAATAAAGAAAAGAAAAAGAAAAAGAAAAAGTGTTGGCCGGTCTCCGTTCTTTTTTTCGTGAAAACGAAAGAGAGAAGGGGGTGTTGGGACATATGCCCTGGGCCATTCTACAAATAATGTTTATCTTATAATTTTAGTTAATAAAACTGAGGTTTTCATTTGATTTTTTATTATAAGTGATTATATGTTTACCTTATAGTAAGATCCAAAGGTATTTGTTGAAATATCCTTAATGTCCCTAGTCGGTCATTATACTGGGAACTATAATGAATTAAAGCTAGTTTGAATTTTGATTGATGGTCATATAATAATCATACATATAGGGATACGAATCGAGATCATGAATACTTGTTATGGGAACAAGGTACAGGAATCGGCCCGCAATGAGAATACCATATGGATTAAGTCATAGGTGTTATTCATGATAGGTATATCATTAGACCTTCAACTTGAGATTACCATAGACTTCAATATTAGGAGCATGGTAATATGACACAATCAAACGTTGCCTTTAACCAAATACTTATAAAGATTGTGATTAGTTACCATGTGAATAATATGTGAAGGTGTGTAATCAAGATAAAATTTTTCCCTCTCGTATAGAGAGATATCAGTGGATCTCTTGATATGTTAGACTGTTAAATGACTAAGTCCAAGTGAATTGATATGATCAATGTCATTTAGATGTTTTCAGTATACCTAATAATCGAGACTAGTATGATTGAACATTAAGGGTGACTTTCCATGTCATATGTTTAACTAAAGGATATCGCATAACAAAAGGATAAGATATATGTTATTCATTAGGTTGTATCGATTTTGATATTCATGTTAATTGGGTAGTCATAATGCCTTGCTAGAGACCGCTTATAACTTGTGTACCAAAATGGTTTTGGTTCACTGCCAACGTCGCATAAACCTATTGGGTCGCGCACAAAAAACGGCGTTGCACAATTTTAATTGGTCCAGAGTAATGAATTTTATATGATAAAGTTCATGACATAAGAACCCTTACGATTTGTTGTATGATAGTTTATTATTAGGGTCGTTTGTATAATTTGCTTAAATTGCCTAAATAAAATAGTTGTATTACGAATATGTTTTTTAAGGGAGCTTATCTACACATATAAATAGAGGTTGAAACCCTAAAAACATATAAGATTTTTGTTTTTACTATTTTTGAGTTCTATAAATTTAGGGAGAGAGAAAAACGTTTTCAATCTCTCTTGGGGCTAGCACTCCAAATTGTGGTCACCGTTCGTGTGTGGATTTTCGATATAAGACACGAGCTTGAACATCTTGGAGATTGAACAATCAGAGAAGGAAATCACGGATTAAGGTATGATTTACTTTGTAGATCTAGTTTAATAGAACTAATTTTTGATTTTATTGGGTTTTTTTTCAAATTTTATTTTGAATTTTCTCCCGCATATGAACCCCGGACCCAATAGGGGGATTGCACACTTCGTGCATGCCATCCCCTGTCCCGTTGGGCTGGGCCGAGGATTAAGGTATGATTTACTTTTATAGATCTAGTTTAATAAAATCGATTTTCGATTTTATTAGTTTTTTTTTCAAAAACTGTTTTGAATTTTCCCTTACGTATGAACCCCAAACTCAACAGGGGGATTGTACGCTTCGTGCATGCCATCCCCTGGCCCGTTGGGCTGGGTCGAGCTCAGGCTCGCCCAACAGGTCTAAACTGGGTTCGGTTCAGCTTGGACCTGATTCAGGGGCCCAAAACCCCATTTTAACAAAAAATATTTTTTATATTTTAATAAATAAAAAATAATAAAAATAACATAAAATTCAAAAAGTTTCAAGAAAAGTAGGAAAAAATAAGAAAATGAGAAAAAATGTAGGAAAATGAGTTTGAGGATTTTTTAGAAAATTTTACACCGAGATTTTCCTCGAAAAATGTGTCACCACTATAAATTATATATTTTGAGCTACTTTGGGGTTTAAAAATCTAAATTGTATAAAACAAACTCAAATACACCTAATTCGTCGTAAATTAATGTTACGGGCCTAAAAGACTATTGTCGGATATCGAGTGTGTATTTTGAGGCTTGTGGGAGCCGCGATTTGCTTCGTATTTTGCGTAATAATGGAAGTAAACCTGTAAGAAACTCAATATTAATTCTTTTAACTTCCTTGATATATTTGATGAAATGATTGCTATTATTGGAGTCTACTTCCCTATCAAGTGACCTAGGGTGTAAGTGCTCAGGTCTAGTCATGTCTACTCGTGGGTTGAGCCGGCGACTAGCTCTCGTGGTTTCTTGATGGGTTTGAGTCATCTGAGTGAGCATCCGTCATGTTTCGTGGCTCCTATCGGGTATTCGAGTTTCATTTTGGTTGAGCATCTGGTTAAGTCTATGGCTCTTTTTAGCGTTTTTCTCGAGTTGTGGCTCAAGCGAGCCTATAGTGCCAAACGGATTAGGTACGATCGAAGCGGCTTGACCCATTGCACCAATTATAGATACTTACATGTTTCAAGCGGCTTTGAGCCCACGTATAGAGTGTCGGGACCACTTACGTCATATCCTTTGCTTCGGGTCACTTGGTCACTACCGTTGATCATTGTAGTCTATCTATCATGCATTTTACTTGTCCTTTCTTAGCACTTTCTTTTCTTCCAAAGCATGATTTATAGACTTGTAATCTGAATTACTGTTGGACTTCTTCCGGATATATTCACTGGAATTATCTCTGCTTTTTGTTATAATCGCAAGTACCTCTAGTAGCAAGGGCAAGGAGCCTGTGATCGATGACTTCCTCTGAGCTTCCCTCAAAGTCAGCTCCTCTTTATTCCTATAGTAGGTTTATTTTTGATATTTTGGACTATACATATTATATATACTTATGTTTTTTGTTACATATGACACTTCTTCACACTATTTGTCACCAGATATATACATGAGATCTCCTTTTTGTAGGATTTCCACGCCTAGGCATGTCCCAACTACCGTTTACTCATTCAAGTTGCTTTGAATATTCTTAAATTCTGCTACTTAAATATTAAGACTTGTTAAGCTAAATAACAAACCTAATATGCAACTAATGATTGAATAACTTAGATAAGAAGCTAACCAAGCTTGCGTTTACTCTGTGGGAGTTGACCGAGGGTCTACGTAGTGTTAGGCCAGTTTGTGGGGTCTGGGGCCATCACAGTTTGACTACATCACAACAAAGACAAAAGGGATACACCGATAAGCATCATAGGTTTTTGGAGTTTTCAAAAAAAAATTATGTTATGTTGAAAGTCTTATATATGAAATGGATGTACAGGTTTAGGTTGTAGAGTAAGCTAGCTCCAAGGTACATTAGGTCATTCAGAGTTCAAGAACGAGTTGGTCCTATCGCTTATAGGTTAAAGTTACCTCCTCGCTTAGCTTGGAGTTCATAATGTCTTCCACGTGTCTATACTTCGTAAAATAGAGGCTCGGTTCATTCCAAGGATGGATTGGAATGAATTTGATCTTCGAGAAGACTTATCTTACGACGAGCAACCGATTCAGATTCTTGATCGTAAGATTTAGAAGCTCAGAACCAAATAGATCCCTTTGGTCAAGGTGAAATATCAATTTCATAGATATAAGGAGCTAACCTAAGTGCGGGAATCTTATATGAAAGAGCAATTTCCTTTTCGCTTCAAAACTACAATTAATTTTATGTTTACTTTAATTTCGAGGACAATTTCTTTAAATTAGGGAGACTCTAACCACCTGTTACCTTAAGATGGTAATTAGTGTTAATCGAAACCTAACTAATCTGAATAAGGCTCATGATTAAGTTTGCCATACCTCGATTAGCATTTGTATGGGTAATATTTGGTTTTTGTGTGATATTTTTAGAGGTGTCAAAAAGGTACGGGAGGTCGTAGGGGTCACAGGGGAAAAAGGTAAAGTCGTAGTGTAAAGACAGAAAACGACGCTGCCAAACAACATTGTGGGAACGAAACCCACAGCGTAGCCGCGACATGGATTGTTATTTTATAGCAATGTCATGACGTGTACGTCATCGTGGTTTGTGACCATGGCGTGACCCACGCGCGTGTGTAATGGCCCAATATTTATTAATCACGTTTATTTAGAAATTTCGAATTAGGACACCAGCCTAGATCCACGTGGACACCGTGGATAGGGTTAGGATACGTTGGACTAGACAAAATAGTTATTTTTACATGATGGTTGTTATATTGCGGTTTTAAAATTGTTAATTTTCATATTGCATCGCAGTTTGTACTTGAATGTTGATATGCCGAGCGAGGTTGCGTGACGGGTATTCGCATAGAAAAGTGTGTCAACACAGGTATCAGGTAGACAATGTACGAGAACGCCAAGGCTTGGCAATGTTAAATTAGATTGAAATGACAATAATCAAGTTAAGTAATGCATTAAACGTATATAATAACCAAAGGCTAAGTTTATTTAGTCGAACATGCAAAATTATGATGTGCCATGAGATGCATGCCAAGGCGTGGGGACACTAGACATCAGGTATCCGAGTGTAGGTTAGTAAAGGACTAAGCAAATGAGTGTCCTATTAAAGACATAATTCTGTGTTTGGACAACTTAACTAGAGGCATTAAATTAGCCTCTAGGACATAATTCTCAAGTCGAGAATTCTATTTTTCCTTTCAAATTTGGATACCTAAACTGGTTTTACACATTCTCTATATATAATTAAAACTAAAACAACATCTAACACAACCTCAGAACCTCATTTTACACCAATTTGATCAACATATATAAAAAATGGGTTCATTAGATAGAGGAGATGATTAAGAATATGATTACCCAGGTTTAATCCTCCAATTTGATGATCTCAAGCTCCAATTTCCAGCTCTCTTTCTCCACTCTGTGATATCCCAGCAAATTCAGTTTAGCATGTTTTGGTTGCATGGTTTGATCAATCTTTCATATATATATATATATATATATATATATATATATATATCAATGTGAGGTGTGTTTCTAACCCTTGATCCCCATGTACTTACGTATCCCGAAAATAATCCAAAGGTCCTTCTCTTGCCACATTTCCCACTTACCCTCCACTAACTCAAACCAAGTGACACGACATTGTTACTCCCTTGGTCTCTAGATATGCTAATGTGTATCTCTAAGCAAATCCTATGCTTTCCATTTCATTGACTAAACTATAGGCCTTTGTTTATTTTAATTTGAGCACACTAACTTAGGCCCATTCTACTAAATATGGTTAGTGTTTTATTTATAAAAAATAACCACCTTATGGTCCCGCTAACCTTCGACTACCAAGTACCCAGTTCCCCGCGTCTCGACATGCATTTTGAGGCACGCCAAAGCCTATTGTTTTTATTTGAATTTACTTAGCCTATGGTCACATTACCCATTTTAATTGATTGACTATTCATATTGATATGGATTAGTCTAATTTCCTAGCGTATCGGTAGTTCGCCTACTCACTACCCACGTTGCCACGCCTTTTGTGGCGAACGCCCATCACACTAACTCGCTCGATAGCAACCTACACACATGCGGTGCAATATAATAATAATAATTATGAACACCACATTTCCACAACCACCATCTATAAATAACAAATTTCCTTGGTTCTCATGTCTGAGCCAACCGAGTTATCCACGTAATGCTCGAATTACGACCATTAATCCCCGAGATTAATGCTAATCTTAATTTAATTAATTTGGGTCGTTACATTAATGGGTTTGTTCTTCATTGAAACAACTTCTCATGCAAATTTTGAAAACTCTGGCCAACAAGAGGATGGTTTTGAGCTAAAATCAAGCTTAAAATTGAGGATTCAAGGGTTCCAATTCAAGGTAATCTTCATACACATCATTATCTTCACTATATTCATAGGAATGAAACTCGATTTTAGGTGTTTTTCTTCAAAATGAATTTCCGTCATAGTATATTGTTTTGTAAGGGTCTTACATATATTTGAAGTCAATTACAACTACAAATTTGGGTTTTAAACTAGTTTTGAATTAAATTGTGTTCTTGAGCTCAATTTGGAAATGCATGTCAATTAATGAATTGATGATATATTGTTGTCTCTCTAGCTTTTGATGGTGTTCGCTAATCCCCTAATGGCATGTTCACTTCATGGTCTTAAGTTGGATTAACCACACTGAACCGACTAAGCTGGTGTTCGCTTAGCGGATTAACTAGTCCAAGAGATTATATAATACATTAGTGGAGGTGACTTTAGTAAACCATCAATTTTGGTGGGACTAACTAGTCCCAGTGCTTGAGCTTCACAGATTACCAAAGTACTCCTCCATTTTTACACTCTATTTTTTGAGAATCAGTCGAACAAATGATGGCAAGAAACATACCGAACACACTATTTGGGGGAGACTAACCCTAATTAAGGAAGGAAGGAAGACATCTTCAAATCATGGGAGAAGAGACTAGAGATCTTCGAATCGTGGGAGAATAAGAGGAGATATTCAACCAAAACAGTGAGTTTTTCTCAACTGGGTATGTTTAGATTTTGTTTTTGGTGTGTTCTGTAAAATGGGTATTTGTTGTTTTTTGAGTTTTTCTCTTTGTTTTGGGTTCATTGATTTCAATCTTATTATGTTCCTCGATTTTGTTTTTGGTGTGTTTTGTAAAAGGTAAGATCTGATGAATGGGTTCATCGATATCAATCTTACTATGTTCCTCTTTGTTGTAGGTTCACAACAGTGAGTTTTTCTCAACTGGTACATATATACTTTTATGAGTGTGTATCTTTACCAAAATAAGCTTAATTTCTCATATTTATTCCAACTTCTGCGGTACTAGAGTGCATCTAATGATCTAGATATTGTTGCATTCAATCAATCGAAATTTTTCGTAGGTATCAAAAATCTATTGGATTAGTGTTTGAACCATAATAAGAGCTGGGACTAAAACATTAGCAATGAGTAAAGAAACATAGAATTGTCTGATGGTGGGAAATGTTGTTCTGGCTTATTTTTTGTGAAACGAGGGAAGACCAAATGCTGCAATGTATGAGCTAATAAAGTTTGCCTCATGGACCACAAATGTACATCTAGTATTTTTCTTTAAAGTAAGGTTCATTTTCATTTCCGTTACGAAGGTAATTTTGTGCATTGATAAAAAGAAGATAATTTGTAGTTGATTGAAGAAAACATACAATTACTCTTTCACGTTTAAGTATTCAAAAAGAAACCATATAACTATAATGGAAACATTGACATTAGTAGGAAGTCCACAAGGTAATGCTTCCATAGCTTCAACTATGAAATCTTTGCTTCAAATATATCTGCAATATTCCTAAATTGATTTGAGTTGTTCAAATCCTCTAAATTTACATCCCAACCAAAATTAATACTAACAAAACAAGCAACAAACAAGACAAGCTTGAGCACTCGAACCTAACAATTACTAGTTTTTTCTCTTACGATTGATTTGAAATATGCTAGAAGAAAAGCTTGAAAGATTTAGTATCGCAGCAAAATTAAAATGTTTTTCTGCAAAGCTTTGCCTTTCCAAAACCCAAGCTGATATTGATTTAAATATTGATGTTATTTATTTTAAAATTGATGATATCCTCGAGAAAGGTTGGCTTCTTTAAAGCTTCATTCCATGCACAGAAGCAATGCCAAAAGAACTATGGTAAAAATCCAAGCTATAGATCACTAGTGGACAGAGCTGAGTAAGTTTTCCTTTCCCTCAAAGAGTGAAAAATGAGCACATAAGTTGAAACTGCAGTTGGTTTTCAAAAAAAAAGTAAGAACCAATTTAAATAATAAGTTGATTTTTATATGTAAGATTACATATTATATTGCGGAGGAAACCTCGAATGATCAAGCCACTCCTTCAGAAATGAAGTGAATTATTTGACTACTAAAGTTAGAAGAGAATGACAGACAGATTACAAGGAGAATAAATTAGTACCAATTTTTATGTCTGCTATCTAATGGTGAGCCAAGACAAAGGCGTTTGCCTAATGCCTTGCAAATTTGATTAGCGTTCACAAAAAAACCATAATCAATGTAAAAGAACCACGACTATCACTCCATTAGAACGAATAGAACAACAAAACATTATTGGAAATCGAAATCGGCAAGAACACAAACCCTAAAATCACAACAAATCACACAACTACATTTTGCAAGGGAAGAGAGTATTTTTTTGATCAAAGTAGACTTACATCGAATGAAGAAAACGCCCTTACGCAAGAACACAATGACGAAGATGCGGAGGATGAACTCGATGATGAATATGCGGAGGATGACGAAGACCGAAATCGAATTGATGATTTTGTTGGAGATGTAACTTAAATGGAGGGGTAATTTAGTAAATGTACATATTACAACCACATTTATTCTCAATCTTAAAACTCCCAACTGAACAAGATACATAAAAGGGACTAATACATAAACCCATGTGTTAGTCCCATTACAAACTAATCCCATGATGTTGGGTCTCCCTAAAATGTGAAGCGAACATGCCATAAGAGTTGAGGATGAGGTTTTTGTGAGGCAGTCATTGGGGTGAAAAACTAGTTATTTCAAGTTGGAAGTTCTGGGTTTCGACCTCTCTAGCGCGCTATAGAGGCCATAAAATGTGCTAGATATTCTGAGTGAGATTGTTGATCGGATGGCGCGTTATTGGGCACCTCTAGCACGTTATCCAGTCACCGAAAGTTCTAGAAAAATAAGCTTTAATAATATAGCTTACAAGAAACCATTTTTGACAAACCAATTTTCTATTTTAGGGGTTTTTGTGCAATTTGAGGAATTTAGCCAAGAAAATGATAATTTAATAATTTTTAGGATTTGACTAAATTTTGATTTTAAGACTTATAACTCAATAATCCAATTTAAAACACTTCAAATTAACTCCAAGGGACTTAGGGACCGTAGCTCGGGTGCCAAGAGCTAGTCGATGTCGAGGTTCCGTGGTAGTGCTAGCTGACTTTTGAGGTGAGTAAAATCTACGAGAATGCTTCACAAAATTCATTTCATTTTTTATGTATTTTACAAGTGCCTACTATTTTATTTTGATGTTTTATTCAACTACAAGCTATACTGATATACCGGTTGAGTTGGTTCACTGGGATTTGCTATGAAAATCGGTTGAGTTGGTTCACTGTGGTTATGTTATGTTGTTGTATGGGACAAAATGATTTTTACCAGTTAACTGGTTCACTAGAAGACATGGTATAGGAGTGATTGATTAATCGGTTGAGCGGCTCATCGAGGCTATCTTTGTTTACATTTTTGTTTACTTATATAACTGGTGTTCTATTTTCTCGATTACTTATCTGCAAACTCTAGTTTTTTTGTATTGCCCTATATTCATGGAAGTATATATTTTTGTTGCCTGATAGCATAATTTCATGTCTTGTAGTTTTATTGGGTTTCTTAGTGAATATTGTGTTAACTTCTCTTGGGATTTTATTCACTGGACTTCTCAGTGTATTCGTTGGGTGACCGATTGCAGATTCTATTACAAATAGCGGCGAGGGGAATCTTAAGCGACTATCTCATTCTCCTGATGGTTTTGGACATGCTTGTAGGTGTTTATATTTTGATATTTTGCTATATTATGGTTATTGGGGGATTGTGAGAGACACTGTACTTGTACATACCTACTTTTGTGTATTTTGTTGCCTTATATACATGGTACTTTATTTTCGAGTTTTCCACAATATGATGTTTGTTATTTAAGGCTTCCACCATATTCTATTGATTATTAACTTTAAAGTTTCTATAAAACATAAGCCATAATTCGCAACTTATAGTTCCGAACTAAAAGATAGTAAATCTTAAGAAAATAATTTATTGGTAATACTAAATAACTGGTTAATTACATAACATAATTAGACAAGTTTGCGTCCACTACGAGAATACTAATGTGTCGTCGACGTTGGTAGGGCTGAACGACCCGGGTAATAGCTCACCTGGCGGCCTCGGGGTGTGGGGCTACCACAGTTACTAAGAGAGTCCTGGTTTAAGGAACCTATGGAGTTAAGACAAGAGGATAAAACTTAACAAACGAATCTTAGAAATGGAAACCCGTTGTACTTACCAAAGATTCCTAGTTGGTAAGTGATTGTGAGACGGGTAGCTTTCTTACCTTATATTTCTATCACTCTGACCCTTTCTTTCCAAAGCATTGTCAATGCAATCACCTTGATGAGTGATGTTTCAGAGCGAATTCCTAATATTTAGGGAAATTTTAAGGTAGATCTCTTACCTTCTAGTTCTATCACTCTAACAATTTCCATTATTCAAACTTCAAAAGTTTGAAATTCGTTACATACTCTTCCACTAGTCCACTGATGTCATATTCTCATATTGTCTTTTATTGATTCCTCTAAGATTTTGATTAATCTCAAATAATGATTAAAAGATCCTCAATAACCTTTCTTCTTAATTTACTAGTGATGCATTTTCGTATTTGGTACAACTACCAAATAAATAATCCCAAGATTATTAGCCTCTAATAGTTCTTCTCCCAAATCTGGAACTATTTATATATAGCTGGAAATATGAGTTACAATTTTGCTTTATTGTGTCACCCACACATTCTTACCTAGATCAGAAGTCTTATGATGACATTCTAACTTCTCCCACAATTTAGGTTTTGTCAACCAAACATTGTCCTCAAACTATACATTTGCCTTCCTCCAAGGCATCCTTGTATTTAATTTCAACTTATAGCCATCACATACTTGAGTTAACTGAATAAATCACACATCCCCATATCAGTCATTTGTAATATTCAATTATTTCAAGTTTACTTTCCTCTTTTTACCATTGTGTTGAATATAGGACCACCTCATATTGTCTCAATCACAGTCAAATCCCCTGATTTACTGTTAATATTCAACACTCTGACCATTTATTCTCCTTTGAGACTTAGCACTAGCATTTGCAAAAACCTGGTCTAAACAAACTTACCGTTACCAATTCCAATTCTGTACGGTAATTGCTCGTGCATTCTATAAGTCTTTAAAGATTCCATGTTATTATTGATAACACAATTACAACTTCATTACAATAGGGTTTTCCTTCACTTGACACCTTTAAATAGCATGAGTTCTAGTAAGTTCTAGTGGTTTCCACCATCCACTTAAAATGATCCAAAGAAATTTTGCAATCATTTTATAAAGATATATATCCTTAGCTTTGATCATTTCACTGTGAAAATCAAATCTCAACTACCTATTGAGAACAATTGATTTCACGTATTTTCCAAAAAGAGTTGTCAATTCTTAGTAATGAATACTCATTACGACTACTACACATTAATCCTTGGATTCCCCAAATCCTCAGATTCACTGACCACTCATTCTCCCCAATTTAGACTATACAAGTATAATAGATCAGACTAAGATATCTTACCAACTCACTGTTATATTACGGATTTAACTATCTTTTATTAATAAACCATTAGTTATTCCAATATAGATTCACACCATGACTGGAATATCAACTTCATAACAACTTATGAAGTATAACTGCATTAGTGGTTTCCGAACCTCCATTATGATTTTATCATTTACCACTAATTTGTTTACTGGATAACTTTCATTACTTCCATACTAGTCTCAATACTAGTATTAAATCACCTTTCAAAGTGGTTCGCCATCATTGAGTTTCATAGAAAGTCATTTAGTATTTCATTATTTTATAATTTCTATTCTCCTAATAAACACATCAAGATCTTGATCCAATCGATACTTCTTCACTGACTATTACTTGCCTAATAATATCAGTAAGAAGAAAGACTACTGAAGATGTTACTTGGAGAAGAGTTTTTATTTCATTTTTGTGACTTTTCTTATGTCTTTCCTTTTTGTATATCCCCGAGGTTAAGACTCTCCT
The DNA here is from genome assembly GCA_039657325.1 of Stephania cephalantha. Classification (NCBI taxonomy): domain Eukaryota; kingdom Viridiplantae; phylum Streptophyta; class Magnoliopsida; order Ranunculales; family Menispermaceae; genus Stephania; species Stephania cephalantha. The sequence goes on from CM077576.1 coordinate 20,408,320, forward strand.
GAGCTTTTACCTCAATGTTTTCTTAAATCATGAGAAAAAGATGGACTTCAACCATTTTATTATTGTTCGGAAAAAAAAATAATTTTTATATCTACTACGTAGATATATTATACACAACAAATAACATATTTCAATCTTTTATTTTTTTGCTACCCCCCCCCCCCCCCAAAATCACGATTAAAATCATTTATCAAACCCTAAGTTTATTCATAACTCGAGACCACTCTTGGAGTCGATAAACTTAGGTTTCATTATTAGGGTAATCAGAGTATCTTAAGTTTTTAAAGTAGGCTAACATTTACTTTGAACACCATCTAAAAGTGAAAGTATGGTCAGAGTCTTGTCCATGATACCCAACTATATCACTATAATCATTTTATCCTTAAAAGTGATAAATCATAAACTCTGGCACAACACTGTATCAGAGTTATTCAACCTTAAGCTCTGAGGTAGGATCTAATTTTGCCTAACCTCGGCTCTGTTACCAAACTATAGAATCCCTAAACCGAATTAGGGCAATACCCGGCCAGAAACCCTAATTAAGCCCAGATTACCCTTAGCTGACTTTACTAAAGCCAACAGCCTTACCACCTTCACCTGATAAGCACTACTCTATATCAATTATCGTAATAAAACAATTAATATACGCATAAAAAATTTAAAACATTTTCAATAATCAAAATAAGATATACAGTGTTTAAGACAACCCGGAATAAACCTCATTTATAAAATCTCCCATCCCATGTCATTACAAAACTGTAATTCAACACCAATATATAAGACCAGAGAAAGTCATTACATTGAAGAGAAGTTCAAAACTCCAATAACTTCTCCATCTTGTAGTCGTAGCACTTGTCGAATCTACCTGTAATGGTAATTTGGGTGAGCGCTCCAACTTGCTCAGTAAGTAGGGATTCACACTAATCATCAACATTCTATATAATATTCATGGATATCATGCATTAACAACATGCTAATTGTGATATCTAACAAGAATATGAAAATCATATAAATTCAATACATAAACGGATGCAAAGCAAATGTTTTGGACTATTACAATGTGACCGCCATTTTTATTTATAAAACTAGAGTCGATTACCCATCGGCGCCATTAATACGATTGCTAGACCAACACATCGCGTTCATGTGCTCTCTAGCCCATCCATTAATGCACAATGGTTCTATCACAAACCCTCTAGTGTAAATGTAACCCACGTCACCTATAAACTGAGTAGGATGTTACATATTGGCTTGGAAGCTAACCCATCTCCTATATAACCTCTTCTTAATTCCTGGATCTTACTATCGTGAATCACAGTATACACCGTTTTTCATTTATTGAAAACCATAATAGTGTACATAGTCCCCCATTCCATTCCAACAACTGCATGAGCTATATATATATACTAAATAGGCAAACAATATTGATAAATAAGTGAATCCGTACTTACCTCGGTCTAAGTCCTCGTTTCTCAACCTCCCTAACTTTTCGGTCATCTCGCTTTTCCTCGGTGTTCCTCAACCTATCACCAATCATTTTGGATCAATATAGGTTCAATACACTATGTTTAGAACCCCTAGACCAGTCCCTAAGTCCCCCCATAAATTATTCATAAAACACAGCACAGTTGCTGGTTTCAAAGTTCTGGTAGCCCACTTCATGATATGGATAGCGCGCTATCCATTAGTCAATCATCTTCCTTAGTATGTGTAGCGCGCTATCACCAATGCGTAGCGCATCATGTGCACCAGGTCTGCAACAACAACACGCTTCTGTTGATTCAATCTTGACCCAAACCACCTCTAAAACATCCCAAATAGCCACAAATTCATCAAAACTGATCGAGAACAACCTCTAGTGAGGAGAGAGACTATAAATGATCAACTAACAACAATAATTATTGAATTCCTAGCATCAACATCAAATTGAACTTTGATAAACACAAGAAAAATTCATACCTACATGATGTTCTCATGTTGTTGATTCATTTAAGCTCCTCAACTTGATCGAATTAGGCTCCCAGAATCGTCCCCCTTCGATCCGAATCGAAACTGACTCTCCTATTATTCTCGATTGTTCGAAATGAATCGATAAGCTTGAGTTTTTATTTTTATATATGGATTTTTCTCGAGATACGAGTCACGCTATCTCGAGACCGATCGCGTGGTTGATGCATTAAAGTGTCATGAAATTTGACACATCAAGCACTTACTATTCGTTCGAGACGATCCGATAATCCTTATATTTCTAATATTCTTTTATTTTTCAATATATATTTATATATTTAAAAACATATAAATATATATCACGTGTTATTCACCAATCAACTCATCGGACATGCCTACAAGTGTTCTTGAGCAAGCACACTCGTGCCACGACTCCCTCGTCACACTTGGTGTCCCGGTAAACCATAGTTTATTTGCTATTTCCCGTTTTATAGGCTTGTGTATAATCTTCGTATTGTATGACAACCTATATATAAATTGATTTCATAATCCAAACAAACACCATTCATCATGCAAACGCACGCACACACTAATCGATGTACGCCGAACTTAATCACGAGCCTAACTCGGATTAATTAGGATTTGGATTAGTACTAATAACCAGAATAAAGTAACAAGTTGTTACAGTCTCCCAGTTTAAAGCAATTTCTTCCTCGAAATTATAGTATTCCGAAATTACCTGCAGTTTTGAAGTGAAATGGGAACTATTTCTCATACTTTCGCTCTCCGGTTAGTTCCTCATTTTTATGAAATCTCCATTTCACTATAACCAAAGAAATCTCTTTGGTTCTCAGCTTTAATACACCTTGAAGCTAGCTTACCTCATAGTCCAAACTTATACAACTCTCTATCATAAGTGAGATTTATAACATAACTTAATTTTCCTTTGAAAACTCCAACCACCTATGATATTTATCAGCATATCTCTTATGTTTTAATTGTATTGTAGTCAAACGTTGGCTAATTTGTTGCCTTTCCTCTGTGTAGTTCTAAATTAATTCTGGCTCCAACAAACTCACCTCTCAACCCCTGTCTAGACACTCCGGTGAATGACATGGTTAACTATACAAAGTCTCAAAGGAGCATTCCATTCTAGTTTGACTGTTGTTTTTATAAACAAACTCACACAAAGAAATGTATCTCCTCCAGTTATTATTAAATTTCAAGACACAAGCTTAAAGTATATCCTCTAGCACCAAAATAAATTACTCCAGTTACCCATCGGTCTATCGATAATATATAATACTGAGGTTGAGATCAGTTCCACAGCTGTCGCAACAACTCACTCCATCCTCTGGATATGAATCTCGGATCCCTATCCGAAATATTCAACACTAAAGCACCTTGAAATATTACACCTCATATATGTATATTTTGCATAAACGGTCAAGTGAATTTCACATCGAAAGTGGTAAGAAATACGCAGACTCCGTCAACCTGTTAACTACAATCCATACCATATTGTTCTTACGCGAACTTAGGGATAAACTGGAAACAAAATCCACTGATCTACATTCCCAACTCCATTTAGGAAAAGGAAGCGAATACAATAAACCTTCGGGTTTCTGTGCTCAGCCCTAACTTGCTGACATATGTCATATCTCTTTATTATCTAAACCACATCAGTCTTCATCCCAAATTAATAATAAATAAAGGCACCTTATTTCTTGATATTCCTTACTGCTATCAGGATGAATGCGGTAAATAGATCTATGAGATTTTCATAGCAATTCCTTCCTCGCCTGATCCTGAACTGGAATCATTTATCTATCCCTGAACCATAACGCAACATTATTAGACACTAACCAATCACGATAATTTTTATTGGTTGTTAACCTCTAACATTCTATATAATCCTGATTAGCTTTCTGACAACTAATCGCCACTGAATCTTCTCCAATTCAGTTTGTATCTAAACTCAAAAGATCAGATTAGTAGCTAAAAAATTAGCTCTCTCAGTTGATGATGTGTCAACTGAACTTACATAAATCATCATCACCGTCATTTCTTCATGAAGTCTAAACTGAGAAGCTTTATTAATTTCTACATTTTCTCAATATACCTGAGTTGCAATTGTATACTGATAGTCTGATAACATCTTTCTGTATAGTTCTAAATTACTCAGGCTCCAACAAATTTTTATCATTACTTCTTGTCCCACACCGTTTAATGACAAAGTAAAGCATACAAATTTTTAAGGTAAATACCTAAGTTCTATATATAGCTTGTTAAAATCAACACCAGAGAACTCACAGTAAATATTTCTTCCAGTAATTCATACTTTCCAATTCACAAGCTTGGAAACTATATTCTATGGAAACTATAGTCAACTTCAGATATATTGTGTTAAGATTGAGAAAGGTCCCTCCCAGCTATTATACATCTCTCGCCCCGTGAGAAGGAGATTTTTGGTTCCTTATCGAAATAATAATACTGGTTTTCCACAACTCTCAACTTTTCCACACACATACATCTAGCTTACTTTTCCAAGAGGATTTAAACCATAATACTGGCAAGAAATTTTCAAACTCTATCAGTTTTACAATTATATCAATAACCTTCAATTGTCACTACAACTTAGGTTAATTCATCATTGATTTCTGAGCATGAAAAATCATTTATATAAGCAAGAACAATATAACCCACTAGGTTAAATTTATTCAGCTTCTACCAGCTGATATATCTCATATTTCTTTATAAGATTGACATCATCAAATTTTCATTTCAGGTCATCAACAATTCATTTTCCTCACAATGAATTTTGGACTTCACCTGAATAAATGTATTAATGAAATCAATGAGATTCTCTCAACATTCTTGCCTCACACTTTGTTTCAAGTTCTAAGAACTTTCCTTACATGCTCAATGTTTTGATATGAGATCATTCTTTCCAACATCAATAATTAGAAGTCATCCCCGACCTACTTGATAATCGCAATCAATCTCCTTCAATAATACATCACCCATTTCAATCGTTATTAGCTCAACTCCAATCTGAGCTCCAAATAACATACTTATAGTTAATGGTCCAGACAACTCAGCTAATAATGTGGCTGCTCAAAACTTCCATTTGGTCATCAGTAAATATCTCGCCAAAGAGATATTACTGAGCAACTTTTATTGTAACATAACCTATGTCCCTTTCTTTTCAAAGCATTGCCAACATAATCACCTTGATGAGTGATGTTTCATAAGAAATTCCTAATACTTATGGAAGGCTTAAGGTAGTTTTCTTACCTTCTATTTCTATCACTCAGACAATTTCCATTTTCAAACTTCCATAGTTTGAAATTCGTTACTTACTCTTACACCAGTCCACTTGTGTCATATTCTCAGGTTGTCCTTTAATGATTCCTCTAAGATTCTGTTTAATCTCAATGAATGATTAAAAGGTCCTCAACAACCTTTCTTCTTAATTTACAAGTGATGCCTTTCGATATTTGGTACAACTACCAAATTAGTTATCCCGGGATTATCAGTCTCTAATAGTTCTTCTCCCAAATCAGGAAACTATTTATATATAGCTAGAAAGATGAGTAACAATTTTGCTTTATTGTGTAACCCACACATTCTTGCCTAGTTTAGAAGTCTTAGGATGATCCTCTAACTTCTTCCACAATTTAGGTTTTGTCAAGCAAACATTGTACTCAAACTATACCTTCACCTTCCTCCAAGGCATCCTTGTATTCAATCTCAACTTATAACCATCACATACTTGAATTAATTGGATAAATCGCAAAATGATATCACTGATCCTTGGATCAATCGATTGTAATATTCAATTATTTCAAGTTTATTTTCCTCTTTTTACCATTGTGTTGAATATAGGACAACCTCATATTATCTCAATCACAGTCAAATCCCCTGATTTACCGTTAATATTCAACACTCTTACCATTTATTATCCTTTGAAACTTAGCACTAGCATTTGCAAAAATTTGGTCTAAACCAACTTACCATTACCAATTCCAATTATGTACGGTAATTACTCGTGCATTCTCTAAGTCTTCAAAGATTCCATGTTATTATTGATAACATAATAACAACTTCATTACAATAGGGTTTTCCTTCACTTGGCACGCTTAATTTATGAAAATAGCATGAGTTCTAATAATTTCTAGTGGTTTCCACCATCCACTTAAAATGATCCAGCACCCGCCTGCAATCATCTTATAAAGACATATATTATTAACTCTGATCATTTCACTGTGAAAATCAAATCTCAACTACCTCTTGAGAACCGTTGATTTCACTTATTTTCAGAAGGAGTTGTCAATTCTGAGTAATGAATACTCATTTCGACTACTACACATTAATCCTTAGATTCCCCAAATCCTCAGATTCACTGACCACTCATTCTCCCCAATTTAGACTACACTAGTCTAATAGATCAGACAAAGATATCTTACCAACTCATTGCTATATTCTAGATTTAACTTTTTTTTATTAATAAACCACTAGTTATTCCAATATAGATTCACATCATGATGGAATATCAACTTCATAAAAATTTATGAAGTATAACAAAATTAATGGTTTCCTAACCTCCATTATGCTTTTATCATTTACCACTAATTTGTTTACTGGATAACTTTCATTACTTCCATACTAGTCTCAATACTAGTATTAAATCACCTCTCAAAGTGGTCCCCCATCTTTGAGTTTCATCGAAAGTCATTTAGTATTTCATTATTTTATAATTTCGATTCTCTTAATACACACCTCAAAATCCTGATCCAATCGATACTTCTTCACTGACTATTACTTGTCTAATAATATCAGTAACAAGAAATACCACTAAAGATGTTACTTGGAGAAGAGTTTTTATTTCATTTTGTATCTTTTCTTATGTGTTTCCTTTTTGTCTATCCACGCGGTTAAGAATCTCCAGAGCTCTCGCCTCAATGCTTTCTCATATCATGAGAAATAGATGGACTTCAACCATCATATTATTGTTTGGAAAAGACTTAATTCTTATATCTACAATGTAGATATAGTATACACAACAAATAACATATTTCAGTCTTTTATCTTTTGGTTACCTCCCCAAAATCATGATATAAACCATTTATCAAACCCTAAGCTTATTCATAACTCGAGATGACACTTCGAGTCAATAAACTAAGGTTTCTTTATTTGGGTAATCAAAGTATCTTAAAATTTCAAAGTAGGCTAACATTCACTTCGAACACCATTCATAAGTGAAAGTATGCTCAGAGCCTTGTCCATGATACCTAACTGAATTACTGTAACCACTTTATCATTAAAAGTGATAAACCATAAACTTTGGCACCACACTGTATCAGAGTTATTCAGCCTTAAGCTCTGAGGTAGGATTTAACTTTTCCTAACCTTGGGTGTGATACCAAACTGTAGCATCCCTTAACCTGACTGGGGCAATACCCGACCTGAAACCCCAATTAAGCTTATATTACCTTTACCAGACTTAACTAGAGCCAGCAACCTTACCCCATTCACCTGATATGCACTAATGTATATCAACTATCGAAATAAAACAATTCATATATGCAACGAAAATTTAAAACCTTTTCTTTAATCAAAATAAGATATACAATATTTAAAACAACCCAGAATAAACCTCGGTTATACAAATCCTAATCCCATTTGATATTACAAAACTATAATTCAACACCAATATATAAGACCAGAGGAAGTCATTACATCGAAGAGAAGTTCAACACTCCTATAACTTATCCACCACGTAGTCGTAGGGCTTGTCGAATCTACCTATAATGCTAATTGGGGTGAGCGCACCAACTTGCTCAGTAAGTAAGGATTCACACTAATCATCAACATTTCATATAATATTAACGGACATCATGCAATAACAACATGCTAACTGTTATATCTAACAAGAATATGGAAATTATATAAATTCAATACATAAGCGGATGCAAAGCAAATGTCTTTGGACTATTACACTGTGACCCCCATTTTTATTTATAAAACTAGGGCCGATTACCCACCGACGCCATTAATGTGATTGTTAGACCAACATATCACGCTCAAGTGCTCTCTAGCCCATCCATTAATGCCTAATTGTTCTATCCCATACCCTCTAGTGTAAATGTAACCCACGCCACCTATAAACTGAGAAGGATGTTACATATAGGTTGGGAAGCTAACCTTTCTCTTATATCACCTCGCCTTAATTCCTGGATCTTACTCTCGTGAATCACAGTAAACAATGTCTTCCATTTATTGAAAATCATCACAGTGTACATAGTCCCTTATTCGAATCCAACAACTGGATGAGCTATATATATACTAAATAGCCAGACAATATTGATAAATAAGCGAATCCGTACAGACCTCGTTTCTCAAACTCTCTAACTTTTCGGTCATCTCACTCTTCCTCAGTGTTCCTCAACCTATCACCAATCATTTCGGAACAATATAAGTTTAATACACTATGTTTAGAACCCCTAGACTATTCCCTAAGTCCCTTGGAAATTATTCATAAAACATAGTACAGTTGCTGGTTTCAGGGGTCTCGTAGCGCGCAACATGACATGGATAGCACGCTATCCATTAGTCAATCATCTTCCCTAGTACGTGTAATGCGCTATCACCAATGCATAGCGCATCTTGTGCACCAGGCTTGCAACAACAACACGCTTATGTTGATTCAATCTTGACCCAAACCACCACCAAAACATCCCAAACACCACAAATTCATAAAACGATCGAGAACAACCTCTAGTGAGGTGAGAGACTATAAATGATCAACTAACAGCAATAATTATTGAATTCCTAGCATCAACATCAAATTGAACTTTAATAAACACGAGAAAAATTCATACCTACATGATGTTCTCAAGCTGTTGATTCAATTAAGCTCCTAAACTTGATCAAATTCGGCTCCCGGAATCGTCACCCTTCGATCCGAATCGAAACCGACTCTCCTTTTCTTCTCGATTGTTCGAAACGAATCGATAAGCTTGAGTTTTTATTTTTATATATGGATGTTCCTTGAGATACGGGTCGCGCTATCTCGAGACCAATCGCGTGGTTGATATGTTAAAGTGACATTCCTTAAAGTGACATTAAATCTTACACATCAAGACCTTACGCTTCATTCAAGATGATCCGATAATCCATATATTTCTAATATTCTTTTATTTTTCAATATATATATATATTTATTTATAAACATATAAATATATATATATATCGTGTATTATTCACTCATTAACTTACCGGACATGCCTACCGGTGTCCTTGAGAGTGCACACTCGTGCCACGACTCCCTCGTCACACTTGGTGTTCCGGTAAACCATAGTTTATTAGGTTTTTCTCATTTTATAGGCTTGTGTATAATCTCCGTATTATACGACAACCTATATATAAATTAATTTCACAATCCAAACAAACACCATTCATCATTCAAACGCACGCACACGCTAATCGAGGTACGTCGAACTTAATCACGAGCCTAACTCGAATTAATTAAGATATGGATTAGTACTAATCACCAGCTTAAGCTAACGGGTCGTTACGGTCTCCCTAATTTAAAGCAATTTCGTCCTCGAAATTAAAATAATCTAGAATTACTGTAGTTTCAAAGAGAAATAGGAACTATTTCTTATACTTCAGCTCTCCGGTTAGTTCCTCATTTTTTGTGAAATCTCCATTTCACTATAACCAAAGAAATCTCTTTGGTTCTCAGTTTTAATACACCTTGAAGCTAGCATACCTCATAGTTCAAACTTATACAACTCCCTATCATAGGTGACATTTTTAACAGAACTTAATTGTCCTTTGAAAACTCTAACCACCTATGATATTTATTAGCGTATCTCTTTTGTTTTAATTGTATTATAGTCAAATGCTGGCTAATCTACTACCTTTCCTCTGTGTAGTTCTAAATTAATTCCGGCTCTAATAAACTTGCATCTCAACTCCTGTCCAGACACTCCTCTGAATGACATGGTTGACCATAAAAAGTTTCAAATGAGCATTCCGTTCTAGCTTGACTGTTGTTTTTATAAACGAACTCACATAGAGAAATGTATATCTTCCAATTATTATTAAACTTTAAGAAACAAGTTTAAAGTATATCCTCTAACACCAAAATCAATTACTTTGATTACCCATCGGTTTACCAATAGTATACAATACTGAGGTTAAGATCAGTTCCACAGCTGTCGCAACAATTCACTCCATCTTTTGGATGTAAATCTCGGGTCCCTATCTGAAATAGTCGACACTGAAACACCCTTAAATCTAACACCTCATGTATGTATATTTTGCATAAATAGTAAACAGGATTTCACATCAAAACTGGTAAGAAATGCGCAGACTCCGTTAACCAGTTAACTACAATCCATACCGTATTATGCTTACACGAACTCAGAGATAAACTGGAAAAAAAATCCACCGATCTATGTTCCCAATTCCATTTAGGAATAGGCAGATAATACAATAAACCTCCGGGTTTCTGTGCTCACCATTCTAACTAACTGCGACACATCTCATCTCTTTATTATTTCAACCACATCAGTCTTCATCCCAAATTAACAATAAATAAAGGTGCCTCATTTCATGATATTCCTTACTGTTATATGGATGAATGTATTAAAGAGATCTATGAGATTTTCGTAGCACTTCCTACCTCACCTGATACTGAACTAGAATCCATAATCTACCCCCAACCGTATCGCTACATTATCAAACACTTACCAATCAGGATAATCTATACTGACGTTAACCTCTAACGTTCTATATAATCCTAATTATTTTTCTGACAACTACAACAACAAAAACAACAACAACATAGCCTCAGTCCCAAATTAACTGGGGTCAGCACATGGATCAAACTTTTCCATTGCGCTCGATTAAGTGCAATTGATGGTAAGCTTTTCAAACCATTCAAATCCCTCCTGATTAATGCATCCCATGTTAACTTTGGTCTGCCCCTACCTCGTCGAATTTCAACAGTTTCTATTGAGTCAAGTTTTCTAGTTGGGGCATTTGTAGGTCGTCTTTGTAGGTAGCCAAACCTCCGCAACCGCCCTTCACTAATCTTTGTGTCAATTGGTGCTACACCTACTTGTCTTTAAATTTCTATATTTCTTATTCTATCTTTACGAATTTTACTACACATCCACCTAAGCATCCTCATTTCGGCTACGTTCATGTTATGTAATTGTTGTTGCTTTACCGCCCAACATTCACTTCCATAGAGCATAGCTGGCCTAATTCCTATAAAATTTTACTTTTCACTTAGTATGAACATTTTGATCACAAATCACCCCTGTTGCACTCCGCCATTTCTTCCATCCATCTTGAATTCTATGTGTGACATCATTCTCAATGTTACCATCATTTTGTATAATTGATCCTAGGTATCTAAAGTGGTTTACCTTAGGAACTTCTACTTCCCCTAATTTTACCACTCCGTCATCTCGATGTCTAGTGTTTCTAAACTCATATTGCATGTATTCGATTTTTGTCCAACTCAACTTAAAGCCTTTAGATTCTAATGTATTCCTCCAGAGTTCTAATTTCCTATTCACTACATCTTTTGTTTCATACACTAAGACAATATCATATGCAAATAGCATACACCATGGTATATCCTCTTGAATATGTCTAGTTAGTTCATCCATAACTAAAGTAAATAGATATGGGCTTAAAGCTGATCCTTGATGTAGTCCTATCGTAATGAGAAATTCTTTTATAGCTCATTCAAATGTCTTTATACTCGTTACTACTCCATCATACATATCCTTAATAATGTCTATGTATCTAACATGCACTCTTTTTCTTCCTAGTATCCACCAAAGAACATCTCTAGGGACCCTATCATATGCTTTTTCTAAATCTACGAATACCATATGAAGATCTTTTTTCTTTGTTCTATATTTTTCGAACAATCGTCTTACAAGGAAAATCGCCTCCATAGTTGACCTCCCAGACATGAAACCAAATTGGTTCTCTGATATTGTTGTTTCTCTCCTTAGCCTATTGTCAATTATCCTCTCCCAAAGTTTCATAGTGTGACTTATAAGTTTAATTCCCCGGTAATTTGAGCAACTTTGAATGTCTCCTTTGTTTTTGAAGATTAGCACAAGCTTGCTTCTTCTCCAATCCATTGGCATTCGTTTTGATTTTAAAATTTTATTCAAATGTTTTGTTAACTAAGTCAATCCAATTTCTCCTAAGCATTTCCAAACCTCTATGGGTATTTCATCTGGGCCACATGCTTTCCCTATTTTCATTCTTTTCAATGCCTCTACTACTTCTACAATTCTAATATTGCGTGTATAGTTTACATTTCTTTCTTGGTTTGGGTTTTCATCTATTATAGTATCAACTTGGCCATCATTAAATAAACTATCGAAGTAACTTCTCAATCTCTCCTTAATATCATCCTCGTGCGTTAAAACATTTTGATTTTCGTCCTTAATACATCTTACATGACTTAGGTCTTGTTTCTTTTTATCTCTTAATTTGGCTAGCCTATATTCGCCATCTCTATTACCTAACCTTGTATATAGATCTTCCATGAAATTTGTTTTAGCTTGACTAACTATTTTTTTAGCTTGTTTACTAGCTTCTCTATATTGATTGTGCACATCTTCATCTTGACACTTAGGTATTTTCCTATACATCTATCTTTTAGACTTAATTGCTCGTTGGACATCCTCATTCCACAACCATGTTTCCTTCTTCGGTGGTCTCAAACCTTTAGATATACCTAATACGTTTGATCCCACTCTCCTTATGCAACTACTCATTTCTAGCCACATTGTATTAGCATCCAAGTCAAGATTCCAAACATTTCCCTTTAGTAGTTTTTCTCTAAACTCTACATGTTTACTATGTTTTAGGTTCCACCACTTTATTCTATGGTAGCTAACTCTTTTATTCATATTATGTTGTCGTGTTAGCTTAATATCAAGTACTACTAACTTATGTAGGGTAGTAAGTGCTTCACCAGGTATAACTTTGCAGTCTCTACATATTTTCTATGTATTTTTCTTGTTAAAAGAAAATCTATTTAACTCTTGTTATGACCACTACTCCCTCTTCCTAAAACTAGTATTTGCTAAGACAAGATCGTACGCTCTGACAACTAATCGCGACTAAATCTTCTCCAATTCAGTTTGAATCTAAACTCAAAAGATCAGATTAGTAGCTCCAAAATTAGCTCTCTTAGTTAATGATGTGTCAACTAAACTTACACAAATCATCATCACCTTTATTTCTTTATGAAATCTAAACTGAGAAGCTCTATTAATACCTACATTTTCTCCATATACATGAGTTGCAATTGTATACTGACAGACTGATAACATCTTTCTGTGTAGTTAAAAATTACTTAGGCTCTAACAAATTTGCATCATTACTTCTTTTCCCACACCGTTTAATGACAAAGTAAAGCATACAAATTTTTAAGGTAAATGCCTCAATTCTATATATAGCCTGTTAAAATCAACACCAGATAACTCACAATAAATATTTCTTCCAGTAATTCATATTTTCCAAGTTACAAGCTCGGAAACTATATTCTCTAGAAACCATGGTCAACATCAAATAGATTTTTGGTTCCGTACCGAGATAATAATATTGGTTCTCCACAACTCTCAACTTTTCCACACATATACATCTCGGTTACATTTCCAAGAGGATTTAAACCACAGTACTGGCAACAAATTTCTAAACTCTATCGGTTTTACAATTATATCAATAACCTTCAATTGTCACTACAACCTAGGTTAATTCATCATTGATTTCTGAGCAAGAAATATCATTCATATAAGCAAGAACAATATAACCACCCACTGGTTAAATTTATTCAGCTTCTACCTGCTGATATATCTCATATTTCTTTATAAAATTGATATCGTCAAATTTCATTTCAGGTCATCAACAATTCATTTTCCTCACAATGAATTTAGGACTTCACCCGAATAAATGTATTAAAGAAATCAATGAGATTCTCACAACATTCTTGCCTCACACTTTGTTTCAAGTTCTAAGAACTTTCCTTACAAGCTCAATGCTTTGATCTGAGATCATTCTTTCCAACTTCAATAATTAGTAGTCATCCTTGACCTAATTGATAATCTCAATCAATCTCCTTCAATAATACATCACTCATTTCAATCATTATTTGCTTAACTGCAATCTGAGCTCCAAATAAAAGACTTATAGTTAATAATCCAAACAACTCCTCTGGCGATGTGCCTATGCAAAACATCCATTTAGTCATCAATAAATATCTCACCTAGGAGATATTACTGAGCAAGTTTTACTATAATTATAACCTCTGTCCATTTTTTTTCAAAGCATTATCAACGCAATCACCTTGATGAGTGATGTTTCAGAGTGAATTCCTAATACTTAGAAAGGTTTTAAGGTAGCTTTCTTTCCTTCTATTTCTATCGCTTTGACAATTTCCATTTTTCAAACTTCCACAGTTTGAAATTCGTTACTTAATCTTACACCAGTCCACTGGTGTCATATTCTCAGGTTGTCTTATAATGATTCTTGTAATATTATGATTAATCTCAAAGAATGATTAAAAGATCCTCAACAACCTTTCTTCTTAATTTACAAGTGATTTTTTTCCATATTTGGTATATCTACAAATTAGTTATACCGAGATTATTAGTCTCTAATAGTTCTTCTCCAAAATCTGGAACTATTTATATATAGCTAGAAATATGAGTTAGAATTTTGCTTTATTATGTCACCCACACATTCTTACCTAGATCAGACGTCTTAATATGATCCTCTAACTTCTTCCACAATTTAGGTTTTGTCAAGCAAATATTGTACTCAAACTATACGTTCACTTTCCTATAAGGCATCCATGTATTCAATTTCAACTTATGACCATCACATACTTGAGTTAACTGAATAAATCACACAAGGATATCACAGATCCCTAGATCAATCATTTGTAATATTCCATTATTTCAAGTTTACTTTTCTCTTTTTACCATTATGTTGAATATAAGACAACCTCATATTGTCTCAATCACAGTCAAATCCCCTGATTTACTGTTAATATTCAACACTCTTACCATTTATTATCCTTTGAAACTTAGCACTAGCATTTGCAAAAATTTGGTCTAAACCAACTTACCATTACCAATTCCAATTATGTACGGTAATTACTCGTGCATTCTCTAAGTCTTCAAAGATTCCATGTTATTATTGATAACATAATAACAACTTCATTACAATAGGGTTTTCCTTCACTTGACACCCTTAATTTATGAAAATAGCATGAGTTCTAATAATTTCTAGTGGTTTCCACCATCCACTTAAAATGATCCAGCACCTGCCTGCAATCATGTTATAATGATATATATCCTTAGCTCTGATCATTTCACTGTGAAAATCAAATCTCAACTACCTCTTAAAAACCATTGATTTCACTTATTTTCAGAAGGAGTTGTCGATTCTGAGTAATGAATACTCATTTCAACTACTACTCATTAATCCTTGGATTCCCCAAATCCTCAGATTCAATGATCAATCATTCTCCCTAATTTAGACTATACCAGTTTAGTAGATCAGACTAGGATATCTTACCAAGTCACTGCTATATTCTGAATTTAACTATCATTTACTAATAAACCACTAGTTATTCCAATATAGATTCACATCATGATCGAAATATCAACTTCATAATAGTTTATGAAGTATAACAAAATTAATGGTTTCCTAACCTCCATTATGTTTTTATCATTTACCACTAATTTGTTTACTTGATAACTTTCATTACTTCCATACTAGTCTCAATACTAGTATTAAATCACCTCTCAAAGTGGTCCGCCATCTTTGAGTTTCATCGAAAGTCATACAATATTTCATTATTTTATAATTTTTATTCTCCTAATACACACCTCAAGATCTTGATCCAATCGATATTTTTTCACCGACTATTATTTATCTAATAATATCAGTAAAAAGAAAGACCACTAAAGATGTTACTTAGAGAAGAGTTTTTATTTTATATTTATAAATTTTCTTATGTCTTTTCTTTTTGTCTATCCCTGTGGTAAAGACTCTCCGGAGCTCTTACCTTAACGTTTTCTCATATCATGAGAAATAGATGGACTTCAACCATTTTATTATTGTTTGGAAAACACATAATTCTTATATATACCAATTAGAAATAGTATACACAACAAATAACATATTTCAGTCTTTTATCTTTTGGTTACCCTACCAAAATCATGATAAAAATCATTTATCAAACTCTAAGCTTATTCATAACTCGAAACCACTCTTCAAGTCGATAAACTTAGGTTCCTTTATCAGGGTAATAAGCGTATCTTAAACTTTTAAAGTAGGCTAACATTCACTTCGAACATCATCCAAAAGTGAAAGTATGGTCAGAGCCTTGTCCATGATACCCAACTGTATCACTATAACCACTTTATCCTTAAAAGTGTTAAACCATAAACTCTGGCACCACACCGTAACAGATTTATTCAACCTTAAGCTCTAAGGTAGGATCTAACTTTGCCTAACCTAGGCTTTGATAGCAAACTGTAGCATCCCCTAACCTGATTAAGGCAATACCCGGCATGAAACCCTAATTAAGCCCAGGATTACCCTTACCAGACTTAACTAGAGCCAACAACCTTACCACCTTCACCTGATAAGCACTACTGTATATCAACTATCGAAATAAAACCATTAATAAATGTAGCAAAAAGTGAAAACCTTTTTGATAATCAAAATAAGATATACAGTATTTAAAACAACCCGGAATAAACCTCGGTTATAAAAATCTCCCATCCAATGTGATATTATAAAATTGTAATTAAATACCAATATATAAGACCAAAGGAAGTCATTACATGGAAGAGAAGTTCAAAACTCCTATGACTTATCCATCCTGTAGTCGTAGTACTTGTCGAATCTACATGTAATGTTAATTGTGGTGAACGCTCCAACTTGCTCCATAAGTAGGGACTCACACTGATCATCAACATTCCATATAATATTTAAGGACATCATGCAATAACAACATGCTAACTGTGATATCTAACAAGAATATGGAAATCATATAAATTCAATACATGAACGGATGCAAAGCAAATGTCTTTGGACGATTACACTGTGACCCCCATTTTTATTTATAAAACTAGGTTTGATTACCCACCGACACCATTAATGCGATTGCTGGACCAACACATCACGCTCATATCTAGCCCAACCATTAATGCACAATGATTATATCCCAAACTCTCTAGTTTAAATGTAACACATGGCACCTATAAACTGAGCATGATGTTACATATAGGTCGGGAAGCTAACCCATCTCTTATATCACCTCGCCTTAATTCCTGGATCTTACTCTCGTGAATCACAGTAAACAATGTCTTCCATTTATTGAAAACCATCACAATGTACAAAGTCCCCCATTCCATTCCAACAACTGCATGAGCTATATATATACAAAATAGCTAGACAATATTAATAAATAAGTGAATCCGCACTTACCTCGGTCTAAGTCCTAGTTTCTTAAACTCCCTAACTTTCTAGTCATCTCACTCTTCCTGTTCCTCAACCTATCGAAAATCATTTGGGATCAATGTTGGTTCAATACACTATGTTTAGAACCCCTAGACTAGTCCTTAAGTCCCCCAAAAATTATTCATAAAACACAGTACAGTTGTTGGTTTCAGGGGTTTGGTAGCGCGCTACATGACATGGATAACGCACTATCCATTAGTCAATCATCTTCCCAGTACGCGTAGCGCTATCGCCAATGCCTAGCGCGTTATGCGCACTAGACCTGTAATAATAGCACACTTCTGTTGATCTAATCTTGACCGAAACCACCTCCAAAACATGCCAAATAACCGCAAATTCATCAAAACTAATCGAGAACAACCTCTAGTGAGGTGAGAGACTATAATTGATCAACTAAAAGCAAGAAATACTAAATTCCTAGCAAGACCATCAAATTGAACTTTGATGAACACAAGAACAATTCATACCTACATGATGCTCTCAAGCTGCTGATTCAATTAAGCTCCTCAACTTGATCGAATTTGGCTCCCGAAATCGTCCCCCTTTGATCTGAATTGAAACTGACTCTCCTTCTCTTCTCGATTGTTCAAAATGAGTCGATAAGCTTGAGTTTTTATTTTATATATGGATTTTTCTTGAGATACGAGTCGCGCTATCTCGAGACCAATCGCGTGTTTGATGTGTAAAATTGACACAAAATTTGACACATTGAGCACTTACGCTTCGTTCGAGACAATTCGATAATCCATATATTTCTAATATTCTTTTATTTTCCAATATATATATTTATATATCTAAAAACATATAAATATATATCACATATTATTCACCAATCAACTCACTAGACATGCATACAAGTGTCCTTGAGCATGCACATTCGTGCCACGACTCCCTCGTCATACTTGGTGTCCCGATAAACCAAGTTTATTGGGTATTTCCTGTTATATAGGCTTCTGTATAATCTCCGTATTATACGACAACCTATATATAAATTGATTTCACAATCCAAACAAGCACCTTTCATCATGGAAACGCACATACATGCTAATCGAGTTACGTCGAACTTAATCACGAGCCTAACTCGAATTAATTAGGATTTGGATTAGTACTAATCACCTGCTTCAGGTAACTGGTCGTTATAAGGAGCGTCCTCTAGTATATCTCATTATTTCAAATGCCCAATGATCTTTATGCTGCCAATGTCAGTAGTGCCGTTACAAATTAGAGCCCCAGGCTCAAACTATGTCTAAACAGTACGCTAAGGGTAAGGACTTAGAATACCAGGTTATTTTGTATAGTTTAATGTGAACTTGGTGTTTTTGCTACACTATGTATAAGTTTCATGCTAAAGAAGATAGTAATGACTATGATTAGTTATATGTATTAAATTCTTGGTAAATAGGATAATCATAATTGGGGTTAGAGACTACGTGTATTATAGATCATGACATAGTTGCCGAGGACCTGATATTTCCCAACCCTGTTAGTGTGGAATACCTAGCTTAGATCTCGACAAAACATGGGGGGTATGATGGCGAGTTTATACAGGCCATGAGTAGTAGTTCGAGGGTGTTTTTTATTGAAAGGCCTTTAGAGAGATGATAAAGACGATACTTAGAAAAAAGAGTTTCAGAAATGGACAAGTAGGGGAAGGTAGTCGAAATATCATAGGTAGAGTTTTACAAAGATAGCTAGAAGACGCGAGACAGGTGAGTAGCTAGAAAACCTTATGGATAGTTGTTAGTGTTGAGATGACTCAAAATGTGCATGAAAGCGATGACATACAACTTTAACTCCGGCCAGAGTACTGGAGTTAGTCTCATAATCGTGACACTCTGAGTAACTCCACCGAAGTTTTATGATATGTCTCAAAGCGCACATCGCCTCCTCACTTGTAGGAGGACAAATAAGAAGTACAAGGGGAGTTAGAGCTTGCAATTACACCATAAGAGATCAACCACCTCTTATGCATCGGGATTTGGATCAACCTCAATGAAGCGAAACAACTAGAACTAGGACGAGAGAGACTAGAGTTCAATGGTGGAACATGTAGGTCCTAGGGAAAACATTAAGAGTAGGACGTGATACAAATAGTGTGACGACGCTCCCATGACCTAAGGTTGAGTTTCCTGGCCCAAACTGTTACCCAAGCCCGATAACTGAACCAGGCCCAAATAACGGCTTGGCACGCCTAATTCAACCTGCGAAACTACACAACTGTAAATATGAAACAATAATTGCAGAGTTTAAAACTAAAAGGTTTCATATGTTAAACAAATAATTCTAAATAAAGGTGTTTAAGTATCCATATGTGATTGCAAACGTATACTACCAAGGTAATAAGTCTATAAGTCTCGGGGATTAGAATCTACCCCATCAAGTACTTAATACAACCTATAGTTAGATGTTTTGAATATCGATAATATAAAAGGCATGCAAAGTTCACATCAAAGGCACAGCTCTATGCTATCGCCTTCCCTTTATACCACGCTGGTATCGATGAAGACAACCCTGAAAAGTAAGAGGGATGAGCTAAAAGAACCAACTGAGCTCAGTAATGTGAAAAACCTGCTTAACCATTAAACGTACAAGTAATACCTACTAATCATGCGAGTATATCATGAATTGAAAGTAAAGGCAAAGAAAAAGAATAATCCACGAGTATCCATAGTCAATTTCGTAGAGCATCGCATATGGAACATAAAAAGTTTATAGATCAAATCATCATGCAAGGGCGAATTCAAGAGAGATATCATAAAAGCATAATAATATAATAAGTCGAGTCCTATTCAATGCGTACTAGTTATTGACAAGAATCCGGTGACTGATTCCCTAACTCTCGAAGTGATGTAAGCCATTAGTTGACATAAAGGCATTTATGCCCCCTAACTAGCCCCATCAAGTCCATGTAAATTCATCTAAAGTCATCACCGATGTGTGCACCAATCTCATGTATCAATTTCAAGGTATAACTCGAGTAAATGCAACAACCATAAAATATTCAAGTAGTGGCGGTGACCACCGAATTGTCAAATAGTGGTGATGACTACAAAACAGTCAAATAGTGGCGACAACCACGAATATGAGATAAAGACAACATGAGCAATGGGCAACACACTCACAATCCATAGATAGTCACATTCGAGTCAATAATAAGTCGCAACTCATTCCCCTAGTATAGAATGAAAATTATGAGACCAAATAATATCTAATAGCATGTCATGTTTAATAATTGAGCCAGCTCCCCAATTATCTTGACTCGCCGCGATATCCTTTCCCGGTCCTTGCGCGCTCAGGGTTCTATGTGAACCGCCTCGCGAATGTAAACATTTAATACACATCCCATAAACGACAAGTAACATTTTAAATTCTAATTTTCCATTAAATTTACTTAGGGTCCCATTAGTGCGGCTCCCGCGGGTCCCCCGTCGCCCTATGTGAGGGGTGGGACCCAATCGGTCTCCATCGGGGACACGGTAACACCTTGTTTGAGGGCAATGATTTGTTTTTGTTTATATTCTATTTATTTTACTTTATATATATATATATTATTTATTTAATTATTATTATTATTTTAATATATTTTTATTATATATTTTTTGTTTTAAATGGACCAAGGACAAAATTGGTCCCTGGTTTAAGGACTAGAAGGCTAATATGTCCCTGGTGATTTGGACTGCCAAGGGGCGCTGCCTTTAGGCACCCATGCATTAGGGGGAGGGGGATGTCCCCCCTCCCTTCCATCACTCCCTCGGGATTTTGCCCGATGGTTATGATAGGTTAGTGGGGTGGCCCCCTTGGCCACCCTTATCTTTCCCTTTATGGGGCCTCCACTAGGAGGAGGCCCCTCCGGCGTAGCAAGACTGCCACCCCTTGCTGGCGACGGTGACAGCGGATTTTCGTCGCCCTCACTAATGATGTCATTGTGGCGTCGCCCCTCCGCGGGGTTCTCCAACACCAACTTAAATCAAAAGCAAGAAACAAAACAAATAAAGAGATGATTTGTATATACCACTACCACTTTGTGTCACTAATGCCACCCAAGCTCTCATCTTTTTTTTTTTTTTATTAGATTTTGAACCAAATGTTTATGGTGGATTTTTATAATTAGGGTTTCTTACTAATAAAATTTGTTAATTTACCAAAATACCTACAATGTGTGTAATTTAAGTTTTCGATTCATTATAAATAGGGAAAGATAGGCAACATAAAGGGGCGAAGAGGGAGGTATGCAATGTATAGACCTAAAGGTTTGAAAACACCAAATATTTTAAAAGCGACGAGAGTGAAAAATGTGATGATTGACACTAATGGATGAATGGTTACCCTCCATTAGGTATTGTATACGAGGTGTATGACCTTACTAGGTATATGATATAGAAAGGCAGGATAAGACAATACTTGATTTATTCATGAGCGAGAGTTACTCATGACAGCTATAGTCACAGGGTCGTCACATCATATTTCACTGCCTAGTGAACATCTTGTGCTCGGTGAAGCACTACAAAATACCATAGCTGTGTTATAGTATGGATTCAAGCAAAATTAGTGAAAGCATAACTTGAATAGTCAGTGCTAGAATACTGATAATGAGCACCAACATAGTCGAGTATGTTCGTAGACATGACTCACCTTCAGAAAGTTTTAGTAACAACTAGACCATAGGAGGGCTATAGGGTAATGGACCAAGAGAGAGAAGCGATTCTTGAGGGGATCTAAACGTACCATAATAGAGTCCAGAGCTATCGGGTGATGGGCCAATGATGTAGTCACTGGAGGGATCTCGATGTAATGGGGTATGTTCTAGCCAGTTAGAGATGGATATTCATGCACTTCAAAGACTTGATTCTTATCTATACATACGAAGATTCATTGGTTGCATTACAACTAAATTGTAGCATGTGTGACCAAGCCCTTAGTGAATGGAAACTTGAGCTGTTCTCCGGTGCACGTGTCGGTGGAACGTAGAAATAGGACAACCACTACGAGGAACCAAGTGAAAGACTGGTAGGGGTACCCACTAAAAAGATCATGGGATCCGAAGTACAGTCTAGTTTAACCGGGACGAGCATACACATTTGTTTATCTACTATGTTACGTATTCAAGTGATGATCTAATTACTGTTATATAAAGAGCTGTCTTAATGGCCTAGCAGGGCACATTACGTGTAGGGAAACGCCTTATGATACAGTTATATGGACAGTTGAAGAGATGTATTAAAGGCATAGTAGGGCACATTGCGTGTAAGGTAACGTCTGAGGATACAGTTATAGAGCTCAGTAATGGTAATGGATCATATAGAGGAAGTATGGCAGTATTGTCATGAAGTTCAGGCTTCCAGGGGTAGATAAAAAGCTATAGCGAAAAGTTACCCGACAAGTCAAATGACTCAGTCCTATATGAGATTTGAGATTAAGAAGAACCTAGTATTGATGTTCATTGGGCCGTTAGATTACCATAATAGTTATGCGATATGAGAGTTCATTTACCTTAAATTTTGGGACAAAATTTCCCCTAGTTAGGAAGAATTGTAACAGACCAATAATTATTAATTTTGTTTATTCAAAAATTTCAGATTAGGATACCAGCCAAGATCCACGTAGACAACGTGGATAGGGTTAGAATACATCGGACTAGACAAAATAGTTATTATTGCATGATGGTTATTATATTGAAGTTTTTAAATTGTTACTATTCATAATACATCTCATGCATGTACTAGAATGTTGATATGTCGAGTGAGGTTGTGTGACAGGTATTCGCCTAGAAAAGTGTGTCTATACAGGTATCTGTTACACGAAGCGCGAGAACACTAAGGCTAGGCAATGTTAAATTAGAATAAAATGAGAATAATCAAGTTAAATAAGGCATAAAATGGATATTATAACCAAAGCCTAAGTCATTTAGTCAAATAGGCAAAATTATGACGTGCCTTAAGATGTTTGTTGAGACGTAGGACACCGCACATCGGGTATTCAAGTGTGGGTTAGTGAAGGACTAAGCAAATGAGTGTCCTAATAGAATCATAATTCAATGTTTGGAAAACGTATACAGAGGCCTTAAATTAATCTCGAGATACGTTAACACACAAGATTAGATCAAACCATACAAATATGGACCTTAGTGGGCTTGTTCTTTAAAGCAACAACTTCTCATGCAATTCTAAAAACTCTGGATAGCAAGGGGAGGGTTTTGAGCTAAAATCAAGCTGAAACTTGAGGATTCAAAGGTTCCAATTCAAGGTAATCTTAATACACGTCATCATCTTCACTATGTTCATAGGAATGAAGCTCGATTTTTGGTGTTTTTCTTTAAAACGAATTTCCATCATAGCTTACTCTTTTGTAATGTATTTCAAGTCAATTACAACTGAAAATTTAGGTTTAAATTTGGTTTTGAATTAAATTGTGTTCTTAAGCTCAATTTGGGAGTGCATGTCAATTGATGAATCGATGATATATTGTTATGCCTTTGGTTTTTGTTTGTGTTTGTTAATATCCTATGAGTCAAGGATAGGGTCGACGGCACTTGAGCTGGCTCTGGGGTGAAAAACTAGAATTTCCAAGTTGGAAATTCTAGGATTTGACCTCTCTAACGCCTTATAGATTCCAGATTGGATAGCGCGCTATCGGGCATCTCTAGCGCTCTATCCAAACACCAAAAATTTGAGAAAAATAGGTTTTTATAACATAGCTTAAAAGAACCAATATTTGACACAATTTCCTGTTTAAGGGGTTTTTGTGCAATTTTGAGGATTTTAGCTGAAAAATAATAATTTAATAATTATTAGGATTTGACTTAATTTTGATTTTAGGAATTATCACACAATAATCTAATCTAAAACACTTTAAATTAACTTCAGGGGACTAAGGGATTGTACCTCGGGCGTAGGTAACTTGTCGGAGTCGAGAGCCCGGGGTAGTGCGAGCGTACCTTTTGAGGTGTGTAAAACCCACGAGAATTCTTCATAGAATTTAGCTCAATTTTTTTCTCAAGTATTTTACGAATGCCAACTATTTTATTTCATTGTTTTATTCAATTGCAAATTATACTAATTTAACGGTTGAGTTGGTTCATCGGGGTTTTGTTATGAAGACCGATTGAGTTGGTTCACCAGGGTTATGTTGTGTTATTGTGTGGGAAAATATGATTTACTAGTTGAGTGGTTCACTAGGGCTTTAAAAGACGTGGTATAGGAGTGATTGATTAACCAATTGAGTGGTTCACCGGGGCTATCTTTGTTTACATTTCTGCTTACTTAAATAATTGTTATTCTATTTTTCGATTATTAACCTACAAACTCTAGTTTTTCATATTGCTATACATTCATGGGAGTATGTATTTTTGTTGCCATATAACATACTTGCATGTCTTGTACGAATCAAACCGTGGTAAGTAAGACTCGTATTCTTATCAATTGTGCTTCATAATATAGTATATTTAGTTCATATAGTGTCGTGGACTAGGAATAGGGCAAAGTACTATGATTTGAATGTTTTATATGTAGAGAACTCTGAAAAATGGTCGATAAGGCAGACCGGGACTGAGGATTAAAAAGGTATGCCAAAAAATGAATTCCGCCATTTGTCTAAATGGAAAGGCTCACTGGAAATGGATTCCGCCATTTTATCCTCAGTAAACCAAAGTTTTACCTTAGTCTTCATTGTCTAGTTGGAGCTGGTAGCTTAGTCAAGCTTGAATAAACCAGCATAATCACTTGTCGGCCAATATGGGAATTATGTAGTTGTACTCTTGAGTGACAGGAGAGTACGACTCAATGATTAAAGTCGAATTACAAATCACAAGTAAGGTTGAGTGTTACCTGTTGGAATTGCATTCGGTTACTTATTGTTTATGTCAATTTCATTACTCGAATATATATGTTTTGGATTTATATTGCTATTAATTTATTTATTGATATTAGTTGATAATTGATGTGTTTTTGAACATCACTTATTGAACAAGTTGGAGCCCTCACTCTCCTTGATATTTCAGGCTCACACACAGGCACTTTAGTTAAAGGCAAGGAGAACATTTATGAGTTTTCTTATCTTCTTTATGATGTAATGAACCTTTCTTATATGTATTGTTTGAATTATATTATTGTAATATAACAGGGTTGGGTTGATAAACTCCGAATTTATGTATATCGTCATTATTATCAAAAAAGTTTTAAATTTTCCAATGCGTATACTTTTATTTCTATTTCGATATCGATATACCGATTGAGTTTATCAAGTATGGAAGGAGAGGTCACTTGGCACTAGTTTAGTTTGGCTGGTGTATCATGGCTTAATTATGGTTTCAGACCGAGTATCGCCCTAATCGAAATAGGGGATGCTACATAATGCTAGTCAAATGAATGAACCATTAAGATATATTAGACCCACATTATTGAAATATTTGATGCTAAGAGACAAGTGGGAGTATGTAAGACCATTATTTATCGCATAAGATTATGTCTTAATGTACATATGTAACTTATGAAGTTAAAGTCTTTTGAGCTCCCTTTTAGTTACCAATTTGATTGAAATTGGCATTAATGTAGGAAGCTTAAAGTTTATCCCTCAAGCCTCTAAAAAGGCATTTGTACCATCGAACAATGTGTCAAATAATTGAAGCTCATGGGGGCGATAAGGATCTTGGGTTTTCGGATTCCATATAATCTCTTCCGCATGCAATTTTCTATTTAATCTATTTCTTAAGTTTAAAGAATGCTTGCATGATGGCGTTTGATCGTGGTGGATATTTAAGGTTCGAATGGGCGAAAGTCGAGTGAGATATTGGGGTTTGATTGTTAAAAGTAGAGGTATTTGATTTGGGGCTTTGACAAGTCAATAATTAGACATGTTTTATAGTACATTTTAGAACAATTTTTAGATGTAAAAAATTATATTACACTGGGTTTTCTCTTGTTTTTTATATTTTAGAGGATAAATGGAATATTTGAAGAAATGAATGAAAAAGGGAAGGAAATGAAGGACTTGATAACATGAAAAGAGTATGCAAAGATTCATAACCAAGGAATTAAGAAAAAACTAGATTTTATAACCAGCGATTCTCCAGCGATTCCTATATACACAAAATCGCCACTCTAATAGCTAGAAACAAAGATAATACTTCCAAGGATTCTCTCAGTGATTCCACTTAAACCAGAATCGTTGAGGAATCGCTGGTGACGATTTCGTAGATGTTAGATTACAACAAGGATTTTGAGTTGGTTTATGAAATGTATTACCTAATATACTATATATATGAATCTTAGACTATAAAATTAGGAGCCTTTTGATAGTTTTACACTTTTTGCTTTAGTTTTAAAGTCATTCATTATTGTTTTTATTAATTTTGGATAAGGTTGGAAGATTCAAGTTTTCAATAAGGTATTTTTCATTCTATCTTTTAATTACTATGTTATGGTGTTATTTATGATTATGATTGAGTAGTTCGTTAATCTAAACAAAACTTCAAACATGAACTAGATCCATTTTGCAATGTAGTCATAATGATATGATTTTGTGCTTAATGCATTAAACCAATCGTATTCTTTAATTAACTGATCTTATAGGTTGTTATTTACATATTGTAATCATGAATCTAAGTGTTATGTGCATAATGGCCAATGTGTATTGTGAATTTTTGATTCATCATCTAATTTAAAGTAGTAACTAGAATTCTTTGAAAGTTATGATCATTTAGATGTCCTACGTGAATGTGAGATCTAAATCTAATGTTGAAGTCACTTTCCGAAGGTGTTAGATTTAGTAGTTCAAATTTTTCAAGAAGTGTAATGTGGTTTTATTGTGTAAAGTTAATGTCTTTGTGTATTCAAAAGGTTTAGCTTAATAAAATTAGAATGTGGCTTTTCCACCAGTATAAGGAGAGCAAATGGCTGGCTAAAGGTTGTTTACTTATGATTAGAGTTTCATAATCTAGGTTACTTTATAAAGTATGTTCATGACTATATGAATGAAATAACATGTTTAGATGTAAAACGGATTGATGTTTCATTATTAAGGAGGTTCGTTTAAATGTTTATATTGATTTCCATTGAATTGAATTGCTTTGAATTTAGTGACTTTGATTTTTGTTATTTAACTAAGTTAGTTTAGTTGATTTCTATATTTAGGAATTATTAAATCAATTTAAATCTAAAATAAAAATAATAAAACCTATATATATTGATTTTCCATGGATTTCTCTGATTTTGAGTTAAAACCGGGATTCATCAATTCTTTACCTCACTTTCAAGGTGAAGGTGATGAAGATCCTCAACAATTTATTAAGAAATACACGCATATAATAAGTGTGATAAAACCTAAAAATATGGATTTAAAATATGTCAAGATAAAGGCTTTCCTTTTTCTTTGAGAGGTCAAGCTCAAGATTGGTTATTCTATCTCCCTCAAAATTCCATAACCACATGGTCCGAAATGTTAGAAACTTTCTTACATCAATACATTACAACATGTAAAATTAGTTCGGATAGAAAACGAATTAGTAATGCTAGGATGGAAACCAAGGAGAATTTTGGTGAGTATTGAGATATATACCAAAAATTTATATCATTATGTCCACAACATGGATTTACAGAGAAAATTTTATTAGAATACTTTTACAAAGGATTAAACAACATAGAACAAAGATTTCTAGAGACGGTATGTGGAGGATCTTTATTCGACATAACACCAACATTAGCAAGAGACACTATTAATAGAATGACAATCCAATCAAAATAGAATTGTGATAAAAATAAATTTACAAAAAACAGTTCTTGCGAAATTAATAGAAACATAATCAAGACAACATATGATAAATTTGATGAAATCGAAAACATGGTTGAATTATTATTAATAGATAGGTCAGTTTAAAGTAAAAATTGTGCTTTTGCAACTTGGCTAATCATATACATGATGAGTGTCCGTTCGTGCAACAAAATCAAATTAAAGAGGCTAACACCATGATGAATCATTCCAATAATCCTAATTAACCTACTTAAATTTCTAGCAACAATGCAAATTACCTAAAACCAAATATAGGTAATGGTGTAGACAATGAGAATTATTAAAAATATAGAACACCTGTATTAACCGATAGAACAATTGCATTAGAAAATTCAAATAAAGCAAAATATCCAAATATCCAAGCCTTACAAGATGATATAGTTGAATTAAAAAACCAATAAAATCAAATTTCAATGCAAATGAGTCCATGGGTTAACCAAGGCAAGTTATTATTGCTAAGTGCTCAGATAGACTTAAAGATAGGACTAGTTTAGTAGCATAATTAGCCTAAATATCCTAGAATGAACTCTAATTGATGATATTTATGTGTTTTCAGTCTACAAACTATAAAAGAGAAAAATGAGTGATTTCATAATGAGAAGCCAAGAAAAAACACAAAAGAAAGGTTGACGTCGTAGAGAAGACCTTTGGCACCATGGAGAATGAATAGACAATGTGGGCAAAACATGGGAATCAAAGAAAAAGGTTCAGAGAAGTCAACCTCACGAAGCTGTGGGTTTACACAGAAGGCACCGAGCAAATACATAGATGGCGTCAAGACCACCGAAAAGAGAAAACAAAGGAAAAGTTTGCATTGTGGCGGTGTTGTGACATTTACACACATGACGTGGATCACTTACAAATGGTGCCAAGACATGAAAATAGAAAGTTCTAGAGTTCTATTTCATTTGGGATTGCTAATTAAGGTTTCTAATTGTATTCTTTGGGGTCTTAGGAGTATAAATAGTCATTAGGACGTGGAAAACACACAGAGAAAAATAAGGAATTAAAGGAAACTCTTTTCTTTAGAATTTAATGATGCTTATTAAGACTATGTTTGGCTAAGCACTCGTTTCCTAGGTTAGAGGCGAAGCAAGTCCAGAATATTAGTTGATAGCATGATTTGTGAGATCTTTTATTTACAATCTAAGTTATTTCAATTCTTTCTATTATATTTGTTGTCATTTTCATGATTAAGGTACAAGCTTAGGGTATGTATTATGGACATTGCATGCTTTTAGGTGGAAGACTAATAGTTAATCGAGACAATCGTATACGTGATTGTACGGTTGGACTGATACAAGTGAGAATCACTCACATGTTTGCCTTCAAAACCTTTCGGTGTTTGAGTGTATGAAAAATAGATCTAGGTTAAATTTGAACTGGAAGCGATATGGTTATTTAGGATTAGTATTCCTATGGATCTTTATACGGTTAATGCTTTAAACTTTATTGGCGGATGCCTAAGGTTATGTTTTGACTAGTGAAGTAGTTAGTGGCAGACATCCTAACTATCGAGATTAGGGGGATTAGGTATTTCTAGTGGATGCCAATTTCCTATAGCTAATCTATGAGGAATTGAATTAATAATCTTTAGGGAAAGATCGAAGACCATGATATGCTATTGAATCTTGATATAGACTTGTGGGACCGTAGACCTATGTATTTTCTCTTATTGAATTCACATTTGCAAACTTTGATTTCTTGTAGTTTTTAAATAATTTTTTTTCTTAAAGTTTTTTGAAAAAAACCCCGAATTTCCATGTTTAATTAACTGAGAGTAAAACCTAAGTCATGTTGACTTAACCCCGTATTTATCACTACTATACCCGAGTAGGATTGGTAACTCGAGTACGGGTTATATTTGGCACAAATGGCATGAAAAAATATGACGCCGTTGCTAGGGAATTAGTCCTTTATTTTGAGTTTAGTTTCTTTTTTTCTTTTTCTTAGTTCTATGCTCCCGAGAATCACTCAATCAAAATTGACTGGTTTATTGTTGCCTTTCAATCCTGAACCTAAGAGTACATTCCAACGGTCGAATAGGGAGACCCAGCTCAGACAACAACAAGGCCAAAATACTTTGGACGTGGTGCAAGGTGGTAATCGCCAAGTCACTATGAGGCAAGCCAATCAAGACCGTCAAGCTTTATTGGCACAACAACCCTCTGCATTAATTATCTAGAGAATGCCAGAGGTTTTAAATTGAGGTCTGGGTTAATTCATCTCCTACCTTCCTTTCATGGTAGCGAGAATGAGCATCCATTTACTTTTCTTACGGAGTTCCAGACTGACTGCAAGTCCATGAAACCCTCTACAGTAGATGAGGACATAGTAAAGCTTAGGTCTTTTCCATTTTCTCTTAAAGAAAAAATCAAGGAATGACTTTTCTATCTTCCATCGGGATGCACTAACTCATGGAATGGGATTACAATTGAGTTTTTAAAATATTATTTTCCCAAGGATAGAGTTGCTCAGCTCATCAAGGACATGTGCAGCATTAAAATGAAAGCGAGAGAATCGATTGGTGCATATTGGGATAGCTATAAGATATTGATTGCTAGTTGCCCGCAATATGGCCAGACTGAGAAGGCAATAGTTCAATCTTGCTTTGTTGACATGACACCCATATAGATACGTATGATTGATAACGCATATGGGGGTCGCATTCGAGATAAGACACCGGCTCAAATGAGGCAATTATACGAGGACATCGCACATCAGCCACGCTTTTATGAAGACCATGACGTTACAGAGTTTGCAGGAGCGATTTCAAATTCTACTGAGTGAAAAATTGACCAACTGAACATTATAATGGAGCATTTCCTCACATCTGATAAAGTGCAAGTCTAGGTTTGTGGCTTCTGTAGAGCCATAAATCATGTAATTGATGAATGTCCTACTCTATTTGAGGACAATCAATAGGCTAACACTATGGGTAATCAATTCCAGGAACGGCCTAGGGCCCCATTTGGGAACACCTATAATCATGTTATGGCAAGGAATAACTCGAACTTCAGTTACAAGCCTCAAAATCAGAACTACTAGATCTTTGTCCCAAGAGGTCAACCATTGCCTGCACCCTCTAATAATTCCTCTTCACTCGAGGATATGATGAAAGATGTTGTGGCTCGACATAGCCGATTTTCAAGAAATGTTGCCCAATTGAAGACTAACACTAAGAAATCCATTGGTGATACAAATGCGACAGTCCACAACCTTGAGTTTCAAATAGGCCAAATAGCATAACAATTGGGACGTCTAGAGGATAAGGGAAAGTTGCCTTCACAACCTTACCCGAATCCCAATGCAAGTGTGAACGTAGTTACATTCAGAAGCGGCTAAGAGCTAGAGGGACCAAAAATGAGCAATGGGCCATCTTATGGCAAAGACCAGGCAAATGAGGAAGAGCATGACTTAGTAGTAATCTCATCTTCTTTAAAATAAAAGGTAACAACTCAAAAGGAAGCACCGCTTACCTTCAAGGTCAAACCTCATTTTTCCACAACGACTTATTCTAGAAAAGAAAAATGAGGTAGGGAAAGAAATTCTCGAGACCTTTCAACGAGTGAAAATAAATATTTTACTCCTCGACACTCTGAAGCAAGTCCCTATGTATGCAATTTTTTTAAGGAACTATGCACTAACAAAGGGAAACTAAAAAGGGAACAAAAAAGTCCAAATGGGAGAAACCGTCACAACAAAGGAGACTGGTATTGTCACTCATTTGGCAATGTTCTCGGTGCCTTATGTTATAGTGGATGCAATATTCAAAAGCTTATATGCGACCTTGGCGCTTCCATTAATTTCATGCCATTGTATATTTATGAGACATTGAATACAGGCCTACTAAAGGAGACTGGTATTGTCATTCATTTGGCAAACCGTTCGGTTTTTAGTGCTACTTGGATGCCCATTCTTGAAGGCGAAAAAAACAAAGATAGATGTGGATGATAGATCTCTTCTTGTGGAGTTCGACAGTGAAGTCATCAAGTTCAACATCAAGTTCACATTCTTGAAGGCGAAAAAAACAAAGATAGATGTGTCTTCTGTAGTCTGTACCATAGACTATGTCGATCCACTCATTGAGTAGGTTTTGCTCACGAGTGTCGATGATGTAGTTCAAGTAGTGTTAGAGAATCATTTCGACATTACTCATATCCACTAGAATATTCTAACCATCGATACTAATGTCGAGGTTGTTGTTGTTGAGTTGGATTCACTCCAGCCCTTGCCACCAAATGTCTGTTATTTGGAGTTTCCTAATAATACTCTAAACATCCCCCCTCCCTAGTTAAAGCTACCACACTTAAGCAAAAGCCACTAACAGAGCACTTGAAGTATATGTTTTTGGGTGAGAATGACATTCCTTTTTATCATCTCAACAAAAATTACACAATTGGAATAGGAGGGACTCTTGCGAGTACTCTAAGAGTTTAAACAGACTATTGGTTGGTCCATAGCGGATATCAAAAGTTTAAGTCCTCCCACTTGCATGTATCATATACATATGGAAGTCAAAACCTACGAGGGAAACCTAGATTAGGCTCAATCCGCCTATAATGGATGTCGTAAAGAATGAGATACTGAAGCTCCTTGGTGCTAGCATGATTTACCCAATCTTTGATGATAAATGGATAAGTCATGTCCCAAGTTGTCCCTAAGAAAATGGGAGTCACAGTAGTCACTAATTCACATGGTGAGTTGGTTCCAACTTGCATTTAGAATGGATGGCGGGTTTGCATCCACTACGGAAGCTAAATGCTTATACTAGAAAATATAACTTCCCTATTATATTAATCGATTAGATGTTGGAAAGACCAGCTGATTGTTCTCATTTTTTGTTGTCTTGACTGTTAGTCCAGTTTGCACCAATACGGTAATGCCTAAATACCGGGAAAAAATGACTTTTACTTGTCCGTTTGGCACTTTTGCCTATCGGCGTATGCTTTTTGAGTTATGCAATGCACCTGCCACCTTTCAAAGGTGCATGGTGAGTATCTTTTCATATTTCTTCGAGCATTTCATAGAGGTCTTCATGGTTGACTTTATTGTTTATGGTGATTCATTTGATAGTTATCTCATGAATCTGACTAAGGTGTTTAGTAGGTCTATTTAGAAGAACTTGATTATAAACTACAAATAATGTCATTTTATAGTGGACTAAGGGCTTATTTAAGAACATATTGTCTCGGCTAGGGGTGTAGAGGCAGATCAAGCTAAAATTTATGTTATCAAGAAACTAACCTACCCTATGAATGTGCGAGAGATTAAATCTTTCCTTAGACACGCCGGTTTATTATTGATGTTTCATCATAGACTTTTCGAAGATCTCATAACCCATCTGCCATCTACCCCCAAAAGACGTGTCTTTTGAGTTTGATAAGGCAAGTAAGAGTGCATTTGATGCACTCAAAGACTCACTTACTAGAACACAAGTGATTCAAGCCCCCAATTGGGAGCTCCCATTTGAAATTATGCGTGATGCTAGCAATTATGCAGTGGGTGCAGTCTTACGATATAGAGTCAAAAGTGTTTCACATGTGATTTACTATGCTTCTTGCATTCTAGAAATTGGTAAGATGAACTACTCCACTACTGAGTCATTATCTTCGCACTTGAGAAGTGTTGGCCCTATCTTTTAGGAACTAAGGTGTTTATCGGCTTTGATCGCACACCTTGAAATAACTTATGAGCAAAAAGGATGTTAAACTTAGGCCATTAGATGGATACTCCTACTACAGGAGTTTGACATCACAATTAATGATAAAAGTGGTGCAGAGAGTCTAGTCGTAGACCATCTCAACAATATTAAGAATGGAGAACGTCTTACCCCTCTTAAGGATGACTTCCCTGATGAGTACATCTATGCTATTATGGAAGATCTTCCTTGGTACGCAAATTTTGTGAACTATATCACTTCTAGCGAACTTTCCTCTCACCTTTTTAAAGTCCAAAAGAACAAAGTTAGGAACGATGTTATGTATGAGATGACCTATGTTTATGGAAATTCTGCTCCGATTAGGTTATCAGGTGTTGTGTTTCTCATACTAAGAGTCATTCCATCTTGGATTTTGCTACACTTACACTTATGGTGGTCACTTCGGTCCTCATAGAATAGCTAGGAAAGTTCTTAAGAGTGGGATTTACTGGCCCACTATTTTTCATGATTCATACACGTTCACCAAGACTTGTCTTTACTGTCAGAAAACTAGTAACCTTAGTGATCAAGACCAAATGCCACTGACCCCAATCCATATTTATGAGATATTTGATGTATGGGGTATTGATTTCATGGGACCATTTCCAGTGTCATTTAGTACTATTTACATACTTTTAGTAGTGAACTACATGTCTAAGTGGTTAGAAGCTAAAGCTACCCGCACTAATGACTCTAAAGTGGTATGTTAATTCCTCAAATCAAGGATTTTTACAGTATTTTGTACCACGCGTGCCCTAATCAGTGATAGAGGCACTCACTTCTTCAACTGCATTGTTGAAAGTCTTCTAAGGAAGCATAATTTCACGCGTAGAACATCTATGGCGTAACATCCCCAAACGAGTGGCCAGGCAGAGGTCTCCAATAGGGAGATCAAATATGTCTAGGAAAAGACAATGAATCCCACTCGGAAAGAGTGGAGTACGTGTTTTGATGATAATTTTTGGGTTTATTTAACGACATTTAAAATGTCGATTGGAATGTCACCCTACCTCCTTGTCTTTGGAAAATCGTGTCACCTACCAGTTGAGTTTGAAGGTTATGAAACAGCTTAATATGAAGCTTGATGAAGCAGGAAAAGAATGAAAGCTTACTCTTTAAGAATTGGGGGAAATAAAAAATGACGCGTATGAAAATGCTCGAATTTAGAAGGAAAAACCAAATTGTTCCATGATAACAATCTCTCTAGGAAATATTTTCGCGTTGGTCATAAAATGTTTTCATTTCAATCTCGTCTTAAGACTTTTGTAGGTAAGCTGAAATCGAGGTAGATAGGACTGTTTGTGGCAATCGCGGTATATGATCATTGTGCAGTGGAGATTCAAAGTCAAGATACTAGTAATGATTTCAGCGTGAATGACCACAGATTTAAGATCTTTTATGAAGACTTCTCGAGTCATAATGTGGAGGGAATGTCACTTGCAAAACCCCAATCTATGCTGATTGACAGACTCATATTAAGTCGAGTCAACAATTATAAACAAATGCACTATTAGGAGGCTGCCTAAATGTTAGATTATCTTTCCTTTTTTCTTTGTTTTGCTATTATTACTGTGCATGAACTTGTATCATTTCCTTAATTCTATATCTATCATGTTCTTTCACCCTCTTATTTATTTTTATGTGTGACCCTCTATGCATGTTTTGAACCTTGGGGATAAAGTTCAAAATAGGTTTTGGAGTAATTTAGGGGATTGTGTTAGATGGATCTTTTTGCTACAGACCGCATGTATGATCATTAATTTTTTGAATTATGCGATTAAAAAATGTTGATGGTGGTGTTCTTCTTTTCATTCCTCTTATCTTCCCATTTGTCTTTCCTTTTCATTCACATTTATATATTCCATTTCCAAAGGATATGATACATTTTCAAGCACACATTTAGTATAGTTTTTATTATTATTATTTAGAGTTACCCAAAACTTTGCTTCATGCCTTTGGATGTGGATGAGTGAACTATGGTTGCCTTTTTACTTAGGACTTAGGGAAAATTAGGAGAAACACTCACTCTAGCCTGTAGCCCAACATTTTTATGATTTCATATTTGGGACTTAGTATGAGAGATAAGCCTTGTGCTAGATGCTAAAGGGGCCATACAATCAGAATTAAGCAAGTGGGAAAAAGTCAGATTTCTAGGGTGCTAGAACGAGGATGTAAGTCACTCGATGTGAAATTTCTATGACTAAACCACATTTGCAGGAATGATTTGGGCATTTTTTGAATAAAAACCCTTAGTCTTAAACCTGCCTAAAGTAATTTCCCTTGTTAATCTATTTTGAGCCAGCCCTACCTTTAATTTATTCTTACCTAATTTGAAACTCCTACCCATAGCTTTGATATTATCTTTTACCTAGTTGGAAACTAGTGTTAAACTTGTAATCATTAAAAATAGACATGACAAGAAGGAGAAAAGAGTTAGTGGAAAAAAAATTTATATACCAAAAATAAAGGGAAATTAATCTTGATGAAAAAATCAAGTCATAATTAGAAAGTCTCACCTAAAACGGTATCCACAGGAAACGGAGCAGGGAGTTGGGTGGTTGGAAAAATGTGACGACAACACGTATTAAAAGAAAAATGAAGTCAAGTGCGGTATAAGCCACTTTCATGTTCTCTGAAAATATTTTTACAGTCTAAGTTATAGTTTTTCAATGCTTCACATTATATGTATATCATTTCTTTGGTACCTTAACCTAGCCATGTTACAACCTACTTAAAGTCCTATTAATCATCATTGGTGCTACGTCTACAATAGTGGAGAGTATGGTTGCATTTCTCGCCTATGGTACCCAATAAGTGTTGATGCGCTATCGTACAATGATCATAAGCTTCCTTACTTGAGTGTATAGGCCAAGAAAACTCATGAGTATTTGATAGCCTTTGTCTTAATCGAGTGTAGATCTTGAAAGTATGATCTTAATTGTGTTTAGATTGCGGTTCTAGACATATCGTAACTCTGGAATTGCTTGAGTGGTTTGTTAACTTGGTGACTATTCAAACCAAAGAAACTTCATGAGTCAAGAATTAGGTGTAGGATTAATTAATATTAGATCATAACTATATTAGGAATCTAGGTGCATGTTTTATATTTCTTTGCTTGGGACGTGTAAAGTCCCATGTTTTGGGGTATTTGATAAATCTAAATTAGACATATATATAGGACTAGTTTAGTGCCATAATGAGCCTAAATATCTCAGAATGAACTCTAATTGATTATATTTTTGTGTTTTCAAATTTACAAGCTATAAAAGAGATAAAGGAGTGATTTCATGATGAAAATCCAAAAAAATCACAAAAGCAAGGTTGACGCCATGGAAAAGACCTTTGACGCTGTGGAAAATGAATATACAACATTGGCAAAACATGGGGATCAAAGAAATAGGTTCAAATAAGTTGGCGCTATGTATATAGAGTTGACGCAGTCACAAAGCTATGGGTTTACACAAACGGTGCCGAGTAAATACACATACAGCATTGAGACCACTAAAAAGAGAAAAACAAAGGAAAAGTTCGCGTTGTGGCAGCGCTGTGACATTTACATACACGGCGCGGATCACTTGCAGACGACGTCGAGACATGAAAATAGAAAGCTCTAGAGTTCTATTTCATTTAGGATTGCTAATTCGAGTTTCTAATTGTATTCTTATGGGTTTTAGGAGTACAAATAGTCATTATGACGTGGTAAACACAAAAAAATAGAGAATTGAAGAAAACTTTTTCCTTCATAATTTAATGATGTTTATCAAAACAAGGTCCAGCTAAGCACTCTTTTCCTAGGTTCAAGGCGAAGCAAGTCTAGAATCTTAGTTGATAGAATGATTTATGAGATCTTTTATTTATAATTTAAATTATTTCTATTCTTTCTATTATATTTTTTGTTGTTTTCATGATTATGGTGCAAGCTTAGGGCATGTATTATGGCCATTGCATGCTTTTAGGTGGAAGATCGATAGTTAATCTGGATAATCATATTCGTGATTATACAATTGGACTAATCAAGTGACAATCACTCACCTGTTTGCCTTCAAAACATTTCAGTTCTTGAGTGTGCGTGAATAAATCTAGGTTAAATTGGAAGCGGATGCGATCCGTTTATCTAGGATTAGTATTCCCATGATCATTATACGGTTAATGCGTTAAACTTTCTTGGCGGATGTCTAGGGTTTGTGTTAACAAGGGAAGTAGTTATTGGTGGACATCCTAACTATCGAGATTAGGGGAATTAGGGATTTCAAGTGGATGTCGATTTTTTATAGCCAATCAATGAGGAATTGAATTAATAATCTTTAGGGAAAGATTAAAGACCATGACATGCTATTGAATCTTGATTTGGACTTGTGGACCCGTAGACCTAGTTATTTTCTCTTATTGAATTCACTTTTGTAAACTTTATTTTCTAGTAGTTTTAATTAATTGTTTTCTTAAAATCTTTTGAAACACCCTCGAATTTCCCTCTTTAGTTAACTCGAAGTAAAACCTAAGTCATGTGGATTAGACCCTGTACTTACCACTACTTTACCCAAGTGGGATTGGTAACTCGAGTACAAGTTATATTTGGCCCGAACGACACATGAACAATTATCTCAACCTAACCCTAGTTCATATGCAAAAGCGATAACTTTGAGAAGCAGTAAAAAGATGGAAGAACCAACTATCCCAAAATAACTAGCTCCCCAAAAAGAATTAGAGGCTGAAGTTAGAAAAAGAAACGTAAATTATAGATAATAAAATTCAAAAGGAAAATGAATATGATTTTGAAAAGAATAAACTGAGTATAGTCAAACCAATATTTCCTTATCATTTATAAAACAATTAAAACGTTAAGAAATTACAAGAATAGAAAGAAATCTCAGACACTTTATGGAAAGTGATAGTAAACATACCTTTATTCGAAGTCATACAAAATGTACATAAATATCAAAAATTTATAAAAGAGTTATGTACTAATAAAATTAAACCCAATAAAAGAGTAAGCCTAGGAGAACATGTGTCAACAATAATCAAAAAGAAATTACCCCCTAAATATTATGATCCTTCAATGTTTTTTGTTCCATGCACAATAGAAAATATAGGGATATCTAAAGCATTATGTGATCTAGGCACCTCAATCAACGTTATTCTTTTGTTAATATATTTGTAAATAACAAATGTACCTTTAGAAGAAATTGGCACAGTATTACAATTAGCAAATAGATCTACCATTCAACCTGTAAGAGTATTAGATGATGTATTGGTTAGGGTGACTGATTTAGTTTTCCCAGCCAATTTTTATGTCATTAACTTGAAAGAATATCACTTCTCTTGTAAAAGCTCTCTTATCATAGGACGCCCATTCATAAAAAGGGAAAAGTTAAAATAGATGTTTCTAATGGGACTCTAACAATGGACGTAGATAATGAAATGGTAAACTTTAACATCCACGGCGCTATAAAATATCCTTTAGATGTTTCATCAGTATGCACTGTAGATATGCTAGGTCTTATAATAGATAAAACTTTTACAAACAATAAGTCAGACAAGCTTTAAAAAGTGATAGAGTATCTAAATGACGACGATGATAAAGATGAAAATACACGGGAGATAATCAATGTCCTAGAATCTTATAATGCACTCCATGAATTCTCTTACTATATGGATCTACCAAAAAACCATTCAAAATTTTTACCCTCTATACTAAAAGCCCCAGACTTAGACTTAAAAGTTGTACCTGATCATTTAAAATACGCGTATTTATAAAGTAACAACGCCTTACTAGTTATAATCTCTAATAAATTATCAAACCTAAAGGAGGAAAACTAATAATGTTCTCAATGAATTCAAGAAAGCAATATGATGAACGATAGCTGATATCAAACGAATAAGTCCAACCACATGCAAGCATAGAATTAATCTCGTAATAGAATCAAAACCATCCGGACAAGCTTAATGTAAATTGAATCCACCAATAATGGAAGCAGTAAAGAAAGTAATATAAAAATCACAAAACGCACGAATGATATTCACAATAGCATATAGTAATTAGGTTAGCCTGATACAAGTAGTCCCTAAAGAGATAGGGATCACAGTCATAACAATCGAACATAGAGAATTAGTACTTACTAAAATCCAAACAGTTGGAGAGTATGTATAGATTATAGGAAGTAAAACGCTACAACTAAAAAAAATCAATATCCACTTTCATTTATAGATCAAATGTTAGAAAGACTCGCTGGAAGAACCCACTACTAGCTTCAGAATATCAAGAAAAAACTTTTACTTGCCATTTTGGTACATTTTCTTATAAACGTACGCCTTTTGATTTTTGTAACGCACTTACTATAATCCAAAGATGTATGATTAGTATTTTCTCAGACTAAGTGGAGCATTTTATTGAACTTTTCATAGATGATTTTACCATATATGATTATTCTTTCGATGAATGCTTGCTTCATTTAACTAAAGTACTCAAAAGATGTATAGAGAAAATCTAGTATATAATTATAGACATTTTATGGTAAACCAAGGACTTATACTGGGACACATACTGTCAACAAAAAAATAGAAGTAGACCCCGCTAAAATCCAAGTTATAAAGACACTACCTTACCCAACTACTACGAGGGAAGTAAGATATTTTCTTAGCCATGTAGAATTCTACAAACGTTTTGTGAAAGGATTTTCCAAAATAGCACAACCCTTATGCAAAATTTTGCAAAAAGATGTCACCTTCGAGTTCACACCTAAATGCAAGAGAGTTTTTAATAAGTTAAAAGATGTCCTAATCACCACACTTGTGATAAAGTCACCATATTGGTCACAACCATTCGAAATAATGTGTGTTGCAAGCAACTATGTAGTAAGAGTTGTTTTAGGTCAAAAGTTAGGAAAGGGTTCTCATATCATATATTATGCATCAAGAACTTTGGATATCGCCCAACTAAACTATACCACCACAGAAAAAGAACTTCTAGTGGTTGTGTTTGCAATGGAAAAAAGACCATATTTACTAGGAACAAAAGTAATAGTTTACTCAGATCATGTTGCACTAAGATATTTGATGGCAAAGAAAGATGCTAAACCAAGATTAATAAGATAGATCTTATTGTTACAAGAATTCGATCTTACTATAAAAGACAAGAAAGGTGTTGAAAACTTAGTAGCAGACCATCTAAGTATATTAAAAAATGGAGAACCTCCAATATCATTAAAAGATGAGTTTCCAGATGAACACTTATATAAGATAGCTACATCTATTCCATGGTATGGCGATATAGTCAAATATCTTACTACTATTAGGCTATCACCTCATTTAACAAGAGCCCAAAAGAATAAGATAAAACACGATTCTAAACATTATTTATGGAATAACCCTTACTTATGGAAATCTTGTTTTGATTAAGCCATTCGAAGATGTATTTTGTAGTTGCCCGATTTTATTAATGTCGTTATTATTATTTATTTTCAGAGTAGCACGCCAGCTCAGACCCACGTGGACGCCGCAAATAGGTTAGAGGCACGCTTGATTAGGTATATTAGTTATATTTATCTTATTCATAACCTTATTTACAGTGTATCTTATTAAATATTTGTCAGGACCCGTCTCACTAAGCCCTAACCTAACTTAATTATCCCAATTAGGTATATAATCCTACGGTTAACTACCAACCTCAAAATGACTGTTAATTCAATCCTTAAACTGCTCCAAATACTAAATTAGAATCGTTATTAAACCTCAGTTCTCGACTAAAGAAATATTACGAAATATTTTTCGTATATTTATAAAAAATTTGGAAGCACCTCCTCTAAATATGAATTGCCGGCACCCAAAACCTAATAAACAGCAGAATCGGGAGGGGCCTAAAAGGACTCATAACTCCCCGCAGTTCACAATATGATATCAATATGAAATTATAAACTGGACTGCAACTAGTAAACCTTAGTTACATAACTAAATCTCAAACTGAAACTGAAACTGTTCAAAGCCTTAAATATACAAAAGTGATCTATTTAAACCTCAATCCTAATTCAAACCTACTGAATTTACGAACTATTCAAAACTTTTTCCTTAGTGATACGCGTCCTACGCTCACCCTGAAAACCCAAAACAAAAACAATATAAACATACATTACGTACAAGGGAAAAAAGCTCCTTAGCAAAAATCCTCTAGCTTTCTTTTTCCCTTTCGGTCTTCCTTAGGCTCAAAACCTGACAAAACCATTTCGAGAACACCAAATACAGTGTGCACCAAATAAACAGTGTCAGATAAGTAAACATCTACCTTACTTCGTACAACAGGTAATAACAAGAGATAATAGGAATATTGCACGATAAAACGAAATACTAAAATAAACATAGAAAATAAATCCCTATTTCCTGTTCCAAGCTCATAACGAGCGGGCCCTCTCACGATGAAACTAGAACAGTACTACGAGTCAATGCATGCTACCCCGGAATCGACCATTACCCGCCTTAGACGCCTACAGTACGTCTAGTCTAGAGTGGAGCATACCTCACACC
The DNA here is from genome assembly GCA_039657325.1 of Stephania cephalantha. Lineage (NCBI taxonomy): Eukaryota > Viridiplantae > Streptophyta > Magnoliopsida > Ranunculales > Menispermaceae > Stephania > Stephania cephalantha. The sequence continues at coordinate 20,450,852 of CM077576.1, forward strand.
CTTACGATCCATAGCATGGGCAACTCTAGCCGGATGCCATGAGTGCATGATCAAGAGTCTCACTCCCTTACTGTGCAAAATATATTACATATTACTGTAAAAAACAAAATAGTGTTTACTTACAATTAAACCAACGTAAGTTGGTTATTCGAGTTCTCGCTCGCCCGTTCCTCGGGTTCCCTTGTACCGAAATCCTAATAAATCACAAAAATCGTTAATTTATGAGTCTCGACTCAATTATACTATTTTTCAACAATTTCTCAAAATTCCCTAATCTTGTCTATTTTAAATCCCTTAAAAAACCCAACAACACATTGAAATACTCAAAATACCTTCCGAGACTTTAATTTCACTATTTAATTTCCAATTACTGCATTTTTATTAATAATTTGCCTCAAAAACTAATTTATATAATTTTTAGAAATTAATTTGGTATTTAGGCTAATTTAGCCTAAATTACGTTTTTCAAGACAAAACCCCGAATAAATGTTTCGTACACATCCCGAATTTCATATTTTTCATAAAATATATAATTTATATTTATTGGGCCCAAAATCCTATTTTTTCGAATTTTTTATCTATTTTCTCGGTTTTCTTTTTCATTTTCGAATTTAAACTGATTTTTTTTATAGGAGGGGAGGGGTTTGGTCCCTTGAACCGGGTCCGGTTCGACCCGGTTCAGGGGAACCATCCCCTTCCTCACAATGAGAGAACGAACAGAGCTAGCTCTGTTCGTTCTCTCACTCTCTTCCCTGATCTCCTCTCTTCATCTTCATCTTCTTCCTTGCCCCTACCGCATCTCCCTCCATTTTGTTTTTCTTCTTCCTCACGCTCACCTCCCTCTTCTCCTTCTTCGTCTCGCCATTAATGGCAGCAGCGACTCTGCTGCTGCTGTTTTTTTTTTCTTTTCGATTAAACTCTTCTCTCTCTCTTTCATTAATCAATAACAACAACAACTGCAAAACAATCCCAAAACCTCACCTTAATCCTTCGATGTCAACAGCCTCGGTTCTTCTCCTTCGTTGCCGGCCAGTTGAGAGAGAGAGAGAGACTGTAACAGAGAGATGAGAAAGAAAGACGACCGAGAGGGATGAGAGTGTGAGGGGTTGATCGAGAGAGAGAGACGTGAGAAATCAGTCGAATGAAGAAAACGGTGAAGAAACGAAGCAGGGGCTTCGTTTGGTTTGTAAAACCAAAAGGGATAGCCAAATGACCTTTTTACCGCTCTCATTTTATCCTCAACAATTTAAACCAACTGCCCTTATTGGTAATTTGCCAATTTTTTTATTTCTTTTCATGTTTATCTCTTATTTTTGTGTTCAAATTAAACTCCGAAAATTACCCCAATTTTGCCAAAAATTGGCACTCCGAAACACTCGTACAACGCGTTAAAATGCTAATTCGTACTTATTTCGCAATGAATTACAATATATTACACACAATATGCACAGAACAATAAAAAATATTATTTACCTTATGATCTCCAATCCGTCACGCGTGGGTCCCACCTCGGATTCCTAAAATTCAAATAAAATCGGAAAATAATTAATTAGTCATCCAATCCGGTTTAGGAAATTCTCGAATTTCACAATATTGCATAATTCATAGCATGTTTGTATTTACTTTGTCATGTCGTGTGAGACTTTATGACAAGTATTCGCCTCGAAAAGCGTGTCGATACGAGTATTGATAGGCGAAATACAGATACACTAAATCTAGACTATGTTAAATAGATAAATATGAGTATATTCAAAGTAAATGTGACACTTAATAATAATAAAATCATAGGCTAAGTCAATTAAATCAAGAACGCAAGAACTTACATGCTAGAGATGCGTGCCTAGATGTGGAGCATTAGGTGCGGGGTAGTCAGGTACTAGGGGAAGTGGTAGTACACCAATTTAAGACCTTAAATAGCCTACATATGTATAAAAGCGCCTAAGTTAAATTAATTGAATCAATTGATTACAAATGTCTATAGTTATATGGAAAAGTTGATGAGTCATAGATTTGCCTCGAGATTCGCATTAAAATAGAATCCTAGAAGATTTGAGTTAGGAATTGGTGTCAACAAGATGGAAGTTAGTGGAGTAGGAGTTAACAAGAGCCATAAATCAATCTTGAGATGAGCACACACTTGATGCGATGCCAAAATGAAAGCCATTTAACACACTGTAAAAGGGTCACATTAACATTTCCACCTTCATTTGCATGTTCATGCAACAAAAATCAGAGCTGAAACCATCTTAATTTCTTCGAAAATTTTGAATTACAAGTGAGCAAATCATCAACCAAGGGAGACCCAAAGACTAGGTAATCAAGCATGCAGCCTTTGGTAACCAATTCCCACTTGATGCTTTCAATTCTAGCTAATTTGTGCATGTAATCAAAGACTTTTGAATTCTGAGCATTTGAGAGTTCTTTTTTGTTGTTTTTGGTCAATTAGAAACCACATTTGAGTTTTCCAAATCAATTTTTGGAAACTATAAAGTTTGGGCCAAATTGGGGCATTTTGCATGAAATCGAAATTAAGAATTTTGATCTATAACATGATTTGGTTTTGAAAACGAATGGGATAATTGGGTTTCTTGTATTTTTTTCACTCAGTGTACTATAATGGGTTTATAGTTTTGGGTAAGAAATAAATTTTTTATGAATTTAATTTCATTAAGTTGTAAAATAAAATTAGAAATTCTACTAGTTGTTATGAGCTAGTATCTGTAATTTGGTCATAACTTCCTCATTTTAAATCAAAATAGACTTATTTTGGTGGCATTTTAAAGCTAACTTAAAGGGGAACAACTTTTGCCTACTGAAAGATTTTGAAATTCGAATGTTTTCATGTCTAAAAATCCTCAGCAACTTTGGTGATGAATCTAAAATTTATGGGTTCATAGTTTTAATAATGTCCTGATGTTTTGAGAATAACTCCCTCATTTCTTATTGGATTGATTCCATCTTTTAGTATGACGTTCTAGGATATGTTTGTAGGCTTCAGTAAAAAATCGTGATTTTTGAAGCTATGGTTTATTAGAAATGAATTTTGCAAAGTTGTTGGTCAGAATATATAATTGTTTTGAGTCATAGTGATAAAATTACCATCTCCCTCGTTTAAGTCGGATTTTGATGTTCTACCTATGGTTGGAAAGCTAAGAGAGAACACAACCACTTAGAAACATTAGTTTTCAAAAAATAAAGTCATCGTCTATATCGAAAATGGGTCGGAAGTCAAAGGTTGTGAATAGGGATGGTTCGATTGTAAGTTTTGGGGCTGAAATTAATTAACAGTTCTAGACACTAAATTGGCGACTCAAGCACACCTAACACAACTTGAATTGACATCAGGGACTTAGGATTTCATAGTTCGGTGTCGGGTATGAGGCGTGTGAGGTGTTGGAGTGGTGTCTTGTGTACGATCAGGTGCGTAAAACCGACAAGAATGCTTCACAAAATTTAGTTCGCTTTTAATATTGGTTTTTCCGGTTGCCGATTGTTTTTACTTCGTGGTATTATTATGATTTACTGATGATCATTTGCGCTAAATAACCGGTTGAGTGGTTCACCGAGGTTATTCTATGGAATTGTATAAAATGAAAATAGATTGTTACTTCAGTGTACGGGACGGTGGGTCATGGGTCTAGGCCGACTACCAGGAAACTATTGAGGGTTAGTCAGATTTTAGAGATGTGATTATACTAAGGCTTTACGTGGGTTTGCATGTTGTTTAATTTATGTTATCTTTTACATTTCGAATTCTCTGTGACTTCAATATTTGTTGATTATTTTCCTTATGCTCTAGTTTTGTTAATGAACTATTATCATGCAAGTATAGCTTTCTGCTGCCAGATGTAATACTTGCATACCCCATAGTTCTTACTTGATTTCCTTTGAATATTGCATGGACTTATCCTATAACTTTACTCACTAGGCTCGTCATCGTTTTTGTTGGATGACTGAGTGCAAATCCTTTTACGAGTAGAGACAAGGGGGTTTTGGGCGACAATCTTAGTCTTGCCAGCAGTCAAGGACATACTCGTAGGTATTATTTTGATATTTTGCCTTACTTCGGGTTATTTTGAGGACTTAAGAGGCACTAGTACATCTATATATCTAATTTTGAGTATCTCGCCGCCTTATATACATGGTACTTTATTTTCGAGTTTTCTATAGTAGGTTGTTAACACTTATGATATGAATTGACATATATATATTCATGCTAGTTCACTATTACTTTAAATTCGTTCGCTTAATTTAATTGTTAATATGATAAAAACATGCTACACTTTCCAACTAAATAAACAAATTAAAAAACATTATTTCAAAAGAAATAACTTATTGAAATATTGAATAACTGGTTAATTACCTAATGAAATAAACGAGTTAGCATGCATTACGAGAACACTAGCGTGGCATTGATGTCAAGAGGGCTGCGGGATCCGCAAATCAGCACACCCACCGCCACAGTTGGTATCAGAGAAATGGTTTGAAAAACCTTAATGCCTGGCCTGAAGCCCAAATTAAGCCCCAGTACACCAGTCGTACTCAATTAGAATAACAGTACAGTCGTCTTTCATACCTGATATTCATAATACAATATATCGTATATCGAATAAATAATTGAAAATGCAGCAGAATTAAGACTTTTTCGATATACAAATGATATACTAAAACCGACATAAATCTCGGTATTAAAATCATATCCCAACCATGGTTATTACAAAACAATAATTCAATAAAATATATGAACAATAGGCAAATCAATTCCCCATAAAAAAGAATATAAACTTCTAATCTTTTTCATCCCTGAGTCGAAGAGCTTGTCAATAACCTGAAATGTTAATTTGGAAATGTGCATTCTAACTTGCTCGGTAAGTGATAATCGTAAACTAATCAACTATCATCTAATATCAATGATTCAATAAATAACAATATGAATCTAAAACATATATATTCAGGTATTGAAAATGATATAAACAATAGATAACAGAATGCAAGTTTGAAGGTCAACTGCAACTATACTCATGACTTGTAAATTTGAATTTAATTACAAATTTGTACTCTCAGTTACTCGGGAATACAACAACAGAACCCGCATGTTGGCCGACAAGGGATTCTGTTGGTTTATCCAAGTTTGACTGAGCTACTAACCCCAAATGGAAAATAAATGACTAAGTTAAAACTCTTGCCTGCTGAGGATGTAATGGTGGAATCCATTTTTAGGCTAACCTTTTCTTTTTATTAGGGCAAAGGGCGGAATCCATTTCCCGGCTAACCCTTACATCTCTCAGTCCAAGTCTGCCTTATCGACACTTTTGAGGATTTTCACATATAAAACAGTCAAGTCACAGTTCGTTTGCACAATCCCAGTCCATAATGCTATATGAACTAAATATACTAATTTATGATGCATAATTGATAAGAATATGAGTCCCACTTACCTATGTCGAGCTTCCCTAACTTTTTACCGACTTACATAACTCTTGAGATCCATACTCCTTTCCCTGTTGACAAATAACCTAAATTAGATTAATTATTATCAATTTAATTCTAATACTCATTAATTAGAACCCCCAAACTAGTCCTATTCGAATTCGGAACCAAGTTGCTACTTTTTAGGTCAATCTGACCATTTCACATTTTTCGAGGTAAAAATCTCGTTATTGTAACAGCCCATTTTCTAAATGGACTGCCACGGGGGCCAATGCGGGCCCACAACCTGGCCTACCAGTGCCAGCAGTGTCTCACATGCTAATCTCATCCATCATTTAATCATACAAACAACAATTTACTGTCTAAATTGTTACTGAACTCAAGTCATCTGTTAAAATTATTTTAAACCATAATAAATCATAGTGGAAGTCTTTTATCATGACAATCAAAATATAAAACATTATTGTCATGCATTTAACTCTAATACATAATGTGGAAAACTCGTTTATCATCACAGACCAAAACTACACCTCAATGTATCAAAATATCAAAAGTATAGAGTCTCGAGGTATCTCACCAGCCCAAAATTCCCAAAACAAAAACAATGTATATATAATACAAATGTACAAGTCTGGCTCAATATCTCTGAATCACAGGTATTCCGGTAACTTGCCCTTACTACGACTTGTACCAGGATCTGCACCCAAGCCATCACAAAAAGGCAGATGACAAGTCCATAGTGAGTATTCCAAAGGAAATTAAGTGAGCAATACGAAAAGTAAATACTGAAATTTAAACAAAACTATTAAATAAACATGCGGAAATAAATACATGCAACTGTGATCATCGCATGGATAAATAATAGTGCAAGCTCAAAGTGTGTTCCTAGAGCCTGAGGTCAGACTAGCGCCATACTTCAGACTCCCTACAGACTACAGCCGATGAATAGCACTCAAGCAAGGCCAGTATCTGGATTCGCTAGGTGGTCGGCGTAGAACATACGACGTACCCACACGTGCCCCGACGCGACTTTCGGGTTAACCTATTTGCCAAGATCCCTGGCACACGTGTTATGGCCCAGTGGATATACACACAGGAATGGCACGAAGGGAGAGCCTCAACGTCCGTCCATTTAAGTCAAACCAAGAATAGAGTATTGAAAGACAGAATATAAATTCAAAAGTAAAAATAAAGTACTGCTCAAGAAATTTCAGTTGGGATACTACACGCCTCAATCCGCACTCCGTGTCCCGGTAAATAACCCATGGCCCATCTCTGCCAAATCCTCGATATCCAAATTACTGCCAAAAATAACCTATTTCCATTTATAATTGATTTTTAGTATATTGGATGTATTTTATGTTACTTAGCAAAAATAGTCTAAAATCTGCAATATCTAGCGCGCTAGGTTTGGGAATTAATGTGCTAGATTGCTCAGCAGCTAAACATTCTTCGTCAGGAAGAACATTAGCGCGCTATATTTTTACCTAACGCACTAATCGTCATCTAGCGCGCTAGATGACCTCATTAGCGCCTTAATCGTGTTCTGGACAGCAGTTTGGTTGAAAACTTTAGTTTCCAAACATCACCACCACAACAACCACTACAACAACATATACCGCTTAACTTCATAGCACTTAAAACCCACCAAAACAACCACTTAACAATCCATATAGGAATCACACAAACACCTCAAACATTTATACCAAAAGATGAAGAAAGTTGAGGTAATTATGAATCTCACATTGCTTTGATGATTCAACCACTCCAAGCTCCTTAAATGATCAAATTAAAACTCCAAACCCTTGTTTCTTCTTCCTTATTTTCGGATTTTGAGATAAGGAGAGAGAAAAGGTGGTGAGATGAAAGTCAATTGACTTTTATAGTCCAACTAGGATCCCTCCTCACTTGTGCATCTCAAGGCAATCTAATGAGCATTATTTGCTCCATTATTCAACCTCTAATTACTCCAAATGTGACACCAATGGCACATTTTCCCTTGTTCTTAACCCAAAAGTCGTCTTTCGGGTGTTCCGACACTTGGTTTCGCGTCCGCAAACATGACATACGCGTACTACCATGTCCCTAACCACCAAATATACATTACATATTATTATTGAACCTACCCGGTACCCGCTTCGACACTTGACTTTTTATTCATTTTGTGTGTGTATTATTTCTTTCGGCCTGGTATTTAGTATTTTAGCCTACCCGGTACCCGCGTTGATGCGCATATCGAGGTGAATACTTAACACAGTCTCGCACGTCAAATGTAATATAATTACACACATTGCGTGTCGTTTACTTTATTTCAATATAAACATCGCAAATTAAACAATTCAGCACATAAAAATAACTATTTACCTAGCTCCAGGCGCGCACTAGCCTAGCTGCGGGTCCCACGAGCGTCTGAGCTGTTAGCCACGTCTGCAACCACGTCATTAATAACAGTGAATTAAATTCAGGTTGTTACAGTTCTTCCCAACTAGGTGAAATTTTGTCCTGAAATTTAAATTAAACTTAAATATTTACCGGTAAATAAGTGGGGATACCGTCGTGGCATAGAAGACTCAAGCTCCCAGGTGAGTCCCTTGGTCCTGTGATGCTGCCAATGTACCAAAACCTTCAGGATCTCTTTATTCACTAAAATCTAAGTCCTCCTATCAATGATTTCCACAGGCTGTTCCTCGTACGATATGTCAGGGCGCACCTCAATCTGACGTATATCAATTATAACCCTCGGTCCCGACCTAGCCAGCCTCAACATGAAAATATGAAACATTGGATGTACCCCTGCTAACTGCGGTGGCAAATCCAGACGGTATTCCACTCTGCTGACACGTTCCTCAACTCTGAACTGTCTAATCAACCTTGGTGCCAGTTTCCCCTTAGTGCCAAACCTCTGATGACCTTTCCAGGACGAAACTTTCAAATGCACCAAGTCCCCAACCTCGTAGCTTAGACCCTTAAGATGCTTTTCCGCATATTTCTTCTGCCTATCATGCGCCGCCTAAAGCCTCTGCCTGATATGTCTATTCTTCTTAGTATGGTCAACAACAACCTCAGCTCCTATAGCCGTTGTATCCTCCGGTGCCACCCAACATGCTGGTGACCTGCAGGACCTACCATAAAATGCCTTAAACGGTGGCATCTCGATACTCACCTGATAGTTATTATTGTAGGCAAACTCACACAAAGGTAGGTAGTCCTCCTACGATCTACAAAATTGTAATTTACACGCCCTGAGCATATCTTCCAGAATCTGAATCAAATGCTCTGACTACCCGTCAGTGTAAGGATGGTACGCAATATTGAATTGTAAGCAAGTGCCAAACTGGTCCTGCATACTCTCCCATAACCTCGAAGTAAATCTCGAATCTCTATCAGAAACAATGGAGACAGGTACACCATGCAATCTAACAATCTCTCTTTTGAAGATAGTACTTGGCTATGTAACAAAATATCTCATGGCGATCGGTATGAATTACGCTGACTTCATCAACCTATCGAAAACTACCCAAACTGCGTCATATCTCCTCGTAGTCTAGGCTAGGTGACTGACGACGTCCATGGCCACGTGTTCCCACTTCCACTGAGGAATGGGCAGCGACTGTAGCAACCCAGCAGGTCTCCTATGCTCAGCCTTCACCTTCTGGCATATATGACAACTCCGGATGTATCTACCTACGTCAGCCTTCATCCCTGGCCACCAAAATGATCTCTGCAGATCGTGATACATCTTGGTCTGACTAGGATGAACTGTATATCGTGATAGGTGTGCGTCCTCGAGAATGCTGTCCCTGAGCTCCGATACCCCAAGTATCCACAAATGACCCATATGTCTCAAACACCCGTCTGAACCCTCAGACCACTCAGTGCACCTCGGATCCTAAGCCAGGCCACTGATCCGTAAATATCGGTCGTCGACTCTCTGCAACTGAGCAACTCGCTCAAGAGACATTGTGGGAACTCACATCTGATAGCAAATCTGTAGCTCAACGAATAGCCTTTGTCACATACAACACCAATGTCGCCTCAAGCAACCCGTACTCATGTGTCATATGTCGCAGTACCATCTGCCTCTGGATGTCGTTCTTGCTCAGCACATCAGCTACGACATTCGCCTTACCTAGATGATACTCAATTGCGAAATTACAGTCCTTTAGTAACTCAAGCCATCGCTGTTGTCGCATGTTCAACTCCCTCTGAGTGAACAAATGTTTCAAACTCTTGTGGTCTATGAATAATACAAACTTTTCACCATACAAGTAGTGTCTCCAGGCCTTCAGTGCAAATACGACCGCTGCAAGCTCCAAGTCATGGACTGCATAGTTTACTTCGTGAGGACTCAGTCGTTGAAATAAATAGGCCATTGGGTGTCCATCCTGCATCAACATGCAACCAAACCTAGTGCCTGATGCATCAGTATAAACTGAAAAACCTCTACCTGCTACAGGTAATGCCAAAGCTAGCGTCGAAGTCAATTTCCTCTTCAGCTCCCAAAAAGCATCCTCACACTCTTGTGACCATTCAAATCTAACATCTTTCTTGGTCGACCTCATCATCGGTGTTGCAATCATCGAGAAATTCTGCACGAAGCGCCTGTAATATCCTGCCAAACCCAGGAAACTCCGGATGTCAGAGATAGACTCGGGTGTCTTCCAGTCAATAATTGCCCGAATCTTATCACCATCAAAAGATATGCCCTGATCATTGATAACATGCCCCATGAATTTCACCTCACTGAGCCAGAATGCGCACTTGCTAAACTCGGCATAAAATTTGTGCTCTCTCAGCATCGTCAACACATCTCTGAGATGCCTCTCGTGCTCTACACGATTCATACTATAAACCAGGATGTCATCAATAAAATCTTTGACATATCGATCAAGAAATGGCCTCAGCACCTTGTGCATCAAATCCATGAAGATCGACGGTGTGTTAGTCAGTCCAAACGGCATGATTGTAAATTCGAATAGCCCATAACGCGTACTAAAAGTGTTCTTCTCCACATCCTCCTCTCTAATCCTCAACTGATGGTATCCTTATCGTAAATTGATTTTCGAGAAGAACTTGGCCCCAACCAATTGATCAAATAAGTCATCAATTCTCAACGATTCTGAATCGTCACCTGATTCAACTTTCGGTAGTCCACACACATCCGCATCGAGCTGTCATTCTTCTTCACAAAAAGAACTGGAGCTCCCTAAGGTGACATGCTAGGGTGAATGAAACCCTTTTCCAATAAGTCCTCTAACTTGGTCCTCAACTCCTCATGCTCCGATGCTGACATCATATACACTCTGTTGTAGATTGGTTGAGTCCCCTGAATCAGCTCAATGATAAACTCAACAGCTCTCGGTGATGGCAATCTTGGTAAATCATCAGGGAACACGTCTGGAAACTCGTAGATAATAGGGATATCCTCAACCTTAACCACCGTCCTAAGCTCTGGCTCAACCATAGCCGCGTTCGCCTCCATCTCCTGCGACGTAGCTAATTTGCCTCGAGTAATAGGTAATGCAGTCACAACTCCGGCGAATGTAAACTTTGTAATCCCCTCGATGTCAAACTTCATAGTCTTGCTAAAATAGTCGATATGTGCGTGATAAGATGATAACCAATCCATACCGAACATCGCGTCGAACTCCAAGTATTTTAACACTCTCGAATCTGCCGATAGTCAATGTCCCTCAATCTCCACAATACAATTATGGCATATCCGGTTAAGGTAAATCATATCCCCAGCTGCCGTACTGAGAATAAGATGTGTATTTAAGGTCTATGTAGGTAACCCTAACTTTCCCACCATGCGTCCAGAAATAAAAGACAGTGTGCTACCAGAATCTATCATAACATGCAAGGAAATACCACAAACAGATAACGTACCCTCAATCAACTGTCTGGTCACCTCCCTATCCGGCTGTGCGACCCCAAAAGCTGCAGTCTGGGCCCTATCTCTGGCCTACTCCGTCTGTGGTGGTAGTGGTGCCGGTCTGGTACAATCTGCCGAATTATATGTCCAACCTAACCACATCGGTAACATGTATGAGTCTCTGATCTGCCAGAACTCCTCTAACTATGTACCGACCCCGCCTCGACTCTGGCCTCTCCGACCTCCATCATGCCTATACTATTGTCTTGGCTGATCAACTAGTGTAGAAACCGTAGAATATTTCACCTGGCGATCATCACGTCGATCTCTGTCACCTTTGTGACCCTAATCAGACTGTCAATCACCTCAACGATGTCTCTGGCCCTATCTCTGTTGGTCCCGGTCTATCCTATGTCTCTTCGATCTCTGATCAGACCGAGAACTCGAAGCTGGTTAACTCTACAACATAGCCTAGATCGCTAATCGACTGGCCCTTTGAACCAGGTATATCTCGTGTGCGATGGACCTGTTGTAAACCTCTTCTAGTGTACGAGCTCCACTAGATACAACCGTGCTCACAATCCTCTCATCGAAACCTCAGACAAAATAATATATTTGTAGTCGAGCAGTACACTGTTATGTCCATAGAGTGCGACAGTAGATATCGATACCTCTCCATATACACCGCGACAGACATATCACCCTGAACCAATAACAAAAACTCTTCCCTCAATCGGACCCTGACCTCCATAGGTATATACTCATCCATAAATAGCACTTGAAACTCTGCCTAAGTAGTCACAACAGGATGAGTCACGATATGAGTAGTCCATTAAACTGCATCAACTCTCGAGCAAAAACTTGATAATCTCGGTTAATCAATCTCCTCAACACGAAGTAACTCATGTAGCCGCTCATGAGATAATAGCCACTTCCCGATTATCTCTGGGTCCCGAGCTCCATAAAAGTATCCTGGCGAGAACTTAATGAAGTCCCTCATCTTCGTAGCCTCAACTGTCATCGGGCTCCCAGAAGTAGACGCCACTGTTGGCTGCTCAGTAGTCGCAGTCTAAGGACCACTGCAGTATCCACTGGTACTGCTATTAGCGCAGCCCTCTCGTCCAATGTCTCAGATACTGCTGCCTGCACTTGAGTCTCAGCTGTAGTAGGAGCTACAACTGCCTGAGTAGTAGTCATCGGCGTAACCATAACGATTGTAGGAGTTGTAGTAGTCTCCTGAGCATCTCAAGCTCTCATCATGTCTATTAGTAATGCAAATCTATCATTCATAGTCCGCGCCAAAAACTCTAATGTTAAAGTTGGCCTAGTCGGATCACTGGTATCCCCGACCTCAGGCTGAGTACTATCTGAAGGTTGTTTGTCCATCGGTATTTGTATCAAAGAACAGGCGTCTAATCAGCTGCAGTGTATATACGTGTATCGTATGTAATATACAACCAAAAATAAAACACGTATACCCCTGATTTCTACCCATCTCACCTCACTTCCCAACTAGGATTCTAGGCAATTCCTTTGGGTATCCACATCTAAAGTTTATTCATCAGGTTTATCTTCAAATTATTCCATAATTGTAAACATATTAGAGTAAATTTTTAATTCCTCGAGGTTCACTAACCTTGCTCTGATACCAAAATGTAACGACCCATTTTCCAAATGGACCGCCATAGGGGGCCAATGCAGGACCACAACCTGGCCTACCAGTACCAGCTGTGTCCTACATGCTAATCCCATCCACCGTTTAATCATATAAACAACAATTTACTGTCTAAATTGTTACTAAACTCAAGTTATCTGTTAAAATTATTTTAAATCATAATAAATCACAGCATAAGTCTTTTATCATGACAATCCAAATATAAACTATTATAGTTATGCATTTTACTCTGATAACTAGTGTGGAAAACCCATTTATCATCATAGACCAAAACTACACCTCAATGTATCAAAATGTCAAAAGTATAGAGTCCTGAGGTATCTCACAAGCCCAAAATTCCCAAAACAAAAACAAAGTATATATAATACAAATGTACAAGCCTGGCTCAATATCTCTTAATCACAGGAATTCTGGTAACTTGCCCTTGCCATGACTTGTACCAAGATTTGCACTCAAGCCATCACAAAAAGGCAGATGACGAGTCCAGAGTGAGTATTCCCAAGGAAATTAAGTGATCAATATGGAAAGTAAATACTGGAATTTAAACAAAACTATTAAATAAACATGCAGAAATAAATACGAGCAATTGTGATCATCGCATGGATAAATAATAGTGCAAGTTCAAAGTGTGTTCCTAGAGCCTAGGGTCAAACTAGCCCCATATCTCAGGACTCTATACTTTTGATATTTTGATACATTGAGGTGTAGTTTTGGTTTATGATGATAAATGGGTTTTCCACACTAGGTATCAGAGTTAAATGCATGACTATAATGTTTTATATTTTTATTGTATTGATAAAGGCCTTCTGCTATGATTTGATATGGTTTAAAATAATTTTAACAGATGACTTGAGTTCAGTAACAATTTAGACAGGAAATTATTGTTTATAAGATTAAACGGTGGATGAGATTAGCATGTGGGACACAAGTGGCACTGGTAGGCTAGGTTGTAGGCCCGCATTGGCCCCTGTGGTGGACCATTTTAAAAATGGGCCAGTACATTTATAAAGTCCCGAAAGAATGCCAAATTTTTTATTTTCCATAGAAATTCATCAATTTCTATTTATTTGGTCAAAATATATTTTTTGGATTTTTTTCTTATTTTCTAGTGTTTTTTCCTATTTTCCAGTTTTTCTCCTATTTTATTTTTAAAAAGGGTTGGGCCTGAACCGAACTGAATCGGGTTCAGCTTAACCGAGCCAACCATTTTTTTCTTCATCAAACAAAATAGTAAACAGTCATTCTGTTTTTCTTTTTTTTATCCGTTTGACCTGGGGTTCAATCCCCTGTTCATTTTGGGACTAAAAACGACCTCTTGCATTGTCTCCCTCCGCAACCAAACTGCTCTTGTAGTTCGTCGAAGCTCCCAAATCAAAACCATCATTAACAACCACCCAACAAACAACAACTAACATCAACAACAATAGCGAACAACAACCCACAAACTCACCTTCTCATCGTCTCCATCACCTCGGTTTCTTTCCATCCTCGTTCGAACTCTCTCCTTCTCTTTTGTTCGAAAACGAATTGGGATAAGGCAGTGTTCATTCGTTTAGGATTAACATGAAGTTTCCTCTAGATTCGTATGCACGAATCTCGAGTCTGATCTGATGGTTCAAAATCATTTGCTCATCTCATTTTATGTTTTAATCTTGCTCGAGATATGTGTTACGTATCTCGAGGTCGCTCCTTGTGGCTATTAACAAACCATCACCTCTTGACCGACTTACTTGAGATAAATGCAACTTTTCTTGAGATTCGCATGCACAAATCTTGAGACCAATCTAAAAGATAGAAACCAAAATCATTTACCCTAATGTGACACCGAATTTGACACATGTAAAAACATATACATTGATTATCCTTGTGAGCTATTTACACGCATCTCGAGGCATGGATTCGCCTCTCCAACATACAACGATCAAGACATTCATCCCCTTGAGATCCATGCTATGCGTATATAGAGGCGAATCCAAGATTTAACATTTCATTTGATTTAAACTATATGTTTCATGTTTACATTTATACATAAACTATATATATAAATATATAGATAACTGGTATTTCATGCCTATAAATTTGATGTGCGCGTCAACGACCACCCTCAGGTGTGCACACTATTGTACAACCTCTGCGTGTCACCCTCGACCCCGCGTGTCAATAGGCGCCCACCAATTATTAATTATTTGTTTATCTTCAATATATATATATATATATATATATATATATATATATATTTATATATACAATTTATAAATAAATATATATAAGCCTATATTAACACGCCTATGGCTTCGTCGTGCACGCCAACGAGTTCACTCAAGCGTGCGCTCTACCCCATGACTTGTATGTGTCACCCTTGACCCACATACGGTATTAGGCTTCTCATAATTCACCAATTATTCAATTAATTCTAATTATTTCCATAAATACTAATGCATTCCATACAAACACCAAACGACACGCAAGTCCACGCACACACTAATCGAGACAAGTTAGGCTTAACTAAGAGCCTAGCTCGGGTTAGTTAGAATTTGAATTAATGTTAATCACCTACTTAGGGTAACGGTTCGTTACAGTCTCCCCAATTTAAGACAATTTCATCCTCGAAATTAAAGGAAACGTACAAGTTACCAGTAGTTCCGATGAGAAATGGAAATTGCTCCTCTATGTATAACTCCCGTTCCCAAGTTATCTTTTCATTTTCATAAGACTCCAATTTTCTCTTAATCCAAACCTATAAAGTCCTTTCGTGGAAGAGACTTTCAAAAGCATAATAAAATTATCTTTTGAACTCTCCAACAATCTATGATTCTTATCTCCTTAATATATTTTTTCTTAACCTAGTTATAATAATAAATTTTCTAACCTGCCATACCTTTTCTATGTAGCTCTTAATTATCTCATTTTTTACAAAAGATATATCTCCAATCTTACTTATGTACCTCAAAGTAAGATAAGATTGTGCGTATTTAGCTTTATCATCTGACGATGTAATCCACCTGATTACCTTTTTATCAAAGAGCTCACACAAAGGAATCTATTTAATTTCAGTTGTAATACATTTCCAAGACACGAGCTTAGAAATTTAAGTTCTGAATGAACGATAAATGTTTAGGGTGATTCAGGGTTACTGATGATAAAGGGTGGAGTTTCTCTCTCGGCTAACCTTTTCCACATTCAGGCCCAATCTGCCTTACCACATTCCACTTCAAAGTGTTTTAAATAATCTACTACCACTGAAAAAAAAATGCAGACTTCGTCAATCTATAATCCACAACTCACATATCATTGTGTTGACGCCCAGATCTAACAAGTCTTATTTCATAGCTTATAGTTATGTTTTCTTTTTACCATCAAGTATAGACTAGAACTTACCTAACCCTTCAAGTTTTTATTATCCAGTCTTAATTTACTGAATAACTCTCATATCTTTTTATGAAATCAATAACATATATCATTATTACAGACAATCAATACCCTCATCATATACGTTAATACGATATGGCATTAAATGTATAAACCTTATAGAGAGATCTATGAGGTCATCAAAGTAGTTTTCGCCTAAAATCCTTTCTATATTAGGATTTTCATCTCAAAATCTAATATTTCCAACATAATTTCATTAAATGGACTAATCTAGTTGCTAATTCTTGATAGCAATATCTTGGCATTTCAAGTGATTCGTATTAGACTTCTTAACCATCACCCGGTTAATTTTACACTTAGTTCAGCTAAATCTGAACTTCAATGAAAAGGTTTGTAATTATCAATTCCAACAACTCAATTGATGATGTGGCGACAAGCTTTAGAAATCATCATCTTTATTATACATCTCTCTCAAGAGATAATACTGAGAAGTTCATATTATAATTACAATTCTAGTTCTTTTCTCAATTCAAAGTATTGATCACATCAATCAATTTGTGTGGGTGATTTTTCACTAGTTGAATTCATTATATTCATGAATTTAAGTTAGTTCACCTCTAGCTTCTTTCACTCTGACAATTATACTCTTCAAACTCTCATGGCTTGCAGATCTTCAAATCATATTGCACTGACTTTTGGTTTTCATATTTCTCAGTTGCCTTCTAATGTTTCCTTAATCTTAGGAATAACTAAAAGACTCTCCAAAATCCTTTCACATGGATATATCTGTATTTCAAACCCTACGATAAATGAATGAACTTGCTCAACCTATTCAATTGAATGGATTCACAAATTAGTTAGGATCTACACCTTTATTTTATAATCTTGAGTCTCAGCTTTAGGATTTATCTTTACAATTCATTCCATTCATCGTTGAAATACATTTCAAGTTTTTATTCTACAAGTGATGCCTTAAATTATTTGGTACGACAACCAAAATAGTTATTTCACAATAGTTCTTTTCAACCTTTCTTGAACTATATAATAGTATAAACTACAATCTCTTGCCTCGTTGTGTCATCACACAAGTACCTAAATAAAGGTATTAGAATAGATCTCTAAATTTTCCATAATCTAAGTATAATCAAGCAAACTACATTTCAATTTTCCTCTCAAGGCATTCTTGTGTCATTTATAATTTATCTCAATTATACTATTGGGTTAATTGAATATACAACACAACAACAATCATATATCTGTATATGTTGTTTGTACTTTTCAATTATTCCAAGATAACAATATTTTTCTAATTCTGTGTTGAATATTGACATTCCTCTTACTGTCTCAATCCTTGTCAAATCCATTGACTTATAATTTACTTTCAACACATGTCTGAGTGATTTACATTTAAAGCTTAATATCTGCACTTGCAATTTTTTGGTATAAACCCAATTTATCAGTAGAGTTCACAAGACTCTGCGATATTGCTTGTGCCTTTGCTAAGTCTTCTACCGTTTTCTAGTATCATTGATAACACAATGATATTCATTTTCTGATAGAGTTCAGCAACTCTACACTTTCCATTCATGAACATAGCATGAGCTCTAGTGAATTTTCTTGGTTTCCACTATGATTTCCAACACGATAAGGTCATTCTCTGACATCATATTCATATGCAGTTAACCAAATAAGTTGTCGATCCTAGGCAATGAATATTCATTCTTGATTTACTTTAATTTGATTCATCACCCTAGTTGATTTCTCAAACTTATACAATTTCCATAGTATACGAAGTAAAATGGAATTCAACAAACTTGAATTCTCTTCATGAACTTACTATTATTCTAAAACAAATTCAACCATTTGAATCTCGAGTGATAGCTTTATTTCCACAAATCACTTTTCGTAGAAGATTAGAGATTTATATAATTTTTGGTTAAAAGTAGCAGTTAGTACTAACCTTTTGATATATTGTTTACCTATTCATTCATAGTATCGTACAGTATTCTTTGGATTCTCAAAATCCTCAAATTCATTGACAACTCATTCTCCTTAATTTAGACTATTTCAATCTAATAGATCAAAGTAGAACATATCACTAGCTCAGTGCCATATTCAAACTCAACTTTACAAGTTTTCAACTTTAAGTTTCCATATGAAATTACCATAAAGTGATAGAAGTCCAACAAAGAAGACAGAGTTGACTATCAACACAGATTTTCCATAATCCTTCAACTTTTATTTCTTGCTGTGAATCTTCCCTTTTACTATAATTTCTCAATTATAATCATTTTCTCATATCCGAGCATTGATCTACACCACAATCTGGTAATCTCATGTTTCATTTTCTTGCGTGTGAATTCACCACAATGTCACTCTTTTCTTTTATCATTTTATTAGTGGGTGCAATTACACTACAACAACAATAACAAATTTTTTAAAAAAACTTTCACCTTCAATATGTGCAGTTATACCACCACTATACTGATTGACTTCTTCTCGTTATTCCAATATGGACTAACATCATATCTGGAGTCTTATACTTCATAACAACTTATGAAGTATGAATACATTAGTGGTCATCTAACCTCGACTCAGTTCTCATCATATTTTACCACTGATTTACTTATTGAATGACCTTTAATCTTGCTTAACTAGTCTCAACACTAGTATATATTCTACTCAAAGTGAATTATCACCATTGAGTTTCATTGAATATCATTTATTATTTCATTCACTTCTTAATGTCAATTCTCCTATTATATGTCTTAAAGTCCAGGTCAAATAGATCCTTCTTTGCTGACTATCATTAATTAAATACCATCAGTGAGAATAAAGACTTTTAAAGACTATTCAATATGAGAAGAGTTTACCTTTTCTCATTATAAAATTTATTATGTCTTTCCTTATTCTATATATCATTCAAATTTAGGTTTCTACAAACCCTTAATCCTTAATATTTTCTCAAATCTTGAGATATTGATCGATACATACCATCTTATTACATTTATACTGTCTTACTTTGTTGGAACATCCCTGAAGTCTAGGTTCCCTAAGAACCATCACTATATATTCATTGAATTCCAAAAAAAAGATATGGCAGCACCAAATTTCAGGCCGCCTTAGGACCCACCACTTCGCATCCCACGTCACCAAGCCCTGCCACATAAGGGCCCCGCTTATCCTTGACGCCCTGCGACCTAACTGGTTGCTTACACTTTTCCATTTAACCCTAACTTAGCTAATTAATCTCCATATAAATATTAATGATTTCATTAGCCAGTTAATCGATTTATCAAGTTAAAATGGAATCTTACAGCAAAAGTCTTAAACGAGTAAATTATGCAACATTTAACAATCCAAAGTAGTGGAAAATCCAGCAAAAAGATACTACGTATATATTAAAGGCGGAAAAAGTATAGAGAAAGATCCATATACATGTATTCGGTGTTCTACAATCCCCAAAACCCAACAAAAATATAAATACATACATATTGTTGTCACATACGAGCTGGCTCCTCAATCTCAGAGGTAGTCGCCCAGTACCTCCTTGCCCTTGCCCTTACTCATCAAATGATCTTTATTCGATCACCCAACAAATACAGTGACGAGTCCAATGAGTAAAACCTCAAGAGAAATCCACACTATATTCATGAAATAAAACTGATAATCAACGAGACATGCGAATATAACACCTGGCAATAGCACGTCATATTCCCATGAATGTAGGCAGCACACGACAAGCAAAATTAGTAGCATGAAATAAATTAATAGCATATACTAATTAAACATGCACGAAAATAAAGCAAGATTAAATAAAAAACTGTATAATCATGATAAAACTCTGAGCCAAACCAGCCAGTAATCGATAAAATCGAATAAGAACCACGTATATACTCACAGGCTTACAGTGACTAAATCCCAACTTCACTAAATGGCATGGTCCCTTTTTGACCTTGTTACACATCAGGACCACCCTAATCCCTCCCGACAGTCACAAGTATATCCTACTACCATTTGCACGAGCACTATCACAAGTAACCCATGCAAGCAATTTACCCACAACCAATATATACGCAAACTGAAACAGGAGTGAAACCCCATAGGTGCCCACCAGCAGTCACACACATAATCCGACATTGATAAAATAAGTCGTGAATTATGTGAGGCATTCCAATGGGTTTACGCACCTCGATCCGCCCTTCGACTTCCCCAGACTCCCGAAATCCAACCAGACTAGCTCCATGATACCTGAGCTACGGTCCTCTAAGTCCCTGAAGTCCAATTTTACATATTTAAGTCAAAATTCCCCAAATCAGTCCTTAAATTCAACTTCAAACAATCCCTATTCACAGCCCTTGACTTCTGACACATTTTCGATATAAATGATAACTTTATTTTTTTAAAACTAATGTTTCTAAATGGTTGTATTCTCGTTTAGCTTTCCAAAAATAGGTAGAACGTCGACATCCGACTTAAAACGAGGGAGATATGGTCATTTTATGAAATGACTCAATTTGGGGCTGCCTAGGACAGGGAGTGTGCTCCCTCAAATGGGGGAGCACACTCCACGCTCGAGCCGAACTGCAAAAACGCAGTTTTGCATCCCCAAACCCCCAAAAATCACCTTCAAATGGTCCCAAATTATACCATAACCTTAAAATTTGATTAATAATCAAGAACCATCATAAATATAACCTATTTGAGTTTATTTAAATCAAAAGTTTGCATAAATTAACATAATTAACAAGCATTCACTAGTTTTTTCCCAACTTCACAATTTTAACCAAAAACCCAATTCAATCAAAATCAGTGATAAATCCTTATTGGAAATGGTCAGTAAACATATAATTCATCAAGATAACACCAAAAATCAGTGACTGAAATCCTCAATTCGAATTCCATCAAAAACACACAAATTTTAAGTTCATTTGAATGTATAAAATGAGGAAGAATATTAACTTAAGTTTGCTCCACAATTTTGACCTAAAATTGACAATCTTCAGCTTCAATTTCACCTTTCTTTTTCTCTGATTTTCTCCAGAATCATCAAATGAAATGGGTTTTGATTGCATGTGTTTTGATCAACTTATCTTATATATTAAGGTGACATTAATTTCTAGTCATTGATTGTCACGGCCCAAATCTCTAACCCCATTTTAATTCCTTAATCAGGATCACCGACCCTTGACGTGGGACCTACACTGTGATACGTGCATCGACCGAGGCACGTGGCCGAGGTATATCGTGTTTTTGTATTGATGTGTGCCTAGTGTTATGTATTGTGTAGACTTACTAAGTCGGTTTGTACAGTTGTAGGCGTCGAGACGAGAGCGGGGACACGCCTCGAGTAGCGTATGAGTCGGGGAATCGGGTAGTTAGCATTTTGGTAAGTCTTATTTAATACTAATATGAAATAAGGAATTACTTATAAGCTTATGGTTGTGTATGTTAATGTAAATCAAATTAAAGGCCTATAGTTGAGTAAATTAAATGGAAAGCATAGGATTGGTCTAAAGATACACATTGGCACATCTTGGAACTAGGTGAGTAATGAAATGGTGTCACTTGAGGTTGAGACAGTGGGAGTTAGTGGGATATATGACAAAGGTGGACCATTAGATATTTCTAGGGATACATAAATCCATGAAGATTAAGGGCTAGGAAGGAACATCACCTTATTATATATTTTTAGTGATCAAACAACATGCAAACCAAATCACTCATTCATTTTTGCGGGAGAAGAAGAAGGAATTGCTGGAGAGGAGTGAATCATCAAGGTGTTGAAGGAATCCATGAGAGTTGGTGACAAATTCTCAAGCTAGGGTGCTACATGAACTAGGTAAACATCTTTTTAGTTGAAATTAGAACAAGTTCTGGTTTTAGGCTAATTGCAGATAGTAGATGATTGAGTATTTGCAATTAATTTATATATTTGGATTCCTCATTTCAAGCTGATAATCCAGATATATTGAAGTTCTTAATTTGGTTTTGAAATCATAAAGATATGAATTTTTGAAGTTGCAACACCAAAACTAGAATTCTGCATATTGTATTAGGAATCAACCTGGGTGATTTGGTCATAATCTACCCATTTTAGATCCAAATTGATCCAAACCAGTGGAATTTGAAAGCTTATTTAAAGGGGAATAACTTTACTTAACTGAAGGTATTCTGATTCAAATGTTTTTATATCCAAACATAACTCCCTAACTACTTATCCAAATGAGCTGATCTTTTAGTATGTTGTATTTGGACATATTTTCTGCCTTGTTACCAAAAATCACATTTTTAGGAACTATATATTGGGAGAAATAGATTTTCTAATCCTTCTGGTTGGATTAGATTCCAATTAGACCTATGTTTAGTAAAATCATGACATCTCTTTCATTTTAAATCAGAATTTTGAAAACTAAACCTTTCCAAAAAGCTAAGAGAGAAACCAACAAAACTTGTAATGATAGAGGATTTGGATATTTCGACCATTACATGCCTAAAAGTGTGTTAAGATGTAGGACTGAAATTAAAACTTAATTTAGTCTTTAGGGGCTAATTTAGGAAGATTGATTTAAAGTCTATTTAACCAATTTGAATACACAATAAACACCACTAAATTGAGCTTAAACCCACTATATTTGAACTAATGAGACACCAAACTCAGAAACCTAGGAAAAGGGTACGGGAGAGCGAATACAAGATTTGGAGTATCGGGAGGCCAGTAAAGCTAGGACTTTACTTTGTTGTTGTGAGTATACCCAATGGCAACTTTACTTAGCATTTCATTTCTATTAATTGTTGTCCTTGCATAGTCCTTTTGACTATTTTACCTTTGTATTCTTATATCATGTTTTCTTTGTGTCTATGCTCACTTGATGAGTCTAGTTTGCATGATATCCATTCATTTGATTTGATTCATTGATTTTATCCCATGCTATGTCTATTCTTGTTATTTTAAATGTGAATTTAATGATAAATAGCATGCTATTAGGCTAGTGAATATCTTATAAATGTTTAAGAGGACTTGTATTCCTTATTTGTTTAGGTGTGTAGATGTGCCTATGCCTTGACAATCCATACTTAGTATTTCTTGAAATTTAAAAAGTAGTTTTTGCATTTAGGTCCCGTACTCGATCGAGGTGTGCGCGACTCACGGGGTTAGAGCCCCTGGGGATGTCGGCACATGTTACTTGATACTGCATGACACTCGGGGTTAGAGTCCCTGAGGTGGTTTACCACCGGGGTTAGAGTCCCTGGTAACACTTGGGTTAAAGTCTCTTGTGCTATATGATTATTGAGTCAGAGTGACATGTTTCACTACCGACCGGACCTAAATCACCACTACTTAGTCTAGTGTCAGTATCACTTGTTTAACTCTAGGTATTTACTCGCATATGGTTTATTTTCCAGTTTTTCCCATTTATATGCTTTTAAATACCATTTGAATATTTGGAAATGCAAATTAAACTTGTCATCGGGGATTACTGTTTTATTCTTGTACTCGCCGTCCTTTTTATGACGGTGGGTGCAGAGCCATCTACCAGCAGGCCGAGCAAGGAGAAGATCGGCGATTATCCCTGAGCCCGCGGCACGTCACTGCATCGATTGTAGGTCTTCTTTTGGTATTTTGATTGTATATGTTATATGTCTTTTAGATACTATTTGGGGTTGTATATTGGGTTGAGCGTTAGTTTCCCCGACTTGACTTAGACTATTTTACTGTTTCAATGCATTTTGAGGACTTTATATATGTGATGTCATTTCTTGGTTTTCCACACTTAGGATTTTATAAATGGCTTCCGCATAAGTTACTAATTGCTTCCGCATAATCAATAAGACTTCCGTTAATTAATTAATTTAATAAAAAATTTAATTAACTCTAAATTTTATAAATTGGTAGGACTAGTGTATTACTTATCCTGAACACGAGAAAAGAGGCGTCTAGGTTGTAAAGGCTTACTAATACGTAGTTAAGTCATGCGTTGATATGATTAGGACTTAATTACGGGATTAGGCCGGGCGGTGCCCTAGATCAGGAGAGGGGCCGTCACATTGATATTCATGGGTTTACATATCCCAAGACTCATCTAATGGTCCATCTCTTACCACTTAGCCCACTAACTCACCACCGGTTCAATCCAAGTGACATCAATTTGTTACTCACATGGTTCCTAGATGTGCCAATGTGTATCTCAAGGACAATCTTATAATTTCCAATTAATTAACCAAACCATAGGCCTTGATTTATTTGACTTAATTACTTAGCTTAGGCCTATTATAATACATGTGGTTTATTCACTAAAGTTGACAAATTTGTGATTCCACTAACCATCGATGCCCCACGTCTCGACACGCATTTCAAGGTACGCCATAGCCTATTGTTTTAATTTGATCGACTTAGCTTATGGTTACATTACCCATTTTAAATTGATTAACTAGTCATTCTAATGTGAATTAGTCGAGTTTCCCAGTGTACACGTAGTTCGCCTACCTAATACCCACCTTGACATGCCTTTCGAGGTGAACACCCATCACACTAACTCGCCTGATAGCAACATGCACGCATGCGGTGCAATATAATAATAATAATTTTAAACACTGCATATACATAACCATCATCCACGAATAATATATTCCCTCGGTTCTATTGTCTGAGCCAACCGAGTTTACCACGTAACGCTCGAATTATGACCGTTAATCCTCGAGATTAACGTTAATCCTAGTTTAATTAATTTGGGCCTTTACAAAGATAGAAGATAAGGCCTTCAGAATCACATATAGGAATGACAAGACAACTATATCTATCGCATATATATAATACATCACAATATATATTATTACTCAATCTTTTATCTTTCACTACCCCCAAGAAACGTCGATAAAAACCATTTATTGAGTTTTAGGTTATCAATAACTTGAGAACCAATTTCCAAGTCAGTGAACCTAGACTTCTCTTTAGTTTACAAGTAATGTAATCAGGTTCCGACACTAAACTGTATAAGAGTTATTCTTCATTCAAAGACAATTGAAGAATAGAGAAGTTCAATCTATAAGCTAGGCTCTGATACCATCTGTTACACCCCCTAGCTCAATTAGAGCAGTGCCCCGCCTGAAACCCTAATTAAGCCTCGGTACACTAGTCGGACTCAATTAGGGAAATAGAACGGCAGTCCTTCATACCTGATATTTACAATACCGTATATCGTATATCGAATAAATAATTAAAAACGCAGCGAAATTAAAACTTTTTTTATAATACAAACGATATACTAAAACGGCATAAATCTCGATATTAAAATCATATCCCAACCCTGGTTATTAAAAAACAATAATTCAATACAACATATGATTAATAGGGAAATCAATTCACCATAGAGAAGAATATAAACTCCTAATCATCTCCATCCCTGAGTCAAAGCGCTTGTTGATAACCTGAAATGTTAATTGGGAGATGAATGCTCCAACTTGCTTAGTAAGTAAAGCTTGTAAATCGATCAACTATAATTTAATATCAATGATTTAATAAATAGTAATATGAATCTAAAACATATCTATTCAGGTATTGAAAATGATATAATAATAGACAATGGAATGTAAGTTCAAAAATCAACTACAACCATGCTCCTGACTTGTAAATTTGAATTTAATTACGAAGTCATACTCTTAGTCACTCGAGAATACAACCGCAAAACCTACATGTTAGCCGAAAAGACATTTTGCTGGTTTATCCTAAATGGATAGTGAAGGACTAAAGTAAAACTCGGGTTACTAAGGATGTAAGGGCGGAATCCATTTTCAAGCTAACCTTTTCTTTTTATTAAGACAAAGGGCGGAATTCATTTCCCAGCTAACCTTCGTATCTCTCAGTCCCGATCCACCTTATTGACACTTCCGAGGATTTTCACATTTAAAACAGTAAAGTCATAAGATGTTGTCGCAATTCCAGTTCATAATGCTATATGAACTAAATATACTAATTTATGATGCATAATTGATAAGAATATGAGTCCCACTTACCTATGTCGAGCTTTCCTTACTTTTTACCAACTTACCCAACTCCCGAGATCCATACACCTTTCCTCCTCGACCAATAAACTAAAATATATTGATTATTATCAATTTGAGTCTAAGACTCATTTATTAGAACCCACAAACTAGTCCTAATCAAATCTAAAATTAATTTGTAACTTTGTAGCTCAATCCGATCATTTCACATTTTTCGAGGTATAAACCCCGTTATAAAGTCCCGAAAGAATCTCAAATTTTCTATTTTCATAGAAATTCATCAATTACTATTTATTTGGTCAAAATATATTTTTTTGGATTTTTTCCTAATTTTTTGGAATTTTATTTTAGAAAATGGTTGGGTTTAAACTGGACCGAACCAGGTTCAGCTCAACCGAGCCGAATGAGCCGAATGAGCCGAACCGGCCCAATTTAGGGCCAACCCCTTTCTTTTTCATCAAGCAGAACAGTCTTTCGGTGCTTATTTTTTTCAACCTGTTAAAATGGGATTCAATTCTCGGTTGAACTGCAAGAGCAGTTTGTCCGAGCTCCCAAAACAAAACCTCCATTAACAACCACCCAATGAATAACAACAAACAACAGAAACAACAACATGAACAACCCACAAACTCACCTTCTCATCGTCTCCATCACATCGATCTTCTTCCCTCCTTGTTCTAACTCACCTTCTCTCTAATTCGAAAACGAATTGGGACGAGGTGGTTTTTATTTGTTTGGAATTAATATTAAATTTCCTCAAGATTTGTAAGCATGAATCATGAGGCCGATCGAATGGTTCAGAATCATATGTTCTTCTCATTTTATGTTTTGATCTTTATCGAGATGTGTGTTGAGTATCTCGAGGTCGATCCTTATCGTTATTAACAAACCATCACCTCTTGACCGACATACTTGAGATAAATAAACTTTCCTCGAGATTCGCATGCACAAATCTTGAGACAGATCCAAATGATAGAAACCAAAGTCATTTACCCTAAAGTGACATCGTATTTGACACATGTATAAACATATACATTGATTAAACTTGTGATCTCTTTACACGCATCTCGATGTGTAGATTCACCTCTCCAACATACAACGATCAAGACATTCATCTCCTCGATATCCACGTTATCCGTATCTCGAGGCATCACAATTCCAACTACCCCAATCGATTGACTCATTTACTTATTTGATTCTCACGTTACGCGTATCTCGAGGTGAATCCAATCTTTAACATTTAATTTGATTTAAACTATATGATTCATTTTTATATTTATATATATAAACTATATATATGTATAGATAACTTGTATTTCGCACCTATAAATTCATTGTGCACGCCAACGACTACCTTCGTGCGTGCACACTATTGTACAACCCCCGCATGCCCTGCGTGTCACTAGGCGCCCACAATTATTAATTATTTATTTATTTTCAATATATATATATATATATTTATATAATTTATATATATAAGCCTATATTAAATTGAATATGACTTTGTCGTGCGCGCCAACGAGTTTGCTCGGTAGCCACGCTACCCCACGACTCGTGTGCGTCACACTTGACCCCCATAGTATTAGGCATCCCATAATTCACCAATTATTTGATTAATTCTAATTAATTACATAAATATTAATATACGACATACAAACACCAAACGACACGCAAATCCATAAAAACGCTAATCGAGATAAATAAGGCTTTACTATAAGCCTAACTCAGGTTAATTAGAATTCAGATTAATGCTAATCACCACTTAAGGTAACGGGTCGTTACACTTGGGAGTTAAAAAAAAAGTATAAAACTTAACGAATAAACCTTAGATGTGGAAACCCGATGCACGTACCTTAAAACTCTGATTGGGAGATAAATGTGAAGCAGGTAGAGTTAAGATCATATACGTGTTATTTTTCTACGATATATGTATTATATATACACTAAGGCTTATCCGATGCACGCTTCTCAATGCATATCATGATGTATAGATATCCCTTTTCCTCACCAGAGATAGGACAAACTAGCGATCCTACTAGGGCCACCATTTCTACCGCTTCTCGGAGTAGAAGCATTCGACATGAGGCATATGACACACAAATTTATCACATTCTCAGATATCTTAGGGAGTTGATGGCTCATCAAACCCAACTTAAGGCACGTAGGATGGTTGAGATAGATGTTACGAGACATAAGGCTCGTACAGCAGGGCCAGTACCCCAGCCATAGATGATGTCGGCCAAGCATAGCACCAAAGACGAGTATAGGAGGAGTACCAAACCGAGGACACTAGAAGAACATAGATCGAGATTTGTAGATCCTCAAGCAGATTGGGAACATGATCAGGTGCCAACACCTTCAAGATTTGGTAAAAAAAGAAAGGGTCAGGGTTCAAGGAAGCGTTCGAACATAAGACATATATGTTTTCGGTGAGGCTAATGGGGAAATGAAAAGAAAGAGTGTCAGTTGAAACCAGCAACACGTACCACACCGCCAACTACATCAGAGCTGGAATTACAGATCGACGAGACAATGCCTAACGGACAGGAATACCCTCTGGTATGCCTCCATTATAGTGCATAAAGACGTCATCACTTAGTACCCACTAGTCATCATGCAGCTCATACTAGCACTACCATTAAGGGCTAGAGCCCCCAGTTGGGGAGGCTGATGGATTGTGTGAGAGGGTAAGAATTTAGAATGCCAGGTTATTTTGTATAGTTTAATGAAAACCTGACTTTTATGTTGCATTTATGTATTTTTGCACACTAAAAAAAGTGATGATTTTGCTAAGAACGATTCTTAATGTATTCTTGGCACGATTGCCGAAGGTATGAAATTTCCCCAACCTAGTTGGTATGGGATATCTAGTTTAGATCACGACGAAACATCAGTGTATGATGGCGAGTTCATACATACCATAAGTTATGGGTCGAGGGTGTTTTAACTGAAAAGCCTATCGAGAGACGATAAGGACAGGCTAAGTGGAACCATAACTTGCGTTAGTTGCATCGTAAGTATGGTGTAGTCTTACTCCTAGGGCGAGAGGACAAGACTTAGAAGGAAAAGTTTCAAAAGTTGACAAGTAGCGGACGGTAGTTGAAATATCATAGGTAGAGTTTTATAAGAAATACAGAAGAAACGAGATCAAAGAACTTCTTGAAGAACTTATAGACAATGATAGTGTTGAGATAACTCAGAGTGTGCAAGAAGGCGACGACGGTCACCTTTAGCTCCTGTCAGAGCACTAGCGTAGTTTCGCAATCATGGCAGCTTGACTAACTTCACTAAAGTTTTATGATTTGTTCTCAAACAATAAGTTGGTGGGGGCCCACACCACCACCTTATCAGAGTATAGGACAAATTTAAAGGGACGAGCCGAATTAAAACTTGTAGCTATATCGAAAAACATCAAACTCATTAGAAATAATGAGATTAGAACCAACCTCAAGGAAGATGAATAACTAGGACCAGGGCAAGAGGCACTAACGTTCAGTGGTGGAACATGTAGGGTCCTAAGAAAAACATGAAGAGTTAGACACAGTACAAATAGGAATTTGGATAGGAATAATGATAGGGCAACTGAAGAGACATGTGAATTGCATACCTAAAGATCTAAGGACACATGATTTTAGAAGAAATGAGCACGAAAAGAGAGTGATGGTCGACACTAATGGGCGAGTGTTTATTCTTTATTAGATAATGTATACAAGTTTTATGACCTTACTAGGTATACACTTTAAAGAGGCAGGGTGAGACAATACGTGACTTATATATGAGCGAGTATTACTCATGACGGCCATAGCCACCATATCATCAGGTCATATTTCACTGCCTAGTGAAAGTCTTATGTTCTCTGAAGCATGCACGGATCTTGAGAACATGGCTCACCTTCAGACTAGGTTGAGTAACAACTAGGCCATAAGAGGGCTATCGCGTGATGGACTATTAGAGAAGCCATTGGAGGAGTCCCGACTTACCATATTATGGTCTAGAGCTATCAGGTAATGGACTAGTGGAATAGACACTAGAGGAATCCCGATGTACTGAAGAATGATTTAGCCAATTAGAGATGGATACTCATACACTTCAAATATTTGATTCTTATCTATGCATACAAAGACTCAATGGTTATGCGACAACAAGGCCGTAGCAAGTGGCACGAGCTCCCTTGGTGAATTGTGACCTTAGTTATTTATTTTCGATGCACGTGTCGGCAAGTTGACCACCGTAATGGCTATTGGGTGATGGTCAACGAGAAGGGGTAGAGAAGCCTACTAGTGGGATCCCAACGTACTAAAGTATGGTCTAGTTGGGTTTGGGAGTGAGTTGGTGTTGTGAATGATTTCCACCATAATTTCCTCCTCGTGAAGATGAAGAGTTGTATGGAAGGCCCTGCAAGTCACATTGATTGTTGGGCAGCGCCTGAGGATAGAGTTATATGAAGAACTGAGTAATTGTATGGAAGGCCATGCAAATCACATTGCATGTTGGGCAGCACCCAAGGATACAGTTATAAAGAGACTAGATATAGTAATGGATCATACAAAGGGAGCAGGGCAGATTGTCAAAGATTTCGGACTGCCAAGGATAGGCCAAAAGTTATAAGCAAATATTTATCATGAGAGTTAAGCTACAAGTCAAATGACTTAGTTCTATCTGAGATCCAAAATCAAAAAGAACTTGGTACCGAGGTTCATTGAGCCATTAGATTACCATAGTCATCCCACGATACAAGATATTAGTTTACCTTGAATTTAATGACTAAATTTCCTTAGTTGGGAAGAACTATAACAGCCTGATTTTATTAATGTCATTATTATAATTAATCTTTAGAGTTGGATGCCAACTCAGACCCATGTGGACGCTGCATATAAGCTAGGGCACGCTTGACTATGTATATTAGTTATATTTGTCTGATTGATTGCCTTATTGCGGTATATCTTATTAAATATTGCATAATTGATCGCATGTTTATATTTACTTTTTCATGCCATGTGGGACTGTATAACGGGTATTCGCCTCGAAAAACATGTAAACACGAGTATCAAGTAGGCGAAGAACGGATACATTGAATCTAGGCTATGCTAAATAGACTAATATGAGTATAGTCAAAGTAAATGTGACATTTAATAATAATAAAACCATGGGCTAAGTCAATTAAATCGAGAATGCAAGAATTTATATGCCTCGAGATGCATGCCGAAATGCAGGGCACTGGGTGCCGGGAAGTCAGGTACTAAGGGAAGTCATAGTACACTAACTTAAGACCTTAAATAGCCTATATAGGTATAAAAGTGTCTAAGTTAAATTAATTAAATCAATTGATTGCAAATGCCTATAGTTATATGGAAAAATTGATGAGTCATAGCTAGAGATTCGCACTAAAATGAAATCCTAGGAGATTTGAGTTGGGAAGTGGTGTCAATAAGATGGAACTTAGTAGAGTAAGAGTTAACAAGAGCCATAGGAACAATCTTGAGATGAGCATACACACACTTAATGAGAGGCCAAAATGAAAGCCATCCAACATACTATAAAAGGGACACTTAAACATTTCCACCTTCATTTGCATGTTCATGCAACAAAAATAAGAGCTGAAACCATCTTAATTTCTTGGAAAAACTTGAGTTACAAGTAAGTGACACGTGTCGAGCGTGCCTAATAGCTTCTTGTATTTTCTTATTATTTGTAGTTGTGATAAATGGGATATTGTCTCCATAGGGATTTTTCAAATCTCTTCAGAACTAAGGCTATCCTATAGTTTTATTGGGTTTAATTTACTTTAATTTAACTTATCTAATTAAAACGATAATTAAACACTATCAATCTAAAAACAAAACAATTAATTAATTAAAATAGTTAAACTATACGCAATTTAAATTCAATTAACTAATCGAATACAATTCAAACAAACAATCAAGAAATCAATATAAATTAAATATATAAACAATACATCTTAGACAATGATATGTAAACCGTCATATCTGGTTATTTTCATTAAAGAATACTCATAATCAAATCATAATATTTATATAATGATCCTAAATCATTAAACTCTAATCACAATAGGTTGATAGCCTTTAGCAAACTATCAACTTTCCTATATTCAATGGAAATAAGTCATATCCTTACCTTTGTAACTCTGCTTATTGGATAAAATGCAATAAACTAGAAATTACAATAGCATTAATGCTCAATAAAAGTCATACCTAATCCAAACTAAATAAAAACCAGAATGATGCTGGTCATTAAATAACTTAGAACCCAATCACTTAGAACATTCGTTCGAGTAATTTTTG
Organism: Stephania cephalantha; assembly: GCA_039657325.1. Taxonomy (NCBI): domain Eukaryota; kingdom Viridiplantae; phylum Streptophyta; class Magnoliopsida; order Ranunculales; family Menispermaceae; genus Stephania; species Stephania cephalantha. Next base: position 20,483,505 of record CM077576.1, read on the forward strand.
CCCTATAGATTAATCCTAGATACTACTTCTATAATTGTTTTCAATAATCATAGACATAGATTTAGATACCCTATACTAAGAAACATATAAGCCACTATGCACTTCATTCAAAGAATCATTAGTTGTAATACACAAATACAACTTATTAAAACTGTGATTGGCATATGTGATAGATTTAAAGCATTAAGCGCATAAATTATGCATTATGACTAAATTATCGAATGATTTACAATCATGTCCAGAGTATTGTTTAGAATAATAAACTACTCACACATATTAATAATAAACATAATAATAAACAAATAATTGAAAGACATTAAGGTAAAATACCTCTATTAAATAGATCTTGAATCTCCAAAAGTCTCTAAAAACTAAACCTAATTAAAAAGACTTTAAAACTAATAATGGCTAATAGCCCTAAGGTCAAATTTATAGTTTCTCTAAGTGTACAAATCATAGATAAACTCAAATTCCTTGTTCTTATTTAAAAAACTCATCACCGACCTCAGCAATTTTGTAGTGAATCTTATGTTGTTCACAAATCACTGAGAAAATCACTAGAAATATCTCTCTATGCTCCACAAATTCATTCAATGATTCCTTGGTAAATCCTAATTCGTTGGGTATTCACTGGCTCTTCTCTGCTACCGATTTAGGTAGCGATTCCTGTATAATCTCGTACCCTTGATGATTCACTGGACCTTTTCTCCAGTTGACTATTTTGGCTTTCTTCCTCTTTTTATTCCATTTCTTCATTTTTTTTCTAATTAAATCCTGAGAACACAATAATAAGAGAATATTTAGTGTAATATCATCATTTTCATCTAAAATCAACCTAAATTATATTTTAAGACATTTTTAATTATTAACTTGTCAAATACCTCCCAAACTCAGCATTTTTTTGTCCTGAGCAAAGGTATACTCTTAATCATATTATATTTTCATTCTTTATATCATGATTTCAATCTAATTCATTTTAACTTTATATAATAGAAGTTTTTTAAATAGAAGTGATCTTCAAACAAAAACATATTACTCACAAGTAAATAGAAGTTATGATAGAATAGAATGATTAATAAAAAAAATATCCCTTAATGATAACTCAACCACCCAATGTAATACCCCTTAGAACTTAAAGTTCAATTAATACTAAGGCTAGTACACATTATAGGTTTTCTCAATCTCCACTGACAAGTATCAAGCTTACAATGACTACTATAGAATCTCAAAACACAAAAAAAGGCCTAAATTAATTAAACTAGAATTAGTGTTAATCTCGGAGATTAACGGTCGTAATTCGGGCGTTACGTGGACAACTCGGTTGACTCGGACACGAGAACAAAGGAAATATGTTATTTATGGATGGTGGTTGTGTATATGTGGTGTTTAAAAATTATTATTATATTGCACCGCATGTGTGTATATTGCTATCGGGCGAGTTTGTGTGACGGGTGTTCACCTCGGAAGGCGTGTCAACACGGGAGTCGGATATGCAAACTATGGGTACACTAGGAAACTCAACTAATTCACGTTAAGATGACTAATTAATTAATTAAAATGGGAATGGTGACCATAGGCCAAGTAAACTCAAATTAAAACAATAGGCTTTGGTGTGTCTCAAAATGCGTGTCGAGATGCGGGGCACCGAGTACCAGGTAGTTGAAGGTTAGTGGACCATAAGTTGGTTAATTCTGATAAATAAAACAATAACCATATGTATTAAAATGGGCATAAGTTAGTGTGATCAAATTATAATAAAGTAAGGCCTATAGTTTAGTTAATTAATTGGGGACTATAGGATTGTTCTTGAGATACATATTAGCATATCTAGGAGCTATGAGAGTATAAATTGGTGTCACATGGACTTGAGTTAGAATGATTTAGTGGGATACATGGCAAGAGATGAATCACTAGATAAACCTCGGGATAAGTAAGAATATGAGGATCAAGGGCTAGAAATACACATCAACTTAATATATAAGATGGTTTGATCAAACAACATGCAAACCAAATCATCTACACATTTTGCTGAAGAAGAAGAAGAAAGAGATTGCTGGAGAGAGAATTCAACCACTTTGGAGGCAAAATTTGAGGATTTAAACTAAGGTAATCATCATCTCCATCATCTACCCTACCTAATGAACCCATTTTTATATGTTTTTGGTGAGGTGCATGTAAAGGGTTAGGTCCCTAATTTTTAGTAAAAGCTTAATAAATTACATGTTTATGGATCATGTTCATAGTGAGTTCTCAATTGTTTGGTATGAATTAGAGTTTTGGAGGAAATTGGAGAATTTTGGTAAATTCATGACATTTAGTGAATTCGGGTAAAATAGTTGTTGTGAAGTGTTTTGATTACATTTTTAGTGTTAATTGGATATGGAGTGTTAGATAGGTTTAAGTAGTCAAAATTGAAGGGAAAAATAGAATTCTCAACTTGAGAATTCTGTCACAGAGGCTAGGTAGTGCGTTACCTAGAATAGTTAGTGCGCTACTCATTCTGGGTTTCCAATTGTTCTTTGTCCTGAAGAATAGTAGCATGCTACATCAATTACCTAGTGCGCTACCAGAACATAGCGTGCAACATGATTCACATAGCGCGCTAACGACAGACAGAAAACTGAACATAAAGGGTTGTTTTGGGATTTTTGACTTAATACATATCCCAAACACCTACAAACATACTAAACATGCAAAATTGGACTTCAGGGACTTAAGGGACCGTAGCTCGGGTATCGAGGAGCTAGTCGGGTCGGATACGGGAGTCTGGGGAAGTCAGAGCATAGATTGAGGTGCGTAAACCCATTGAGAATGCCTCACAAAATTCATGGTTTTGATTTATCGATATCGCATTTCATATGTCACTGCTTGTGGGCACACATCGGTTCTCACTCCTATTCGGTGTGCATATATATTGGTTATGGCTAAATCGCATGCACGAGTTACTTGTGTTTAGTGCTCGTGTCGATGGCAGTAGGATACACTTACGATCGTCGGGATGGATTTAGGGTGTTCCCTTGACTTGAAATAGCGTCAGGAGAGGTTCATCCGGTAACTGAAGTTAGGGTTTAGTCACTGTAAGCTTGTAAGTATATACGTGGTTCCTATTTGATTTACAAATTACTGGTTGGTGTAGGTCAGGGTTTTCTCGTGATTATACAGATGTTTACTGATTAATGCTTTATTTCTGAACTGGTTTAATTGGTATATGTTGTTTATTTGTTTCATGCTACTGCTTTTGCTTGTCGTGTGATGCTTACATTCATGGGAATATGACATACTATTGCCAAGTGTTATATTCGCATGTCTCGTAGTTTATCAGTTTTATTTCATGAATATTGTGTGGACTTCTCTTAAGATCTTACTCACTGGACTCGTCACTGTTTTTGTTGGGTGACCAAGTGCAGATCCTTCCACGAGCAAGGGCAAGGAGGTACTGTGCAACTACCTCTGAGATTGTGGAGCCAACTCGTGTGTGATATCAATATGTATTTATTTTACTTTTGATGGGTTTTAGGGACCATAAAACATTGATTACATGTATATGGAACTTTTGTTATACTTCACTCGCCTTGATATATACATGGTATATTTTGTCGGGTTTTTCACTACTTAGGATTGTTGAATTTTATATAACTTACTTAAATTAAGACTTCTGCTGTAAAATTTCATTATAATTTGATCAATTGATTAACTGGCTAATTAAATCATTAATAATTATATGGGAATTAATTAGCTAAGTTAGGAATAAATGGAAAAGTGTAAGTATCCAGGAAGGTCGTGAAACGTCAAGGATAAGTGGGCCCTGACACGGCAAGGCTTGGTGATGTAGGATGCGACGTGGTGAGTAGCAAGGCGACCTGAAATTTAGGGCCACAGCAGTTTGGTATCAGAGCGAGGTTTCAAGGAAGCCTCGGGAATAGTTTAAAGGAAAGAGGAAAAAACTGAAACAAATAAACCTTAGATATGGAAACCCGATGATCCTGACTTAGAACCTAAGTTGGGAAGCAAGCTTGAGATGGGTAGTGATAGGTTTATATACATGTTATATTTTGTTATATATAATATACGTCTATATATATCGAGGTTGATCCGGAGCACGCTTCGCAATGCAGATCATGGATGGACAATCTGGTACGCTTGGTGAGACTGGACAGACTGGTAATGCGGCTAAGGATTTCCTTGTTATGGTGAGTGTAGAGGATAGACTGTGGCTCAGGAAAATCGGATGGCCGAGGTATTAAGATTGTTATGGGATCAGAACTATGCACTAACGGCACTTGCTACGGCGGTTGCAGCACCCCGAGACACAGGAGTAGTTACAACACGTACAGGGATAGCCGTCGCCCCGGTTGTTCCATAGACACCAGTGGAAATAGTAGCTATGGAGACACAGGCAAAGAGAGTTGAAGCTGTTATTGTTCCACTAGAGACGCCGACTCGTATGCCTCCACCCACGACTACAGAACAGACGACTACTACTATGTCAGGACTTGTTTTGGCCCCTTAGGCGAAGATGTTGAGGGAGTTCTTGAAGTTCCAGCCAGGTTTCTTCTACGGAGGCAGTGACACTAAGGCGGCGGGGAAGTGGATAGTGTCTCATCAGCATTTCCATAAGCTGGCGAGGAATAATAAGAGCGTTCAGGCGCGTTTTCTAGAGCATGCTTGAGAGGTCATGCAACAGTTTGGTAGACTACGTATACGGATACTCATCCAAAGCCGACGACGTTGAGTTCAGAGAGTTGTTCTACGACCAGTATATACCGATGGAGGCGAGGTTGAGATTAAGGGAGGAGTTTCTGACCCTGAGACAGGGTAGTCAGACGTTGATACAGTATATGAAGCGATTTTTGTATTTACTTCAGTTCATTATGGATGTGGCCAGGACTGAGCGACTATGGATATATTACTTCACACGAGGGGCTGATGACAGGATTGCTGAGGCAGTGGTGTCATTTGGAGCTCGTACTTTGTAGGAGATATTTGATCAAGCTTTGGCACACGAGACCTTCTTGATGTAGATAGAGGGTATGCGTATTCCTGGGTCTGAGGTATAGACTGGAGAGAAGAGACAGAGAGACTGGGTTGATATAGAGGATAGGCAGTACGGTGGAGACCGTAGGGATTATGATCGGGCACGAGCAGAGCGAGCTTGGAATGGATGTTGTACCCGCATTTGTTTGTATAATTTAGTGATTTTTTTCCTTTTTTCGGTGTTTTGTACCTCCTTTTTTTTTTTTTTTTCATTTAGAACAATTTTTGCTTTTACACCGAGACAGGTACATGACTAGGGAAGCAGGGACTGGAGATCGCAGAGTCAGGCCCAGAGGTCAGGATATGGTTATTCGACTGCATGTTGGCAATGTGAACAAGAGGGGCACATCAAGAGAGATTGTCCCAAGAGATTAGTGACTCCAGCAGTAGTGACACTGGTGCAGACTAGAGAGCTGGTGCACGTGGTGACTGAGCCAGGCAAGGAGATGTCCCAATAGCGGGTTCAGGGTATGTGAATTTTTTTAAAAGTTTTTAATCATTACAGCTTAATTTCATGTATGTATGATAGATTATTGTATTATGGCATGTGATTGTCATAGGCCATAGCATGGCATGGAATTGTCATGGTGTGTAAGGATAGGTCGTAGTATGGCATGGGATTGTCATGGTGAGTAAGAGTAAGTCGTGGCATGAGATGGGATTGTCATGGTGAGCAAGGGAGGATATGGCATGGCATGGGATTGTCATGGTATGTGATGGTTGGTTAGGACTATTTTGTTGGGATATATGATAGAAGAGGTTTACAGTTACTGGTGTTAGGTAACTGGGTTATGGAAACTTGAACACAGAAATCGAACTGAGAATAGGTTGCGGGGATGTTGGGAAGAGAGTGATTGATTTTGACCACCTCGGCAACATGCGCCTATGTCTCAGGTTAACACTACGATCCCTTTAATGGAGTAGTGGAAGTGTTCAACGGACTGTAGAGAGGGACTATCAAGGGGTGAGGCGTGGTTATGCGGGGATAGGATAAACACATCAAAGTTTACTCGAGACTCAAATTTCGAGGGTGAAATTCTCCTAGTTGGGAAGAATTGTAACGGTCCAAATTAAGTAAACTAGAATTAGCGTTGATCTCGGAGATGAACGGTCGTAATTCTCGCGTTACGTGGATAACTCGATTGACTTGGACACAAGAATCGAGGAAATATGTTATTTATGGATTGTGGTTGTGTATATGTGGTGTTTAAAAATTATTTATATTGCACCGCATGTATGTATGTTGCTATCGGACGAGTGTGTATGATGGGTGTTTGCCTCGAAAGGCATGTCAATGGGGTGTCGGATAGGCGAACTATGGATACACTAGGAAACTCGACTAATTCACGTTAAGATGACTAATTAATCAATTAAAATGGGGTAAGGTGACGATAGGCCAAGTAAATTCAAATTAAAATAATAGGCCATGGCGTGCCTCGAAATGCATGTCGAGACGCGGGGCATCAAGTACCGGGTAGTTGAAGGTTAGTGGACCATAAGTTGGTCAATTTTGATAAATAAAACACTAACCGTATGTATTAAAATGAGCCTAAGTTAGTGTGATCAAATTATAATAAATCAAGGCCTATAGTTTAGCTAATTAATTGGGAACTATAGGATTGTTCTTGAGATACACATTAGCATATCTAGGAGCTATGAGAGTATAAATTGGTGTCACATGGATTTGAGTTACTGGGAGTTAGTAGGATACATGGCAAGAGATGGAGCACTAGATAAACCTCGGATACGTAAAAACATTAGGATCAAGGGCTAGAAATACATATCAACTTAATATATAAGATGGTTTGATCAAACAATATGCAAACCAAATCATCTACACATTTTGCTGGAGAAGAAAAAAGAGAAAGCTGGAGAGAGAATTCAACCACTTTGGAGGCAAATTTAAGGATTTAAACTAAGGTAATCATCATCTCCATCATCTACCCTACCTAACGAACCCGTTTTTATATGTTTTTGGTGAGGTACAAGTTTGAGGGTTATGTCCCTGATTTTTAGTGAAAGCTTAATAGATTACATGTTTATGGATCATGTTCATAGTGAATTCACAATTGTTTGGTATGAATTAGAGTTTTGGAAGAAATTGGAAAATTTTGGTAAATTCATGAGATTTAGTGAATTTAGGTAAAATAGATGTTTTGAAGTGTTTTGATTATTGTTTTGGTGTTAATTGGATATGGAGTGATTGTTAGATAGGCTTAAGTAGTCAAAATTGAAGGGAAAAATAGAATTCTCGACTTGAGAATTATGTCCCAGAGGCTAGGCGCGCTACCTGGAACGGTTAGCGCGCCAATCGTTTTGGGTTTCCAACTATTCTTTGTCTTGAAAAATAGTAGCGCGCTACATGAATTACGTAGCGCGCTACCAGAACATAGCATGCTAAACGATTCATATAGCGCGCTAACGACAGACAGAAAATTGAACATAAAGGGTTGTTTTGGGATTTTTGACTTAATACATATCCCAAACACCTACAAACATACTAAACATGTAAAATTGGACTTCAGGGACTTCGGGGACCGTAACTCGGGTATCGGGGAGCTAGTCCGGTCAGATACGGGAGTCCGAGGAAGTCGGAGTGCGGATTGAGTTACGTGAACCCATTGAGAATACCTCACAGAATTCATGGTTTTGATTTATCGATATTGCATTTCATGTGTGACTTCTGGTGGGCACACATGGGATTTCACTCCTATTCGGTGTGTGTGTGTGTATATATTGGTTGTGGTTAAATCGCTTACACGAGTTACTTGTGTTTAGTGCTAGTGTCGACGACTGTAGGATATACTTACGACCGTCGGGATGGATTTAGACTGTTACCTCAACTTGAAATAGCGTCTAGAGGGGTTCATCCGGTAACTGAAGTTAGGATTTAGTCACTGTAAGCCTTTAAGTATATACAAGGTTCCTATTTGATTTACCGATTACTAGCTGGTGTAGGTCGTGGTTTTCTTGTGATTATACGGATGTTTACTAATTAATGTTTTATTTCTGAACTGGTTTAATTCGTATATGTTGTTTATTTATTTCACGCTACTGTTTTTGCTTGTCGTGTGCTACTTACATTTATGGGAATATGACATACTATTGTCAGGTGTTATATTCGCATGTCTCATAGTTTATTAGTTTTATTTCTTGAATATTGTGTGGACTTCTCTTGGGATTTTACACACTCGACTCATCACTGTATTTGTTGGGTGATTGAGTGCAGATTCTTTGACGAGCAAGGGCAAGGGTAAGGAGGTACTGGGTAACTACCTCTGAGACTGTGAAGCCGGCTCGTGTGTGATATCAGTATGTATTTATTTTACTTTTATTGGTTTTGGGGACCATAGAATATTGATTACATGATATGGAACTTTTGTTAAACTTAACTCACCTTGATATATACATCGTATCTTTTGCCGAGTTTTCCACTATTTAGGATTGTTGAATATTGTATAACTTACTTAAATTAAGACTTCCGCTATAAAATTTCATTATAACTTGATAAATTGATTACTGGCTAATGAAGTCATTAATAATCATATGGAAATTAATTAACTAAGTTAGGAATAAATGGAAAAATGTAAGTAGCCGGGTAGGTCTCGAAACGTCAAGGATAAGCGGGTCATGATGTGGCAAGGCTTGGTGATGTGGGATGCGACGTGGCGGGAAGGAAAGTAGCCTGGAATTTGGGGCCGCCACAAAAACCACTAGATTAATCTTAATTTTAGAAAATACTTTACAAATAGTACCACAATCAAAATTAATAGGAATTTTTCCTAGATACCAATGAATATATCGTTAAAATGTGTTAGATTAAGAAATATTTCACTCAACCCTAGCTTCAAGCACTCAAGCTAAATCTTTTCTTTGAAGAGTTTAAGAACATCCGCTCTTTTCATCTCTCATTTTTTTCTACTTTATCCTATTTTTTTTTCCTTATTTATTTTTATTTATTTATTTGAGTTTTGCTTTTGAGTCTCTACTCTATTTCCTTTGGACATTCTTGCATTTTCCCCACCATAGATTCCATGCTCCATTTCCTATGCAATCTATAGGACTCTCTATGTATTTACAACTCTTGTTAACACTTCTCACTATCCACTAAAGTTGAAGAAAGTATTATTTCTAACTTATCAAATTCATCGATTTCTAACTCATTTCTTCTTTCAATTGTGGCATACTAACTTTATATATATACTATAAAAAGACTTAATCAGTAGCCTTTGTATCATATGATTCTTAGAAATATATTTTGTTCATCTTACACTATTGTTTCGATCTTCTACCCATTCTCATTACTAACATAAGGTAATCCAGTGCATACATTAAGTAGTAAAGTTAATCAAAAATGGTATAAAAATTGATTCCTTCTATCATAGAATTCACTTGGGTAATAAAATGTCACTTTCATTCAAAATTTATTATATATATTCATTATATTATAATCCTAATTAGAAATAAAGTAAAATAAAATTCATACTTACTTGAATTCGGAAGAAATTCAGAAAAAATCTCATCAACTCACTTGAATATCTGATCAAAAGTTTAAACTTTGCATCAATTCTGACTTATCTTCTACCTTTCTTTTCTTTCCTTGATTTTTTTGTTATACTTATTATGCTTCACCTAAAATACCCTCAAACTCATTCCAAACTTGTCTTCAAGGTTGAAAAATTAAGTTTGGTTTTCAACAAGATAAATATACTTCGTGAATCATAAATGAATTGATATATGTAATAACAAAAAATGTAATGAAATAGACAAATATGGAAGTAAATTAATCGTTATCTTCATCATATTCATCCATTCCTGCAAAAGGTTGTGAAACATGGCTATTAGCTGGGTTGTAAGTCGCAGTTGGAAATTGCAACTACAAAGCTGGAATGTTGACACTTCTCCTTGAGTCGTGCAAATGGTTGTCATGTCTTCTCTCATACATAGAATGATAACGTTGTGAAGTCCTCTCGTTTGCTGAAGTCATTTCTTCATTTTGATGAATTTTTGTTTAGCTACATATACTTGAAGAAAATATGATCTAAAAAATCCTCTCGTCCTACGCTGTGACAAAGATGGTGTCACTCATATCAACACTTAGCACATTCACTCAACCCATCAATATTATCATTTTTCGTACGTCTTTTTGTCTTCCTTCTATTTTCTTTGGTGCGCTGCCTTCTTGCTTCTCTCGCATTTATCGCATAAAATGATTCTCTTTCATCTTCTAGTTATTGTATCCTGTCACTTTCTTCATTATTTGTACTTTCGCATCATTTATTGTCTTCTCGAGAAATACATCGAGCTCAGTATCCAAACCCACCTTTGCTTGTCTACACAATTGAGTAATCAAAATTGGGAATGGTAGTCCTTCATTTTTCATAGTCTTCATTGCAAACTTCATAGAATTGTTTATAATCTTCCCAACATCGATATAACCCTTATTCATCACTATCTACTAAAGTAAAGCGGCTATAGGGTTATTCACTTCAAAGTGTTGTCTGGTTGGATAAAAACATGCATCTATAATATAACTTCAACTCCTTGTAATTTTTCCTAAAATTGGTGGTTTCAGTAAACTTTGGGTGTCCTTCACCATCAAGTGCAAATCCCTTTCCCAGAAGTATCTTTAATGCATCTTAGATCATCTCATAGGTATAGGGTTCATTTTCGACATAAATGAAATTTAGGTAATCCTCCTCCGTCCTCTAATTGTTGTGGTAGACCGAAAAATCTATTCAATCTCTTAGGCAAAATACTAATTTTCTTCCCTTGCACCACTACTTTATCCCATTCATTACTAACACGTCCATTAGCATAAAATTGTCGCACAATCACAAAACACCCACTTTCTTCTCTACCCTCATAGTCTCTCAGAAGGTCGACATTTCACCCAAAGCCCTGAATAGACATTATGGACTCCCGAATGTAGGAGTTAGATAGGATTCAGACTACTCCAACATCATCTATGCCCATAAGGAAACTTACTCATCCAAAAGAATTTAGGAAGCCTTAGAGGTAATTCCCAGATGAGGATTTGCCCTCGATTTGTATGGTCATCCTAAGTTCATCGAAACAACCAACTTTAGGAAAATCACCAAATGTTGGAGCTACATCGTAGATGCCTGCCTATACCCTACTACGTAACACTTCAAGGTGAGAACCCATAGAGTCGCTCTACTCTATCACATCATTGTGAAGACTAGGTATATCGATATTGGATATGAAATTTGCAATGCAATGAGACATGCAATGACATATATGAAGCATGAAGGTCTACCTTTCCTAATCTTAATTACCCAACTATGTATGAAGGCCAAGGTCGGTTTCCATGAGATGGAATTCAATTTTATAGATTAGAGGACCATCATAGATGCTAAGGTTAAAAGGATGAGGGCAGTCGATGGATATTGAAGGTCACCCAAGAGGGGGGTGAATTGGGTTACCGAGTAGTTATTGCCCTTTTAAAACTTTATGCGCAAATTGCAACTATAATGCATACACTATCAATGAATATATATATGCTATGCAAGTGAATGGAATGGAAGAGATGGAAAGTGACACACAATTTATAGTGGTTCGATCCAACGATCTACGTCCACTACCTAACCTCCCTAAGTTAGGATTTTTAACCCCACTTATATTACAAATAAGTGTTACAACCTAAGCATACAAGCCTAGAGTGCCTAATTACAATTAGGACTTCCCACCTAGCCGCAACTAGGATTTGTGTTCTTCCTACCTAGCCGCAACTAGGATTTGTGTTCTTCCCACCTAGCCGCAACTAGGATTTGTGTTCTTCCCACCTAGCCGCAACTAGGATTTGTGCCTAGTCTCAACTAGGTCTTCCCTTTGACTTAGATTCCACTAAGTCTTACAATCAAACAAATACAATAAGTTGCTGAAAAATAATGAGATACACTTTACAACACAAAGTGGTATCAAATTCAAACACTAGCAAGCCTCCTAGAGCCTAACAACTCTTATGCATGCAAGTATGAGAATAAATGGAATATGCAAATATGTCACCGATTTTGTTGCAAATCCCAAATGTGAAATCGTTTTAAAAACTTAATATATTAGTGTAAAACCGATTTCAAGTCTAAGAACAATAGTTTAACAAAAATCAAGTTTAAGTAAAAAACTTTTGTTCAAATCAATCTTAGGGTTTGATAAAATAAATTTAAGTGCAAAACCCAGGAAGAAGGTGTTCAAACTCACAACAAACTGATTTTCAAATCAAATACACAAAACTATGTAGATTAAGCACAAGCAAGATTTTAGATCTAGGACTTTCTTACAAACAAGAGAATGACAAAAGAGATCAGCTTTGAAGAGATTCTTGTACTCCTTTGAAAGCCTCAAAAGTCTTTGGATTAGAGAGCTAAAGAACAAACAAAGATCTCCTTTTGCTTCTTCACAAAAGTCAAAGTTCTTCTCTTTGTAGATTTTGAGTTTTTGAGTGTGTTTCTTCCTTCTCTTGACAAAACCATGTTCTTGGTGGTTTTATAGTGTTAGGTATTCCATCTTGACAGCTTATGACCGTTCTAGGGATCCAAGGGTCCAAAATAGATCAAGAATTCAAATTAAAGTGTGTTTTCCAAATTTGTAAAAAAAAGTCGTCGAGATATGCAATTAGCGCGCTAATGCTGAGACCTAGCGCGCTAACTGCACTTAGCGCGCTAATGAAATCATTAGCGCGCGCTAACTCATAGGGACCTCAAAACAATTATTTTGTCCCTTTGTGTTAGCGACCCTTAAACTCGTCCGGACCTAACCAACCCTTATATAACATGTTATACACGTTTATTATGAGTCATTAAGCCTAATTGGGTGGTCCTGGATATTTTTACAAATCCCGAAAACGGAAATTCACGATTTCATAATGTATTAGGGGCTTTTCTGCAAATTTACGCTTTCTTTTCGAAGACCTTTCAAAAACGAGTTTTTCTTTTTCGAAACATTTACAATGATCTCGTAATATGCAAATGACCATCCACACAAAGTTTCACATTGTTTAAACTCATAGTCCTAGTTATGTGTTTAAATTCCACTTTGAAACTTGAAGTAAACTTATAACTTTTGAAGAATGGTTTAAGAAACTTGATATGCATGGACTAATGCATTTGGCTTGCGTGAAAGAATTTGTATACCTTACATTGAAATTACAAATTGCGGTTTGAACTTTCATCTTCATTTCTTCATTAATGCCGAGTCTTGAACTTGTATTTCTTGAGTACCCTTGATATGTTGTTTTGCATCCTTTAACAAAAACTGAAATACACTAGATGTTTATTAGTACATTTTCACCTTGTTTGTTTCCATCAAAATCTCGGTCGAGTGTGAGTGACTAACCACTTAGTCCAACAATCTCCCCTTTTTGATGATAACAAACAATGTGAACTTTAAAGGTGTAAAACGTAATCTAAATGTATATCGCATTCATGATTTTATATTTCATATATGCAAGTTCAAAACACATCAACCTTTTCAAGTTCAACCACATTTTTCTCCCCCGTTTGATACCATCAAAAAGTGGGGCCAAGCATCTCCATAAATAAACACAAGAGAAACAATACGAGAGAAATATACTCTCCCCCTCACTTTATGCATATCAATAAACAATAGTCGGTAGCGATACAAATGCATAGACGATAAAACATAGTGAAGCAAGAAATATCCATATAGAAAACTCAGAGATACGCAAAAAAATTCATGATATAGATAGCATAAAGCAATGAGAGCATAGTTGTGGCTTAAACATGAGTTTGACAAAAAAAAACGAAACATCTAAGACTGACATATTGGAGCCTAATGCTCATCTAGTGGTGGTGTGTCTAAACACTCCTCCTCGAGGATGGTGGTGGACGTGCAGAGCTGGAGGCATGATCATTACGCGCGGTCCGAACTGGGAGCAATTGACCCTCAATGCGACGAAGTCGATCATTTTGGAGGGAAAAGTGAAGAAATTGACAAAGAAAGGAGAGGATTGGTACCTTGTAGGAGTGGAGATCACGGTGGAGACGACACAAGGAGAGTAGAATCGGCAAGAGGAGAGGAAAAATTTGGGAGAGATGTGAGTTTTGAGGGTAAAAACGAAATTATAGACGCCTGGCCGAACGACATTAGCGCGCTAATGATATAATTAGCGCGCTAATGGGTCGATTCATATTCTGGGCCAGTACACTATTAGCGCGCTAATGGGTGTTATTAGCGCGCTAATTTCCCTCGGAAATTTTTGGTCGACATCATTAGCGCGCTAATTTTAACTATTAGCGCGCTAATTCCTCTCTCGGAATTTTTTGACAAAAAATTTTGGATTTTTGCAATATAGCTCCGATTCTCCTCAAACTTCATGGACACTTCACTAACACCATATAAAAAGGTTTGGAATAGCTAAAACATATGTAGAAGGTCCGATTCTCGAAACATGCCTAACTCACGCCGAATTTTAGAAAATTGATCTCTAGGCAAAGGCTTAGTGAATATATCGGCTAGTTAATCCTCTCGTGTGCACATGGATGAGTTTAACATCGCCCTTTTGGACGTGATCACGAAGAAAATGGTGTCTAATCTACGGTGCCACAACCATGCATCACATTCACTTTGTGCACTCAAACATGAGACATTTTGCATATTCATCTCATCAAAGTTAATGGCATAAACATTTTTATCTCTATATGCAATAAATAAGGTTTCATGCTTCTCATTCCTAACAATGCATTTCGATGATTCAAACATAACATGAAATCCTTTGTCACACAATTGACTAATACTCGAGCAAATTATGTTTCAATCCATCAACAAGATAAACGTTAGAAATAGAAAGTGAATTGTTACCGACGGTTCCCCGAGACCAATAACTCTTCCTTTGTTGTTGTCTCCAAATGTAACCTTTCCACCATCATGCCGCTTTAGTTTAATAAATTGATGTGCATCTCCTAATCATGTGTCTTGAGCACCCACTATCCAAGTACCATGGGGTGCTCTTCCTCGCATCCTACTCAATGGGAAACACACTAGATTTTGGTACCCAAACACCTTTGGGTCCGAGAATGTTAGTGTAGTAAACATTTTTAACTACCCATGCTAGTCTATCCACTTTGGCCTTTTGTAATGCACATTTCCCGACC
The DNA here is from genome assembly GCA_039657325.1 of Stephania cephalantha. Lineage (NCBI taxonomy): Eukaryota > Viridiplantae > Streptophyta > Magnoliopsida > Ranunculales > Menispermaceae > Stephania > Stephania cephalantha. The sequence goes on from CM077576.1 coordinate 20,498,672, forward strand.
ACATGAGTCTTGTTGCATTTAGAGCATCTATGATCATCATTTAGCAATTTCTTGTAACTTAACAAGTTTGCTCCATAACCTATGCCTCTTTTGTTGAGTGCACGTCGTTGTGCTCCCAACATCATGTCAAACATTTCTTTACCATTTGTAAACTTATGCACCGTGCTAGTCAAGTCCTCTACTTCCTTGACTAAAGCATATCTCTCCTCTATGACTTCATTTAAGTCACTTTGGAGATCATTAATGGTCTCATTTTGTGACTCTATTTCACTAATTGCAATGGTCAAGCTCTTTTTGAGTTGTTTGGTCTTTTTGACCTCCTTTTCCAACTCTTTCCTAAGCTCATCAAGATTTGGAACATCATCCAAATCATCAACATTATCAAAGTTAAAAGAGTTAGAATTTACCTCGCCTTGTGCCATGAGACAAAGTATTGCCTTCTCACTTTCCGATTCGGATTCCGAACTTGATGATGATGAGTCATCCCAAGTTGCTTTGAAACTCTTCTTTCCTTTCTTCTTGTCAAACACCTTCTTGGATTTGCAATCCGCCATGATGTGACCCGGTTTGCCGCAACCGAAGCATATGATTTCATTTGAATTTCCTCCCTTGCTTCCACTTTGAAACTTCTTCTTATACTTGTCTCGCTTGTACATGGCCCTCGTTGAGCTTTCTTGAGAGCATAGCTACTTCCTCCTCAAGATCATTGTCATCACCTGATTTTTCATTTTCAATGATCTCTACCGATGCACTAGGGGAGCTATTTGCCTTCAAGGCGATATCTTTTCTTGAACTCTTAGTACCTCCACTTAATGCTTCCAATCTTGCTCTGGTCTTTAAGTTCAAATTCATGGACTCGTTAGCTCTCCACACAATGCATCAAATGTGTAATCTCCAAGATTTTGTGCCGATTGGATAGCATACTTCTTGGCATCCCATTCCTTAGGCAAGCCTCAAAGGAATTTATACACCGAGGTTTCTTGATCATAATTCTTTCCAAGATTCTTGATCTCATTCAATAGTTTAGTGAATCGAGTGATGGCGGTGGCTATGTCTTCATCGGACCCAACTCGGAAAGTTTCATAGTGCTCCTCAAGAATTCTCAACTTGGTCTTCTTCACTTGCATGGTACCTTCATAGTGTACCCCAAGCTTCTCCCATACTTCCTTAGCCGTTTGACAAGCACTTACTCGGCTAAATTCATTTTCACTTAGCGCACAAAACAAGTGATTCATGGCTTGATCATTTGATAGCTCAATCTTTATCTCCTCGGCGGTGTACTCTTTCAAGGGCTTATCCGGTGGAGTGTAGCCACTTTCAATCGCATCCCATAAGAATCTATTTTGTGCTCTAATGTAGAATTTCATTCTCACTTTCCAATGAGCATAGTTAGTTCCATCAAAATACGGAGGCCTAATCGAAGAGTTGCCTTCCCGAAGGCGAGCCGGATCTAAGGTTTGCATCCTTGCACAAAAAGAACACTCAAAGATACGTTAGTAATACTTTGAGCAATAACCCGCTCTCGATACCAATTGAAGGTCACCCAAGAGGGGGTGAATTGGGTTACCGAGTAGTTATTGTCCTTTTAAAACTTTATGCGCAAATTGCAACTATAATGCATACACTATCAATGAATATATATATGCTATGCAAGTGAATGGAATGGAAGAGATGGAAAGTGACACACAATTTATAGTGGTTCGATCCAACGATCTACGTCCACTACCTAACCTCCCTGCTTAGGATTTTTAACCCCCACTTATATTACAAATAAGTGTTACAACCTAAGCATACAAGCCTAGAGTGCCTAATTACAATTAGGACTTCCCACCTAGCCGCAACTAGGATTTGTGTTCTTCCCACCTAGCCGCAACTAGGATTTGTGTTCTTCCCACCTAGCCGCAACTAGGATTTTTCCCACCTAGCCGCAACTAGGATTTGTGCCACCTAGCCTCAACTAGGATTTTCCCTTTCGACTTAGATTCCACTAAGTCTTACAATCAAACAAATACAATAAGTTGCTTTGAAAAATAATGAGATACACTTTACAACACAAAGTGGTATCAAATTCAAACACTAGCAAGCCTCCTAGAGCCTAACAACTCTTATGCATGCAAGTATGAGAATAAATGGAATATGCAAATATGTCACTGATTTTGTTGCAAATCCCAAATGTGAAATCGTTTTAAAAACTTAATATATTAGTGTAAAACCGATTTCAAGTCTAAGAACAATAGTTTAACAAAAATCAAGTTTAAGTAAAAAACTTTTGTTCAAATCAATCTTAGGGTTTGATAAAATAAATTTAAGTGCAAAACCCAGGGAAGAAGGTGTTCAAACTCACAACAAACTGATTTTCAAATCAAATACACAAAACTATGTAGATTAAGCACAAGCAAGATTTTAGATCTAGGACTTTCTTACAAACAAGAGAATGACAAAAGAGATCAGCTTTGAAGAGATTCTTGTACTCCTTTGAAAGCCTCAAAAGTCTTGGATTAGAGAGCTAAAGAACACCACAAAGATCTCCTTTTGCTTCTTCACAAAAGTCAAAGTTCTTCTCTTTGTAGATTTTGAGTTTTTGAGTGTGTTTCTTCCTTCTCTTGACAAAACCATGTTCTTGGTGGTTTTATAGTGTTAGGTATTCCATCTTGACAGCTTTATGACCGTTCTAGGGATCCAAGGGTCCAAAATAGATCAAGAATTCAAATTAAAGTGTGTTTTCCAAATTTGTAAAAAAAAGCGTCGATATGCAATTAGCGCGCTAATGCTTGAGACCTAGCGCGCTAACTCGCACTTAGCGCGCTAATGAAATCATTAGCGCGCTAACTGCAGGGACCTCAAAACAATTATTTTGTCCCTTTGTGTTAGCGACCCTTAAACTCGTCCGGACCTAACCAACCCTTATATAACATGTTATACACGTTTATTATGAGTCATTAAGCCTAATTGGGTGGTCCTGATATTTTTACAAATCCCGAAACGGAAATTCACGATTTCATAATGTATTAGGGGCTTTTCCGCAAATTTACGCTTTTCTTTTCAAGACCTTTCAAAAACGAGTTTTTCTTTTTCGAAAACATTTACAATGATCTCGTAATATGCAAATGACCATCCACACAAAGTTTCACATTGTTTAAACTCATAGTCCTAGTTATGTGTTTAAATTCCACTTTGAAACTTGAAGTAAACTTATAACTTTTGAAGAATGGTTTAAGAAACTTGATATGCATGGACTAATGCATTTGGCTTGCGTGAAAGAATTTGTATACCTTACATTGAAATTACAAATTGCGGTTTGAACTTTCATCTTCATTTCTTCATTAATGCCGAGTCTTGAACTTGTATTTCTTGAGTACCTTTGATATGTTGTTTTGCATCCTTTAACAAAAACTGAAATACACTAGATGTTTATTAGTACATTTTCACCTTGTTTGTTTCCATCAAAATCTCGGTCGGAGTGTGAGTGACTAACCACTTAGTCCAACAGATATAACAATTCGGAAGAAGATAGGGAGATCAACGAGATAAGGAGATCCAAAATTGAAAATCGGACTACTAGGCAGAAAATCCATACGAGCACCCAAGAGGAAGCGAGACGAGCAACAAGTCTGATGGCTTAAATATATGTTCCAGTAACAAAGAGCAGTTGTACATCTATAGAAAAAACTAAAAAGAAGGGATTTTTCAAATCCTTATTTTCAATTTTTTAGGGCAATGAGAAAAAAAATCTTGAGGAATCACGAAACGCTAGACAAGAATGAGAGAACTATGGCATGCCACCATTCCATGTCGAAAAAGAAGATGAAACATTTACTAGATCCTATGAGGAGCATCGACGTTCCTTTGATGCAATTGAGATCTTCATCAGAAGTTTATGACCCCACTGATAGCTACAATTCACAACCTACTGCAATGAGGAATGACGACGGAGCTGAAGAGACCGGCGATGAATTTACTTCTGCACAAAGTACATTGTAATTTTTTAGTATTTGCTTGTATGTGTGAAATGTGAACTCTGTTTGAACCTTTAATGAGAAATGAATGCTTTACTTCATTGTATATCTCTTTTATGTGCTATTTATTCGTCTAATTTTGAAAAGTAGTTTATGTTTCATATTTAATTCTTTTATGCTTCACAATGTATATTTGTTTTGTTGAAAAAACCCAACTTAATTATTAAATCTTGAGGATAAGTTTTGAAATGAGTTTGGGGGTATTAGGTGAAGGGCAATATAATGAAACAAAGTATGGAATATTCGATAGGTATAATTTAAAAGTTGACTGAAAATTTTTCAAAATTTTCCACAATTCAAGTAATATTTCTTTATTTTACTTTATTTAGTTAGAAATATGAATTGAAGATAAGTTGGGTTTTAAATAGAAGTGATTTTTTTATTATCCATGAAAAATAGAAATTTTATGATAGAAATGAATTGTTATACCTTATTTGACTCAACCTAGATTATGTATGCATTATAGGTGTTTGAAGGGGACTGATTGCCTTATGTTAGACATTGTAATAGGTAGAAAATCGAAATGAAAGTGCAAGATAAATAAGACAAATTGCTAAGAATCTTGTTATATAAAGATTATTGATCAAGTATTATAGATAAGAGTTTATGCTACAACTAAAGGAAAAAATAGGAAATAGCCAATAAACTTTAATAAGTTGGAAAGAATACTTCCTTGACCATGGTGAAAGTGAGAAGAGCATACAAGAGTTTTAAATGAAAAAATAGGGAGACCCACTTATTCCAAAGGAAATGGAGCAGGGAATCTAGTGGTGGGAAAAATGAGAAAAGAATTCTTATAAAAAGAATAATGGATTCCAAAAGAAATGGAGTAGGGAATTGTAAGAATACAATATAAAGAAAATATATGTATATACATGAAGAAAGAAAAAGAAAAAAAGAGCGATATAGAAGAAGTGGAAGGATGTTTATGAAAAACTCTCTAAATAAAAGATTTAGCTCGAGTGCTTTTGGCTTAGTCGAGTGAAGTATCTCTTGTTCCAACATTCCAACAAATGAAAAGGAAAAAATATAATGATCATTATCTGTGATTAAAGAATTCCTATCGACTTTGATTGTAGTAATATTTTAAACATTGTTTGAAAATGAGATTGATTTAGTGATTTTTGTATCTTGAGATTTTAAATTAGTCATTGTACGCTTAATGCTTGTCAGTGGAGATTATGAAAACCTACATAGTGGTTTGGACTTGGTAATTGATTTAACGTTGAATTCTGACGAGTATTGCATAATTAGAGGTTGAGTTGTCAAAAAAATGGATTGTTTTTCAAATCTTTCTATTCTATCATGATTTTCATTGTATGAAAGTAATATGTTTCTATTTAATTATTATTTATGTTTAAAAATAAGAGTATATGATTGAGAGTATTCTTTTGCTCGAGACAACAAAGTGTTGAGTTTGTGGGTATTTGACAAGTCAATAATTAGACATTTTATAGTACTTTTTAGGACGATTTTAGATGTAAAGGACTATATTACACGGGGTTTTCTCTTGTTTTTAATATTTCAGGTGATAAATGTAATATTTGAAGAAATGAATAAAAAAGGAAGGAAATGAAGGAATTGATCGAGTGAAAAGAGTATGCAAAAAATCATCACAAATGAATCAAGGAAAAACTGGATTTTATAACTAGCGATTCTCCAACGATTCTTATGTACACAAAATTGCCATTTAGATCAATGGAAACAAAAACAATAATTCCAAAGACTCTCCCAGTGATTCCACTTAAACCAGTATCGTTGAGGAATCGCTGGTGATGATTTCGTGGATTTTATAATACAATAAGGATTTATAGTCGGTTTATGATATGTATTACCTAATATACGATATACATATATATATATGCATCCTAGAGTACGAAATTAGGAGCATTTAAATAGTTTTACACTTTTTGCTTTAGTTTTGAAGGTCATTCATTATTGCTTTTATTGTTTTTGGAGAAGGTTGGAAGATTCATATTTTCAATAAGGTATTTTTAATTATGTATTTTAATTACTATGTTATGGTGTTATTTATGATTATGAGTGAGTAGTTCATTATTCTAAACAAAACTCAAAACATGAACTAGATCGGTTTTGCAACATAGTCATGATGAGATGATTTTGTGCTTAATGCTTTAATTGTGTTTTTTAATTTACTGATTTTATAGGTTGTTATTTACGGATTTCAATCATGAATCTAAGTGTTATGTGCATAGTAGCCATTGGTATTGTGATGTTTTAATTTATTATCTAATTTAAAGTAGTACCTAGGATTGTTAGAAAGGTATGACCATTTAGATGTCCAAAGTGAATTTGAGATCTAAATATATGTTGAAGCAACTTTTCGAAGGTGTTAAACTTTGTAGTTGGAGGTTTTCACGAAGAATAATGCAGTTTAATTGTGTGAAGGTAATGTCTTTGTGTATTCAAGAAAATAAGGGGCTTGCTATTCATTCGTCATTCATGCCAAATATAACTCGTACTCGAGTTATCAATCCCACTTGGGTATAGTAGTGGTAAATACGGGGTCGAATCCACATGACTTAGGTTTTGCTCTGAGTTAATTAAAAAGTGAGATTTAAGGGTTTGTAGAGATTTAAAACAAACTATTAATTAAAACTATTAGAAATCAAAGTTTGCAAAAGTGAGTTCAATGAGAGAAAATACTTAAGTCTACGGTCCCATAAATCCAAATCAAGACTCAATAGCATGTCACGGTCTTCGATCTTCCACAAAAGATTATTATTTCAATTCCTCCTAGATTAGCTATAGGAAATCGAGATCCGCCAAAAATCCATAATTCCCCTAATCTCAATAGCTAGGACGTCCACCACTAACTACTTCCCTAGTCAACACATAACCTTAGACATCCTCCAAATAAAGTTAACGCATTAACCGTATAAAAATATGTGGGAATACTAATCCTAGATAACCGGATATTGTCCACTTCCAATTTAACCCATATTTATTTGTTGCACACTCAAGCACCAAAAGATTTCGAAGCAAATGGATGAGTGATTGTCACTTATATCAGTTCAACCATACAATTACGATTACGATTGTCTTGATTAACTATTGGTCTTCCACCTAAAAGCATGCAATGGCCATAATACATACCCTAAGCTTGCACCATAATCATGAAAATGACAACAAATATAATAGAAAGGATTGAGTTATAAATAAAAAAAATCTTACAAATCATGCTATCAACCAAGATTTTGGACTTACTTCGCCTCCGACCTAGGAAAAAAGTGCTTAACCAAACGTTGTCTTGATAAACATCATTAAATTCTATAGAAAAAAGGTCTCCTTCAATTCTCTATTTTTTCTTTGTGTGTTTACTACGTCCTAATTACTATTTATACTCCTAAGACCCCTAAAAATAAAATTAAAAACCCTAATTAGCAATCCCAAACGAAATAGAACTCTAGAACTTTCTATTTTCATGTCTCAGCGCCGTCTTTTAGTGATCCACGCCGCGTGTGTAAATGTCACAACGCCGCCACAGCGCCAACTTTTCCTTTGTTTTTCTCCCTTCAGTTATCTCGACACTATCTGTGTATTTGCTTGACGCTATTTGTGTAAACCCACAACTTCGTGACTGCGTCAACTCTAAATGAACAACATCAACTTATTTGAACCTCTTTCTTTAATCCCTACACCTTGCCCGCGTTGTCAATTCATTCTCCATGTCGTCAAAGGTCTTCTTCACGTCATCAACCTTACTTTGTGCTTTTCTTGGCTTTTTATTATGAAATCACTCTATTGGCTCTTTTATAGCTTCTAAACTTGAAAACACATAAATATCATCAATTAGAGTTTATTCTGAGATATTTAGGCTAATTATACTACTAAACTAGTCTTATATATAAGTCTAATTAAGCACTTATCAAATACCCCCAAACTTAGGACTTTGCACGTCCCGAGCAAAGAAAAATAAGACATGCAGCTAGATTCATAATATAGTTATAACCCTATACTAATTAATCCTACACCCAATTCCAGACTCATGGAGTTCCTTTGGTTTAAATAGTCACCAAGTTAACAAGCAACTCAAGAAATTTCGGAGTTATGATATGTCTAGAATCGCAATCCAAACACAATTAAGATCAGACTTTCAAGACCTAGACTCGGCTAAAACAAAGGCTATCAATTGCTCATGAGTTTTTTTGGCCTATATACTTAAGCACATAAGTTTACAATCTCTATAAGATAAATCATCAATACTTATAGGGTACCATAGCCGAGAAATGCAAACACATTCTCCACTATTGTAGACTTAGCACCAATGGGGATCAATAGGACTTTAAGTAGGTTGTAACATGGCTAGGGTAGGGTACCAAGGAAATGATATAAATGTAATGTGAAGCATTGAAAATTTAAAATTTAGACTGTCAAAACATTTTCAAAGAACATGAAAGTGGCATATATTGCACTTAACTTCATTTTTCTTTTAATATGTGCAGTCCTCACCTTTTTCCAACCACTCGGCTCCCTACTCCATTTCCTGGGGATACTGTTTTAGGTAGGAGTCTCTAATCATGAATGAATTTTTTTCATCATGATTAATTTTCCCTTATTTTGGGTATATAAACAATTTTTCTCTAATTTATTTTCTTTTTTCATATCTCTTTTTAAAGATTTTAAGTCTAAGACTAATTTCCAACTAGGTAAAGGATAATATCAGGTTATGGTTGGGTTTAACATTAGGTAAGAAAGAATTAAAGGTTGGGTTGGCTCGAAATTGGTTAACTAGGGAAATTACTTTTTGTAGGCTTAAGTCTAAGGGTTTTTATTTTAAAATGGCTTAAATCATTCCCCCAAAAGTGGTTTAGTCATAGGAGTTCCATCTCGAGTGAGTTACATCCTCGTTCTAGCACCCTAGAAATCTGATTTTTTTCATTTGCATAGTTCTGACCTTCTACCCCCTTTGGTATATAGCAGAAAGTTTATCCCTCATACTAAGTCCCTAATATAATATCATAAAAAAATTGAGCTACGGGCCAAAGTGAGTGTTTCTCCTAATTTTCTCTAAGTTTCAAGTCAAAAAGCAACCATAATTCTCTCATCTACAAACAAAGGCATGAAGCAAAGTTCAGGGTGACTCTAAATAATAATAATATCTATGCCAAACGTATACATCAAAATGTATCATATCCTAGTGAAATGGAAGATAGAAGTATGAATGAAAAGGAAAAAGAAATAGAAAGATACGAGTAATGAAAAGAATAACACCATCATTACTATCCTTCAACCGCATAATTTAAAAAATTAATGATCATACCTATGGTCTTTAGTAAAAAGATCAATCCAACATAATCCACAATCGCTAAAGTACCCCCAAACTTATTATGAACCTTGTCCCCAAAGTTCAAATCAAGCATAGACGATCACAAATAAAAATAAACAAAAGGGTAAAAGAACATGATAGCTATAGAATTAAGGAAATGATACGAGTTCTTGCATAGTAACAATAGCAAAACAAGGAAACAAAGCAAAATAAACCAACATTTAGGCTGCCTTCCAATAGTGCATTTGTTTACAGTCTTTAGCTCGACTTAGTATGAGTTTGTCAATCAGTATAGATTAGGGTTTTGCAAGTGACACTCCCTCCACATTATGACTCAGGAAGTCTTCATAGAAGATCTTTAATCTGTGGCTATTCACTTTGAAAGCGTTACCAGTTTCCAAACTCTAAATCTCCACTGCACCGTGATCATACACCGTAATCACCACATACGGTCTTATCCACCTCGATCTCAACTTACCTGCAAAAATCTTAAGACAAGATTGAAATAAAAGCACTTTTCTAACCAACATGAAAAGATTTTCTCTAGATATTGTAATCATGGAACAATTTGATTTTTACCTTATAAATTCGCACATTTTCATAAGCGTCGTTCCTGATTTCCTTCAATTCTTAGAGAGTAAGCTTTTACTCTTTTCCTGTTTCATCGAGCTTCATATTAAGTTGTTTCACAGACTAGTAGGATTTATGTCCAAGCTCAACTGGCAGGTGACACGGTTTTTCAAAGACAAGGCAGCAGGCTGACATTCCAATCGGCGTTGTAAATCTCGTTTGGTAAGACCAAACCGCATCATCAAAACGTGTACTCCAATCTTTCCGAGTAGGATTCACGATATTTTCCAAGTTAGATTTGATCTCCTTATTAGAGACATTTTCCTTGCCACTCGTTTGGGGATGATACGTCGTAGACATTCTATGAGCGACATTATACTTCCTCATAAGACTTTCAACTATACGATTGCATAACTGAGTGCCTCTATCATTGATAATGGCACTGGGTATCAAATACTATAAAAATCCTCTATTTGAGGAATTCACATACCACTTTAGAGTCATTAGTGCACATAGCTTTAGTTTCTACTAACTTAAACATGTAGTCCACTGCTAAAAGCATGTAAACATTACCAAATGATGTTGGAAACGATCCCATGAAATTAATACCCCACACATCGAATATCTCACAAATATGGATTGGGGTCAGTGGCATTTATTTCCAATGACCAAGGTTACCAGTTTTCTGATAGTTAGGACAAGTCTTGGTTAATGTGTATGAATCATGAAAATATTGGGCCAGTAAAACCCACTCTCAAGAACTTTCCTAGCTGTCCTACGAGGACCAAAGTGGCCACCGCAGGTGTAAGTGTGGTAAAATGCCAAGATGGAATGACTCTCCGTCTGAGAAACACAACGCCTAATAACCTGGTCAAAGCAGAATTTCTATAAGTATGGGTCATTCCATACATAGTATTTAGCATCGCTTCTAACTTTGTTCTTTTGGGCTTTAGAAAGGTGAGGGAAAAGTTCGCCAGTAGTGATGTAGTTTACCACATCTGCGTATCAGGGAAGATCTTCTATAATAACTTAGTTGTACTTGTCAGGGAAGTCATCTTTAAGAGGGGTAGAATGTTCACAATTCTCAATCCTGCTGAGATGGACTATGACTAGATTCTCTGCACCACTTTTATCTTTAATTGTGATGCCAAATTCATGTAGTAGGAGTATCATTCTAATAAGCCTATGTTTAGCATCCTTTTTACTCATAAGGTACTTCAATGATGCATGATAAGAGTAGATAATCACCTTGGTTCCCACAAGATAAAGCCAAAACTTCTCAAGTGCGAAGATAATGGCTGGGAGTTCCTTCTCAGTAGTGGTGTAGTTCATCTGAGCGGCGTCTAGAGTGTGAGAAGCATAGTAAATCACGTGTGAACATCTTATGATCCTTGCATTACCTACAACACAAGGCATCGAAACATCTTACCTTTCTTTATCTTCCTCATTTTTCTTATCTAGAATAAGTCGTTGTGGAGGTTTAAAAGAATTGATTATGCCCTAAATACTTTGGAAAAGAATGTGATGTAACACAACACAGGTTTTTGATTTTGTTGTAGGCACCTTCCGCTGAATAATCTTTAAATTGTGTAAAATTTTAATTTACTTTGAAATACTATTAAGTTTAAGAATGATGTAAGGTTTATTGGAAAAGTAGCTAATGTGGTAAGTGTTTTAGAAATGTGAACTAATACGTTGTTGAATCCTATGTGGTTGAGATTAATGCCTTAATGACGGGATTAGGCCGGGTGATGCCCTTATTTGAGAAGGGTCGAGAACATCTTATGATCCTTGCATTTATAAGGCATCTTCTTTTATAGGATAGTCATGACGGTTTCTTTCATTTGGACTTTTTTATTGCCTTTTAGTTTCCCTTTGTTAGTGCTAGTTCCCTAAGAAACTTTGCATACCTAGGGACTTACTTCAGAATGTTGAGGAGTGGAATATTTATTTCGAGTCGTCGAAAGATCTCATGAATTTTTTTATCTTCCTCATTTTTCTTATCTAGAATAAGTCGTTGTGGAAAATGAGGTTTGACCTTGAAGGTAGGTGATATTTCCTTTTGAGTGGCTACCTTCTATTTAGGAGCAGATAGGATTACTACTAACTCATATTGTTCCTCATTTGCCTGGTCTTTGGCATTAGGCCCATTTTTCAATTTAGGTCCCACCAGCTCTTTACTGCTTCTGACTATAACTGTGTTAGCACTTACATTGGGATTCGAGTAAGGTTACGAAGGCAACTTTCCTTTATCCTCGAGATGTCCCAATTGATGTGTTGTTTGGCCCATTTGAACCTCAAGGTTGCAGATCATCGCATTGGTATCACCGATGGGTTTCTTAGTGTTAGCCTTCAATTGGGCGACATCTCTTGAAAATAGGCTTTGCTGAGCCACAAGAGCTTTCATCATATCTTCAAGTGAAGAGGAATTATTGGAGGGTGCAGTCAACGGTTGACCTCTGAGGATAAAGGTCTGGTAGTTTTGATTTTGAGGCAGGTAACTGAAGTTCGGGTTGTTCTTTGTTGCAGCATGATTATAGGTGTTCCCAAATAAGGCTCTAGCCGGCCCCTAGAACTGATTACCCATGGCATTGGCCTATTGATTATCCTCAAAAAGAGTCAGACATTCATCAGTTGCATGATTTGTGCCTGCACAAAAGCCACAAGCCTGGACTTGCACTTTACTAGAGGTGAGGATATGCTCCATCATGGAAGTCAGTTAGTCAATTTCTCAGTCAGTAGAATTTGAAACTGTTCTTGTAGTGAGACTTTAGTACGTTGTATTGTCAAGGTTTCCATAAAGACGCGATTGTTGTCTGATGTCCTCGTATAACTGCCTCATTTGAGCCAATGTCTTATCTTAAATGTGACCCCTACACGCGTTACCAATCATAGGTCTTTCTATGGGTGTCATGCCAGCATAGAAGAAATGGACTATGGCATTCTCAGTCTGGCCATGATGCAGGCAACTAGCAATCAATCGCTTATAGCAATCCCAATATGCATCAAACTATTATCCCGCTTTCATTTTGATGTTGTATATGTCCTTAATAAGCTTAGCAACTCTATCATCGGGAAAATACTCTTTCAAAAACTCAGTTTTCATCTCATTCCATGAGTTAATGCAACCCGATAGAAGATAAAAAAGTCATTCCTTGGCTTCATTTTTAAGACAAAAGAAAAGACTTAAGTTTTACCGTGTCCTCATCCGCTATAGAGGGCTTCATGGACTTGTAGTTAGTCTGAAACACATTCAGAAGAGTAATTAGGTCCTCATTCTTGCTTCCATGAAGGAAGGTAGGAGATAGATAAACCCAGACCTTAACTCAAAGCCTCCGACATTCTCTAGGTAATTAGTGCAGAAGGGCTATTTTGCCAAAATGACTTGAAGGTCTTAATTGGCATGCCCTGTAGTGACTTGGCGATTATCAGCTTGCGCCATGTTTTGAGGATTTTGGCCTTATTGTTGCTTGATCTAGGTCTCCCTATTCGACCTTTGGAATGTTCTCTCGGGTTCAGGATCAAAAGGCAACAATGAACCAGTCGATTTTAACCGAGTCATTCTCGGGAGCATAGAACTAAGAAAAAGAGAAAAATGAAACTAAACTCAAAATAAAGGACTAAGTCTCCGACAACGTCACCAAAATTTGTTCATGTGTCGTTCGTACCAAATATAACCCGTACTCAAGTTACCATTCCCACTTGGGTGTAATAGTGGTAAATACGGGGCCAAATCCACATGGCTTAGGTTTTAACCTGAGTTAACTAAAAAGGGAAATTCGGGGGGTTTTAGAGATTTTAAGAAAACAATTAATGAAAACTACTAGAAACCAAAGTTTGCAAAAGTGAATTCAATGAGATAAAATACCTAGGTCTACGGTCTAACAAATCCAGATCAAAACTCAATAGCATGTCATGATCTTCGATCTTTCACAAAGGATTATTAATTCAATTCCTCCTAGATTAGCTATAGGAAATTGACATCCGCCAGAAATCTCTAATTCCCCTAATCTTGATAGCTAGGACGTTCGCTTCTAACTACTTCCCTAGTAAACTTTTAACCCTAGACATCCGCCAATAAAGTTTTAATGCATTAACCGTATAAAAATCTATGGGAATACTAATCCTAAATAACCAGATTGCGTCCGCTTCCAATTTAATCTAGATTTATTTGTCGCACACTCAAGCACCGAAAGACTTCGAAGGCAAACGGGTGAGTGATTGTCACTTGTATCAGTCCAACTATACAATTACGGATACAATTGTCCTGATTACCTATTGGTCTTCCACCTAAAAGCATGCAATGGACATAATACATACCCTAAGCTCGCACCATAATCATGAAAACGACAACAAATATAATAGAAAGAGTTGAAATAACTTAAATTATAAATAAAAGATCTCACAAATCATGCTACTAACCAAGATTTTGGACTTGCTTCGCCTTCGACCTAGGAAAATAGTGCTTAGTCGGACATTGTTTTAAGAAAACATCATTAAATTCTAAAGAAAAGAGTCTCCTTCGATTCTCTATTTTTCTCTATGTGTTTACCACATCCTATGGCGGCCCCAAATCCCGAGGTCGCCATGTGGAGTGTCGCGGCCCCGCAGTCCTGTCAGATCATTGACCCATCCCACGCGTGTTAACTCATTTGGTTCAATCAGTTTAGTTAGATAATTGAATCACTATTAGCATTAAAACAGCGGAAGTCTTAAATTTAAAGTAAGTAAAACAAATAAGCTCATCATTCATAAGAGCAAGTCCTACTGTGGAAAACCCGGGAAAGTACTCTGTATATAAGTGACAATACTAATAAGCAGTAATATATACAAGTACAGTGTCTATCCAGTCTCCCAATACCCCAAAAGTAAAACAAAATATCAAAATAGCACATACTAGTGGCATCAATCGCGGGCAATCAGATGAAGTCGCCAAGAATCCCCTTGCCCCTACTAGTATTGGGATCTGCACTCGACCATCACAAAAAGCCAGATAGAGAGTACAGTAGGTAAGATTTCAAATGAATTACACCCATCATTTATAAGAAAGTAAATCGATATTAATAATCATGTTAAATAATCATACGGAAATTAAACAGACAATTGTGCTACGATCATCACATGAATAGATAACACGGGAGAAACAAAGTGTGTACTCGTCCCGGTCAGACTAAACTGTACTTCGGACCCCAAGATCCTTTCGTGGGTGCCTCCACTTCCTTTCACCTGGTTCCTCGCTGGTGCTTGTCCTATGTCGGCTCTAACCGACACGTGCACCTTATGCAACTCGGGTCGCAATTCACCGAGTGCCTGATCACACATGCTACAGCCTAGTGTGTCATAAGTACACTACGAATATCAGGTGGAAGTAACTCGACCACCAACCCAAATGTATCACGGAATAGAGTACAATAACAGGGAATAAGAAATCAACAATGGAAAGTAAACCCTCAGTGACTTTCAAATGGATTCTTACGTACTTCAAAATGCAATCCGAAGTCCTGCTCGCGTCTTGAGATACGCACCCGACTCCCGACTATAGTCTCATAAGTTCCTGATATCCGATTAAACCATTTTAACTAGTTTATAGTCAAATTAAGTGAATTTATAATGTGGCCAAAAATATTGAGATTTTACTCCAAAAAGTTTAGTTTTTGCACATTTTCGGGTTATATCGGGGTGCCAAACGCCCAAAAAATTCTCGAATACTATTTTCTATCTTTTTCTCATTTTTTATATTTTTCTTGATTTTTTGGATTTTTTTCATAATTTTCTACCTATTTTTCTTATTTTCTGTAATTTATTTTATTTAAAACAGGTTTAAAATTAATTTTTTTAATATTTATATTATTTAAATAATGTGGGTGGGTCCCTGGATCGGGTTTGACCCAGTCCAACTGGGTCGGTCTGACCCGATCTAATCGGTTCGGGCCCGGTCCGGCCCAACCGACTCGGTCCAATCGGTTCACGCACGCACACGCGTGCATGCGTCGCTCAATTCCCCAATTCTTCTTCCAACAACAGAGACTTCTCTATTTTTTTTTTTAACTTCAACAACTTCAACAACATCAATACAACTACATCATCAATAACAACCAACCACCACTAACACCTCTTTTTCTCCAACATTAAACAACAATCAACTATCACCATTAAAACCCATTTAAGCTTCATTTTAATGGAAAATTGAAAGAAAGTAGAGATGCTCACCTTGATTGCTTGTTTGCTTGATCAATTCCCTTCAAAAACCCCCAAGAGACTCATGAAATCTCACACTCTCAATGGTTGTCAATTCTTCAACAAATTTCTCTCCATTAGATATACACTCTCTTTTATAGGTTGAAGAGAGGGAAAGAGAGAGAAACGTGGGAAGAGTGTGAGGATGAGTGGTGAACCTCATTTTAAGGGTGTTAGATGTGTAAGTGGCATGTTTTTATTTGCTCCTCATCAAACATAAATTTTTTAGTCTTGTTCAATTATCTCCGGTTACCCGGTATCCTGCACCTCGACACGCATAACGAGGTGCACCACTGTTGCCAATTTCGATCAATTGGCCTAAACTATGGGTTTATCATTAATATTTTATCACATTTAATTAATTTGATTAACCAAATTATTCTTCCGACCTAGTGTACCCACATTACGCTCGCTTAGCACCTGTATTAACACGTTTTTTGAGGCGAATACCCGTTATATTATCTCGCTCGGTTCAACGATATAAATACACGCATCCGATGCTAGGTAAAAAAATAACTTAATATACGACATCACAAATAGGCAAACATCACGCAAAAATCACTATTTACCTAGTCAGGTATGCCCTGACCTATCTGCGGCATCCACGCGGATCTGAGCTGGCGTCCGAGTATGAAAATAATCAATAATAACGGCGTAATTAAAATTGAGCCGTTACATCCTAATGACTATTTATACTTCTAAGACCCCTAAGAATATGATTAGAAACCCTAATTAGCAATCCCAAACGAAATAGAACTCTAGAGCTTTCTATTTTCATGTCTCGATGTCGTTTGTAAATGATCCACGCATGTGTGTAAATGTCACAGTGCCGCCACTGCGCCAACTTTTCCTTTGTTTTTCTCCTTTCAATGGTCTCAACGCCGTATGTGTATTTTCTTGGTGTCATCTGTGTAAACCCATAGCTTCATGACTGCGTCAACTCTACATACACTGCGTCGACTTGTCTAAACCTCTTTCTTTGATCCCCGTGCTTTGCCTATGTTATTTATTCATTCTCCACGGCGTCAACCTTTTGTGATTTTTCTTAGCTTTTCATCATGAAATCACTCATTTGTCTCTTTTATAGCTTGTAAACCTGAAAACACATAAATATCATCAATTAGAGATCACTCAGGGATATTTAGGCTAATTATGCTACTAAACTAGTCATATATATAAGTGTAATTAGGCACTTATCATTTGCTATTCGTACCCCCACAATGCCCTTGCACACGCCACTTAAACTCACATACACACTTTTTAAATTTTTTGACATTTTTAGCCTCCCACACACACCACTCTCTCTTTCTCTCAAACCACACACCATCGCCACCACCCCTCCACCTTCACTGTCATTGTTGCCGCCGCCGCCCTCCAACTCGCCCACGCCACAAGTCTCCCCAACCACCGTCACCTTCACCGTCGCCGCTTCCCCTTATTACCGCCCCAACTGTCTCTGATGCTTCCCCTTCTCCAGCCCACCACCGCCACTTTCCTCGGCCCATCGCCCCCCTAATTTTACCCTCACCGACGTTGCCGCCGCCCTCTTTTTTGTCTGTCCGAACATGGAGAAAGGTGAGGCAGCAGCCCCTCCCCCATCTCTCTCTAGAAGAGGGCGTTACCGAGGAAGTGGCGGCGGTGGGCTGGAGAAGGAGAAGCAGCGGAGACAGTAGAGGCGACAGTAAGGGGAGGCGGCGACGGCGAAGGTGGCGGTGGTGGGGGAGACCTGTGGAATCGGCGAGTGGGAGGGCGGTGGCAGTGGCAGGGACGATGACAATGAAGGTGGAGGGGCGGTGGCAATGGTTTGTGTTGTTCGAGAGAAAGAGAGTGGTGTTTGTGGAAGGGTAAAAATGTCAAAAAATTTAAAAAAGTGTGTGTGTGTGAGTGAGTTTAAGTGGTGCGTGTAAGGGCATTATGGGTGGGCGAATAGCAAGCCCCATCAATAATTAGGCATGGCTATTAGACTACAAAGTTGGTTCAATATAAATAACGAATAGTGAAGCTCCTACGTGCAAGACCATAGATGCATCCAAAGCAGAAGTTGAGAATTCAACCTATAAAAATTGAAATGAAATAAAGGATGTGTGTAAGGGCATTATGGGTGTGCCAATAGCAAGCCCCATGAATAATTAGGCATGGGTCTTAGACTACAAAATTGCTTCAATATAAATTACAAATAGTGAAGCTCATACGTGCAAGACCATGGATGCATCCAAAGCAGAAGCTGAGAATTCAACCATATATGAAAATTGAAATAAAATAAAGGATGTGTTTAAGGGCATTATGGCTGTCGAATAGCAAGCCCCATGAATAATTAAGCATGGGTCTTAGACTACAAAGTTGGTTCAATATAAATTACGAATAGTGAAGCTCCTTCGTGCAAGACCGTGGATGCATCCAAAGTAGAAGCTGAGAAAATTGAAATGAAATAAACGACAGCAAAATCAATGTTTGACAATTCCCTTCTTTAATAATTAATGGAGACCTGCAGCAATCAACCATAACCCACCCCCCCACTAAACGTGAAACACACTTGTTCGCTTATTACCACCTCTCAATCTCATACACACACACACACACACAAAAAAAACAGGAAATTTACTGTGGTGGAGTGTGACTAGTAAGTGCATGTGATTGCAAACACTATTGAAGACCAATACTAAGTGCATGTGATTGCAAACACTGTTGAAGACCCAACGACTACAAACCATTCGATTTTCAAGAGTCACCTTTAGCGCTAAACTCGAGGAAGATCAATGATATTATCGATCGAGAGTGATCCCAAGAGGCAACACTTAATAAAACAAACTATTCGGCTGAAACGGCAGCCGTCCATCATGGTGCCACGTGTAATGAACTCAACGGTCAGAGTAATTTGTCCGAATGCATATGCACGGATGTCTCACTTTATCAATTTATAGAGAGAGAGAGAGTGAGGGAGAGAAGTAATCGAGAAAGGAAAGAACGAGAGGTCAGAAATTCTCAAAAATCTCTGAAAAGGTAAGTAAACCCCAAAACCCTCTCTCTCCTTATCCTCTCTCTATCTCTTCTCTCCAAGCACCCCCTTTTATACGTTATCACTCATTTCCAATTATTTCTCTCTAAAGTTCTTCTCTTCACTACTTCTCATAGTATGAT
This sequence comes from Stephania cephalantha, assembly GCA_039657325.1. Classification (NCBI taxonomy): domain Eukaryota; kingdom Viridiplantae; phylum Streptophyta; class Magnoliopsida; order Ranunculales; family Menispermaceae; genus Stephania; species Stephania cephalantha. Next base: position 20,517,923 of record CM077576.1, read on the forward strand.
GAATTAATCTTATAAGTATAGTGTTGGAACTAAAAGTCCCCACTTTCGATTTTTGTTTAACTGACTATATACATATGTTGTGAATTCTCAAATGGGTGTTTGATTTTCTTCACAAAATCAGCTTTTTTTGTGAGTTGTATATAATATGGCCCCAAAGTCAGGGAGAGGCAAAGGAAGCAAAGGCAATAAAGGTGAGAAGAAGAAGAAAGAAGAGAAAGGTAATTAATTAATTAATGAGTTAGTTGTCTATTAAGTTCATGTTGTTGGAGTTATTAATCACACACTTTTTTAAGTCCTGCATTTCCAATTTCATTGTGTTTCAATAATGAATATGTTTTGAATTAGTGCAAATCTTGAATTGATGAATTGGTTTTTGTTTTTTGGTTTTTTGCAGTAGTTCCAAGTGCAATTGACATTACTGTTGTCACCCCTTATGAGGCCCAAATCATTCTTAAGGTTTCAACATATTTAACCAATAATGCCCTTTTATGCATTTTAATTAATTATGATTTATCAATGTATCAATTAATTTTAGTATATTTTTGTTCACTCATTTTTTTTTGTCATTTTTTTATTTTTTGATTTTGGGGTGAATAACATTGTAGGGGATATCAACTGATAAGATTCTTGATGTGAGGAAGCTACTTGACGCCAATGTGGAAACCTGCCATCTCACCAACTACTCTTTGAGTCATGAGGTGCGTTCATCATGGGAGATTTAACCAATTCATCAATTGATGATCCGTTGTGGTAGGTGCACGTGCACGTGATCTGCTTTAGAACACTCATCCAAAATGCTAGCTTGGTTTGTTTACTCAAAAAGGCTTTTTACTAATAATTTGGAATACACAAATACATATGAACATATTCACCATCTCAACTGCCACGGCTGCTGCTCAACGCCGCCGACTGTCTCCACCGACGTCACCTTCCACCACCGCCGGCGACCTCTCTATCTCGTCTCTCTCTGGTCTTTCTCTTTCTCATCTCTCATCTCTCTCTCTCTCTCATATTGATGTTACAAGGGAGGGGACCAACTGAGTTTTTTGAGATGGAGTTGAATTTGATTTGTACAGTTTGGAGCTACCAAACATACATATTAGTAAATGTCTTTGTTCTCTCCCACCATAGGGTCGCCATCTTTCGAAAACCTAAAACTAGTTATTCTCTTTACACACACAACTCTGCATTTCAGTTGCGAAGATAGAGACTACTGGCTTCTTCTCATACCCAACAAGTGAGACCGATCATCAAAATGAGAGATATATAGATAGAGTGATAAAGTGAGAGGTGTTTAATTTTAGAGAGAGGAATCAATTAAGGGTCACCGCCCCATACTGATGAGAGGGCGATCGAGAAATCTGGTAAAGATGAGATGGAACTGGGAATTGAGAATCAATCGTCCCTCTCTCTCTCTGGCATGGAGGAGGCCTCCTTCCCTTCTCTCCTGGCCAGATCTTGCCGAGAAAGGCGGTCAGATTTGGCCGGGAAAGAGGGGAAGGATGGCGGAGAAAGAGGGGAGGGGAAAATAAAGGGAAGATGGTCGGTGGTGGTGGATGGTGACAACGGCGCTGTCGCGTTGGCGGCGACGGTGGTAGCGGCGGCGACGGTGGTAGAGCGGCGGCTGCAGATGGTGGATTGAAAAACAAAGTTATGAATTTGAATGAAGGACATTGAAGTATTTTTAGTTGTTTGAGTCGGGATTTATTTAAGTCCGTTCTACCCTTTTAAATTTGCTATACAAAATCTTTGTTTTAATTTGTTGAAAAAATCGAAATTTTTTGTTTGGTGGTTAATTAGCAATTTAAAATTGTGTTAATTAATCTGGCTGATAGGTTCGAGGGCCGAGATTATGTGATAAAATTGAGGTGGTTTCGCTTAAGCCATGTCTGTTAAAGATGGTGGAAGGTATGTCACGACAGTCTTATCTATGTTTGATTTCAAATGATTTGGTAATCACGTTTTTAACTACAGTAATATAATAGTACACGCAATAATGTGCATTGAAGTCATTAATGTCCCCCACCGAAAACACATTTAATTTCTTTCCTACACGCACCTTTTTTTCTTTTTCATGTCAAGCATGCAATACTAAAGGTCATATGTAATTATGTATAGACAATATTACAGCCAGTCCTGGTTGTTACATTTGATTTAAAAATTGTTGTGATATAGAGTAAATGAGAGGAACCATTTTATTTTTATTTTTTTTTTAATTTTTGGAGAAGTTTTTTTTTTTTTTGTAGCAAAAATTTTTGGAGAAGTTGTGAGATGAGCGATGCATTATGAATGCTAGCGTCTATTACTCTGAAAATCACTTTCTTAGTTAGGAATATAAGTTTGCAGTAAAAACTACTATGATAGGTACTATTTCATGCTCCACTTTCGGTACAATTCTTAGAACATCTCCAATGTAAATGTGGATTGAAATCATGGATTTGTATCACCTCATGAATGTAAGGTAAATGTCTATACTATATGACACCCATTTTCAATAGATAGACATTCAACTTCAAAAATGGTTTTCAATGCATAATGCGCATGGATTGAGATTTTTTTTGCTTTTTATTTTATTTTATATAGAATGAGACATTTTTTATTATTTATTTAATTTATATAACAAAAAATGATGATATGATAATGGAGAAAATGTCTACCAAAATATTTAGAAGTAAACATTAAGGTAGACATCATCTACTTCAATTCCTTACAACATCAGCTAGACACTCACAATCCATGGTCCCATTGAAGAGCTTTTTTGTTAGTTGAATGTCTATTGTGTTTTAGGTGGATCCATTTTTACCTCAATCCATACTACCATTGGAGATGTTCTTATTTTATTGCATACCAGACGCTCTTCTTGAAATTAAATTCTGACCATGGAATAAAAAAAACTATTATTTATTTATTATTAAAGGTAGTGTTATTTGGACTCATAAATCTATACTCAAAAATATATATTTTTTATTTTAAAATTATCTTCATGCAATAAATGAAGCAAATACAATGAGTAAATTTCCTTTGATGAGTAAAAAATTAAAAAACCCCCTATATGAGTTGCAGACTCATAGTCAAAATAAATTTATTGTTTTGATTGATGGATCCACCTAAATGCTACTCAAGAACGACCAAAAGTTGGTGGAGCAGCGGAGCATTAAAGTAAGAGCACCAACTATAAGCTGCGACGTTGAGAAGATATATAGCACGCCACAGCCAAAAGTAGTAAGAGCCATTACTGAAAAAAAGGGAACGTGCATCACGTTTTTTAAGTATTATAAATGCCAGAAACATAAAAATCTTTTTTTTCCTTAAATATTTCACCTAATTGTACCAATTGGTTATGTATTGCAATTCAAGTTGCTGGAGATGTGTTAAAACAAATCTCCATGCACAATCCATAGAACCGTAATGCGCGTACCAGAATATGTCAACCATTCCGTTTTTTTTTTCTTTTTTCTTTTTTTTTGTTTGAGGTCTGTCAACCAATCGTTTTAACTTTAAGAAAACTTTCCAGGAAAAGAAAAACAAAAAATAAAAAATAAAAAATGATCAAGTCTATATATCTTCTTGGTGTTAGACGCATATAAAACACTTTAAGACATATGTGCGCCTAGTGCGGTTTTGGTAACAGTGGATACTGCCTACTGGGTATCAACTGTGTTGCAGTGGATGAAATAAAAGAGAATAAAGTTGAATTGGTCACATATAAGTAGATGATACATTAATGAATTCCTTATTTTTATTATAATTATAATTCTCTTAATAGTGACTCCCGATGGTAGATTACTATTTTGGAGTACATCTAATAGTATCTTTTTTGGCGTCGATGGTTTTTGGACTTTTTTTTTGGGTGTACTGGACTTTTTATTTATTGGCCTTGGGACAATGTTGATATTTTTCCTGGCTTGAAGTTCTTTTTTATTATTTTTTAAAGTTACATATATGTAGACGCTACTACAATGGAAGCTAAATAAATACTCAGTATGAACTTTATTATATGACCATTAGTTTTTGATCTAATGACTAGTACATTTATGCACATTAATTGTTATATATGGGTCATTACGTATATATTCGGGCTTCATTGTATAATTACCTTATATATATTTTAAGAAAGAAATCTGCTAGAGATGACATAAAAAAAAAAAAAAAGGAACCTGCTATAGTAACATAGTTTGGGCATTGGGTCAGTGTTTTCACTCGTGCCCAAAGAATGTTACCGAAGCATTTTCCTTTAAGAAATACTTCAAAAATTGAATTTTTTCCTTACCTATTAATTTGTTTCTTTTATTTCCTCTTTTTGAGAACTCGTTTAGATATTAAGTTTAAGAGAAAAAGAGAAACTGACTTTCCTAAAATTTTGTACAATTCAAAAAGATATTGTTAAAGCATGTTAGATGTTGGTTAAAGAGAAAGCCAAAACGAATGAGAAAAGTGCTAAATACAAAGTATGGTAAATCAAAAAAAAAAAAAAAAAAAACAAAGTATGGGTGGGCGGGGGTGATTTTACTATGATGATTGGAGAAAGTACCACAGAAGATCTCATTAAAAAAAGTCATCATAAGTATCATTGAATGTTAATTAGATTAAGATCAACAGGGGTGTATTCAATTGAGATTTTAATAAACTTTTAGTTACTTTTAATGACTAAAAAAGTTTAGGTGTATTCATTTAAAACTTTTAGAGAGTTTATAAAAGTAAGGTGTATTCAATGTGAACTTTTATATACTTTTAAAAAGTCTATAAAAGTTTTGGAGTATTCGATTTAAACTTTTAGAGAGTCATAAAAGTAAGGTGTATTTAATTTTTTGGTGACTTTTGTAGATTGGTTACAAATCTTGACTTTTGTAAACTTTTTGTATAAAAATACACATAAAGAAGTCTTCAACTTCTCCTCACATCAACCCATAAACTTTTAGAGACTTCTAATTTTTGTTGGTTACATTTTTAATAAGGACTTAATTGTTTACAAGAGGTCTTTTTCTTATCAATTGTTTTTATCAACTTCTCTAATCACTCCACAACTCTTGGATTTCATTGCTCACCCATTATACTCTAATATATATGTTGATGAAAATTGATTGATGTCATTATTAACAAAATTTCATTCTTGCATCACTATACATTTTTGATAGTTTTTTTTTTTTGACAAAGAAGTTTCGTTTATTTAGTGTATTATTATAATCTAAAAAAGTGTAGTATTATTATTTTTGAAGAAAATAATTGTATAATTTTTTTAAAATGCAAGAAGTGCATTTTTTAGAATTTAAACTATCATTATTAAGGAAAAAATATATATTTTTTACTTAAGTCAAACAAAAAAATAAAGTGCAAAATTTTTACACTAATATTTCCAATGATTTTACTTGATTCTTTTCTACCACTAAAGGATGATTTATTTACATATTTATTATGTTGATATTTATTTATTTATTTGTTATGCTACTACCTTGAGAGTAATTCATTAATATGTCTATATGTTTTTTTTACTAAAATACAAAAATACTTTTTAACAAATTAGTAATAGTTCTTAAGAAAAAAAATATAATTATTTATTTTTTTTATAATAAAGTGCAAAATATTTGTTTCATTTTAAAAATCACAATAATCTATTGGTATCATCAACATCATGTTTAAGAAGTTCACAAAAGTTACTAAAAATCTTAGATGTTGATAAAAGTCATCATAATGAAATCTACATACAAGTTTATTAAAGTCTTTAAAAGTCTACGAAAATCTAAAACTTCATAAAAGTCATTCACTTATAAAAGTAACCAAAAGTCTATTAAAATCTCAATTGAATACACCCCTGCAAATGTTTTAATGTTTGTTGTTAAAGCATCTCCTTTTATGCCGACAAAATTGGAGTTCAACTCATGTTAAGTCTTGGGCTATTGTAATTAAGTTAGGTCTTATAAAAATGCCCAAATTAGTTTTATCTGAATTTAAAAATGAGACAAGTCTTGAAATTGCATGTACTTTTTTTATAGCAGGGATTGTCTAGACTTGAACCCGTTCGGACCCAATTTTTTGCATCAGCTATGATTAAAGACCTTAAAAAAAATGATCATACCCACAAGTGAGATATATATATGTGTGTGTGTTCTAGTTTTGTGAACGTGCTTCGCACGATAAAGTCCGCTCGCGGGCGTTAATTCAACTATTGACATAGTTTATAATCTGAAAAATGTAATTATGCAAATGTATACAAAAATAGATCAATTCTAAAAAAAAAAATCTTTTAAGATAATAAGTTATATATATTAAAAATACATCAATTCCGCAAATGTGAAATTAAGAGATTTCTCTCTAAAAATCAAGATGATAAACATATATATAATATAGCCGGCCTAATTGCGGTCCTATAAAATTTTTCTTTTAACTTAGTAGGAACATTTCAATCACAAATCACCCCTGTTGCACTCCGCCATTTCTTCCATTCAAATTGAATTCTATGTGTGACATCATTCTCAATGTTACCATCATTTTGTATGATTGATCCTAGATACCTAAAGTGGTTTACCTTAGGAACTTCTATTTCCCCTAATTTTATCACTCCGTCATCTCGATGTCTAGTGTTTCTAAACTCACAAGGCATGTATTCGGTTTTGTCCTACTCAACTTAAAGCCTTTAGATTCTAATGTATTCCTCCGAGTTCTAATTTCCTATTCACTCCATCTTTAGTTTCATCCACTAAGACAATATCATCTGCAAATAGCATACACCATGGTATATCCTCTTGAATATGTCTAGTTAGTTCGTCTATAACTAAAGTAAATAGATATGGGCTTAGAGCCGATCCTTGATGTAGTCCTATCGTAATGGGAAATTCTTTTGTAGCTCCTCCAAATGTCTTTATACTCGTTACTACTCCATCATACATATCCTTAATAGTGTCTATGTATCTAGCGTGCACTCTTTTTCTTTCTAGAACCCACCAAAGAACATCTCTAGGGACCGTATCATATGCTTTTTCTAAATCTACGAATACCATATGAAGATCTTTTTTCTTTTCTCTATATTTTTCTAACAATCGTCTTACAAGGAAAATCGCCTCCATAGTTGACCTCCTGGGCATGAAACCAAATTGGTTCTCTCGATATTGTTGTTTCTCTCCTTAGCCTATTGTCAATTATCCTCTCCCAAAGTTTCATAGTGTGACTCATAAGTTTAATTCCCGATAGTTTGAGCAACTTTGAATGTCTCCTTTGTTTTTGAAGATTGGCACAAGCGTGCTTCTTCTCCAATCCATTGGCATCCGTTTTGATTTTAAAATTTTATTGAAAAGTTTTGTTAACCAAGTCAATCCAATTTCTCCTAAGCATTTCCAAACCTCTATGGGTATTTCATCTCGGGCCACATGCTTTCCTATTTTCATTCTTTTCAATGCCTCTTTAACTTCTACAATTCTAATATTGCGTGTATAGTTGACATTTTTTTCTTGGTGTGGGTTTTCATCGATTATGGTATCAACTTGACCATCATTAAATAAACTATCGAAGTAACTTCTCCATCTCTCCTTAATATCCTCCTCGCGCGTTAAAACATTTTGATTTTCGTCCTTAATACATCTTACATGACTTAGGTCTTGTTTCTGTTTATCTCTTAGTTTGGCTAGCCTATATATATATTTTTCGCCATCTCTATTACCTAACCTTGTATATAGATCTTCCATGAAATTTGTTTTAGCTTGACTAACTACTTTTTTAGCTTGTTTTCTAGCTTCTCTATATTGATTGTACACATCTTCATCTTGACACTTAGGTATTTTCCTATACATCTCTCTTTTAGTCTTAATTGCTCGTTGGACATCCTCATTCCACCACCATGTTTCCTTCTTTGGTGGTCCCAAGCCTTTAGATATACCTAATACGTTTGATCCCACTCTCCTTATGCAACTACTCACTTCTAGCCACATTGTATTAGCATCTAAGTCAAGATTCCAAATATTTTCCTTTAGTAGTTTTTCTCTAAACTCTACTTGTTTACTATGTTTTAGGTTCCACCACTTTATTCTAGGGTCGCTAACTCTTTTATTTATATTATGTCGTCGTGTTAGCTTAATATCAAGTACTACTAACTTATGTTGGGTAGTAAGTGCTTCGCAGTATTACTTTGCGCCTCTACATATTTTTCTATCTATTTTTCTTGTTAAGAGAAAATCTATTTGACTCTTGTTATGACCACTACTAAAAGTAATTATATGCGACTCCCTCTTCCTAAAACTAGTATTTGCTAAGAGAAGATCGTATGTCAAGCAAATTCTAAGATTGATTCTCCTTCTTCATTTCTATTACCGTAACCAAAACCTCCATGAACTCTCTCAAACCTATCGTTACTTGCCCCGACATGCCCATTTAAATCTCCTCCAATAAAAACTTTTTCATCTAATGGTATACTTTGCATAAATCCATCCATATCGTCCCAAAACTTGCGTTTGATGCTCTCGCTTAATCCTACTTGTGGTGCATAGGCGCTAAGTATGTTAATTTTTTCGTCTCCAATAATTAATTTAACCGAATCAATCTATCCCCCATTCTTTTAACCTCTACGACCTTATCCTTATAATCATTATCCACCACAATTCCTACTCCATTGCATTTTCTATCTATACCTGTACCACGCTTAAACCCCGTGCTTCCTATTTCTCTACTATTTTCTCCTACCCATTTTGTCTCTTGAGGCAAGCAATATTGACTCTCCTTCTAATCATGGTATCTACTAGTTCTATTGACTTCCCGTAAGTGTTCCTATGTTCCATGTTCCTAAGCGAATTTTTTCTCCCTTTGTATTTGTTTTCCTTTTCTACTTCTATTTTGTCTAAAAGATCAATAAAAAAATAATCAAAGTAATTTTAATCTTCTAACTATATATAACTTAACATTGTCAAAAAAATTGACAACATTCTAACTATTCGATTCATCATAACCAATAAACAATTTCAAAATAGAAATAATGTACATGAAGTCCCATTGTGTGTATTTCGTTTGTCGATCAACGAATTTAGCTTCCCATACTGTTGCTAGGGAAGCAAGTTCTTTTTCTAGTCAGTACAATTGGTTTATTTTACCCTAGTTTCTCATTGATGTACTTGAAAATGATTTGAAATATAGTACGCATGTTTCTGCAAAAAAAAAAAAAGATGGCTACCACGGTCCGAAAAATCTACAATGCGACTATAATGCTCAACATTGAGTCCACATTTTGGACTTCACACATCTCATTAAGAACCCCACTGTGACCATTTCTGCATAACGACTAGGGATGAAAATGGGTAGGGGAATACCCGGGTGATGTGGATTTACCGTAACGGGTACGAGTATGAGGATTTTAAATGGGGATGGATATGGAAATGTGTACAAAATCTCATACCCACATGAGTATAGGTACGGGTATGAGTAATAAAATATCTTCACGTGTATCCCCACGTGTAATCTCCATGAGGATACTTATCTACCCATGGGGATCCCCATATATCAACTTATACACTATATGATATTTATTATTTATATATACCATATGATATTTATATATAAATATTACATAATATTACATAGTTTTCACTCCGAAACACTTATACATATAACAAAAAGCCTCTTTATGAGATTTATAATTTTAATTTATTCGGTTAAGTAATAACTATATGTTTTGTTTTGAATTGTTCGCAACTATATTTAATATTTTAGAATTTTAGGATCAAAAGTACTAAAAAAAAATTGATGACTTTGTAGTTTTAAGAGATTGTGACTTTAAGGAATATTTTGAATTTGAACTTTTCGTTTCGCATATACCAATAATTTTGTAGAAACTTAATTATAAGTATTAGCACTTAGTAGTTGGAATTTTTATTGCGTCATATGTTGATTTTTTTTTTTTTTTTTGTCGGAGTTTCAACAATTGCGTTGTTACGTATATATATTTGCCACCTTATTTTTTACAATTCTTTTTTTAAGAGTCCCCAATGAGGAATAGAATGGGGTAAAAATTTCTCCACGGGAATTCCCCATTTCTGTAAAAATTCTCATGAAAATCCCCATGGGAATTCCCAATGGAGAATGAAATGGGTAAAATATTTTACCCATGGGGAATCTCCATAACCACAGGGATTTGATGGGTATGAAGATATTCATCCCTAGATGGGTATGTGTATGGGTGATAAATTTTTTAGTAGGTATGGGTATGGGAATGAGGTCCCCATCCCCTACCCTACCCATTTGCATCCCTAATGACGACAAGCAAAAAGAACATGCCTCAAAATAACTTAATCAAGCAACCAAGATAGTATGGGATCGCAACCACTAGGGCTGGCAAAAGTTGTCCAGACCCGTTTGTTCGGTTTTGTCCGGACCCGCTATAAACGGGTTCGGACAATATTTTTGTAAAAAACATACGGGTCTGGATAATCTTTTGTGTCCGTTTAAAAATATGGGACCGGGTCCGAACAACAATTTCAAAAAAAAAGGGTACCCGTTTAGCGATTAATTTGGACTATTGAGATGATCTCTCTTTTTTTGAAACTTTTGTGATGTGGACATATAATTTTAAAACTTAGACAATAGTGATGTGATGCTTTGCCTTGCATTCTTTGAAGATTTTTTATCTATGATGTTTATATTGAAAATTAAAAAATTGTGATGTTATGTATTTATTTTTTGGTAATTGAATTTTAGGTGACATGTAGTTGATGTTTTTTTTTAAATAATTGATAAATAAAATATTTAATCATATTTTAAAATAAAAATCGGACAAAACGGGAGCCGTATGTTTTACAAAAATACGGGTCTGGACAAAAAAAAAGTGCTCGTTTTAAAATTGAGAACGGGTCCGGACACTAATGTTAATCATTATAAGGGGAAGTGTCCGGTCCCGTTTACGTCCGTTCCCCTTTTTTTGCCAGCCCTAGCAACCACCAAGCAATTGGATGAATTGCAAAAATCTTGTCGTCAATAGATTTGATCAAAGATATCCTTATTTTTTTCTTCTAAAATAAGTATCAATAATTGTTTCTTTTCAAAAAATATGAATGTGTTTTTTTCTTAATATTTTTACTAATTAAATAATTTATTAAAATTAATGCAAATAAATAACAAAAGATAAACATAAGAATTAGAGTTTGTGGTTGGAGAAGAAATAGAGTTTAATGTGGCAGAACTATAAAATAGACAAAAATAAAGTATTGTGGTTGGAGATGGTCTGAGCTCTAGAGAAAACCTTCACATGATCCCCAGGCTTGAAGTACTTGCAAAGGTCTCTTTCGTTCACAGCAAGAGTTCTCTGCAAAAACATGTCATCCAATTGAATCTATATGGTTCTCAATCACAGAGGACATCATTTTCAAAAATAATCATGTATCAAGGAAGTATAGTTTAAGACGGTTGTACATTAGTGGTGCTAATTGATTTCATTACTACTGTTTTAAGCAAAAATCCATCTTTGAACGTCATCCCACGATTCCCACCGATATTCTCAAAGTAATCACCAGTTCTTGGATCTTTTCTACGCTCCACACCGATAGGCAATTCTCTAGAAATTAACATAGTTACATATTGGAAATTTGGAATCAACACAAGACGATCATGCTAGTCATAAGAATCAAAAACTCAAATTCCACCCACACACACATACACATTACCTAAGTTCTTCTATATCCATAAAACGCGGAAGGGGCACAAAGCTTTCTTGTTACCAGCATCTCTACCTTCATCAGATCAAAATATCGATATCCATGTCCAGCGAATTTGAGGTATCCACGAATTTGGTAACCAACAAAATCGGGGAGTTGAAGGGTAAAAGTGATATTCACAAATTTGCTAGCTTGAGAGAGATATGTAATAGGTAACCAACGAAATAAGGGAGTTACGAGGTAAAAGTGATATTTTAAGTCACGAAGGAAAATTGAGGTATTCGTGCTTTTTAATATACTAGTTTCAAGACGTGCTACGCACGATTGACCCGCTCGCTTCGCTCGCGGGAATTAATTTCTAGTTAATCAACCAAAATTGAAAAGAACCACTACAATTAATAGAAAACATGAAAAACAATAAGTAGAAGGCGACTAACACTTGAAACTAATTGAACAACATGATCTTCTAAATCTTCCTTATTTTGTAAAGTGCGGAAAAAACTTGCATATGGATTTTTCGCAAGCATACTAATTAACTTCGCCAAAATTGTCTCTTTCATCCTATCAGAGCAATGCATTCGGTTTTACACTTCATGATCAGTATCATAAAAATACAGTTGCGAAAAAGAAGGATGCTCCTTGTCAGGAAGTAAATTATTTATAAAATGATAAATTTGGCCCTGCACTCTAAATGTATATACACCCACATTACTTTTGGCATGCTCTCTCTCGCACTTTACACCAAAAGATGTAAAACCAAAATTGGTGTTATAAGTACGAATGTACATCAAAAACTCACGTGTCTCTTCAGTGTTTGAAGTGAATAGGTCGAACATTTCTTCAGGGACAACATTAGGAACGAGGGTTACTTGACCGTTTGAACAACATAAACTATTAGATTCATGAAAAACCTCTTCGCACTACAATTTCGATAAGAGTTTACAGATGGTATCACATCTGCTGAACTTACAACATGCTCAAAACCCATAGCGACATAACGTGGTTTTGCATTCTGGGGACCTATACATAAAAAATAAATAAAGGCAACTTAATTTCTAAATTATTAATTAAAGTCATTCATTTTGCTTCATAACATTTACCCTACTCAATATTTCATAGAATATTTTGTGAAGTTTCAAATCCATACTGTGATCATTCAACTTTTTCTTTTCACTCCTTAGTTGTCTTTGGCGAGCCCGCTTCATTTCTTTTTCTTCCTCCATTGCAAATTTATGTTTCAAATTATCCACCTCCCTACGATTAGTATTTATTACTTTTCTTACAGAGTATTCACTATTGTTGATAACTCCTAAGTTTTAAACCATGGTAACTCGCTAATGCAAGGTAAAATGGTTATACTTAATGAATTTTTAGATGAAATTGTTAAACTACAATCCAATGAAACAAACATTAGAGTAGTAATTAAAAAAATAATAATGTTAATTTAATATGCAACTAAATATAAAATTTAATTTAAATAATATGTATGAGTTTGAACAAACTATGTAATATAAAATCCAAACGTACATAATTTGAATACGTAAGAAGTAAAAATGCAATTCAAGAAGCATCATTTAGGAAAGAAAAAAAAATAGAAAGAAAAAAGGATCCAAAGGAACGAAATATCAAAGCAAAAGACGTAACAAAATTGACTTCACAATTGTGGACACATATACTATAAACATTGTTAAACATTACATGAAATATACTGACGACATGAACCGCTTATCTAAATACTACCTTTTTTTGAAAAAAAAATAGAACTATACATCAATATTTAGCTCTAAGGTTAATGACTTTTGGCTGTTAGTCCTCCCTAGTCTTCCAATAGATTAGCACACAACTCGCAAATATCTTCTTTTGAAAAAAAATATAACTATACAATAGACTTTTGATCAACTCGCAAATATGTCTTGTTAATTTTTATAGTGTTTATTATTTGTTCTAGAAAATAAAAAAAGAAACAGTAGCCTAAAATTTGAAAGATGACCAACTTTACAAATTGGACTTGTTTGATGAATAAAGTGGAAAGCAAGAAGGAAAGATTAGAGAGTTATGTCAAAGCATCTCTAATTAGATGAATTAATATTGAGAGGTTGGGGGTTGACTCATTTTGGAGTCAAGTATGATGTATCTAATTAAGTTGGCTTCTTATCAAAACAAAAGATTATGGAGTTATTGTTTATGAGTTAACTCAATCTAAAAGAAACTCTTTCAATTTTCTGATGTTAAGTTATAACTACCGCCACCAAATGCAAGTAGTTTAAGCCACCCATTGGAGGATTGAACTTCTTATGTGTAACTTTACCTTAATTAGACCTTTAAAACTTAAATACATTAAATACATTAAAACTTAATTAGATCTTTAAAACTTCACCAAATGGAAGTAGGTCTATATAAAGAGCAAATTACAAGTTCAAGTTCATATTACCTATTAAAAAGGATTTATCACGAGTTTTTCGAAGTCAGATTACTAAGAGGAATTACTTACGAACACATTTTCAAAATATAAATCGGATGGAAAGATGGATGAGAACTCTAGGAGAAAAGCTTTAAAACTCTTGCAAATTATTGTAGTCCTACATTCTTCGAGTTCAAAATTGGCAGGGGCAAATCCCGGGATACCTCGAGAATAATCTAGAAAAAATGGAAAGAGGGATGACAACTGCCTCAATAAGGGGCTCTCTCATTATACTTCAATTGATGTTACAGATTATTCTTATTTTATTATTCCTTTATTCGCTTTATTGTCAAGACCTACTTTGAGGAAATTAATTGAAACAGAAAACCACAGAAGAACGTGTTAGTCATAATTGTAAAATTAAGATGGTAGACAAGCATAATTGTAAAACTAAGATGGTCCATCATTTCATCTTAACTATGAAGTAAGATGATATTTCTGCACATATGGAAATTAACTGATCGGTTGAAAACTACAATCAAATAGTGTATGCATACGAGAGTGTCGAACATACATCATAATGTTTCATAATCGAGCAAATGCAATAGGCTTTGCTCCTCGATATCAAATTATAATATGATAAACCACAATTATTGAAAATATAATTTGGAGACAGTTTGTGTTTTTAGTTCAACTTCAGTTCCAAGTTATAATAGGATTAGCATGTATTGTGGTTGTGACCTCTCAAAAGAATTCTCACCATAAATTATGTATCACAAAGATTACTTCAAGAGTTTGTTCAACAAGACATAAAAGACATAATTTAGCAGAAAAATTAAAAAATATCGACCGCAAGTTCGATATAGATAAAAAGACACATGAATTTAATTGCTTACTTTTCATCTCCTACATGCTTTTATTGGAGGCTTTCATTTATCTCAAATGTGCACAAAAACTTTACATTCATTTGTGTAGGAATTAATGAACCAAGAGATTAGTTCGTCACCAACAACACAACAAGTTCAACAAACAAAGATTCAAATTACTTCATGTCCTTTTTTTTCCAAGTATGCTAATATAAAAGATGCAATTTTTTAATTCCAACTTGTAAAAAGACAGACAAATCAAACATCTATATATTTCTTATATGAAGGAAGAAGATGGAGATTATTTTGGCATTTCAACAAACACCTAGTATTCAAGATCTTAAAGCCCAATTCAGTTTCGGCTTATTGTCTTCAAGAAATCGCTCACTACAAATAGTCAAACATATATGTATCCCATGAATTCTAATAACCATACCATGAAAGAGTGGTTGATCATATTAGCTTCCAAGGTATTGTTTCAAAAACCATGAATCAAATTGAACTATATAGACCAGATGAAATAGGGCTTTTGTGTTAAATTCAACATTGAATCAATGGTGGATTAGACCCAAATTTCTTTCAAAAACCATGAATCAAATTGAACCATATAGACCAAATGATTAACTCACATTTGAATCGAACCTCTGCGGAAAAAAAAAGAATTGGAGAAGAAAGGTGGATTAACTCACCTTTGAATTGAAGAGCAAAAGAAAGCAACGAATGAGTCGATGAAGGAAAGCAGGGAATGAATGATTTGAAGAGGAAGGAAATTCGTTGATCAGTTGAGTTGTTGATTGATTTGAAGAGGTAGGAAAGTCATTGAGTTGTTGATCGATTTGAAGAGGCAGTGTTCAAGACGTTGAAGAGGTAGCGTATATAGATAGATATATATATGATAGATATATAGTTGCTTTTATATATATGATAGATATATATGGGGAAAGAAGTAAATACGATAGATATATATGGACAAAGAAGTAAATTTCATTATCACTCAAAAATTTGTTATTCGTGCTTTTATATATATGCTATATATATATATATATATATATGCATATATATTTAACTTAAGCAAGTGTTATATTAATATACATGTTTGTTGGAAGTTTTAGGTTTTTTTTTCCCTTGTTAGGACTTGGAACTTGGAAGATTGTTTTTGAGAGCGACAAAACGGACCCAGTTTTTGCTTAGAGGACCCTACCCAACTACTCCTCCACATAAAAGGGTTTTTACTTACTCATACCTTGGTCACCACTCTCTCAAATTGCATTATCACCATCAATCCAAAATCCGACAAAATTCGAGAAAAATCACATCGATTCGACGTCGTGGGTGCATTCCTCATCTCTTTTAGTGTCGGTTTTGAGGATTTTTTTTTTTTTTGAGTTGGTATTGCTTGTGGTTTTGTTGTTGGGTTTAGGGCTTCGATTTGTGGCTTGAATTTTGCATTTGGATACAAAGTTTTGATGGAATTGAAAATATTAAGCGATTCCGAACAAAACCCACTATTTTTTTTGGTTATTTTTATGTATGTTTTTAGGAGTTTTGAAATTTATTTGTTCATTCTTGTTGCCCACAGATGTCGGACACACATGGTCGGCATCTCTGAAGAGATGTCGGACATACAGGGCCGACATCTCTAAAGAGATCTCGGCTGGATCCCTCAGTCACCTACTAAGACCGAGTTCTCTTTCACAATCTCGGTTGGAGTAGATCTCGATTAAAGTCGGTTGTTACCTCTTTAGATGTCTCCGTCGGAGTCGGCCGATACTTTTTTTGAGGTCTCGGCCCTGTGCATCCAAATCCCACAAGCGACCCTTCTTCACTTTTAGGACACGACGCGACCACATCCGACCTTGTTCAACTAAGAAAACACTCGTACGACACTTGATGACCCAATACAAATGCTTTACAATGACTAAAAATGAGAAATTGAGAGGATTGATGGGTATTGGGGTGAGGGCGAGGGTAATGGAGTGAGAAAGAATATTTTTAGAATTTGAGCAATGGTATTTTTAGAATTTTTTTTTAAAAAGTGGTGTACGAAAAGTTTTAAAATTTTAAAATGGAGTCCTCAAAGCAAAAATTGAGGTATGTGTAGCGGCTCTTTTGTTTTTTATTATGTAGTTTTAGTGGGGTTTACGTACTATCATGTGTTTTAAATGTTTGATAGGAGAATAGACCTTGATTGCCACAATGTTTCAATATTACAGCCCCGTTCATAATCAAATTCATGATAGTTAAATTTTTTATTTTATTTTTGGATAACTTTGAGTGTTTCAACCTTCTTTAGCCCTTTGTTCCTTTGTTGATCTGATTAATGCTAATCAGACGCGGAACCCCATAACTAAAGAACTGTTATTATTATTATTTTTTTTAATAAATAGAACTAGCGAATGAATGCAGTTTGTATAATACCATATCAAGCCATTGATTGTTGATTAATGAAATTTCTATTCTACTTCACCGGACTCTCTCCCATGCAGAGGACTACAGTGAAGAAGGCGAAGCAGTGGCGCACGTACGAAGGCTGCTCGACATCGTCGCCTGCACAACTTGTTTCACCAAACAGAGAGATGGAAAGGCAGAGACGAAGCCCAAGAAGCCCAAAAATCATCAAAGCCCCAACAACAACAACAACAAGAAGTCATTCAACTCCTCTGCTCCTCCCCAATCAATCTCCAATGCTGAATCTCAATCTAGGCCGTCGATCTCCGCTTCAGAGACCCATATTTCCGCGGTATCAGACAAGTTCGACATGGTCGCGATCCACCCAACTCCGAAGCTCTCCAACTTCTACGATTTCTTCTCTTTTTCCCGTCTAACACCGCCGATTCTCTGTAAGTTCTGTGATTTTTGCTTCAATTGAATCAAATTGGGGATCTGGATATTGTTTATTTTGTGTTATCGGATGTGGGTTCTTGCAGCTTTGAAGAGATATGAAGCTAATGATGGGGAGGAGAGCAGTGAAGGGGATTATTTTGAATTAAAGGTGAGTTTTTCTGATGTGGGTTTTTTTTTTTTTCTAATTTTTTAATTTGTGACGCGTGGCGAATTGGGCTTTTGCCACGTGGCATCATGGTTGGTTGTTGACCGTTGGAAGAGATGGTTCAGTTAGTTAGTGGAGTTTGTTGGTGCAGGTGAGGATATGTAATGGGAAGGTAGTTCATGTTGTTGCATCTGTGAAGGGGTTCTACACTGAAGGGAAGCAGATGGTGCAAAGCCACTCTTTGGTGGATTTACTGCAACAGCTTAGCCAAGCGTTTTCGAATGTAAGTATCTTGGATGCACTTGTTAGAGTTGGTAATTTTCAAGATCGAAAGGCTGTTTGCTTGGAATTACATTGGTTATAATGATATGCAGACATAATGAATGGAACCATAACACATCTCAGTCGTGCAATTTTTCGAAAACTGAGAGATGTCAATGGATATATATGATTTGGTTGATTTGTATTTCTCTTTCTTTTGTTATTTGGTCTTGGTCAGCTTAGTTTTTTGAGAATGTGGATATATTGGTCGATGTTCGTCACTTCCCCTAGTTTTTATCCTAGCGTGGCATATGAGAATTCAGCTTATTTGTTGTTCTGCTAAAATTTAGGAAAATATCAAAATACTACAATAACCCCAAATGCACCACATAATGCTCAAAGCTCCACGGTTGACTGTGTTATGCACCTTTAGATTCGTAACTCACTGAGCAAGATGAATCCGTACATTTGTGTGGGCTCATTGTGCTCTCTGTTGTGTGTTTGGAATGTAATTGTAGCACTTCCTTTAAATTTAAGGCTTGCTCACCAAGTGATTGTAAAATTCTAGAAAGATTTGAATAGCTAACATTCCCCTTAGTGTGTGTATGTGGGTGTTTAGCACAATTCTGACTTTAGGAATAACTAAAGTAGATCTGCGGTGATTTCTCCACTTCTGCTTCTTGAATGTTGCTTGGGAGCATTGGTTTGCCTTAGCTGTTCCACTGTTTCTGAAGATGTAAATTCATGGTTAATGCAGGCCTATGAATCCTTAATGAAAGCGTTTTTGGAGCACAATAAGGTGACTGCTCTTAAAATATTTTTCCCCTTTCTTTTAATTTGAATAAATTTCATTCCAAAATTATTGATATTCGGCTTCTCCAGTTTGGTAATCTACCATATGGATTCCGTGCAAACTCATGGCTTGTGTTCCCTTCCGCTGCTGACTCTCCATCGAAATTTTCATCTCTTCCGATGGAAGATGAGACTTGGGGCGGTAATGGTGGTGGCCAGGGGCGAAATGGCGAATTCGACCATAGGCCCTGGGCTAAAGAGTTTTCATTACTTGCAAAGCTTCCGTGCAAGACCGAGGATGAAAGACTAGTCAGAGATAGGAAGGCATTTTTGCTTCATAATTTATTTGTGGATATCTCTGTCTTTAAAGCTGTCTCAGCTATCCAAAAAGTAATGGAATCCAATGCAAAGTCAAATGATTCTTTGGCTTCTTCTCAAAGTTCAATCCTATATCAAGAACACTTGGGGGATTTGTATATTACAGTAAAGCAAGACATGGCAGATGCTAATGTGAAGTCTCAAGACAAAATTGATGGCGGTCAAGCGCCTGGTGTTTCCTCTGCAGAGGTTGCTCAACGAAACCTACTAAAAGGATTAACTGCCAATGAGAATGTAGTTGTTCATGTAAGGCCATGCAGTTCCCTTTATTGTACTTAATTCATGATACTTAATAACCCTCTAAGCTATGAGTTTCTTGCAGGATACTTCCTCACTTGGCATTGTTGTCATTAGACACTGTGGGTATACTGCCACTGTTAAAGTTGTGGGTCACTCAAGGAAGGCAAATCGCTCAAAAAAGGATATTGAAGTTGATTATTGCTCAGAACAGGATACTGAAGTCGATCAGTTAGATGGAGGTGCCAATTCGCTGAACTTAAATAGGTTGGCAAGTATTTCTCACATATTTTTTTTTTATATCCTCCATTAGGTATGCATTTAATGGGAACTGGAAACATAAATTAACTTTTTGGCTGTAGAAGATGCTCAGGTGGGTGCACTATCATGCCAAGAGTTTGAAACTTTGATAATGCTTCTGATTGGAAGTAATTCAGAAAATTGCTCTAGGGATCACATGATTTTGGTTCTAATAATGTTGGATAGCCAGGAAGGTTTACAGGCTTACGTTAGATTTAAACAAGAAATTATGCTTTGTTTTCATAAGATTAAAATTATTTATAAATGGGGTGGTGTGCACTTGTTTGTGAGAACTTTTCTTCCTTCTAAATTGAGGAAAGTAATTGTGTTTAGTTAAATTTTTTTTTATCTATTTCTGAAACCATCAAATAACTTCAACTTGGGTTCCTGCACCTTCGTGTTAAACTTCCTACTTCATATTGTGGTAATGAAAAATGTTCCTTTTGAAACGCTATGATTATTTCTGTTGTCTCATTTTATTCTTATACAAAAAATGGAGTAAACAAGAATTTAGAACTTTGGAGAAATGCTTCTTAGTCTAAATGCTTTAAATAAGGTAGGACTAAGACTGAATGTATCCCTTCTGAGTTTGTGACACTAGAGTTCAAGAGAACGGAGTAGTACGGTGGAGAAGTAGAAGTTCGAATGGTGTACCAATTTAGATTTCTAGGATCAATCAACACAAATGGAATATTGAAGAGGACGTCATATCTAGAACCCAAGTTGGATGGAAGTAGAGAATTGCAATAGGTGCAATATTTGGACGACTTGTCGATGTTGAACTGAAATTTTTTTTCTATTAGAGCTTATTCAGTTTAGCTACATTTTATAGGAGTAAAGTTGGGTGGTAAAGAAACAACACATAATTAAAATGAGCATAGCATGGATGATGGTGCTTAGGTGGATATATGGTAAAACTTGTGAGGTTTTAGTAGGAAATATGAAAAGTTGAAAAAAAAAGTATGAATAACGCCAACATCAAAGTCTCAGACCAAAATTAGTTGATACACCATTTCCATTCACATAGGTTTAAAACCGTAGAGTAGCACTAGTTGAAGAGAAAATAAGAGATAGGCGGTTGTGGTTTAGATACATCCAAAGATGGCCTACAAATTCTCAAGTCAGAATACTCGATGCACTAGATATTTAAGGAATTCAAAGGCATTAGGGTCAGACCTAAGATAACTTGGAATGCATTAATTATATAATATGTAGAAGAATTCCAAATCACATCATCTATTGCATTAAATTGAGCTGAACGGAAATGTTGGATCCATGCAGCCGACCCAACTTTTTTAGGACTGAAACTTTGTTGTTGATTGTTGTATGATATGGTGTTGGAGCATCTACATTCTTTGTTATATAAAACTGAAAATTTAAACTTGTGCGTGTATATGCATGTTTTTTTTTTTTTTTTTTTTTTTTTTTTTGAAAATCAAGGAAAAGCCCTGGATATCAATGATTATGGGCAAGTTTCATAGGAATCCAGCATGACAGTCCATGGACAACAACAACAACAACAACAACAACAACAACAACAACAACAACAACAACATCAACATCAACATCAACATCAACATCAACATCAACATCAACACAACCTCAGTCCCAAATTAATTGGGGTCGGCTACATGGATCGAGCTCTTCCATTGTGCTCGGAGAATTTTAATACAGATCTTTTAGTTTTAGAAAATATATGTGCATGCATAAATTGCATTTATTTGTCAATAAGGAGGATAATTACTCTAGATCAGTGTCAAAGCAGGAATACTCATTTTCTTGATGGTTTGCATCAAGAATTTTGAAAATATTTCTGAATGCAATTTGCTGCTTTATAAGAAGTAAACAAACTTCATGACATAATTGAATATTTAGTTTTGTATACGAGAGGCACTATATAGAGGAAGCAAACTTATTCAAAGAAACTCTAGATGCCTTGTCTAAAAAAATGAAGTTCTAGATGTCGCAAAATTCAATAGATTAATAGAAGAAATTCAGCAGTCAACCTTAGTCTTTGTTGCACGCTAGAATGTTTTTCTTATTGTTAGTATATGTAACGGTAGGCATCAATAATTTTCTGTAGGACTCCAGAAATTCTTCGTCTGCATGCCACAAACTTATCCTTATGTTTACTCATTCTGGAGTTCCAAAATCTATGCAGTTTAAGGGTTCTCCTTCATAAATCATGCGACAATGAATCATCCGTGGAAGATCAATCTTCTATAAATGGTGTGGATGATACTGAGGCAGGTTACACAGGTAGGACCATAGTTCGGAGAATACTTGAAGATAGCTTGGCTAGACTCGAGGAGGAACTGGTGGTTGCTGAAAAGTCTATCAGATGGGAGCTTGGTTCTTGTTTGGTTCAACATCTACAGAAACCAGAAACAAGTCAAAATAACAGTTCTAAGGAAAGTGGAGTAGAGAATAAGGCTGAACCAGCTGTTAAGGGCTTGGGGAGTCAATTAAAATTGTTGAAGAAGAGAGAAAGAGGAACAGGTACAATAAGTAGTGAAGCTAGTGAGGAAACTGCCAACTCTAAAATCGATAGCTGTTGCAAAAGAGCTGATTGCAATGCTGAGTCAGAACTAAAAAAGATGATTACTGAGGAAGACTATCTGCGTTTAGAAGAAACAAAAACAGGGCTTCATCAAAAGGTATTCTTTGGATCTGTGCCTTTAAGAGTGATTCATGTCTTGGTATCTTAATGAATTTCTATTTTGTTTTGTGCTTCGATAGAAAGATCAACTTTTGCATGTGCTATAGTTGTTCTTCCATTCAGCAATAATTACGTAAATGAACTCTACCATACACATAAAACCTACCAGATTAAGTAGAGAAACATTCAAGTTTCACCTATGAATAGAATGCATTTTTCTTCCATTATGACATTAATGTCAGGCATCCAAGTGATAGCTGGGCCACTATCATTTCTCATTGCACAAATGAATGAAAAATATTTTGCTTCATTTTTCCCTTCTCTTTTTTATTTGCTATGGAAAGAATATGGAAACTATGAGATCAGAATGATATTCAAATGTTTAGGGAGAGAAGTGTCTCCACTCTCTAACTCTTTTGTCCATGACGAAGCATGCCCATTCAGACATCACTCAATTAGCAAAAGTTTTGGTTTTAGCAATTGTAAGAGCTAGGTAGTTCATTTGGATGAAAACTAGGCACCAATATGTATGTAATGTGTGTATTTGTGTTTTAAATCACCATGATCCAAATCAAATTCTCATTTACCATATGTCCTTATTTGGGTAAGATTGTTTTCATTTTCATCTTTATTTCTTTTAATCTTGAATTATTATTGCACTTTCTAGTCATTTTAATGAGTGACTTTCCTGGCTTTGGATAGTCATTGATTGAGCTTATTGAGACGGCATACAAGTACTATGATGAAGTTGCTTTGCCAAAACTGGTAATGTTGTTTATTACATGGTCATATTATGAAATTCCACATTGCAAGCAATTCTATTTGCTGATTATGTGAATGACATCTCTTGATTTGTAGGTGGCAGATTTTGGATCACTAGAACTTTCTCCTGTAGATGGACGCACAATTACAGACTTTATGCATATAAGGGGACTACAGATGCATTCGTTAGGTCGTGTGGTGAGTGAACGATATTTCGCTGCTTCATTTCTGATGCCATGTCTCTTGTCCTCCTAATTGGGGCTTCTTTTTGTATCACATGTGGACGATAGAGTCGCAAGATTCATGATTTTAAAACTGTTTCATCTCTTTCTCCAAGAAATATGCCATACATATAATTTTTATTTGAAATTTTTAAACTATCATTACCACTATATGCTTTGGTGGGTTCTAGAAAGAAAATGAGTGCATACTAGATATATAGATACTATTAAAGATATGTATGAAGGAGTAGTAATGAGTATAAAGAAATTCGAAGGAACCACAAAAGAATTTCTCACTACAATAGGACTACTTCAAGGATAGACTTTAATACCATATCTCTTTACTTTAGTTATGGATGAACTAAGACTAACTCCAACCAGCGCCATTTTGGCGCTGGTAGAGCTACATCAACACAGGGATGGCGTTGAATTCTTTAACTATTCATTACTTTTTTATTCTTTTTTATTTTTATATTTTTTAAAGTTATCTTTATTATTTTACTACTTTTACATTAAAAATTAAATTGAATAAAATAATGATAAAAAGTAAAATAGTGTAAAAGATAGTGTTGATGGGTTGGAGACGTGAATAGTGTTAGTGTCACTGTTTACACTAAAATAGACATGAATAGTGTTAGTGTTACACTATTTTAGTGTTGTTGGGTTGGAGACGCCCTAACTAGGCGTATTCAAGAGGATATACCATGGTGTTTGTTATTTGCAAATGATATTGCCCTAGTGGACGAAACAAGAGATGAAGTGAATAGAAAATTAGAACTTTATAAGAATGCATTGGAATCTGAAGGCTTTAAGTTAAGTAGGATGAAGACCGAATGCATGCATTGTGAGTTTATAAATACTAAACATCAAGATGATGGAGTGGTAAAATTAGGAGATGTAGAAGTTCTAAGGGGAACCACCATAGATATCTAGGATCAATCATACAAAATGAAGGTAATATTGAGAATATGTGTTTGGAATATTCCTACCAAGTTAAAAGAAAAATTTTATAGGATCGAATTAGGCTAGCTATGCTTTTTAGAAGTGAATGTCGGGCGGTAAAGAAACAACGAGTAAACATAGCTGAAATGAGGATGCTTTGATGGGTGTGTGGTAAAACTCGTAAATATAGAATAAGAAATATATAAATTTAAAGAAAAGTAGGAGTAGCACCAACTAAAACAAAGATTAAGGAATGGAGGTTGCGGTGGTTTGGTTACCTCCAAAGACGACCTACAAATGCTCCCACAAGAAAACTCGACTTAATAGAAACTGAAGAAATTCAACGAGATAGAGGTAGATTGAAGATAACTTGGGATGCATTAATTAGGATGGATTTAAATGATTTTGAATGCACACCATCAATTGCACTAAATCGAGCGCAATGGAAGAGTTTGATACATGTAGCCGACACCAACTAATTTGGGATTGAGGCTATGTTGTTGTTGTACCACCATATGCTTTGGGCCATGGACTCAGATCTGCTACTGGGATGACTGTATATTGTCCAGCTCCATTATCTTCTTGTCAGAGCATGTGCAATCTTCCATGACAGAATATTTACTTTTATTTGTTTTCACCACTTAAAAAATGACCAGGTTGAACTTGCTGAAAAGTTGCCTCATATACAATCACTTTGTATTCATGAGATGGTTACTCGAGCCTTCAAACGCGTAATTAAAGCTGCTGTTGCTTCAAATGAGAATATAAACAACTTACCCGGAGCAATAGCATCAACTTTGAATTTCTTGCTTGGTTCCTGCACAAAAGATGTTCCCGACAACACTTTGTACGATGATCATCTGCTTAAGTTGAGATGGTTGGAGACGTTTGTTTCTAAGAGGTTTGGTTTTAGGCTTAAAGGTGTATTTCTACACTTGCGGAAGTTTGCAATTCTACGAGGACTTTGCCAAAAGGTACTTCAACTTTCTTTCGTGCCTTTAGTTTTTGTCTTTCCTTCTTCAACAAACGATAAGTTGGTAACATTACAATAGTGCAGGTAGGATTGGAGTTAGTTCCAAGGGATTACGAAATGGACGCACCAAACCCGTTCAAATCATCAGACATTATCAGCATGGTCCCTGTTTGTAAGGTAAGACTTCCCTCTGTCTCACACACACACACACACACATGTAATCAATGTAAAGGTCACAATTGAGGATTGTGTGTGTTTCTGGGTTCTGTTCTATAGCATGTGTCATGCTCATCAGCCGATGGACGAAATCTTCTGGAGTCATCTAAGACTGCATTGGACAAAGGAAAGCTAGAGGATGCTGTCAACTACGGTACAAAGGTATGCAAGTCATATTTGTGCCTGTGTTGTTTATATAGACACATTATTATACCTTCGTGGATCTTATTCTTCTCTGTAAACTTTGATTTGTAGGCGCTATTGAAGATGATTGCTGTCTGTGGTCCCTATCATCGAATGACAGCAAGTGCTTATAGTCTTTTGGCTGTTGTTCTTTACCACACTGGTGATTTTAATCAGGTGATAATGATGTTGAACGTATTAAACATCATGCTTTTGTTCTGTGAATATCAAGTTGCAAGTTGTTGAACTTAATGTGATCAAATTCAGTTTCTAAAGTTCCAAGTCCAAGCTTCTCAACATACAGGAAACCGAAGTTTGGACTTTATACTGAACGGAGGAAGATTTTATGCATCAATTTAAATCTATTTTGTCACCAATTATCATTTAGTTGTGTTTGTATTGCTATCTCCAATATGCTATGGTCAGGCAACTATTTACCAGCAAAAGGCTTTGGATATCAATGAGAGAGAGCTTGGCCTTGACCATCCGGATACGATGAAAAGTTACGGGGACCTTTCAGTTTTCTATTATCGTCTCCAGCACATTGAATTGGCTTTAAAGTAGGTTAAAATATGCTTCACTTTTGATTTCAGTGTCTTCTGTTCCATCATAAGCTTATGAAATCAAATAAAAATTTAAAGTTCAACTTTGTGTAATATATCCTTTTATTATCTTATGTGTTGGTGATAGGTACGTTAATCGTGCTTTATTTCTTCTACATTTCACTTGTGGACTCGCGCATCCTAATACTGCTGCTACATATATAAATGTGGCGATGATGGAGGAGGGAATGGGAAATGTTCATGTTGCTCTCAGATACCTGCATGAAGCCTTGAAGTGCAACCAAAGATTGTTAGGAGTTGACCATATACAGGTCTCTCTCTCTCTTTGCTCGCGCATGTTTTTCCTTCACGTTTATTTACACTTTCATATTATATCTAATATGAAAGCATCTTGTTTTACTCTTGCACATGAATTTTACCTGACAGACTGCAGCCAGCTATCATGCCATAGCCATAGCACTTTCGCTAATGGAAGCATATTCCCTTAGTGTGCAACATGAGCAAACTACATTGCAGATCCTCCAAGCAAAACTTGGGCCAGAAGATCTACGCACTCAGGTAATTCACCTCTAAGCAACATAACCTTTATCTTGGATCTGTGTGCTGATGGTACTTATGACACTTTCCGATTTTAATGCAAAGATTCCATGTTCTTTTGTTCAGGATGCTGCAGCTTGGCTTGAATACTTCGAATCGAAAGCTTTAGAGCAGCAAGAGGCAGCTCGCACTGGGACACCAAAACCAGATGCATCCATTGCAAGAAAAGGTCACCTTAGGTATTGATATGGTATACTCTACCTACTGCATTTCAACCGTCTTGATTTGAAGGAATGCCAATATTTTGACCCTTTTGGCAGTGTGTCAGATCTTCTTGATTACATAAATCCTGATCAACATTCAAAAATGAAAGAAGTGGCAAAAAAACAGCGTCGTGGCAAGGTAGTTACAACAACTTTACAGGTTTTGACAAAAAAAAAAAAAAAAAAAAAAAACTTTAAAGACTTATTAAAGTCAGATTGAGGACTATAATCTGATTTCCTGATAGTTGAAATGTCGTTTGTAATTTCTTTTCTCCATATGTGCTTTATTGTTTACATTTAAAAGATATAATGCTTCTCAGATCCTTGAAGTGGCATTTGGGCCATTTGGCGCATTTCGAATTGATCTTATGAATCCTAGATGCTATCATATTCAGAATTATCTTTATTGAAACTTTTACTTGCAGTGTAGTGGAAGGTCTTCATAATGCTAGCAAACTTTGCCTTCTTGAGCTGAATTTGAACTTTATTCTGAAACAGATTGTTAATCGAACTTGTGAGGAACAACCGGAGGAGGTTGCTGATGTTCACATTGTTGCCCACTCAGCATCAAGCTCAACATTGGATGAAGACAATAAGAAAGATCATAAGCTGGGTGTAATTCATGTAGAACAAGTTACAGAGGATGAAAAAGATAAACTAAGTGTGCAGGAGCTGCCAAGTACAAATGAGGAGGCAGAAACATCTGATGAAGGTTGGCAAGAAGCAAATATCAAAGGAAGATCAGGGAATTCAGCCGGCAGAAGGTATGGACGCAGGCCAGTCACCATCACAAAACTAAATACAGAAAGCCTGTCTACTGAATTCATTGATGCAAGTTATCCTAGAAAACCAGCATCCACAGTAGCAAAAACGCCAAAGCCCACTTCAATGACTGCGTCTCCCTCTTATAAATATTCAAAAGCGATGAACGTGAGATCTAGCAATGATCTAAATAAACTGCAAGTGAAGAGTCTGGCATTGAAAAACATTCCAATCCCACCCGCTTCAGCTGCAGCACCATCAAAATCTCTGTCATACAAAGAAGTGGCTTTGGCACCTCCAGGCAGAGTCTTGATAAAGCCGATACCTGACAAACAGGGTGAAATGAACCTAAAAACAGCCAGTGTAGCTCATGTTATTTCATCTGATGATTCTAAAGATGCATTGATGAAAAATGTACTCACAGAATTAGGTAGAGCTGAAGGGGAAAACTTGAAAGAAACTAGTGAGATTGAAAATGAAGCGGAAAGAATAGACCCCGAACAACATGAAGTTCTATCTCCAACGACTGATTTGGGAAAGGAGAGAGAAAGCAATGGAAGCAGACTTTCTGCTGCAGCTCAACCGTTCAATCCAAGCGCTCTATGTTTGATGAACCAGTTGTTTAACTCAATTGCTTTCACAGGTGCACTATATGATTCAAGAACCAACCCGGGCATGACAGTGAACCCTGTTGGAGGCCCTCTTCCATCAATAGCTACAAGAGCCACTTGTGGGCCGAGATCGCCTCTGTATCAAAGAACTGGCCATGCATTTCACTTGAAACGTGTTGCTCAGAACTACCAAAACCAAATCAAAGATAAAAGCGGTTCTGGGCCTCCAAGTGTGATGAATCCACATGCACCTGAATTTGTTCCTAGGAAGGATTGGCCACTAAGTTCTTCAGAAGTCTCTCCTGATGCAAACCATCAGTCTGGTGCTGCAGTTGAGAAGTCTGAAGAGGGAGACGAATTCGAAGACAAAAACAAGCATGAAGAGGGAAACCAAGTCGACAAGAAAGGTGGTACTGGTACTATGGTCTCAAGGAAACGAAAGAAAAACAGTAGTGATGAATCGCAAAAGCAAAAGTCAGAGTTGGCAAGGCAGATATTGTTGAACCTGATTGTGAAGTCAGTAAAGAAGAATATCGATGCATCAAATAGAGATGCAATGCATGACTGGAACACAGCCGAATCAGAACATTCTTCAGACCCAATTGAGAAGGATGGTGCCATTATCAGAATCGATTATGGGAACCGAAGTTCCGAACATGGGCAGTACAAGAAAATGGAAGCGAACAAGGGTAATAAAGAAGATGGAGAGGGATTCACTGTGGTGGCGAGGAGAAGAAGAAACCGGCATCAGTTCACAAATGCCGTAACTGGGCTGTTCTCTCAGCAATCTATTTTAGCATCAGTTCGCTGAAGAGTTGAAGTTTTGCTTGCAATATATGTAAACATGCCATTACTGTATTACACTTGTCTTGTAAGTGAAAGAGATACCTTCCAACTCATCTTTTCTACAGGCATGGCAACTAAAGTGAGATGCCTACGAGAACTTGTGAAGCATTAGCCTTTGTTCAGTTAATTTAATTATTCATTAAGGCCCTGTTTGATTGTTTAGAAAAAGTTCAACATTTTCTTATGTAAATTTTCTTAAGAAAATGCTCTTAGGAAAATTTTCATATGGTTGTTTGATTGCACATGATAAAATATATTTTTCCTTTTCTAGTGTTTGATTGCGCATAAGAAAATTTTCTCTATTATCTTTATAATTATTTAATTATTTTTTAAGAATTTAATTATTTGATTATTATACATACTTATTAGTATTTAATACAAGAGCATTCTGCTAAAAAAAATGGCTTCTTGTACATCGAGTTAGAAAGCATATAATCCATGCATACTACTCCCGAATATTGTAATAATAAAATAGTTAAATCATCAAACAAGGCCTCGCATAAATAATGTCAACCAAAACATACATAACGGCAAATAAAGAACAAACATACTTGTAATATAACTAAGTACAAAGCATTATAACTACTCCGAATAATAATAGTAGTTTAGATAATACTTATAATATAATTGAGTACCAAACATTATAACTACTCCTAATAATAATAATAGTTCAGACATTTGAATTTAATTATGATTGCTCCTCTCAAAACGTTTTTGAAGCCAAACATTCTTGATTTCATCCGGCAAGGAGTAAAAGTTATTTGCGTCATCCGGACGCTCTCCGAGATAATCCATTGCAACCATAAAGTCATCAATATCAAGCTCAAGTACTATTTCGAGTTCTGCACGAAGACGTGTGCAGTCAGTGCGTGCAAATGCAACTGCTAAATTAGTAGCTGCAATTGCCACTCCTTTTACAGACTGATCCATCTTATCAGATTCTCTTCTTCCCTTCTTTCTGGTAATTGGTATGTTACGAGTCAGTCTGATTGCGTTGAATCACTTCTAATATTTACATTATCTTCCATCAAGTCTTCAAGCCTAATTTCTCGCATGTCACCTATGTCAATGCAAAACTTGTAAAAAAAATGGTAATTAAATAATTAGTGCAAAACTAAAAAAATTTAAATTTAAATTAATAACCTATTTCTTCAAATCCAGATATGTCTACACTTGCTTCATTCCCAGTCATTCCTCTTTCTCCTGTTGCTTGTTTATTACCAATTATGATAGACAAATCATCATAATGCGCCACTTTCTTCTTACGATAAATCTTCTTATCAGGATTACTCTGCATGTTAGATAACAACAAGAGCAATAATTTATCGTGTACAAAGAGAAAAAAATAATATATGAATATATGATTATAGAACTTAATTAAAGAAGTCGTAACAAATTATAAAAATTAATATGTTAAAAAATACCTTCAAATATTCTGTCCTAACCAACTCATCAGTTGTCACCTTTTGTGTTAATGGATCCCAACCAAATCCACTTTGAGAGATTACTACCTTTGTCTTGAGGTACTCTTTTTTTAATATCTTCAACCTTGCTTGAATATTATTACGATTTATTGTTTGTCCTAATAACTTTAAAATCTCATTGCAAACATGAACATATGCTTCAGGTTTCCATCCATTATCAGCTTTATTTTCCAAGTTATACTCGTCAAGTAAAACAGTCATTGACACTTTATCCATGCTTTCACTCCATCGCACTTGTCCTTTGGTGCCATTGTTGTTCCAATCTGCACTCATGCAATTAGGTGATAATTGCTCCATCCCTAAGCACATGAAAACAAAGAGTTCTTTTGTTGAAAGCTTAACATCTATTCACACACATATAAACTGGGGAAGTATGATATATAAATAGACAAGTAATAATTAAACAAATTAACATTTGAGAAAAAAACAAATTAACATGAAGTAAAACCCATTATTTCTAAAAAAATAAAAAATAAAAACTATTCTTGATTTGGTACTCCATAGTTATTCCACATGGACGTCGCCAACATAGCTCGTTTAGCAGTCCAAACTAGAGATGGTTGAATTGTTTTATATTCTTCTTTAGTAATCAAATCTTCATCTTCCTCTTCTTCAAGTACTTCTTCGTCACCTTCACATATATCTTCTGGATCAACTTCTTGCACGAAATTATGCAGCACATAACATGCCAAAATGACTTTAGTCTGAGTTTCGATATAAAAAAAGGAGTATTTCTCAAGTATGCAAATCGTTTCTTCAAAAGCCCAATTGTTCTCTCAACAACATATGTAATGATGAATGTCTATAGTTGAATAATTCTTTTGCATTTGAAGGTGCATGATCAATTTGTTCCTTTAGATGATATTTAGTACCATGATAAGACGTTAAAAATCCAGAGAAATTTGGAAACCCAACATAAGCCAAATAATATTTTCTTGCATTCAATTAATTACTAAATTATTAGTTAACTATCACTTTCTATTTGAATTTGTCAACTAAAAATATTATGGATAAGTATATACTTAAAGGTACAATAAGCCTATCCATTCTACATGGTCGGACAACATCACACAATAAACGACCATCATGAGCCAATCCTTCCCAACTGGTAAGTACATATGTCAATTTCATATCAAATGTGCATGCTACCAAAATGTTTCGTGCTATTTCACCTTTCCTATTACGGTATCTTGGTTGTTCATCTAATGGAATATTTGAACGAATATATGTTCCATCTATTGCTCCAACAACATCCTATATATTATGAGCAAATATATTAAAACAATTAAACTTCATGGAACTATAATATTATAAAATATTTACATTAATGTTTTTTAAAAGTTTACTTCAAAGAAAGAATAACAATTATTAGTTTTGATTTTGTCTTGTGGTGAATTGCTTCTAGTTGTTGGCTTCACTTTATCCTTGTACATAGTAATTAGAGCTCTTAAGACCTTGTGAAAATAATGACTAATTGTTTGACCAGATCGAATGAAAGTAAATGTAGATCGCCTATTTCGTTGGCCATGTCCAACAATTAGTAGGAATGAAGCTACTAGCTCTTTAACTATAACATGATGTCCTTTAATAAGCCCATATGTACGTAAAGATTTGCAGATCCTATCAAATGGATTCAACTTCATACATAATTGCTCATGACAATATGTGTTACATTCTTTATACATCCGCTTATGATCAATTTTCTTTCAAAATCTCAGTTTATATGAGGACGCTTACTGATAGTGCTATTACGTTTAACACGTTTAACGCGTAGAGCAACGTAAACGAGAAACATCATCATGATTGTAGCTGCTTTATTTTTATCATTATTATAGGAATTTCACACATCTAAAAATGTAAATCATAATCGTCTACATTTATTTAAAATATGCAAAAATCAAATAGACAAGTAGAAGTCAAATTAAATTATATAATAAGTTTGCACTTGTAAATTGTAAGTGTTCTTCGTACTAGGTGTACTGCTAAAACATGAAACAACAAGTCACCCACTGGCCATATATGTACAAAGGTAATGAGATTTTATCAACACATGTACTACTAGAAAATAATTAATTAGTCACCCACATACTAGTTGTGTACAAAAAGCAAGCAATGAGATTTGACCAGCAAATGTACATTGAATTCCATTAACTTGATCGGATCAATGCAAATGTCATGATGTAGTTGTCTAAAAAAGTGTGTTGTCAAAAAGATGTCATGATGTAGTTGTCTAAATAAAAGGTCAACAAAGATATGTGAATGACAACACACATATTTATCG
Source organism: Stephania cephalantha (assembly GCA_039657325.1). Lineage (NCBI taxonomy): Eukaryota > Viridiplantae > Streptophyta > Magnoliopsida > Ranunculales > Menispermaceae > Stephania > Stephania cephalantha. The sequence goes on from CM077576.1 coordinate 20,551,074, forward strand.
AAAAACAATAAGATTTGGCGAACTATATCTAAAGAAGCACTGACATGGGGTTGCTTTTGTAACGAACTTATACATACATAAATATATACATATGGAGTTCTGCCTCCATATCATAAAAAAATTGTGAATGATAGGCCCAATAATGCAGAATACGAGGAGAATATGCACATCACAAACAATTGCAGATTTGTGAATGAAAAAGCTAGCTCTTTACCAGGTGAACGAAAACTCTAATCCATTGTCGACATAGGGTTGCATGAAAGCTCGAGGAAGCATTAATGAAGTTTTTTTTTTTTGTTTGAAGACAATGATGATGGAGTTTGTGTGTAGTGCTATATGCCCATTTGAAGCAAGAACATTTCCTTTTTTTTTTTTTTTTTTTTTTTTTGAGAGAGAGAGAGAGAGAGATTTTTTTGTGCAAGATCCCTTAAGATCTCCATGATTTAGAGCCTAATATTTGTTTTTTTGATGGAATATCTGATTTTTTCACTATAATAGGTGAGAAAAAAGAAGGAAATGGAAGGAAAATCGACCAACTTGAGAAAAGTTTTCATATGAAAATATGGGTTGCCAAACACACAAAAATGTCATTTTCCGATGAAAATCTTGATTTTCCAAAGAAAATGTTCATTTTCCATCTTATCAAACATGACCTAAGAATTCGAATAAAAAAAATGGAGCGGTTAAATAGACCACATTACTTCAACGTAACCCATTTTTGAATTTTTTTAGTAACGGACCTTTTTTTTCGAAATCCCCAGAACGCCATTGTGTTCAACAAATAAAAAACCACCCCAACCTGTTTCCAACATTTATAACCCACATCGAAACTTTTACAAAACATAAAATATAGTCACTGAGGTCTTGGGAAGGTCTATTTTAATCGAACCCCGACAGATCTGTCGTCCGTGTACTAAAATTGGAAGATACAGTCTGGTGGGGTCCGTGTAGTAAATTGATGGGATATAAGTAAGATTGAAGTATAGAAAAATCAGAACCTCTAAAGGTATAACAGTCATTGCTAACCAATATTGCTAGTAATATCACAGACTTGTAACTTCGACAATTACCTAAAATCATAATATACAATCAGGTGAGGTTTGTAGACTAAACTGGTGGGGTATAGGTATGATTACGGTGTATACTGACCAAAACCTTTACATGCCTTACGATCTGTAGTAGACGATAATGCTGGTAATATCACAGACAACTTTGCTCGACACTTAAGTTAAAATTTTGAATATCCAATCGGGTGGGGTCCAAGTAGCGACTACGTGGGGTATGTACAATATAACGGTCAAAAAAAGCTGATATGTAACTATGTTTTTCGTGTAAAAACCCAATATTTATCGACATCGTTATTTATGTTATTTTCAGACTCGGACGCCAGGTCAGGCCCACGTGGACGCCCCGGATAGGCTAGAATATGCCTGATTGGGCATAAATCATTATTTGTGTTTGTTGGTTGCATAATTGCAATGCTACTTATTATTTTTTCATAACTCATCGCATGTGTGTATTTATAGTGCCATACCGTGTGAGACTGTGTGACGAGTAAACACCTTGTAAAACGTGTTGATGCGGGTACCGGGTAGGCATAGTACGGGTACACTAAGTCTTATAATGTACTTAAATAAAATGACTAGAACAAGGGTGAATATGACATAAAATAGATAATAAAACTTTAGGCTAAGTCAATTAAATAAGGTACATCAAGGATTGGCACGCCTCGGGATGCGTGCCGAGATACGAAGCATAAGATGTCGGGTAATTGAGTACTAGGGGAAGTGGTAGTACACCAATTTAAGACCCTAAATAGCTTGCAAATGTATAAAAGTGCATAAGTTAAATTAATTGAATCAATTGATTACAATTGCTTATAGTTGAATGGAGAAATTGATATCATAGATTTGCCTCGAGATTCGCACTAGAATGGAATCTTAGGAGATTTGAGTTGAGAATTTATGTCAACAAGTTGAAAGTTAGTGGACTAGCATTTAATAAGGACCATTAGACCGACCTCGAGATGCGTGAACACAATTGATTCTAACATAACCTATATATATATATATATAAGTTAGTGAAAAATCTCTTCATGCAACAATGACAAAGTTTATTCTTAGGATTGAGTGCTAGAAAATTTAGCAAGAACTAGGAGATATGGAGGTCATCTTTTAGAGGAGTCAAGATAAGAATATCAAATCCAAGAGTTTGTCATCTATGTATAAGAACCCACTCTTTACTTGTTTAAATTTATAAAAAATGTATACATGAAAACTCAAGTTTTGGGGGTTTTGTGCAAAATAAATTTTAAAGATTAAGCTACTATTTTTCTTATCTAAATTAGTGTTTTAAACTAATTTTGATGATCAACAATGGTATGAAACTAGTTTTTGGCAAGAAATTGGAGTTTCATGAGTTCTTGATGCACACATGATTAGTTCTTAGCAAATTTCTTGACTCAACCTCTGTAAATTTAGCATAACTTTCTCAAAGGAACTCCAAATGGAGCATAACATATGTTGTTGGAAAGCTTACTCAGAGATCTACAACTTTTGTTAATGGAGAAAATTCAAAATTCAAACTCGTTCTAGCTCAAAAATGCTCCGCAAGTAGGCTATTGAAATGCTAATACGAGATTTTTAAAATGAACTTTGACAAGGCATAACTCTCTCAATTCTTATCGGATGAGCTCATCTTTTAATATGTTGTTGTTAGGTATGTTAGCTGCCTTATGACCAAAAATCATGAGTTTTGGAGCTATAAATTTGGAGATATGATTTTTACAATATTGCTTGTCGGTTTTGATTCTAATTTGGGCTATTTTGGGAAATAGAAATCTAAACTTAATTGAAACACCTTAAGTTACTCTAAAACACTGGAAATGGATCTCAGGGGACTCGGGGGCTATGGTACGATAGTTGAGAGCGTGACGAGGTCGGATCGATATTTTCAAGCTTTCGAAGTGCGTATTGAGATTTGTAAAACCCAATGAAACGTCACTTGAGTATTTACTTGCTTTATTTATTGTTTCACTCTATCTTGTCCAGTGTATTCCATATTCTATTCCTTATTTACTTCAGTTATTTATGTCCGTGTCACTGTTTGAACGGTTGGTTGAGTTTATTCCCGTCGGGTATTCCGTTTTGTGTCTATGGCACACTAAACCATAACATGTGCATTAGGAGTCCTCGGTGAATAATGACTCGAGCTACTTTGTCGGTACATGTGTTGGTGCATCGTGAGGTCTACGTCAGCCACCGAGAGGACAAGGTGATGAGCCAGTTGGGTGCGCCCACTGGTGGGATCCTGGGGAAGATATTCGAATTAAGGTCTAGTCTAACCGGGACGGGCACACACATTTGCGTTTTATTGTTATTTATGCATGTGATGATCCATTTACAGTTGCATGTTTACAATCTGCATGTTTAGTTAACAATATTTATTGGATTTCCTTTACTTTATCATATGAATGCTTAATGAATTTACTTGAGATTTTACTTACCGGACTTGTCATCTATTTCATTGTGATGGCTAAGTACAGATCTTTCTACGAGTAAGGGTAAGGGGATTCTTGGCAACTATCTCCGAGCTCACCTACTATTCGGCACACTACTCGTAGGTGTTTATTTTGGTATTTTGTTATATATTTTGGGTTTATGAGAGACTTTTGAGACAATAGTACTAGTATATGTTTACTTTTGTTGCCTTATATACAGTGTACTCTATTCCAAGTTTTTCACAGTAGGATAGATGCTCTATAAAACTCAAAAGTTAATGAGAATCCATGTTTATGTACTTTAAGACTTTCGCTGTAAACTTATTGGTTACCTACTTGAGACTCTGAAAAACACAAGCTATACTTATAATTTAATGTATATCTCAAATAATTGGCAAATAATATAAAGAATTCAATGAATAACACGCACATCGAGGAATGTTGACGTGGTGACAGACGTCAGCAGGGCTACAGGACCCGCACAGGAGCTCATCCAGCGGCCTTGGGACGCTAGGCCGTCACAGTTGGTATCAGAGCCATGGTTCAAGGAATCTCAGGAATTAATGAAAAAGCAAAAAAATTAATGAACAAAACCTTAGATGTGGAAACCCGATGTACTAGCCTTAGAATCCTAGTTGGGAAGTGATGTGTGGCGGGCAGAGTTAGAGGATTATATACGTGTTATGTTTTTGTTGTATGTTATACATTATACGCATATATATACCGAGGCTGATTCGGCGCACGTTTCTCGATGCATATCACGATGGACGGACAGTCTACTACTCCACCAGAGATGTGTCAGACTAGTGATCCGGCTATGGCCACGATCACTGCTACTACACAGAATGTCGATAACTGACTCTTGACACGACGCTCAATTGGCTGAGATTGTACAGTTACTCAGGGCTCAAGCCACAACAGCTGCCGTAGCAGCAGTAGCTCCCAAAATACTTGCGGTACCGACTACTAATACTTTGATAGTCGTTGCCCCGGCTGTCCGGCAAACGCCTCTTCCAAATTTTAAGTCAAGTGCCATCCATTCTCAAACACTTGTCAAGGCTTTGATCACATCAATATGGGTCTGCCTCCGCATAGTGTATTGTGTTATCTTGGTGAGGCAAGTTGAGTAACGGTTACTCTGCTATTTGAAATGGTTAGACTTGACAAAACTATCAAAACGGTTTTGGAATTTAGGCATTAGATGAGATAAAATATGCTAAGACATAAGATGTCATAATCTCGTAAAAAAAACTAAAAATCACATAATGTAATTGGTAATTGGTACCTACCTAAATAACCTAATTCAAAGTGTCATGCCTTAGCTGTCTTGGAATTAGGTGAAACATAGATTTTAGTATCTTAAATTAACATAATGTTTTAAGGAGGGTTGTTAATTTAGTGGGAGTATAGTTCTCTATACTAAAATGAACTTTTGCATAATCTTTGTTCTAGATCTATGGTCTCTTCAAATAACACTAATCCCTTGTCACTGTGATCCATCCTTGAGAAGGATAAGTTGTTTGGGACAAACTTTCTTGACTTGTTCAGAAACTTGAGAATTGTTTTTAAGCATGAACGCAAGTTGTATGTCTTGGATAATCCTATTCTTGAGGAATCACTAGCCAATGCCTTAAGAGCCGTGAAGAATGCACATACTAAGCATGTCAACAACTTTACTGATGTTGCATGCATTATATTGGCAACCATGGTTCCTGAACTTTAGAAGGACGGCTACAATGCTGAAGGAGATGTTCCATCAGCAGGCTAAGCAAGAAAGGTTCGAGATAGTCAAGAACCTTCATTCTTGCAAAATGGCTGAGGGTGCATTGGTTAGTCCTCATGTTCTGAAAATGAAGGGCTATATTAACCATCTTGACATACTTAGATTTCCCATAAGCCAAGGGTTGGCTACAGATTTGATCTTGAATTCATTGCCTGATAGTTATTTACAATTTGTGATGAACTATAACATGAATAACATAGAGAAGTCTATCTCAGAGTTACATTTGATGCTTAAAACTGCTGAGCAGAATGTCAAGAAACCTATTGCTAACTAGTCGACATCTCGACTAAGTATCAAAATATTATATAAAAATATGTTGAAAAAATGTAAAATATTATTACGTAATCTCTAATATGAACTCTAAGTCGCTCCTTTTAGGTCCCTCAACAATTAATAAAAAAATACTTGCAAACACTATGCATATTTTTAAATCTAAGCAAAACATTAAATATTTACAATATTACATAGAAATAGCTAGGTTTGAACCCCTGACCACTTACTCCTAAATCTAATACCATATCATTGGGCTACCCAACCAATTATGATATTATCATGCCACATGTCATGTTGTGAGAGCTTTTCACACGCCACATGTCGTGTTGTAAGAGCATCGTACATAAACAATTTCGAAAAAAAAAATTAAAAACCAAAAATCTTATTTGTATAACAATTAAAAACATAACCTAATAAATATGTTGAGCTTAGTTTCTTTTTAAATAATCTAATATATCATGTACGTAGTATGTAGTATCTAATAAATAGAAAATTTCGAAAAATAATCTAGAAATCAAAAATCTTATTTGTATAACAATTTAAAACATAACCTAAAAATATAGCAAAAAAAGAAAATTAGAAAATTAAAATTTTAAAACCAAAAATCCTATTTGTATAACAATTAAAAACATAAATAAAAATAGCAAAAAAAGGAAAATTATATAATTAAATTTTAAAACCAAAAATCCTATTTATATAACAATTAAAAACATAACCTAAAAAATAGCAAAAAAAATTAGAAAATTAAAACTTAAAAACCAAAAATCATGTTTGTATAACAATTAAACACATAACCTAAAAATAGCAAAAACAAAAACGAAAATTAGAAATTACCAAAAAAAACTTAAAAACCATATAATCATATTGGTATAACAATTTAAAACATAACCTAAAAAATAGCAAAAAACAAAAATGAAAATATAAATTATACTTTAATTAATGACATCACCATATCACAATCAAAATCTTATTTTGTGTTTTCCCATCCTACCCCTCACTTAAGTGCGAAAAAGATCAATGACTTATGATTTTTTTATTTTTTTATTATAAATCTTAATTATGACATCATCATTCTATGTGTCATGTTATGAGAGCTTCTCAAAAGCCACGTGTCACGTTGTGAGACCTTCTCACATAAACAGTTCCTTTATATATATCGATGTGTTGATGGTTCAGAAAGGAAAGGCTCTGAAGAAAAAAGGGCAAAGGTAAGGCTAAAGTTGCAAAGGCTGTTGTGACTCTCACAAAGCCTATGGAACAAGTCAAGCCTCATGCTGCTTCTACTTCACAGTCCAAAAAGGAAAAAGAAAAAGAAAGAAATTGTCATTTCTGCCATGCACTTGGTCATTGGTTTAAAAATTGCAAGTTTTATCTTGAAGATCAAAAGAAAAAAAAGAGCAGTGCGACTACTACTTCAAGTATTTATGTTATTGAAGTTAACTTGTCTACTAGTGATTCCTAAGTATTGGATACCAGATGTGAATTTCACATTTGTATTAATGTGCTGAGTATCACCAAAAGTAAAAAGCTAAAGAAATGAGAAGTCATTATACGAGTTGGAAATGGAGCAAAGGTTGTTGCGTTGGCTGTAGGATGCTATGAGTTAATTCACCTAGTGGACTTGTTTTAGTTTTAAATAATTGTTATTATGGCCCTACCTTGAGCAGAAACATCATTTCAGTTTCATGTTTGGATTTAGATGGTTTTAATTTCATTATTGCAAATAATAATGCTGATTTGTGTGATTGTCTAAACATGAAAAGGTCAACATATACTCTTATTCTTAACGTAAATACAAAGAGGTTCAAGTCAAATGATTTGAATAAAACCTATCTTTGACATTTTCACCTTAGCCACATAAATGAGAAATGTATTGCTAAACTCCACAAAGATGGAATCATTTGATTTTGAATCATATGGAATATGTGTATCTTGTTTACTAGGCAAGATGACAAAGAGCCCTTTTACTGGACACAGTGAAAGGGCAAGTGATTTATTGTGTTTAATACATACTGATGTACGCAGTCCTATAAACATAATGATCAGAGGTGGTTATCAGTACTTCATTACTTTCACCGATGATTTCAGCAGATATGGTTACGTGTATCTCATGAAACATAAAGGTGAATCTTATGAGATATTTCAAATATTTTACAATGAAGTGTAAAATCAACTTGGTAAAACTATTAAAGCACTTCGATCAGATTGAGGTGGTGAATATTTGAGCCAAGAGTTTGATTATCATCTTAGAAACTATGAGATTATCTTACAGTTAACTCCCCCAGCAACTCCATAACGCAATGGTGTTTCTAAGAGGAAAAATTGAACTTTATTGGATATGGTTCGATCTATGATGAGCCATGCAAATCTTCCTATTCCCTTTTGGGGTTATGCCTTAGAAACTGCTGCGTTTACACTGATTCATGTTCCTTCTAAAGCGGTTGATCAAACACCATATGTGATGTGATTTGGGAAAGGAACAAGTTTGTATTTCCTTAAGATTTGGAGTTTTTGTACAACGAAAAACTTCAAAAAAATTATCAGCCAAATATACCAAGTGTGTATTTGTTGGTTATCCTAAAGAAATTAGATGATACTAATTTTATAATCCCACCGAGAATCAAATGTTTGTTGCTTGGAATGGTGTCTTTATTGAAAAAAAGTTTATTTCAAAAGACAACAATGAGAATAAAGTAAGTCTTGAAGAAGTTCAAGAACCACAAATAAGTGGGAGATCAACAAAGTCTTGAACTAGTTGAACCTCCAAAGGTATCACAAGGCCCATGTAGGTCTGATAGGGTAAGACATCAGCCTGAGAGATTTAGATTTTTTATTACTGGTAGTAGCGAGGTGTTGATTATAGATCAAAATAAACCTACTACTTATCAGGAGGTTGTGTCTAGCCCGAAGGCAGATAAATGGCTTAGTGCCATGAATTCTAAGATGTAATCCACATATGATAACCAAGTTTAGAACCTGGTTAATTTACCTGAAGGTGGTAAGACCATTGGATGAAAATGGTTTTTCGAGAAGAAAACTGACACGGATGGCAATGTGCATACTTATAAAGCACGACTAGTAGTAAAAGGTTTCAGACATACTCAAGGTGTTGATTATGATGAGAATTTTTCTCCTATAGCCATGCTTAAATCCATTAAAACTCTGATTGCCATAGTCGCATATTATGACTATGAGATATGGCAAATGGATGTCAAAACAACTTTCCTAAATTGAAAGTTACTTGAGGATGTGTATATGATATAGCCTGAAGGGTTTGCTCATCCCGAGAATTCTAGGAAGGTGTGCAAGCTTAAAAAATCCATTTATGGATTAAGGCAAGCTTCTCAGAGTTCGAATCTTCATTTTGATTAAGCAATTAGGGAATTTGGTTTCATTAAAAATGAAGATGAGCCTTGTGTATACAAGAAGGTCAATGGGAGTGTGGTTGTTTTCCTGGTACTGTATGTTGATGATATATTACTCATTGGAAATTACATCCCAGCCTTACAGAATGTCAAGTCTTTATTAGGGAAGTGTTTTTCAATGAAAGACTTAGGAGAGCCAGCCTACATCCTTGAGATTAAGATCTATAAGGATAGATCTAAAAGGCTGATCGGTCTAAGTTAGAGTGCTTGTATTGATAAGGTACTGAATAGGTTTGGTATGCAAGACTCTAAAAGATGGTCATTGCCAATGTCTTATAGTATAAATCTCAGCAAGACTCAATGTTCGAAGACTAACGATGATCGAGAGCGCATGAATACGATTCCATATGCATCTACTATTGGATCTATCATGTATGCCATGTTATGCACCCAGTTAGATGTATCATATGCTTTAAGTGCAACAAGCAGATATCAGTTTGATCCCGGTGAGAGTCACTGGATAGCAGTAAAGAACATCTTTAAATACTTGAGAAGGACTAAAGATGTGTTCTTGGTTTATGGAAGTTTGGAAGACGAGCTTGTTCTAAATGGTTACACAGGTGCAAGTTCTCAAACTAATATAGATGACTTCAGATGGCAGTCTGGATATGTGTTTACTTTGAATAGAGGCGCAGTGAGCTAGAAAAGTTCGAAGCAAGAAACTGTAGTAGATTCTACAACAGTGAGTATATTGCAGCATCTGATGCAATTAAAGAGGCAGTTTAGATGAAAAAGTTCATATCTGAACTTAGTGTGGTTCCTAGTATAGCTAACCTTGTTTGCTTGTATTGTGACAACAACAGGGCGATAGCACAGGCCAAGGAATCTAGGTCGCACCACCAATCCAAACATATGCTTATACGATTTCATCTCGTTCAAGAAATCATTGAAAGGGGAGACGTGAAGATTTGCAGAGTTCCTACAGAAGACAAAGTTGCAGATCCTTTGACGAGTGCTCATCTACAAGCGAAACATGATGGTCATGTTAGGTCATTGGGTATTAGATACATGAGTGATTGGCCCTAGTGCAAGTGGGAGATGTTGGGGCATGTGCCATAGGTCAATCTACAAACATTGTTTATCTTATAATTTTAGTTAATAAAATGGAAGTTTTCATTTGCTGTTTTATTATAAGTGATCACATGTTTACCTTATAGTAAGATCCATATATATTTGATGAAATATCATAAATGTCCATAGTCGGTCATTATACTGGGAACTATAATGAATTGAGACTAGTGTGAATCTTGATTGATGGTCGTGTGATGATTATAAGTATAAGGATATGAATCAAGATCATGAGTACTTGTTAGGGAATAAGGTACTGGACCGACCCGCTATGAGAACACCACATGGATTAAGTCATCGGTGTTACTCATGATATGAATATCATTTAGTCATTTCACTTGAGATTACCAAAGACTTCAATATTCTGAGCATAGTAATTTGACGCAATCAAACGTTTTCTTTAACCGGGCGATTGGTTACCATGTGAATAATATGTGAAGGTGTGTAACTAAGATATAATTTTTCGCTTTTGTATAGAGAGAGATATCGGTGGATTCCTCGATATGTTAGACTGATAATGGTCAAGTCCGTATGAATTGATATGACCAATGTCACTTGGATGTTTTTAGTTTACCTAAAGATCGAGAGTAGTACGATTGAACATTAAGGGTGACTTTCCATGTCTTATGTTTAATCAAATGATATCGTACGACAAAAGGATATGATATATGTTATTCATTAGGTTGTATCGATTTTGATATTCATGCTACTTGGGTAGTCATAATGCCTTTCTAGAGACCGCTTATGACTTATGTACCAAAATGGCTTTGGTTCACAGCCAACATCGCATGAACCTATTGGGTCGCATACAAAGAATGGTTTTGCACAATTTCAATTGGTCCAGAATAATGAATTTTATATCATAAAACTCATGACATAAAAGCCCTTATGATTTATTATATGATAACTTATTAATAAGGGTGTCTGTATAATTTGCTTAAACAGCCTAAATACAATAGTTGTATTACTAATATGATTTTAAGTGAGGGCTTATCTACACATATAAATAGAGGCTGAAACCCTAAAATGAAATAAGATTTTCATTTTTTTTTTCGAGTTCTCTGGACTTTGGCAGAGAAAGAAAAATATTTTCTATCTCTCTTGGGGCTAGCACTCCAAATTGTGGTCACCGTTCGTGTGTGTATTTCTGACAAAGGACAGACACTTGAACGTCTTGGAAATCGAACCATCAAAAAAGGAAATCACGGCTTAAGGTATGGTTTACTTTAGTAGATCTAGTTTAATGGAACTTATTTTCGATCCTGTTGAGGTTTTTCAAAATTGTTTTGAATTTTTCGCTGCGTATGAACCCTAAAAACCCAATACTTATAACACATCGAGATGTGCACTCACACTCCTTGAGGTGTATTCTAATGGAAAGACATCTACTTGGGTCCACTAAGTGCTCAAAGTGGATGTCCAAACTTGGTTACCAAAGCATTTTTCCATCTAAATTACCTGTTTGAAGTAAACAAAAAACGTCATCCATCCATAATTCATATTTTCTTGATCTTCCACTTGATCTTCTCCCGATATTCAAATCTCGACCTCCGCCGACTACGTCTTTTATCTTTCACCCGCCATCTATCTTACACAACTTCCTTAGTGCTAAATAGTGTACAATGCACTCGATTGCCATCATCATCAACGACATTATCATGGGTGATCTTACAATCTTGAAGTCGAGTTGGTTGCCCTACACTCCTCTGTAGTCTGCAAGTGGTACTCTGGGTTCTATCATTAGTATTAGCTAAAGTAGAAGCCCCATTTTCACATTTAATCATTATTGGTCGAGCAACACCCTTGCCCTTTATGTCCCTAATCCATGCACTATTTTCATTAAACATGATATCTCTACAAACATTGACTGCATTGGTAATTGGATTTTATAATTTATATGTTCCAATCCGCCTAGAAACATAACCGATAAAAATGACCTCTACGCCTTTGTCATCCAACTTCTTTTTGTTAGCATCAGGATCACGCACATATGCAGTAGACCTAAACACCTTCAAGTATTTGACACTTGGTTTGTAACCACTTTAAGCCTCTTCTAGGGTAGTATAGGACACCTTTTGTGGGATACCTATTCAGTAAATAAACTGAAAATGCAATTGTTTTAGCTTAAAAAGAATCAGGTAAACCTTTGGCTTTCAACATAGTACACGTCATTTCCATAATCTTCATATTCTCTCTCTGCAACACCATTATGATGCGGTATTTGTAGTGGCATGATCTCATGTTTAATCCCATGATGATCATAAAACCCTAAAAATCTAGAGGACGTATACTCACCACCACCATCTGTCCTAAAAGTCTTAATGTAGCGTCCATTCTGTTTCTTCATAGTTGCCTTGAATTTCTTAAAGCAAATAAAAGCATCATACTTATTCTTTAAAGGATACACCAAAATCATCTTGCTTTATTCATCAATAAAAATAAAATATTTGCTTCCTCCTAGTGAAGCTATCTGCATTAGACTACTAAGATCTGAGTGAACTAACTGTAGCAAAGATCTGACACGCCATGAAATGTTGGAAGCAAACAGTCGTTTATGTTGCCCCCCAAAATACACCCCTCATAAAATTGCTCTAAATTTTGAATAACTAGCAATCCTTTCACTAAACTCTTCTGAGTCAGCAACTTCAAGCTTCAAATGACCATAACCACTCATCAGAAACAATTGATTTAAAACAAAGATAAGATCCAATCTTAATCTCAATTTGAAAAACCCTATTCTTCAAAGAAGACTTAAGAATAATCTTACTTTTAGAGTCAAACAAGGTGAGATGACCATCGTTGAAATCCACTTCGTACCCTTTCTCTAGCAAGTGCTCTAAACTTAGCAAATTGCATGTCAATGTTGATACATACTACACATCTAAAATGTATTGATGATCTCCATTCTTTAACTCAATCAGAATTCTTCCTATTCCCTTAACTGAAACTTACCTATCATCAGCAAACTAGATCTCTGTCAACACTGAATCATCAAACTCACTAAAAAATTCTCTATTGCCACACATGTAGTTAGAGCATGCACTATCGAGATACCACACATTTTTTTTGAGCGGTCTCTTGAGCCGATTAAACCATCAAGAACGTCTGATGGCACTCCTCATCTTGAGCTTTTTGCTCCCCATACTCCGAATCTGATTCTGATGATTGTTTACTCCTGCAATGCCTAGCTATATGCCCAAATTTGCGATAATTGTAGCACTGAATTTGATTTCTTTGTTGATCGCGACCTCGGTCTTGTCCACAAACTTTATTTTTATCCGACCCCTGCTGATTATTATTCTGACCTCTACCATTATTGTTGACTTTATCACGAGCTTTGTACCCATAATTCTTGTTCGGCTTTTGAGTAACTTCTATCTTTAATGCTAGTTTAGTGAGCTTGAATTTTGCACTCTTATCATTAATTATTTGCTCGTGTGCTCGTAATGAACTGCTGATTTCTTTAATTGACTTCGTCTCATAATCCGTCCCTGATTCCATAATAGCAGCCACTACATGGTCAAATTTCGTGGTCAAGGTGCGCAAAATCTTTTCGTTAACATCAAGATCATCAACATCGTCGCCATTCGTCTTTATCTGATTGACAATTATCTGAACACGATTGGTGTATTTCTCTATATCTTCAGAATCATCCATCTCGATCAACTTGAATTGTCGCCTTAAGGTCTGCAATCAGACTTTCTTGGACTTATGTACACCCTTGTAGGACGTCTCTAAGGTGTCCCAAGCTTCTTTCGAAGTCTTCGCCTGTTGTACTTTCTCAAACGCCACATCATCAAGAGTTTGCAAAATAAAATAAAGTGTCTTCTCATCTTTCTTGCGAAGTTCCTTTTATGTTGGGATATCGATGTCCCTAGGGTCTTCAAAACCATTCTCAAGTACTGTAGCAAGTCTTGAATACTAAACAAGACTCATCTGATTGCTCCATTTGTCGAACTTCTTTTCGTCGAACACTGATAGTGTTGGTTGAACTTGATCATTCCCTGTTGTTGCCATAATTAACACTTAATAAGAAAATAAAAAAAACTTCAATTTTGATTTAACTTACTGCCGCACACCCCTTTGAACTAATTTTGCTCAAAATGCAATTGCTCTGCGGGCTCCACTTATATTTTTTAGTTAATAAAGACAAAACTTGCATTGATTCAATGAAACAGGAAGCAAGTTAAATATCAAACTTCCTTCTCCTTGAACTCGAAAAAAACATAACTACAGCTTAACGAAACCCAATTCGTCGTTTGTAACTCGATTATTTTCGTTTCCAACGAAAAAACAACGATAGGAAACTCTATCCTCTTCGTTTCCCACAAAAGGCAACCGGCTCTACAATTCCTCTTCGTTTCCCACAAAAGGCAACCGGCTCTACAATTGTGCAACTCCTCTGCAAATCGATTTCCTTCTATGCAAGGTCTCTGCAACACAAAGGCATTAATTCAAACCGAAAACACAATCTTTGCGGCCTCGCAATCCTGCGATTCTTCTTATCCGTAAAAAATGCCAAAATTTGTTCTTCAACCAAAAAACAAAAAAACCTCACACCAAACTCTAACAAGAACCCTCCGTTTCTTGTTCTTTCAAGCGACCAAAAATCATACTGACACAAGTGTCAGAATCTCAATTTTGCTATGATATCATATTAGGTTTGGAGACACTGCAATGACACACTTATATTAATCTCAAAATAACCTTGTTATTAACAATTTGGGTGGGGGGTGTTGGATTTTTGGGGTTCAAATTGTAGCAGAAATTAAAAAATTTATCATCAAAACCCCAACTAGACCTAATTTGAATTCCATTAAACTGATTAACAAAAGTAAACTGTACCACAATCTCTAGTTTGCTTCTCTGTGTTGATCGATGTTTGAGACGCTGCCAGAGATGAACGCCCTCTATTAGAAATCCGTACACGAATGTTGGCCGAGATTTTGAGTGCTAGCTCGAGAGAGAACACGAAAACAACTTTTTGTTCTCCCTAAAAACTCTAGAATGGCTAAGAAACCTAACTCGTTTCCTAAAAAGGAAACACGCCTATTTATACAAACCTTGTATATAGCCGGGTAAGTGAATTACCATTATAATCTTATTTAAAATGGTATTAATATGACACATCACAAGGATTTTTTGTATTACGAATTTATCATATAAAAGTCATTTTGCCGAGTCATTTAAAATCCCGCAAATCCATTCTTTGTGTGCAAGTCAACAGGTTGATGCAACATTGTCAGTGAACCAAAACCATTTCGGTACACGAGTCATAAATGGTCTCTAGCAAGGCATTATGTCTACCCAAGTTGCATGAAGATCAAGATCGATACAACCTAATCAATAGTGTATATAATATCCTTTTGTCGTACAATATTCTTTGATTAAACATAGACACAAAAAAGTCACCCTTAATCTTCAATCGTACTAGTCTCGATCTCTAGATAGACCAAAAACATCAAAGTGACATTGATCATATCAATTCACTTGAACTTGGCCATTTTTAGTATAACATATCGAGGGATCCATTGATATCTCTTTCTAAACGAGAAGGACAAATTCTCTCTCGATTACACACCTTCACATATTATTCATATAGTAACAATGGTCCGGTTAAAGACAACGTTCGATTGTGTCGAATCACTATGATCCTAATGTTGAAGTCTCTGGTAATCTCAAGTAAGAGGACTAAATGATATACCTATCACGAGTAACACCTATGACTTAATCTATGTGGTGTTCTTATAGCGGGGTTAGTCCAGTACCTTGTTCCCTAACATGTACTCATGATCTTGATTCAAATCCTTTTACGCATGATCATCACATGACCATCAATCAAGACTCACAATAGTCTTAATTCATTATAGGTCTAGTATAATGATCGACTAGGGACATTTAAGACGTTTCAGTAAACATTCATGGATCCTATTATAATGTAAACATGCAAACAAATTACAATAATGAACAACAAATGAAATCTTTTATTTTATTAACCAAAATAACAATGTTCATAAGATTGACTTAGAGCCAATCATTCATGTATCTAATACCTAATGACCTAACATGAACATCATGTTTTGCTTGTGGAAGAGACTTCGTCAATGGATCTTGACATGTGTCGAGCATGTACAATAAGTTTTTCCATATATCCTTATTATTTGTACTAGTGGCAAGTGAGGTCGTCTCCACATGGATTTTGCAAATTTCCTAAAAAAAGGTTTTTCGAATGGTTTTTTTTTTATCGTTTTACTTTAATTTATTTAATTTAATTAGAGCGGGAATTAAATTATCTAATCAAACTATGACAATCAATTAAACTAATTAAACTAACTTAACTAACACAATTCAAATTCGGTAATACTAAATATTCTAAATTAAATCAAAATACAATCAATATAAAACAAACATCTAAACAAATATCTAGAACAATGAAACATAAGCCCGTTTTGAATTCGAACATATTAACTAATTATAGTCATGATCATACTATCATCATACTATAAAGTATTCTTGAATCATTAAACCTAAATCATAAACAAGATTGATAATCTTTATCAAACCACCAATTTTCTTTATATCAATGGAAAAGTCATATTCTAATTTTATTACCATTAGTTCTTCGAAAGCTCAAAGATAATTAATAGAAACAAAACAATATTACACTCTATGAAAAATTCTTACTACAAAGCCAATATTATCGGAATTATGCATATCACTATCGAACTTGGAACACAATTCACCTAAAACATCTAAATGATAATAGACCTTTTAAATTAATCCAATTAATACTTTATATTAGATGTATAACCTAAATATTGAAATACACATTAGCCACTATGCATTCTTGTCACGACCTAAATTTTTAATCTCGTTTATTATCTGTAATCAAGATTACCGACCCGTGATGTGGGACCCACACCGTGATACGTGCACTGACCGAGGCAAGATGGTTGAGGTATATGTTAGATTTGTTGTAGTGAATGCCTCGTGTATTGTATATGTGTAGACTACTAAGTCACTCATACTTGTGTATAGGTATCAAGATGTGAGTGAGACGCGCCTCGAGATGCATGTTGATGTGGGACTAGGGTAGAGAGTGATGTAGTACATTGATTTAAGCTTAGTGTAGCTTAAATAGTAGAATTAATGTGGCTATAGTTGATTTTATATTAAATGTAACCTAAGTTTGCAAGTTAAAACAATAGCCACGTGATGATTCTCGAGATACATGTTGACATATCATGAGACCAATTGAGTTTGATATTGGTGTTAATTGGAAGGAGTTAGTGGAGAGTTGGTGGAATTGTGTCAAGATGTAGACCATTAGATCAGTCTCGAGATACGTATACACATCAAGTTTAATGGCTAATAATCAACCTTATTTATACGTATATTAGATTGAGTTGATCAACTCATGCAAACCATTTTATTCTCATTTGAAAACTTAGAGAAGAAGTAAGCTTGCTGGAGAAAAATAACCAGAGGAGATTAGCAAGTTTGAAGGTGTAGAAATCAAGTTGGAGGAGTTCATCAACTAGGTAATTGAAACATACACTATTAGTTTAGCTTAATTTGATGAATTTATGGTATAATTTATGTATAGCTGTTGTGAATGGTTTTGGTGGTCGTGTTAGACCTCTGGTTGGTGTAATAAAGGTCCCAAAGTGTTTGGCTTAATCTATGTGTGGAGAACTTAGAATTCCAAGTGCAGAATTCTGGGTTTTCCTGTACATAGAGCGCTAGACATCCTAACTAGCACGCTATCTGTGAGTAGCGCACTAATAAATCTGACTAGCGTGCTAATGAGGTCACTAGCGCGCTAGATAGAACACCTATCACACTAGGTGTTTTGATAGCACAAAATCTGCAATTTATTAAATTAAACTAAATACTGTAAACAATTGTGGCATAATAGCTTTATATATACTATAAAAATATTTAATCATAAGCTTTTGTATTATAAGATTCTTAGAAATCTATCTTGTTCATCTTGCACTATTGTTTCGAAATTCTACCCATTATCGTAACTAACTCAAGGCATTCAATTAATTGTATACATCAACTAGTAAAGTTAATAAAAAGGGTATAAAAATTGATTCATTCTATCATAAAATTCACTTGGGTAATAAAATATCACTTCAATTCAAGATCTATTATATATTCATTTCCATTCTTTTCCTAATTAAAAATAAAGAAAAATGAAATTCGTACTTGCTTGATTTCGGAAGAAATTTGAAAAATTTCATCAAATCACCCGAATATCATATTGAAAGTAATTTTGAGCTTTTCTTCTACCTTTCTTTCATTTCATTCCCATCAATGTCATACTTTCCCTAAAATACCCCCAAACTCATTATAAACCTTGTTCTTAAGGTTTAAAAATGAAATCTGATTTTTCAATATAACAAACATACCACGTGAAATACAAAAGAATTGATAAAATCATAAATTTGACAATTAGGAATTAATTTAATTTAAAAGTAGAATAAGACAGAGTGCATAAAAACTTAATGAATAAACATCAACATTATATAACAAGTGAATTAATTATCATAACCAAACACTGAATAGAATGTACCACATAGTATATTGCCATAAACACAAAGTATCATTAAGAAAAACAAATTATATAACCACTACTGGCATTACATAGATGAATTATCACAGTATCACTCAGAGACAGAAAACAAAATGGAATAAGGGAATCAATGTCGGCGTCCGAAAGTCACATCATCGTCATCCTCCACTGGATCAATCTTCTAGGACTGGTAGATAGATATGGTATTCCCTATCTGGCAATGTCGAAACATCAAGATTACTGCTAAGTGTTAATCTCATATGTGTAGACAGTACAGGAACCTCTGCGCTTCCTTGTCGTCTATTTCTCCTGGACATCGTACGCTCCATTCTGTGGTTCTTGCTAAGGCTATTTGGTTCTCAAACATAAGTTCTTGATTACAAAAAGTGTTCATCTGATTTCGCAAAATTGCGCCCATGAAAGCAAAACCCAATTCTTCCATGTATAATCTGTCATAATCCCTAGCAGGCTGCTCTATGTTCGGATCATTTCTAGCTTCCAATATTTCTTCCAAGATTCTCCTCGTGTCGTCTTTGATTTTGCTTTTCTACTCTGTTTCTCTTCTAGCTATCTCAGCCCTTTCTCTCTCATCCTCTGTGTCTTCATAACCATTCACTCTTCCATATGTCTCTATAACCTCATTAGTGATGGTCTTCTCCAGTAAACATCCATGTCTAGGCCTGCCATATTCACTTTGTCCATTCTAGGAAAGGTTGTAATCATCAAGGGGAAAGGAAGTCCATCGTTCTTCTTGGTGGTAATAATACTCCTAATGGACTCATAAGTGATTTTTCCAATGACTAAATATCCTATTAGCAAAACAATGAAGGGCATCCTTATAGTTCACTATCTCATAACACTGCAGGCTCAGTTGTAAGCTGGAGTTGATGAAATAACACCAAGCTTTAGTGGTTTTCCTATAAAATTTTGTGGTTTAGTGTTTGGGATACCCCTTCATATAAAAAATAAATCCATCTCTATAGATTGCCTCTAAACCTCCCCTTATTGTCTCTGTAGGGAATTGGTACTTAATTTCATACTCGAGTTTACGAACGAAGGACCAACGACGATCTTGGAGGAGAAGTAGGAGGAGTTAGTCTTCTTTTAAGATCGATCGAGGAATCAAGCGGACAATTATGCCATTCGGGAGACATAGTCAACAGAGGGGGTACTCATTGTTTTGTTTTTGATGAAAATTCGTTAATCCAAAATACCAATTTATTCTTGGTGCGGAATAGTCCACTGTCCTTCCTCAAACTCAGGACTCGCTCTTACTTTCACTTCCATATGCATTGCCATAGAATTCTCTCACTAAGGCTTCACAACTCCGTTCACAAGATACATCCTCTAGGTCTAGGTGGTTGTAGTCCCCAGTCAATAATCCATAGTTTCTCGCCTCTATGATATTTAGGATCCTAGGCTTATACTTCAATTCATTCTTCAAATTAAATCCCCTCTTCGGGATCAACTTCCTATCCTTAATTACATTATTCTTACATTTTTCGTAGGCATTTTCATTGAAAAAGTTCTCTTTCCTCATTTCATAGTTTTTCTTCCCCATCAGTATCTCTCATTCAACTTCCTCTATATCGTCCTCATCCACATAATCATCCTCAGAGTTTTAACTAAATGAAAAGGGTGGAGTATGTTCTTTTTGCGATCTAATCCTAAATGTGTTGAAATATATTAATGTGGATTGAATTTGGAAAACTTTAGATTTTGTTTTTGATTTCTCTATTTACTTTCCCTTCCCTTTACCTTCTCATGTACTTTTACCTTTACCACCTCCGGCCATTTGAAATATTGTACGTAAGAGGATTAACCTGCAAAATCATTTGAAACCAAATTTGTCGGAAAAGGATTCGATGAAATTCAACTTATCTATCGAGAATAAGAAATCATCAAGAAAAACATTTTGAAAATTATATGAAAGTTATTGATAACATAGCATTGGGAAAAACAAACTTTGTATGTAATTCAAATCAATCGATAAATATTCACAAAAAACCCCAAAACTCATTTGAAACTTAGTCTCAAACTAGCTTACGTATATAATTCAATCTACTCGCCATATTGAATAATAGTTCAAAAATTTGATAGTAATAACAAATCATCACATCACTTCCATAATATTAGTATAATAGAAATCATTCGATAGCAAAACCATTTAAAATAAAAAAATAAAAAATTGAGTTCATATCCTAATAATCAATCAAAATCGACTAAAAATCAAAGTTTTAATAAATAAAAGACTAGAATTTCAGTCGATTACCTTCTTGAAAGTGATTCTTTCAATTATGGGACTCAAAACTCTTCTCTATGACTCTCTTCCAAGCTCCAATTCGAATTCCCTTGCTCAAGCCCTAGGTGGCTCTACATTCTCAAAACTTACTATGTTTTGGGTTTAGTATGTGAAGATTGAGGTAGGAATCACTTAAATACACTAAAATTAAGCTTTAGAAGGTTGAATCTAGTAAAAATCGATCTCTTGATCAAAAGTTTGCAATGATTTGTGAGTGTGAAGGGTTTAAATGTAGCGATTTGGGGTTTTTATTTTTAAAAACTCGGATTCGTTCTCCGCGAATTAGGATTTAAGTGGATTCGTTGAGGAATTGCTGATGAAATCGCTGGAAATGAGCCTTAGTGGCTCAGCGATTTGTCCAGCGATTTCGAATTGTAAACTTGATTCAGTGAGAAATCACTGACTTAAATTTGCACTGAAAATTCTGCATATTGCTGCCAATTTTCTCAATGATTTCCAGTACAAACTGGAATCGCTAGGAAATTGCTAGCATAATTTTTATTGTTTTCCAATTAAATTGATTTTCCCATTTAATTATCGCATATATGTTCAATAAAGGTAGAAATATTAAAAATTTTCAGAGTTTAACTATGATATGTATTAAATAATCTATTTTATTGCCATAAATAACTAATTAACATAAATATAATGCATAAACAATATAGTACAAAAATAAATTGGCTCGATCAACCCCCTTACATGAAACTATTCCGAAATTGAATTCCTAAAATATCCCCATTATAAGAGTCAAAAGTCGAGAGAATATAAAAATAGCTAATTAATCCTAATACTAAAACTGAAATTAAAGATAGAGTATGGATTGCCTCTCATGAAGCGGTTTTGTTTACTTTCATGGGCTCGACTGAACCACGCAGTTCTAGACTGGTTCTATAAACTTCAATGTAGGATTATCCACTTTTGTGCCATTCCAGAAAGTGATTGCTCAACCATGCACTCGAAAAACAATTGTATTATTTAGAGTATCCATGACAGCTTGCGATGTGGCTAAGAAAGGTCGTCCTAATATTATTGGAGGATATTCGTTAATAAAGTATGGCATAACCAAAAAATCTCTGGGAATAATATATTTGTCAATTTGAATTGGTACATTAGTAACCACGCCTATTGGTTTTACCGAATATCCATTTAGTAGGGCAACTTTTTTGGAAGTAAGTACATTAAATTCCAATTGAGTGTGAAGAAAAAAATGAATCGGCATGTAGTTTTCTCTAGAAACCATATCACATATAGCTTTAAAGTACCAAACCCATTTGACCTTTATATATATATATATATATATATATATCTCCTGGATCAGTGAACTTGACAATTGTTGGGTTCTTCTTTTTCTCCTTCTTATTTTTTATATAATTAGGATCCTCAATGCTATTATTCTGAACATTTTTTGATTCGTTAACCCTATATTATTGGATTATTGTCTGTTGATTAGAATTATCTTCACCTTGCTTATTCATGGTCGTAGCATTTCCATCTTTCATTGTTATTGCATTAATAGCGTATATTTCAGCTTCATGATGACTTAATTCTAAAGATTCATTATCCTTAGTTTCTTCATTGTCAAACTCATCAGAGTTTCCATAAATATCTTCATCATTAAAATGAAAAGTGACAATTTTATTTTCTAATTCCAAATACATTATTCCTTAAAAGATATCTAGATTCGTTTTAGCGGTTTTAAGGAATGGTCTTCCTAAAAGTATAGATGGGGACTTAGCTGATATAGAGTTTCCCATTTCCATGACATAGAATTCAACAAGAATATAATAAGTCATTAACTTTGACAAAAACATCTTCTAGTAAACCATAAGGTTAGTAGGTGCATAAGTCAATGAACCTATTTTCATTGACTCATATAACATGAGTGACGTAACATTTATTGATGCTTTAAGATCACACATGGCAAAATCTATTAAAGAAGTTCCTATTGTGATATGAATTTCAAACATCCCTAGGTCGGAACATTTCTTATGTATTTTCTTTTTAATTAAAGCATACACTTTTTGTCCTAAGTTTTAATTAGATTCTTCTAAAAATTTGTCTTTTGATTCAGAGAATTCTTTCAAAACTTCATCATAATTAGAAAATTGCATAATTGGTTCAAGAATGTTTTCATTAATTTCTTCCTCCCTAGCATCAGCTAATCGTTGTGGAATGGTAGAATATGAACACATATCTTCATTAAAATTATCAAAAATCTTATCATTTTTATCATTATTAATTATTAATTCAGAATCTTGAAAAGATTTTTCATATGGTTCAACTTTGGCTAAATACCACGGGTACAACATTTCAGGAAAATGTTTATATTTCAATTGTTTAGCCATCTATTCTCTAGTAGGAATAACATTAGCTATCATTTCTTTTTCTTTTTCTTCTTCATCTTCATCTTCTTCTTTTTCTTCGAGTCTTATTAACCTTCTTTTTACTATTTTGTTTCGTTGTCTTGCCAATTATAGTTATGTTTTTCTTATCAATGAATATAACATTAACTTGTGCTTGATTAATAGGAGCAACATTGGCTTAAGTAGATGCTTTAGCAGGCATATATTCATGTTGTGGACAAGAAGAAATTAGTCTTTGGAATCTATCCCAAAACTCATTAAAGTTTTCATCATCTTTCATCTTAGCGACTGTGATTTGCCTTCTATAGGAACTAATTTTTCTAGCAGGAATATATTCATCTAGGAAAGCTTCTAGCATTTGAGTCCATGTAGTTATCAAATCTTGTGGAAAATAGAACAACCAGTCATGTGTTTGATCTTTCAATGCAAAAGGAAAAGCCTTAAGTTTGACTTGTTATAAAGTCCATTCTTTCGGTTTTATTCCATTAATTTTATGTTGATACTCCCTTATGAATTTTTGTGGGTCTTCATTATCTTAATCATAGAAGTTAGGTAAGGCACTAATAAATCCATATCTAAGTTCAAATTCAGGAAATCCATTGGGGTATGCTATAAAAATAGGCTGATATGCTGTAATATTTTGATTTGCTTATCTTAAAGTGAGTTTTCTATTATTATTGATAACTCTACTATCATTATTATTATTAATGACATTTTCATTAATATCATAATTATTGTCTTCCATCTTATTAGCTGAATTTTCCCTAAGTTATTGTTGTCATAAACTCCGATTAAAAGTTCTATTAATTTCAAGATTAAATGGATGTAAAGATCTTGTTGAATTAACACGACAAAGCATGAAGACCATACAACGTCTAAAATCCCTTAAAATTATCTAAAAATCCCCGACAATGACACCAAAAATTGACACGTGTTGAACGTGCATAATAATTTCTCATATTTTACTATTAACTTGTAGTAGTGGTAAATGAGATATCGTCTCAATATGAATTTTTTAAATCTCAAAGGAAAGTAATTTTTTCTTGTTTTTATTAATTTAGTTAATCTAATTAAATGAAAATTAAAATATTAAATAATTAAAAACTATGATTAATAACTTAAATGACCAAACAAACTAAATTAATCTAAACAATTCAAATTCAAACTAAACTTAAACAATATTCAAATTCAATTCAATGTAAATGAACAAGCATCTGAACATACCCCCACTAAATAATATAATATATATTTGGATTACTTTCAAATAATATAACATAATATCATTTCATACTATAGTTATAATAACAAAACATGGAATCTTAGATCATTAAACCTTACTTCATAATCGGTTGATAGCCTTGAGCCAGCCATCGATTTTTCGTAATTTAATGGAAATGCTACATTATTATCATTGTATATCTATCCATTGGATAAAACACAACACCATAGAAATACGATAGCATTAAGTTCAATGAAAATCATGCCTAATCTAAGTCAATATTACCAAAGTCGCATAATAAACATCTTACAACACAATCACCTAAAACATCAACTCGCGAAATGTCCCATAGATTAATCATAGTTACTACTTCTATAATTGTTGTAAATAACTATAGACATAGATTCAAAATTGTAATGTCACATAACACATTTGCAACTATGCACGTAACACTATTCTCTTTTAGTTGTAATACGTAAAAACAACTTGTTAATTCCGTGATTGATGTGTATGAATAGATTTAAAGCATTAAGCATATGATTCCTTAATTATAACTATCTAGCAATCCAAAATATATTACATGTCTAGGGTTTGTTTAGATTGATAGACTACTCACTCATGTTGGAAATAAACAATGCATAAATATAATTAAAAGACATAATGAATAAATAAAAATCTTAATATACATCAAAGCTCCAAAGTATCTTCAAACATAGACAACAAAACTAATATAGAGCAAAAGGAAAGCAATAAGAAAGAATTAAGAGAGTTATCTCGAAGCTCTCTGGCATTTTTATAGTCTTCTGACATATACATATCTTAGATAAACTCAAATTCTTCATACTTATCTAAAAAACCCATAACCAACCTCAACGATTTCTCAGCGATTCCTAACTTATACACAAATCACTGAGTAAATCACTAAGTTTAGCTCTTAGTGCTCCAGAGATTCAACTGACAATTTATAGTACATTATCCAATTCTCTATGGATTTGCTTGCCTTCTTCTGCTACCGATTTAGATGAAAATTCCTAGTGTTATTTTAAATTGTTAGCTAATCGCTGGTGCATTTTTCTAGTTGACTATTTTGCTTTTCTTTTTCTTATCTTCAATTTCTTCATTTTCCTATTTAAAACCTGAAATCACAAAAATAAGAGAATACCTAGTGTAATACCATTATTTATGCCTAAAACCAACCTAAATTACATTATAAAATGTGTCTAACTATTGACTTGTCAAACTTAGTTTAACTGAAACCTATGGAATTCTTACCTCTATTATATTCTAGTAGGATTTGGTAACCTATTATGGGTTATATTTGACACGCACGACATGTGATCAATGGTCGTAGGGGAAGGGTTTTGTTGGCTTGTGAGAAGGGTGGCAAATATAGGGTGCTTGCCCAAGAATTAGGGAAAGCAAAAACTGAGAAAGTAAAGAGACTTGTAAAGACAAAGAAACCCACGTCAAAACTCTTTGGCAAGATAGGGTTGGAGGAAAAAGAAAATTTAAGATATAAAATTGGGACGAAGAAATGTGATTCTTCATTTTCCATTAATGTGAAAGAAGTCCCCGATGAATTATGGTAAGTCAATTTGGTGTGTGGGCAGCTCAACCATGACATTGGCAAGTATTTGGAAGGACACTTGTACATGGGTCAATCGAATCCAGATGAGCAAGTTATGTTGCAACAAATGACTAATGGTAATGTGAAGCCTCGCGAGATTCTAACTATTTTGAAGCAAAGAGACAAGTTAAATGCTTCAATAATTCACAATATACAATGAGAGGCAAAAGCAACAACGAATGGAGTCGGTGGGAAGATCATAAATGCAACAACTAATGCACTTAATCGAGACACACAAATACATGTCTTGGTATAGGAAATACATAGAGAATGTGGTAATTGACTTGTTTTAGGATCATCCAAAATCCATCATGTTGTTGCGGTGCTTCTTGAATGTTATTTTGATGGATTATACTTACATGACAAATATGTACCGTATGCCTCTTTAAGAAATTGTTCCTGTTACATCCACGAGTGAACATTCTCAATTGGGTTTGGATTCTTATCAAAAAGAGAGCAATGAGAACTACATTTAAGCATTATAGATTGTCAGTGGCTTATTATATGGTTGGAGGGCACCAAGTGCCATTGTTACCGATTGTGAGTTAGGGGCTAATCAGTGCACTCAAACATGTATTTCCAGATACCATTCATCTTCTGTGTACCTGACACACTAACAAAAACATTCTGACAAAAAATAAGAATATGTTTGCACGGATTAAGGATTTCAATATTTTCATGAAGAGATGGAACTCATTGATGTACTCCAAGTTCGAAAGGCAATTTGGCTCGGCATTGCAAGAACTTACTAATGAGTATGCTATTATAAGTGGTTTGCTTGACTACTTGAATGACACATGGGTCAGAGGTTACATAGAATGTTTTGTCTCTACGTGGATACATCAGGTACAGCACCTCGGGCTCACAACTACTTAGAGAGTTGAATTTGCGCACTCCATCCTAAAACATCATCTTGAGAACTCGACGACAAATTTTGAGGGTTTATGAAAAATCATTAATGGCATGTTGCGCAAGCAACACATTGCTATTAAGGCAACATTTGAACGGAGCTTCAATGTCTTTCAACAAGATTACACTGATGCTGTATATCGACTCTTATAGGGATTTGTATTGCAAAGGGCATTAAAGTTGATTAAAGATGAGTTAGCAGTGGCTGACGATGTCAGAATCGATGAGAAGATGTGTGGTTGACACTTACGCAAGCCACACGACCTTCCTTGTACACACGAGATTGGAATTTATTTATTGCTGGCTCACCTATACCTCTTGAGGAACTCGACATATATTGGAAGAAGTTGATCCTCATTCCTGATACTTCAGCTAGCCGATCGCAGTATAACATTCATGCTAAGATTCAGAGGGTGATTGAAAAATATGAAAGTTGTATTGAAGAGGATGCATGAAGTAGAATCATCCAACAACTTATGGAGATTAGTGTTCCCTTATCTACACCCGCTGTCATTCCTCAAGAGAAAATCAAGAGAAAAGGGAGGCAACCGGGTGCAACTGTAAATGGGAAAAAGGGAAAAAGGCAAAGGGTGAAAAAAAGATTGAAGTGGAAGAAGATACTTCTACAAAGAGAGATTTGTCTGGATTTAAGTATGTACTCTCATAGGAGGAGGCTGCTTCATCTAACAAGAGGATATTTAGACATTCGGTTTCTTCGTCAGAAACATTAGTTAGGATTTATCCATCAAAAGCTCGTAGGACACGTTATTTTTAAGGGCACAACTACCTCTTTTTCCTCTTGATCTCACATTTCGACGATATGGGAACCCCATATTGATGGGATCTTTAACGTTGACGGTGACAACAATTGTGGGTTTCAAGTAGTTGCTAAGTGTTTAGGTTTGCCTGACCAAGACGAGTAGAGGAGGGTAAGAGATCGGATGATCAATGAGCTGACATCGCACCATCAATCGTGGATCGACATTTATGGGCAAACTGACTATGCCAAAATAGCGGATGCGATCCAATGCGATAAGGAGGAGGCACCAATGAGTAATTGGATGACTCTTCCTGATATGAGACTCATCATATCAACCTTATTGAACATGATGGTAGTCCTCATATCGAGGACTTTATGTATGACATTCCCTCTACTTAGAAACAAGCCACCTCTAGAATTTTAGTAGTCATGTCATAGTTGGAATATCTATTGTGGGCGACATTCACTTTATTGGGGTAATTATCTTATCATTCTTCATGCAAATTCTCCATTCCATTAGCTCTTACTATTTTTGTTGATATACTAACTATTCATTCTCTCATTGCTATGTATGTAATTTAACAGATAAGGTTGAAACCAGATGCCCCATTTCTTAAAGTTTTTGCACTATAGGACACATATGTACAAAAACAAACGCGTCCATAAGGAGAAGGCTTCAACACTTTATAAGGCTCGACAAAGGCTGGACATCAAATAGGGACACCAACAATAGTTGACTTGGATGAACTACGGTCACTTCACTATTTTGTTGTACATGATTTTTTTGAATATATTTTGTTGCTTTTTTAGGGGATTATATGTTACTTGAATTGGCCATGTGATACAAGTTCATGTTTTTTTTATTTTTGAACTTCACTTCAACAATGTATGTGTCGTAGAAGGTCATGTTTATGTTGTATGAACCACATTTTTTGGTCACTTACTCTTGAAGGAACTGTCATGTATTTGGTATATGGATATCTGCATTATTTGACTTTTTTATATTGAAACAACAAATAGCAGTTAAATCCGGTGGGACTATTTCGAATCTAGTAGTCGAGACTCAGTACCTCATATATAAATCATAAAGTACAAGACCCCTCCAGAAGGTGACAAAGTAATTGGTTGAAAATATTTTTAAGGGTGCACTTATAAAAAATATGGGGTGCACCCAATGTTCATTCAAAAGGTACTGTCTAAGGATACTTTAACTCAATCTAAGTATGGCGAACTAAACCAAGGACAAATTTTAATTAGGGGTTGATATCACGTCGAAGGCAGTAATAGTCTCGAATTCACCGACTACTATATATTGTAGTGAGGTAAGTACGAGGTCGAACCCACAAAGATTGTGAAGAATACCTAGGCTATGAACAGAAAGGAAATATGTGATTTTCTAACAAACTTTGCCTAAAAAGAAATATAATTATAAAACTATCTTAAGACAATTAAAACATGAATTAAAATAGAAATAATAACTTAAAAATAAATAAAGCCTAAATTGATAATATTTTCATACATTGCAAACAATTGAATTAATCATCGGTAATTAAAAATACCTTTTACCCTATTGAACTCTTATAGGCATGCTTAAATGAAATCACTCAATGTTCCATGGTCAATGGTTGGAGCGTGCGACACAACCATATACAAACCATATTGCAAAACCTGCTGGATATGATGTAGATTTTCAATGAACTAATAACATTAAATTCTACGAAAATACTTGCCTAAGTGGTAACTAGCATGAACTAATACCGTTTTTATACTTCAAAAATACAAGAGCACATCGATTGCCAATATACAAGATCTCCTACACTCATACATGCATGGCTCCTACATATGATGAATATGATAAATCTAATCCATTATAAACAATTTAACCAAAGTTACAAGAATCTAAAAAATAGGATTTTCAATTCAAAACCTCATAAATCAAGTTTGCAAGTATGAAGAATCCTTAATGCACAGAGGACTTAGTGATTATTACTCATACAAATAAATCAAAGCAATGAAAATAAATAGTGCCTTCAATATGAATCATGAACTCCCGTAGCTCTCTAGATCCAAAACAAAACGTAACTAAAAGTAAAAGAAAGAGAGGAGAATGTAAAGTTGTTCTAGGGTCTTCTATTTATTGTAGAAGTGTGATAAGAGGTAATCCAACCTCGAATCTTATAAATCCGTAAACTATGAAACTGCCAATCTTTGGATCCGTCTAGTGCCTATGTATAAAATCCCAAGGCGCTAAATATTGCTAGGACGATACTACGATACTTTATTTTCTTTCAATTATGTCACAATTAAGCCCAACACCTTGCTAGTGCCATGCAAACATTTCCAAGGCGCTATGAAGGTGTTGGCCTTCTCTTTGGAGTTTGAGCTTCCTCTTTATCCTGGGTCTTCACAAGGCTTCATACACAATATCCCTAATGAGTCTTGCTTGATTC
The DNA here is from genome assembly GCA_039657325.1 of Stephania cephalantha. Lineage (NCBI taxonomy): Eukaryota > Viridiplantae > Streptophyta > Magnoliopsida > Ranunculales > Menispermaceae > Stephania > Stephania cephalantha. Next base: position 20,581,333 of record CM077576.1, read on the forward strand.
AATCAAGTTAAAGCAAGCTATTCCTTTGGGATTTGAGTGTATCTGGAGATATTGGGAAGGCACTGATCCTATCTCTAATACTTTGACTGGATTTTGGTAGGAAATCACTTCTTTTCATCCAATAGCATATATTTACCCTAAAAATACAAAAACCAAGGTTTTAGAGTATAAATGGAGATAAAGTCTTGTAATTCATAGTAATATTACACTAAAATATAACATAATTACCAACTTATTAGGGGTACACTAATAGATTTGATGAGGTGACCTTCTTGTTTTGTTATCAGATATCAAACTCCAAGCATTACTTTCGATAGTGTAGTACGAAACGTTGAAGTATAAAAATTGAATATGGGTGCACTAAAAAAATCGCTGGGTGTCATTTGTTAATTTTGTTAGTTTAGTTTGTAATGACCGAATGTGATAATTATTTCTTCCGTTGAAGGATACCGAGGTAGACTGTAAAGTTTCAGTACCTCAAGGCCTAATCTAAAGTGCACAGAACAATAATTGCCGTATAACAACAATAGCTATATGCACATAATAAATAAACCTATGAGTTAAACGCAACTAAATGTAGAGGTGCATGCAACGAAGCACCTTAGAAAACAAAAAAGTACCAAATAACAAACAATACAACACAATATCATATACAAAACCGTTATAATGCAGTATAACAATTAACACAATGCATGAAAATTAAAATACAACAATGACTAGCCACAATCAGTTATTTCTTTTCTTTGTACGTCGAACATAGCTTGCTTGACCACCTTTTGAGCCCCCGCACATCACTAGTACTGTCATGTTGGGATGTTTTAATTGTTCCTATACGCATAAATGTAGTGACTGTAGTAGAAGCTGCAGTAGTGGTGGGACTTTTCCCAGACAAGTACTTGACGACATCATTCACATTTTGCTTGAAATATTCAATCGTAAGCAAACTATTAAACCGCTACATATTTGACTGTACTCACAAAGTAGCAATAACCTATATAAATTTTATCTCGAGCATATTTGTCTCAACAACTGAATCACCAATCGAGCTGTCCTCATAGTAGATAGGGTTCTCCATTATAATATGTGAACGTTTAATGAACCAGTCAATACAATCTAGTTTGCAATCCTACGCTAACACTACCCTCTCTCCTCGACTTTCGGGTAATATCACATGATTATGGTACCTTTCCCTTATCTTGGGTGGGAGTTGTACTTCACAATGTACTTCAGGGCGGAAGGTCTTCGACTAGCTTGAATCGACTTTTAAGGAGGGTCCGAAATCCCTTGTGCCCGAGTTATCTTAGGAATCTTTATGGGTAGTAAGGCTTGAAAACATTCATGTGTCTAATGCAACCAATGGAGAATGCTAACACATGAATACCATTTGATCTTAACTCAGAGTAGGGGCCAAACAATATCATATTAAATATTGTTCGCAATAACAACAAATTAAGATAAACATGAGATATTGAAACAATAAATGAAAACCTCATTTGGTCGTAAGGTATCCAAGCTTTTGCGAAGCGTATGAATGTAATCATCACCCTAGACCTGAACGTAAGTCCAAGGTTGAAATGATTGTGGATCTACCCCTACATTACGGTAAACAATATTGGACTAATTAAAGAACAATAAGACTACTAGTCACAAAAGTACCAAATCATGTTACCTTAAGCAACTTAAAATAGCTGACAGTTTAGGTGACCTCAACCCGTGTCGCCGCTTCGAGCTGACGATATAAGTTGGCAAGAGCAGCTGCACCTTATATATATGACCCAACATAGTCTAAATTCTTTTTGGATTTTAGAAGTGCAACGAGGACTCGTGATCCAGTCTTGTCGGCAAACAATGTGCATGACAACATGTACAATAAGAAATCACAACCCATGCACTCTACTTTCGGGTACTCGATTTTCTTTGTTTTCTCTAAACACAATCGATTGCACAACCAACATTCCCTAATGGTAAGAGTTGTTGACTTATCAAGCTCCTCCTCAGTATCAACATTTGACACTTGATTAAGGCATTCCTTATGATTAAGGCCATCCTTGACCATAAAAACCTTTTTGGTCATTGGAATCCTCAAAAGCATGCTCAAATCCTCTAAAGTGATCGACATTTCACTAAAAGGAAGGTGAAATGTGTTTGTCTCAGGTTGCCACCTCTTAACAAAAAGCTGATATTAAGATCTTGTGGCCCTTAGGGTAGGAATAGTTGGTGAGTGCACTTAACCAGGACTTCTAAATGATCCTCTTTTGGGCGGCAGTGTCAGGGTGGCAAGTCTACAAATCCCACTCAGCTAGTTGAGTACCGTGGTTTATGCACTTCAATAATGGTTAATCCTGAAAGATTAGTAGGTAATTACAATAGTAATAAAACTCATAATTCATTATGCCATATGTACAATGCTACATTGGAAACAAAGTGTTACCTCATTCCTAAAATGGGTGCAACCACATGATCCTTAATGTTTGATATCAAGGTTCGGTCGGATGGCCTACCTAAGAAAGGAGTCGGCATGTCTTCTGACACGGAGTAGCCTTCTTCTTGCCATGACCCTTCTTACCAATATCCTTTTTTCACATTGATTGTATTGGTAGTGACTCTCTTGCCATGATTAGTTTTACCACTTTTCTTAGCAGCACCCTCAGCGTTAGACTCACCAATATCGTCGCCATCCTCATTGCCACCATCGCCACCATTCTCCTCACTATTATTGTTACCATCTTCCTCACCTTCGGCTTCTTTGCTATCACCCCACTAACACTATTGCTAGACCCACTTTGATTTCCATTAACATCATGGTCTTCATCTCCGCTTGACTCAACTCATTCCAAATCAGACTCTCTATCATCTACATGAGCCAACATAAGTTCCCTTTGTGGGACCTCATCCATATGTGAATGATCCTCCTCAACTTTTTTAGCCCTCAATTTCCGAGTACGCTTGACAACAAGCTGCTCCATTGCCTTCCTCTTCCTATGAGATGTTGTTTGCACGGTCCTACTACCACCATTACAGGAAGAAACTCCATCCCCTTTCTTTTTTTATCGACACCGGCTTGCTCCTGAGTGACGGTACTCTTATTCCAGGCCATAACTCACTGAAAGAGTAAACATATTACATAATATGTGACGGCCCCAATTTCCAAATAGGGCACCACCCTGCCTAATCCCGTAATCAAGCCTTAATCCTAATTACATAAGACTTAATTACGTATTAGTCAGCCTTTTGAACATGCTTTAGGACCTTACGAACCTAAGGGAAGGTCTCAGGAGTTCGGGTATTCGTTTTGGGAAGTATCACCTTACCTTTCGAGGTGATAGTTCTACAATCACCCATAAGACTTAATTACGTATTAGTCTCCGCGCTAAGTCGAGATGATCTACGTGTGGTCGGCGGTGAGAACTATCACCTAACCTTTCCCATTACTATATGGAGCTGCGCTCAATATATTCCATACCAAAGCGGAGCTGCACTCTAAGCATACAAATCATCTATCTCATTCTTACTGATCACCCCGATCTCATAACTCGTGTGCCACGTAAGTGTAGTGGTGAGTGTCAGAACCCCGGTAGACCCATATCCCCGTGAACCGCACAACTCTCGTGCAATGAACACTAGATAATCTATACTTTAGGTTTCAAAAAGAAGTAGTTCAAATTTTCTAGGATTCCAAAACAATTTAGACTACAAAGGCTAAAGGAATAGAATACAAATCTAATTAAATCCAAATTAGCCCAATAGCATGCTTTTCATCAACTCTTTATTAACAATGACATCAAGAGTAGGATTTGGAATCAATGAAACACTTCACATGGCATCATGTCACAATATTCAATCATGAATAGACACAAGAACAACATGATGTGAGATTATAAGTAGCAATATCTACAAATAGACCAATAAATCAATAAATGAAATGAAATATAGAATTCTCACAGCTTTACTTACAATTCACACGCTTGTCCTAGCCTATCCGACCTTTCGACACTCCGAAATGCATTCACAAACTCCTAAGATCTCCCCTTAGTTCCCTAGAGTTGTTTGATAGGTTTGAGAGTGAGTTTGGACCCATTTATAGTGTTTAAACCATGTTTAGACTTTGCTAATTTTTGTACTAATAAAGACGAATTAGCACGCTATTTTTAACCTATAGTGCGCTAATCAAGATTAGCGCGCTAGTTTTTGTCATTAGCGCGCTAATTGAACATTAGCGTACTACTTCACAAATCTAGCGCGCTATTATCGACCTAGCAAGCTATGTGCAGCAGAACCCAAAATTCTGCACTTCGAATTTTGGATTTTTGCTACACATAGGCCATGTTTTCACCTTAGGGACCCTCATACACATTACATGAGGTCCCTAATACCCTACCCAACATACAACAGCAACAACAACATAATTTTTTATGAAATCACAAGTTTATGGTGTGGAGAAGTTACCTCACTTGATGAGCTCCTTCATCCTTACAAAAGCTTCAATGAACTACACACTTCTCTCCTTCCCATGCACTCCAGCAATCTCTCTTCTTTCTCCTTCCTTCCTACCCAATGATTTGAAGATGAAGATAAGAAACCAATTGTTGACTTATATATTTGTTTGACTATATATAGTGATATGTTTGAACTTTGGGCCTTGATCATGGTGTGCACATGTATCTCGAGGTTTATCTCATGGACCACCTTGTCCCACTTGTCCCTCAAGTCACCATTGAGTGACTCTACATGTTGAGACCTTGTCTCATTATGATTGTATACGTGTCTCGATGCACATCCAATGTTTATTGTTTAATTGCACTAACTTTAGGCTCTTAATGTTTATATTTAGATGTGACCACATTAGCCATTTATAAACCAACATAAATTTACATTTAACCTCAAATTAATTAAGCTTACCCCATAAGCCGCTACCTCGGTCCCACGTCGACACGCGACTCGAGGTACGTCCCCGCTCGTCTCGATACCTATACACCCGTATAAATTGACTTCAGTTTACACATATACAATACACTAGGCATACATCACAACAAATATAAAATATACCTCGGCCCTTGCCTCGGTAAATGGACATATCATGGTGTGGGTCCCATAGTACGGGTTGTTGATCATGTTTAAGGAATTAAACACAGTTAGAGATTTTAGGCCGTTACATAATATCATCAAAATGTATATGTGAATGAAAAACAATTTTATAACATGTTTTCATGAATGTTCGGTATCACTGCACTGAGTTTAGTTGTGTATACTTGGTATTTGCTAACAAAGCATATGCGATTATACTTGGTACCCAGTCACCGAACTAAGTCATTACCCCTTTACCCAATTAACTCGGTACTCCTATACCAAATAATATCAATTAGACTCGAGATTTACCAATCAAGCATTGATAGCTAAACTTAGTTATATGTAACCAAACTTAAGTTATGCAATTTCAGGCTTCTAATTCGGTACTTACTAACCGAATTTAAGCATGTTGACTCGAGCCTAAATCGCCAAACAATAAGGAACATAAACCTTAAACCACAAATCGATAATTGCTATGAAAGTGAAAAATAAGGAAAAATACAACAACAACAATAACAACCATCTAAAGGCAAATTTAATCAATTTTAAGGGGAGACACACTATAACAGTCGATTCTTAGCAGTCTATTCTTCGGATGACTACGAATCCACAAAAAACAAGAGCAATAATACCAAATTTGACATAAACGGTGATGGAGGCGACGATGGAAACTTTGAATAGGCAAAATAACACCATCAGAATCACAGATCTACAAATTATGTTGGAATGAAAATGGTAGTTTTATGGGTTTTCATTGTGGAGTGCGTTGCAAAGTGATGGATGGTATTTCAGACCTTTCACACGAAAAAATGGGGTGCCCAAGTAAATCAAAGTTCAAACTGGTGGAACACTCTAATTCGGAGTGCCCTAAGTAAACGCTGAGGTGCATATAGTTGGGCTCTAAACTAATGGCTTAAAACTAATAAAAAAGACAAACTAATTCATTGACTTCAAAGGCTTTTGATTTCGAAGCCTTCGAATCTTGTATATAGTATTCTAAGTAGTACATATCCCAATCGAACTCAAATTCCTTATTTTAATCCAATATTCTCGTAGCTGACTTCAACGATTCTTGATCGAATCCTCTATCTTAGCAGATTCGCAGTAAAGATCGTTGGAAATACGTCTCCATGGTTCACCGATTTAGGTAGCGATTCCTAGTATATTCCTAATTTGTTGCTGATTCGCTGATAGTGAATCCTAGTTCTTTTCCTAATTCGCTGTCCTTTTTCTCAATTGACTTACTTTTCTTCCTTTTTTTCTTCCATTTCTTCATATAACCTTAATATAACCTGAAATTACAAAATAAGAGAAAACCCAGTGTAATATAGCATTTTACATTTAAAATCACCCTAAATATACTATAAAACACTATTTAATTATTGACTTATTAAATAACCTTAAACTCAGCACTTTGTTGTCCCAAGCAAATGAATATTCTCAATTATATTATCTTTTCATTCATTATTCTAATTTCATAATTTCTTACTCTTATTCTTAAACAAAAATGATCATTAAATAGAAACATATTACCCTCATGTAAATAAAAATTATGATAGCATAGAAAGCTTTAAAGAATAGCGCCTTAATTGACAACTCAACCCGCATTATGCAATACACCTCAGAACTCAAAGTTCAATCAATACTAAGGCCAAACCACTATATACGATAACTAATATAGAATCTCAAGATACAAAAATCAGTAAATCAATCTAAATTTCAAACAACATTTACAAATATCACCACAATCAAAGTCGATATGAGTTTTTTAAAACACTGATAAATATCATTATCATATTCAATTGTTTGAATGTTGGAAAAAAAGATACTTCACTCAACTTAGCTATAAGCACTCGAGCTAAATCTTTTATTTTAAGAGTTTTTATAAACATTCTTGCATTTTTTCTATATCTCCTTCTCATTCTTTTTCTTTTCATTCTGACGGTTCCTTGCTCCATTTCCTTTGGATACTGTTATTCTTTTAATAGGAATTCTTTCTTACATTTTTCACGCTATTAGATTCCCTGCTTCTTTTCCTTTCGAACATGTTAAAACTCTTGTTAGCGCTTCTCACTTTCACTATAGTTAAGAGAGTATTCTTTCTAACTAAATAAAGGTTTATTGGCTACTTTTCTTTTTTTTCCTTAATTGTGGTGTAAGTTGTTTTTATTATATATAATATAATATTTGACCAATAATTTACGTATAACAATATTCTTAGAAATTTCTCTTATTTATCTTGCACTTTTATTTCGATCTTCTATCCATTTTCATGTCTAACACAAAGCAGTCAATCTCTTTAAACTCTTTTAGTGCATACTCAATCTAGGTATACTACAACAAAAACTACTTTCAATGACATAATCTTTATGATAGTTTTTTAAAACTATCATTAAAAAATATAAACAATGTTATTTTTTTTAATGAATTGTCGTTAGAAGGGTCTTAAAATTATTTTTGAGGAGAAGACGTTTCAGATGACTTAATTTTTTGATTTCTATGACATTTTTCAAATGTCAATAATAGAAGCTAGAGAATACATTAACACCGAAGAATCTAATCATTCTTTACGGAAATTAAAAGATGGAAAACAAAGTGCCACTTGCGTTGAACTAAGTTCCGCCACTCACTTTCACCAAAAAAGCACTCGTACTCTCGAAACCCAAGAAGCACAAAAAACATGGTTGAATCCAGTTAGATCAAGTTCCTCTGCAGCTACGACGGCTAGATCCTCCCTCGCTATCCAAACGGAAAGCTTTGTTACGTTAGCGGTGATACTAGAGTCCTCGACGTCGATTGATTCGTCTGCTTTGTAGGTTCATTTAGAGATCAATCTCTGTTGATTTGATTGAGTGACTGCATGTTTGATGTGTTTTTTCGATTGTGAATCCGATCTGATTTGAGGAGTTTTATTGTTTGGATTGAATTTTGCAGAGATGCTTGTGAAACTTGGCGAGATGTGCGAATCTTCAGTGAGTTTGAGGTGTCAATTGTTGAGAAGTACGATTGAGTGAATCACGCAGCCAGAACGTCTCCATTGAATATCAGAGCGTTCCTTTCTTTTCAATTTCCTCTCGTTTAAACCCTACCCTTCTTGTCTTATTCGCTCGAAACCCTAACCGCCTTCATCGTGAACCTCGTTTCAGCACCTTCATCGCCATCCACCTCTCTTCTTCCTTCGCCTTATTTGTTGGTGGCGAAAGATGTTGGGTTTTTGGGCTCATACGCAGTAGAAAATTTAAAATAATTGTGAAAAAACTCATAGCAAGATCGAAAATAAGTTCCATTAAATTACATCTACAAAAGTAAATCATATATTAATCCGTGATTTCCTTCTCTGATTGTTTGATTTTCAAGACGTTCAAGTGCGCATCCTCTATCAGAAATCCATATACGAACGGTGACCACAATTTGGGGTGCTAGCCCCTAGAGAGATAAGGATTATAAGATACTAATGTGCTTGGATTTAAGTGTTCAAAATATCTTTTCTCATCAGAGCTAGGTGGAGATGGTGTTCTCGACTCAGCTCTCACAGGTCTTGGTTCCATAATACTAACCCTTGTAGGTTGGATAAACATTTGTTGACACGCATACTTCTTGGGTTTTTTCTATCAAAATATCTTTCCATTTATCTTGTTTACTACTCCTACCTCGTCCTTTACCTCTTCCGTCCATAGAGAATCAATCAACTATGGTGAATTGGTAAATCAAAATCCTATATTTGATATGAAAATGAATTCAAAATAAATCTTTCATTGAGAATTAAATTTTATTGAGGTATTTAAAACAAGTTTGTAAAAAAGATTTTTTATAAAAACTCACGAAAAGATTTTAAAAATCAGTAAAAATAAATAATATGAAACCAATTCCATTAAAGCAATCCTCTAGTATTTGAAAAACACACACCCCTAAACTCATTTTGTAGCTCATCTCATCATTTTTATTTATAAAACCCTTAAATATATGTATAATAAAATCCTTAACCTCACCCTTTTAGTAATCCAAATCAATAATCATCTTTCTTTGTATATAAATAATACAATTGTAGTTGAAAACAAAATCAACAATTTCATCAATTTTTTCATCAAAAACCGAATTTCATAACCTTGAAATTGAAAGAATTGATAGCGTATCAAAAGATTACCTCCTTGAGAGTGAATCCCTCAAGTATTAGACTCTTGACACTTTTAGATTCCATTTTCAAGCCTATTCAAGAATTCCTTTCGTTCAAGTCCTAATTTGGCTATATAATCTCAAATTACTCTCTTCTTTTGATTTGAAAAAAATCCTCCTCAAGGTCAGGATTACTTAATTAAGCTTTGAGAAGACTTTGAAGAGTTGAATCTAGCCAATAATTTGATTTTCCAATCGAAGAGGTGTAAGGGTTTGTAGTATGAGTTGAGTTGTTCCTACCGATTTGAGGTTTTTATTCAAAAACATGAATTCGGTCTCAGCGAATCAATGGTTTAAGTAAACTCGCTGGTAAATCGCTATGTAAATCGGTGAAAATAAGGTTATGTGCCTTATTGATTTACCCAATGAATCCTAGTTATAATGTCGATTAGCTGCAGAATTGATATACTTGATTTTTCACTTAAAATTTTTGCTAACCGTTACTGATTTTTTCAAGCGATTCATAGTGTAAATACAAATTGCTCTGGATTCGCAGGATTGTAAATATTGGTTTTTCAATTTAATTCATATTCATACATATCACGTATAATGATCAATATAAAGGTATAATTAACTAAAAACTCAAAAATTTGAGTAGGATATGTAACTAACTAATAATTTATTTTATTAAATAATGTAAATTGCTAGAAAGACATAATATATTGCAATAAGGACATAACAACTCGATCATCCCCCTTTATTTGAAGCAACTCCGAAGCTTAAGTTTTGAAAATATTTTCGAAACATAGTCAAAAGGAGAGAGAATAAAACATATTATACTAATGCTAAACCTATACTAGTATTAAACACAAATAAATATAGAATATGGGCTACATCCTATAGAGCGCTTTTGTTTACTGTCGTTGGCTCGACTGATGTAAAAATCAATTCTCATTTAGTGTGAGTGATTCAATTTTCACTTCAATTGATGCTTTATAACTTCATTTTCCTTAACATCGGAGAAACACTCTTCGTCATTATTTTCATAATGATAATTCTCATCTTCATAACCATCATAGAAATGTTTTCCTTCATTATCATTACATAGTTTAATCCCATCTTGGTGTAGCGTTTCATCATTACCCATTCTAAGTGTAACTAAGTGATTACATACATCAATAATAGCTCCAAGAAGTGATAGAAAATGTCTACCAATAATATGATATCATCCTGGTTAGTTAATGACATGACCAAAAAATTTGTATCAAAAGTAAACTATCCCACTATTACTGGCAAATTCTTTGATATAATGGTACTATTTGATTTATATACCTTGATAGGAGGCTTGCTATGAATATGTAAATTCGTTATAAGAAACCATTGTTTTGGAAAAATATTTATATCAACACCCATATCAAGTTGAGCTTTGATAAGTGCTTAATTAGACTTATATATAGGGTTAGTTTTATAGTATAATTGGTCTAAATATCCCGAAATGAACTCTAACTGATGATATTTATGTGTTTTCTGGTTTACAAGCTATAGAAGAGACAAATGAGTAAATTCATGATGAAAAGCCAAGAAAAAGTAAAAAAACTATATGCGACGCCATAAAGAAAACCTTTGACACCGTGGAAAAAGAACACAAGGCATAGGTAATGTGCATAGATCAAAGGAAACGAAGTTGTGGCAAAGTTGTGGCAAAGCTATGGCAAAGCTATGGCTTTACACGCACGACGCCGGGACTTTACACATACTTTGTTAGGACCATTAAGAGGAGAAAAAACATAATACAAAGCTGGTGCTGTGGCAAATACATACACGGCGTGGATCACTTACAAACGATGTCGAGACATGAAAATATAAAGTTTTGGAGTTCTATTTCATTTAGGGATTGCTAATTAGGGTTTCTAATTGTATCATAGGGGGTCTTAGGAGTATAAATAATCATTAGGATGTGGTAAAATGTTATATTGACATAGGGAGAAATAGATAATCGAAGGAGAGTTTTTTCTTTAGAATTTAATAATGTTTATCAAGACAATGTCCGGCTAAGCACTCTTTCCTAGGTAAGAGGCGAAACAAGTCCATAATCTTAGAACCATGTTACGCGAGATCTTTTATTTATAATTTAAGTTATTTCAATCCTTCCTATTTTATTCGTCGTTGTCTTCATGATTATGGTGCAAGCTTAGTGTATATATGTGGCCAATGCATGCTTTTAGGTGGAAGATTGATAGTTAATCGAAACAATCATATCCATTATTGTACGATTGGATTCATGCGAGTGACAATCACTTACCCCGTTTGCCATCCAAAAAATTCATTTCTTGAGTATGCGACAAATAAATCTAGGTTAAACTGAATGCGGACGCGATCTAGTTATTTAGGATTAGTGTTCCCACGGATGAGCTTTATGCGGTTAATGCATTAAGCTTTATTGGCAGATGTCTGGGGTTATGTGTTGACTAGGGAATTAGTTAGTGGCACACGTCCTAGCTATCGAGACTAGGGGAATTGGGGATTTTTGGCGGATGTCGATTTTCTATAGTTAATATTGGAAGAATTGAATTAATATTCTTTAGGGGAAAGGTTGAAGACCATGACATGCTATTGAATCTTATTTAGATTTGTGGGACCATAGACCTAGGTACTTTTTCTCATTGAATTCACTTTTGTAAACTTTGATCTCTAGTAGTTTTAATTAATTATTTTTTAAATCTCTAAAACTCTCGAATTTCCCTTTTTAGTTAACTTAAAGTAAAACCTAAATCATGTTGATTCAACCTCGTATTTACCACTACTATACTCAAGTGGGATTGGTAACTCGGGTATGGGTTATATTTGGCACGAACGACTTGTGAACAAACTTTGGCGCTGTTGTCGCGGACTTAGACCATTATTTTGAGTTTGGTTTCTTTCTTTTTCTTTTTCTTAACTCTATGCTCCCGAGACTCACTCACTCAAAATCGACTGGTTCTTTGTTGCTTTTTGATCCTGAACCCGAGTGAACATTCCAAAGGTCGAATAGGGAGACCCAGCTTAGGCAACAACAAGGCCAAAATCCTCTAGACATAGTGTAGGTTGAAAATCACCAAGTCACTATAGGGCATGCCAATCAATATCTTCAAGCTCTTTTGGCACAACAACCCCTCTACATTAACTATCCGAAGAATGCCGGAGGTATTGAGTTAAGGTCTGGGTTTATCCATCCCCTATCTTCTTTTTATGGTAGCAAGAATGTAGACCGAATTACTTTTCTGAAGGAGTTTCAGAATAACTTCAAGTCCATGATACCCTATGCAACGGATGAGGACACGATAATGCTTAGGTCTTTTCCGTTTTGTCTTAAAGACAAAGCTAATGAATGTCTTTTCTATCATCCGCCTGGTTGCATTAACTCCTAGAATGAGATAACAACTAAGTTTTTAAAAAAGTATTTTCTTAAGGAAAGAGTTGTTCAGCTCATCAAGGAAATATGCAACATTAAAATAAAAACGGGAGAATCGTTTGGTGCATATTGGGATCGTTATAAGTAATTGATTGCTAGATGTCGCAACATGGCCAGACTGAGAAGGCTATAGTCTATTTCTTCTATGTTGGAATGACACCTATAGGCAGGCGCATGACTGATAACGCGTGTAGGGGGTCATATCCGAGATAAGACACCGACTCAAATAAAGCAGTTATGTTGGGGCATGTGCCCTAGGTAAATCTACAAACATTTTTTATCTTATAATTTTAGTTAGTAAAATTGAGGTTTTCATATGCTGTTTTATTATAAGTGATTGCATGTTTTTCTTATAGTAAGATCTATGGGTAGTGATTGAAATATCCTAAATGTCCTTAGTCGATCATTACACTGGGAATTATAATGAATTAAGACTAGCGTGAATCTTGAATGATGGTCATGTGATAATTATGTGTATAGGGATACGAATCGAGATCATGAGTACTTGTTAAGGAACAAGGTACTGAACCGAACTGCTATGAGAAAACTACATGGATAAAGTCATTGGTGTTACTCATGATAGGTATTTCATTTAGTCCTTCGACTTGAGATTTCCATAGACTTCAATATTTGGAGCTTGGTAATTTGATACAATCAAATGTTGACTTTAACCGGACGATTATAAAGATCGTGATTGGTTACCATGTGAATAATATGAGAAGATGTGTAATTAAGATATAATTTGTCACTCTTGTATAAAGAGAGATATCAGTAGATCACTCGATATGATAGACTGATAATGGCCAAGTCCATGTGAATTGATATGATCAATGTCACTTGGATGTTTTCAATTTACCAAAAGATCGAGACTAGTACGATTGAACATTAAGGGTGACTTTCCATTCCATATGTTTGGTCAAAGGACATCGCATGACAAAAGGATATGATATATGTTATTCATTAGGTTGTATCAATTTTGATATTCATGCTACTTGGGTAGTTATAACGCCTTGCTAGAGACCACTTATGACTTGTGTACCAAAATGGTTTTGGTTTATTTCCAACATCGCATGAACTTATTGGGTCGCACACAAAGAATGGCTTTACGCGATTTAAATTGGTCTAGAGTAATGAATTTTATATGATAAAATTAAAGACATAAAACCCTTACAATTTGTTATATGATAACTTATTAATAGGGGCGTATGTGTAATTTCCTTAAACTGCCTAAATACAATAGTTATATTACGAATATGATTTTAAGTGAGGGCTTATCTGCACATATAAATAAAGGGTGAAACACAAAAACGAAATAAAACTTTCATTTTTTGCAAATTTCGAGTTCTCTAGATTTTGGGAGAGAAAGAAAAATATTTTCAATCTCTCTTGGGGTTAGCACTCTAAATTGTGGTCACCATTTGTGTATGAGTTTCCGATAGAGGACGCGCGCTTGAACGTCTTGGAAATCAAACTATCACTGAAGAAAATCACGGATTAAGGTATGATTTACTTTTTATATCTAGTTTAATGGAACCTATTTTTGATCATGTTGGCGTTTTTCAAAATTGTTTTAAATTTTCTGTTGCGTATTAACCCCAAAACCCAACAATGGTATCAGAGCCTTAGGCTTGGTTCTATTAAAAGCTTGCATGTTTTCTCTGATGTATATATAATATATGTGTGAAATCATGATATTGATTAATGTATATATGATATACATATATGTTCTGTGATAATTGTTATCAAGAATTGGTTTTAAAGCATGTTGTTAATTCATGTATATTGATACATAGGCATGATTTGATTCCATGATAGAATTCATGTTTAGAATATTTTGATTAACATGTGTTTTTAATATTGAATGATGCGAATTGTGTATGTTCATAGTTGAAGTCATATTTATGTTTATGTGATTCTGGTGTTGAATACATATATCGCTTTTATTCAATAATTATGTATGTCTCCATGATAGAAATCTTGATTAGGTTAATATGATTAATTTAATATGATTCTGGTGTTGAGTGCATGATTAATATTTCAAAATTGATTTTGATCATATATTTCATTGTGGTTATCCTAAGTATATTCATATTAGATAAAAGATAAACTTGTAATCGGATAAGAATTACAAATCATAAAAGATAGGTGAGATATATAACAAATTCTAATTGGATAAGGATTCAAAGTACCTTAAATTCTAATTAGATTAGAATAAGATATTAAGTTAAAGGTAGGTCTGAGTTAATTAAAAACGTTTTAATTAATATTTTTCGAAATTAAAATAAAGGGCAGTTTTGGTCAATTGGATTGAATAAAATAATGAGAAGTTTTAGCTGATTTTCAATTTTCGAAATTGAAATTCATTTTAATTAACAGCGGGACCGCCGTTAACTGTTCGTTGCGTAAGGAACTTAGTATAATAGTCAATATTAGTAAAATTTCATAACCTGTTTAATGATTATTCATGCATTGTAATATATGATATTTATCTTGTTTAATTATGATCACTAAAACAAATAAAAACCCCTCTTCCAAATTTTAAGTCAAGCATCATCCATTCTCAAACACTTGTCAAGGTTTCAATCACATCAATATGGGTCTACCTTCGCAAAGTGTATTATGTTATCTTGGTGAGGTAAGTTGAGTAACGGTTACTCTATTGTTTGAATTGGTTAGACTTGATAAAGCTATTAAAACGATTTTGGGTTTTAGGCACTAGATGAGATAAAACATGCTAAGACATAAGATGTCATAATATCATAAAACAACTAAAAGTTAAATATAATGTAATTGATAATTGGTACCTACCTAAATAACCTAATTCAAAGTGTCATGTCTTAGTTGTCTTGGAATTAGGTAAAACATGGATTTTAGTCCCTTTAAATTAACATACCGTTTTTAATGAGGGTTGTTAATTTAGTGGGGGTCTATTCCTTTATACTAAAATGAACTTTTGCATAATCATTGTTATTGATCTATGCCTCTTCAAATCAAACTAACCCCTTGTCACTGCAATCCATCCTTGAGAAGGATAAGTTGTCCAGGACAAACTTTCTTAACTGGTGCAGAAACTTGAGAATTGTTCTTAAGCATGAACGCAAGTTGTATGTCCTGGATAATCTTATTTCTAAGGAACCACCAGCCAATGCTTTAAGAGCCGTGAAGGATGTACATACTAAGCATGTCAACAACTCAACTAATGTTGTATGCATTATGTTGGCAACCATGGTTCCTAAACTTCAAAAGGACATGGAACAAATGGAAGCTTACGACATGGCTACGATGCTGAAGGATATGTTCCACTAGCAGGCTAGACAAGAAAGGTTTGAGATAGTCAAGAACATTCATTCTTGTAAAATGGCTAAGGGTGCGTCAGTTAGTCCTCATGTTCTGCAAATGAAGGGTTATATTGACCATCTTGACAGACTCAAATTTTCTATAAGCCAAGAGTTGGCTACGGATTTGATCCTGAATTCATTGCCTGATAATTATTCATAATTTGTGATTCACTATAACATGAATAATATGGAAAAATCTATTTCAGAGTTGCATCTGATGCTTAAAATTGCTGAGCAGAATGTCGAGATGGTTCAGAAAGGAAAGGCTCTGAAGAAAAAGGCTAAAGGCAAGGCTAAAGTTTCCAAGGCTATTGTGACTGTCACAAAGCCTATGTAATAAGTCAAGCCTAAGGTTGCTTCTACTTCACGGTCCTAGAAGGAAAAGGAAAAAGAAGGAAATTGTCATTTCTGCCATGCACTTGGGCATTGGTTTAAAAAATGCAAGCTATCTTGAAGTTCTAAAGAAAAAGAAGAGTAGAGCGACTAGTGCTTCAGGTATGTATATTATTGAAGTTAACTTGTCTACTAGTGGTTTCTGGGTATTAGATACTGGATGTTGATCTTACATTTGTATTAATGTGCAGGGTCTCACCAAAAGTAGAAAGCTAAAGAAATGAGAAGTCATCCTATGAGTTGGAAATAAAACTAAGGTTACTGTGTTGGCTGTAGGATGCTATGAGTTAATTTTACATAATGGACTTGTTTTAGTTTTAAATAATTGTTATTAGGTCCCTGTCTTGAGCAGAAAAATCATTTAAGTTTTGTGTTTGGGTTTGGATGGTTTTAATTTCATTATTGCGAATAATAAATGTTCCATTTCTTGTAAAAACATTTTTTATGGGAATGCTGAATTGTGTAATGGTCTTTATATTCTAAACATGAAAACGTCCACAGATACCCCCATTCTTAACATAAATACAAAGATATTCAAGTCAAATGATTTGAACCAAACGTATCTTTGGCATTGTCGTCTTGGCCACATAAATGAGAAACATATTTCTAAACTTTATAAATATGGACTTTTAGATTATTTAATTTTGAATCATATGAAACATGTGTATCTTGTTTATTAGGCAAGATGAAAAAGAGTCCCATTACTAGACACAGTGAAAGGGCAATTGATTTATTAGGTCTAATACATATTGATGTATGCGGTCCTATAAACACAATAGCTAGAGGTGGTTATCAGTAGTTCATTACATTCACTAATGATTTCGAGTAGATATGGTTACGTATATCTCATGAAACATAAAGGTGAATCTTTTGAGATGTTTTGAACATTTCAGAATTCTTAGGAGATGCAGCCTACATCATTGGGATTAAAATCTATAGGTATATATCTAAAAGGCTTATCGGTCTAAGTCAGAGCGCTTACATAGACAAGGTACTGAATAAGTTTAATATGCAAGAGTCTAAAAGAGGGTTGTTACCAATGTCTCATGGTATAAGTCTCAGTAAGACTCAATGTCTAAAGACTAATGATGAGCGAGAGCACATGAATACAATTCCATATGCATCAACTATTAGATCTATCATGTATGCCATGCTATGCACTCGACCCGATGTATCATATGCTTTGAGCGCAACAAGCAGATATCAGTCTAATCTCGGTGAGAGTCATTGGATAGTAATAAAAACATTCTTAAATACTCGAGAAGGACTAAAGAAGTGTTCTTGGTCTATGGAAATTTGGAAGATGAGCTTGTTGTAAATGGTTATACATATGCAAGTTTTCAAACTAATATAAATGACTTCAGATCGCAGTCTAGATATGTGTTTACTTTGAATGTTAGTGTAGTGAGCTGGAAAAGTTTGAAGCAAGAAACTGTGGCAGATTCTACAACAGAAGCTGAGTATATTACAGTGTCTGATGCAGCTAAGGAGGCAGTTTAGATAAAAAGCTCATATCTAAACTAGGTGTGGTTCCTAGTATAGCTAACCCCGTTTCCTTGTATTATGACAACAACAGGGCGATAGCGTAGGCCAAGGAACCAAGATCACACCATTAATCCAAACATATACTTAGATGATTTCATCTCATTCGAGAAATCATTGAGAGGGGAGGCGTGAAGATTTGCAGAGTTCCTACAGAAGATAATGTTGCAGATCCTTTGATGAAGGTTCTTCCACAAGCGAAACATGATGTTCATGTTAGGTCATTATGTATTAGATACACGAATGATTGTCCTTGGTGTAAGTAGGAGATGTTGGGGCCCTAGGTCAATCTACAAACATTATTTATCATATGATTTTAATTAATAAAATTGAGGTTTTTATTTGCTGTTTTATTATAAGTGATTGCATGTTTACCTTATAGTAAGATCCATGAGTATTTGTTGAAATATCATAAATGTCCCTAGTCGATCATTATATTGGGAATTATAATAAATAAGACCAGTATGAATCTTGATTAATGGCCATGTGATGATCATGCATATATGGATACGAATCGAGAACATGAGTACTTGTTAGGGAACAAGGTACTCGACCGACCTGCTATATGAACACCACATGGATTAAGTTATAGGTGTTACTTATGATATGTATATTATTTAGTCCTTCGACTTAAGATTTCCATAAACTCCAATACTAGGAGCATGGTGATTTGACACAATCAACTGTTGTCTTTAATCGGATGATTATAAAGATTGTGATTGGTTACCATATGAATAATATGTGAAGGTGTGTAATTAAGATATAATTTGTCACTCTCGTATAAAGAGATATATTAGTGGATCCCTCGATATGATAAACTGATAATGGCTAAGTCCATGTGAATTGAATGTCACTTGGTTGTTATCAGTTTACCTAAAGATCTAGACTAGTACGATTGAACATTAAGGGTGACTTTCCATGCCTTAAGTTTAGTCAAAGGATATCGTACGACAAAAGGATATGATATATGTTACTCATTAGGTTGTATCGATTTTCATATTCATGCTACTTGGGTAGTCATAATGCGTTGCTAAAGACCGCTTATGACTTGTGTACCTAAATGATTTTGGTTCATTGCCAACATCGCATGAACCTATTGGGTCGCACACAAAGAATGGCTTTGTGCATTTCAATTGGTCCAGATTGATTAATTTTATATGATAAAATTCATGACATAAAACCTTACGATTTGTTATTAGATAACTTATTAATAGGGGCGTATGTGTAATTTCCTTAAACTGCCTAAATACAGTTTTACGAATAAGATTTTAAGTAAGGGCTTATCTACACATATAAACCCTAAAATGAAATAAGATTTTCATTTTCTTGCAAATTTTTATTTCTCTGGATTTTGGGAGAGAAACGAAAATATTTTTAATCTCTATTGGGGCTAGCACTCCATGTTTTGGTCACCATTCGTGTATGGATTTCCGATAGAGGACACGCGCTTGAATGTCTTGGATATTGAACAATCACAGAAGAAAATCATGGATTAAGGTATGGTTTAATTTTTAGATCTAGTTTCATGGAACCTATTTTTGATCCTGTTGGGGTTTTTCAAATTTTTTTTGAATTTTTCGCTCCATATGAACCCCAAAACCTAAGAAGTTATATGAATACATTGCACAACAGTCACACCTTTATGGAGATCTTGATGATATTGCGTACCGAAGTCTCACTGCAGGAGCATTTTCAAATTCTAATGACCAAAAAATTGACCAACTAACCTCCATAATGGAGCATCTCCTCACCTCTGGTAGAGTGCTAGTCAAGGCTTGTGGCTTCTGTACATCCACAAATCATTCAATTGATGAATGTCCTACTCTCTTTAAGTGCAATCAATAAGCCAATGCCATAGGGAATTAGTTCCAGGGATCACCTAGGGCCCAATTTGGTAATACCTATAATCATGCAATGACGAGAACAACCCGAACTTCTGTTATGGGACACAAAATCAAAACTACCAGACCTTTGTTCCCAGGGGTTAACCATTACCTTTACCCTCCAATAATTCCTCTTCACTTGAGGATATGATGAAAGCTCTTATGGATCAGCAAAGCCAATTTTCAAGAGATATTGCCCAATTAAAGGCTAACACTAATAAATCTTTCAGTGATACCAATGCGACGGTTCGCAACCTTGAAGTTCAATCGGGCCAAATAGCAAAGTAATTGGGACGTCTCGAGGATAAAGGAAAGTTGTGACGACCCCTTCCCAAACTAGGGCACTGCCTGGCCTAATCTCGTCATTAGGCCTTAATCTCGCAACATAGGACTAAACAACGAATTAGTCAGCCTTTTTCTAATGTCGTTCTACTTATAATTTAACTATTCAAATAAGTATTTTCTTATCTTACGTTAATTAATAAATCAAAGTTTATTAAAATTTTCAAATATACAAGAAATTTATTGGACGGTGAGTATAGAAAAGAAGAAAGTAACACTGAGAGACATTTGTTCACATTTCCAAATATACAAGAAATTTCTGAAAGCATAATAATAGCAACTATACTGAAAGGAAATCATGCTAAAAGATATTATAGTTAAACAATATAAAACAGACACTCGACTAAATAGTAATGATCCAGGGTCGGTCAGCCATGAGTCCTATCACAATGCCTTTTTCCACTATATAAGGATGGAGTTGTGCTCTGCATCTCTGTTGAAGGTCGCGACTAAGCTCTACACCTCTATAATCTTTCACAAGTGTCAGTCGCCTGTGATATATGTGCTTGCAAACAACCCCGTGTCCCATACCTCGTGTGCTGCACAAGATAGTGGTGAGATCCCGATCACCTCAGAAGTTTAGTGCCCCCGTGTACCGCGTCATCTCTATCTTGTCATGGTCCAGATACAAGAACTACTTTCATTACCTAAGAAAAGACATGGTTTAGGAATCCAACAAAATAAATGCATATCTAATGCTCAAAGGAATTTAGATGTACATTACCATCAAATATCTACCTAATAGCATGTCATTTCATTTGACCGAGTATAACAAAAATAAAAAAATGACATAGCACATGACTTAGAGTCAATGAGACTATTTAATCAATAATCAATACCATGATAGCAAACTCATGAAATGAGAAACAATAGGAAAATCAGTCCAAAGGACTGGAGTTGAATGAAAAAACAAGAATGAAATAAAAATAAAATATCTCAATTAATTTACTTACAATACATGCAAATTTCCTAGCTATTCTAACCTCCGGACACCTCAAAAATCATATCCAAATCCTTGAGACTCTTCCGTAGGCTCCTGATATCATTTAACATGTTTTTGAATGTGTTTAGACCTTTACTTACAGTATTGGACTTATTTATAATGTTTAAGTTTAAGTTAAGAATTTTAGATTTTTGGGTTGTCATAACACCTAGTGCGCTGGGTAGCTTATGTAGTGTGCTAATGACCTCAATAGCGCATTATTAAGTTTCTCTAGCATGCTTTACTTAGTTTGCGTGCTAGCTGATCACACCTAGCGCGCTATGTGGAAGAAAACCCAAAATTCTGCACTTAGAATTCTGAGTTCTTTTTTCACATAGGCCACTCCAACACCTTGGGATCTCTTTACTACATTTCTAGACACCTAAGATACTCACCAAAATTATTTACAATAGCCATACATCACAATTCATCAAATTAAACTAAGTTATTAGTGTAGAAGAATTACATAGTTTGATGAACACCTAGCTTTATCAATACCTCCTACACCAAATTCTCTAAGTCTTTGCTAATTTCCTCTAGTTCTTCTCATCCAGCAAGCTTCCTTAATTACTAAGTTATGCAAATGAAATGGTTTGGTTACATGTTTGATCAATTCAATCTTATATATGAAGATAAGATTGATTAATAGCTATTGATCTTAATGCACATAAGTATCTCAAGACTAATCTAATGGCTATTATTTTAAATTACTAACTTAGGTACATTTAATACATAATCTACTATAGCAACATTATTTCAACTATATAAGCTACTATAAGCTTAAAAATGAACTTACCACATCACTCTCTACCTTGATTCCATGTCGGCACACATCTAAAGGAGCGTTCCCACTCATGTCTAGAAACCTAAACTCAAGTAGGAGTGACTTAGTAGTAGTCTACACATATACAATACATTAGGCATACATCACAACAAATAAAAAATATACATCGGCCACATTGCCTCGATCCCGACATGTATCTCGAAATTCAAGCCGTCAAAAATCTTCCCAACTAATGGAAACTTCATCATCGAAATTAAACTTATGTTAAATGTATACCTGACTTGAAAAGGAATGGAAATCTAGCTCGCTAGTCTTCCCTCTCCCAAGTGAGTTCTGAGTCTCTATAGATCTGCCACTTGACTAACACCGTTGGGATAGACTTGCCTCTCAATTACTATACCTTTCGATCTAGGATCTGTATTAGCTGCTCCTCATAAGTTTCGCTCAGGTCAATCTAACTCAAGTCAATTGTCGGTCTCACACCTGCCTTTGACTTTGCTAGTCAAAGCATGAAATATAGAGGCCTGAATGAATCCCAGACATCTGTAGAGGTAACTCAAGCTCATAAGAAACCTTCTCGACCCGTCTTATGATCTTAAAGGCGTGATGAATCTCAGTGCTAACGTGCCTTTCAAACCAAATCTATGAAGACCCTTTTGAGTAGAAACCTTTAAATACACAAAGGCTCTTTCAATGTACGCGAGGTCGCTGCGATATAGGTTACATACTTCTTTTGCCTCTCCTATGCCCCTTTAAGCCTCCGACGAATCTGTCGTACCGTCAATAAAAACTTTAGGCCCCACTAACTCACGGTCCTCTGGCTCAGCCTAATAAGATGGAAAATGACACGGTCTGCCATATAAAGCCTCAAATGGCGCCATTTCAATGCTAGCCTGATAATTGTTGTTCTATGCAAACTCACACAACCGTAGGTACTCCTCCCATGATCCGCTAAACTTAAGTACACAAGCATATACTCCGCCACATCTTGGACGTATAAATCCTTGAGTACTTGAATCTACCTCTAAATATGTTTATTAGTTTGAGGGTGAAAGGTCGTGCTTAACTGTAGGCGCGTACCATATTGCTCTTGCATACTCCGCCACATCCTGGACGTATACATAACATCTTTGTCTGACATGATAATTAATGGTACCTCATATAGTCTGATAATCTCCTTCTCGAACAATATGCTCAACTGGTCAAATGTGTAGTGAGCTGCAACTAGTAAGAAATGGGCATATTTCGTCAACCTGTCCACAATCACCTAGATAGAATCATGTCATCTAATAGACCTTACAAATCCCCTGATAAAGTCTATGGCTATGTCTTCCCACTTCTATCGTGGAATAGGAAGCGGCTGCAATAATCTTTCAGGTCTTCGATGCTCAGGCTTTACCGGCTGGCAAATCCCACATTTCTTGATGAACTTCGATATGTCCGTTTTCATCCTAGACCACCAAAAATGTCTCCTTATGTCATGGTATGTCTTGGTCCTGCCTGGATGAACAGTGAACCAGAAATGGTGTGAATCATAAAGAACCTCATATCTCACCTTTGTCATTGTCGGTATCCACAATCTGCCTCTAAATCTCAGACACTGATCTGTCGTCTCCATCCACTTAATACAATCAGTACTCTATGCCAACTCACTGAACCTCAGGTATAGAATGTGGGCTCTCGACCCTCGACACTCTTTATGTAAACATTATCTATAGCCTTATCTATGTACAAATCATCACCCGAGTGTCATTTGGAATATCTGACTGACTCATTATCACCGATGCCTCGAGTAATCCATACTCATGTGTCATATGTCATCTAACAATCTCAACATTTCTAGTCGGTATCCAACTCAGCGCATCAACAACTAAGTTAGCATTTCTTTGGTGATATCCTAGAGAAAAGTTGTAATTATTTTGAAACTCCAACCGTTATGGTGTCTCATATTCAGCTTTTTCTAGTGAAGAAGTATTTCAAACTCTAATGATCAGTGTAGAGTGTGAACGTCTCTCCATACAGATGATGTCTCCTTATCTTCAGAGCAAATACTACGACTGCCAACTCTAAGTCATGAGTGAGATAATTCTTCTCATGTATCTTCAGTTGTCTGGATGAAAAATCACCGTGCCTCTATCCAGCATCAACACATAAACTAGACCTGTATGAGAAGCGCTTATATATACTAAGAATC
This sequence comes from Stephania cephalantha, assembly GCA_039657325.1. NCBI lineage: Eukaryota > Viridiplantae > Streptophyta > Magnoliopsida > Ranunculales > Menispermaceae > Stephania > Stephania cephalantha. Next base: position 20,605,422 of record CM077576.1, read on the forward strand.
CATGTCCTACGTCTGGTAATACCAACACTGGTGCAGTAGTCAACAACCTATTTAGCTAAGCAAATGCCTACTCGCATTCCTCAGACCAATCAAATCTGACGTCTTTCTGGGTTAATCTCGTAATTGGTGAAGCGATCTTCGACAAATCCTTCACAAATATGTGGTAATATCTTGCTAACCCCAGAAAACTCCTGATCTCTGTGACTGACGTTGGTGCCTGCCAATCCATAATAGCCTGAATCTTGGCCGGATTAACAACACTACCTACTGCGCATATAACATGTCATAAAAACTTAACCTTTGACGGCTGAAATTCACACTCGCTGAACTTGGCGTAGAGTCTGTACTCCCTCAAAGTCTGCAACGTCTCCCTAAGCTGCTGCTCATGATCCTCTCGAATCCTTGAATATAACAATATATTATCGATGAAAACTATTACGAAGCGGTCAAGAAATGGTATCATCACTCGATGCATTAAATCCATAAACATGGCATGAGCGTTAGTCAAACCAAACGGTATGATTGCAAACTGATAATGTTCGTATCTCGTGCTAAATTTTATTTTGGACCTATCCTCATCCCTAATCCTAAGCTGATGATACCCTGATCTTAGGTCTATCTTGGAGAAAACTTGTGTTCCTCTTAGTTAATCAAATAAATCATCAATTCGTGGCAATGGATACTTGTTCCTGACTGTGACTTTGTTTAACTATATGTAGTCGATACACAGCCTCAAAGTACCATCTTTCTTCTTCACAAACAAGAAAGGTGTTCCCCATGGCAATATAAAAGGTTTAATGAATCCCTTTTATCCCAAATCTTAGAGCCGACTCCTCAACTCCTCCAATTCTCTCGAAGCCATGCGATACGGTGGTATAGAAATAGCTCTATTGCCGGCTACCGACTCAATAATGAAGTCTATCTCTCTCGTGCATAATAAAAATCTCTTCAAGTCTGGGTCCCTGACTCTCTGCTACTGTGTATAAAGATACTAGAGTCTCCATCTCTCCACTAGTCGCAAATATATCTCTAGTGCCCTCGGCTCTTGGTGTACTACGACTATATGTGAACATCTGTTTTACTAAAATAGTCGATATGAGCGTAATACGCTGCTAGCCAATCCATCCCTAACAACGCGTCAAAGTCTAAGAACTTGAGAACCATAAAATCTGTAGGTAACTTTACCCCTATCTTTAATGGACATCCGTCAAATTTTTTTTTTGGGTAAACCCTATCCCCAACTACGATACTTAAAATCAAATGTATGCTAACTCTAACTGGTGTCAACCCTAAGATGCCTATCATGTGACCAGAAATGAAAGATACTATAGAACCCGAATCAAACAAAACATATAAATCTTTACCACAAATGGAAACTGTACCCTCAAAAACTCCTCGTGTGGCATCGGCATCAGGTTGTGCTACCATGAGTACACCCTCTCGACTCTGTGGTGGAATCATTGTTGCTTACTGTAGACAATCTCTAATCATATGCCCAATCTGACCACACCAGTAGCAAGGAATCAATCTACACTGACTCTGTGTCTGATTCTGGGCTTGTGCCTATCTCTATACTTATCGGGAACCTTCTCGACCTCTACCTCTACCTCTGCCTCGAACTCTAACACCCTCCTATTACTGATGAGGCACTCGTGGTGCCGTAAGAGCTATCAAAGTAGTAAGAGCTGGCAAAGCAGGTCTAACTGGTGGTGGCTAGGGAGGTCTACCAATTATAGTCTGAAATGGCGTAGGGGACGATACATAAGGTATAATTGAGGTTGTTGTCCCTGATCCCTTAGAACCTCTATCCTATCTCATATGTCCCTTGCCCCTCTGTCTCTCCTATCAAACTCCGCGGTCTAATCCGCTAACAATGCTAGTCCCAATGGTGTCCTATTAGCAACTCTACTCAGGTAATTAGTGTCTTGCGAAAGTGCACGTTTGTAGATCTCACTCTAGGTCGTAGCACTTGAATTGACCACATAAAATCATATATCTGGCCTCAGTACATCTCCAAAATGGTACACATCCCTAGAGTTATCTCTCACTAAATCCCCAGCAAACTGCCTCAGATAACCATATCAGTCTTTGTAGCTCATCACCGACTCATCGGCTCCCTATCTCAGATTCATAAACTCCTTCCTTAAGCTCTTCATCACCACAAGCGAAAAGTAATACATGAAAAACTTCTTTCTAAAGGCATCTCAAGACTTAAAGGCTCCATCAGGGTGTCCTGCTGCATTGTATACAACGAAATCTCAGCTCAAAGTCTTTCCTCAATCCTCAAGACTTTATGCAACTTCTCCTAAGACAAAACTCACTTCTCAATCTTCTCAAAATTTCGCTGACCATCAAGTACACTAGCTTCAGTCTGATGAAATTCTTCAACTGAACCTCTAATATCGAACTAGAAGATGTACGTGTGAAAGATGGTGTATAAATTGTCTCTATGGCTGGTGCTATCACTATCGGTACAATTTGTACTACCAGAGTGGTTGGTGTAGTAGTAAAAAGCTATGGTGCCAGTAATGTAGAAGTAGTAGTAGTGGTAGGGGCCTGTGTCTGTGCTGGTGGAGCAAAACGTAACGTCATCATGGCAATCAAATCAGCTAACTATTGTCCCTGAGTTGCTATTAGGTCATATAGCCTCTAAAAATTATCAACAAATGGAATAATAGGCTGGCTGCCACTAACACCTACATTCCCGCTATCACGTGAATCAAACATCGGTATCTACATGTTGATAGCGAACGTGAATCAGCTACTACGTAGATAATGCATATATATACATATTGAAACTAACATGTACATATAAGAAATCCCCATCTCACTTTCACTCACTTCCCAACTAATGGTTTTTAGGCAAGGATCATCTGGTTTCCGCAACTAAAATCTATGTTTCCTTGTTTAAATTTTATTTGTTACTTATTAGAAAATTGGTTTTTGATACCAACTGTGACTTTGGTATCACATTGTAGAATAAGTACATTCCACTACCTAAGCTCTATAAAGTTCGTCTTCGAAACCACCTGTGACGACCCCTTCTCAAATTAAGGCACCGCTCGGCCTAATCCCTTCATTAAGTCTTAATCTTACCATGAAGGACTCAACAACGAATTAGTCAGCCTTTTTCCAATGTCTTTCTACTTACAATTCAATTATTCAAATAAGAATTTTCTTATCTTACTTTAATTAATAAATCAGAGTTACCTAAAATTTTAAACTAGTTAAAGTAATTTAGCGGAAGTCTTGAAAAATTAGCGGAAGCTTTTAACATGATACCTAAGAATTATAGAAAACTAGGAAATAAAGATCACATGAGTATATATATATATGAAACGATGATAATATATCATCATGTATCTGGTTAGGGTACTATCTCTCAACCAACAATATATACAACCCCAAAATTATGTGAAAGAAATATAAAAGTCATATAACAAACCAATAACCTACAAAATCTGGTGTAGCAGCACTCCACTAGCTCAGAGGTAGTCGTTGATCTTCTCTTTGCCTGGTTTGCTACTCGATGGATATGTACCTACCATCATAAAAAGGATGGTGAGTACAGGAAAGTAAAAAGTAACACTACGAGACATTTGTTCACATTTCCAAATATACAAGAAGTATCTGAAAGCATAATAATAACAACTATGCTAAAAAGAAATCATGCTAAAAGATACTACAGTTAAATAATATGAAACTGACAATCGGATAAATAGTAATGATCTAGCCATGAGTCCTATCATAATGCCTTTTTTCACTATATAAGGATGGAGCTATGCTCTACATCTCTATTGAAGGTCGGAACTGAGCCCTACGCCTCTATAATATTTCACAAGTGCCAGTCCACTATGATATATCCCATACTCGGTGTACTGTGCAAGACAATGGTGAGATCTCGATCACCCCGAAAGTCTAATGGCCCTCGTATGCCGCTCCATCTCTATCATGTCATGGTCCTAAATACAAGAACTACTTTCATTACCTAAGAAATGACTCGGTTTAGGAATCCAAAAAAATAAATACATATCTAAAGCACAAAGGAATTTAGATGTACAATACCATAAAATATCTACCTAATAGAATGCCATTTTTTTGACCAAGTATAAAAAAATGACATAGCACATGATTTAGAGTCAATGAGACTATTTAATCAATAATTACCATGATTGCAAACTCATGAAATGAGAAAGGAAACAAGTCATGGTATTTAGAGTATAATAGGAAAATCAGTTCAAAGGACTAAAATTGAATGAAAAAATAAGAATGAAATGTAAATAAAATGTCTCAATCAGTTTACTTACAATCTACACAAATGTTCTAGCTATTTTAGACTCATGATACCTCAAAACTCGTATCCAAACCACCGCGACTCTTCTTTACGTTTGTAATATTATTTAACATGTTTTTGAATGTGATTAAACCTTTAGTTAGGGTATTTGACTTATTTATAGTGTTTAAATTTAAGTTAAGAATTTCAAATTTTTGGGATGTCATAGCACCTAGCGTGCTGGGTAGCGCGCTAATGACCTCGTTAGCGAGTTATTAAGTTTCTCTAGCGTGCTATACTTAGTTGGTGCGCTAGCTGATCATACTTAACGTGCTATGTGTAGGAAAACCCAGAATTTTGCACTTAGAATTCTGAGTTCTCTCTTCACATAGGCCATTCCAACAACTTGGGATCTCTTTACTACACTTCTACAGACCAAGATACCCACCATAATCATTTACAATACCCATACATCACATTGTTAGTGTAGAAGAATTACCTAGTTTGATGAACACCTAGTTTTGTCAATACCTCCTACACCAAAGTCTCCAAATCCTTGTTGATATCCTCTGGTTCTTCTTCTCCACCAAGCTTCCTTAATTCCTAAGTTATGCAAATGAAATGGTTTGGTTGCATGTGTTGATTAATTTAATCTCATATATGAAGATAAGATTGATTATTTGCCATTGATCTTAATGCACATACGTATCTTGAGACTAATCTAATGGCATACACCTTGACAAATTTCTCACTAACTCTCCTCTAATTCCATCTAGCTAACACCAATTTGAAACTCAATTGATTCATAGATGTGTCAACACAATCTTGAAAAATATTAAATGGCTATTATTTTAAATTACTAACTTAGGTACATTTAATACATAATCAACTATAGCAACATTATTTCAACTAGATAAGCTACTTTAAGCTTAAAATGAACTTACCACATCACTCTCTACCCCGATCCCATGTTGGCATGCATCTCGCATCCCCACTCACGTCTCGACACCTAAACACAAGTAGGAAGGACTTAGTAGTCTACATATATACAATACACTAGGCATATCTCACAACAAATATAACGTATACTTCAGCCACATTGCCTCGATTACGACATGTATCTCGATGCAAGTCCTACCTTACGGGTCTCTGATCTTTATTAAGGGATTAAACTCGAATTAGAAATTCGGGCTGTTACAAAAGTCACATTCGCAACGTTACTCGAACCTTAACGCGAATGCTAATGTAGTTACACTCAGAAGTGGAAAAGAGCTGGAGGGGCCCAAAATGAATAATGGGCCATCTAATGCTAAAAACTAGGTAAATGAGGAAGAGCATGAGTCAGTAGTGATCTCGTCTGCTCTTAAATAGACGATACGTACTCAAAAAGAAGCACCACCTACCTTCAAGGTCAAACCTCTTTTTTCACAATGACTCATCCTAGATAAGAAAAAAGAGGAAGAGAAAGAAATTTTTGAGACCTTTCGGCAAGTAAAAAAATATTTCACTCCTCAGCGCAGTGAAGCAAGTCCTAAGGTATGCAAAGTTTCTTAAGGAACTATGCACTAATAAAGGGAAACTAAAAGGCAACAAAAATTTCACATGGGAGAAACTATCATAGCTATCTTACAAAAGAAGTTGCCCCTAAATGCAAGGATCGTGGGATGTTATCGGTGCCTTGTGTTTGTAGATGATGTAAGTATTCAGAGGGCTATGTGCAACCTTAGCACTTCCATTAATGTCATGCCATTGTCAATTTATGAGACATTGAATTCATGCCCACTAGAGGAGACTAGTATTGTCATCTGGTTAGCATACCATTTAGTTGTCAAACACGATGATGTTCTTGAAGACATTCTAGTATGAGTGAAGAAGTTTGTGTTTCATGCTGATTTCTACGTGGTGGATATGATGGAGGAACCTTTCCCCAATGCTTCATCGCTGCTACTTGGACGCTTATTCTTCAAGATGGTGAAGATGAAGATAGATGTGGATGATGGATCTCTTTCCATGGAGTTCGATGGTGAAGTCATCAAGTTCAACATCTATGATGCAATGCGATACCCTAATGATGTGTCTTCCATAGCTTTAACCATAGACTGTGTGGATCCACTCATTGAGTAGGTTTCACTCACGAGTGGTGATGATGTAGTTTAAGTAGTGTTAAAGAATCTTCTCGACACTACTCGTATCCACCAGAGTGTTCTAACCCTTGATATTGATGTCAAGGATGTTGTTTCTGTGTTGGATTCATTCCAACCCTTGCCCCTCAATGTTTGTTATTTGGAGTTGCCTACTACTGACTCCGAACTTCCCCCCTCCCTAGTTAAAGCCCCCATGCTTGAGCGGAAGCTAATATCTAAGCACCTGAAGTACATGTTTTGGGCAAAAATAACATATTTCTTTGATCATCTTAACTAAACTTACACAATTGGAGGAATAGAGACTCATGTGAGTAATTTGGGAGTTTAAACAGGCTATTGGTTGGACCATAACTGATATTAAAGGTTTGAGCCCTTCCACTTGCATGCATCATATACATATAGAAGAAGGGTTAAAACCTACAAGTGAAACCCATATGAGGCTCAATCTGCCTATGATGATGTATTAAAGAAGGATATACTGAAGCTCCTTGATGCTGGAATGATTTACCTAATCTCTGATAGTAAATGGGTAAGTCCAGTCCAAGTGGTTCCTAAGAAAATAGGAGTCATAGTAGTCACCAATTCACATGTTGAGTCGGTTCCAACCTGTATTAAGAATGGATGGTGGGTATGTATTGACCACAGGAAGCTAAATGTTTCCACTAGAAAAAACCACTTCGCTTTTCCATTCATCGATCATATGTTGAAAAGACTAGATAGTCATTCTCATTACTATTTTCTTGACGAACTATAGTTTTCACCAGATATCGGTAGCGTCCGAAGACCAAGAAAAGACGATCTTTACTTGTCCATTTGACATTTTTGCCTACGGTGCATGCCCTTTGGGTTATGTGATGTGAGCCACAAGTATAACGACTTAATTGTAGTAATAGTGTAATCAACTTACGTTGATTACGGATATCGTCCTCAAGGAAAGATTTTTGTACTAGTTGTTTACCTATTTAACTTTGAACTATTGCTAAGGAAATCACTTTTTAATTGGTTTTATACTAACTAAACTACTTTAACAAATTAATGTAACCTTTACTTGAACTCTTATATGAAGATATCTTAGTTCACAACTTCACCTAGGTAAGGTAATATGATGCTTTGTATTCATGTTTACATCTCTTTATATTGTATGCAATGCCTAATTAGAATAGACAGATTTCCTTCAAATCTTCTTCAACCCACTGTCGTGATGGAAAAGATTCTAATGTGAAAACTAAAACTTCACCTATTGGAGTGAATAACATAAGCTCTACATTGCTTTAAGTACCAAATCATTGGATTCATAACCAATTAAGTTTACTATCCATGCCTTCCTAATCAACAATTATCTCTCGATGTTGTGTATTTTACGGTTGACCCGTTCATGTTCGGATTAAAAGGTTCAATGGCCATGATAACTCCTAAAGCCTAAGTTCATGAAACATGTAATCAAGATGTCTAAAGCATTACACTCGTAATCAATAAAATCCCAACCATTGTATTTTTTATATTCACTTTTTATTCCTATTCAAATCATAACATTCATACCATAGGATCCATTGATACCTAATATAAATAGACTACTCACACTTCATTGAAACACACATATCACAAATCATAATGGAAATCATTGCACATCCGAGATGAATATAAATAGTACTTTGAATTAATCAACGAAACAATACTTGAATTGCAAATGTGAAGTCTTCAATGTTTTCTTCACATAAACTCCTTAATACTCAAACTCAAAGTAAAACCTATGCTAAATTACTCTAATGATGACTAATAGTTGGTATATGGTGAGTTAAGCACGTCCAAATACCTATTTATACTCCCTTATAACAACTAGAAACCCTACTTTATAATTTAACTTGAATTAAAACTCTAACTTTCTATTTCGTGTGTGTCTGGCGCTGTCACTAATTTCCCAGCACAGTGCCTTATAGGCTACTTTGTTGCCACAGCGCCGCCACAGCATGTGTATACCGAGTGCCTCGGTGCTATCACCACCTTACCCGACACTGTCCTCTTTGCACCACAGCGCCGCCACTGCACGTGGACCTCCAAACTTGGCTTTTTTCACTTTTTCATCTCTCCTATGTTGTGCCTTTCCTTCCCACGATGTGCCTTATGTTCCCATAACATCAACACATGTAGCCACGATGCCAACCATGTTATTATGGGTTTCTGCTCAATTTCTTCTCGTTTTTCCTCAATTCCTTCCTTTACACCTTAATTCCCTAAAAAATGCAATAATACCAAGATTTAGAGCTCATTTAAGAATATTTATACTAAATATATAACTAAACTAACCCTATATATAATTAAAATTAATCACTTATCAAATACCATCAAACATAGGATTTTGCGCGTCCCGAGCAAAGGTGTATTTTACTACGTCTCCTAATACTTGTTCTCATTCAATTTACATTGTTCATAGAGTATTCTTTAATTCACTAAGTTTCAAGTTATCAATCCACTGAAGAGTTTTTCTTTGCAAAAACTTATATTTTTAAGACATGCAGCTTTAAAAACATTTATAACTTTACTTTCAACACTAAAGTATATCACAACTAAAAACCATCACTATTCACAGGTTTGTTTCGTTTCCACACTCGAGTAGCAAGTATACAATCTCATTATTTCTCATTAAGCTCAAAAAGTCACAAATAAGCATAGATCAAACTCGTCCTTGGTAGACTTTAGCTTAACATAGTTGGAAATGAAACTTAACTCAATTAGCTACTCTTACTTGAGCGAAATCTTTTATTTGAAGAGTTGTAGTTTACTTCCGCCTTCTTTTCTCTATTTTTTTCTTCTTATTTTCATTTTTTTCTTTTTAAAAGTTCCTGCTATTTTTTCTATGGACTTCATTCTTCCTCACTTTTCCAACCATCAAGTTCTCTACTTCATTTCTTATAGAACTCGTGGGATTCTCTCATTTTTTTTATTTCCAAAACTCTTGTTAGCACTTCTCACTTTCACTAAATCAAGTAAGTTAACTTCGTTTTTCATGTACAATGCCTATTTTTCCCCTCTTTGCACTAAGTCTGTATTTGCTTTGTATTTGCAAGTAAGATTCACACTTGTTATAGAATCCTTAGAGATCTAACTTTTTTCACAAGAAGTGTTATAATTTCTTGCTTTTGTTTCAAGTTCAAGGTCTTTCCTAACTCTAGGTTTCTAATCAGGAAATCACACCGTTGTTTGCTACATTTCCTTATTTCTTCTTCAAAAATCAAAACATTCTCTTGCGTTTCATATCAACAATACTTGTAATCTACTCATCCATAATTAAAGGCATGAACATGCGAATGAGCTACTTATTCATTACATATTACTCTATAACCTGATCTATACTACTTAAACATTCATATGGTAAGAAAAATTAAAAATTTATACACTACCATGTTTTCCTCCTTAACTGCTTCAAATTAAAATTTAAACTATCATACCCGCAGTGTTTATCTTTATTTCCCAGTCTATCTTACCACTTCCCATAATGTAATGTAGTGTCGATGCCCCCAAACTTAAATCAAATATCATCCTTATGATTTAAAAGTAAGCATGAAACATGAAAACACTAAACACACAAACATATATAATAACACGAGTTATAATAAAGTAAACTAAACATAGAATTAAAACAAGTATATAGTTAACAAAACATACCAAATGTTAAAATATTGGTATCAAAGTCACTCTTAACTCCCCAGGTCTAAAGGATTCCTATTACACCGATGTCATTCCACCACGTCATTATTATCATCTGCATCATCAGCTCCAACTTAGGATGGTGTCAATGGATGCTCCACCTTCCTACTCTGCACCAAATCCTGATCAAATGTGTATTCTGGTGCGGCTAGAAAAGCAATTAACCTATTAGTAGGTCTCAACCGTCTGCTCCTATCATATCTAGCTGGGTATTTATGATGATCAACAAACAACATGAAATTGCGTAGCCCATCCAGTCGGTGTTTCTCTCTCCTCTTCATATCCTGCTCATATCTCAACAAGGCTACCTGGTATTACATTATATCCTCTTGGTACTATCTCTTTATATTTGTTATCCATAGCTTCTGCTACCGTGGAGTTAAATCCTCTGGTGGTGGTATGGTTGCCTGTGGTGGAGGAGGTGGTGGAAAGGCTTCAGGATCATTCAAGTCCTGCTCTACAAAACTTAGGTGTAAAAACTCATAGCCCTCAGCAAACCCTAGCTGCTGTTGCTCCTCATCTTCTTCATTAACTTCCTCTTCTAGCTCTTGGGCTAGTTCAGCTGCTGTTGTTTCTACTGCTGCCTACTCATCTTGCTTTTTGGCTAATAACTCGGCCTCAAGTCTAACTCCCTCAGCACTCTCTCTCCTCCTCGGAGTCTTGGTAACTAGGTGGTGATTTCAACGTAAGCATGAAAGTCTCATCAATAGTTGGTTGGTTGGGACTCTATATCAAATTTTTTATCATCTTTTAACCTGACTCAGGCCTTTAAAAACATTTAAGTAATCAATATAGGAAACAACAACTTGTTGTCCCTTTCCGACATAATGGACTCCTATAGACTGGTGTGTATGATCTCCCCGATGTTGATCTTCTTGTAGTTTGTAATCTCATAAAGATAAGTCCCTTTAGGCTTGTTGATCTCACCCTGCTAAGAAGTGGATTGGTGCGATGCAACAAGAAAATGCTGCCACATTCTGTAAACCTTTCTAACATTCCCCTTCTTTATGTGCTTCGGCACATTCTTAGCTCCCAATGGCCATCCTTGTTATCCCGGGACAACCAATGCATTTTCAATGGCTCTAAAAGGGTGTAGGTTATAGGGTTTCTCATATAGTTTGGTTAAGAGATTCGTGCCAATTAATTCAAGCTTAATTCATCCAACCCATAGAAAATATTGATCCCACGTCTATTAAAGGGAACAAAAACCGGCTCATCCTTAGCCGTCAACTTTGCATTAGCATAAAATTCATAAACAATCCAACTCTCTCCTTTAATTTTATTTTTCCTATAGTCTTGGGTGAGTTGCTCCCAATTTCGGTGCCTAATGAAGTCTTTCACTCTATTATCATACTTGACCAGCTAATTAATTCCCCTTTCACAAATGACCTCTCCAGGAAGGATTTTCTCATATCTGTCCTTAGCCTCTTTACAAATGAAGATTTTGGATTTAAAAGGTCTAGTCTCTTCTTCATTAGGGTTTCTAGAGGTGGATGGCTCAAAATTATTTGCTCTAGTTTAGCTAACTTGATTCCTTGTTCTTTCCATTTCTTCCAATTTCAAGCAACTACACAACAATGCAATTCAACTCGGTCTTCAAATCACCTAAAAAATCAAATTCATATAACACGGATCATGTATATGCTAAATAATGCAAAGACCTCAACTAAGTATCTATGGGTAATATTAGTGCTCACATTCACGTAATCTTGCAAAACCTATCCTACAACCACAAATCTACAATTTCATACAATATTTTCAAAATTCAAAGCGTACCTAGATGAAATTGTAAATGTACCTTAATGCCAGATTATTTTCCAATGTAGAACACTCCTCCAAGTATTTTTTTAATCTAAGCCTTCTAAATTTTCTCACCAATTAGAACCCTAGCTCTATTCTCAAAAATCGAAGCTCTAGCTCTTCAACTTGTGCAAATCCACAATGCACTTGCCTCTTTCATTCTTAATCACTAGGAACTCACTAATCTCACTTGAAAATGATTAAACTTTGGCTCTAGGGGGATGTATGCTTGGTGGTTGTGGTATGGTTTTAGTGCAAGTGTGAAGAACAAATGAAAAATATGGTTAAAACCCATATCAACCCTGGTGCCATACCTTATAGGCACACTACCATGACAGCACTGCCACTACATCAATGATGCAGTGGGGCAGTTTCTTAGTTTCCTGCCTATAGCTACTTCAACGTTGTGGCCTACACTCACAGCACCGTGGGTAATACTTACAATGTCAACGTCACAGCTATGTCTTCGCGAATAATTGTTTGCTAATTCTCCTCCAGTGCTCCTCAGACAAGGTACCGTGACCACATAAAATTCATGAAAATATAAAAATTCATAAAATTTACTTTCGATTTGCCTATTCACCTTACCTTCACCGCTTTGAACTCCTTCATTCTTTTTCGCTCTTTTATGAGTTATCGAGACATTTCCATTCCGATGAATCATCACCCGACGAATGGTCTTTCCTGCATATTAGACACAAATTTTCTAAAGTTAGAATCAAAATTTGTTAATTGTACTTATTAAAGTAAATAACTAACTACTAACTGAAATTCAAAAACTAAAATTTGAAAATTAAAATCTAAAACCCTGGGATGCCTCCTAGTAGCACTTAATTTAACGTCATTAGTCTGACCCCATTCACTTGTTTAGTCCGAGTCTAAATTGAGAAGCTCCATCAGCAAATCAAAAATATGATGTCATTCCTATTCGAATGTACTTCTTCACCATCTACAAAGAAAACCTTCTCAACATCATCGCCCTCATCGATACTCATCATGATCTTCCTCTCTCTTGTGTAAGAATTTGCTTTAGTAGTGTTCAAGAATGGTCACCCAAGTATCATAGACACATTGACGCATGCCAAGTGCGTCAATAAAATAAAGTTCATAAACCAACTATTTTGTAGAATAATGGCAAATGGTTGATCTCACAGAGATTGATAGTCTTTTATGGTTAAAAACAACAAAAAGGGAATCGGGGTTTTAAAATAAAATAATTTAACTAACTAAACTAAAATAAACTATATAAATAAAATAATGAAAATAACTTTCAAATCAATTAATGGGTACCTAAGTAACACCTAGGTCTACGGTTCTCCAAATCATGATCAAGATTCAATGGCACATCATGGTCTTCAGTCCTTCCAAAAAAGTTATTAATTTAAGTTCTCCTAGATTAGCTATAGAAAATCGACATCCGCCAAAAATCCCTCATTCCCCTAATCTTGATAGCCAGGACGTCTGCCACAAACTACTTCCCTAATTAATGCATAACCCTAGACATCCGCCAATCGGGTTTAACACACTAACCGCAATAATAAGGATCCGTGAGAACACTAATCTTAAATAACCAGATCGCACCCGCTTCCGATTTAACCTAGATTTAATTATTGCACACTCAAGAACCCAAAGGGTTTTACGACAAACGGGTGAGTGTTCGTCACTTTATTGGTCTAAAAGTATAGTTGCACGGATACAATCAGTCCAAATTGTTGGGGCATGTGCCCTAGGTCAATCCATTAACTGTCTTTATGAATACTTTTAGTTAATAAAATAGAGGATTTCATTTGATGTTTATTATAATTAATTTGCATGTTTACATTATAATAAGATCCATGAGTATTTACAGAAATATCCTAAATGTCCCTAGTCGATCATTATATTGGGAACTATAATGAATTAAGACTAGTGTGAGTCTTGATTGATGATCATATGATGATTATACGTATAGGGATACGAATCAAGATCACGAGTACTTGTTAGGGAACAAAGTACTGGACCGACCCGCTATGAGAACATCACATGGATTAAGTCATAGTTGTTTCTCATGATAGGTATATTTTTCAGTCCTCTGACTTGAGATTACCAGAGAATTCAACATTAGGAATACAACAATTTGACACAATCAAACGTTGTCTTTAACCTAGGTCGATTATAAAGATTGTGATTGGTTATCTTGTGTGAGCAATGTGATGAAGTTTGTGTAATCAAGATAGAATTTGTCCCTCTCATATAAAGAAAGATATCCAAAGGATCCTCGATGTGTTAGATCGTTAAAAGACCTAGTCTAAGTGAATTGGTATTGATCAATGTCACTTGGATATTTTCGATTACCTAGAGATCGAGACTAGTACGATTGAACATGTTGGATGACAATTCCATGCCTTATGTTTGATCAAGAGGATATCGTGTGACAAAAGGATGTTATATACACTGTTGATTAGGTTGTATCGATTTGATATTCGTACAACTTGGGTAGTCATAATATCTTGCTAGAGGTCGCTTATGACTTGTATACCAAAATGTGTTTTGGTACACTACCAACGTCGTATGAGCCTATTGGGTCGCACGCTAAGAATGGCTTTGCGATATTTTAAGATGGTTCAGAAAAACGAATTTTATATGATAAAATTCATGACAGAAACGTCCTTGTGGTGTATTACACTTATACTTCTTTAAGTAGGGGTATATGTGTAATTTACTTAAACATCTATATACAAGGGTTGTATAAATAGACGCTTTAAGTTAGAACACAAGTATGAAAAAATTAAGGGCCGAAACTTTATTTTCATTTTCAGAAACGAATTAGGGTTTTCTGGTACGCTCTGGATCATTTTGGAGAGAAACAAAAAGGTTTGGTATTCTCTCGAAGCTAGCACTTCGTATCTTGGCCGTCGTTCGTGTGTGGACTGCTGGTAGAGGGCGTTCGTCGTTGGCATCGCCTTAGAGATCGATCAACCTTCAGAAAGGTATATTGCGACCGATGTATGATTAAGTTTTCATGGTTTAAACGTTTTTTAATGGAATTAGATTCGGATCCTTTTGGGGTTTTTGTTAAAATTGTTTTGTAATTTTCGCCGCGTATGAACCCCCGAAACCCAACACAAATAACTATAAGTTGTCCACCTAAAAGCATGCAATGGTCATATACATACCCTAGATCTAAACCATATTCCTTAAAATCAACAACAATGAAATAGGAGAAATTAAATAAAATTAAATAATAAAATAAAAGATCTCACAAGTTATGCCATGAATTAAGAATCTCGACTTGTTTCCCCTCCAACCTAGGAAAAGATTTATTTAGCATGACTACGACGTCTAAAAAATATCAAAGTCGATCTTCAAATATAAAGTCGGCGTTCAAATAAGACCTAAGTTCCTAATATATGAAACCATTAAAAATTAGTCCCGAGAGGTGAGAGAAACTAATTTTGTGGGTTGGTCTCGTGACTCGTGCGCCGAGGAGTATCCAACAGCTGTTTTGGCTTAAAAACTAAGTTTGGACACATGTCGCAGCGCTATTGACCTATTTTGCTTGAAGGCGCTGATGTGTCACACTCCTACTGGTGGAGAATGTTGTGATGACGTGACGGAAGGAGTAAGAGGCCAACACGTGTCATGCTAGAGACAGTTCGGTTGAGATGCACAAAGTCGCCGAATGTGTGAGACAAACTAAACGTAACGCATCCCGAGGCTGATGGATGGTTCTGAAGCGTGATGAAGCTGCTCATATATGTTGTCCATGGTGAGGTGGCGGTATGCTATTGGGTGATGGAGAACCAATGGAGGCGCTGACGTGGCAGCAGCCTATTGAGGAAATATGATGTCTCATATTCTACCCACCACGCAGCACATAACTCGAGGCAAATTGTCCGACGTCCGATCATTGCATGTAAATACTCCATTTTGAGTATTTTTCGCCACAAATTCAACCGCGCACTCCGTTTAAACTGAAAACGACCAATAAATATAATTAAATTTATGTTTTAGAGACTTTCTATATTTAAATATATTAAAATAAACTACTAAAATTATATAAATACCGACTTATCACACATCATATTTCATATTATGGTTCATGACCTCGAAATTTGCGATGAATATGAATTTACCTACTTTCTCATGCAAATTTAAGATGTTTCCTATAGTAGGTATTAAGTTACCATTTACTACTTACAAATTCATCGCATCGGGACAATTTATCTTCAAGTCGACATGTATCATGTCCATCAGTGGCATGACATTAACCGAGGCTCTCGTATCATATAAAACATTTCTAAATCGGTGCCCATCAATGTTTATTGGTATGCTTATCTCTCCAAGATCTCTCATTTTATAGGTTGAAGTCGCGGGATGAACTTGAGCTTTGGTTTATATTTCTTCGGAACCAACTTGATGTCATTGCCTTGAGTGTCTTTTTCAGAAGGTCCCTCATCTTTTTGCTTATCCTTCCATTATTGCTTCCCTTTCTTTTTCTTCAAGACATTGATTTTCTATTTCTTGAAAACGTCAAGCTCATCTTGCCTCACTTACTTGTTGTGCTCATGCATCTCTTCATGCTTGTACATAGCCAAAGTGTTGACCTTTTCTGGCTTGTACATTACTTGGTCTTGTCTTGGCTAATTTGTTGCCGTAATGCTCATCATACAAATGGCACTAACATTCTCCTTTGGATTGGTGACGGTGTTACTAGGAAACTGTCATTTTTTCCTTGATTCAAGGTTATAGCATGCTGACCAATTTGTCTTTCTAAGTTCTTGATGGATTGTGATTGCACATTATCCATCCACTTCATGGCTTGCTTTATTCTTTCCATGTCTTTCTCGTGCTTCTCATGGCGCTCCCTATTGCTCATATCTATGGTTTGCACATACTTCTCAATTAATTTCAGGTGAAGTCATCTCTTTGCTTTGCCCTAGCTTTCCCTGTTGGACTTGTTGCTCGAAGCCTTGAGGTAACTTCAATGCACTATTGGGATTTCCATAAGAAAATCTTGGGTTATTGTTGTTGTATTCTTGATAAAAACATTGAGGAGCCACTCCTCCCAACCTCAAAATGTTCCCATTGCCGTGGTTGTTCATGGAGTTGATGTCCTCACATTTCATTCCCTGTTGTATGTCCATTTGGTTAACCACAATGCCTTGGTGATTCGTGGGTTGCTGCGCTACTTGTTGACCTTAGTGTCCCATATGAAGTTTCGCCAACTGACTGCTCAGATTTGATAGCTGCGCCATAACTGCAGCTTGAGAGTCAATCTCATAAACGCTTATTGGTTTCCTTATTGTGGAACGAGTACCAGCAGTAGAATTTTGAGACGTAAGATCAAAGAGATCCAATTCTCCACCCTCATCTTAGTAAGTAGAGAACCACCTGATGCAATATCTATTAGTGTTCTCATGTTATGGTTCATCCCATAGTAGAAAATTTGAAGTTGTGCCTATTTCACATATCCGTATCCCGGACATCTCCTTAGCATCTTTTTGAATATTTCCCAAGCCTTGCCAAAAGACTCAGAGTCTTCTTGCTTGAACTGATTAATCTCTAGTTTCCTTTCGTTAACATTTACTTGGGAAAGAACTTGTCAAGAAATATTTTATTGTTTTATGCCCATGAAGTCATACTTCTTGCATTCAGCCCTTGAAAACTAGGATTTAGATTTTGCACCTAATGAGAATGGGAAAAGTCACATCCTGATCATCTCTCTTGTAACTCCAGTGATGTGCACGGTGTCGCACTTTTCCAAGAAGTTCTCAACATGTGCAACTGGATCTTCATTAGATAGCCCATTGAGCGCACTATTTTGTACCATGTTTATCAGAGACAGTCTTAGTTCAAACTCGGTGGTGTTGGTTGGAAGCCTAATCACTCTATTGTAAGTCTCGTGAACTTCTAGCTTAAAGTAGTCATGAAGGCATCTTTGTCCTCGTGCTCTATCCTGCACTATAAGATCATATATGGGTTTGTTATTTCCACGGCCCTGTTGTTGGTTTCTAGCTTGCTCCTTAGCGATCCTGACTCCTTTCTTTTTCTTTCCTTTGTTGTTCTATCAATCTCTGGGTAGTAAGGCACTAGGTTATTATTTCCCTTTCTACGCATGCACTAAATATCCTTGAAAAGAAAACACAAAAAGATCAAGTGCATAAAGTCAAACTTGAAACGTAAGCCTATTTTCTTATTTGTTTTTATGAACTTATTAGTAAGGTACTTGAAATAAAACTTAGCAACTATTCAAACTAACTAAGTAAATTTAATGGCTACCTATCCCTGGTAATAGTGCCAAAAACTTGATGTGTGCCGCAAGTATAACAGATCACTTGTAATAATAGTATAATCAACATATGTTGATTATAAATATCGTCCTTAGGAAAAGGCTTTCGCCCTAGTTGTTTCCCTATTTAACTTTGAACTATTGCTATGGAAATCACTTTTTAATTGGTTTTATACCAACTAAACTACTTTAACAGATTAATGTAAACTTTACTTGAACTCTTATATGAAGGATATCTTAGTTCACAACGTCACCTAGGTAATTTAATACGATGCTTTGTATTCATGTTTACATTTCATTATGTAGTATGCAATGCCTAATTAGAATAGAAAAATTTCCTTCAAATCTACTTCAACCCACTGTCACGATGGAAAATATTCTAATGTGAAAATTAAAGCTTCACTTATTGGTGTGAATAACATAAGATCTACATTGCTCTAAGTACCAAATCATTGGATTCATAACCAACTAAGTTTACTATCCATGCCTACCAAATCGACAACTATATCTTGATGTCGTGTATTTTATGGTTGTACCGTTCATTTCCGATGATGCTTAGGTGGATGTGTGGTAAAACCCGTAAAGATAGAATAAGAAATATAGAAATTCAAAGACAAGTAGGAGTAGCACCAATTGATACAAAGATTAGGGAAGGGCAGTTGCGATGGTTTGGTCACCTGCAAAGACGGCCTACAAATGCCCCAACTAGAAAACTTGACTCAATAGAAACTGTAGAAATTCGACGAGGTAGGGGAAGACCAAAGTTAACATGGGATGCATTAATTAGGAGGGATTTGAATGGTTTGCAAAGCTCACCATCAATTGTACTTAATCGAGCACAATGGAAAAGTTTGATCCATGTAGCCGACCCCAGTTAATTTGGGACTGAGGCTATGTTATTGTTGTTGTTGTTGTTGTTGTTGTTGTTGTACCATCCATTTCCGAATTAAAAGCTTCAATTGCCATATTAACTCCTAAAGCTTAAGTTCATTCAACATGTAATCAAGATGTCCAAAGTATTACGCTAAGAATCAAATTTTAACCATTGCACTTTTATATTCGCTTTTTATTCTTATTTAACGCGTAACAATCATACCATAGGATCCATTGTTCCCTAACATAAATAGACTACTCACACTTCATTGAAACACACATATCACAATTCACAATGGAAATCATTGCAATTCAAAGATGAATATAAATATTACTTTGAATTAATCAATGAAACCAAACGTAAATTGTAAGCGTGAAGTCTTCAATGTTTTCTTCACATAAACTCCTTAATAATCTAACTCAAAGTAAAACCTATGCAAAATTACTCTAATGGTGGCTAATAGTTAGTATGTGGTAAGTTTACCACATTCTAATACTTATTTATACTTCATAATAACAACTAGAAACCCTACTTTATAATTTAACTCGAATTAAAACTCTAGTTTTTTATTTCCTGCGTGTATGGCGCTATCACTAGTGTCCCAGTGTCGTGCCTTATACGCCACTGCACCACCACTGCGCCGCCATTGCGTGTGTATATTTTGCTCCCTGGTGCCTCGGTGTTGTCATAGCCTTGCTTGACAGTGTCTCCTTTGCATCACAGCGGCGCCACTACAATAGACCTCTAGAATTGGTTTTCTTCACTTTTTCATCTCTCCCACGCATGCCTTTCTTTCCTATGTTGTGTCTTTCCTATGCTGTGTCTTATGTTCCCACAACGTCAACACAAGTAGCCGCAATGCCAACCATGTTTTTGTGGGTTTCTACTATGTTTTTTTCTCATTTTTCCTCAATTATTTCCTTTACACATTAATTCCTTAAATATGCAATAATACCATGATTTAGAGCTCATTTAAGGATATTTATACTAAATATATGACTAAACTAACCCTATATATAAGTAAAATTAATCATTAATCATTATTCAATGCACCTGCCACCTTTCAAAGGTGCATGGTGAGTACCTTTTCAGATTTTGTCGAGCATTTCATAAAGGTGTTCATGGATAACTTTATTGTTTATGGTGATTCATTTGATAGTTGTCTAATGAACCTGACTAAGGTGGTTAGTAGGTGTATCGAGAATGACTTGGTTCTAAACTACAAAAATATGTCATTTTATGGTGGACGTCTTATTTTGGGACAATTTGTCTCAGCCAGGGGTGTAGAAGTAGATCAAGCAAAAGTCAATGTTATCAAGAAACTACCCTACCCTACGAATGTATGGGAGATTAGATCTTTCCTTTGACACGCCGATTTTTATCAACATTTCATCAAGGACTTTTCAAAGATTGCATAACCCCTATGCCATCTACTCAAACAAGACGTGCTTTATGAGTTTAATAAGGCATGTAAGAGTACATTTGATACACTCAAAGACTTACTTACTAGCATGTTCATGTGTTGTTCATGCCAAATATAACCCGTACTTGAGTTATCCCACAGGGGTGTAGTAGGTAAATACAAGGTCGAATCCACATGACTTAGGTTTTACTTCGAGTTAACCGAAAAGGGAATTTGAGGGTTTTTATAGATTAAAAAAACTAATTAAAACTACTTAGAAATTAAAACTTGCAAAATGGAATTCAATATGAGAAAATACCTAGGTCTACAGTTCCACAAATCCAAATCAAGATTCAATAGTATATCATGGTCAAATGATTATCAATTCAATTCCTTCAAGAATAGCTATAGGAAATCAACTTTCGCTAGAAATCTCTAATTCCAATAGTCTCGATATATAGGATGTCTACTACTAACTACATCCATATTCAACACATAACCCTAAAAATCCACCAATCCGTTTTAATGCATCAACCGCATAAAGTTCTGTGGGAATATTAATCTTAGATAACCGGATCGCGTTCGCTTCTGATTTAACCCAAATTTATCTATCACATACTCAAGAACTGAAAGGTTTTGACAATAAAAGAATGAGTGATCGTCACTTATGTCAGTCCAATCGTATAATTACAGATACAATTGTCACGATTAACTATAGGTTTTCCACCTAAAAGCATGCACTGGCCATAATATATACCCTGTATTTGCACATAATCATGAAATCCACGACAAATAAAATAAAAGAAATTAAATTATAAATAAATATATCTCACATGACACGCTATAAACCATGAATCTGGCCTTGCTTTGCCTCTAACCAAGTCCAAGATTGCTTAGTCGGACATCATCTTGATTAACTCCATTAAAAATAATAAAGAAAAAATAGATTGATTGTATGCATAATGTAGAGAGACTAAACAAAAACCTAAGTTCTATATATATAAAACCCTTCAATTTGGTCTTTAAAAGAGAGAGAACGTGGAATTCGTGGATTATAGAGTGTCTCATGCGCTTAAAAAGATCTGATGACAGTGGTTGATTTGTTGTTGGAGTCTCGGATACATGGCATGTATTTATTGGTTATTTTGCTGTTGTTTGTTGATGCGGCAAGTTGTGATTGGCTGTGGTGCTGCTGAAGATGTGGCTGGACAAATAAGGAGGTGACACGTAGCTACTGATGATGGGGAAGAACTCACCAAGAAATCGTGCAAACTTGTAGGAGCGTGTGCTCTTACGCATCTCAATGCGGATCAAAAGGCAGCGTAAGACGTGAGAGGACGCTCAAAACTCGGTGAATTTGTGGGAGAAAGTATTGGCACACATTACGAGGCAAGATCGAGTCTTTATTTTGTCATTTGATTCAGATCTGATATGGTGATCTTGAGGTAAATCCGAGGTCGCTTTGGAGTGGTAATGAATTTTATATGATAAAACTCATGACATAAAAGCCCTTATGATTTGTTATATGATAACTTATTAATAAAGGCGTATATGTAATTTGCTTAAACTCCCTAAAGACAATAGTTGTATTACAAATAAAATTTAAGTGAGGGCTTATCTATACATATAAATGGAGGTTGAAACCCTAAAACTAAATAAGGTTGTCGTTTTTGCTATTTTCGAGTTCTCTGGACTTTGGAAGAGAAAGAAAAGTATTTTTGTATCCCTCTTAAGGCTAGCACTCCAAATTGTGGTCACTGTTCATGTGTGAGTTTCTGATAGAGGACGGTCGCTTGAACTAATTTTTGAACAATCAGAGAAGAAAATCAAGGAGTAAGGTATGGTTTACTTTAGTAGATCTAGTTTAATGGAACTTATTTTCGATCATGTTGGGGTTTTTCAAAATTGTTTTGAATTTTTCGCTGCTTATGAACCTAAAAAACCCAACAATGTTATCAGAGCCATAGGCTCGGTTCTATTAAACGTTTGCATGTTTTCTTTGATGTATATATGATATATGTGTAAAAACATGATCTTGATTAATGTATATATGATGTGCATATAGATTCTGTGATAATTTTTATCAAGAATTGGTTTTAAAGCATGTCGTGAATTCATGTATTTGATACATATGCATGATTTGATTCAATGATAGAATTCATGTTTAAAATATTTCGATTAACATATGTTTTTAATATTGAACGATGCCAATTTTTTTATGTTCATGGGAAAAATCAAGATTAGGTTAATATGATTGATTTAATGTGATTCGAGTGTTGAATACATATTTTATTTTGTTCAATAATTATGTATGTCTCCATGATAGAAATCATGATTAGGTTAATATGATTAATTCAATATGATTCTGGTGTTGAATGCATTATTAATATTTCGAAATTGATTTTAATCATATATCTCTTTGTGATTATCCTTAGTATATTTCTATTAGATATGAGATAAACTTGTAATTACAAATCCTATAAGATAAGTGAGATATATAACAAATTTTAATTGGATAAAAATTCAAAGTATGTTAAATTCTAATTGGATTAGGATAAGATATTAAGTTAAAGGTGGACCCGAGTTAATTAAAAATGTTTTGATTAATATTTTCAGAATTAAAATAAGGGACATTTTTAGTTAATTGGATTGATTAAAATATTGAAAAATCTTAGGCGATTTTCAATTTCGGAATTAAAATTCGTTGTCTAAAAAAATTTGAATTTGTTATATATGTCACCCATGATTCATTTTCTAAAATAAGGATGGTGCCCCCTATACCCCCGTCCATTGACCGATCAGAGGAACCACCGTCCGCTGATAAGCTAACGAGACCGCCGTTAACTGTTCGTAGTGCGAGGAAATTCCTAACTTTTTAGTGATTGTTTATGCATTATAATATATGATAATTATCTTGTTTAAGTTATGATCACTAAAATAAATAAAAGTCCCTCTTCTAAATTTTAAGTCAAGTGTCATCCATTCTCAAACACTTGTCAAGGCTTCGATGACATAAATATGAGTCTGCCTCCACAGAGTGTATTGTGTTATCTTGATGAGGCAAGTTAATTAACGGTTACTCTACTGTTTGAAGTGGTTAGACTTGATAAACCTATCAAAACGGTTTTAGGCTTTAGGTACTAGATGAGATAAAACATGCTAAGACATAAGATGTGAGAATCTCATAAAAATAATTAAAAGTTACATATGATGTAATTGGTAACTAGCACCAACCTAAATAACCTAATTCAAAGTTTCATGCCTTAGCTGTCTTGGAATTAGGCGAAACATGGATTTTAGTCCCTTAAATTAACATAGAAATTAAGGAGGACTGTTAATTTAGTGGGAGTATATTCCTCTATACTAAAATGAACTTTTGCATAATCTTTGTTGTAGATCTATTGCCTTTTCAAATAACATTAATCCCTTGTCATTTCGATCCATCCTTAAGAAGGATAAGTTGTCTAGTATAAACTTTTTTGGCTGGTTCAGAAACTTGAAAACTGTTCTTAAGCAAGAACGCAAGTTGTATGTTCGCGATAATCATATTCCAGAGGAACCACTAGCCAATGCCTTAAGAGCTGTGAAGCACATACTAAGCATGTCAACGAATCAACTGATGTTGTGGCAACCATGGTTCCTGAACTTTAGAAGAACATGGAACACATGGAAGCTTACGACATGGCTACGATGCTGAAGAAAATGTTCCAATAGCAGGCTATGCAAGAATGGTTCGAGACAGTTAAGAACCTTCATTCTTGCAAAATGGCTAAGGGTGCCTAAGTTAGTCCTCATGTCCTAAAAATGAAGGGCTATATTGACCATCTTAACAGACTTAGATTTCCCATAAGCCAAGAGTTGGCTACAAATTAGATCCTGAATTTATTGCTTGATAGTTATTCACAATTTGTTATGAACTATAACATGAATAACATGAAGAATTATATCTCAAATTTGTATTTGATGCTTAAAACTGCTAAGCAGAATGTCAAGAAACCCATTGCTAATGTGTTGATGGTTTAGAAAGGAAACACTCTGAAGGAAAATGGCAAAGGCAAAACTAAAGTTGCAAAGGCTGTTGTGACTCACAAAGCCTATGGAACAAGTCAAGCCTCATGCTGCTTCTACTTCACAGTCCCAGAAGGAAAAAGAAAAAGAAGGAAATTTTCATTTCTTCCATGCATCTAGGCATTGTTTCAGAAATTGCAAGCTCCATCTTGAAGATCTAAAGAAAAAGAAAAGTAATGCAACTACTGCTACATGTATTTACATTATTGAAGTTAACTTGTCTACTAGTGATTCCTGGGTATTGGATACTGGAGGTGGATCTCACATTTGTATTAATGTTTAGGGTCTCACCAAAAGTAGAAAGCTAAAGAAAGGAGAAGTCATTCTACGAGTTGAAAATGGAGCAAAGATTGTTGCGTTTGCTGTAGGATGCTATGAGTTAATTTTACCTAGTGGACTTGCTTTAATTTTAAATAATTGTTATTAAGTCCATGCCTTGAGCATAAACATCATTTCAGTTTCATGTTTGGATTTGGATAGTTTTAATTTCATTATTGTGAATAATAAGTACTCCATTTCTCGTAAAGATGTTTTCTATGTGAATGCTAATTTATGTGATGGTCTTTATATTATAAACATGAAAAGGTCTACAGATACTCATATTCTTAACGTAAATACAAAGTGGTTCAAGTCAAATGATTTCAATCAAACCTACTTTTGGCATTGTCGCCTTGGCTACATAAATGAGAAATGCATTTCTAAACTCCAAAAAGATGGACTTTTAGATTTATTTGATTTTGAATCATATAAAACATGTGTATCTTGTTTACTAGGCAAGATGACAAAGAGCCCTTTTACTGGACACGGTGAAAAAGCAAGTGATTTATTGGGTCTAATACATATTGATGTATGCGGTCCTATAAACACAATGGCTAGAGGTGGTTATCAGTACTTCATTACTTTCATCGATGATTTTAGCAGATACGATTACGTGTATCTCATAAAATATAAAGGTGAATCTTTTGAGATGTTTCGAACATTTCAGAATTAAGTGCAAAATCAACTTGGTAAAACTATTAAGTACTTTGATTAGATCGAGATGGTGAATATTTGAGCCAACAGTTTGATAATTATCTTAGAAATTATGGGATTGTCTCATAGTTAACTCCCCAAGCAACTCCATAATGGAATGGTGTTTTTAAGAGGAGAAATCGAACTTTATTGGATATGGTTCGATCTATGATGAGTCATGCAGATCTTCCTATTTCCTTTTGGGGTTATGCCTTAGAAGCTGCTACATTTACACTAAATCATGCTACATCTAAAGCGGTTGATAAAACACCATATGAGATGTGGTTTGGGAAAGGACCAAGTTTTTCTTTTCTTAAGATTTGAAGCTGTGAGGTTTTTCGTACGACAACAAATCTCAAAAAAATTATCAGCGAAATCTACTAAGTGTGTATTTGTTGGTTATCCTAAAGAAATTAGAGGATACTACTTTTATAATCCCACTGAGAACGAAGTGTTTGAAGCTCGGAATGGTGTCTTTATGGAAAAAAAGTTTATTTAAAAAGATAAAAATGGGAATAAAGTAAGCCTTAAAGAATTTTAAGAACCACAAATAAACACTCAACTGCTAGTAGGAGATCAACAAAGTCTTGAATTAGTTGAACCTCCATAGGTATCACAAGGCCTACGTAGGTCTGATAGGATAATACATTAACCTGAGAGATTTGAATTTCTTATTACTGATAGTAGAGAGGTGTTGCTTATGGATCAAAAGGAACCTACTACTTATCAAGAGGTTGTGTCTAGTCCTGATGCAGAAAAATGGCTTAGGGCCATGAATTCTAAGATGCAATCCATGTATGTAACCAAGTTTGAAACTTGATTGATTTACCTAAAAGCGGTAAGACTATTGGATTTCAATGGGTTTTCAGGAAGAAAACTGACATGGATGGCAATGTGCATACTTATAAAGCACAGCTAGTAGCAAAAGGTTTCAAATAGACTCAAGGTATCGATTATGATTAAACTTTTTCTCCTGTAGCCATGCTTAAATCCATTAGAATTCTAATTGCCATAGCTGCATATTATGACTATGAGATATGGCAAATGGATGTCAAAATAGCGGTCCTAAATGGAAAATTACTTGACAACATGTATATGATACAGCCTGAAGGGTTTATTCATCCTAAAATTTTTAGGAAGGTGTGCAAGCTTTAAAGATCCATTTATGGATTAAAGCAAGCTTCTCCACGTTGTAATCTTTGTTTTGATGAAGAAATTAAGGAATTTGGTTTCATTAAAAATGAAGATGAGCATTGTGTATACAAGAAGGTCAGTGGGAACATGGTTTTTTTCCTGTACTATATGTTAATGATGTATTACTCATTGGAAATGACATCCCAACCTTGCAAAGAGTCAAGTCTTAATTAGGGAAGTGTTTCTTAATGAAAGACTTAGGAAATGCAGTCTACATCCTTGGGATTAAGATCTATAGAGATAGATCTAAAAAGGTGATCGATTTAAGTCAGAATGCTTATATTGACAAGGTACTGAAGAGGTTCGGTATACAAAACTCTAAAAGATAGTCTTTGCAAATGTCTCATGGTATAAGTCTCAGGAAGACTCAATGTTCGAAGACTAATGATGAGCGAGAGCGCACGAATACGATCCATATGCATTTGTTATTGGATATATCATGTATGCCATGTTATGCACCCGACTTGATGTATCATATGCTTTAAACGCAACAAGAAGATATGAGTCTGATCCCGGTGAGAGTCACTGGATAGCAGTAAAGAACATTCTTAAGTACTTGAGAAGGACTAACGAAGTGTTCTTTGTCTATGGAAGTTTGGAAGACGATCTTGTTGTAAATGGTTACATAGATGCAAGTTTTGAAACTGATATCGATGACTTCAGATCATAGTCTGGATATGTCTTTACTTTGAATAGAGGCGAAGTGAGCTAGAAAAGCTCGAAGCAATAAAGTATGGCAGATTCTACAACATAAGCTGAGTATATTGCAGCGTCCGATGCAGCTAAGGAGGTAGTTTGGATCAAAAAGTTCATCTCTGAACTTAGATTTGTTCATAGTTTAGCTAACCCCGTTTGCTTATATTGTAACAACAACGGGGTGATAACACGGGCCAAGGAACCAAGATCACATCACCGATCCAAACGTATACTTAGACATTTTCATCTCATTTGAGAAATCATTGAGAGGGGGGACGTGAAGATTTTCAGAGTTCCTATAAAAGACAATGTTGCAAATCCTTTGACGAACGCTCTTCCACAACCGAAACATGATGGTCATGTTAGATCATTAGGTATTAGATACATGAATGATTGGCTACAGTGCAAGTGGGAGATGTTGGGGAATGCGCCCTAGGTCAATCTATAAACATTATTTATCTTATAATTTTAGTTAATAAAATAGAGATTTTCATTTGTTGTTTTATTATAAATGATTGCATGTTTACCTTATAGTAAGATCCATGGATATTATATGAAATATCCTAAATGTCTCTAGTCGGTCATTATACTGGGAACTATAATGAATTAAGACTTTTGTGAATCTTAATTGATGATTATGTGATAATCATGCATATAGGGATACAAATCAAGATCTTGAGTACTTGTTAGGGAATAAGGGATTGGACCGACCCGCTACGAGAACACCGCATGGATTACGTCATAGGTGATACTCATGATAGGTATATCATTTAGTCATTCAACTTGAGATTACCATAGAATTTAATATTAGGAGCATAGTAATTTAACATAATCAAACGTTGTCTTTAACCGGATGATTATAAAGATTGTGATTGGTTACCATGTGAATAGTATGTGAATGTGTGTAATTAAAATAGAATTTTTCACTCTCGTATAGAGAGATATCAGTGGATCCTTCGATATGATAGTGTGATAATGGCCAAGTCCATGTGAATTGATATGATCAATGTCACTTGGATGTTTTCAGTTTACTTAAAGATTGAGATTAGTACGATTGAACATTAAGGGTGACTTTCCATGTCTTATGTTTAGTTAAAGGATATCACACGACAAAAGGATATGATATATGTTATTCATTAGGTTTTACCGATTTTGATACTCATGTTACTTGGGTAGTTATAATGTCTTGCTAGAGACCGTTTATGACTTGTATACCAAAATGATTTTTGTTCACTGTCAACGTTGCATGAACCTACTAGGTCGCACATAAAAAATGACTTTATGCAATTTCAATTGGTCCGGAGTAATGAATTTTATATGATAAAATTCATGACATAAAAGCCTTTATGATTTGTTATATGATAACTTATTAATAGGGGCTTATGTGTAATTTGCTTAAACTGCCTAAATACAATTGTTGTATTACGAATATGATTTTAAGTGAGGGCTTATCTACACATATAAATAGTGGTTGAAACCCTAAAATGAAATAAGATGTTGTTTTTGTTATTTTCAAGTTCTCTGGACTTTGGGACATAAAGAAAAACGTTTTCTATTTTTCTTGGGGCTAGCACTCCAAATCGTGGTCACCGTTTGTGTGTGGATTTCTAATAGAGGACAAGCGCTTGAACGTATTGGAGATCAAATAATCAGAGAAGGAAATCATAGATTAAGGTATGATTTATTTTAGTAGATCTTGTTTAATGGAACTTATTCTCGATCCTTTTGGGGTTGTTCAAAATTATTTTGAATTTGTCACTGCGTATGAACCCCAAAAACTTAACACATTGAACTAATCTTATTCTTTAATTCACCGATTTAATAGGTTGTTATTTATGGATTGCAATCGTGAATCTAGGTATTGCATTCGTAGAGGCCAATGTGTATTATGATGTTTTGATCTTATATCTAGTTTAAAGTAGTAACTAGGATTGTTTAAGAGGTCTATTACCATTTATATATATTAGGTGGATTGAGATCTTAGTTTAATATTGAAGTTTCTTTTAGAAGGTATTAGATTTAGTAGTTCAAAGTTTTCACAAAGTGTAATATGATTTTATTGCCTAAAGTTAATTTCTTTGAGTATTCAAAGAGTTAATTCAATAAAATTAGAACGTGTCTTTTCCACCGGTATAAGGAGAACAAATGGCTTGTTAAAGGCTATCTACTTACTTATGATTAGAGTTTAACGATTTATGATACTTTGTGAAGTATTATTATGACTATGGTTTGAGTAAGATGTTTGGAAGCAAAACGGATTGATGTTTCATTATTTATGATGTTTATTTAGATGTGTATTTATTATTGTTTTCCATTGTATTGAATTGATTTGATTTAAGTGACATTTGATTTGTGTTAATTAAGTTAGTTTAGTTAGTTTAGTTGATTTCTATATTTAAAGTAACTAATTTAGATTCATGTTTTAATCAAGCTAAATAAAACTAACATATAAAGAATAAAAATAATAAAACTCCTCTTCTTAAGGAATATACAAAATCCCTCTGGAGACGATCCTATTTATCATCTACAAAATTTAATAGTATAATAAAGGTGGGA
Source organism: Stephania cephalantha (assembly GCA_039657325.1). Taxonomy (NCBI): domain Eukaryota; kingdom Viridiplantae; phylum Streptophyta; class Magnoliopsida; order Ranunculales; family Menispermaceae; genus Stephania; species Stephania cephalantha. Next base: position 20,635,416 of record CM077576.1, read on the forward strand.
AATTTATTGTACTCACTCAACAAGTGTCAATTTTTGGCATCATTATTGGGGATTTTAAAATGATTTTTTAAGAATATTACTCATTGCATGTCATATAATATGGCAGACAACGAGCAATAATTTAACTTTAAGCAACCCAATAAAAAACATCACAACTTACAAATCTATGTGTGTTACTTTTCCCATGGATTTTCATGATTTTGAGTTAAAACGTGGATTCGTCAATTCTTAACCTCACTTTAAAGGTGAAGGTGATGAAGATACTCAGCAATTTATTAGGAAATACACACATATAGTAAGTGTGATGAAATCCAAAAGCATAGAGTTTTAGAATATGTCAAGCTAAAGGCTCTCCCTTTTTCTTTAAGAGGTCAAGCTCAAGATTGGTTAATTTATCACCCTCGAAATTTCATAACCACATGGTCCGAAATGTTAGAAACTTTTTTAAATCAATATGTTCCAGCATATAAAAGTAGTTTAGATAGAAAACAAATTAGTAATGCTAGGATGGAAACTGAAGAGACTTTAGTGAGTTTTGAGATAGATACCAAAGATTGATATCATTATGTCCACAACATGGATTTACAGAAAAAAAAATTTATTAGAATACTTTTACGAATGACTAAACAACTTATAATAAAGATTCCTAGACAAGGTATGTGGATGATCATTATTCGACATAACACCAACGTTAGAAAATGACATTATTAATAAAATGGCAAAAACATCAAAGCAATATTGCGAGAAAATTAAATTTATGAAAAACTGATTTTGTGAAAATAATAAAAAACATAATCAAGACATTGGATGATAAATTTGATGAACTAAAAAGCATGGTTGAATTATTACTAAAAGATAGATTAATTCAAAGTAAAATTTATTTTTTTTGCATAAGGCCAATCATCTATATGACGAGTGTTCGTAGGTGCAACAAAATCAAATTAAAGAGGCAAACACTATGATAAATCATTTCAATAAGCCTAATCAACCTACTTATATTTCTAGCAACAACACAAGTTATCTATGACCAAACATAGGTAATGGTTTAGACAACCAAAATTATCAAAGGTATAGAACCGCATAACCGAATGCACAATAACATTAGAAAATTTAAATAAAGCAAAAGATCAAAAACTCAAGCCTTACAAGATGATATAGTTGAACTAAAAAAATCAATTAAGTCAAAAGACAATACAAATGAGTCCATGGGACCAAGGTAAGTTATCATCTCAACCTTACCCTAGTTCATATGCAAAAGCAATAACTTTAAGAAGTGGTAAACAAATGGAAGAACTAAAGATACTAAAACAACAAGTTCCCCAAAAAGACTTAGAAGGTGAATTCGAAAAAGAAATTGAAATTAAAGATAATATAATTTCAAAAGAAGGCAATTGTGATTTCAAAAAGAATAAACCCAAATATAATATGACCACCACTTCCCCACCGTTTAGAAAATGATAAGAACGCTAGGAAATTGTAAGAAGAAAAAGAAGTCTCGGACACTTTAAGGAAAATGGTAGTAAATATACCTTTATTTGAACCTATACAAATGTACCTAAGTATTGAAAATTCATAAAAAGACTTACGCACTAATAAAATCAAGCCCAATGTAAAAGTAAGCCTAGGAGAACATGTGTCAGCACTATTCCAAAAGAAATTAACTCCTAAATGTTTTGATATTAGAATGTTTTTCATTCCATGCACAATAGAAAATATGGGGATATCTAAAGCATTATGTGATCTAGGTGCTTCGATAAATGTTATACCTTTGTCAATATATTTGCAAATGACAAACGAGCCCTTAGAAGAAACTGGTATAGAAATACAATTAGCAAATAGATCTACTATTCAACCTCTAGGAGCATCAGAGGATGTACTTGTTAGGGTTAATAATTTAGTTTTTCCACTCGATTTTTATGTCATAGACGTGAAAAAAAACCACTTCTCCAACAAAACCTTCTAGAACACCCGTTCCTAAAAATGACAAAACCCAATATAGATATTTCTAATTGAACTACAACAATGGAAGTAGATAATGAAATAAAATATTTTAACATCTATGATGCCATGATGTATCCTTTAAATGTTTCATCTGTATGCACCATAGATATGTTAGATCATGTAATAGACAAGATTTGTAGAAACAATAAGTCAAACAAGCTTGAAAAAGTGATATAGGATTTAAATGATGAAGATGATATAGATGACGAGACAAATGGGGATGATCAATGCCTTAGAATCTTATAATGCACTCCTTGGACTCTCTTACTTTATGGATCTACCTATAATCCATTAGAAACTTTTACCTTTTATACTAAAAGCTCCATAGTTAGATTTAAAAGTTCTACTAGATCATTTAAAATATGCGTATTTAGAAAGTAATAATGCCTTACTAGTAATAATATCTAATAAATTATCAAATCTAGAAAAAGAGAAACTAATAAATGTTCTCAAAGAATTCAAGAAAGCAATATGATGAATAATAGTTGATATAAAAGAAATAAGTCCAGCCACATGCATGCAAATGATTAATCTCGAAATAGATACAAAACCCTCAAGACAAGCTCAACGTAGATTGAATCCACTGATGATGGAAGTAGTAAATAAAGAAATATTAAATTACTAGATGCAGGAATGGTGTTCCCAATAGCATATAGTAATTGGATTAGTCTGGTATACGTAGTTCCTAAAAAGACAGGGATCACAATTATGATTAATGAACATGGAGAATAAGTACCAACTATAATCCAAAACGTTTGGAGAGGGTGCGTAGATTATTGGAAGCTAAACACTGTAACTAGAAAAGATCATTATCCACTTCTGTTTATAGATCAAGTGTTAGAAAGATTAGCTGGAAGAACACATTACTGTTGTTCAGATGGATATTAAGGATTTCATTAGATTCTTGTAGCTCTAGAAGATCAAGAAAAAACTACTTTTACTTGCCCTTTTGGTACATTCACTTATAGACGTATGCCTTTTGGTTTATGTAACACACCCGCTACATTTCAAAAGTGTATGGTTAGTATCTTCTCATACTACGTAGAGCATTTTATTGAATTTTTCATGGACGACTTTACCATATATGGTAATTCTTTCGATGAATGTTTACTTCATTTAACTAAAGTACTTGAAAAATGCATAGAAAAAATATAATATTGAATTATGAAAATTTTCATTTTATGGTAAATCAGGGACTCATACTAGGACACATAATTTCAACAAAAGCAATAGAAGTAGATCCTGCTAAAATTCAAGTTATTAAGACATTACCTTACCCTACTATTGTGAGGGAGGTAAGATCTTTCCTTGGCTATGCAGGATTCTGCAGACATTTTGTTAAAGATTTTTTCAAAATAACACAATCTTTATGCAAACTCTTGCAAAACGATGTTACATTTGAGTTCAAAACTGAATGTAAGATAGCTTTTAATAAATTAAAAGACGTCTTGATTATCACACTTGTCATAAGGTCATTAGATTGGTCACAAACTTTCAAAATAATGTGTGATGGATGCAACTACGCAGTAGGAAATGTTTTTAGGTCAAATGATTGGAAAGGATTCTCATGTCATATATTATGCATCAAGAACTTTGGATCCCGCCCAACTAAACTATACCACTATAGAAAAAGAAATCATAGCATTCGTGTTTGCATTAGAAAAGTGTAGACCATATTTACTAGGAACAAAAGTAATAGTTTACTCTTATAATGTTGCATCAAGATTTTTAATAGCAAAGAAAGATGTCAAACCAAGACTAATAAGATGGGTCTTATTATTACAAGAATTCGATCTTACTATAAAAGATAAAAAAAGTGTCAAAACCTGAGTAGCAAACTATCAAAGTAGACTTGAAAATGGAGAACCCCCAATACCATTAAAAGATGAATTCCTATATGAACACTTATATGAAGTTTCTATCGCTAACCCATGGCACGCCGATATACTCAACTACCTCACTACTAATAGGTCGTCACCTCATCTAATAAGAGCCGGAAAGAATAAGATAAAACTGTTGGGGCATGTGCCTTAGGTCAATCCATTAACTGTCTTTATGAATACTTTTAGTTAATAAAAATAGAGGATTTTATTTACTGTTTATTATAATTAATTTGCATGTTTACATTATAATAAGATCCATGGATATTTACCATAAATGTCCCTAGTCAATCATTATACTTGGGAACTATAATGAATTAAGACTAATGTGAGTCTTGATTGATGATCATATGATGATTATACGTATAGGGATACGAATCAAGATCACGAGTACTTGTTAGGGACCAAAGTACCGGACCGACCAGCTATGAGAACATCACATGGATTAAATCATAGTTGTTTCTCATGATAGGTATATTTTTCAGTCCTCTGACTTGAGATTACCAGAGACTTCAACATTAGGAACACAGTGATTTGACACAATCAAACGTTGTCTTTAACTGGACGATTATAAGGGTTGTGATTGGTTATTGTGTGAGCAATGTGATGAAGTTGTGTAATCGAGATAGGATTTGTCCCTCTCATAATATCAATTTCATTTGGATGTTTTCAGTCTACCTAGAGATCGAGACTAGTACGATTGAACATGTAGGATGATAATTTCATGCCTTTTGTTTGATCAAAAGGATATCGTGTGACAAAAATGATGTTATATAAACTATTGATTAGGTTGTATCGATTTGATATTCGTACAACTTGGGTAGTCATAATGTCTTGCTAGAGGTCGCTTATGACTTGTATACCAAAATGTGTTTTGGTACACTACCAACGTTGTATGAGCCTATTGGATCGCACACTAAGAATGATTTTGAGTGATTTTAAGATGGTTCGGAAAAACAAATTTTATATGATAAAATTCATGACAGAAACGTTCTTGTGGTGTATTACACTTATACTTCTTTAAGTAGGGGTATATGTGTAATTTACTTAACCGTCTATATACAAGGGTTGTATAAATAGACGCTTTAAGTTAGAACACACGAATAAAAAGATTAAGTGCTGAAACTCTATTTTCGTTTCAGAAACGAATTAGGGTTTTCTGGTACGCTCTGGATCATTTTGGAGAGAAACAAAAAGGTTTGGTATTCTCTCAAAGCCAAGACTTCGAATCTCGGCCGTCGTTCGTCGTCGTGTGGATCGCCGGTAGAGGCGTTCGTCGTTAGCGCGCCTTAGAGATCGATCAACCTTCATAAAGGTATATTGTGACCGAGGTATGATTAAGTTTTCATGGTTTAAACGTTTTTAATGGAATTGATTCGAATCCTGTTGGGGTTTTTGTCAAAATTGTTTTGTAATTTTCGTTGCGTATGAACCCCAAAACTCAACAGTGGTATCAGAGCCTTCGAGTTCGATTCCATTAAATTCATTGCATGTTTTCTTCTGATATATACATGATATATGATTGAAAGCATGTTAATAGTTGATGTATATGTGATATACATAAGTTTTATGTGAGATTTATTATCATGTTTTGTGTATATGATACGTATATTCGTGATTTAATTGAAATCAGTTTCGTACATGCTAGTAACCATGTTAGGTTAATTCGAATAATTTTAATGAATTGAATTTCGTGTTCTGTGATCCATGACATCATTAGGTATAATCTTTATTTTTCGTGTATTGATGCATTGATGAAATCTCTGTAATTCAATATGCATATTTAGGTTACATTGTTTTAAGTTTCTTAAATTGTATAAGTCTTAATATTAATTCGAAACTAATATGATTAGGTTCGATTGGGATAGTAGTTCATGATTCAATTACATGTTTGTGATTATTTGGATGAGGACCGAAATTGCAAATAAGTATTTTTCGAAATTATTTATTTATCTCGTTATATCTATTCTGTTATGAAATTTCTATTTGATAAGAGATTGATAACAAATTAGATTATGAGATATTAGCAAAATCGGTTTCGTTATTCCTATTGGATAGAAGATAAATATCGAGAATTTTGTTATTGGTGATATGCTAGGATTCAAATATCATAAGTCCTAATTTGATTAGGATAAGATGATTAGTTAGATGTGGGTCCGGGTTAATTAAAATGTTTTAATTGACTTAATTTCGGATAAATTAAGGGGTTAATTTAGGATAATAAAATCAGCGAAAAATATAATTTTCTATAGCGAATTTTGATTTTTGGAATTGAAATTCTTTTATTAGTGAACAGTATAAAAATTTCCAAATTGTTTAGTGATTGAACAAATCAATAAAATATATGATATTTCATTGTTTACATAAAATCACTAAAACTGAATAAAATCCCTCTATTAAATTTTAAGTCTGGTGCCATCAATTTTAAACACTTGTCAAGGCCTCGATCACACTAATATAGTTTCAGCCATAGCTGGGTGTATTGTGTTATCTTGGTGAGACAAGTTGGGTAAGAGTTACCTAAATGTTTAAAATGGTCCGACTTAATAAAGCTATCAAAATAATTTTGAGCTTTAGGCACATTATGAGATAAAAAAACATGCTAAGACATAAGATGTCTCGTATCTTATAAAAGTATCTAAAATTACATAAGATGTAATTGGTAATCATTACCTACCTAAATAATATAGTTCTGTGTTTCATGCCATAGCTGTCATAGAATTAGGTGAAATATGGATTTTAGTCCCATAAATAAACGGTATGTTTTAGGAGGGTTGTTAATTTAGTGGGAGTCTATTCCTCTATACTAAAATAAACTTTGCATAATCTTTATTGTAGATCAATGGCCTCTTCAAGTAACAATAATCCCTTGTCACACGCTTATCCATCCTTGAGAAGGATAAGCTATTTGGGACTAACTTTCTTGATCGGTTTAGAAACTTGAGAATCGTTCTCAAGCATGAACGCAAGTTGTATGTCCTGGATGCTCCAATCCCGAGGACCCACCACCAATGCTACGAAAGTTTGTGAAGGATGCGCATAATAAGCATGTCAATGATTCTATTGATGTTGCATGTATTATGTGCAACTATGGTTCTGAACTTCGAAGGACATGGAACTAATGGAAGCCTACGACATGGTTGTAACGCATCAAGGAAATGTTCCAACAACAAGCTAGGTAAGAAAGGTTCGAGACAGTCAAGAACCTACATTCTTGCAAGATGATCGAAGATGAAGGGCTATGTTGACCACTTGATATTTGATCCCATAAGCCAAGACCTGCTTCATTCCCGAATTCATTACCGAGAGTTACTCACAATTTGTGATAAATTACAATATGAATAATATGGAGAAATCAATTTCGGAGTTGCATTTGATGCTCAAAATTGCTGAAGAAAATATCAAGAAATCCTCTAGTAATGTGTTGATGGTCCAAAAGGGAAAGGGAATGAAGAATAAAGGCAAAGGCAAGGCTAAAGTTGCCAAGGCTGCTGCTGCACCTATCGCAAAGCCTGTGGAACAAGTCAAGCCACAGCCTGTTCCTGCTTCAAAACACCCAAAATAAAAGGAAGGAAATTATCATTTCGCCATGCACCCGAACATTGGTTCAGAAATTGCAAACTCTATCTGGAAGATCTAAAGAAGAAAAAGGGTAGTGCGACTACCACTACGGTATTTATGTTATTGAAATTAATTTATCTACTAGTGATTCCTAGGTATTAGATACCGGATGTGGATCTCACATTTGTATAAATGTGCAGGGACTCACCAGAAGTAGAAAGTTGAAGAAATGAGAAGTCATCCTCCGCGTAGGGAATGGAGCAAGAGTTCTTTGCCTTTACTCATTGGATCATATTACTTAGTCTTACCTAGTGGACTTATTTTAACTTTAAATAATTGTTATTTTGTGCACATGCTTGAGCGAAACATCATTTCTATTTCATGCTTGGATATGGATGGTTTTGATTTTATTATTGCGAATAATAGATGTTCCATTTCTCGTAAAGGCATATTTTATGCAAATGCTGATTTGTGTAATGGTCTTTATATTCTAAGCATGAAAAGGTCCACTGATACTCCAGTCTTTAACATAAATACAAAGAGATTCAAGTCAAATGATTTGAATCAAACCTATTTTTGGCATTGTCTTCTCGGGCACATAAATGAGAAACGCATAACGAAGCTCCACAAAGATGGACTTCTAGATTCATTTGATTTAGAAACATATGAAATGTGCGTATCTTGTTTACTAGGCAAGATGACTAAAAGTCCCTTTACTGGACACAGTGAAAGGGCAAGTGATTTATTGGGTCTAATACATACTGATGTATGCGGTCCTATAAACACAATGGCTAGAGGAGGTTATCAGGACTTCATTACATTACGATGATTTCAAAGAAATATGGTTATGTATATCTTATGAAACATAAAGTGAATCATTTGAGATGTTTCGAACGTTTCAAAATGAAGTGCGAATCAACTTGGTAAAACTATCAAAACACTTCGGATCGAGGTGGTGAATATTTGAGCCAAGAATTTGATGATCATCTTAGAAATTGTGGGATTGTCTCCCAATTGACTCCACCAACAACTCCACAATGGAATGAAGTTTCGAAAGGAGAAATCAAACCTTATTGATATGGTTCGATCTATGATGAGTCATGCAGATCTTCCATTATCCTTTTGGTGTTATGCATTACAAATCGCGGCTTTCACTCTAAATCGAGTTCCTTCTAAAGCGGTTGATAAAACACCATATGAGATATGGTACAAGAAGAGACCTAGTTTGTCTTTCCTTAAGATTTGGGGTTGTGAGGCTTACGTAAAGCGACAAGTCTCAGAAAAACTAGCACCTAAATCTGACAAGTGTTTATTTGTGGGGTATCCTAAGGAAACAAAAGGATATTACTTTTATAATCCCGCTGAGAACAAAGTGTTTGTTGCTCGGTATGGTGCCTTTTATGGAAAAACAGTTTATTTCAAAAGACACTAGTGGGAGAGAAATAAATCTTGAAGAAGTTTAAGAATCACAGATAAACACTGAACCGCTACTGGAAGTTCAACAATGTTCTAAACCAGTTGAACCTCCACAAGTGACACAAGGCCCACGTAGATCTGGTAGGGTAAGACATGAGCCAGAGAAATTCGGATTTCTCATTACTGATAGTCATGATGTGTTGCTTATGGATCAAAATGAGCCCACCACTTATCAGGAGGCTATGTCTGGACCAGACTCAGATAAATGGCTAAGTGCCATGAACTTTGAGATGCAATCCATGTATGATAACCAAGTTTGGAACTTAGTTGATTTACACGAAGGTGGTAAGACCATTGGATGTAAATGGGTTTTCAAGAAGAAAAGCCGACATGGATGGCAAAGTGCATACTTTTAAAGCAAGACTTGTAGCAAAAGGTTTCAGCAGACTCAAGGTGTTGATTATGATGAAACATTTTTGCCAGTAGCCATGCTTAAATCCATAAGAGTTTTAATTGTCATTGCTGCATATTATGACTATGAGATATGGCAAATGGATGTAAAAACAACATTTCTTAATAGAAAGTTGCTTGAGGACGTGTATATGACACAACCTGAAGGTTTTGTACATCCTGAGAATTCTAGGAAGGTATGCAAGCTTCAAAGATCCATTTATGGATTAAAGCAAGCTTCTGAGTTGGAATCTTCGTTTTGATGAAGCAATCAAGGATTTTGGTTTTATTAAGAACGAATATGAGCCTTGTGTATACAAGAAGGTCGATGGGAGTGTAGTTGTTTTTAGTGCTTGTATGTTGATGATATATTACTCATTGGAAATGACATCCCAACATTGCAGAATGTCAAGTCTTGGTTAGGGAAGTGTTTCTCAATGAAAAACTTAGGAGATGCAGCCTATATCCTAGGGATAAGGATCTATAGGGATAGATCTAAGAGGCTAATCGGTCTAAGTCACAGAGCTTACATAGACAAGGTGCTGAATAGGTTCAGTTTGCAAGACTTTAAAAGAGGATTGTTGCCAATGTCTCATGGCATAAGTCTCAGCAAGATTCAATTTCCTAAGACAAATGATGAGCGAGACCGTATGAATAAGATTTCATATGCATCGCTTATTGGATCTATCATGTATGCCATGCTATGCACTCGACACGATGTATCATATGCTTTGAGCACTACAAGCGAGATATCGATCGATCCTGGTGAGAGTCACTTTGGATAGCAAGAAAAGAACATTCTTAAATACTTAAGAAGGACTAAGGAAGTGTTCTTGGTCTATGGAGGTTTTGAAAATGATCTAGTTGTAAATGGTTACACATATGCAAGTTTTCAAACGATATAGATGATTTTAGATCGCATCTGGATATGTGTTTATTTTGAATGGGGTGCGATGAAGTTTGGAAAAGTTCGAAGCAAGAGATCGTGGCGATTTCTACAACAAAGTGAGTATATTGCAAATCCGTCCGATGCAAAGAAAGGAAGCGCTTTGGATCAAAAAGTTCATTTCTCGAACTAGGTGTGGTTCCAAGTATTGCTAACCCTGTTTATTTGTATTGTGAAAATAACGGGGCAATAACACAGCCAAGGAACCTAGATCACACCACAGATCCAAACATATACTCAGCGTTTTCATCTCATCGAGAGAAATTATTGAGAGGGAGACGTGAAGATTCGCATAGTACCTACTGAAGACAACGTTGCGGATCCATTGACAAAAGCTCTTCCACAAGCAAAACATGATGGTCATGTTAGATCATTAGGCATTAGATGCATGTATGATTGGCCCTAGTGCAAGTGGGAGATGTTGGGGCATGTGCCCTAGGTCAATTCATTAACGGTCTTTATGAATATTTTTAGTTAATAAAATAGAGGATTTCATTTGATGTTTATTATAATTAATTTGCATGTTTACATTATAATAAGGTCCATGGGTATTTACAGAAATATCCTAAATTTCCATAGTCGATCATTATACTGGGAACTATAATGAATTAAGACTAGTGTGAGTCTTTATTGATGATCATATGATGATTATACGTATAGGGATACGAATCAAGATCACGAGTACTTGTTAGGGAACAAAGTCTTGGGCCAGACCCGCTATGAGAACATCACATGGATTAAGTCATAGTTGTTTCTCATGATAGGTATATTTTTCAGTCCTCTGACTTGAGATTACCAGAGACTTCAACATTAGGAACACAGTGATTTGACACAATCAAACGTTGTCTTTAACTGGACGATTATAAAGGTTGTGATTGGTTACTGTGTGAGCAATATGATGAAGTTGTGTAATCGAGATAGAATTTGTCCTCTCATATAAAGAGAGATATCCGGTGGATCCTCGATGTGTTAGGCTCGTTAAAAGGCCTAGTCTAAGTGAATTGATATTGATCAATGTCACGTGGATGTTTTCATCTACCTAGAGATCGAGACTAGTAAGATTGAACATGTTGGATGACAATTCCATGCCTTATGTTTGATCAAAAGGATATCGTGTGACAAAAATGATGTTATATACACTATTGATTAGGTTGTATCGATTTGATATTCGTACAACTTGGGTAGTCATAATGTCTTGCTAGAGGCCACTTATGACTTGTATACCAAAATGTGTTTTGGTACACTGCCAACGTTGTATGAGCCTATTGAGTCGCACACTAAGAATGATTTTGTGAGATTTTAAGATGGTTACGAAAAATGAATTTTATATGATAAAATTCATGACAGAAACGTCGTTGTGGTGTATTACACTTATACTTCTTTAAGTAGGGGTATATGTGTAATTTACTTAACCGTCTATATATAAGGGTTGTATAAATAGACGCTTTAAGTTAGAACACACGAATAAAAAGATTAAGTGTTGAAACTCTATTTTCGTTTCATAAACGAATTAGGGTTTTCTGGTACGCTCTGGATCGTTTTGGAGAGAAACAAAAAGGTTCGGTATTCTCACGAAGCTAGCACTTCGAATCTCGGTCGCCGTTCGTGTGTGGATTGCTGGTAGATGGCATTCGTCGTTAGCGGTGCCTTAGAGATCGATCGAACTTCAGAAAGGTATATTGCGACTGAGGTATGATTAAGTTTTCATGGCTTAAACGTTTTTAATGGAATTAGATTCGGATCCTGTTGGGGTTTTTGTCAAAATTGTTTTGTAATTTTCGCTGCGTATGAACCCCAAAACTCAACAAAAACATGATTATAAACATTATTTATGGGATGACCTTTACCTATGGAAATCTTGTTCTGGGAAAACTATTCAAAGATGTATTCCACATACGAAAATACAATATGTTCATACTTATGCTTGTTGAGGACATTTTTGTCAACATCGTACAGCTCGAAAGAAATCAGACTCAAGATTCTTTTGGTCTACTTTATTCCACAATTATTATGTTTATATGAAAGCTTGTCCAAATCGTAAAGAACCAGAAATTTAGGACGTAGGAACCAAATGCCCTATGTCCCATACTTTTTTGCGAAGAATTTAATATTTGGGGAATATACTTTATGGGACCTTTTCCACCATCATATGGAAATATCTACATTTTATTAGTCGTATACTATGTATCCAAGTGGGCAGAAGCTATAGCCATTAATCTAATAGTATGATTGGCCCTAGTGCATTAATTAGCGAAAGAGATTCACACTTTGCAAGAGAATTCTCGCTACTCTACTTTGCAGATATAATGTTACACTTAAAACATCCATCGTATATCACCTTCAAACTAGCAAACAAGATGAAACCTCAAGTAAAGAAATTGAATCAAATTTAGAAAAGGTTGTATGTCCAATATGTAAAACTAGAGTCTTCATTTGGAAGATGCATTATTAGCATATAGAACTGCATTTAAGACACTCATAGGTATGACACCTTATAGGTTAGTTTTCATAAGAGTATGTCATTTACTAGTAGAATAAGAACATAATGCATATTGGCAATCAAGACATGTAATATGAATAATGATAATGTAGGAAAACAACATAAACTTAGTATATAAGAATTAGGAGAATTGAGAAATGATGCGTATGAAAGTGCTTTTATTTATAAAGATAAAACTAAAGCTTTTCATGAAAATAAATTAAATATTAAGAATTGTAAAGTAGGACGAAAAGTGTTACTCTTTTATTCACGTCCTAAATTATTTCCTAGAAAACTTTGTTCATGATAGATGTGACCTTTTGTAATTACGCATGTATTTCCCCATAGTGTTGTAGAGATAGATAGCAGTGAAACAGAGAGAATCTTTTATGTTAATGATCATAGACTAAAACCTTATCATGAAAATTTTGTCTCACAGGATATGAAGATCATAAACTTTGACCCAGTTGAAAAATCACCAAATGAATTGAACACTATGGAGGAGAATATTGTAACCATAAAATCTAATGAAACAATCAAGCTTTGGATAATTACTACACCAAAAAGAAAGAAGAATAAGAAATCATGAAAGGAACAACAACATGCTAGAGACACATTCGAGTGCAACAAGGACGACCCAGATTACGAGGACTTTGGTGAAAATGGTGATCCTTCAAAACTCTTAGAAATGGTTCTAAGGCACACCTTCCTCAGAATAAAAATAAATGAAATACCATTTTTTGGAGTTCAACTTGATATTGGAACCGATATAAATCTTATGCCTGCATATTTGTTTCTTCTAACAAATTTGCGGATTCATTGCAAGCCTACTATTAAGGTGTACAAGCCAAATGGCACTTGCACAGTCCCATTAGGTATAATGAAGAATTTTTTGGTACAATTGGGAAGTTTCATTTTCACTACAAATTTCCTAGTCATGCCAACAACTACCCCAAATGATGAGATATTATTGGGAAGACTATTCTTATCGATTGCAGGAGCTATCATTGATATATGTAATTGCATAGTTACACTTAGGATGGGTAATTATGATGTATCATTCCAAGACAGGAAAGAACTTTACGAAGATATTAAAGAATGACAATTCAATGACGGTGATGAGAGCAATGATGATGGACGATTTTCAGACACTAAGGAAGATATTCTCAATGAGGAAACACTTGAAGTGGAGATTAATTCACTTACACTCAATGAAGATTGATTCCTCTATGAGTCGTCGAGCCGAAACAAAAATAAACAACAGTACTTTATGGGAGGCAGCCCATATTCCTTATTTTTTTAGTTATTTCATTTTTTAATAGGAAATCTAACACTAGTATAGTTTCTTTTATTCTTTCTCCTTTTGACTCTCTTTTGGAATTATCTTCGAAACTAAAACTCCGAAGTAACTTCAATAAGAGGGGGGACGATCAAATTGTTTTTGTTTTTATGGCCTTTATGTTAGTTTACATTATTCACTTGCTTATTTGTTTATTTAATTAATGAAATTATTAGTTAGGTACATATCTTGATCAAAAACTCAATTTTTCTTAGTCAATTTTACCTTTATATACACTTTTTTGAAGAGTATATAAGTTAATTATGAAATAAAATTGCAAAATAGTAAAACTAACCCTAGCAAATCCCCAGCAATTCCAAATAATACTAGGAATCGCTGCAAAATCAGTGACGAAAATCGGCAAATTAAGTAAAAAATTTAGGTCATGCCAATCCTCAACAATTCATTACTTCAACAGGAATTGATGCTCAGATTAGTGGGTCACTATACTTCAAAATTCACCGATTTGCCCAACAATTTTCTAGTGATTCCACTTAACATAGGAATCGCTAGGCATAATTTTGAGTTTTTAAAACAAAAACCATAATCACCATAAACACACATTCATAATTATACATAAATCGTTGCACCTCTTTACCTACACAATCAATTTCTTGCCTACATTCAACCTTTATAAGCTCGATCTTAGTGTATTTAATTGATTCCCACCTCAACCTAATTCCATTCAACCAAAACATTTTTAGAATTTGAGAAAGTAGAGCCAAATTAGGGTTTAAGGAATTTTGAATTGGAGCTTGGAATACCATACTAGAGGAGTTCGATAGCACAAATCTTGAGAGATTCATTCTCAAAAAGGTAATCACGACAAACTCTAGCTCTTTATTTTGATGATATTTTTGTTAGTTGAATATTTGCGAAAAATTTGCAATTGATTTCAAAAAATCATTGTTCGAATCCATTTTGGTACAATAAATGAAATTTTTAATTGGTTCTAATAGATTAGGTATCGTAATGGCAATGATCTTTAGTTTACAAATTGCGTATTTTCGAAATTTATAGAGATTTTAGAAAAGTATTCACAACGAGTTTGAAATTGAGTTTTCAACAAATCATAAGTGTAATTCTCGAATTTTTGTAAGACCATTTTGATAGATTGAATCTCATATTCTTGACTTCCATGATTTTTAAATAAGTTTTCCAAAACTTACATTAAAAAAACAAAAAATTTGTATCAAGTTTATCGATAGCAATTGATTTCCAATAAATGACTTGCTTTAAATCCACTTTTTTGTATCAAATACAGGAACTTTGATTTACTAATTCAACATAGTCGATTTGATCACTTTGACAGGAAGAGGTAGAGGAAGAGGTAGGAGTGGTGCACAAGAGAAAGAGAAAGGAGTTATGATAGAAAAACCAAAGAAGAACTATTCGTGCCAACCAATGTCCATCCAACCTACGGTGATTGGCATTAAGGAATGGAGACCCAGGAGGGCTGAATTGAAAACACCTACCCCAACCTAGCTCTGATGAGGATTCTAAATACTTAGACCCGAACACATAATTCTCTTATGATCCCATGAGATTTGTCAATCCCAAAGCACAAAATAGATACTTTTGAAATGCGAAAAAGTTATCATACTCGAAAGAGGATTTCAAATCCAAAATGTACACAAGTATGAAGACGAAATAGTAAGCATTATATGAGAAAGGCAGTCATAAAACCTTCTTAAAGATTACAAAGGCAAATTGGAGAGAGGATGCTCAGAATTAGTTAGCCAATTCTACGCCAATGGATATGTGAGTGATAATCCAAACGAAATAATAGTTCAAGGGAAAAAATCAACATTTCACCTAAAGCACTAAACTTACATTATAGACTTCCGGATACCGGAGTTAGACCCCAATATCATTTACGTCTATAAGGAATATTACCCATTCACAATAATTCAAAAAGCCTTAGAGGTAATTTCGGGATGAGGACTTGCTCCCAATGTAGATGGTCACCCAAAATTCATCGAAACCACCAACTTTAGAAAAATCACCAAATGTTGGAGCTACATCTTAGATGCCTGCTTGTACCCCACTATGCAACATTTTGAAGTGAAAAAACATAGAGTCACTTTACTCTACAATATTATTGCGAAAAGGGGGTATATGGACATTGGGTATGCAATCCATGATGAGATGAGACAAGCTATGAAGACCATGAAGCTTGATGGTCTACCATTCCCAATTTTGATTACCCAACTCTGTATGAAAGTCAAGGGTAGTTTCCACGAGGTTAAATTCGATGTGCTACCCCAAAGGACCATCACTGATGCCACGATGAATAGGCGAGAGCGGAAATAAGTTTAATTATTTAGAAAACAAGAAGGAGCCCAACAAAATGAGGTGTTCTAGAATCAAAAACAAGAATAATAGAGAAAGAATTCACAGTAGAACACAAAAATAGTGAGGCAAGCAACAAATCTCGATGGCTTAAATAAATGTTTTAGGGGCAGAAGATAGTTCTACATCTCCAAAGAAAAGCTAAAAGAAATAGATTTTTCAAATCTTTATTTTCAGCTTTTAGGCATAATGAGAAGCAGATTTTGAGGAATCATGAGATGCTAGATGAAAATGAGAGAATTTTGGCACTTCACCATTCCATGTCAAAAAGGAGGGTGGCGAACGATTTTAGATCTGAGGAGAAGCATATTGTAATTAAGATTTCCATTGGGGGTGTATAACCCCGCTGATAGCTACACTTAACAACCTACTACATCGAGGAATGATGATGGAACTGAAGAGACTGACGACGAATTTACTTTTACACAAAGTACCTTGTAATCTTTTAATGTTTACTTGTATGTGCATAATGTGAACTTTGTTTAGCACCATTAATGAAAATGAATGATTTACTCCATTTAATCTTTCTATTATATGATGTTTGATTGTCTATTTTGAAAATCAGTTTATGTTTTATAATTAAGTCTTTTATGCTTCACGAGGTATATTTGTTTCGTTTAAAACTTGACTTAATTTTTAAACCTTGAGGACTAGGTTTGGAATGAGTTTGGGGGTATTTAGGTGAAGTGAACCATAAAGAAGCCAAGTATGGGACTCGAGAGGTAGAATTTATTTAATATCGAAGTTGACTAAATTTTTTTCAAATTTTCCACGATTTAGGTAATATTTCTTCATTTTAGTTTATTTATTTAGGAATATGATTTGAATATAATTTGGATTTAAATAGAAGTGATATTTTTATTACCTACGAAAATAGAAAGTTTGTGATAGAAAGAAATTGTTATACACTATTTGATTTAACCTAGATTGTGTATGCACTAAAGGAGTTAAGAGGGGATTGATTGCTTTGTGTTAGACATTATAATAGGTAGAAGATCGAAACAATATTGCATCATAAACAACACATATTTCTAAGATTCTTGTTATATAAAAATTATTTATCAAGTATTTCATATTTTTATATATAATGAAAAGATCTTATGCCACAATTAAAGGAAAAAATTAGAAAATAGGCATTAAACTTCACTTAGTTGGAAAGAATACTTCTATGACTATAGTGAAAGTGAGAAAAGCTAACAAGAGTTTTTAAATGAAAAAAATAGAGAAACCCATAGATTCCAAAGGAAATGGAGCAGTGATCTAATGGTGGGAAAAATGCAAAAAAGAATTCCTATAAAAATAATAAAGGATTCCAAAAGAAGTGGAGCAGGGAACTGTATGAATATATAAAATAAAAAAACTTATAACTATATAAGAAAGAAAAAAAAAGAAAGAGAGATATGGAAAAGAAAATAGAAGAATGCTTATGAAAAACTTTTCAAATACAAGATTTAGCTCGAGTATTTATAGCTAAGTGAAATATATTCTTTTTTCAATATTCCAATAAATGAAAAAGATAATGATAATTATTGGGGATTAAAAATTCCTATCGACTTTGATTGTGGTGGCATTTTAAATATTGTTTAGAAATAAGATTGATTTGGTGATTTTTGTATCTTGAGATTCTATATTAGTCATCATAAGCTTGACGCTTGTCAGTGGAGATTGAGAAAACTTATATAGTGGCTTGACCTTGGTAATTGATTTAACTTTGAATTTTGAGGTATATTGCATAATTAGAGGTTGAGTTGTCAAAGAAGGGGTTGTTGTTTAAATCACTCTATTCAATCATGAATTTTACTTTTATGAGAGTAATATGTTTCTATTTAATGATTACTTCTGTTTGAAATAAGAGTATATAATTATGAAATCAAAACGAGGGAAGAAAAAAGATTATAATTAAGAGTATTCCTTTGCTCAGGATAGCAAAGTGCTGAGTTTGGAGATATTTGATAAGTCAATAATTAGACAGTGTTTTATAGGTATTTTAGGGTATTTTTAATGTAAAAGGCTATATTATATGTTTCTCTTGTTTTTGTTATTTCATGTAATAATTGGAATATATGAAGAAATAGAGTAAAAAGGAAGAAAGTGAAGGATTTGATCAAATGGGTGGTACACAAAGAATCATCAATGAATCCAAGAAGAACTGAAAATCACTACTGGCAATTCCTGAGTGATTTGGGAATTGTACTGAGAATCGTTGAAGTCAGTTTCTTGGATTTTAGATAAGAATGAGTATTTTGAGTTAGTTTTGGATATATATTACTTATGATACTATACATATGAACCTTAGACTACGAAATTAAGAGCATTTGATAGTTTAACATTTTTTACTTTAGTTTTGAGGTCATTTTTATTATTTTTAACGCTTTTGGAGAAGATTAGAAGATTCAAGCTTTCAATAAGGTATTTTTAATTATGTCTTTCAATTATTCGGTTATTATGTTATTTATGATTATGAGTTAGTAGTTTATTAATCTAAACAAACTCCAAACATGAACTTGATCTGTTTTGCAATGTAGTCATAATGAAATGATTTTGAGCTTAATGCTTTAGAACAATCATATTTTTAATTCACTGATTTAATAGGTTATTATTTGCGAATCGCAATCATGAATCTAGGTATTGCATGTATAATGGCCAATGTGTATTATGGTGTTTTGATTCTATATCTAATTTAAAGAAGTAACTATGATTGTGTAAAATGTCTATTATTGTTTAGATGTCTTATAAGGATTGAGATCTAAGTTTAATATTGAAGTGGCATTCCGAAGGTACTAGATTTAGTACTTCGAAGTTTTCACGAAGTGTAAATGTGATTTTATTGCATAAAGTTAATTTCTTTTAGTATTCAAATGGTTAATTCAATAAAATTAGAACGTGATTTTTCCACCGGTATGGGGTGAATCGATGGCTTGCTAAGGGCTGTCTACTTACTTATGATTAGAGTTTAATGATCTATGATACTTTATAAAGCATTATTATGACTATGGTTTGAGTGACTTGTTTATAGGCAAAACATATTGGTGTTTCATTGTTTAGGATGTTTGTTCAGATGTTTATTTTATATTGTTTTTCATTGAATTGAATTGCTTTGGATTTAGTGACTTCAATTTGTGCTACTTAAGTTAGTTTAGTTTATTTGTATATTTAAAGTTATTAATTTAGATTCTTGTTTAAATCAAGCTAAATTAAATTAAAATTAAAATAATAAAAATAATAAAATCCCTCTTCTTAAGGAATTCACAAAATCCTTGTGGAGATGATCCCACTTATAACTGCTAAAAAAGTAAATAGTATAATAATGATTGGAAACTTATTGTACACGCTTGACATGTGTCAATTTATGCTTCACGAGGTATATTTGTTTTGTTGGAAACTCGACTTAATTATTAAACCTTGAAGACAAAGTTTGGAATGAGTTTGGGGGTATTTAGGTGAAGTGGACTATAATGAAGCAAATCTTGGAAGACTCGAGAGGCAGAATCTATTATTTAAAGTTAAAGTTAATTGAGAATTTTCAAATTTTTGAAGATACTAGTAATATTTCTTCATTTTACTTTATTTACTTAGGAAAATATGAAATTGAATATAATTTGGATTTAAATAGAAGTGATATATTTATTACCCATGAAAAATAAAAGTTTTATGATAAAAAAGAATTTGTATACCCTATTTAACTTAACATAGATTGTGGATACAGTAGAGGAGTTTAAAGGGATTAAACATAATAATGGGTAGAAGATTGAAACAAAATTGCAAGATAAACAAGAATTTTTTTTAATAATCTTGTTATACGAAGATTATTGATCAAATATTATATATATATATATATAATGAAGAGAACTAATAGTGCAATTAAGGGAAGAAATATGAAATTATCCAATAAGCTTTACTTAGTTGGAAAAAATACTTGCTTAACTATAGTGAAAGTGAGAAAAGCTAAAAATAGTTTTTAAGAAAATGAAAATAAGAAAGAGATCCACAGATTCCAAAGGAAATGGAGCATGAAATCTAGTAATGGGAAAAATGTGAGGAAGAATTCCAATAAAAAGAATAACGGTATCCAAAAGAAATAAAGCGAGGGAACCGTACGAATATAAAGAAGAAATAAGAATATATATATATATATATATAAGAAAAGAAATAAGAAGAAAAAGGAGAGAGATATATAAAAAATGGAAGAAAGTTTATGGACAACTCTTCGAATAAAATATCTAGCTCGAATGCTTATAGCTAAGTTCGGTGAAATATTTCTTTTTTCAAAATTTCAACATATAAATATGACAATGACATTTATTGGTGTCTTAAAAATTCCTATCAACTTTGATTGTGGTAGTATTTTAAAACATTATTTGAAATTGAAAATAAATTGGTAATTAATGTATCTTGAAATTCTATATTAGTCATCATAAGCTTGATGTTTGTCAGGGGAAATTGAGAAAACCTATATAGTGGCTTTACCTTGGTAATTGATTGAACTTTGAATTCTGAGGTGTATTGTATAACTAGAGGTTGAGTTGTCAAATAAGGGGTTATTCTTTAAATATTTCTATTATATCATATTTTTATTTTATGAGGGTACTATGTTTCTATTTAATGATCACTTCTGTTTAAAAATAAGAGTAAGTAAATATGAAATTAGAATAAGGAATGAAAAGAAAATAGAATTGCAAGTATTCCTTTGCTTGGGACAGCAAAGTGTTGAGTTTAGGGGTATTTGATAAGTTAATAATTAGACATTGTTTTATAGTATGTTTTATGGTGAATTTATATGTAAAAGGCTATATTACGGTTTTATCTTGCTTTGTGATTTCATGTTATATTTAATTATATGAAGAAATGGAAAAAAGAAGAAAATAAGGAATTCAATCAATTGGAATAAAGCGCCAGTGATTCAGAAATGAATCAAGTATTATATCGGATTCGCCGGACAAATCGGTGAAGCACAGAGGCAGATTTTCACTGATGTGTCTAGTGAATCAGGATTGATAGAGGATTGTTAGTGATTCGCTAGGGTCAGCTTCAAGTTTTTTAGAGTAAATTAAGGAATTTTATTTTAATTGGATATGTACTACTTAGAAAACTATATATATGAACCTCGGGCTTTAAAATCAATTGCCCTTGAGTATCGTAGAACACATTTCATTGCTCTTGGAGCCATATTTACCATATTTATTAGTTTTATTAAGTTTTAGTTTAGTCTTATTGTTCATTGCTTTTGGAGACGATTTGAAGATTCAAGGTATTCAAATAAAAGGTATTTATTAATTTTTTTATTTACTTTATTGCAATGTTTATTATGAATATGAATGAGTAGTTTATTAATCTAAGAAAGTCCAAACATGAACTTAATTCGTTTTGTAATATATACACAATGAATAATGATTTGTACTTAATGCTTTAAACTTAATCGTATTCTTCAATTCACTGATTTAATTGATTGTTATTTGTGGATTACTCATAAACCTTTGTATTGCATGCATAGGTAAAATGTGTATCGTGATATTTGGATTCTATATCTATTTTAAAGTAGTAACTACGATTAATTTAAAGATGTCTTTTTCCATTTAGATGTCCTAGGTAAATTGAGTTACAAGTTAAATATTGAAATGGCTTTCAGAATGTATTGGGCTTAGTAGTTAGAAGCTTTCATGAAACTTAACGTTCTTTATTGTATAAGTAATTCCTTTGATCTTTCAAATGATTAATTTAACAAAATTAGGATGTGACTTTTAACTGGTGGCTTAATAAGGGCTATCAACTTACTTATGATTCAAGTTTAATGATTCAAGAATATTGTACAATAAGATTAAAGTATGATTATGACTATGATTTAAATAATATGTTTGGACTCAAAATAGATTAATGTTTCGTTGTTCTGGATGTTTGTTTATATGTTTTTGATATTAAATTGAACTGAGTTGATTTGATTTGAATTGTGCTAGTTGATTGATTGCGATAGTTGAATTAGATTATTTTATTTCTAGTTTTAATTAAACTATCCAAACTAAAGAAAAAATAATAAAAACCATTGAAAGACTTTTTCCTAAAGAAGTTTGCAAAATCCCTGTGGAGACGATCCCACTTATCACTACTATAAATTTAAAAGTATAATAAAAGATATACATCAAATTTATTGTACACGCTCGACACGTTTCAAAATAAAACAAGAGCTTTGATTTAATGATGATGCACATATTATATTTGATCTTGTTGCATACGTTTTCAAATCGAAGTTGGAGTGCCTTGATAAGTCAATAATTAGACAGTGTTTTATAGTATGTTTTAGGGTAATTTAGGATGTAAAAGACTATATTACACTTTTTTCTCTTGTTTTGGTGATTTCATGTTATAATTGAATTATGTGGAGAAATGCATAGCGAATTAGCACCGAATCAAGAATGAATAAAAAATTATTGCTGGTGATTTGCCAGCGATTCACAATTTGTATGCAATTCGCGAGATAAATTGGTGAAGCTCCGAGACACATTTCCACTGATTTCCCCAGCGATTCACGTTTTAAGTAGAATTGGTGACGAATCGCTAGAGTCGATTTCGAAAATTTTGGATTACAATAAGGAATTTCAATTCGGTTTGGATATGTATTACGTGGAATACTATATATATAAACCATAGACTTCGACATAAGTCACCTTTTGATAGTTTAACACTTTTAATTAGTTTGGAAGTCATTATCAATTGTTTTTATTGCTTTTGGAGAAGATTTAAATATTCGAGTATTCAATAAAAATGTATTTTTATCTATGCCTTTTATTTAGATTATTGAGATGTTCATTATAATTATGAGTGAGTAGTTTATTAATCTAAACAAAGATCGAACATGAACTTGATCATTGTGATGTAGTCATAATAGAAGTGATTTGTACTTAATGCTTTATACCAAGCGTACTCTATAATTCACTAATTTAATAGATTGTTATTTATGGATTCCAATCATGAAGCTTGGTATAGCATGCATAGGGGCCAATGTATATTATGATATTTTGATTCAATATCTAATTTAAAGTAGTAACTAAGATTTTTTTAAAGAGGTCTTTTACCGTTTAGATGTCTTAGGTGAATTGAGATCTATGTTAAATATTGAAGTGGCTTTCTGAAGGTATTAGACTCGATGAGCTCGAAGTTTTCATGAAAGGTAATGCTATTTTATTGCCTAATTAATTCGCTTGAGCTTTTAAAGGATTAATCCGATAAAAATAAGGATGTGGCTTTTCCATTGATATAAGGAGAACTGATGGTTTTCTAAGGACTATCTATTTAATTATGATTTGAGTTTAATGATCTAAAAATACTTACTAAAGAGATTAAAGTATACTTATGACTATGATTTGAGTAATGCGTTTGGATACAAAATGGATTGATGTTTCATTGTTTTAGTTATTTGTTTGGATGTTTGTTTTCTATTAAATTGAATTAATCTTAATTTAGTGAATTTGATTTTTCTTAATTAAATTATTTTAATTATTTAATTGATTATAATAGTTTGATTAAGTAATTTTGATTCACGTTTTAATTAAATTGACTAAATTAAAGTAAAAATAATAATAATTATTGAAAAAAAATAAATTTCTTAAGAAATTTGCAAAATTCCTTTGGAGACGATCCCATTTATGACTACTACAAATAATAAAGATATACGAGAAATTTATTGTACGCACTCGACACGTGTCAATTTTTGGGGCTGTTGTCGGGGATTTTAAAATAATTTCTCAAGAACATTGTCGTTCTATGTCATATAAAATGGCAGACATGGAGCAAAGACTTACCTTTATGCAAGCCAATAAAAAAAAATGTCACAACTTACGAACATATGTGTATTGATTTTATATTGTATTTTCTCGATTTTGAACTAAAATCTAGATTTATCAATTCTTTACCTCATTTTCAAGGTAAAAGTGATGAAGATTCTCAGTAATTTATTCGGAAATACACACTTAAAATAAGTGTGACAAAACCTAAGAATATAGAGTTGGAATATGTCGAGCTAAAAGCTTTTCCTTTTTCTTTAGGTGGTCAAGATCAAGATTGCTATTCTACCTTAAAATTCCATAACCACGTGGTCCGAAATGTTAGAATCCTTTTTTGATCAATATGTTCAAGCATGTAAAATCAGTTTTGATAGAAAACGAATTAGTTATGCTGGGATGGAAACTGAAGAGACTTTTGACGAGTTTTGGAATAGATAACAAAGATTGATATCATTATGCCCACAACACAGATTCATAGAAAAAACTTTATTTGAATATTTTACGAAAGACTAAACAATTTATAACAAAGATTGCTAGACACGATATGTGGAAGATATTTATTCGGCATAACACCAACGTTGAAAAAAGATTTATTCGGCATAACACCAAATTGCCAAAAGATGCTATTAATAAAATGGTTTAAACAATCAAAGAAATATGGTGAGAAAAATAAATTCGTAAAAAAAACAATCATGTGAAATTAGTAGAAACACAATTAAAACATTTGATGATGAATTTGATGAATTAAAAAGCATGGTTAAGTTATTATTAAAATATAGATTAATTGAAAGTAATGTGATTTTTCCAATGAGACTAATCATCTATATGATGAATGTCCGTCGATGCAACAAAATAAAATTAAAAGGCCAACACCGTGATGAATCATTACGATAGGCCTATTCAACCTAATAACAATTTTGGTAACTAAACAAATTATCTACAACCAAACATAGGTAATGGTATAGACAATTGGAATTATCAAAGATATAGAACTCCTGCGTTAATTGGTAGAACCATTGCATTAAAAAATTCAAATAAAGCAAAATGTCAAAAAATCCAAGCCTTACAAGATGATATAGTTTACCAAAAAATCAATTAAGTCAAATTGCAATGCAAATGAGCTCATTGGTTAACCAAGGAAATTTACCATCTCAACCTTACCCTAGTTCATACTTAAAAGCGATAACTATGTGAAGTGGTAAACAAATGAAAGAACCAAAAATACCAGAACAACTAGTTCCCCAAAAAGACTTCGAAGCTTAATTGGAAAGAGAAATCGAAATAAAATATAATAAAATTCCCAAAGAAGGAAATTGTGAATTTGATAAGAACAAACCAGGTACAATAAGACCACCATTCCCCACCGTCTAAAAAACAATAAAAACGCTAAGAAATTGCAAGAAGAAAAAGAAATTTCAGATACTTGAAGAAAGGTGGTAATAAACATATCTCTATTCGAAGTCATACAAAATGTACCCAAATATCAAAAATTTATAAAAGACTTATACAATAATAAGATCGGACCCAATGAAAAAGTAAGTATTAGAGAGCATGTTTCAACACTAATTCAAAAGAAATTACCTCTTAAATGTTTTGATACTAGAATGTTTTACGTTCCATGTGCAATAGAAAATATATGGATTTCAAAGCATTATGTGATCTAGGAGCATTAATTAACGTTGTGCCTTTATCAATATATTTGCAATTGATAAACGTTGTAACGACCCGTTACCTTAAGCTGGTGATTTATGTTAATCCGAATTCTAATTAACCCGAGATAGGCTCGTGATTAAGTCCGGTGAACCTTGATTAGTGTGTGCGTGAGTTATAATGATGATTTGTATTCGTTTGGAATGTTTGGAAAATTTATAGGTTGTAGTATAAAAAGAAAATTTATATGCAAGCCTATAATCGAAAAATAAGCAATAGAATAATAAATTGCTTGTACACCAAGTGCAACGAAGGGGTCGTAAAATGAATGTGCACACTCGAGAATACTCGTAGACATGTCCGGTGAATTTATTGGTGAGAAAATACACGAAGTATATATATTAATATATAATTGATATATAAATACATATAATTAAAACTATAAGTTTGGTTTGAATAATATGGATTGTTGGATTGCCTCGAGGTGAGCATAAGTGTTGACGGTGTTAAGTTGTGTGTCACTTTGGGATTATCACTTGAACACATAATTCACTTGATCAGCATCGAGATAGCATGATGCGTATCTCGAGAAAAATTCATATATATAAATCAAAACCTTCAAACTTATCATCACTGTTTCATTAATCAATTTGATAGAGTGAGAGGAGAGCAACTGAGGATTTGAGGTAAGTGAGGAGTTGATCAAGAGAGGATCATCAACTAAATAAGGGAAATCAAATTGTTATAGATGAGAGATCATTACTGAGGTAAGTGAGTTTTGATGTTTTGAAGCTCAATTAATAGGTAGATGATGATTTCTCCGTTATTGTTGTTGTTGACAACCAGAAATGGGTTGATACCACACTATAAGTCCTCCATGATGTATTAGGGGAGTGTTTGACGATGTTTTAATGGTTTTGTGGATTACATAGTGGTTGTTGCCCTATTCACTGTCGAGACAATATAGGGTGAAGCGCGCTCCCTTCATCAACTGGGATGAACTCAGTTGGTAGAATGCACCCCACTAAGTGAGGGAGCGTGCTCCCAACCCAGACAACAGCAAATGTGTTGTATTTTTTTTAGAATTTCCTGAGGTCTTAGGGACCGATTTAGGGGTTCATAATATATGGTATTTGACATATATTAACCGCAAATGGTTTGTGATAGGTTTTGGAACACTTGACTGATATGAAAAGTTAGGAAATTTTGAAAATGAAAACCTAAGCCGAGGTAAGTATGGATTCACTTATTTATCAATGTTGTTTGAATATATTAGTCTATGTAGTTCATATAATTTATGGACTAAATGGGGGAATGTGTACATTGTGATGTGTTTATTAAATGGAAAACGGTTTTTAATGTGATCGATGAGAGTAAATCCTGAAATTGAGAATAGGTTCCATAGGATATGGGTTTGATTCCCGACCTATATGGTAAATCATACTTAGCTAAACAGGTTGCATAGATTATATATTCACTATAGGGTTTGGGATAGAACCATTGAACATTAATGGATTTGTTAGACAACACATTGGCCAAAGTGTTGATTTAGCAATCACATTAATGGTATTAATGGGTAATCAACTCTAGATTTACAAAATAAAATGGGAATCATAGTATAATAGTCATTGACAGTTTGACTTGCATCTATTATTTATTGGATTAGATGCTTTTCGTAATCTTGTTAGTTATCTTTGGTGCAAATTGTTATTGCATATTTCTCTTGATTATTATATGGAATGTTGATGGCTTTGCAAATCTCGACTTACTGAGCAAGTTGGAGCGCTCATCCCAGATTTAACATATCTAGTTCTCAACCCAGTACTCCTTGAAAGGGCAAAGAGAAAATTTATAAGTCTTAGTATCTTCTTTACAATGTAATGAGCCTTCTTGTATATATATACACTCTTTGAGTTACTTTGTTGTAACTGAACAGGGTTGGTGTTAGGGCATGTGCCCGAGGTCAATCTATAAACATTATTTATCTTATAATTTAAGTTAATAAAATTGAAGTTTTAATTTGATGTTTTATTATAAGTGATTGCATGTTTACCTTATAGTAAAATCCATTAGTATTTATTGAACTATCATAAATGTCCCTAGTCGATCATTCATTATACTAGGAACTATAATGAATTAAAACTAGTTTGAATATTGATCGATGGTCATAAGATGATCATGCGTATAGGAATATGAATCGAGATCAATGAGTACTTGTTGGGGAACAAGGTACTGGACTGACGCGTTATGAGAACACCACATAGATTAAGTCATATGTGTATCTCATGATAGGTATATCATTTAGTTCTTCGACTTGAGATTACTGTAGATCTCAATATTAGGAGCATGATAATTTGACACAGTCAAACGTTTTCTTTAACACGACGATTATAAAAATTGTGATTGGTTACCATGTGAATAATATATGAAAGTGTGTAATTAAGATAGAATTTCTCACTCTCGTATAGAGAGAGATATCAGTTTATCTAAAGATCGAGACTAGTACGATTGAACATTAAGGGTGACTTTCCACACCTTATGTTTAATCAAATGATAACGGATGACAAAATGATATGATATAAATTATTCATTAGGTTGTATTGATTTCGATATTCATGCTACTTAGGTAGTCATAATACCTTAATAGAGACCGCTTATGACTTGTGTACCAAAATGGTTTTGGTTCACTGCCAATGTCGCATTAATCTATTGGGTCGCATACAAAAATGGCATCGCGCAACTTCAATTGATTCAGAGTAATGAATTTTATATGATAAAATTCATGACATAAAAACTCTTACAATTTGTTATATGATAATTTATTAATAGGGGCGTATGTGTAATTTGGTTAAACTGCCTAAATAGTTGTATTACGAATAGGATTTTAAGTGAGAGTTTATCTACACATATAAATAGAGGTTGAAACTCTAAAACGAAATAAGATTTTCTTTTTGCAAATTTTGAGTTCTATGGATTTTTGAAGAGAAAGAAAAACGTTTTCAATCTCTCATAAAGCTAGCACTCCAAATTGTGGTCACCGTTTGTGTGTGGATTTATGATCGAGGATGTGAACTTGAACGTCTTAGAAATTAAACTATCATAGAAGAAAATCACGGATTAAGGTATGATTTACTTTTGTAGATCTAGTTTAATGGAACTTATTTTCGATCATGTTGGGGTTTTTCAAGATTTGTTTTGAATTTTTCATTGCGTATGCACCCCAAAACCCAACAATTTGGAAGTTTTATAATTGAGTTTTGGATTTTGATAAACTCTGTTGACACGTGTCAAACGTGCATAATAATTTTTCGTATTTTACTATTATTTGTATTAGTGGTAAATGGGATATCGTCTCCACTAGAATTCTCAAATCTCTTTAAGAATTAAGGCTACCCTAAAGTTTTACTGGATTTAACTTTCTTTTATTTAACTAATTTAATCAAACATGAATCAAACACTAATAATATGCAGAAAAAAATAATAAAATAACTAAACTATAAACAATTTAAATTCAATAAAGTAACCTAATGCAATTCAAACTAACAATCAAATAGTCAATAAATCAATATAAATGAAATATCTAAACAAACATCTAAACAAACCCCCACTAAACAATGTAATATACTTGGATTGCATTAAAACATTAGAACATAACATTACTTCATTATATAGTTATAATTATATCACATGGAATCTTGGAAATCATTAAGTCATAATTCATAATAGGTTGATAGCCTTTAACCAACCACTGATTTTCCTAAATTTAATGGAAAAGCTATATTCTTATCATTGTAAATCTATCCATTGGATAAAATGCAATATCATAGAAATACTATAGCATTAACACTTAATGAAAATCATGTCTAATCTAAGCCAATAAAATTAGAATATGCTAATTAATATATAACTTAGAACACAATGACTTAGAACATCCACTAGGGAAAAGCCCTATAGATTAATCCTAGCTACACTAAATAAAACAGTGATTTAGTAACGAAATTAGTGACAGACACTTATTCCGTTGCTAATTAGCAGCATAATAACAATGGAATAAGGTAGGGAAACTTGTAGAGCAGTTAGAAATGGGTTTAACAATGGATTAAAAACGAAATTAAGCAACAGAAATAAATTTCATTGGTAAAAAGTTAGTAAAAATCACGTTTAAATTTCCCGCCTAACAATCCATTGGTATTCGGTTGCAATTTACAAACGGAATACCAACCGAAACATCTACCAACATAATAGAAGCGGACTTTGAAGGATCCGTTGCTAGTTGGGATTCCTTCAAACTCCCTCTCTATTCAGTTGGTAAATGATTTGTCATTGGTATTCCGTTGGTAAACAGGAAAGTAAGATAAAAAAAGGCAGACAAGACATATGTCATAAAATCGCTTGATCGAAATTCTCTTCCTCAATGCCTCTTAACACATATCATCTCTCTCCCTTTTCCCCACCAACGCCAACACCGAATTTTTCATCTTCACCCCTTCTTCCCCACTTTGTAGAGTTATGTAATGTATAGGAACCGTAATGTATTGCATCATATGTTTGGTGTATACTTGTATCATATATCTTTGGTGTATATTGTATCATAGGTACATGTTAGTTTAGATCAGTTGGTTATGACAAGGGTGTGTAATGTACACCTTCTTTGTATATATATAAGTCATGTACTATGTATTTTTTATATATAATGAATAACGAGATGAATATGATTCATGTTTTCTTCTTCGTTTGATTCATCTGAATCGTTACATTGATGATCAACTGATCATCTGATCTTTGATCTACTTGGTTTGGTGTGTTAATTGTTCATGGTATTAGAGTAGGCTTTTCACTGTTCTTGATCTGTGTTAAGTTTGATTACTTGAGTGTCGATCATGGCATCCAAGTCATGGTTCTTGAGTACTTCGATTCGAAATGTAGCGAGGAAGAGCTCCCGATCTTTCATGCGATCTTGGTGTAAAGAGTCCTTATTTTCTTCAAGGATCTGATCATCCTGGTATGGTACTTGTTTCTAATACTCTCACCGGTTCGAATTATCTTTCTTGGAGTAGAGCTATGTTGATTGCTTTAGGTGCGAAAATAAAGATTGGTTTCATTGATGGAAGATGTATGAAGCGATTCAATGATTCCAATTTGGATCGGTGGATCAAAGTGGATTATATGGTAACTTCTTGGATCTTGAATTCTATTTCAAAAGATATTGTTGAGGCATTTCTTTATACAACTTCATCTTTTGATCTATGGAATGAGTTGAAAGAAAGGTTTGGAGAATGTAATGGACCTCTCTTGTATCAACTAAAATGAGATATTTCTTCTATAAGTCAAGGAGATCTCTGCGTCTCACATGATA
This sequence comes from Stephania cephalantha, assembly GCA_039657325.1. Lineage (NCBI taxonomy): Eukaryota > Viridiplantae > Streptophyta > Magnoliopsida > Ranunculales > Menispermaceae > Stephania > Stephania cephalantha. The sequence goes on from CM077576.1 coordinate 20,666,621, forward strand.
TTACACAAAGCTTAAGAAGTTGTGGGATGAACTGAGTTGTTTGGTACCTTTACCTCGCTTGTGAGTGTGGAGCTTCAAAGAACAATGGTTGTTCGGATTCTAATGATAGATTGATGCAATTTTTGATGGGATTAGGTGATATGTATGATCATATTCGTAATCAAATCTTGGTGATGGATCCCTTACCAAATATAAACAAAGCTTATTCTATGATTCTTAGTGTTGAAAAGCAAAAGGAGGTTCATGTTAGTTATTCACATGTAATGGATACATCCATGATGATGAGAACTAACAAGATGAATTCAGAGCCCATCTGGTTCAACTAGTGGTCCTAGATTTCTTGGTAAAGGAAATCACAAGAAATTTGTTAATAAAGATGAACTGCTCTGTGATCATTGTAAGACAAAGAGGCACACAAAAGAGACTTGTTTCAAGCTTCATGGAATTCCAGTTGGTATAAGAAAGAGCTTGACAAGAAGCGGATGAATAATAGTTCAAAATCTTTTGTGAATCGATGGAATCACCTCTGGATATACAAGATGCAGAACTTTTCGGTTTGAAGACTTTCAAACTAATATTGCGGCAAGAATGATACAACAAGGCATTGAGAACTTCATGAAAGGAAAGACTCTTTCAATCAAGGTGTTTTCGCTCATGTAAATTCGAGATGTTTCGATTTTACGGGTAGTTCACACAAAAAGCTTTCTAGCTTACCTTTTTCATTTAGTTCGAATGCTTGGATTGTGGATAAGGAGCAACAAATCATATGTGTATTAACTATGATTTGCTTGCTAACATCACTATTTTGCTAAACTGTTATGGTTTGTTTGCACGATGGACATACTAAAGAAGTTAATTACATAGGAGATGTGCAACGAGTTCGAGACATAGTTATATCTTCCTGCTTACATATAAACTCATTCAAGTATAATCTTTTGTCGGTTAGCAAGCTACTTTCCTCTACTAAACCGACAGTTGAGTTTTATCCATCATTTTGTGCTATCTGACGAACATTGAGCATTCTCAAGTTCTAGGCTTTGTGGGAAGGATGATTGGAGGTCTCTACATACTGGATTCCGCTTCTTTTAATAAAGATGTCATTGATTCATTTGTGTCTCATACGTAATTATCATTAGCTTCTTTGTAATAATGCTACTTAATTTTTCTTGGCATTGTCGTTTGGGACACCCTTTCTTAATGTAACAAAACAACTTGATTTGTTACTTAATAGTTCTTCAAATAGAGGACACAATGTACCTTGTGATGTTTGTCAAATGTTCAAACAATGCATAATGGTTTTTCCATTGAGTTATATACAAACATCTTGTCCTTTTCAATTGTTACATATGGATGTTTGGGGACCATATAAGCAATCTTCTATTCAAGAAGCTCATTTTTTCCCGACAATTGTGGATGATTATAGTCGATTTACATGGACATTTTTGATGAAATATAAGTCCTTGACAGCACTCTAATCAGCGGTTTCTAGCTTTTGTTCACAATCATTTCAAAGCCTATGTTCAAACCATTAGGATCGATAATGGTACTGAATTTTGTAATAAAGATTGTCAAGCTTTGTTCTCTGGTTTGGGGATCATACACCGAGATCAACACCTTATACTCCTCAGCAAAATGGTGTGGTTGAAAGAAAGCATCGCCATTTGTTACAAGTTACAAGAGCTCTCATTTTTCAATCTGGTTTGTCCAAAAAGTTTTGGGGTGATGCAGTTCTTACTGCTACTTATCTCATTAATCAATCGCTTTTCTCGATTCTTTGCAATGGAAATCTCCTTACCATCTCTTATTTGGAAGGTTACCAAATTATCTCTCCTTAAAGACATTTGGATGTTTATGCTTTGCTACTAATGTTTCACCAAGTAAAACCAAGTTAGATACACGAGCAATTAAATGTATCTTTCTTGGTTATTCTCTTGGACAAAAAGCTTACAGGTTATACAATATGGCAACACATACCTGTTTTGTTTCAAGGGATGTGATTTTCTTTGAAAATCAGTTTCCATTTCATAGTGTTACTTCAAGTTCAGAGTGTCCATTACCTATTCCTTGTAATGACTCATCTGATTCCTTGAGAGATGTTCCTTACGCCTCTTTGTTGTACCTTATTCAAGTAATGTACCTACTTCTGCTGCTATGCCTAATTCTAGGGAGTTCCCTGTTGAAGTTTTTCATCCTCATGAAGCACCTTCTGATGTTCATGTGCATGTCTCCTCTATGCCTGCGTTGATGATACATTAGTGCCTCCTACGATGTTGTCTCTTCCTAGCGCAAGAGTCATTGTCTTGTTCACAAGCCTCTTTGGATGAATGATTTTGTTTTGAACAATGTCCATACATCTCGCTTTCACTCTGCCCGCAGTCTACTCTTTCTCGCTGGTACACCTCCTACATTTCCTTTTGTTCACTCTTCTCACATTACTGCTGATTACATTAAGGAACCTACTTGTTATGCTCAAGCTCAACATGATCTGTTTGGATTGAAGCAATGAATAAGGAGTTACAAGCTTTGGAGGAAAATGGTACTTGGAGTCTCACCGATCTACCACCCGATAAAAAGGCCATTGGTTCTAAGTGGGTTTACCTGGTTGCAAAGGGTTTTCATCAAATTGAAGGTGTTGATTACATTGATTCTTTCTCTCCCCAAAAATGTCACGGTTAGGATTGTTTTATCCAATTGCCACATCAATTGGATGTTAATAATGCACCGAAAGATGTTTATATGAAACCTCATGGTTACAATTTGGCTTCTCTTTTGCAAACAGCCTCAAGACAATGGAACCATGAGTTTACTTCTAAACTTCAATCTTTTGGTTTCTTGATCCTTGTTTGTTTACCATTGATGGTCCACTTATTACAATTAAAAATGTCACCACTTGTTCAAAAGATCTTGGCCAAGAGAGTTGGTTCGATCTTCATCACTCTACATCAACGCAAGTATGTTCATTTACTTCTTGATCTCCTCTTCCTCGTGGACATCGAATAGAGCCTCCATGTTTCACTCGTCCCGACATTACTTATGCCACATAGCGGTTGAGTCGGTTGTTCAAGCTCTCTTGAACACATTGATCCAGTGCTCTTCATGTTTTGAGGTATCTTAAGGGTACTCCTTCTCGGGTTTGTTTTTCCCTGTTCGGTTGGATCTTCCAATTGTTGCCTCTTGATTCTGATTGGGTTTGCTTGTCCTCTTTCACTGGAAATCTCTTCTTGGTTATTGTGTATTCATGGGCTCCTCTTTATAACAAAGTCTTCACCTTCCTGAGAGAGTTTGGAGATTGATTGTCTCCACTTCGTATGTTCCTCTAGATTACCCAAGTCTTTACCAGCTAATCGACGACTGCATCACCATCTTGCATATATGCATCATCATGTTAGTTTAGATCAGTTGGATATGACACCACCACCGCCACCATTCAACGGATGATGATCTACTCTTTGGCGCCGACGCCAAGACCAAAGACCCAACTCGTGCTTCATCATCTGAGTCTCTCGGTTTTCTCTTTTCTTTTCGACGATGACAACGACCACTGATGGTTGAGGAGGTAGCAATTGAATCTCTTGCTTGCCTTTCCTTTACCTTGCTTTCAATTTCTTGTTGTTGTTGTCTCGGGCTTGATTTTTTGGGGTTTTGGTGGGTTTCATCTCCTAAAAACCTAAACCTCCAACACCAGAAAACTCACAAAATCAAAATAGTCCTGATTCCCAAACATACAAATTTCACTAATACTTCACCAGATTCAACAATGACGACCAGATTTGAGAAACCCTAACCTCCTTGACAGGAGACGCGCTTTGCTGCCTCGCGGAACCCCTACTCGTGCTCGCCGTGTTCATGAATTGGGCAAAAAATTTAGCTCCAATCGCAGAACGAATCGACGGGGAGCCTTGATTTCTCTACTCCCTCTCTTCGATTTCGCCAAGATTAACAAAACCAAAAACAGGATAGTTTTGCTTTCAAAACTCTTCGCATGATTTTGACGATCTAGATTATAATCACCAGCTAGTACTCCTTTTTTTTTATAAGAACCAGCAAGTAATCTTTTGTACAATTCATGTTTCCCACTTGCATTGCAGCAACTACTAGTCTACTCTTTTGTCTCAATTTTTGGTGTCGTTAGGTCTTTGAGTCAGATTTCTCCGTTAGTTATTTGTTGTAGTTTTGGATTCATTTTGAGCCGATTAGGTTTGTTGTTGTTGTTGTTGTTAAACCTGTTTGATTGTTAATTTGTGTTCTGATTTCAGCTAGATTGTGTAAATTTGTTCTAGTTTTGCTTATTTAGTGTCCAATCGAAGATATTTCTCTAGCTTTGCTCTTGAATTAGTGTTGCATATGGTTAGTACACACAATGAAAAGCGCAACTGAGATTGTAAATTTGTTCTAGTTAGGTTTGATTTCAGCTGAGAATTTTGAGCTCTTGCGCTAGATATTTAGTTGCCTTTGATTTCACTGAGCTAGAAATTTAGGATGATTGAAATTATTTGTAGTTGTTATTTGATAAAGTTTTTGTGGATTTAGGGCTTGTTTGGATGCCCTAATAGTTCAATATTTGTTTTTCTTTTTTTTTTTGTTGATTGAATAAACATTGAATTTAGGGTTCGACTTGTGGAATTGTTTTTGCTTTGTTGGTGTTGGTGGTAGGATTGATTAGGACAAGTTGAATCATTTGTCTGTTTGGCCTATGCGAATAAGGGCTTCGAATGAATTCCACATATTTTTTTGTATCTTTTCCTTTGTCCTTATGTTTCTCTGTTTGTTGCATATGTTTGAAATGTATTATGTTTTTATTTTGACGGGATTGACGAAGGATTAGTAGAAGCTTGTGCATATAAGGAAGAGTTGAAGTTGAGGCAATAAAGAGAATTCAGGTTAGTTTTGTAATTATTCAATGGTTTCATTTTGGTTACAACTTGCGATTTCAATCCTTTTTGAATATCTTGAAACGTTAATATATGACTTGGATTTAGCCTTTTATATCATGTTGATATGATATTGTGAAATGTTGGGGAGATGTGAGATCTTCTAGGCATTCTTCCAGATGATGTTTATTAGGTTCTGAAATTTTCGGTAATCTATTTTGTAGGGAAACTCTACCGAAATTTTGGTAGAGTATGCAAAATTCTAGACACCCTTTGAAATTCCATTTTATAGGGAATTAACTTCTATTAGGGATATATTTTTGATTAACGTGTGTCAACCCTAAAAGTGGGGGAGGCAGACCCCAAGCTCATTTTTTATTCTTGAAAAATGGATGAGGGTTGCGATAGGTTGACAGCCAGCGTAAAACTTTTGTCACTTTTCATGAAATGGATCAAACACATATAAATGTTGGGGCGTTCCACCTAGCGACGCGCTGAATTGGAGTCCGGATGTAGTGAGAAATGCGCTGCTTGGGCGTGAAGAAAAATGAGCAAGGGTTCCCACACATAGGACGTGTGTGGGTAAAGAAACTAGTCCCTTCACATCGTCGCTCGGATGTGAAGAAAAATAAGCAAGGGTTCCCACACAGAGGACGGGTGTGGGTAAAGAAGCTAATTCAAAACAAACACGAAAATAAAAACAAAATCATAGATACGGATATTAGATCTTTTAGACAAAATTGAAATAGAAAATGAAAACAAACACAAAGGGGAGAGAAAATTTGTTTAGGAACATGGAACATAGGAACACTTACAGGGAAGTCACTAGAACTAGTAGATACTATGATTAGAAGGAGAGTCAATATTGCTTGCCTCCAAGAGTAAAAATGTGTAGTAGAAAAAAGTAGAGAAATACGAAGCACATGGTTTAAATTGTGGTACACTAGCATAGATAGAAAAAGCAATGGAGTAGGAATTCTTGTGGATAATGATTATAAGGATAAGGTCATAGAGGTTAAGAGAATGAGGGATAAATCGATTATATCTAAATTAATTATAGGAGACGAAAAGATTAACATACTTTGCGCCTATGCACCACAAGTAGGATTGAGCAAGAGCATCAAACGCAAATTTTGGGACGGTATGGATGGATTTATGCGAAGTACACCATTAGATGAAAATATTTTTATTGAAGGAGATTTAAACGGGCATGTTGGGGCAAGTAATGATGGGTTCGAGAGAGTTCATGGAGGTTTTGGGTATGGTAATAGAAATGAAGAAGGATAATCAATCTTAGAATTTGCTTCAGCATATGATTTTGTGTTAGCAAATACTAGTTCTAGGAAAAGGGAGTCGCACATAATTACTTTAAGTAGTGGTCATAACAAGAATCAAATAGATTTTCTTTTAACAAGAAAAATAGATAGAAAAATATGTAGAGACTGCAAAGTAATACCTGGTGAAGCACTTATTACCCCACATATGTTAGTAGTATTTGATATTAAGCTAAAACGACGACTTAATAGGAATAAAAGAGTTAGCGACCCTAGAATAAAGTGGTGGAACCTAAAAAATAGTAAACAAGTAGAGTTTAGAGAAAAACTACTAAAGGAAAATGTTTGGAATCTTAACTTAGATGCTAATACAATGTGGCTAGAAATGAGTAGTTGCATAAGAGGAGTAGGATCAAACGTATTAAGTATATCTAAAGGCTTGGGGCCACCAAAGAAGGAAGCATGGTGGTGGAACGAGGATGTCCAACGAGCAATTAAGACTAAAAGATGATGTAGGAAAATACCTAAGTGTCAAGATGAAGACGTGTACAATCAATAAAGAGAAGCTAGAAAACAAGCTAAAAAGTAGTTAGTTAAGCTAAAACAAATTTCTTGAAAGGTCTATATACAATGTTATGTAATAGAGATGGCGAAAAAAAAATATAGGCTAGCCAAATTAGGAGATAAAAAGAAACAAGACCTAAGTCATGTAAGATGTATTAAGGACGAAAATCAAAATGTTTTAACGCGCGATGAGGATATTAAGGAGAGATGGAGAAGTTACTTCGATAGTTTTATTTAATGATGAAAAAGTTGATGCTATAGTAGATGAAAACCCATACCAAGAAAGAAATGTAAACTATACACGCAACATTAGAATTCTAGAAGTTAAAGAGGCATTGAAAAGAATGAAAATAGGGAAAACATGTGGCCCAGATGATATACATATAGAGGTTTGGAAATGCTTAGGAAACATTGGATTGTCTTGGTTAACAAAACTTTTCAATAAAATTTGAAAATCAAAACGGATGTCAATGGATTGTAAAAGAAGCACGCTCGTGCCAATCTTCAAAAATAAAGGAGACATTTAAAGTTGCTCAAACTACCGGGGAATTAAACTTATGAGTCACACTATAAAACTTTGAAAGATGATAATTAACAATAGGCTAAGGAGAGAAACAACAATATCAGAGAACCTATTTGGCTTCATCCTTGGGAGGTCAACTATGTAGGCGATTTTCCTTGTAAGACAATTGTTAGAAAAATATAGTGAAAAGAAAAAAATATCTTCATATGATATTCATAGATTTAGAAAAAGCATATGATAGGGTTCTTAGAGATGTTCTTTTTTGGGTTTTAGAAAGAAAAGAAGTGCATGTTAAATACATAGACACTATTAAGGATATGTATGATGGAGTAGTAACGAGTATAAAGACATTTGGAGGAGTTACAAAAGAATTTTTTATTACGATATGACTACATCAAGGATCGACTTTAAGCCTATATCTATTTACTTTAGTTATGGATGAACTAATTAGGCATATTTAAGAAGATATACCATGGTGTATGCTATTTGCAGATGATATTGTCTTAGTGGATGAAAGAAAAGATGGAGTGAATAGGAAATTAGAACTTTTGATGAATACATTAGAATCTAAAGACTTTAAGTTGAGTAGGACGAAGACCGAATACATGCACTGTGAATTTAGAAATACTAGACATCGAGATGATGAAGTAGTAAAATTAGGGGAAGTAGAAGTTCCTAAGGTGGAACACTTTAGATACATATGATCAATCATACAAAATTATGGTAATATTGAGAATGATGTTACACATAATTCAAGCTCGATGGAAGAAATGGCGGGGTGCAAAATGGATGATATGTGATCGAAATGTACCTACTAAGCTAAAAGGAAAATTTTATAGGACTCAATTTGGCCAGCTATGCTCTATGAAAGTGAATGTCGGGCGGTAAAGCAACAACAGATTACATAAAATGAACGTAGCGGAAATGAAGATGTTTAGGTGGATGTGTGGTAAAACTCGTAAAGATAGAATAAGAAATATAGAAATTCAAAGAGAAGTATGAGTATCACCAATTGATACAAAGATTAGGGAAAGACGGTTGCAGTCGTTTGGTCACCTACAAAGACGACCTATAAATGCCATCACTAGAAAACTTGACTTAATAGAAACTGTAGAACGAGGTAGGGATAGACCAAATTTAACATGAGATACATTAATTAGGAGAGATTTGAATGGTTTGGAAAACTCCCCATCAATTGCACTTAATCAAGCACAATGAAAAAGTTTGATCCATGTAGCTGACCCCAATTAATTTGGGACTGAGGCTATGTTGTTGTTGTTGTTGTTGTTGTTGTTGTTGTATGTGTCAACTATAAAGCAACACATAACATGAGCAATAAAATGAAACGAAACTATAGTTCTACAAATGGAACAATTATGTACCAATTGTGAATCGGAGTTACTAAAACCACCAGGTTTTAGGTTTGATAAGACGACTAAACCGAGACCAACGATGCATAGAGCTGCGCAGATAAATTGATTCACGAAATATCTAGTCCATATTATGAACCAATTGAGGATTATAACCTATGGTGTTGTACAACAATCCAACCGTGTCACATTAGTGATTGATGAGTATTGGTATGCCTTTATGACTGAAAACACCCAAAATGCTTGTTAATGACCTTGGAATAGAAGAAAAACAATGTTACTAATCAAAAACTAAATTAGTAATCAAGGAAAGCATCCACTGCTTACCAAGAAAATTCACTTGAACATTGACGAAGGCTAAGAACAGATACCAAATATATCGTGAATTGGTTCTAAAGATTAATAAATCTATAGAACCAAATGTAACTATTGTTTACCTTTTCATGTCAAATACTTTCAAGACTACTCTCTAGTGGAAATAAAAATGAGAACCAATTAAAGTTGGCTGATTACTTATGCAATAGACGATTAAATGATGGGTTTTGTAAGAGAAAGATGAATTAGTAAAGAGCATAACCAAAGTTAACGAAAGAAAGTAGGCATAAGCACTAGTAGACTATATGTTAATAACTAAATATTCATTTTTAAAAATCAAAGTTGAGATTCATAATTTCTACTTTTTGTCCACTATTTATGTATTACTATTTGTGAGTGAGTCTTTGTTGTTGTTATTGTGAAATTTGTCTTCAGTGTGTAGTTTGTTTCACTGTTGTTGTGAAGTAGAGGATGATATGCTTTTTTCTGCTTAGTCATAAACTTTATTGTGTACTGATGCATATACCTTTTAATTCGTGTTAATATGATAATGTGAAATGTTGGGGATATGTGAGACCTTCTATGCATGCTCATACTAATGTTTATTAGGTTTTAAAATTTTTGGTAGTCCATTTTATAGAGGAAACTCTATCGAGATTTTTGTAGAAATAACATGTATTCATGGTGTAGCTAAATGCATTGAAGTAAACCTTGCACAAACCTTTTATAAATGTATCATAAGGCATTGATTAGTCCAACAATTACAAAATAAAAATTGAATTGTCGACATTTGCATTTAAATTAAGTCATCGTATTTTGTAGGGAATGTTGATCGCGAATAGAGAGTGGATGTATAATCTCCTTGATAACGGGTTTATTCAAATGGAGTTTGTGGTAAAGGTAAAAGAATTCATAGAGTTCACGAAGGCAAATCGTACGACTTATTACAGTGAGGGTGGGATTAGGCGTCCATGTAATCGCAATAAATGTCGACTTATGCCACTACTTCGATGTTCAAACTATCAAGTACCACATATGTAGGTATGAGTTTGTTCCTGGATACTATTGTTGGTAAGAACACGGTGAGAAAGATAGTCAGGATACATTGTCTATTTTCAATGATTTCGAAAACAATTACGATGGCGAAATTGATAATGACTATGGTCAACCGACATCGACTTACCAAGAGATACTACAAAACGCGGCAGGGCCTAATTTTAATTGGAATCACATGGAAGAGGAACCCAACCCCCAAGCACAACAACTATACGACATGATTGACACAGGTAACGAGCAATTATGGCCAGGTTGTGTGAACGTGACGAAATTGTCTGCCTTGGCTAGATTGTTTTATGTGAAATCGAAGCACCACATCTCCGAATGCTGTTACGATGGGTTCATGCTATTCATCAAGGAAGTTTTGCCTAACAAAATCACATTAGTTAACAATTTCAACTTAACAAAACAACTAATGCGAGGATTAGATCGACATGTCGAGAAGATAAATTGTTGGGATATGATTTATTGGGGAGATGATCTTGAATAAACATCGTGCAAAATTTGTAGGCATTCTCGGTATATGACACAACGACGTGGTCGTGATAGGAACACAAAAACACGACCTTGCAAGAAAATGTATTACTTTACCTTAGGCCCTCGATTGCAGTGCTTGTTTGCTTCCGAATCAACAACTAGACATATGTGCTGGCAAGGGGAACATGTGTCCCCAAACAATGTTATGCAACATTATTCGAATTCGATGGCATGACACCATTTTAACGAAGTCGTTAAAGAGTTAGCGCACATATTCAAAATGTTCATTTATGGCTATGCACGGATGGGTTTCAACCATTTGGGTTGAATGGGAGGCCTTACTCTTCATAGCTCGTGATTTTGACTCCATAAAACCTTCCATTATCGATGTGCATGAAAGAAGAATTTATGTTTTTAACGGTTATCGTTCCTGGACCGACCAACCCTTGCTAGAAAGTCGATACATTCCTTCAACCACTGGTGAGAGAGCTACAAGATTTATGGCACAATGAGATAATGACGTACGGTGTTTCGACAAAATCGAATCTTTAGATGCAAGCAGCCCTATTGTGGACAGTAAGCAATTTCCCCGCTTATAACATGTTGTCAGGTTGGACAATTCAGAAGCATTTCAACTTCGTCATGGTAGGAAAACTTCATAGTTCGACGGTCATCGTCAATTTTTGCCTCAAAACTCTAAACTTAGAAAAGACAAAAAATGGTTTCTAAGAGGAAAAACAATTTTCAATGACGAGCCTCCACCGATATGATCTGGCATAGAAATCTTGATGGAAATCGAGTCATTGTTATTAATGAAGGTGATGGAAATCGGTGCATATGCGAAAATGCGAGAGATTGCTAAGGGTTTGAGATGGAGGAAATAAAGCATCTTCTGGGACTTGTCATATTGGAAGACGAACTTGGTTAGACACAACTTGGGCGTAATGCACATAGAGAAAAATGTGTTTGACAACATATTCAACCCTTTTATGAATGTGTCGAGAAAAACTAAAGACAATGTAAAGTCGAGACAAGATGTTCGCGAACTTTGTAACCGACCTTCTCTTCAAATGGATGAAGTATCAAAGAAGTATATGCTAGCATGTTACGCTCTTGACAACCCTAAAAAATAGAAATTATGCGAGTGGATACGATATTTGTTTTTTCCCGACGGATATGCTTCTAATTTATGGTGTTGCGTAGACCAAAAGGGCCAAAAGTTGATCAGGATGAGGAGTCACGATTGCCATGTTTTCATGCAAATACTGATTCCAATCGCATTCCGAAAACTTCTTCCATATGTTTTTTGGGTCGCCATTAGCGAGCTTAGTCTATTCTTTCGATCACTGAAGGCTAAAAGTGTAATAGTTTAGGATATGACTCATTTAGAATCCGAAATACCTCTAATAATTTGTTAACTGGAGAAAATATTTTCTTCAAGTTTCTTTGACTCAATGGAACACTTGCCAATCCACTTGCCTTATGAAGGTCAGCTTGTTGGCCCAAAAAAAATTTACTGGATGTACCTATTTGAGAGGTAATTTACTTTTTCTTTATTACCAATTAATCGATTATGTCGTTAGTTAATAATCAAACTATTATTTATCATGAACATGAATTCCTAAGGTACCTTAAGCACTTGAAAAACAATGTGCGGAACAAAGATAAGGTCGAAGGATCGATGTGCAATGCATATTTGGTAGAGGAAACAACCTCGTTTTGTTCTTTTTATTTTGAAGACTACATTGCCACCTTGCACAATCGTCGTCAACGCAATGACGAAGATGGTGTCGGTCCCAATCCTCATTTCGTCGGACTTCTCCCTTTTTACTCAAGCGAAGTCGTGCATGTTGGTACCGGAAAAGAAAGATTCTTGACAGAAAAAAGTATGATGGTGCTGACACTTACATCTTACTCAATTGCCCTGAATTCGCGCCATACATCTCGTTAAACACTATAATATGTCAATTTATTATGTTCTTACTTTAATAGATCTGGCCCTTTTTCTTTTAACGTCTGTGTCTGAAATGTGGAATCTTCATCGACGAAGTAGATATGTTGTACGGGGAAGAGACGAACGTCGATTATAATCTTGAGCAGAATTTCGCTAAGTGTTTTCTAACATATTTAATGTTAAATTTTGCTATTTTGAAAGACTTCTTTTATCCCATAATGTGTCTTATAATTGTTGTGTTTGTAAGTGAAAACGACATAATATCACAGATGAGACACTTCGTCATCTTGCAATCGATCATATACGATCTTGTGTCGTATACCCAGGATATGTTGTTAATGGATACAAACTTTACACCGTGGTGTATGGTGCAAATAGGGCGACACAAAACATCGGTGTATATGTGAAGGGCTCCAACTACGCTGATATTTCCCACGATTTTTAAGGAAGACTTCAAGAGGTTATCCAGATTGAATACAATGGCTTTAAGTGAGCGGTGTTGTTCAAATGTGAATTGTTTGACCCCATACAGCCTGTGGGTGTAAGGACTCACCCTTCACTCAATTTGGTCGAGGTTCTTCAAACCCGACGGTGTAAAAAGTACAAACTTTTCATTTTGGCAATGCAAGCCTGTCAGGTCTACTATCTTTCATACCTTTCTATGAAGCATGAATGGTAAGAATGATTAGTTGTTTGTTGTTGTCAGCCAAAGTTCGCCGACGAGGGAACCGTTGTTGATGATGAGATTGTTCGTTCGAAAGATACAACATTCCAAGCGGACGAACCAGCCACGTATGTCATAACTGATCCGACAAATGACATTGGGTTGTTAGTAAAACCAACGACTTCCCACGAAATTAGTGTACTGAAGGATAGTTACGATAACGAGGAAGATCAAGTGTCAGATTCTAGTAGTGAAAGTGAATTTGAAACAGATAATAGCGAATGACGTATGTTTATTTAATTGTATTTTAACGTAAGTGTCGTATGTTTATTGACTTATATTTTAATGTTTACGTCAATTCCTTTCTTAACTTAGATTACTTACGATTATATGTGACATATTTTAGTAGGCATCACACTCAGACCCGCGGACAAGTTTCTGACAGACATTGACCTTCACAGTCAGTCTCCGATAAGAGGTGGTGGAGGATGAGCTCCCGCTGCGTGAGGTAGAAGACCATCGAGAGGTCGAGGCACAGATATCCGTTGTCGAGAGTCGTTCAAGAACGTATCGAAATGCGATACTTGGTGTAAATTGCAGAATCCCGTGAACCATCGAGTTTTTGAACGCAAGTTGCGCCCGAGACTTCGGTCGAGGGCACGTCTGCTCGGGCGTCACATGATGCACCACATGACCCATTTTTTGCATGTGGGAATGGAGATTGGCCTCCCGTGACAAGTGCACGGTTGGCTAAAATAGCGACCTCGATGCTTGAAGACGCAATCAGTGGTGGTTGATGAGAACCTTTGTCAAACAAGTGACGCATTTGGATCGGCACGAATCGAGGTGGAACACCTTTTTCATATACTTTGCGACCTCAGGTCAGGCGGGGCCACCCGCTGAGTTTAAGCATATCAATAAGCGGAGGAAAAGAAACTTACTAGGATTCCCTTAGTAAAGGCAAGCGAACCGGGAAGAGCCCAGCATGAACATCGAACAACGACGTCGTTTGAATTGTAAGGGGTCGAGCTGCATTAGGAGATAGAAGATCACTACGAGAGGGTCACACGAGACCCATTGTTTCTGGTGCATAGTCGTCCGATCGAGGTTTCGACACTATTTCACCTTTGTTGTCGACGAGACCGACTTCGACGACCCATATGCCTGCTATTTTGTCGACGGAACTGTCATCATCCAGTCACACCTCAACGCCACATTCTAATCATTCTGCTAGTTCGTCCAGACATGGCACTCCATTGCCTACTATATCTACTCCACCTTCCACTACATCACCCGCACCATATGGCAGGTCCCACGAGGTCATGGGAGCCCCTACTCGAGCGCCTTTAAGGCGCAATGGAGCTCCCCCGTAGCCTCCTCAACAACCCCCCTCCCACCAGCTTCTTCAATAGCACCTCAAGACGAAGGAGGAGGCGCGCCCCATATTGTTAAATTTCCCATTACTATTGAGCGTGTCAAGTAAGTTATCATTTCATTACGAATGACTAATTTATTATATGTACCCTAACTAGAAGTAAAGCAGGAAGAACATTTGACAAACTTGATCAAGTTGAAAATGAACAGAGAAAACCACCAGGTTTTACGTTCTTCGAAAGTTTGTGCTTGGAGGATAACCAAAATCTTCAAGTAGGAGTTGATTACTTGGAAGTCAGTACCCGATCATCAAAATGATACATATTGGGAGAGATGGAAAGTAAGTAAATTGACATTTAACGATTGAATAAATGATTAAATCAATTATTTCTTTCAAAAAAATCCATAATTAACTATATTTATCATTTTCAACCATACTTCGGATGGGACCTATCAATTGATGAGGTGATCGTGAGAGCCGCCTATGATGTAAAGGCATATGTTAGGTACAACGCGTTGATGCATGAGCTCCGCGTCCTTGGCGCGAGGCCGGACTTTCAGACTAATGAGGCATAGAATAGATACTGTAAGTGTTGGGTGAGCGCATATTTCAAGGCAAGGTTATGAACAAAAAAAACGAAAAGGACGGCCCTAGTATAGGCTATATGAAGCACACCGGTGGCTCACGGTCTTTTCGGACCTATAGAGATATATTGGTAAGTGTCATGGTTATTTGACATTTCTTTGGAACTTATAAGTTTGTCGTGACTAATATGTTGTAAACTTTGATCTTTTGTATGTAAGCTCTGAATAAGGATGATGATGTTACTCTTAATGATGTCTTTCTTCATATCCATACGAAAGATCGCGATGGAGTGACATCATTGATGGCAGATCAGCGTTGTTTCATGTAAGTGTCTTGTTAATATAAAATTTATAATTGCTTATAAATAAATACTATGATTATACATATAATAAGATATCTTTCATCATGCTTAAATCGTGATTTTCACTTATACGTAGGTGCAATGCATGTCTTGTTGGTATTTTTTGTCTTATTGAGCCTTTACATATGTTGTTAAAGTTGCTTACTTGCTATGTGCATATAGGCTGATAATAGTTAGCTTAACTTTTCGTGCTAATCAGGTGATCAAGTTGGCCTTATTTTCGATTCACAAGCTTACTATATATAGTTCAAGTTGATTATTATTAATGGTTACTAAAGTTTAAATCCTACGTGTACTAAAGTTTAAATGTTAGATAATGGTATTCTGATCTTTCTTTTAAGTGCTCGACAACATCCGTATAGGAACAATTGTCAAAATAGTTAAGTTGGATCTGCATATGTATGTTCTAAAGTCTCCCAAGCAAACATAACATTTGTATAAGCATAAATGTCAAAATTAAAAAAACTTTCGAGCATTGATTATAAACTAAACATAGAAGACTCTTGTATAGTTGCACTAACTACCCGCTATGACTCCTTTGTGCTTATTTTCTCATCAAATATGATGATTGGACGCCCCTCTTTCAATTACTTCTTCAAGCCCATCTCAAAAGATTGAATACAAAATATTCATAAACTTTAATTACATGTTCAATGTGAAACTAGACTTGATTAAAATTTGTTTGTCTTGAAAAAAGAACATATTGAACTATGTTTAATGAGAGAGATGATACCATTGGAATTTGCGTCGCGTGTTTGAGTTTGAGATTGAGTTGAAGTGTTTGGGAATACAAGTGAGAAGGGTAAGGTGTTTGAGGAGGACCCATATTTAGTCTTCCAAGCTTATGATAACAAAAAATGATATGAAGCATAACAATTACAAAGGTTTTGTTAGGATTTTAGAGAATCAATAGTTAATGATGGACTTCACTTTTTCATATGGGGAAGCCCATATTAGATTAGATACTTAAAGTTGGCCTTATTTAAACATCCACCTACCAAACACATAAACAAGTAAACAACCCAAAAACTAGATAAAAAACAAAACTATATTCTCGATGTCAATCCTCATTGTCAGATAATTGTCTCCAATATGTAGTTTTGAGACCAACAAAGTTAATAGTACTTTGTAACATACGTTACTAAAGTTCTGCTAATCTTGAAACTTTAACCAACTGTAATGCTAGCTAGCTAGCTAGCTATACATATATAGTGCTTCATATGATATTAATTTTCTCTTCATTACTATAGTTTGAAGCATTATATCTTGAATGGCAAAAGATTCCTTTGTTACTTAAATGACCAGTTTTATCCCTTTAATCATCTATTAATTACTTGCTTCTTTTCTTAGATGATTTTTGATATTCTTAAGCATTATAAATGATTTTGGGCTATTTAAATTTTTTCCTCATTTTTTCAATGATTTATTTTCATTTTTTTTTTATATATATTTTTCAATTTTTGTTTTGTTTTACGACTTTATTTTCGTTCAAGCAGAGCTCATGAGGTGGCGTGAGGAGCACACTCAGGCTTCTCCGGATCAGTTGATAGACGAGGAGCAACTATACTACAATCCGGTGGGGGACTGCCTAAATGGGCGTGTATATAGGCTTGGGTCACATGGCAAGAGGAAGAGAAGATATGGAGATCCCAGTGTCAGCACGTCCTAGGAGCCGATGGTGCGACATTCGAAGTTTGATGCAGTCGTTCAGAGGCTCACGTAGCTTGAGGCTTTCATGCAAAGCAAGTAGGAAATGCGCATGAACTTCGGAGAAAGCGCCCTCAAGCACCGCCACCGCCATCTCAGGAGCATCACTAGCAGGTTGGGATGGATTCGGCTCATTCACTGGAGCAACAACACGACGATAATGATCGGGACATCCAGGATTAGGTGGATGAGGAGCACCTTTGTGACGAGAGTTGGGTATTTTAGTTGGTTTGTACAACTTTTTGGTTTGTAAACAAATTTCAAACAACGTTCTGTGCATATTGAGAGATTGAATTTTTTTTTTGGGGTTCCATTTAGTGTACTATTTAATATTTTATGTGAATGAATGTTATGAAATTCGCTTATGGATGATGTTATAGCACCCCAAGGAGTTGTTGTAGGGGTGCAGGGAATTGGAGAAGGCCAACTGCAGCTTTAGTGTTTAAGAGAACCCTGCTGGAACAATATGTAATGAAAAAAATCTAGGCATTCAAACGGATTAGAAATGGATTAGCAATGGAATGCAAATATTTCGTTTCTAATTAGCAATGGATTATAAACGGTTATTCAATATTTTGAGTTTATGAGTTGATGTCCATTTCAATTCCGTTACTAATTTGCAACGGAATAGCAACATAATACATGCATCTCGTTTCTATTCTGTTGCTAGTTTGAAACGAAATTGCAACGAACATCTTAACAATATGTTGCTATTTTGTTGGTAATTAGCAACAGAATAGAAATCGAATGCTATGATATCAGTTGCAATTACGTTGCAAATTAGCTACGAAGTAGAAAGGGAATGCTACGATGTTCGTTGCAATTCCATTGCAAATTAACAACGGAATATCAGCGGACCTCAACTCATAACCTGTTTTATGGTTTCTATTTCCATCTCTGTCCCGTCTCTGGAATGTAATTTTTGTTGCTAAATAATTAGCGACGACGTTTTTCAAACGAATTTCATTTCGTTGCTATTTTGTCTCTAATTCTATTTCCGTTGGTATTCTGTTATTAATTTGTTTCCATTTCGTTGCTATTCCCTTTTTAATCCGTTGCTAAATCACTATTTTTTGTAGTGTTACTACTTTTATAATTGTTGTAAATAATTATAGACATAGATTTAGATACTTTATACTAAAAAACATATTGGTCATTATGCACTCAATAAAAAGAATCACTAATTGTAAAACACAAAAACAACATGTTTAATCTGTGGTTGACGTGTATGCATCGATCTAAACCATTAAGTACGTGATTCCATAATTATGACTACATAGCAATCCAAAGGATATACATGTCTAGGGTTATGTTAGATTAACAAACTACTCACTCATGGTGGAAATAAACAATGCAAATGTATTTAAAAGACATAATTAAATAAATAAATACTTCTTAAATAAACCAAAGCTCCAATATTGCTTCACACATTACACTAAATTTATAAAGGCAAAAGGTTCAAAAGAAGAGTAGTGGGAGAGAGTGATTTTGAAGCCCTAAGGTCCTATTAATAGTTCCTTAAGTGTACATATCATACATAAATACAAATTCTTTGTTTTTATCTAAAAAACTCGTCACCGACCATAACAATTTGTTAGCGATTCCAAAGTTGTATACAAATTGTTGAGTTAATCACTAGTTTTGGCTCTCTATGCTCCACTGATTCAGTAAGCAATTTCTAGTGTATATTGGTGGATTCCGTGGCCAATCTCTATCGCCGATTTAAGTGGCAATTTTCAGTGTAAATTCAAGTCGCCGGCTAATTGTTAGATTTCTTCTCTAATTGATTGTTTGGCTCTTCTTCCTCTTTTCTTTCATTTCTTCATTTTCCTACTTAAATCCCAAAAAAAAGAAAAAACAAGAGAATACCTAGTGTAATATCATCATTTATATCTAAAATCAACCTAAATTACATTATAAAACCTGTCTAATTATTGACTTATCAAATACCCCCAAACTCAGCACTTTGATGTTCCGAGCAAAGGAATACTCTCAATCATATTCTCTTTTCATTCTTTATGTACTGATTTCGATATATTTCATTTAAACTTTAGATAATATAAACTTTAAAATAGAAGTGATTTTCAAATGGAAACATATTAACCACAAGTAAATGAAAGTTATGATATAATAGAATCATTTAAACAAAATGAAACATCCCTTAATGATATCTCTGTCATCCAATGCAACACCCTTTAGAACTTAAAGTTCATTACCAAGGCCAGTACACAATTTAGGTTTTCTCAATCTCCACTGATAAGCATCAAGCTTACGATGACTAGTATAGAATCTCAAAATTAATAACCACTAGATTAATCTCGATTTTAGAAAATACTTTATAATAGCACCACAATAAAAATCAATAAGAATTTTGCCAAGATACCAATGAATATATCATATAAAACGTGTTATATTTAGAAATACTTCACTCAACTCTAGTTTCAAGCACTCGAGCTAAATCTTTTCTTGGAAGAGTTTAAGAATATCTATATTTTTCATCTCTCATTCATTTATACTTCATCCTAATTATTTATTTATTATATATTTCTTTTACTTTTTGCTTTTGAGTCCCTGCTCTATTTCCTATGGACATTCTCAAATTTTTTCCACTATAGATTCCTTGCTCCATTTCCTATGGAATCTATAGGATTCTCCATATGTTTATATATTTGCAAACTCTTGTTAACGCTTCTCGCTATCCACTAAGGTTGAAAAAAAATATTCTTTTCAACTTATATAAATTCATCGGTTTTTAACCCATTTTTTATTTCAATTGTGGCATAATGATTTTCAATATATATATACATTACAAAAATACTTAATCAATAGCTTTTGTATCACAAGATTCTTAGAAATTTATCTTTTTTATCTTGCACTATTGTTTCGGTCTTTTACTCACTCTCATGACTAACTCAAGGTATTTAATTTGTTGTATACATCAACTAGTAAAGTTAATCAAAAAGAGTATAAAAATTGACTCTTTCTATCATAGAATTCATTTGGGTAGTAAAAATATCAATTCTATTCAAAAATCTATTATATGTTCATTTTCATTATCTTTGTTTTTCTAACTAAAAATAAAGTAAAATGAAATTCATACTTTCTTGAATTTAGAAGAAATTTGAAAGATTCTCATCAACTCACTTGAATATCGGATCGAAAGTTTGAACTTTTGGGTCAATTCTGAACTTATTTTTTACCTATTGTTCTTTCCTTGTTTTCTTTACTATCATTGTCATACTTCACCTAAAATATCCCCAAGCTTATTCCAAACTTTGTCTTCAAAGTTTTAACTGAGCTTCGGTCTACTAAGTCACTGAAGTCCATTTTTACCAGTTTAGTTTGTTTACAAAAGTGTAGATATGTATTAGGTGGAAAATCTCTAAAACAGTCCTAAATTCCCATTTTCATCTGTCATTAGCGCGCTAATTTATCCACCTAACGCGCTAGTTTTAAGTTAGCGCGCTAAGGGGGTGTACTTAGCGCGCTAAATGGAATTAGGGCGCTAGAAATTTTAATTAGCGCGCTATTGTTCTTCGTTGCGAAGAACAGCGGCACAGTCAAGACAGTTAGCATGCTAATAGTTCCAATTAGCGCGCTAATTGCCTTCTGGGACAGAATTCTCAATTCGAGAATTCTGTCCTAGCCCTCTCAATTAGCTATTCTAACTGGTCTATTACCCTCTCCTCATCAAAATAACCTCAATCCATGAATCAGAACACTTCAAACATCAATGTACATTAATTTTCTCACAAATCATACATTTACCACCATCTCCATTAACAACCAATTTCATCAAAAACTAACTAAACCACTGATAAATTCTCCTTATATATAATCTAATGACATGAAATGCATCATATTTACACAGCAAACCAGAGGCTAAACCATCAACTCAAATTTCACTAAACACACCCCAAAAATGGGTTCATTTGCAAGCTCAGAATGTGGAGAAGGTGATTACCTAGGTTAGATCACTTGGTTTGATGCCTAGGTTGTTGAATTCTCAGCTGGAAGTCTCTTCTCCCTCCTAAGATTCTTCTCTGTTTGCATGAAATGAATGTGAGTGCTTGTGATCAACACTCCACTAACCCTCATATATATATGTTTATGGAATCAATTGTGCATACGTATCCCGAGGCATATCTTATGGTTCACAAGCATGCTATCATATACCTCCTGGTGACTCCAATAGCACACTCCTCATCTAGTACTACTCACTATGTAAATCTAGATGTCCATCTCATGGCCCCTTTTTTATTTAATGAAACTATAGGCTTCCATTTATTTTATCAAATGTCACATTACAATAAGCCTTATCCAACCATATGGCTAGTGTTTTATTTATCAAATTAAACCAACTCATCATCACACTAACCCTCGATTACCCGTACCCCGTGCCCCGCGTCTCGACACGCATTTCGAGGCGCGCCATAGCCTATTGTTCGAGTTAATTTAATAAGTATATGGTTACATTCATTATGCCAAATTGATAACCTTGACATTGTTAATGTAAATTTATTAAGTTTTCTTTAGTGTACTCGTATATCGCCTCTCGATACCCGCGTTAGCACGCACTTCGAGGCAGCTACCCGTCACACAACCTCGCACGCACTCGTGATTCAACATACACACATGCGATGTATTTAACCAATAATTGAATAAATTGCACCGCAATTAAGCCATCCAACACATAATTAAACCGGTGTACCTAGGTCGAAGTGTGTCCTAGCCTACCCGCGGCGTCCACGTGGATCTGAGTTGGTGTCCATGTCTGCAATTTCGAGATAATTAATGGCATTATTAAAATGGAGCGTTACAAGAGGTGCGCCGCTGGCTCAGAGGTAGTCGTCAATCTTCTCCTTGCCCAGCCTGTTCGTCAACAACTCTGCACCCACCGTCATCAAAAGGACGGTGAGTACAAAAAGTAATAGTAATCCGTATTGACAAATTTATTCATATTTCCAAAACTAACTAAATGATATTTAAAAGCATAAGTCAAATAAAAAAGACAAGTACCAACAATATGCTAAGAAATACCAAAGTTAAACAAGTGAAACTGACGCAAGGCTACATAGTTATGATCTAGATCTGGTCGGTTGTGACCTACGTTAGTGAAGCCATTAACCACTAAGGAACGTACATGTCTCACACAATCTACCTCACTAGGGACTCTAACCCCAGTGGCATCAGGGACTCTAACCCCTGTATCATCAAGGACTCTAACCCTCTAAATCATCAGCAACCCCAGGGACTCTAGCCCGTGTGCCTCATCCTAGTGGCGAGTGCCAACATCCCTAGGGACTCTAACCTCGTATGTTGATCTACTTATAGTACAATGGACTTTAGATTCTATAACTACTTTATAATACTTTATAATTTCAAGAAATGGCTCATTAAGGAATCCAAGCATTTTGCTATGCTACAAAGCACAAGTTTTACTAAAGAGTACAAGCCCATAAAGCCATTCATAACTCTCAAATCTCTAATAGAATGCTATTTACTACATTTATTGTAAAACAGCAAGAAATGACATATAGCACATGAATGAATTCAAAAGAATTCAAGTTATCAAAATATCATGGAAACCAAGCTCATCAAGTGAGGAATAACAAACAAGTCCATAAAATGAGAGTACAAAACTAGAGTTAGCCAATATAGACTACAACAAACAAGATAACACAGAAAATGAAATGTAAATAAACAATCAATAGGTATACTCACGTCAAGTATTGTAAAGTCCTAGCTTTACCGGTCTCCAACACCTCGAATCTCGTATTCGTATTCGTGTAACCCTTTCCTAGGTTCTTGATAACCTATAACATGTTTTTGCATGTGTTTAGGCCTTTACTTAAGGTTTAAAGCTCAGTTATAATGTTTTGAAAATTTTGAAAAATTGCAGATTTTTGTGATGTCATTGCAATTAGCGCGCTAATAACCACATTAGTGCGCTAACCAAGATTAGTGCGCTAACTATTTTACCAGCGCGCTATGTGCAGAAAAATCCAAAATTCTACAAACGAAATTCTGAGTTTATTCCACACATAGACCTTACCAATACTTTGAGGATCTCCATACACACTCCCAAAACCCCAAAACACCATCAACAACACAAAAATAGCCATGTTTACAATCAAATTCACAAATTCATCAATTTACACTAAATAAACTAGTGTATGCAATTACGTAGTTGATGTGCACAACACCTAACTTGATCGTCCACGCTAAAGCTTCTGATTCCTCCTACTTTTCTTCTTCCTCAATCACTCCAACAAGTGTTTTTTCTTCTCTCCTAAGTTTGCTAAGTTGTTGAAAATGAAAAACTTGGTTGCATGTCTTGATCTCTAACTTATATATATAAATGGAAATGGTTGAATTATAGCCACACATCTTGTTGTAAACACATATCTCGAGACATATCTAATGGCATACATGTTGACACTTTTCCCATTAACCTCCACTAACTAATCCTAAGTAACACAAATGACTAACTCTATTGGTCTCTAGCTATGCTAATACGTGTCTCGATGCACATCATATGGCTATTGAATTAAATCACTATTTAATTCTATATCAACCATAGCCACTATTTAAACCACACTAAGCTCAATATAAATTTACCACATAAATCTCTACCTCGGTCCCACGTCGGCACGTAACTCGAGGCACATCTTCACTCACGTCTCGATGCCTATACACGATTGTGAGTGATTTAGTAATCTACATATATACAAACACTAGGCGTACATCACAACAAATCTAATATATACCTCGGCTTTCTCGCCTCAGTCAATGCACGTATCATAGTGTGGGTCCCACGTCTCGGATCGATGATCCTAATTACATATAATGAACGAGATTAGAAATTTGGGTCGTGACACTACCTCTCTGACTCGGTAGATAAACGCATGTCGCCCCTCTGCTTCAGATGTATCTCATGGGTAATTGCTATATCGCACATCTCCAGTAGTGTCTGGGCTCTGGAGGAAACAATCTATGTCCCCAATCAACCCTCAGACAAAGTAATATATATGTAGTCTATCAGTGCCTACGACATACGTGGCAAACTGTATTAAGTATTGGTATATATCCATGCATTGTAACACCGACCGGTTGCCCTGCGTTAGAGCTAGAAACTCCTCTCTCGGCTTCAATCAGATCTCGATCGGAATGAACTGATTGTAGAAGACCTGTCAAAACTCGACCCATGTGGTCGAATATGGATGAGTGTATGTATATGATGTCCGCCACACAGTAGCATCGCCTCTCGGCATATGCCCCGATATCCTAGCATGTATGCTCTCCTAAATCCACAGTAACTTGTGTAGCCTTTGATGTGCAATCAACCATTTCCCGTATTCCTCCGGGTCTCCGCCTACATGAAAATATCCAAGATTGAATTTGATGAACTCCCTCATCAACTTGACCTCTGCCGTCATTGAAGCCTCAAATACATCTGTTTGTGTCGGCGTAATAGTCTGCGTCTCAATCTGTGCTACTGTCGGTGCGCAACCACTGTCGGAGTCTCCTGTACCACTGCATGCATCGGTATAGCCTAACTAGTCGATGGAATTGTCATCGGAGCTATTGTCGTCTCAGTCGTGCTCTGTACCCGAGCGGCGGTGAGTGATGCAATCAGTGTTGTTTGCGCGGGCATCATATCCATCAATAGCTCAAACTGCCTATCGTGAGTTGCGAGTCGAGCGGCTACTGAATCCAAACCCTCATCTCTGGTATGGTCGCTCGTCTGACCAACATCTGTCGTAGTTGGAGTTAGCTGGCATCCATCGTGATCTGCATTGAAAAGCATGCGCCAGATCACCTTTCGTATACATGTATATAATATATACAATCAAAAACATAACATGTATATAAACCATATCGCTTCCCATCTCAAATTTGCTTTCCGGCTAGAATTCTAAGTCGCGGATCTTCGAGTTTCCACATGTAAGGTTTGTTTGTTAAGTTTTATTCAATTTCTTTAAACTATTCCTAAAGCTTCATCGAACCTCGCTCTGATACCAAACTGTGACAGCCCTAAATCTCGATGCAACCTTGGGACCCGCCATGTCGCATCCCACGTTACCAAGCCATGCCACGTCATGGCCCACTTATCTTTGACGCCTCACAACCTAACTGGTTTCTTACACTTTTCCAACTAACACTAGTTTAGCTAAGTAATCTCTATATAAGTATTAATGATTTAATTAGCCAATTAATCAATTTATCAAATTATATTACAATTCTACAGTTGAAGTCTTTAAATGAGTATGTTATGTAATATTTAACAATCTTAAACAGTGAAAAATCGGGCAAAAAGATATCATGTATATTTTAAAGCAAGATAAATGCAGCAAAAGATCCATATACATGTATTCAGTGTTCTATAATCCCCAAAAACTAACAAAAAGTAAACACATACATACTATAGTCCCACACGAGCTGGCATCACTATCTCAGAGGTAGTCGCCCAGTACCTCCTTGCCCTTGCCCTTGCTCGTCGAAGGATCAGCACTCAGTCACCCAACAAATACAGTGATGAGTCCAGTGAGTAAAATCCCAAAAGAGGTCCACACAATATTCATGAAATAAAATTGGTAAACTACGAGACATGCGAATATGACCTTTGGCAACAGTAAGTCATATTCCCATTAATGTAGGCAGCATGCGATAAACAAAAATAGTAGCGTCTAATCAACATCACATACTCAATAAACAAGCTCGAAAACAAAGCATTAATAAATAAACAACCATATAATCAAAAGAAAATCCTAACCTAAACCAGCCAGTAGTCGATAAAACATGATAGGAACCACGTATATACATACAGGCTTACAGTGACTAAACCCAAACTACGATTAACGGATGAACCCTTCTAGACGCTATTAAAAGTCAAGGGAACATCTTACATCCCTCCTGACAGTTATAGATATATTCTACTGCCGTCGACATGAGCACTAAACACAAGTAACCCTTGCAAGCGATTTAGCCACAACCAATATATATATATATATATATGCAAACTGAAATAGGAGTGAAACCCCATGTGTGCCCACCAGCAATCACACATGAAACTCGATATCGATAAAATAAACCACAAATTCTGTGAAGCATTCCAATGGGTTTACGCACCTAAATCTGCGCTTGGACTTACCCGGACTCCCGAATCCGACCCGACTAGCTCCCTGATACCCGAGCTACGGTTCCTTAAGTCCCTGAAGTCCAATTTTATATATTTAGTATGTTTATAGGTGTTTGGGTATGTATTAAGTCAAAAGACCCAAAAACATCCCTTTAAATTCAGTCTTCATCTGTCATTAACGCGCTAATGGGTCTACCTAATGCGCTAAGTGGTGTTAGCGTGCTAGGGGATATGTCTAGCATGCCACTGTTCTTCATTTTAAAAACAATGGAACACCAAGACCGATTAGCGCGCTAGCCAGTCTGGTTAGTGCGTTAAGTGCACTTTATGACAGAATTCTCAATTTGAGAATTCTATCCTCAACACCCCAATTGGCTAACCAAACCCTGTAAACTCATGCTCCACTTAATATAAACTCCAACACATCACCAATAACAATAAAAACAACATCAATTAGATCAAAATCATCAAATTCATACTTTCCTTTATTTTTCGGATTTTCATCAAAACTCAAATTTCCATCAAAATCAGCTTATAAACTCCCTGGAATAGTAATTATACTTGTATTTCATCACAAATTCATCAAAAACTAGTGACATAATCCTCAATTTCAAATTTACATCAACCTACTCAAAATTGAGTTCATTTATAAGTGTAGAAGAGAAGAAGATTGCCTAAGTTTAATCCCTTGAAATTGATCTCCATATGCTTGGATTTCAACTCCAAATTATCCTCTCCTCCATTGGTTTTCTCAGTGTTTGCATGACAATTGAGTTAGTGGAGATGAGAATCCCACTCACTTTATGTATATATATATATATATATATATATATATATATATGTTTGTCTTGATCTAGTGTGTTATGCGTATCTTGAGAATTATCTTGTAGTCCTTAAACATGCTTTCCACACCTTGTTTAATGACCCTAATAGCCACTACTATCCTAGATTCACTCACTAAGATCATCTAGATACCCATCTATGGTCCACATTAACTTGATCAAACTATAGGCTTATTATCATTTGATTTTAATTAAATTTTCTTAGGCTCATTATAATACTTATGATTTGTGTTCTTAGAACCTCCTATGGACACATTAGTGGTCACACCAATCCTCGACTACTCGGCACTCGGTGCCCCGTGCCTCTACACGTACCTCGAGGTAAATCTATGTCACACCAACTCACCCGATAGCAACATACACACATATGGTGCAATACAATAATAATGATTTTAAACACTACATATACACAACCATTATCCATAAATAACATACTCCCTTGGTTTTCATGTCCAATTCAACCGAGTTATCCACATAACACCCGAATTACGACTGTTAATCCCCGAGATTAACGATAATCCTAGTTTAATTAATTTTGGTCATTACACTTAGCAACTGTTATTTGCTTTCTATAGGAACTAATTTTTCTAGCAGGCATATATTCATCTAGGAAAGCTTCTAACATTTGAGTCCATGTAGTTACCGAATCTTGTGGGAGATAGAACAACTAGTCTTGCGCTTGATATTTCAATGCGAAAGGAAAAGCCTTAAGCTTGACTTGTTCTAAAGTTTCTTCTTTCAGTCTTATCCCATTAACTTTATGTTGATACTCCCTTATGAATTTTTGTGGGTCTTCATTTTCTTTTCCGTAGAAGTTAGGTAAGTTACTAATAAATCCATATCTAAGCTCAAATTCAGGAAATCCATCAGGGTATGTTATACACATAGGCTCATATGTTTAACATTTTGATTTGCTTGTCGAAAAGTGAGTTCTCTATTATTATTGATAGCTCTATTATCATTTTCATTATTAACGACATTGTCATTGATATCATTATTGTTGTTTTCGGTCATATTAACTAAATTTTCCCTAAGTTGTTGTTGTCTTAAACTCCAACTAAAAGTTCTATCAAGTTTAGGATGAAACGGATGTAAAGGTCCTATTGAATTAACACGACAAAGTTTGTAGACCATACAATGTCTATAATCCTTTAAAAACTATCTAAAAATCCCTGGCAACAGCACCAAAAATTGACACGTGTCAAGCGTGCACAATAATTTTTCGTATTTTACTATTAACTTTTAATACTGGTAAATGAGATATCGTCTCCGGATTTTTGAAATCTCAAAGGAAAGTAACTTTTTTTCTTTTTTTATTAATTTAATTAATCTAGTTAAACGGAAATTGAAATACTAAATAACTAATTATGATTACTAACTTAAATAACCAAACTAACTAAATTAATCTAAATAATTCAAATTCAAACTTAATTAAACAATACTCAAATGCAATTTAATATAAATAAACAAACATCTAAATAAACCCCCACTAAACAATATTATATATTTGAATTACTTTCAAACACTAGAACATAATATCACTTCACTCTATAGTTATAATCATAAAACATGGAATCTTGGAATCATTAAACCTCACTTTATAATAGGTTGATAGCCTTTAGCCAGTCACCAATTTTCCTTAATATAATAGAAATGTCACATTCTTATCATTGTAAATCTACCCATTAGATAAAATGTAACACTATAGAAATGTCATAGCATTAAGTTCAATGAAAATCATGCCTAATCTAAGTCAATATTAACCGAAGCCGCATAATAAACAACTTTAAACATAATCACTTAAAACATCCACTCGGGAAATGCCCTATAGATTAATCCTAGTTACTACTTCTATATTTGTTGTCAATAACTATAGACATAGATTCAGAATCATAATACCACATAATACATTTGTAACTATGCATGCAATACTAATCTCATTTAGTTGTAATACGCAAAAACAACTTGATAATTTCGTGATTGACGTGTATGAATACATTTAAAGCATTAAGTACATGATTCCTTAATTATAACTATCTAAGAATCCAAAATATATTACATTATTTAGGGTTTGTTTAAATTGATAGGTTACTCACTCATGTTGGAAATAAACAATCCATAAATGTAATTAAAAGACATAATGAATGAATAAATACCTTAATATAAATCAAAGCTCCAAAGTATCTTCAAACATATACAATAAAACCAGCCTAAAGCAAAAGTTAAAATAAAATGAGAGAAGAATAGAGAGTTATTTCGAAGCTCTCTGGTCTTTTTTATAGTCTCCCTGCGTATACATATCATAGATAAACTCAAATTCTTCATGCTAATCTAAAAAACTCATAACTGACCTAAGCGATTTCTCAGCGATTCCTAACTCATACACAAATCGTTGAGCAAATCACTGAGTTTAGTTCTCAGTGCTCCACCAATTCAGTTGGCGATTTATAGTTCATTTTCCAATTCGCTATGGATTAGCCGGTCTTCTTATGTTGCCGATTTATATGGCGATTCCTAGTGTTATTTCAAATTGTTGTGGATTCACTGGTATAGTTTTACAGTTGATTGTTTTGCTTTTCTTTCTTTTTTCTTTCATTTATTTATTTTCCTATTTAAAACTTGAAATCACAAAAAATAAGAGAATATCTAGTTTAATATCATTATTTATGCCTAAAATCAACCGAAATTACACTATAAAATGTGTCTAATTATTGACTTGTCATGGCGTGAGCGTGGTGTGGGTTGCTGTGTTCACCAATTACATATAGGGTTACCATATAATTAAAAAGGAAATGTCACATTGACCCACTTTGAGCATCCGCTTGTGCACCTACTAAGTGGGAACCTCATGATACATGGCTCACATTGAAGGGTATCAAAGGGTATCTGCACGTGGGTGCACCTAAATAGGTGCCCACAGTAGGTTAACCAATCATTATAAAATGAAAACAGATGGGTAATTGCGGCATATTCCAATTTTCAATTTCAATTGATCTCATCTCACAAAGTGGGTCCTAGACTCATTGGCTTTAAGATCAAGCCATCAAGATGGTGGTAATTATCACAATTCACATGTAAGATTCTTAAAAAAAAAGTTATCACATGTTAGAAATAAATGCTCGTCATTTCTCACTTTCTCAATATCATTATCCTGACTCATGACCAATCAATCAGAATCAATTATTAATTGTGAATTAATAGAGTAACATAGATAGGACACCGAGTTGGGGCACCGACCTGATGTGGCGCTTACGTGGCGTTAATGCGCGTACAGCACTCGATTGTCATCCCAAAAGCAAGAAAAAATTGAAAAAATGTTGTGACTGTTCGGCTCGACTCTCGACCGACCGACCACTTGATCGATCGTGATCGCACGTCATTGTAGCTGATTAACCCAAGAATTTTGAGTTTCCCGCTTTTTTTTAGAAAACCACAGCTCTATCTCATTTGGTTCCCTCCCCCAAACCATCTCGACTCGTGAACTAGAAACCCTGTTTACCCATTGTTGGTCTACTTATAGCTAGTTTTGGACCGATTTTTTTAGGTTTTCGCTCAAAGTAGGAAAATAGTAGGTAGGTGTTTGAGGTTCTCCTGCACGTCTTTTGATTTTGGGTCATCTCTTAAGGGTGAGGTAGAGGAATCTCAGTACCTTTTAGGTGATAAAGAGGACCCCCATCCCGAACTTCGTGGAAGTAACCTGTGTACAGCAGGAAGGCCTCGTTGAGACTTGGTAAGTCAGTCATCTCTTTTGTCCTTGTCTTTTATTGAGATTCTCTTATGTTTGATTAGTTGGAATGAGGACCATCTAGGGCTTACAAGAAGCCATAGCTCAATTAAATGGAGTGCTGGACGTGAGGCTTGAAGTGGAGAGTAAAGAAGCAAGTGTTCAAGGAGAAAGGGCCAACCAACTATGTATAAGGTATGAGTCAGCTACACCTTCAAATTTATGGTTAAATCCGTTGTATTCTAGGAGTTATAGAGGTTATTCAGATTGTTTTTTAGATTTTGGGGTTTAGGGTTCAAAAAATTTGAAAGGGCACTTGGAAAGTAGGGAAAATGTAGGGTTTGTCATGTAGAAGTTTATTTGGTTCATGTAACTCCCAATGAGATTTTGAATAATTGGCTAATGATGGATTAAGGGGCAGAGCCTGATATCTGGAGTTTTATCTTTTGAATTGAACTCTTGGACAATTCTAAATTGTTTTGGTATTTAAGCTATCTTTTTCTTAGTTGTATATGCATGATTTGGTGACCTCCAATATGTTGATTTTCAAATTTTCATTGGGTAATGTTGCAACATATGTGGTTTATTTTATATGCAGTTTCACGAGGAGGTCGTCATCCCCAACTATTCTTGCTGCAACTCATTTACATTTTTCCTATGGACAATTTGAACTACACCAACCCAACAACTAAGAAGGTCACACTCACGGCCTGTTGAACCAGCTAGAGATAATGAATAGGCTTACTTCTTTAGAGGACAATGTTGAAGAGATCAAAGCGGTAGTCCAGTAAACATGCATGAACTTAAGGGCGGAGTACAAAGCTAACTGCAGCACAGTAAAAGACGAGGTGGCAAAACTTATCGAGCAAAGCATAGAGAGGTGGTTGGACAATTTCATTAGTAATCTAGCCCTAAACTATCGCTAGATAGAAACTCGACTATCTGGAGCAGAGCGACACATTTCAGACCATGGCTTGGACATCAGGCATGAGGTTGCACAAGTGTATATGCATTTCAGTCAATGGAATGCATTGGCCAGCTCAAACACTAAAGACCCAAGGAATATGGAGGATGGGGCGACTAATGGAGAAAACAAGTGATTTACTTTGCTTTTATGAGATACATTAGGTTAACTTTTGATTGTTCTGGACATGTTTAAACTTACATTTTGGACATGTGGTTTTATTGAGATACTCGCAGCCAAGCAGTGGAGTGGCCTTTACACTACCAGCCTTGAATGGGTCCTTCTTAAGCTCCCATACAAAGTTAATTTTGGTGCCTGATTGTAATCAAATGTTTTCATGAATGGATGCTATTGAACTTGATATTTTTATGCTATATAGGATTTACAATTTGTTCATGTTATGATACTTTGTTACTAGGGTCATACCAACTGCATTTCAAGCTTTTTCATGTTATGTTATATATGGTTTACAACTTCCTCATGTTGTAGGTACTTCACTGCTAATATGTTGGTTCCATACCAACTACTTCACTGCCTTAACGCTACCAGACTTATTTGAAACCAGCCTTGTATGTGCTTCATGCTCTCTCATACAATTTTGAAACCATACTTGTTACATTGGGGGTAATCATTATTTCGTATTGGTACTTTTGTGTTTCATCGTGGTAATATTTGTTTCTTAGTTTTAGATGCTTAAATTGGAAGCAAAATCAATGCTACATAATCATGTTAAGATAGATGAGAAGAAACAAAAAGGGAATAAAGAAGACATTATTGGATCGAATGCACAAAATACATAGAACTTGTCTGCTTATCGCACATTACAAGTACAACTATTGTTAAGGAACTCCACATACACCTGGCAAACTTATAGCACTAAGGGAAGCTAAAGACAATAAAGATGGGGAAACATTATACATCTCAAGAAACTAGATAACATAATTAAGCTTCTCATACCCCTCTTTTAATGACCCTAGTTGTTGTTTCGGAAATGATTGTCACCTCACCACTAACGGATGACCTTTCCATGAATAATGTCGAAAATTCCAGCTCTTCATTCTCTTCAAATTAACTGGCACTTGAACTTTCACCACCACTTGTGAAAATGTTTCCTTCACCGCAATGACAAGTCGCTCACATTTCCAAATCATCGTCTCTTTGCATACAATTTTGTCGAGGAGGCATTGTTGGATGAGAAGGGGGAGGTCGGCCCATTGAAAGCACTTGTACTGATAAATGTTACAAATAGAAAAAGGTTGACCTTTATTGTGTCCTTCCTTCTTCACAATTCTTTTGTTCATGAACCCTATTGAACATCTCGAACAATGCGGCCTCCACGGGCAATTGGCTTCTATGTGGTCGTAACGTCCACAGCTCCAACACGATCTGTCGTCAATTTATGACATATCTAATCAACAAAGAGATCTCATCAAAAAAAAGGGCGATGAACATGAAAAAGGGCAATGAACATGAAAACTAATAACACTCATATGTAAAATGTAGTTTAAAGCCACTTCAACTTTTGTGGAATGATCAATTCGGAGCAAACCCCTGGCCTAAACAACAAGCAAATATTTACAAATTCAAACCAATTCTCTAACTGACAACGAACATATATTCAAAGACAAGGGTTCACTTTCTCATGAGGAAAACCCTAAATAACACTAGCATAACCATATATTCATGGTGTTTCACAAATCCACACACTAACTAACACCGCATAAAAATATTACTTAAACACCAAAATAATTTATAATTGTCCAAGAGTTCAATAATTCAAAAGATAAAACTCCAAATATTAGGTCTTGCCAATTAATCCATCATTAGCCAAGTATTCAAAATTTTGTTGGGAATTACACAAACCAAATAAACTTTAATATGACAAACCCTACATTTTAATCCCTACTTTCCAGGTGCCCTTTCAAGTTTTTTGAACCTTAAACCTCGAAATCTAGAAAACAATCCGAACAACTTCTATAACTCCTAGAATACATCGAATTTAACCATAAATTTGAAGGCGTAGCTGACTCATACCTTGTACACAGTTGGTCGGCCCTTTCTCCTTGAACACTTGCTTCTTTACCCTCCACTTCAAGCCTCACGTTCAACACTCTATTTAACTGAGCTCTGGCTTCTTGTAAGCCCTATATGGTCTTCATTCCCACTAATCAAACATAAGAGAATCTCAATAAAAAATAAGGACAAAAGAGATGACTGACTTACCAAGTTTCAACGAGGTCTTCCTACTGAGCACGGGCTACTTCTCACCAAGTTCAGGATATGGTTCCTCTTTACCACTTCAAAAGTATCGAGATTCCTCTGCTACAAGAGACCCTCGAACACCTACCTGTTATCTTCCTGCTGTGCATGAAAACCCCAAAAAAACCGATCCAAAACTAGCTCCGAGCAGACCAACAATGGGTAAATAGGGTTTTATGGTTTCAAGAGTCGAGACGGTTTGGGGGAGGGAACCAAATGAGAGAGATGTGGTTTTCTCAAACAAATAGAGGGAAATTCGAAGTTTTTGGGTTAATCAGCTATAGTGACGTACTGTCACCAGTCAGTCAGTGATCAGTCAGTTAGTAGTCAGAGTCGAAAAGTCTGAACGTTTTTTCAATTTTTATTTTTTTTTGCTATTAGTATGACAGCCAAGTGGGGCTCGCGCGTCAGCGCCATGTAGGCGCCACGTCAGGTCGGTGCCCCAACTCGGTGTCCTATCTATGTTACTCCAGCATTTTTCTTATTAATTTATTTATTCCTTATCTTTTGGTATCAAAAATTAATTTATGACACCCACCATTGGGAGTTTTTCATGAAATAAGGTGGGTTTACTTTTTATTCATCAAATAGGGGGTTACTTTAAAATTACAAAAGTAATGTATAACTCCTTTTCAAAAAGAGCTATTGATGATGAGGTGGATGTATGGCATGGTATGGTTGATGAGGTGGAAGGAACTTGTATGAATAGCTCATTTTGAAAAGGAGCTATCTATACAAAATACTAAAGTGTATGAATGACTCATTCTCAAAATGAGTTATTTGTTCAACTCAAATATCACACGCATGTATCGTGGTGGAGAACCCATGCAAACGACACGTGCGTATCGAGATAGACAACGTGCGTATCAAGATGGACAACCTGCGTCACGCACGTGTCTCGAGATAGAAAACCCGCGTCATGGACGTATCTCAAGGTACACAACCCATGTAAACGACACGCCCATATATCGACGTGGACAACCCATGCAAATGTCACGCATGTATCTTGAGGCGGAGAATTCATGCAAACGCCACGCACGTATGTCGAGGTGGGCGACCCATGCAACCTCGTGCAATTCATGCAAACGTCACGCGCGTATATCAAGGTGTGCAATCCATGCAAACGTCACACACGTATCTCGAAGTGGACAACTCATACAACCTCGTCCAATCCAGGAAAACCATGCAAAGGTCACACACGTATTTCGAGGTGGACAACCCATGTAACCTCGTGCAATCCAAGTAAATCATGCAAACGTCACGCACGTGTCTCAAGGTGGTAGAGCAAATGCAAACGTCACACACCTATATTGTGGTTGACAACTCATGGAAACGCCATACACATACGTCGAGGTGGGCGAGCCATGCAACCTCGTGCAAACCATTCAAACGTCACACATCTCTCGAGGTGGACAACTCATGCGACCTCGTGCAATCCATGTAAACCATGCAAAGGTTAAGCACGTATTTCGAGGTAGACAACCCATGCAACCTCTTGTAATCCATGCAAACCATCCAAACGTCATGCACGTAACTAGAGGTAGACAACTAATAAAAACGACAAACACGTATATCGAGGTGGACAATCCATGCAAATGTCACGCATATATATCGAGGGAACAACCCATAGTTACCATGCAACCCATCCTTTAAGGTTTTGTCTTACTTCTATCTCGTGATGATAAGAAGAGATACGAATATAAAAATAATTATAGGCCAAAACCACGTTATTTCTTTGTCTAGAATTTAAAATTAAAACAATAAGAATCTTTTGAAAAATAAGTTCATTCCATGAAAACCTTATATACAGCAACTTCATTCATCTAAGATATAAATTGAAAAAAAAAATCACCACGACATCAAAAAAAACTCATCGTACAGGTATATTGAAGGTTACATTGACGTTGTTGCTCCGTGATGCAAATCGGACGTACTCTATGTCTAGTTGGACGTTGTGTTTGTACATCCGGTTGAGGTTTTTGAGGTTGCTGATCTTGCATTGGATTTCGTTGAGTCGATTGATGTTATTCCTCTGGTTCACTCGACTCACCTCTGGTACTAATGCTTTCAAAAATAGGAGGTTGAACCATTCCAAAATACTTACTTCGTGTATGTGGCGAGCCGAAAGGAACATGAGGCAGCGCCATGCTTAACAGGTTCATGAATGAGTCATCTCCACTATATGACATATTGTAATTATA
This sequence comes from Stephania cephalantha, assembly GCA_039657325.1. NCBI lineage: Eukaryota > Viridiplantae > Streptophyta > Magnoliopsida > Ranunculales > Menispermaceae > Stephania > Stephania cephalantha. Next base: position 20,702,849 of record CM077576.1, read on the forward strand.
ACATGGTGGAGTATATGGACTCGGCATGTATTGAGGCAATGAAGGATACATTGTGTCTAGGCATTCCATGGTCCACATATGAAGATGACTGCCCGGGTGCATAAGGATCAAAATGGTAAGGAGGAAGATTCATGATCGGCGGCCTAGGTACAAACATTTGAGTTGGACGAGAACATCTGCTACTCTATGCAGCAGTCTCTGTCCGGCAAGATGGACGTGGTGGACGACGACGTCTGGTGCTCTCACCCACAGTATTTGTTTGTGTTGTTCTTCTTCTCACCTCTCTATTTGATTCGCCCTGATCCTCTTCTTCATCTTCTTCTTCATTCTCCTCATTTATGTCATGTTCGACATCAATTACATCATTCCATAGAGTAGACCTTTGCCTTTAGTCTTCATCTAAAATTTTAATGTCTTCATCAAGCGTAGCAAGACCTTGCTCGTACCCATCCTCAATGAACACTCGCCGCAGTCGATGCTCCATGTTACATTGATATAAAAAACATGTGTTTGATACACGAAATTTAAGATATTACTCGTAAGGAAAACAAAATAATAGTTTCAAGTTTACCAAATAGTCACGTAAAGCCCCGTCGAGTCCAATGAATCGTCTAGTAATTGATCGATACCACGTCATGTAGTCTTGTTGATCATGTCCTTCTTCTTGTGCTGCTGTGACTATGTTGTCACCACGATTTTCCCACATTTGTATAAAGGTTATGTGAAAGTCACCTAATTCTTTTGATTGCGTCCACCTAATTCAATGCGGTGCAGTCGGGTGTCGTAATCACAGTTTGGTGGCAAGACCTATATCATTCCGAATTGTCTCATAACCCTTTCTGGTCGATGCCACTCAACTATGTGAAAACAAATTAGGGGACACGTCGATAGCCAACTACCGTGACCGTCAGTACAGTATTTGGGAAGAGACCCAATGACTTCAGCATAAGGTTACCACACCACGTCATCCTCATTTTGCGAGTCGAGTGCATCACGGTAAGCTGATAAAACGTATGTCGCACTCTGAGTAACCGAAAATGCATCGATCCATCTGTATACAAAATAATAAAATATAGAAAATGAAAATGGAGTTAATATTATAGACATTATGAAATAATATTTGTATTACCTATGTCCTAATGGAACGTCCATAAGCATGTGTTCTCCATCTACTGTTCGAGGTTGAACTCTAGAAACACCCAGGCCCCTTGGTGCTATGAATGGAAATATGTCTCATGCCCACAGCTGTACAAGAATTGACGCTCATGCAACCTCATGTGCACTCGTGCGAGATCCGTGACACAACTCCCTGTACAAATAAGCCAAACAGGCACTCCCCCACCTATACTGTCCAGCTGTTTGGAAATCCTCGAGCAACGGTAGAAGCATCAAATGTACAAATCGTTTTGATTTGTCGGCGAATAGACAACCACCGATATGTTGCAATATGTACGATCCAACATAACGTTGCGTCAATTCCTCATCGTTGTCGTCATCTATAGCTGGAACGTTACGTTCAAGCCATTCAACTTTAAGTTTACAACCAATAATGTCATCTCCAATAGGAGTTCGACCAAGTAGCCTCTCACAAACCTCAACATAGTCTGTATCGGTGGTTCCCGTCACAGGCATACCTTCGATAGGTAAGTCGTGTTGTACCTGCACGTCCTGGAGTGTAATTGTACACTCGCTACATTACATGTGAAATGTATGTGTCTCAGGGTGCCATCTCTCAATGAAGGCAGTAACCAAAGCCCAATCAAGGCTAAAAAATTGCTATGTGGGAAATCCCATAGAACCCACTGGAACGAAGATATGGGATCATCCTCGAATGGTACTGCACCGTTCGATCAACGACGCCACGTCTTTGACACACGTGCAATGTTTCGCACGCATTATAATTGAAAATGTATTAGTCGATATATATATTATACGTTTATGCATGAACATTCGACGTATACATCTAAAAAAATTTTACCTGACCCCTCCAGGTTCGCGACGATCTGCGTGTAGATTGAAGATGTAAAAGTGAAGGATCTGATAGACCTGGATCCATTGGTGTACAAACTACAATTGACTGATTTAAAAAAAATTAGTCGTGTTATTCGGAAAGTCACAATAACTCATTAATATAGGTTCAAACAATAACGAATATTTAAACATCTCAATATAATCAAATTACCAACTTAAGCCAATCACAAACAATATACAAAATCGACTATCGATTTTCATTGGAAGGTTGAGCTATGGTTGGACAATTTTTTTTGTTATGTCCCTCTGAACGACAAATACCACACAGGTTCTTCCTAGTAGGGACTCGATCACGGTCTTTATTAGGACATGTTGTTCTTCTATGTCCTTTTTTATGACATATGCCACATGGCAAGGGCCTCGAGACATTTGGGAGATCCATCTCATTTTGCTTTCGCGTTCTCTTTGGTCTCCCTCGGCCATGTCTGCACCTTGGGTCCGGTATGATCTTCGTCGCAAAAGTCGGCCAATATTTCTCATCTGGGATGGCTTTGAAATTAGAGGAGTAACATTGCGCGTGTACATCTATCCTATAATATGGGTCAATGAATCGCGCGTAGCTCACTCGAATAAAGGCACATGCAGCTAACACGCGTGAGCAAGGGAAACCAAACGATTGCCATTTATTTCAACTGCACACCCGGTCCTTTAAGATGACGACTTGGGTATTGTTGCCTTTATGCACGCGCCATGTCTATCAGTCAGCACTTCAAACTCACCTATGTCACGATTTATCAAATTAATTTGATGCCTTCTTGTAGATTGTTCATAACGTGTGAGTTTATGCGTGACATATTTTGTGTAAGATAGGTCGTTTGATATTGCTTCATTGATTTCATATTTACGCCGATCGTGGTATGTCACCAATCTGTAGTAAATCATCTGAGTCATCATTGTTATTGGTAGGAATCGAGCCCCTTTCAATACACTGTTAAAACACTCTACAATTGACAATAAAATTTGTGTAAGTAATATTACTTCAGCGATAACTATATAGTTGAATGCAAAATAGAACTTGCATTTCATACATACCAACATCATTAGAAGTCATCCATCCGTACCGCATGCCTCCGTCATGCGATTGAGTCCATAATTCTTTGGGGATGGCATTGACATATTGCACACATTGAGGAGTTCGTGATGATAGGTATGCAAAACACTCCATGCACGCATTAAATTTTCGTTCTTGATGTTGAGCAGCTGCTCGAGAAAGGAGTTTTTCAAGAGTTCATTTTTGAATTGGGTATTGAAATTATTGACCAAGTGTCACAGGCAATAACGGTGGTATTCTTTTGGGGGACAAAAACCATTGGTCGGTGTGTTGACCGCCTCCAGAATGCCAGGGTGATGATCAGAAATAAGGCAAACTCCATCTCTATCCATATGTGTTTGCGCAACATCCTCAAAAATCATCTCCACGAATCCGTAGATTCGGTTTCTGCAACGGCAAATGCAACCGGTAATATGTGTCTATTACCATCAACAGATATGGCAATCATTAGCTTACCATTATATTTGTCATATAAGAAATTCGTGTCAATCTGAAGAAGAGGCCTGCAAAACTTGAAAGTTTGTACTGATGCTTCGAATACGAAAAACACACGACGAAATTGAGGAGACGCAGTCCTTATCTCATCAACAGCCCATTGTCTATGTGACCATTCGATTATTATCCCCAGACTCTTATTCTTCACAGCCGCCAACCATCTTGGTAATCTAAGCGTATGACTCATCCTCTAAATGCACATGCAACTGCCTTCCTTTTGGCATCCCACATTCGCTTGTAGTTTACTTCGTGTTCATATTTTCCTTTAATTATTTGTATTAATGTCTTGATAGTTATTGCTTAATCTATCTGGACAATGCTTTGGTTCTCTCGCGCAAGCATGTTGGTGTCAAGTTGGGCATAACCGCGTTCTACGTCGAGATTTATACAATTGTGCGGCACGTCTAATTATGTGATCTCCCATAATTTTGTTTTCTTTCGCAAACAAGCATGAAGACGCCGCATAAACCCGTCTTGCGCACTTCTGCACTTGATTGCCCACAGAGTTGTAGTCGATTCCATCACATGGTATTGACAATGTCTGTTAACATGCCACACTTTGACGGCATGTTGTAAGTCTTTTTTGTTGTCGAAGCACAATCTTATTTCCAACTCAAAATTAGACATGTCCCACCCAGTCTGTTGATGAGAATGTTGGGTTGCAGTGGAGTTAGCCACCTCCCAATCGATTTCATTATACACCGGCAATAGTTGGTGAACTTCATCATCACTTGCTTCCTCCATGAAATTCTCTTCATTGATAGCAAACTGCTCATCATCTTGCACGTTTTCTGCACTTGGAGGTTCATACCTTGGGTCATTCGTAACAACATTGAGGTTTTCCCAATCGACAGATGCTGCGGCATCCTCGGGGGGACGTACGTCCTCGTCTGTTTCATCATTGTCGTCGTCGTTAACTTCATCGCCATTAGAGGCATTAATGTCATCATGTAAGGGACTAACAAATTCATCTTGCATGACATCACCTTGTGGTGATTGCATATGCGGCCTTTCCATCATCGGTCTAGTGTCTGACGTGCCGACATCTTCATGTACCGGTTGCGAATGAGCTGTAGGATTTTGAAACAACTCGATTGACTCAAACGTTAAATAGATATCTACCGTTACAGTTAATAGTAAATTGGCCACTGTCACCCACATCAAGGCGAAATGTGTCGCATCATGCGGCAACACAAGGATGAAATATTGGGAACCTCCGGGGAGGATTATCACGTGGCGATAAGTCATCCTAACTAGAGTCTCCGTGGATGAGATTTGAACGCGTTACACATGTGATCCATCAATTGTCGTCTACTCGTCCCAAACTTAACCATCAAGACTGTTGATGGGGGTGCGTTGTACGCGATGCCATTTAAACCGTTTACAATTTCACCGTACGCATAAAATAGAAATGTGATGTTCCTATGTTCCATGACCTACATAATTTATTGGACATTGATGTAAAAGGATTACATATATATCAAGCGGAAAAGTTCATTACACACGGGATTTAAAGTGCAATTGAACTTTCTGATGTAGAAGATCTCCTTAACAGCACAACTACTGAGCATACTCATTCGTTTGCATAAAATACCAATTAATAACTCATATTTACATTCCAAACGATGAAAACTACTAAACTAATTAAAAAGGAGCATGTATTTCATCAAAGTAAGATCATACTAATTTGTTCCCAAACACTAATATATATACTATATTTTTCATCAATAGTAGCTTCACAATATTCAAGCCTTTTTTTCGTTCCTTTTCTCAAATATTAAGCGAAAAAGTTTATCGATTTGGGGATTTAAATGCACCGTTCGAATTTTCTGATTTAGATGATCGTCTTAATAGCGCAACTACATAACATACTCATTCGTCTCCTTGAAGTACACCCTCTTTTGTAGTTAGTTTATGTTTTATATTTTTAATTGTAACATGATTTATATACATACATAGATAGGACACGACATAGTAAAAAAATATTTTTCAAGCACAAAAAAATTAAAACACAGTTCAAGTACACGTACCATACAATGACCGACTCAACCATTTTAAAAAAAATAAAGCTATATATGTAACTACATAACATGAAAATAATAACAAAACCAAATAAAAATAATAGAAAAAATAATTTATCATCCTTACTATTTTCCTCCACTTTTGATCTTTAGTCTAATATTCCTGCAATAAAAAAAGTTAGTTTTTTTATTTAAATGGAAATTAATAACTAATAAGAAAATTCTTTAACAAAGACATATCCTGACCTAACACAACCTGCGGCAACAAAAAATGACTAAGCTCTCTCTAGCCAACCCTCTCTCAACCGTTTGTTGTCTTGATGTTGTCATGCAAAAAAAATTAAAAATTAAGTTAGAATTGTGTGTATATTGAGGGACACATAGGAACACATGCGACTATTTATTTTTAACAACAAGAAAATATGTAATAGCTTTCAAAAGAGTTTTGCTACTCGTGAAAATAAATAAATGCAAACCTTGCAACCAAAAAATTCATAAGCTAACAAAATAGATTGATCGGTCAATAATACATCAATATAACAATTCTTTCAAACAAAATCCTAAACTAACCATTCTTGAAACCAAAAATTGTAACAAAAAAAAAAACGTATTATTCATCGACCAAACTTTTTTGTATTATTGATTTATCTAAAAGTTTAACAAAAAATAAATTTTACCACAAAGTTTAACAACAAAATAAATCCCAAACTAACACTTGGAACATGATCTAAACTAAACTCAACAAAATTCATATGAAAAAAGTATAACAAAAAAAAAATGTTAAACAAAAAGTTTAACAAAAAAATAAATCCTAAACTAACACTTCAAACAAAATCCTAAACTAAACTAAACAAAATTCGTATGAAAAAAGTTTAAGAAAAAAAAGTTTAACAAACAGTTTAATAAAAAAATAAATCATAAACTAACACTTCAAACAAAATCTTACACTAAAAGTTAACTAACAATTCCTTTAAATCACTTGCCTCTTCTTGCCTTCCTCACTCACTCTCTCACTCTCTCACGATCTCCCTCTCCTTCAAGCCGTGAGCACAAAAAGGTGAGATTCTCACCTTCTCCTTCTCCTTCTCTCCTTCTCCTTCATCCAACAATCACAAAATTATTAATGTTTCTTCTACTGCCATTGTCAACAACAACAACAACAACAACAACTTGTTCTTATTTGATGAAAATAAGAAACAACAACAAGGTGCAAGTAAGTAAAATTAGAGAGATTTAAAGGGGAGGAGTACTTATTGAACAACAACTTATTTTTTGAGACCGTCACCTCCATCTATCTCCCTCTCTCAATCAACAGCCCACCTTCTCCTTCAACAACACACCTTCTCTCAATCTCCTTCTCTTTTCCAAATCAAAACACTCTCGACCCGATCTCTCTCTGTCCAAATCAAAAAACACTCATTCTCCTTCAACAGCCTCAACAGACGTGACCTCCTTATCCTTCTCTTCCTTCAACAGCCTCAACACTCAATCTCTCTTAATCTGATCACCAATAAAGTTTCTACCAACACCATTAAATAGGGAACTAACCCTCACCCAACTCATTCAAACCCGTGACCTACCCCTACTCACAGTACCTACACTGCCATTACCTTTCCACAGAACGCAGAGAATATATTCTCTGCGTTCTGTGCCGATAAGAAGATGATTTGGTTACACAGATAGCGCCTTCTCCGAAGGCGCTATCTATGCTTCCATGCCAACGTGGATCCACGTGGATGCCCATGTGGACCACCCTCAGTGATTATATTTGCCGAGAAGAAGAAGATTCGGTTACACAGATAGCGCCTTCGGAGAAGGCGCTATCTGTGCTTCCCTGCCAACGTGGATATGAGCAACACGAATAGCACATTCTCCGAATGCGCTATTCGTGTTGCTCATATCCACGTGGACCACCTTTAGCGATTAACACGAATAACGCATTCTAGCGCATTCGTAGAATACGTTATTCGTGTTATGTGACAACGTGGCTCATAAACATAGATAGCATCTTTTGAGAAGACGTTATTCACGTGTCTACGTGGCTTGAAAAATTGTCTCCCATTGATAGCGCATTTTCAAAAAGCGGTATACATTAGTTAACGAATTAAAAGAAATCAACACTAATTTTACTCATTTAAACTGTTTTTTTGCTGTGCTTCCGTAATTTTTCCCCCACCATTGAGTGTTGTTTAAAAGCAAGGCAAGTCACTCACCAAAAAAGGGTAAAGAACAACCCAAAGCTCCCTTTCTCAGCTGATATTAAGGTTTTTTTTGTAAGTAGTATTGTTTCGTTGTTTTTTGCCCAAAACTGAGTTTTGATTACGCAAGTTCAAATAATTAACTTGATTTAGTTTATGTGGGCAAAGATATTTGAGAAATTATGCGTTTCATGGGTGAAGGGGTTTGATTTGATTAACAGTTTTGATTTTTATTTGGGGGGTCGATTTGATTCTGCATGTTGGGCTTACGGATTTGAGGGTCGAATTGGGAGAGATCAATGTGGACAATTGTTGAACTGTGATCAAATCAAATGCAGGGGACTTATTTATGAGTTTGATTTCGATTTATCAATTGCGAAATTCTAATCGCTTATTATCAATTGCTTCATTGGCCCATAGTGACCTTTGCATTTGCATTTTGTAATGACATTTTCCAGATCTGGGTAGGTGCCCAATCTCTTTAGTTGATTGACTATTTTTTCTTTGGATGAAAGTTAAAGTTGCTTCATATTGAATCTTGTTTGATACGCATAACTTTTGATGCAAAAAGTTAACTTTATTTTGTTTTTGGTTTAGGGGGAGTGAGCAGGCGGCGTGTCGAAGACAATGAGAATGTGGGCTTCGTTCTTTTCGCTCTTAAATGTGGCTCTTGTTCTCATGAATGTGATTGAACATGGGAGCGCAGGGATTACGAGTACCTTTATTCGAGCCGAATGGGCTGCGGCGGACATTCCGCTGGACAATAAGGTTTTTGAAACTCCAAATGGTTATAATGCTCCCCAACAAGTAAGTCTTTCATATTTCAGCTGAAAGGAAGCATTGGTAGAACAATCATGGCAATAAATATGGGCATTTGATGTATTTCTCTATTGAGCAACCTTTCCTCACAACTTTGTTGATATTTCTCTATTGAACAAGATTTCTTTTTACTTGGTTGTACCTTGTAATTGAATATCTCCCCTCATTTTCTTTTTGTTAATTGAGTGTTTTTAGAGTTATCGGCTGCCTGTCTCTTTGAATTTTTCAAATATGAAGAAACTTGAATTTGGGGCAGGATTTGAGCACCAAAGAACAAATTTTTGGCTTATAACATTCATGTTGGCAGACTTTTAAGTTGAACGTGTAGATGAGTTTGAAGTTTCTATTAGATGCATAACAATAGTATAACATAATTTGTGCAACTCCTACAGTTTCATTGCTTCATAGTAAATGTGCAACTCCTACAGTTTAGATTCTACTGAATATTTTTATTTGCCACAGTACCATTTTTCGATTTTTAGTGTCTGGAAGTGATTCAATGTTGAAGAAATATTCCATGCTAGCTTTTATAGAATTAAGTAGGAGAGTAGGCCAAGCGTACAAACTGCTTCACAGGTTTTTAAATGTACAATCATATTCCGTAAAGAATGAACTGTTTGAAATCTGGTTTAGGTGCATATAACTCAAGGCGACTATGAAGGAAAGGCTTTAATCATTTCATGGGTGACACCTGATGCGCCTGGGTCCAGTAAAGTACAATTTGGCACATCTGAAAAGCAATATCAATTTAGTGCTGAGGGATCATACTCGAACTACTCATTTTCTTCATACAAATCTGGCTACATACATCACTGTTTGGTCGATGGCCTTCAGGTGACTTCTTAATTATGTTACAATTAGTTTTAGTACCTAGAATTTGTTTTATTTCGTTTCTCTATTTACCCATTACACTTTGAGCATCATAGATTTATAAGTGTAGAAGTTGATGCTATTGTGCTGGAGTCAACCTAAAGTTGATGCTTAATAAATGTATATGTTTTAAGATCCAAAATTGAGATTAACCTTGGATAATGATTTAGGTTTTTTTCCCATGTGAGTTCATAAGCATATTATATCCGGCAACATGTAATGCAACTTTCTTTAGGGATAAGCTTAATTTTTTTTTTGCATAATGGTGCCCAATATAATGCAACTTGTCTTACTGATAAGCTTAATTTCTTGTACATAATGGTGCCCTTAGGTTGTACTTTAATTTAAGAAAAATAAACGTCATTTGGATGTATGAGTACCCTCAGTCATAAATTTAGTTGATAAGTATATTGTCCTCAAGTTTATTAAAATTGATTTCATCAAAAAAAAAAAAGTTTATTAAAATTGATTTTTCAGTTTCGGAATCATCACTTGGTTGCATTTGTTTATTTTTCATAACTTGTCCAAATTGACCAACAACATGAGGGTATCATTTTAAGCAAACTAATGCAGTGTTCATTTCCTGAATTCCCAGTATGATACCAAGTATTACTACAAGATTGGTGATGATGATTCTGGTAGAGAGTTTAGGTTCCATACACCTCCAGAGAGCGGTCCAGATGTTCCGTACACTTTTGGTATCATTGGTGAGTCAAACCCAATTCATTCACTAACATGTTAGGAAAAGATTATATGATTTATCAAGTCAATGTTGCTTTGAATTTTGGAAACCAAAAAAAAAGAATCATTTGTTACATCAGAGTATAGGAGAGTTAGCTTGGAATATCAAGTCTCAACTACATGTTTGCTTGTGTGATTTATATAATGCGATTGTAATTTTCTTATAATCTGCGATTCTTACAAATTGACCTAATTTCAGGTGATCTGGGACAAACATACAATTCTTTGTCCACTCTTCAGCATTATATGGAAAGTGAAGGACAGGCAGTATTATTTGTTGGGGATCTCTCATATGCAGATAGATATGACAATGAGGATATTGGCGCTCGATGGGACTCATGGGGACGTTTTGTTGAACCAAGCACAGCATATCAACCATGGCTTTGGTCAATTGGGAATCATGAGATTGAGTACTTCCCAAAACTGGTATTGTCATATTGCATAACTTCCATAGTTTCTTGACGACATGAATAAAGTAGAGGCTTCATTGATGCTGCTATTATTCAAATCTTTCGATCTCTTTCTTTTGTTTAGTTTCCATGTAATATTTTGACTTATGTTTTACTTGGCTTGCTGAATCACTTTATTTCATTCCTTGCATAAATCTGTAAACTATAGACTGCAGGTATTCAGTTTTATAGTTTTAAGGAACTGAAAAATTATCAAGAAATATGTGGCCACTCATGCTGATACAAAATCAGGATCAGCCATGTTATTTTAGTTGTAGTTTCAAAAATTTACAATTAAATGATAAACAGTGATGTTCAAAATGCATTTTCTGAGTAACAAGGATGTCACGAGATTCCTATTTTTAAATTGAATAAACATAGACTAAAGGCCAAGATTGCTGCATTGAACTGACATGGCCTCTAATCTTCCAGACTTACGATGAATGTAATAGTAAATTAGTCAAATTTCTATATAGTTTTGAAAGAGTAGACAGTGTGTCTCGAAAAAAAAAGAAAAAAAAAGTGTATAGACAGTGGGTCTGCTGTTATCCTAATCATTTAAATTTCGCCCATTTTAGCTTCTTAGTTTTACCTTTTGAAGGTTAAAATTTCCTTTTCATATTTTTTAAATAAGTGCATATACCATTGCCGAAGGTAACATGGGACACATTAATTATGAGGGATTTAAATGATCGTGAAAGTACACCATCAATTGCACTAAATCGAACGCTATGGAAGAGTTTGATCCGTGTAGCCGGCCCCAACTAATTTGGGATTGATCCTCTGTTGTTGTTGTTGCTATATGCCATTGGGCAGAGTCCTCGACCCCTTGCATTATACACTAGTTGATCCTATTTAATATATAATGAAGTGGTTTTTTTAGATCAATTTGGTGTTTCCAAATATCAATTGTCAAGTCCCTTGCATTATTATCTTATTCTACTTATCAATTTCCTTATTCCTTCTTTTTTTTCTTCAGTAATAGACATCTGTACAGTTTATTATCAGATTCTCACATTGTGGACCTTTCTGCGTAGGGAGAACTTGTTCCTTTCAAATCATTTTTACAAAGATATAGAACTCCCTTCGAGGCCTCCCAGAGTTCCAATCCTCTATGGTACGCAGTCCGACGTGCATCTGCTCATATTATTGTCCTCTCATCCTATTCTCCTTATGGTAACACTTCAGCCCCTTCTGTTAGCTTTTTCATCTAAAACGTCTCAACTATCTTGTACCAATAGATTTTATTTTATTTTTTTGTTTATATATTTCACATAGTTAAAAATCAATTGTGCAAGTTTTAATGCTGAAGCTTGATTTTGCCATTTTGGCTCCTAATATAGAAAGTGAATTTATATGTACTTGCGCTTTCATTTATACCATCTAAATGTTGTTAGAAGGATATGTGTAAGAGAAAAATTAAGTGGTTCTGTTTGTTTCAACAGTGAAGTACACTCCTCAATATATTTGGTTGAAAGAGGAGCTAGAAAGAGTGGATCGAGAGAAGACACCTTGGCTAATAGTTCTCGTGCACGTTCCAATCTACAACAGTAACGAAGCTCATTTTATGGAGGGTGAGTGCATGCGGTCTGTGTTTGAGAACTGGTTCGTCAGCCACAAAGTTGATATGATATTTGCTGGCCATGTTCATGCCTATGAAAGATCGGTATGTCTTGTTTTATTTTCCTTTATTCATAATGCCACTTGAATTTGAACCATCAATTGTATAACTGATCCAATTATGAGTTATGAACTTACGTAGTAGCTGACGAAATAATCATTCAGAACCAAAACAAGTCACCAATTCATCCAATTAACTGCTAAAATTTATCAAATGAAACTGACTAAGGATTATATAAATATCTTAATAAGTTGGCATGGGATATTCGAACCAAGAACAAGCTCAACCAATTCATCCAATTAACTGCTAAAATTTATCAAATGAAACTGACTAAGGATTATATAAATATCTTAATAAGTTGGCATGGGATATTCGATTTCTCATGGGAGAGAAAGAAGTGGTTGGAAGTAGCTATATAACAAATGTATGGCTAGATCTGAGGTTTCCCAGGGGAATTTCTGGCCATGCTAATGGGGAAGCCCTTTGCTGAACAACTTGTATAAAGATATGCAAGGTATGTATTATTATCTCCAATGATTCTGATTTCTTAATGAAAGGCTTAGAGTGATAGGTGAAGATTAAATGAGAAAGTGAATTTTGTTGGGAAGCCTACTCCTAGTTGTTTGTTCTTTGCTCAATCAGCTTGGGATGTTCTTAGAGCATATGTAATGGGCGTGGAGTGGGCTTCCACTCCACGCCCAAGCATTGCACGTCCCATACAGGGCATTCAATGCTTTGCTTGCTCATTGGCAGCGGTGCAAAGGGTGCAAGAATTATTTTTTACTGTTTTTATTTTTATTTTATTTTTAAAACAAATGTGTTGGTGAAATGGGTCCCATAATAGCATGGTAAAGTGTTTAATGATATTAGGAGAGAAGTGTAATAGAATAAAGTGCAATGGATTGGTGAGGTGACACTCCACTATAACCATTTTGAGCGGAACCATTGTCGACGCTTAGAAGTATTAGAGTTCTTGAGTGTAATAGAAGCAGGCTAGTGCCCTGGTAAAAATTCCTTAAATTGGATGAGCATGCGGACTATTGAAACTCAAACCAACAGCTTTTTAAGTATATCCTTTCTTATTCATGATGATTTATAGAAGATTTGGGCACTTGCGCCCCCTTCTACAACTCCGAGTGACAAGGGATTATGATGATTTGTTAACCAATTCAACTGAACCGATGGATTTGGGAAGACAAATGGATATGGTAGCTATGCTTGCTTTTTGGAACCTAAGTCCATGTGGGGAAGGTTATAAATGATTAAACAATTATCATACATTGATTGACAGAATAATAAAGGATATCGGTAAATGGCGCATATATAGTTGATGTATCCATAAAAAAAGTGACATTGTAGTACCAAATTTGAGCATGTAAGTTTGAAGATTTATTGCAGACTAGATATCTCACCGGCTGCCCTAACTTCTATTCTGAACTCAACATCGAAGGCTCCTATGCCAGTTCTCACGGATGGTCATTCCTGATATGCCAATGGCTCAATAGGTCTGAATTTCTCTAGCCAAGTTGCTCAAGATCAATCCTTCAGTCTGGAAACATCTATGCAATGTTTTTTTAATGATTCTAATATGCGTATAGTCGACAATACAAACAATACCTCTCTGTAAAAGTTATTCAGCCATTTGTTGACAAATTTTTAATTGACCTCAAGTATCTCTTGGAACGTAGGTAAATATCTATGTTGGTTGGTTGTCTGGAGTCTGGATGATCTTGTTTTAAATTAGATCGCCTTTATAACTCTTTGATATGAATTGCCTTTCTCAATCAATTCAAGAGGATCTTCAAGGTTTCTTTTTTTTGTTTTTTTTTTTCAAATAATGCTTGAGGGTACTAGGGCCTCAAATTAATTGCTTAATGCTACATGTGAACTTCCTTTCACATACTTGTTAACTCGAGTATTCACTTGCAAACATTATGCAATATGCCAATATGGCAACAATCTATTGATTGAAATCTTACAGAAATTTATTTTCTATTTGCAGTACCGCATTTCAAACATACACTACAATGTTTCAACCGGTGGTTGCCATCCCATTCCAGACAAATCAGCTCCTGTTTACATAACTGTTGGCGATGGCGGAAATCAAGAAGGTCTCGCTGCGAGGTATGTTATGCATTTTACTTGATAAGCTGCCATCCATTTCTCTCTTGTTTTTAGATATAGTACTCATATTTTGCAGTCTTAATTGATAAACGGGACTTCATTTCTGCTTTCTGTTAACAAGTCTGCTGCCTACTTTGCTGATCTTTACTTAATAATTTGCAGATTTAGAGACCCACAGCCAGATTATTCTGCCTTCAGAGAATCCAGTTATGGTCATTCTACATTACAAATAAAGAATAGAACTCATGCATTCTACAATTGGAATCGAAACGATGATGGGAAAAAAGTGCCAACTGATTCTGTTGTATTCCTCAATCAGTACTGGTGAGTAGCTTGCAACTCATCTATTTTACTACTTACCAAAAGCTCCTTTCAGAATTTCAAACAAATAGAAACCGAAGAAATTCAACGAGGTAGGGGTAGACCGAAGTTAACTTGGGACGCATTAATTAGGAGGGATTTAAATGGTTTGAAAAGCTCACCATCAATTGCACTAAATCGAGCACAATGGGAGAGTGTGATCCATGTAGCCCAACTCCAACTAATTTGGGATTGAGGCTATGTTGTTGTCGTTGTTAGAAGAGATGCAGTTTCACATGCCACGCACAACTCACTTCACTAAAGGGTGCTAAAGATTAGAAGAAAGGATAACTTTGAATGCATGCCTACCCAGTGATTAAAATGGAAAATTGATTTAAACTCTTGACACTTTTTTGGAATTTCCTTACGCTTGTCAAGAAAAGCAAAACCGTAACACTCAGTTCAGAAGTCTAGATCTGCAGTGCACTTCACAGGGAAAGCCTAGTATGTTTTAAAGGCTCCATGCAAAGAGTATAATAGTAGGGAAACTTGGAAGTAATTATTAATGTACAAAATATAAATTCAAGCTGATAGATTGGAAATTGATATTCAATACATGTTCACTTGTCATTCTTAAATTTTGTGGTACTGCAGGGCTAGCAACCTCCAAAGGAGAAAACTGAAAAGGAACATCTGTCGAGGATCTCTTTCATCCGTTGCAGCATTCTGATAATGCAACGCAGTCTCCTCTTCAAGGGCATCAGTGTGCTGGAAGTAATT
The DNA here is from genome assembly GCA_039657325.1 of Stephania cephalantha. NCBI lineage: Eukaryota > Viridiplantae > Streptophyta > Magnoliopsida > Ranunculales > Menispermaceae > Stephania > Stephania cephalantha. The sequence continues at coordinate 20,718,349 of CM077576.1, forward strand.
CGACTGCGACAAAGTTAAGCTCATTTGCTCATGGTCACATGTTCATTGGTCCTTTAATTTATTAATGACAAAGTTGGGATGTGCATTATGACGTATTTTAGCATTCTGATACATGTTCACTTGTTCACTTTCTCTTTCTTGCACTTGTGGCCAATTTTAGGCGTCTATGGTTACACAACCTTTCACTGATTGTACTGAAACTACTAAGGCTCTTAAGTCTTAAGTAATGCTACTGAAGCACATGCTGCGATGGTGCATTTGCTCGTGTAGTGTAATATAATGTTACAAGAACAGTAAAGCTTCAATCCCACCTAGAGATCTTACCTGGCTCGAACTCGAATAAGTCGGAACCTATTGGGCTTGAGATAGTGGGTGAATTTGAAAAAATAAAAATAAAAAATAAAAAAATAAAAAAATAAAAAATAATTCCTCCTAGATTTAATGAAGTAGATGATGCAGTTTAGTTCCAATGAAATATAGTTCTAACGTCACGAAGAAAGTTATATCTCGATTAATTATCCGATCTTCTAATGTCTCCTATTCAATTGGCTATTTATATTTGAAAGAACTAATTATTTATATAGCCAAAACATACCTTTACGTCCTTAAACTTTGGATTTTTTTTTGTATTTTTGGTCCCTAAACTTTTATTAGTATACATTTAGTCCCTCATTGGTGTACATTTTCTTGTTTGGTCCCTGATTTTTTGGAGTTTCTCATGCTTTAGTTTTTTTGGCTTATCTCGGCCGAGACATGACGAGAGCTACAATTAGTGATAGGTAATGTGGCGTCGGTGGTGTACAACCGAATATTTTCTCATACTATCGGTTGTACACGGGCGAAGGGTTAGAGTAGGCTCGGTCCTCTATGACCGAGACATTTCAATATATCTCGGTCTGCGAGGCCGAAACAATCGCGCACGTCGACGAAACTTCGGATAACCTCATAAAAAACACAATAAATTCGCAAAATTACCTCAAGTTCAACCTCCTCTTTGCACCGTAGCAGATAATCCTCCACTATATAGTGGAAACAAGTTCGGATTTGAGAAATTACCAAACCCTACGTTGACAAACAAATCATCATTTTCACGGTTTACCCAACTAAACAGTTCTAAGAAACCATCATATGGTTGTCAAACATTGTTACATCGTTTGTCGGATGATGTCAATCCGCAAGAATCGATAAACGCTCGCTAACGCAATGTGGCTTTGTGGTTCAAGCTTGGTGGTGGGGTGCCCTTTTTCTTTGTCAAAATGATTTGTGGGGTTTGAATCATTATAGAGGGCATAAGGGCACCCCACCTTTTCATGAAGGCACCCAAATTATTTGTAAAATTCCAAAGAAACTGGAAAAGACCATTTTGCCCCTGTATATATAATGATTCAAACCCCACAAATCATTTTGACAAAGAAAAGGGCACCCCACCACCGAGCTTGAACCACAAAGCCACATTGCGTTTGGCGAGCGTTTATCGATTCTTACGGATTGACATCATCCGACAGCGATGTAACAATGTTTGACAACCATATGATGGTTTCTTAGAACCGTTTAGTTGGGCAAAACCGTGAAAATGATGATTTGTTTGTCAACGTAGGGTTTGGTAATTTCTCAAATCCGAACTTGTTTCCACTATATAATGGAGGATTATGTAATCGCTACTGGCAAGAGAGGTTGAACTTGAGGTAATTTTGCGAATTTATCAGTGTTTTTTATGAGGTTATCCGAAGTTTCGTCGATGTGCGCGATTGTTTCGCTTCGCAGACCGAGATATATTGAAATGTCTCGATCATGAGGATCGAGCCTACTCTAACCCTCTCGCCGCTGTACAACCGAGAGTAGGAGAAAATTCTCGGTTGTACACCACCGACGCCACATTACCTATCACTAATTGTAGCTCTCGTCATGTCTCGCCGAGATAATCAAGTATTCTCGCCATGCGTAATCGAGACATCGTGAACTCTTCCGCCTTCGCGCCGAGATCGCGAGTTCCCAAAATTTAGCTTCGTCTCGCCATGCTTGGCCGAGACAATGCTAACACAGCCTCTCGGCTCGCGTGGCCGAGAACCGCGAATTCCCATTTTTTTAACTATTGAACAAACCACCACCGTAAATCACAACTATTCTACCAAATGTAACTTAATTATACTATAAACGTAACTTCAAACGATCGATTTCGCGCAAAATCTGTGTGTTCGACGATCTTCAACCGAGCCCTAATTTGGAGACGAAATCGGTCCCTTTTTACAAATAATTTGGGTGCTTTTAGTTTTTTTTATGCTTTTTGAAAAAATTGAATTCTTTTTTTTTTTTTTTTTGGTTTGTGATGGTTGAAGTGAACCATCTAATAATATAAATCACTTTACTCTTCATATCTCTGAGTCTGCACTAGCCCACTAACTCTACCTCTATCACCACTCTCGATACGCTGCTGATGCAACTATGGTGCTGACCAAGTCGTCTGAGGTTGTGGAGTAGCATAGTTCAGTGCTTGAGTGGGTGGAACAAACACTGTCTAAGCGAGCCGTGAAGGCGGTGCTACTGAACCAACACTCTGAGACCTATTGTCCTTGGAACCCTGATGGTGGTGTTGCTCTAACTGAGTCTCTTCTTTAACAATTTGGTCCTCCTCAAGATGCGTATAAAGCTAGGTCTCTCTAGCCAAACTCCGCTCGTAGGCCCGCTGTAAGGTCTTTGACTCGGTGGTGACTACTGTGCCTCCAATCTCTCGAAGTAGACCCTCAATGAAGAAGTGTGTCTGGTTTGCATCAGTGTCCGCCACGCCACCGCCATACTCAAGTAACTGCAAGAATCGACCCATGTACTGTATGACTGACTCCCAAATGTATTGTCGGATGCTTAGAAACTCAGCCCTTTTCAGCTTCAGGACCGAAGGCAGGAAGTACTTCTGATTAAACCGCCTCTTGAACTCTGTTCAATCCTTGGGCTTACCCTGGGTAGCCACCATATTGCGCCACCAAGCATCTGCCTCTCCAAATAATAATCCCGATGATATGGTAGCTATCATGTGCTTTGGGGCGGCCAATATGTTATTGTTCTTCTCGTGGCTCTTCACAAATCTCTTTGCCGCCTCAAGGTCTGTGCCCCCATAGAACTCAACCGATATGTGCCTCTAGAACTCTCGCGACTGTCTCGGTTCAGCTATCGCCCCAATAATCGTCTCCGTAGGCGTAGTCGGCTTAGTCTCTGTCGAAGTAAGGGGTGTAGGAGGCACTATCTGTGTCTGTACCGGTAGTCTAGACAGAAGAGGTATCAGTCATAAAACACCATTTCTCTCTTCTTCTGACACCCTCTGAATTTCCTAGGCTAAACAAATGAATGAGATGGAGACTTGGAGAACATACCCCAAAACCCATTATTCTTTCATGTCTGAATAATCTTTGATTCCTCAAAAAAGATGTATCAAAAATTCAGATGATCATCACAGCTTCATATTAAAGGAAAATGAGAGTGACATACTTTTGATACATGCATACATTTGCCACACAGTTGCTTGAAAATCACTTTTGCCAATGATTTTCAAACACTTCTGCGTACTCTTCCCTTTTTCAAGTCCATCGTATTAAGATTACCCATCATATAAGTGGTGGAATTCACTACTCTTCTGTTAGCCATGTCAGCAAGATTTAATACCTTAAATGGTGAAGACCAAATGGACATCTTTATGAGAGTTCAAGGACTAAATGATAAGCAACATGAGTTTATAACTATTTATATAATAATGGTGAATATAAACTATCATGAATATCTGTCCTCAGCTGAAAGATTCAATAATCTATTCTGCAAGTTGAGACGAACCTATTTACTTTGTTTATGGTAAATAGACATTGAAGTGAAAAAAAAACCTCTCCAATGAAATGTGCATTTTAAATGTCAAGCTAACGTGAATAGGCATTATCTATTTTGAATGTCTACTTCTAAACAATGCAATCATAGTCACGTAAGCAATTCTTTCTAAAATATATAAAAATAAATAAATAAATAAAATTTTAAAATAGAAAGTGCAATCCACATTTACAATTGAAGAGCACTTTTAACTTCGATATTTATTCAACACATCTTCTTCAACTTGCTGAAATTGCATCAGCCCACGACTACAATTCACATTTAACATTAGAGATGCTCTTAGATGCAAACTCTATGAATGAAGCACAAAGTTCCACAGCATGGCAACTTCAATATCTATTTATCTTCTTCACCTTCTTATGAAGTACCCAATTGTTCAATCATTTTATGAAACTCCATTGCATATATTTAATGGCACCATAAAAAAAATGCCACTTTAACCACACGTAAGTTTTTGTATATCCTTATCTCCCATTTTTGTTGGTATAACTGTTCTGTGTATGACACAACATATCTAGGATTTCATTGGCCTCACTTCTAAGTACTTCTCTATCTCTTGGATGTAAAAAATACAAGAAAGCATATATACCATATACAAGGGACAAGATCTAATTTCATTCTCATGGAGTGTGCAGGGCCCAGAATGGCATTCATCAGAAAATAGCGATGGATCGATATAAGATACTTCATCAGGTGTAACGGTGGAGTAGGTGTCACAATGGTTGCCTCATGAGTCTCGATATATTGGCTGGGGAGTCCATTTAAGATGCAAGTCTAGCCTACCTGACTTGGCTCCTTCTAGAGGAAAAGAATCCTTGTATTCTGTTTCTAGTATGACTCTTGTGAGTGTCAAGATGCAGCGGCCCATGTAATCCTGATGAGACGAAGGGATGTTATTAATGGTAAATATTACAACAATCATAACTTCATAAGCATTAATAGTATACCAGAGTCCACCAAAGCATCTTTAGTGAGATGAATGAGGCATCACATGCGAAAGGGATGTTCTGAGCTAGACTCATGTTGGAATCAAGTTGTTGATTTTTTTATAAAAATAATAAAATAATAATAATAACATATCAGAGTCCCCGTTGAACTGAATTCACAACTCCGTGGAAAATCGCTTGATAAGTAAGGTTTTGCCTTACGTAAAAAACTAGAAACTAGCAAAACCACCGCGTTTGAGTTTCACTGCCTATCAGAACCATCAAATTTGGAAAAAGTTCGGTAACATACTTTGGGCAAAGAGATTGGGCACCGACCCACTCGGTCGCGCGATGCACCTCACGATGCGCGTGCGCACATCTCGAGGTGTATCGCGCGGCAACCCCAATCTCGATGACCAAAGTATGTTACTCTAGCAGCTCAAAAGAACACAAAATTTACTGTCACAATTAATTCTAAAGTTGAGATTAACTAGCTCCATCAGGGGTGGAAGCATAAATCCAAGAGAAATTTGAAATGTTTAGAGAAAAGAAAAAGATAAATTTGAAAAAAAAAACTAAATCTATAGCTCAAAAGAATATTTGTGAAGAATATGCAAAGCTTTTGAGTGGAAAAAGTTGGCGGAGTTTGACAATGGCTAGCAGACTCGGGGTTACCCCATTGCTGTGGGAGTTATCACCAATCATACTTCGCCACCAAAAATACCACTAGTAGTGTTTCCAACAAATAAAATAATTTGACCTCGAATTATCCAAAGCATACTTAATTGTCTTAAATCTAAAAAAATAAATAAATAGAATGGTTGAAAAAATTTACCTTCCCAAATGTGTCATGGTCATACACTTCAACAATTAGCATATCATGCAACCCATCCTCCACGACAAAGTCAAACGTCTGGTTCCAAACTGGATTCAGGTTATCATTCACAACCTGGAGTGTAATAAAGTTATGAAAATCAGGAACAATTAGTTGCAGGAGCTAAAAACAGTGATTTGTCGTCTCAAACCCGGAATTGCTTTATAGGTAGCAAATACCATGATAAAGAATTATGAAACCAGCCGTAACTAATTCAATGAAGAAGACCAGGCCAAAGGCAATAACAATCTATTAATTTAGTAAATTTTCAATAGAAGTCATGCCTCGACATAATAGAAAATGTTGTGAGAGTAAAGAACTCGTCGAAATTTTATTTTGCCAGTGAGGTCAAAACTTACCCTTGTTTTGTTTTTGTTTCCTGTCTTCTTCAATTGGAGTACGACAAAAGGGTCGGCTTTTCCCATTATATCAGCTGGTGGCAAGTCTTCAGCAGATATCACTGTAACAGAAAGAACTCCTCTAACAATAACCTCTCTTCTCTTTTGTGTGACATCCGCGGCTTCGGTTCCCTCTGCACCACCTTTTAGGACCTTTTCCAGTGAAGTCATCGAAAGATTGGGAGCAAAAGGGTTGGTAAACCCATTTTCCATCCCAAAAGGATAATATAGAAGCTCAAGATGCACCTAAGGGCCAGTAAGTGAAAAAGAAATATAACTGCAATTGAAATTACATAAATAGTAATTCTATCCTGGAACGAAATTGCGTAGGCAAACATTTTGCAGTTCATAAGAATGCAAGAATCGTAAAAATAAAACTTAGAAAAGAATGAAAAATTGAAAAAACCATGGATAAGGATTAGTAAGTGGATATCTTACACATTTCTTGAAGAGAACTCAATAGCTTTTGCAGAGATCTCTAGGTAAAAAACGACTATAAGAATTCTAACATCAGTTTTTTTTTTCCATCTATAATGTAGATATAAGTTGCCAATGGAAATGGAAAAGGGTTCCGAGTGTTCCTCTTATTAAGATGTTCCATCACCACTACAACCATTACAACTATCCAAGAAGTTGTAGTGACATAATAAATATATAATACAATATCACACATAATAGGGCATAAAAAGAAGAAAATGCATGCTAAATTGATGCTAAATATAAATAATAATAGTGCATAATTTTCCTTCGGGCATAATCACCACTCAGACAAAGAAAATAGAAACTACCTTTCAACTTTAGGATCCATGTATAATCTAGCATTTCATGCCAACTTTGGAATCAATATGCAACCCAGGTGCTTACGATGCCTATTTACACGGGCACTACAGCTAAAGCGATGCCTTAGGTTATGATGGGAATGACAAACAACAACAAAGGAAAAGTATAAAAAAGATTTGCACAAGCCTAAGGTAAGCTAATAGCAATGAGTTTTCTGGCAAGTCTATTTCTTCCAGGAGTAAGTAGGTCTCGTGTGTATCATGCTCTAAGTCGCTAGCAGCCACTATTTTTTATTAGCAAACCATACATTGCTATCAGTATGTGTGTGCTAGAACAGTGTGCACTGTGCAGTTCATGACATCATAAAAGGTCCAATATAATGATTCAAGACATCATGGTTCATATGTAAGTATTTATGGATGGATGGACTCTACAATGATTTTGAAGTATTTGGACCCTTAGAGGTCAAAGTTGGAGTTTTTGGAAGAAATTTATGAGTTTCTTGTTGGAGAAGACAAACCCGACTCCAGCGCCGTCACAGCGCCACGACTCACAATGCTTGCGGCTTGGAAGGGAAACAATTCTCGAAATTGGTCCAGCACCATGCAACATCGTGGCTACACAACATACGACGTTGGCATGGTGCTAATACCAATTGCATTCTGGATTTTCATTATCCAGCGCCATGCAACGTCGTGGTCACACCACGTGCGACGCTGACACAACGTTGAGACCTAAAACTATATTTTGTAATTTTTTTGAGATTTTTGATTTTTCATCGAGGTTTCTATCGCCAAGGACTAGGCAGTGGGAATTGACAATGAAAACCTGTCGTAGGTGTGACATTGATTTTGAAAGAGATTTACAACATTATGAGTTCTTAAAATAAATAAACAACTTACCTTGAATAATTAGAGTCTAATGAGTCATGTCAACCTAAACCAATTTAGATACTCGAGAAGAACCACCTACGGATTCAAGTAGGGCAGGGAATCCCCGCGAGAAACAAGGATTCCCCGCAACGGGGATGGGGATGGGGAATTTAAATGGGGATGAAGGCGGGGATGGGGATGAGGATAAAATCTTAAACGGGTACGAGGATGGGGAAAAAAATATATCCACTGGGAAGCCACATAAATCCCCGTGAGTATCCCCACTGGGGGATCCCGTGGGATCCCCATGGGTAATCCCCGTGGAGATCCCCGTACATATCAAATATATATATCAATTTTATATAATATTACAAGGTTTACACAAAACACTAGCGATAAACAAACTCTAATGTGATTTACAATTTTAACTTGTTTTGAATTGTTTGCAACTATATTTATATTTTACAAATTTAGAATCAAATGAGAAAAGTTACAAAACCATATTTTATAGGATCCTCCTAAGGTTTTTTTCTCAACCCTTAGGTATTGGCTTTATATATAGTTTATATTTATATATACATGTTGTGAATTTGTAACTTATTGGTATTATTGTTTCTTAACTCTTAAGAGTCGAGAGAGAAAAAATATACATCGATCATCAATCGCAACAAAACTTCAACCCTTAATCTCAATTCTCAAATTAGGTGAGTCAACTACATGGATCAGACTATTTATAATATAATATTTGTTAATATTTAATTATAGCTTTTTTTTGAAAACTTATAAAAAATATATGTTTAAAAATAATCTTGATCATGTCAAATTTATAATATATAGTAATAGTACACACACACACATATGTATATATATCATATTAGAATATGCCAATGCTAGCTAGGGGTGGGCAAACCGCAGTTTGGTGGTGAAAAACTTCAAACCACCACCAAACTGAGGGTTTGCGGTTTGGCAGTTTTGCAAACCACCACCAAACCACGAAACCTTAAAACCACGACCAAACCGACCGCGGTTTACCCGATTTGGTCGGTTTGGTTTTGCGGTTTTTCCTCTAACACATCTTCATCTTCAAAGTTATACATAGATCTGTTTGGAATACCAATTGAAACCATAATCGGTATTAAAAAAAACAAAAATCAATCAAATTTGCACCACTAAACCAATTGTTCATTTGCTAAACATCATATAAAGAATTGAACTTTTGAAGGATTTTCAAAACTGACTCAATTGGGTCTGCAATGCTTATTGTTACAAAATTGATAGATCATTATCAAATAAACTAAAAGAACCTAAAAAGAAAGCATGTTATCTCAGCTAACATGTCGAACATGAGGTGAGGGGCAGGATTGGCCGAGTGGTGAAGGCTGGGAGCTGACCGATAGAGATTTAGAGATTGAATCAAGAGAGATTGAGATTGAGTGTGAGCAAACAAATCTGAGAATAAGATCAAGAAAACACAAGATCTTGAGAGACGAGAGATCTTGAGAGACGAGATCGCCAAGAGAGTGCGAGAGAGCTTGATGTCGTCGAGAGGGAGATAGACAGAGCGTAATGAATGTGCGACCATGGAGTTGGAGGCGACAAGAGGTAAAGGGAGGAGACAACATCGCCGACCATGAGTTTGAGATTTGAGGTAACAAGCTTTAGGGTTAGGTTTTTGAGTGAAAAATGTAAAAATACCAATAATACCCCTAATTTCGATCGGTTTGGTGAACCGTGGTTTTTGAAAAATAAAAACAGTGACCAAACCAGGTGTTGCGGTTTTGAGTTTTTTCAAACCACCCCCAAACTGCAAGATTTGTAAATCAGGCCAGACCAACTCGGTTTGGGCAGTTTGGGCGGTTTTACGGAGACCAATGCCCACCCCTAATGCCAGCGTATGTATATTACATGTATAAGTATCATTTAGAAGTATTTATACACATATACAACAAACAACAACATAGCCTCAGTCCCAAATTAACTGAGGTCGGCTATTTAATACTACGTCACCAAACTCAAGTGATTGATGTCAAATATCAAACATGAGAAATAGTACAATAAAATTTTATCATATTAGTTAAAATTTAATAAAAAAATTATGATAGTTAACTTTTTTTTATTTTTTAAATAATCTCATCATTCATTATGTCAAATTTATAATAAATTGTACACACGCTTTCACATATATTAAAATCTCTATATCTTATTACAATATGTATAAACTATGCTAGCAATATACCTATATATATTATGTGTATAAATATCATTTAAAAATACTAATACACATACATATGTATATTTAATATTATATCACCATACACTAGTGAGAAATATCAAATATCAAATATCAAACATAAAAAGTAGTAGACTAAAATTTTATCATATTTATTAACATTTAATTATAAAAATATGCCTGTCTAAAAATAATTATAAAAATATGCTATATATATGTTTAATTATATATATATATATGTATATATTTGTCAGTGTGTGTTGAAAACTTGAAACTTTGAATTGCTTTCAACTATATTTATATTATATATTTTTATTTCTTATATATAATCTCAACAATCATCATGTCAAATTTATAGTATATAATATAGATTAAATGCACATGCACACACATATATCGAAATCTATGCAGTCTATATCATAGTACCATACAATATGTATACATATATACCATTAAAAATATCAATATATACATATATCGATAATATTTCGAATTCGCGCAAAAAGCACAAACAATCAATAATATTTTATTTTTTATTTTATAAAAAAAATTGAGAAAGTGGTACAAGTAATTTAATTTTTAGATATTAATGTTGTATATTTAAGACTTACGAGTTAGAACATCAAAAATCTTATTAGATTATTACGCTAAAATATAGCAAAAGAGTTCATGAAAGTTATTACCGAAAAAACCCTACTAGTAATTGGTAATTAATTATTATATTATAAATTACACTAAAATAGAGCAAAATAGTTCATCAAAGTTTTAATGCAAAACACTGATTAAAGTTTTGACTTTCCACTAAAATAAGTTAAATTTGATCAAAAGAGTTTTTTATTAAGAAATAATATTAAGTACCTCATATTTTTAAGCCCTAAGTAGTAAGTACCCCATGTTTAAAAAAATAACTCTTGAAAAATAAATTACCATAAATAAGTTAAAAAAAGAAATTACAAGTATTTATCCGCCATTAAGAAATTTATAAGTATTTATCCATATATAATTACAGACCATATACCCATATTTAAAAAAAAAATAAAGCAACTCTTGATCTTCCACACCACTGTTTTGCTAGGGCTTCTCATTTTCACTTCTCACAGTTTTGAGAGGTCGACTTCTCCTTGCTCAAAGCATCCACCTTGTTCAACCATTGGTAAGTTCTTCTTCTCATTTCCCTCTTCGATTCTTTTCTCTATTTTCCCCAAATCAGCTCAAGTTCTTGCCATTGGCTAGATTGTGCTCCACGAACACCTTCTCAGTCGGATCGACAACGCCCTGGAGCATCCCCGATTGACCATGTCCTTGAGCTCGAGCTCCTTGGGAAGTTTCGCTACTTCTTCGATTGCCAATGCCCTTGTTGGGTGTTGGAGAAGCCCTTTGATGGGGGTTTCATAGTATTTATTTATCTCTGCTTCCTCGGGAGGTTTTGCAACAGCATGAAGGAACCCACAAACTTACACAAGATGCCTCTGGTCCTCTTGTATTTATTTGTCTCTTCTTGATTGAATGACTTGATTTATTTTTATTTTTTTTTTGTTGTAAGGCATAACCACTAGATACGTAAGGGTCAGAGGGATAAACATACACAGCAAGTTTGCTAACATGTTTGTTACTTTGGTTTCTGAGACCTTATCATGTAATCACTTTGTTATCTGTTTTGATTTTTGAATAAATACAATGTGATCGATGCTACTCACGAAAGTTAAGTAGCCTTTCTGCAAATGCTTTTTGTAACTAAAAGCTTTGATATGTTGTCAAATTGTTAAAGCATTTGTAGTCTTTTTAGGTGCTTTAATGTCTATCAAGTCATTTTCAAGTTTTGACTTGTTTGGTTTAAAGAATCTTTTGCTGATGCATGCCTTAAAAGTTGTGTTGTTAGAAGCTTTAATGTACCCCCAGTTAAAAGCTTTAAAGCACCCCACAATGAGCTAACTTCTAGACTTTAATAAGACTTCATGAGTATGGACAGAGCCACATTGGTGATGGGGGCCTCCGCCATTTTTTTTTTGTGTATACAATACTATACTATATATAGTCTTGTTTGTATATGTCCATCCTCTCTGGTTTTTCACACATTTAATATTTTAATTTACTAATTAAAGAGTACGAACTAAAATCCATTATTTAATATTCTTCATAATATACTAATGTGTGTATACAATACTATACTATATATATATCCTTGTTTGTATATGTACCTCCTCTCTAGTTTTTCACTCATTTAATATTTTAACTTGCTAATTAAAAGTAATAACTAAGAAGATATATCCATTATTTAACATTCTTCCTATTATACTAACTGATTATTTTTTTCTTGTACAAAAGATATCATATCAATTGCTAATTTTTTCCTTGCTTTTGTTTTACGTCATTTTTGATTGACATGAGTCACATGACTACTCCATCAAGTTCTAATGCTCAATTAACACCAGTTGTGGAAGTGACACCTCCACCCCTTTCCATTGTCACACCAGTTCAATCAAGTACCACACCAATTGAAGTTCATGTGGAGGTCGATGGAGAAGCCGAAGATTCATTGGTTTTAAGAAATAAGCAGAATAGCACTACGCACTTGGGAGATCATTGAAAATCTTGTCTTTCTTGAATGACTTATGATGCTAAAGGAAAGTCTCAGAAAAAAAAAAAAAAATTTGGTTGTAGAGAAAACATCTGAAGGGAAAACTCAAATATTATTCAAGGAATTTAAACAAGAAGTATCAAGGAGAGAGATGACAGATTTTGTGATGCTCTATGAGCATCCATTGTCCATTGTTGAACAAATAGGCTTTAAGAGATTAGTGGCAAGTCTTCAACCGCAATTTACAATGATGAGTAGAACCACCCTTAGAGCTGATATTCTTAAAGTCTATGCGTTTGAGAAGAAGAAAACAATTAAGTTGTTGTCCAACAACAATAGTAGATTCGGAATAACTACGGACATGTGGACTTCTCGAAATCAAAGATGGGGATATTTGGCAATTACGACACATTGGATTGACTCAAATTGGAAACTACAAAGTCGAATACTAAGGTATCTTTTTTTACTTTGCATATTATGATTAGTCTTTTTTCTTGTGTGGATAAATACATTTTTTAGTGTGCACTCTTATCATAGTTTTGGTATTTTTCTTTTCTATAAATTCACATATGTGCCATGTCCACATACGGCAGATGTATTATGTGAAGAGCAGATGAATTGCTTTTTGGATTGGAATATTGATATAAAGTTATCAACTTTAACAGTTGGTAATAGCACTACAAATGACTGTCATTGATCTTGTTATGGAGAAGTTTGATTGGGGTACTTTGCTTCTTAAAGAGGAGTTTCTCCATATGCGTTGTTGTGCTCATATTTTGAATATGATTGTGAAAGATGGGTTGTCAGTGATGAAAGTGGGACTTGAAAAAATTCGAAATAGTGTTTCATATTGGAGAGCATCTGCTAAGAAAGAGGAACAATTTGAAGAAGCTTGTCGTCAACTAGGACTAAGTTATGCAAAACCACTAACCCTTGATGGTAAGGCAAGGTGGAATTCGACTTTTTTGATGCTTGAGACGGCTTTGATCTATAAAGAGGTGTTCTCTCGTCTTAAGCAACGTGAAACTCTCTACAAATCTTTGCCTAGTCATGAAGAATGGGAGTTAGCTAAAGATGTTTGTGAGAGGTTGCGCTTATTTTACAATGCGACTAAATTATTTTCTGGAAGAAAATATCCTACTGCAAAAACCTTTTTTTCCTAAACTTATTGAAATTGGGTGGACTTTAAATAGATGGATTGAAGTGCAAATAGGGTTATTAGGAACATGGCTAAACTGATGTTGGAAAAATTTAACAAGTATTGGCTTGTAATTCATGGGATGATAGGAGTTGTCATTTTGTTGGATCCAGATACAAACTTAGGATCTTAGATGTTCATAAAGATGATGGAAAAAAGAAAAGACTGAAAGACATTGTTACCTCTTGTTTTCTGAGTATGAAGAGAATGCTCATAACAAACAAGACGTGAGCCATGTGGAAGAGAACACAATTACATGTTCTTCATCTCTTTCTTGTGCATCTTCTGCCGGTGTTAGCAACGTGAATATTGTTCGATTTGATGATGTGTTCACTCAATGTCTTCAATCCTCAAGTTCCGATGAATCTACTAAAGGTGAACTCGATTTATATTTTGAAGAGAGACTTCATCCTATGGTTGGAAATTTTGATATTTTGGAATGGTGGAAGACAAATGGAAGCAAGTACCCTATTATGTCAAATATGGCAAGGGACATCTTAGCCATACCCGTTTCTACCGTTGCGTCTGAATCGGCGTTTAGTACAGGTGGAAGATTTTTGACTCCATAACGTAATAGGTTAGCTCTTGATATTTTAGAAGCATTGATGTGTTCTAGAGAATGGATTCAATCGTAATTAATGAGAGAAGGTAGCATATTATATTTTTTTTATGAATTACTTAGTTTTGTCAAAAGTTCTTTTTTAATCTACTTGGATTAATTTCTCAAAGTAAACTTGATTAACTTATATTGTACTTTAATGAAATACTTATTTATCTTTTCTTTCTTTTCTTAATAGATCAATCAAATGCTTTATTTTCCCATTTTTCATCCGAAAATGACAAGGAGAAAATTGATGATGATTTTGATGGTTGATGAAGATAATTAAAGAGCTCTAAGGATTGCATTTTTCATCTAACAATGGGAGAGGGTAATGCATTTTATATGTATTTTTCATGAACTATTTAATTTTTTTAAAAGCTTTTTTTTTACATAGATTCACTTCTCAAATTAAAGTTGACTTTTGTGCTTTAATGAAACACTTCTTCTTTTCTTTCTTTTCTTAATCGGTGAATCAAATGCTTCATTTTGCTATTCCTTATCATTGTACAATGATGAGGAAGTTGATGATGACTTGGTGGTTTAAAGAGATATGTATACGGAGTTACTTTAAGGATTATTATAAATTTGAACTTCTTTTTGCATATTATTGTCAATGATTTTGTCGAAACTTAGTTACAAGTGTTGGCTCACATAGAACTATAGAAGTTGGAAGTTAGAACTTTCATTGCATGATATGTTATACTTTATTTTGGTTGGGATTTTCAACAATTGTTGTCTTATGTACGTGTACCATACTTTTTATAAATTTTTTTTGAGAAAAATTAAGTCGGAAAAAATATTTCCCCGCGGTGATTCTCCGCGAGAATCCCCGCAAGAATCCCCGCAGGGATCTCCAACGGGGAAAGATTTTTCCCCACGGGGATTCCCCATCCCCGCGGGGATTAAACGAGGACGGGGATGAAAGTTCATCCCCGCATGGGGATGGGTATGGGGATGGGGGGATGAATTCTTAAGCGAGGATAGGGATGGAGATGGGATCCCCATCCCCTACCCTCCCCATTTGCATCCCTAGAACCACCTAAGACTTCTCGAAGGGAGGTTGAGATTAGGATTGCGGCGATACGAGGTAAGTGGGGTGTTTATTTGATTATCAATTGTACCATGCTATTACTTATTAGTATAAATAATTTGGTCTCATGTAGGATAGAGAGTGTGGATGGGCATCATTACCCGATATGGAATTGACGGATATACCTTTCCTACAAGAAATTGGAGGATGTTACTCGTGTTAGATGACATACTTTTATCACAGGCTTCGGGAACATGCTTGAGCCATAGGAACTTGGCTAGGTATAAAATGTGACTTTTTTTATTATAATATTCACACAATGTTTTCCAGAGCTCATGTGGATACATAATGTGTTATCAAATGACCATGATGCGTCGTGGGGCTTTGAAGACTCTGTCAGCAAAACACAGGAACCCTTAGTTTAGTATATGATGGGATTAATGGCTTAGGATAGAACTAACATGATTAGGAGGAGGCCATCGAAACGAACGACTTGCAAACGTTCGGTGTGGGGAATCGCTCTTCTTCGTCCTGGGTAATCGGTCATTGGTGAGGAGGGATAACAATGAAATGGGACAATGATTTACATCTATCTTCAGGAATCTTGGCTTATTTACATAAATGTTTTCTTCTTGATATCCCTGAGTTGCATTTATTATTCAAGTCTCTCTTATCTATTGTTGCATGTCAGTTATATCTTGCACTTGGTATTACTTGGATGATTGATGGTCAGGCGGATCACCGCTTTACTGAGCCCGTTGATTTGGCTCACCCCACTTACAACATTTCCAAGTCTCTCGTCGTCCGCAGTAGCCAAGGGAAAGGCATAGGATTCGTAAATCCTTTTTCTTAGCTGATGTGAGCCTTGCTTGGTTGAGACTCTATTATCTATTTGCTTTTGACTTTAAAAGAATTGTATTAAAACATGGATTTTAAAGGGTAGATTTGAGAACCCTATTTCCACTATGGGTGTAGAACTTGCTACCCTCTTTTGATATACAATTTGAGGGTAATTAAGTTATTTCTGCTAACTTTTAGATTGCCTTATATATTCCTATTATTGTATATTGTTGTTGACTTTCTGCAAATTAAGGCTTCCTAGATCATCACCCAACTCGTTGGGTTATCTTGAGGAGCGATGGTTTAGGGCAGGCAGCCCTTGTTCTAGGATGAGGTTTGTCACAGAAAAAGTGTGCATCTAAGTGATATTAAAAACCCAACAAGAGAAATCAGTTTTAGGAATCTTTAATTTTTGTTTTTTTCAGATAATATTCTTCTATTATCTTTTTTTTCCAGGATAAGTATAGAAAATCAATGCAAGAAAGGAAAGCTTTTGAATAAGAAAAGAAGAGAAAAGAACAAACCATCTACTCATCCATATATTGTGCAAATCAAGAATCAAGATTATGGTCAATACTATCATTGATTAATTAATAAGAATGAGAAAAAAGAAGCCAACCTGACCCCTATTCTTATTATCTCGCTGTACTTCCAAGTCTTTGACCAGCTTCAACCACTTATCTTTCACTCTACCAGGTTCAAGATCCTTCAACGACACTTGAGCGCATCCAATAAGCTCAGATGTTTGAAGTCCCTCATCATCAAAAACCTTCACAGTTAAGTGTTGGGTGGATGCATCTTCTACTGTAAATTCGAAGTGTTCGTTCCAGATAGGATTCAAATCATTGTTCTGAAAAATGAATAAATAAATAACTTGACGAACTATTCACAAAAAATGTAGGAAACAGATTAAAGTAAAACAAAATAGAAAATCAGATCACTTACAATTACTTTGCTGGTTTTTGTTCTGTCCCTTAAAGGGCGTATATACAATACAGCATAAGGATCAGATTTTCCAATGATGTCCTTATTGGTCAATTCCTTTGCTTGCACAAGCTTCACTTCCAAAATGCCCACAGGCTTAAGTTCCAGGTCACTAAGCAACAAGAAATAGCCAGTTAGGGAATCTATTCATACAGAAGAAACTTGCCAATTATAGGATTTGTACAAGGATATGCACAAGAGTCTGGAAAGAAACAGTGATGACCACTTTGGAGTCAGGAAGGAAAAGCCAATAGACAAATAAATAGCCCCTAAGTAACTACAAATGCAATAAGGGTGACCATATAGGACGTTGCAATTAAGTATCCAATATTCTCTCGCTATCCACCATTACACATATTTACAGGTGCACACCTTACTATGCCAATGATTTATGCAAAATTAAGCATGTTGACAGTATATTTCGAATGACCTACCTATAGTCACCAGGTAAAATTGGAACAATTTTACGCACTGGCCATGTCACTGAATCTTCAATTGCATCTCGTATTGTGGCCTGCATACAGAAACATGTCAGTCCCAAAGATTGGATTTCCTGTTAGCTTATGAATTAGACTCTCAGAAAATTGAATTTTTAACTGAAGTATCATTTGCATTGAAGATACCAAACTGACTTGATTACCACACGAAAATCAATAGGATCTCCAAAACATTAAAGTTTAGATATTACAGGATCAAACTACAAAAGATTGTTGGGGTACCAATTCTCTTAAAATGACTTTGCTAGGAATCTTCAGAAAGTGAAAAAGAGTTGAACATCTCGCTTTTAAAAATGAATCAGCAAAAAGATGAAGCTTCCATACATTGGCACCATGCAACCAAAAGTCCAATCCAAGGAGAAAAAAAAAAAAAAAAAAAGAGAAAGAAAAGAGAAATAAAAAACACACTTCAACTTATTATGTTGAACAGTAGAGAAGGAAATTAAATCAGTTAACTTGAGAAATCAGCAGTAGAATTAAATCAATGTAGTTACTTTCAAATAGAAGGCAAGTTGGCTGCCACTGCCAGAAAGGACTTTTCCAAGGAGACATCGGAAACTGAAAAAACTGACATCTCACTTTGAAAAATAAGGCACTTAAGGTGAATGCAGCTTCCAGATGTAGTCAGGCACTCAAGAACCCAATCCCTCAAAACACAATCACACAAAGGAAAAGAAAAGGCACTCTCAAACTATTATTTTGATCAGATGAGGAAAATACTAAATCAGTTAACTAAAGAAATCTATGTAAGTCCAAGTTACTGTGGCAACTTTTCAACTGGAAGACTTATCATCAGTAAAGGTAAAATAGAGTACATTGTCAACAAGAAAGAACAAACATAAACGGCCAATAGAGAGAAAGAGAACAGGGAAAACTGGAATGGAAGCAAATCAAAGCATGAGAAAAACAACTAAGCTCATTCTCTTTCCTTCACACAGACTTCTATTATGATTTTATCAACGTCACCCATCCACATTTGTAGGTACAAACTACTTGAAGCACGACATATCTCGAGCCCTACATTATTAGAAGATTAAATCTAATATTGTTTAGGAGTCTAGTTTTAACTATTAAGAGTCCTGGATACATTAGATATCTAATCAGACTTCACTTTGAGTCAATAAATAATGGGAGTGACTATTAGCCGCACCCCCCCACACACACACTATATCAGGCCTCCATTTAATTTAATGCTATTTGTAGCCCCCATTAAGTAAGGTTATGTTCTAATCACCCCCCTTCTTAATTTTTGGTAAACTCCCAATGTACCCTTAACTTATGTTTGCCCCCTCACTCCCCAAATAAAACCCTTACTTATGTTTGCCCCCACACACTCCTCAAATAAAACCCTCTTTTCATTTTTGTCATCCCCAACCTCCAACCTTGCCGCACATAATCTTCTCCTCCTCCTCCTCCACACCCCTCCCTACATACGCACAACCATCAAAAATCCCCAACAATCTTGCTTCCCACCCACCTCACCGTTCGCATATGAACAACCATCTCAACCTCTTTCCCACCAACACAAGCATTACCAAACAATCAAAGAACCTAAGCAATTGATACATGCCACATGTTGAAAGGACCACAAGTATTATAAATATTTCTTATTTTGAAATACAATTAATTCTATAAAACTTCTGCATCATTCCTCGCCCTCCCACAATCATTGATCTTCTTGTTCTCCCCGCTGCCATACAGGATAGCGGAATCAATGATGTGTTGCTATCAAATGTGGTAGCGGCAATGTTAATGTGCCGCTGCCGGATGTGGTAGTGGCAACCTTGATGTGTCAATAGCAGAATAATAAAGAGAAGGGGTATTTAATAATTATATAATTTTACCTAAAGGGTATATTTGTCAAAAAAATACATTAAATTAAATGGGGAGCTGATATAAGGTGGAGGGGGCCTAGTAGTCACACCCTAAATATATTGTTAGGATGCAATTTTGGATACTGATAGGACACCCATATTTGATTGATTGATTTGTGAATTCAACAACGATAACACAAAGAACAAGAACCCAAAAGTAACCCCAGAGAAAGTCTTGAAACTCTCTCAAACCCAAACACTTATAGAGTGCCCAAATACATTCCAATTCCCTCCTGTCCCATCCTACTAACTCACCCCTATTTATAATATTTCCTACTCACTCCATATGACCAACTCTATGTGGGAACTTATCATTACTCCTCCCTTAAACATCCACCTTGTCCTCAAGGTGGAAAGAAAATGAAACATACAAAAGAATAGTAGAACATTAAGAGCATAAACTCATATATGGATGGAAACAAATTCTCGAAGCGAACAGTCCTTGGCGCATTTTCTACCAAAGCCATTTCATCAAACACCTGCTGCTCACTGTGAATGCCGACAAGAACATGTAGTAACAAATAACCAGAGAGTGTGTAAGTGAAAGGAGACCATGTGAGAATCCATATTGATCTTCTACTAGGGTGGTGAATAGCATCCAGCCCCACCCACTAAAAGGGGAACAATGGAAACACTTCAAATGCTTTTAGTGAGTCTAGTCGCAAAATACTGATGTCAAAACACATGAACTCAAGCTTTGAACCCATCCCATGGAAGGAAATAATGAGCACCCCACAAGAAACAAGAGGAGCACCACGAGCCTTGATTTGGTGTATGGTCAAGAGCTGATGAACAATCAATTGATGCATAAAGAGATGGACTGCCCACTTTGAATGTTGCAAAACCCAATGGAACTCAATAGGCCAACCATATTCGAATTTCAGTTTGGTACCTGAAGCAACGATAACACCCAAGATAAACATGAGAACTGATGCCATGGAAAGTTATCTACGAACCCTTAGAACCAAGGATGATTCTGAAACATCGTAGGGTAGAGATAGTGCCCAATTGAATTGGAGCTCTCGTCGAACAACTTTTCCGATTTGTACATTCCAATGAAAAACCCAAAAGTGAGGCGTTGTTGGTCTTTCACGAACAGAAGAAGGAACGAATGTGGAAGATAATATGACAACCTGATGATTATCCTCGAGTTTTGTGAGATCAAAATGGGCCACCATGTTGGAGTGTGACCAAAAGAGCTCAAGTTGAAGATAAGCTATAGCCAGAAACATAACATGTAAACAAATAAAGTGGGCCCACAAGTAAAGTTGAAAGACACAAACCCCCTGAGATGGTTGAGCCCACACCGATCGTACGCCACGAGATGCCCAACAACCAATTACTCTCATCTTCTCCAAATTCTGGCTTTTTGGTTTTTCGATGAAACAAGTTTTCCATGAATGTTGTGGACGGCCATGGTGGGGAAAGCGGAGGTGGCCAAGGGGGGGGATCGAGGACAGTGACGGAGAGAACCACAACGTGGAGCACGAAGGTCCGCTCCACGGTAGTGTCGTCTGGATCTGGTGGCCATGGTAGAGGGGCGATGGCGGAGTATGAAATCGAGAGGGTCGAGGTCGGTGGCCTTGAAGTATTGAAGATGAACTCGAGAGGCGTGAATGAGGCATTCACTTTGGTGAAGGAATGTACTGATGGATCGGAGGCAAAGTCTTGAACTATAGAGATGATCAACAACGCATTTGGTGTCGAATCTCAGATCGGGATTGCTCCGAGATGTGTTTGACTATCAGATCTGGTGATTGTGGTACACCAGGGGTCATCAACTCCTCAAATAACCCTATATTTGACGGATCTGAAACTTTTGCACTGCTATATGCTCTGATCTGTTGTTCTCTTACGATTGTTGAAGTGAAACCCATATGTTGAAGGAAGAGCTCATCGCGCTTCCGAGCCATGCCTCTGATCGCCATGCCTCTGATCGCCATCTTTACTTCAGATCTAAGCTCCTCAATCGACGCCTCAATGGTTGAAATCTTCTTCACCTCCACTTCAATTCGAGCCATTCGAGATTCCATCCTATCTAATTGAGCTTCCATCTTTGAAGTATGCTCTGATACCATTGATAGGACACCCATATTTGATTGATTGATTTGCGAATTCAACAACGATAACACAAAGAACAAGAACCCAAAAGTAACCCCAGAGAAAGTCTTAAAACTCTCTCAAACCCAAACACTCATAGAGTGCCCAAATACATTCCAATTCCCTCCTGTCCCATCCTACTAACTCACCCTTATTTATAATATTTCCTACTCACTCCATATGACCAACTCTATGTGGGAACTTATCAGATACATGATCAATGAATAAAGAATACATATTTCCCCTTCTTTTTTGATCTTTCTCCTCCATGAATTGGTATTAAAGCTGAGGCTTGAACAATTCTTATGCTTCTAGTCTGTGACTTTCTCCCCTTTCTATCATTTCTAACATTTCTCTCCCCTCAAATGTAAGTAGTGACATAATTGCTGCAAACATTTTTTTAAGTGTTTAGGATCTCATTCCATACCATAGAATCTTGAAGCCTTAAGTTGATCAATAATCAACTTCCCAAAAGAAAAGATTGCATAAAATAATCAAGAAACAAATGGGAGTGAAGTTCATAAATTTCTCTAAGCTGGGATTCAGAAAAATAATTGATGGATCAATAACCAACCATGACTGAGAGAACCTGCTCGTTTTGTTTACTCGTTGGGTCTTTTAGTTTCATTTTTATAATTATCCACGAGTCATATAATTAGTTATGCTTGTTGCATTCGCATTTCTACCTTTTAATGAAGTTTTTTTTTTTTTTTTTAGAACTGCCTTGTAATGAAGTTAAGCATCATAGGAAAGAAAAAACATTGCAGTGCCATAAATGTAAGTCCAATCTAAATTGGTTTGAGAAGCAAGCAACTCAAACAGTCATGAAGGCAAATTGTAACCTAGAAATTGCAAATAGGATATCTACGCATCTATTACAGGTGTTAATGCAAAAAGTTGATGTTCCTGCATGTTTTGCATCAACAGCAAAAGAAAAAAGCAAAGAACCAAGAGAGTAGATTGAACTGGCAGCGTTTAGCAAAACATGCAGGATGGAAAAAATTTATAAAACAAATTCAGCAAATGTTTTTGAAAATTTGTTACTCTGGAGCTCCAAAAATCTTAAGAAAAGGAAGTGAAAGAACATTTTTGGAATACGCATCAGCCCATCCAAGCATCTGAACAACCAACTGGAAAGACAACGTGGAATATGAGAGAGAGAGAGAGAGAATGAAGGAAAGGAAGACCAAAGTTGAAGGACGAGATAGAACTGAAAATAAATGGCCCTCTTTCCCATCTTTTCTACTTCCTTCCACTCTCTGCGGTCCTTATTTTCACTCACCACTCTTTCACTAATCAATTAGCCAGACCCAAACATTGAAACTCAAATCTTGAGTTATTTATTTTGAATAATAATTCAGCAAGCTCATCTATATATGTGAGATTTTGACTTGCACACTATTTTCTAAAAAGAAAAAAAGTGAAAATGTGCTGAAAGGTGTAAGAGGATGTTTCGGGGTAAATCAAAAAGTAATGTGGTTTTACTTTAAAATTCAACAAATAGGGATGTTTTTTTACAATCATAATGTGTGCTCAATTTCGTCTCCTAATGAATGGCGCATTTTGGGAAATCAGAATTGTGTTTTGCTTGAATTACTCCTTTTGAAAAGGAGTGATTTGTTCAAAACATAAATTGCATGAATTACTCCTTTTCAAAAGGAGTAATTTGTTCAAAACATAAATTGCATGAATTACTCCTTTTCAAAAGAAGTAATTCATGCAATTGTAAACCCATGCAAACCCCATGTAAACCCCATGCAAATCCCATGTAAACCCCATGCAACCCCATGCAAACTATACAAATTGGGAACGCCCAGATAGAGATAGAGAGACCGATGAGAGGAGGAATAAAAACTAAAATCATCCACCAAATAAAAATAAGAAGTATCTTTTGAGGCCCGCAATATTCTACAAGTATATTCGAATTCAATGAAAAAGAAAAAAATCATCCACCAAATAAAAATAAGAAGTATCTTTTGAGGCCCGCAATATTCTACAAGTATATTCGAATTCAAAGAAAAAGAAAAAAATCATCCACCAAATAAAAATTAAAAACTCAAAATATATAAATGCATAGAGATGTAATAAGATAAAAAAAAAAAAACATTATTCAAGTTAATAAATTAGTACACACAAGTTAGAGATGAAAAACAATATCCCTAATACTTCAAATCTATCACATTCAATTTGTGAGATTAAAAAAAATAAATACATTTGAAGTTTGATAGAATAAATTTCCTTTTCTAAATTGCTATGTTGCTAACTATACCATTTATTTTTTTCTAAAAGGATTTTTTTTAATTTGTTTTTGTATAAAAATTCATGAAATGGTTGGGGGATAAGTCCGCGTTGATGCCCACGTGGACTGATCCCCCAAGGATAACACGAATAGTCGTGTTAAACGTGGTAAATGTCCACGTGGATACACTATTTAACGAATAAAAAGAAAACATTATTCAACGAATAAAAAGAAAACCAATGCTATTTTACTAATTTAAAAGTAAATTTGTTGTACTGCTGTAATTTTTTCTGTTTTATTGCTAGAGCACACTTTAGATGATCGTCTTCATTAATGTGCTCAGTTAAAAAAAGTGGCGCTGCCAACAGTCAATCACCTGAAGTAGTACAAGTACAACTCTATACAAATTGAGGGGAACTGAATGATTTTGTAATCTCTATCCATTATGAGTATTTAAAAAAAAAAAAAAAAG
Source organism: Stephania cephalantha (assembly GCA_039657325.1). Lineage (NCBI taxonomy): Eukaryota > Viridiplantae > Streptophyta > Magnoliopsida > Ranunculales > Menispermaceae > Stephania > Stephania cephalantha. Next base: position 20,742,709 of record CM077576.1, read on the forward strand.
AATGATGAGAAGCAATTGCAGAACCAAAAAAATGCTACAACAACTTACATCAATGGCATCAGATAGCCCGGGAATTGTTGAAATATCACCACCAACAACTTTGAGAGTGAAATCTAACTTTTTCTGGAAACCACATTATGAATATATTGTTACGTTATATTCTTTTTGTTAATCTAGCGTAAGAAAAAAAAAATCAAAGGAAAAAAAAAAAACAAAGAAAGAATTACTTTCATATGTCACCTTGTGTCTCAAAGAATAGCAAATGGCTCCAAAACATGGGAATTCCTCGACCAATGGCTTGAAAATCAGCCTAAAAACTCCAGTGAAGCCAATATTCTTCACCTGTGTAAAAAACCCCCGATCCGTCAATCATTTTAGAAAGCTTATTCATTAAAATTCACCAAAAAGGCATGAAAAAAGTAGGAATCCAGAAAATATAAAAAGGGCAATATTTATTCTTTCACTTTTACAGGATATCAAACTAAGAAAATTAACAAATCCTTGTTGATAATGAAGATAGTTTGCAGCTGAGGTTAGTGTATAATATATGAACATACACGATTTTTTAGCGTAAATTCTGATAAACAAAGAACAACATTACGTGGATTTAGCTTTTTTTCACTTGTTTTGTTTTTTGATAAGAATTCATCATATACCCTTACGTTGATTTAGCATTTTGTTGTAAAATGTCAATCGCCAAACTTTAAATATATATATATATATATATATATATATATATATGGAAGGAATCACGACTTATCACAAAAAGAGTAGAAGGAACTATTTGTCAAACATGACTTGACTTTGTCAGGAAGGGAGATTTAGCTAGGTGCCTTAAATCTCAAAGAATCAAAATTATGTACAAAATTCTAGTTGAATGGTCAAATTAATGTAGTTAGTTAACAGATGTGTCATATTTTGGTTTAAATTGCACCATCCAACTATAGAAAAGTTGCCTAACAATAATGTAAGGAGAATTTCACAACCTTTTTCAAGTTTTAAATTATCATTTACAGGAACATCCCATCTGTTGAGTTTTTGGCTCAAACTTCAAGTCCTAATTTAATTAGGAATCATTGTTTTAGTTTGTGTCAAATTAGTAAGTTAATTGTTTGAGTCTAAGTAGGATTGATGTTTGTTAGTTGAGTCCAATTAGGATTTAGATTTGTTTTAGGATAATGTTTGAGTGTTCTAGTTGGATTACAAGTATGATTTTTGGGTATTTATATAAAGAACCCAAGGTTAGTGTGTCATGTACACAAGGTTAATACAAGTTTTACTAAGTAAATAAAGTTTGAGGTTTGAGTGTTAGTGTGTGATTGTTTCCGCTGTGTGTGCGTATGTGCGTGAATTCCCAACACCATCTAGCATGGAGAATGTGCTTGATGTTTCTGACATGAAGGCTTGCCCTATCGATGTCTCCTCTTTTAAACAAAAAAGCACATCGCACGTGCGATGCCAATTATTTACGTCCCATACATGTAGAATGCTTGCTTAAATATCAATCAGAAAATTTCACATAAATGTAGTTATTTTTTCATATAACTGTGTACTAATTCTGTTAATAGGTTCTTTTTTTATTTTTTCTATACTGACAATGGCATAATACATAAAGGCTATTTTTGATAATATCTTCATACATAATTGTATATATCATTTGCAGAATCATATTGACATTTCTCTGCTGGTTCCATGTGAATATGGACTTATAAACTTTTTATTTTTCCTATATTAATAATACCCTTAGTGGAGGGTTGCAATAGGTTGACAGCCAACGTAAAAGCTTCAATCACTCTTTATGAAATGGAGCAAACGCACGTACCAACTGATTTTGGATTGTTGTTATTGACAATTTCAAAATACATAAAGGTAACATTTGAACATTTTCAAGACCCGCAGGAGAACAATAAAGCAATTTCAAGAAAAATTTATCACTGGTAGATCCATTTAGAAATGAAATAATAAAAACAAACAATTGAGCTTAAAAAGATTTAGAAATAATGCATGAGATCACCTGCACAGGTAGCCCAACACCTAGCCTGGTTTTGATATCAAGTATGATGCTTGGATTCCCATCCCACTGCATCTCCAGTTCCATGGTGATTCCCTCACCTCCATCTTCAACAATTTGAACACCTAGAGACCATGATCAAACAATTAACACAAGCTTGAAATTCATAAACAAATAACACACTGAAGAATCAAATTCCAAGAGTACGTCCAACACAAGGTGTCACATTTTATTCTTGTAATAAGAGTATCACTTGTCACTCATTATGAAGATGTCATAAACAAAGGATTTTGCCACAAACTTCACAGATACAAAAACTAAAGTGGAGACACTTTCTAGGTCTAAATGACATGTCAAGAAAATGACAAATTTCTTGCACTGTAAATCAGAATCTGTGGTTCAGACAAGACCAGCTACATACAGTCCACTTCAAAAGTTCACAGCCAATGACCCAAGTTTACTAGTTAAACCAAATACAGCGATGGAATTAATAATCCGATGAATATCCACTGTTTCAGGTTTTAGTCAAAAAGGGCATTGAGACAACATGAGTTCATACACATGGAAGAGTCTCATTAGAAAAAGTACAACAAAGAAAATGAGTCTCACATCTTAGTCACTATTAAAATCTCAAACAAGGAATTTGCCTCAAACATCATAAATAAAATTGTTGAAATAAATTCGAGAAACTTTGTAGGACTAAATGCATGTCAATAAAACATCTTTTTTCCTCCATCGCAATTTAGAATCTGCAGGTTCAGACAAGAGTCATGAGATCACATGCAGGCAATCCCCTTCTAAAATTTAGAGCTTCTGGCCCAAGTAAATTAGCTAAAGAACCAAATACAACTGTACAATAACACTGATGAGTATCCATCAGGTTCTAATGAAAAAACAATTGGAAAATCATGAGTTTATACCTAAGAGACTTATTTTTTCTTAGTAATTTACGATAAGGATATTTAAGTAGTTATACTTCAAAAAAAAAGTAGTTATATGCATATGATATAGATTCGCATGAGTAAAAAATTATGTTTCAAGAAGCTATGAATAAATATTATGTCAGCAGCAAGGTACAACCTCACCTAGATGAGAGCAATGCCTGAGCTTTGCCTCAAGAGTCAAGAATGCTATATTAGATCCACATAACAAGTAGGACGGTATATCCCAAAGCATAAACAATAAAAGAAAAACAGATTACAAAAGAAAACAAGTAAATAATAGAAATAATCCAATAATTGATTGAGCATTAGAATACAGATCTTAACATGTCCAACAAGAAAAACATCCAGAGTTCCTCAAACTATTTTAACCTGAATTTGTCAAGGACTTGCAAGAATTATCACAGAGCTGAAACTTATGCGGACATATGAACATGTAAATTTCTCTGAAGAGATTATGTTGTTAAAAAAAGAACAAATATTTCTCAACAGATTTAGCACAATGTAAAGATGGACTTTTTTAGGCTTATTTCTTGTTAATTGTCACTAATATTTAAGAAATGGTTAGTGTACGAAAGAGCTATCAGCTATGCCGTTCTACCGATAAGTAGCCATACCGATTTGTTTTTGCAATTGACAACAAAGACACGAATGTATTTATTCATACATCAGATTATATTAAAGCTATGGCAAAGATAATAATGAGCAAACTCCAAAAATGTACCAATAGACCAATAACAACATAACCACCACAGAGAAAACTTTGTACTTAATGGAAATCAACACTCAAGAAAGTGATAAAGTTCTACATTGGTTGTCAACCTAACACAACCTCCTTCATCTGAACTTCGGACTGCATGTAAGCTTTTCCCTATCATGATTAACTCATTACACGATCAAATATTATCGCTATAATAATCCAAAATATATTTTATTTACTTGTTTTTTTGGTCTCCCTTTTTTTTAACTATTTGCTTGATAAAACAACATCAGTTCAACCACCCTCTCCGCACCATTAATGGTTAACCTCCATCAGATTGACTGACTTTGACGTTTGTTAAATACAACAAGCCAAGATACAAATAGGTTTCATTTATCAAATATGTCTTCTCTTAAATGTTCAAATTGTCTCCATTTAACATCAAAATTTTAGCTCTAAGGCTTCTCCAACTTCTGACCAGCAGAATATTCCAGGGTTAAGTTAGGAGGCTTCAACGACAACTCTCCAATACTTGTAGATTGCTACTTCTTTTGAAAACAATATCAGATCCCAATTTAATACCTATGCTCCACTGAACCAGCAAATTCTTCTTTCTCATATCTAAGCAATGTCTTCAAAACAACAATGTTCTATTTTTAATGATTGCTCAGTCTTCATTAAAATATAAAGGGCTCCCATTTCCAAATGGTTGTATTCTATCAACTATCATCACAACTTTAAGCTAATAGTTATTACATTCTCATCATTGAAGCAAGCCGATTCAATTCAATTCTCCAAAGTACTCCCACCAAGTTTCATAGTCTCATGAACAAGAAAACTAACAAAACGTTGTGTAACAAGCGATGCGAAACCCCAAAAATAGAAACGCAATAACTAAGCAAACATCAATACATATACATATACTACCACCACTAACCTGTAAACTGAGGAGCAACAGTTCCAAGAGTGAACTTAGAAAACTTGAGAGAAGACAACACAATGGGCCTGTACTGTTCAAGCACTGGCTCAACAGAAGTCTTTATCAGCTCTGAAGCTGCCTACACCATTCAAAACAAAACCCTCTCATAAACAAAAACCCTTCAAAAACAAAAACATTTTAATAGCCGAGGTTATCCAACCCACTGCCGCTTACACTAAACTGATGGTGGACCCTACTAATCCCTCAGGAGTTAGTAGGGCGCCCCTACAACTAACTCGTCGAAGGAGAAATAATGCAGTAGCTGCAAATCAAACCCATCACCTCTGCCTTAGTCAAGAATACTAAGGCCGTCTTCGAAACCACTACACCACACCTCTTGGGGGCAAAACCCTTCAAAATTATAATCAAACAGAGCTGATGATACCTCATTGATATAAGGCCATATCTTTGTGAGCTCAGCATTAAGCCAATTCAACTGTAAACAAGAATTCACAACACCGTCAACTCAGAACACACACTAGCAAAACAAGCCCTTAATCAAAGTGTGAAAACAACTACTCAACTTCTGCATCTTAGAGAAGACAACCCATGAAGGGTAGTACTCATTTGGAAGAACCCTCCTCGAATCCTCCACTGTCATCCTCGCAAACGCCGCCAGAGTCTCGGCCTGGAGAGAACCCACAACACCCATCAGAGAAAATCAAGCAAATCAACCAAAAACACAATCAATTTGACTGGCACCAATTGAGTGCGGCGCTTCGATCGGGTGTTCTCGGAATGAACAAAAGCCATGATCAGCCCAACGCCCATCACCACCCCCACCACCAATCCCAAGAAAAACGACATTTTCACCAGATTTGTGCTCTCTAAGAGTGTCAGCCAATGAAGCTCATCATCATCGACCCAATCCACATCAATCGAAAAAATGGCGAAATGGGTGTGAATCGGTTAGTGAAATGTGTGGAGTTTTGGTTTGGATTGTTGTGGATTTGATGAAAGCAATGTTCCAATCGAATTGCTTTCTTTTTCTCTCTCTCTCTCTCTCGTTTTTTGACCGAGAGAGTTGCCAAATTTTGGGGAAATCGAACTGTCTCGGCTACAAAGGCCGACAAAGATCACACAGATCTCGCCTCGACCACCGAGATGACTATAGGTCTCTCGGTCGAAATGTGACGAGAGATGGAAGTACTTCTAGGTAATGTGGTGGCGGTGGTGTACAACCGAGAATTTGGGCGTACTATTGGTTGTACCATGCGTGAGTGTGAAGGTAGGCTCGGTCGTGAGTGGCCGAGAGCTTGTAGAATTCGAATGGTCAATTCATCTCGGTGGCGCAAAACCGAGACCGTTTCATTAGACTCGGGTGTTCAATGTCGATACATTGGAGGAATTGTCGGTCACAATGGTGACCGAAAATATATGTCGTTTCACAAACTCGCTTGACCGAGACATAAGAAATGGATGATTTGGACTTTTTTTTTGTAAATTTAAGTTGGGATCTGTTCCATGCGCTTATAAGTTGTAATTTATGCGGGTATGGCTCGTCCAAAAACAGCCGGTGACTAGGGAAGAGGCTGGGAGCCGAGGTCCCGAGGCCGAACAGAGTAGGCGAGGTGGCGGAGACCCCAGACAACATCGTGCACGGAAAGAGAAAGAGAAGGAGAATCGGGATGGTAAGGGCGAGGCGAAGGTAGATGGCAATCGTGGAAGGTTACATTTGCACGATGAGGTTCGACCCTCAATGCGGGCGACACGAGGATCTTGTTGTTGCCGGAGGAGAAGAGGAGGGGCATGCATCGGAGTCAAGTAGCAGTGACTCTTCAGATGCCATGACAACCATGATAGACACAGATCGTAATGTGGGGGGGAGCGGAAGAGGTGGAGCTGGCCATGATGAAGGAGAGCCAGAAGTGGCTTTTGAGGCGCGTGCTCCATTCCCCGGTGGTCCTATAGACGGGGCGTTGCTGAAGAGCTTCAAGGATCATGTGGCTTTATCGATTTGGAGGAATGAGGTAATTTCAATATCATTGAAATTATTAACTTAACACTCATGTCTTCACATAATGACGAAATGTTTTGACATTTGCAGGAGCGGCCCGTTCTTAAGTGTATCAATCACGGAGCTCAAATAGCGGAATGGGATTTACAGTCGTGTCACCCGGACACGGCGGGACTCCAGAGGATTATTCAGCGTTCCGGCTTGAATGCGCTGATAGACTGCTCATACCGCAAGGCCAACAAGGAGTTGATCTCTGCATTTGTGGAGCGGTGGCAGCCGGAGACGAACACATTTCACCTACCTTTTGGTGAAATGTCTATCTCATTAGAGGATGTCAGCTTCCTCCTGAAGATCCCTGTGACGGGCAAAGTTGTAGAAGTGGACAAATTTGCTAGGTACACGGAGGAATCTCGCTCCGACGCTATCAAGATGGTTTCCAACCTTCTTGGGGTTAGCGCCGAGGAGGCGGAGGAGGAGGTGAATATCACCAAGGGGCTCACAGTGCGCAAACATTGGTTGAAGAGTCGATGGTGCCCCAAAGCTGGTTCGATACCCAGAAATTATCCTCCTGTGGAATGCACAGCCCGAGCGTACATGCTGTACTTGTTGTCGTGCACTCTTTTTGCCGATAAGAGTGGGTCTCGGGTGTCGATCGCGCTGCTGAAGCTACTTGAGGACTTGGACGACGTAGGGAACTACGCATGGGGAGCAGCTGCGTTGGCCTACTTGTATCGACACTTGGGGTCCGCCACGAGAGTCCTAGTGTCCCAGTTGCTTTGGCTACCTCACATTGCTTGAGGTTTGTTTTTAAATATACGGAGTAGGCATTCTTTTGTTCGATTCGCCCAAATTGCAATTGTGGAGTAACTAACATTGTAACGTTATATGCAGGGATGGGTGTATGACCGAAACGAATGTTCCAGTAACCATTTTGAACAACAAATGAAACTAACTTTCAATCATTTTATATCCTAACTTTGAAAATTACAAATTGTACAACCAAACTATTTGCATTGTTCCGGTTGTAACACTACGGTGTACCCAAATCTACAACGGATATGGTGGCATCAAGTAGAGTTGCAACGGGCGCGATGTCTCGAATACGAATCTGTCTCGCCAACCTTTCGCACTATCTCGAGCATACCGTACCCACGACGGGTATACGGATGGCAAGGGTGCATTCGTGCTCAACATAACGTCGACTACCACGACGCGGTTTAGGAACAACTTTACTTCTCTTCGCCTAGAACTTGAGGCCTCCCGAGTCGATAGCACGTACTCAAACTCACTCGGCAACCGTCTCGTTGAAGAATCGGCACACTCGTGTTTTCTCTTCAACGACCCCGTGTCCTCCCTTTTGTCTTAATTTTTGCACGGCACAACAACACACTGGAGTAGACGACGGTCGACTAATCTCCCGAGCCGCTTGAATAATCTTGAGTCGATCGTCCTCATTCTTTGCATGCATTAAACTTTGCCAACACCCTTTCAATCTCATCGTGCACGTTGTACCCAGACGAGTCCACCGGACTCTCGGTATCATACTCAACTTTCGCCAAGAAACATGAATGTCCCGGAGAGGGATGGGCGTCCCAAAGAAAATATATGATGGTTAAGCTCATGTGCACAAGGAAGGCCATGTGTGGTGCGTATCGCGCAACCACAACGAGTGGAATCGTGACCAACATCCTCTCCCCGGCCAATTCATCTCTAATTAGCCTAAGCGCCCGTTGAGACACATAACCGCGCAATCGTCGATACAACTCATCAACGTACTCATGTTGGACGACATTCAAACTTAGCTCAAACGATGCCTTGATATTGTTGTGTTGGATTCTAAGGAGTCCATCAACCACATTCCATAGAGTCTCAAAATTAGCCTGACTGTTCCCAAGGTGTACCTTCGTAGTAGAATGTGCGGACTCCACCCTCGAGTTGTCGTTTCCCCCAAAGTGCGAAGTCTATCTCGTCCAAGCCGAGACAAATTTCTCCTTGTAGCTCTTTAGCCATGTGTTGTCCAAGTACTCCATAAGACCCTTTACATGCCCAAATTCAAAACGGAGGTCATTCACCCTAACTTCAAATAACGCCTCCGACTTGGCATACATCACGCTCGTCCAACTACCCATAAAACGCGCAAAACCATCGTTCTCCCCAAACATCTTCTTAGTCTTAGACAAAACAACTTTGTTGATGTGCCAAGAGCAAAGGAGGTGAGACGAGGCCGAAAAACTTCTTCTATTGCACTAATAAGGGCTAAGTCCCTATCGGTAACAAGCACGTCGAGGCTTAGGCCACCCATCCAATATGGATCTCAACTTCTCAAGTGTCCAAACATAATGCCCATGACTCTCTCGATGATAAGAATGCGAACCCAACGGAGAACGTCAAGTGCGTAGAAGTGATGCCAACAATCTCCAACAAAGGCATTCGGTACCTATTTGTCTTGTACGTGCAATCCATCAAAATAACCGATGGAAAACACCGACCAACTTTATTGAGTCGGGATGTGACCAAAATAACTCCGTGACAACATTCGTATCGGGATCCTTCCTATGCCATGACAACCACTTATTCTTCTCCAAAATGTGCAAGAGTTGTTGCATTTGAGTCCTCCCACCCGCATCCTCCTTTCGGGCTTTTTGTCTTGCATTATATATAGTCCTCATTGTCGATGCGTTACCAACGTCTCTTTGCTTCAACGTATTTAGGATGTCCCTTGGCTTCACATTCCCTTTGTCATTTGCACCACAACTTCCTGCTCCGCCTTATCCAATCTCCCGCAAAAGAATGGCCGTCCAAGTGTTTTGCGGGGTCGTGATTGTGCCTCCCACATATAATGATGATATACCACAACGAGTCGACATTTTCCTTCACGTTGATAAGGAAAGGGCATCCACATTTCTTCGTACTGTTTGAGTCCTCCCCGTTTCGTCTTCTTCTTCATTTCTTGGTTTCGAAGCTATTTTTTCCGCTTTACCCTTACCAACTCTTTGTGACATTCCCCCGTAAGTCCCCGACCTCTCACAGGCAATTTTCACCCTACCCTCGCGCTTAATGCCACCGGCGTCGATGTGCTTTGTCACTAGCACGAACATGTTCTCACGGCCTATCATTTGAAGCCATGAAACCGCTGCTTCTCTACTTGGAAATGGCCTACAAGGTGTAAACGTGTCCGTGTAGTCCTGGAAATAAGGCGTAAACCGCATTACTCGCAATACAAACAAGTGTAACATTATAATCAACCGAAATGTACAAAGACAATCACACTAACATCCAAAAAACATGTTTTCGGTCGTACATGGCCGCAACTAGCTTAGTGGTATCGCTCACGTACGACCGAGCGTCAACGAATACTATCGGGTTTAATGGTTCCGTCGATACGCGAAACATTCGGTCCTCTACGACCGAGAGATTACATTACATCTCGGTCCGCGAGGCCGAAACAATCGCGCACCACCTGACATGAACCTTCGGTTAACCGCAACGAATACACAAAACATTTTCAAAAATACCTCAAGTACGACCTCCTCTCGCACCGAAGCGAGCACAATCCTCCATTATATAGTGGAGTCAAGTTCTTTTTGTTAAGGAGAGGTCTGTCACGTGGCACGTGCCTAGAAGTCGCCGTCCTTCGCGTGCCGACACCGTAAGATGTCGCTGTCCATCCGGTTCGTACACGTGTTTGGACTTTTTGATCAACGGGTGAGAATCTGCTGAAGTGTTGATAAACGTTGACCTAACCATGACTAGCGAAAGTTTGACCGTGATCGGAAGCATGGGCAGACCAGGATTTTAAAGTGCACTGGGCTATAGTCAAGAGATGTTTTCTTGTGACAAATTGGGGTGGGCTAATATAAGATATAATGTTTTTCTTTTAAACATGGGTAAGTAATATTCAATGAATGTTTTTAACTTGGGGTGGGCTGTAGCTTAGAGGGACTGTCTACTTGGGTACGCCAGTGATTGGAAGGGTAAGTTCGGGATCATGTCCAATCTTCAATGGTCAGTCAGTGGCAGTGCTTATTGCTGGCTAGCTGGTGATCTTATTTAGGTGGATTACGTGGTTTGGGCCCTTTTTATTTCTTGGTTAAAGATTTGCTTTGGGCCCATCAATTTTCCAACAATACATTTTTTTTCAAACTTTTTTCATCAATAAATTTATGTGTGTTGATAGAAAAAAAATGAAAAATCATGTGGTTTTTAATATAATGATTTTATTCAGTGTTTGATACATTCATAACTGTATGGAGAAAATCCACACTATAAAATCTCCACAACCGTCATCACGTCCTCATGATTCGGTTGGATTGATAGGGTTGTCTTAATAGGGTCGGATTAGCAAACATTGGATTACATAGCTATGGATTAGGGGTAATCCGAAGTTGGAGACTTGTTCGGTTGGCATGATAAGATTTTAAGTGATTTCATGAAAATGACGATTTTACACCTCCTATATAAAACCCCCACAATCGTCCTCACGTCCTCATGTTTATGTTGCATTGTCCTCATCGTCTTCACAAGCCCTATTCGAAACCCTCAAAATCGAACTCGGTCGAGTGGGTTTCACCCAAATCAGTGCAACCCCAACGATGATAAAAAGTAAGAAGAGATCAAGCATTGTGATAGTTAACAATGGTGGAAGAGAATTTAAAGAAGAAGGGCAAAGAGAGATCGAGTAGGAGATGAGCCTGGGGAATGCTGGTGCAGAAGCATTTCTCCAAGCAAGGAAGAACAGAGAGAGAGAGAGTTTGTGGAGAATGTTTTGGATTTTTTATATTTTTATTGTTCCTGCGATTGTGTCGTTGTTGTTCTTCGTTGGGGGGGTTAGAGAGAGAGAGAGAGAGAGAGTAGTAGTGTTTGTGAAAATTGAGGGGCAAATGAGGAATATTGAGTAAAGAAGTTGAACTTGATGATGGACTAACTAAGGAAAGGATAGGTGTAACGACCCATTTTCCAAATGGACCGCCACGGGGGCCAATGCAAGCCCATAACCTGGCCTACCAGCGCCAAGCTGTGTCCCACATGCCGTCTCATCCACCATTTTATCATTATTAACCTCAATTAACAACAATTTCCTGTTTAAGTTTATAAGGAACTCAAATCATCTGCCTATAATATCAATTTAATCCCAAATAAACCACAGCGTAAGTCTTTTATCATGACCATTAAAATACAAAACAATTAAGTCGTGCATTTAACTCTGATACCTAGCGTGGAAAACCCATATATCAGCATATATCAACCATGTATCTCAATGTATCAAAATCTCAACAGTATAGAGTTCTGAGCTATCTCACAATCTCGAATCCCAAAATAAGACAAAATATGTATATATAAACGTACAAGTCTGGCTATATGTCTCTGAATCATAAGTATTCTCGGTAGCTTGTCATTGCCCCGGCTCGTACTAAGATCTGCACTCAAGCCATCACAAAAAAGACATATGACGAGTCCATAGTGAGTATTCACAAGGAAATTAAGTGAGCAATAGGGAAAGTAAATATTGGAATTTAAACAAAACTATAAAATAAACATGCGGAAATAAAAATCAGACAACTTTGCTCATCATATGCATATGTAATAGTGAAAGCTTAAAGTGTGTGTTCCTAGCCCCTAGGGTCAGACTAGCGCCATACTTCGGACTCCCAACAGACTATTGCCGGCGAGTAGCACTTAAGTAAGGCCAGTATCTGGATCCGCTAGGTGGTCGGTGTGGAACCTACGACGCACCCACACGTGCTCGTCACAACTCTCGGGTAGCCCTATTCACCGAGATGACACACGTGCTATGGCCTAGTGGACGTACACACAGAAATGGCACGGATGGAGAGCCTCAACGTCCATCCATTATAACATACCAGGAATAAAGTAACGAAAGACAGAATATGAACTCAAAAGCAAAATAAAGTACTGCTCAAGAAATTTCAGTTGAGATACTACACACCTCACACCGCACTCCGTGTCCCGTCAATCACCCCCGGTTCGACTCTGCCTAGTCCCGCATATCCCAAGTTACCGCCCATAATGACCTATTTCCATGTATAGTTGATTTTTAGTCATTTGGATGTGTTTTAAGTCACTTAACACAAATTATGTCAAAACTGTAGAATCTAGTACGCTAGGTCTGGGAATTAGCGTGCTAGATTCCCAGACAGTTATACGTTCTTCATCAGGAAGAACATTAGCGTGCCAATTGTCATCTAGCGCGCTAGATGACCACATTAACGCGCTAATCGCGCTCTGGACAGCAGACAGCTGAAAATTTTTGGGTTTTCAATAACCCCACCAAACTAACAACAACCACAACACCAATAACACACCTTTAAAACACTAGAAACCTATCTAAACAACAACTCAACATCCACCAAAACATCACCAACACCTCTAAAATTAGGATCAAAAGATAGAGGAAGTTGAGGTGTATGTGATTCTCACCTTGATTTTGATGTTTTCCCACTCCAAGCTCCTTAAATCATCAAGTTTGATCCTCCAAAACCCTGGTTTTCTTCACTCAATCTCAGATGGATGGATAAGGAGAGAGAAAATGTGGTGGAAATAAGTCAATTTGACTTATTTATGGTTGAATTGGCATCACCACTCACTTGTGCATCTCTAGGCCATCCAAAGCACCTCATTTGCTTCTTTTCTACACTCTAATGACTCCAATTGTGACTATGATAGCACACTCATCCTTGTTTTTAACTCAAAAGTGTTGTTTCGGGTGTTCCGACACCCGGTTTCTCGTCCCGAACCGCGACATACGCGTACTACCATGTCCCTAACCACCAAATATACATTCCATATTAATTCTTTAACCAATTTTATTCATGTATTATTTTCCCCAGGCCTAGTGTTAAGTCGGTTAGACTAACCGGTACCCACGTTGACATGCATATCAAGGCGACTACTTAATTAACACACGGTCTCGCACGTCAAATGAAATATAATAACACACATTGCGATGTCATTTACGCTATTTCAATATAATAAAAATCACAAATTAAACAATTCAGCACACAAAGTACTATTTACCTAGCTCTATGCGCGCACAAGCCTAACTGCGGGTTCCATGAACGTCTGAGCTGTCAGCCACGTCTGCAACCACGTCATTAATAACGGTGAATTAATTTCAGACCGTTACATAAGGGGTCGCTTAGTTTAGTCCATAGTTTGTGTGATTAGCTAATCCGTTGCATTATTTAATCATGCGAAGTGAACAATGGATTACATATAATCCAATGAATTAGCTAAGCAGTCATGCGAACCGAACACACCATGAAAAAAAAAAACCCACACTCAAAAAAAAAATCATGTGGTTTTTAATATAATGATTTTATTCGGTGTTTGATACATTCATAACCGCATGGAAAAAAATCCACGTTCTTAGAGTTTAGGAACAAGGACAAATATAGAGGTTTATAATTTTTGACCAAATTTTCTCAAAAAAAAAACCTTTAGGAAAAATAATCATTGATCTTTTAAAATAAAAATATTTTGGGCAAATTGCAATTTTGTCACTGAAGTTTGTTGTAATATCCACTTTAGCCTCTGTGGTTTGCAAAATATGATTATAGTTCTTGAAAAAAAAAATATGACTATAGTCCCTCTTCTTTATACTCTCTTAGTTAAGATCATCATTCCGTTAGTTTTTCGTTATTATATCATTTATTTTAATAATGTAACGTCTTAACTTTTCTAATAATATCCTTTCACTACAAAACATTGTGTGTTTAGCGACATTAATTTAGTCATTTAACGACATTAATTAGTGTTTCAAAAAATTTTACCCACGCATCATATAGTGTTGTCACTTGTGTTGGTAAAAGTGATGTCGCCCCATTTTTTGTGACGCAAAATGTATGTGTTGGTAATATTTATTTAAGACACTTTTGAAATAAGTGTCCTTAACGTGGAGACGTTTTTTTATTTATGTGTCTTTAATTAGCAACTCTTACACACTTAGTGTCTTTAAATTGACAACATTTATGCACTTAATGTCTCCAAATTAGCCACCCTTAAACATTTAGTGTCCTTAAATTGACAACACTTGTGCACTTAATGTCTCCAAATTAGCAACTCTTACACACTTAGTGTCTTTAAATTGACAACATTTTTACACTTAATGTCTCCAAATTAGCAACATTTACACACTTAATGTCCTTAAATTAACAACACTTGTGCACTTAATGTCTTTAAATTAGCAACCTTTATACACTTAATGTCCTTAAATTTACAACACTTGTGCACTTAATGTCTCCAAATTATTATTATTATTATTATTATTATTATTATTATTATTATTATTATTATTATTATTATTATTATTATTATTATTATTATTATTATTATTATTATTTGTAGCTATAAAAACAAACATAAAGAAAGACAAATGAAAACAATTTATATACTTTTCAATTATTTTTCAATTCAAAAGAGAACTACAATACATTCTCAAAAATATATTTTTACTTACAATGATATCAACATATATACTAAAAAGATAGAAACTTCCAATTATGCAAAACAAAAGTATAAGATGATATTTTTGAATTGATATGCTCATCTTTCTCAACATTACCACCGCACCAAAAACCTCATGTTCAACACTTTTCTACAACTGCAAAACAAACAAAATCAACCCAAACACAATTAAATCAAGATATATATGAGTCAAAATCATGAGGTAGTCAATATCATCATAAATCACTTTTTCAATAAACATAATGAATTGGGCAAACTAACATACATAAACACATATATGTAATTTTCACGAACATATCTCCACTTAACAATAAGCAATTGTAATACCAAACAAGCCTCGAGTCAAATTGTAAACTTTCCAAACCAATAAAAATGATATATTAATTACTAGACATACATATACGACTAAAATCTCTATAAACTTGAAAATGTCAATTGTTAATCTAAAATTCATACCATTGACGGCCATAGAACTTTACCAGTTTTAGCCCCCGACAGCATCAATTTTATCAGAGTAAACAATAACTGCAAAACATAAACAAGTGTAAGAGTTGATTCAGAGAAGTATTTAAGACATGTAAATATGAACATATGTGCATAGATGTTCATTCCACAATTAATTTTAGTGTCGAAGCTGCTTAGGCAGATAGAAAATGCCTGGAATGCGGAAATCGGGTATCGATAGTCCATGGTGAACAAGTCCTTCCCCACTTTCCCAAACTGGAGAATCACCTTCTCATGCTCGGTCCACCAGGCCCATTTTCCGGAGAAGCAACTAATCGAAAATTCTTCACGAAGCAACAATCACCCGCCTCGAAAGTTAAGACACCAAAGATTGAAGTTGCTCATGCCACCGTGGAGATTTGTTCTTCAACACAAGCATTCCTTCTTTTGGACCACTCAGTGGTCCAGAAGGGAACTTGTCAATACGGGTTGATTTGAATCGCAAAAATGGAATTGAAGGAAACAAGTCCAGGTTACTAATGGAAAATCCAGATGGTGTGGGTGCTGAACCCCCTGGTTCAATTGAAGCAGCAGGGATATCATCCATGACACATTGCATTCTTCTTGGACCCCTACTTCAAAAATATAACCAATTGAATAAAGTCAGCTGAATTGAATATATCATGAGACATAGTACTTGATAACAATTTTCATACATTGGATCAACACAAAAACTAACAAAAAAGGAAGCACCCACAAAAAAAAAACTCATAAATGTGTATATAACTATATATACAAAGATAAATTCCTGACCTGGAACCCAAAACATTCAACTCATATGAAATGCGTGCCACTGAATAGTTACCAGAAGGCACCCGATGAGCAACTTGTTTCAAACCCACCAGCCTAGTGGAGCGGTTTTTTGTCACCATAGCTCCAATATGAGGAGGCTGACTGTCATAAATAGTAAACTTTGTCCCCAGAAAATGTGATCTGTCAATTAATGCAATATATGAAACTTTGACCGCCTACAAATTAATATGCCAATTAACTTAATTGAAAAAAAAATTACCTCAACTTTCCAATATATGTACTGCTTCCCCTTGAAATGTCACCAGCATCTAGAGAAATAATATAGTCTGTGCATGTGGTGCGCCGGCACTTGCAAGCAGAAAAAATGAACTTTCCGTCATCAGTCAATGCTTCAATGGAGAACAGGAAAACATTGCTACTAAATCAAGAGATCTAAAAGTTCTATATAAAAAATTGTAACAGGAAAAAATAAACCGCAAAAAAATCCATGTAACAACATATCATTAAAAGTGTTGAAAAAAGAGACAAAGAATGTTCTCCAACTTTCGAATGTTTTGGCTCACCAAGTACCCGCACATAATCGAAAATCATTCAAGTTAGTGATGATCAAGCATATTAACGCGCTAATAATCAACAAGCTAAAAGTAGCAAATAATGATTAACCACTACAAATATTCGGACTAGCTATCTTCAGGAAAAGCCGAGATAGAAAAACTCCAAATTTGGGAAAAAGTCTATTACAAAGTCCATTGTTGTAAAGTAGACTGATCCTCAAATAGTAAAATTCAAATAGTGTATGGAACTTGAATACAATGACAAATTTGGGAAAAAATCCAAGTTCTCGAAAAGACAAGCTCTCAAATAGTAATATTCACAAATTAACTCTAAGTTGTGGAGCAATTTCCTGAAAAGACAGAAAACCAAGCAAACATTAAAATAGTTCTTCACTGCACGATGGATAACCAAAAGACAAGAAATAAACCTTCTTTTCGGCTTACAAAAATAAATTGCACGACATCAAGTTAAGCGTTTACCTTGAGAACACTTTCAGGACATATAAAGCGAAATGTTTGTGAGAGAAAGAAAAGAATGACAAATATTACATGGATAACCAAAAGACAAGAAATAAACCTTCTTTTCAGCTTCTAACGTCTTGTGTAAGTTCTTCACTGCACGATGTAAAGCTCTTAAATAAATGTAACGAGGAAAGCTACCTCATCTATGTCTTCAATAGGGATAATAACCTACAAAAAGGTGGTAAAGGAATACTATTATAAGAACCAAAATTAGCATTTCATCCAAGGGGAAAAATAAGTAACTAAACTAATGTCTAGTACTCGTACTAGAAGTGATTAAATGAGAGTGTACTATGTACCACAGCTAAGATTGGATTTCTTTTTTAGCAAAACTGTGGAAAAACAAATAGACTAGATTATACAATTCTAAGTAACTCAAAAAAGCCAAGAGATGAATACCATTGGTGGAAGCCACTGTAGTTGTACTATTCATCAATATCTTCTCTAACCCAATTGTTTCGCTCAACGTCAGAAGCAACTGTATTGTGAGGCATGCATTGTGTGTAAGTGTCATCATCGTCTTCAAAATGTGAGTTAACCCCCATATCATATAAATCTCTTGGCTTCGTATGAATCACTTGATACCATTCATTAAGCTTTGGGTCTTGCACATAAAACACTTGTTTCGCTTGAGATGAGAATACAAAGGGGTCATCTTGCAATGACAGACCGGTATGAATTAATTTAGAACCAAAGTGCAACCATTAGCATCTTTTCTTAATCCCTTTGGTGACTTGATATCTACCCAATCACATTTGAACATCACAACCTTGAACAATCTATAGTAATCTATCTCAATTATATCTGTAAGAACTCCATAATACGGAACCTCGTCTACCACAACAACCACAACAACCACAACAAACCACTCCATCCACAACGACCAAATCAGATTAGTCCATTTTCTTTTGCGTCCTAACTTAAACATTCAAGTGCTAAAAAAGAAGAAAAAATCACTGGGCAAAACTAGGACTTTAAAATCGATCAAGCCTTAATTTTGGTGCAAAGCAGCAACTCCTTTTACTTGAGCGTCACCTTCCATTGTTTTTTGGTTCTTGCTTCAATTATTAACCATCATAAAGATTAGCCAAAATAAATGAAATGAGATGCAAATGTCAAGCATTTCTAGGTCAATAGACCACTAATTCCTCCATAATGTCACACTTAGCAATCAGAATTAGAGAGTGAATCATGCATTGGAGGATTACCAACTCAATTAGATAAGTAGGTGGACTGCTCATCCCCTAGGTCATTTTGTGCTACATTTCTTCTAATCAATCTCTTTCTCTAAAAGAAGGCATAAAAAAACACCGCGAAAGCCCATATCTAACACACAATATTCCTGCATTTCACTAGTTAACTCTGTACACGCTTAACTACATCAATTTCTCCGCAGAGACGACAACAAGCAGAGACAAACAGGAACATACAAAATCAACTTCAGAACCGACTCGACGATGGACCTGCTTGTTTCGAATCAAATCAAATCAAAGCTGCATAACAGCTTCGATGTCCGACTCGACGATGGAGTGAAAACGAGTAAAGGCAGCAAATCTAGAGACGTTCAGTTCCATCTCATCAATGTCCACTAATCATGATTATACCAATGTTGAACCTAAAGAAATACTTCTTTAACCAGTAAAACCTAATTTATCAACAATAATGGTTAAATCCCAATAACTACTCACAAATGTACACCATCTAAAACCCTAAATTCCTCTACGCACAACAAGACTCGTCAAATTCAACAATTACAACAACGCAACTTCATATCAAGCTCATAAAATAGAAGATTGAAAACCAAAACACGCATCAAATCAAGCAAAACGACAATTGATCGAAACAGAGAGAAGAGATTATAGTGAGTTTGGGGACAAACCTGCCAAACTCTGCATAGTCACTTCCACAACATCTCTATCACTCTCTGGATCTCCTTCAACAATTCTACGCATCTACAACCTTCCATGGACAGAGAGTAAGAGATTGTTCAGCTTGACGTTTGCTTGAGCACTGTCCACGAAGAGATCTGCCTTGCTCGAGTCCAGATCGACGAGCTAGCTTCAAATCTTCGCCATTGTAGAAGCTTGAACAGAGAGTGAATCCTTCCTCGCTAAAGAACAACTGATGAAAATCAACAAAAAAAACATCAAATCAACTTGAATATGTGGAAAAACCTAAAGCTAGCTAGGGTTTGGGAAGAGAACCTGAGTGAAATATCTTGAATGGTATACAAACTTTTTTGAAGAGAAAGATTGAGATTGTTTCAATACAAATATATATGACATTGGGGACGTTTGTATATTGTACGCGTCCCCAATCGGGACGCTTTACAAGAAAAACGTCCTTAATTCAGGACGCTTTTACAGCAAAAGCGTCCTGAATTTTAAGTAAAATAAATATTTATTTTTTAAAAAAACAAATATTTATATTAAGTAAAATAAATATAATTAACTTGTCAATTAAATATAATTAAGTAATTCATTGCTACTAAGAATTCACCACAAAAAAAATTTATTTAGTAATCAAATTTTATTTTTCGTGGTAGTTTTTACTGTTCTACATTTTTTGTGCTACTTTTGAATTATGTGTCATTTTTTTTTTAGCAACACTTGTAAATTATGTGTCTTTAATTTTAAAATCTAACAACACTTGTAAATTATGTGTCTTTAAATTTAAAACTTAACAATACTAGTAAATTATATGTCCTGATATTTAAATTCTAACAACACTTCTAAATTATGTGTCTTTATATTTAAAGTCTAACAACACTTGTAAATTATGTGTCCTTAGATTTGAAATTTAACAACACTTGTGTCTTTATATTTAAAGTCTAACAACACTTGTAAATTATGTGTCCTTAGATTTGAAATTTAACAACACTTGTAAATTATGTGTCTTTAAATTTAAAACTTAACAACACTAGTAAATTATATGTCCTTAAATTTGAATCTTGACAACACATGTAAATTAGGGTCCCCAAATTTTAAATTTGGTGTCACTAATTTACCAAGCGTCTCTAATATAGGAGACACTTATAAATTATGCGTCTTTAAATATTGAAATTGACAACACTTATTGTTTGTGTCCTCATTTTTAATTTTAGCAACACTTATAAACTATGTGTCTTTAGAATTGAAACTTGACAACACTTTTAAATTAGTGTCTCCAAATTTTAAATTTGGCAACATTTTTTTAACAAGTGTCCTTGAATTTGAGACACTTGTACATTATGCGTCTCGAGATTTTAAATTTGACGACGTTTTAATATCAAATGTCCTTAATTTGGAGACACTTGTATGTTAAGCGTCTCAAAATTTTAAACTTGGCAACGCTTATATATCATGTGTCTCTAAAATTAAAATTTGAAGACATTTTTTATTAGTGTTGGCAAAAAAGTTTTGCTATAGAACCACTTTGTTGTAGTGTTTCTTTGTATTTAAGTTTCTTTTAGAGGCTAAAGCGCAACTGTAGGTTGGGTATATCAACACGTATTTTTTTGCTCAACTTTTTTTATTTTATTTTGATAATCGACCTTCATTTTTCAAGCTACCTGTGAATTTACATAACTAATTGTTAGGTGGCAATAAATAGCCAAAGTTCAATCTTAATGGGAAATTAACCCATTAAATCATATGTACTTCACGAGGCCCATTCATCCACCCACCTTAGCCTTCTTTTACAAGGACAATTTAGTCTTTTAACTTTATATTAACGGTGGTTTTGACAGAAGTTTTTGACAGAAGTTTAGTGTAGGGACCAAAGTGCATATTACACCAAACCTCAAGGACTAAATTGCAATTTACCCAAAAGTTTATAATGTCAACTACTTGGTTTGGTTATAATTCCTAAAACTTGTGTTTTTGCAAACAAAACGGATCATATTGAGTTATTTAATTGACCTGGTGCTAAGCTCATATGCAAATTCATAACCTTAACACTAGCTTTTACAAGGACACACGAAAAAGATTGCGGACAAGGAGGAGCATGGTCTATTTGTTGTTTTTTATTTGATCTTCTTCACAGATTAAAAAAAAAAAAAAACTTCAATTGTCTATTTTAATAGGTTAAGATTATTTTTGTTAAATGTTGCAATGTTTGGAAATTTGCTTCTATTAAGTCTGAACAATATTAAAGCTGAATTTATTTTTTGAAACCAATATTAAAGCTAAACTTATGAATTCAATTATTTCAATCATATATTCAAAATCCGTAATAAATGAATGTTTAACCCTTTACACCAATGCAAAAAAAGCGACTTTGTTTTTCTGGCATTTCCACTTGCTAGCATTTATACCACGACAGAAAAAATTTGAGTGACGTGAAAAACAAAATAAGCACTAAACATCTTCTATATACAATATGTATATAAAGGAATTGTTTATGTGAGAAGCTCTCACAATGCGACATGTGGCGTGTGATAAGCTCTCACAACATGAGATGTGACATTATGATATAATAATTAGGATTTATAAGAAAAAAATAAAAAAACACAAGCTATTGATTTTTCTTGCACTTAAGTGAGGGGTAGGATGGGAAAACAGAAAATATGATTTTGACTGTGACATCGTGACGTCATTAAAGTATAATTTTTATTTTCATTTTTTTTGCTATTTTTTAAGTTATATTTTTAATTGTTATACAAATATGATTTTTTTTGTTTTTAATTTTTTTTCGTAATTTTTAAATTTTCGTAATTTTTTGCTATTTTTAGATTATGTTTTTAATTATCATACAAATATGATTTTTGGTTTTGAAATTTTAATTTTTTAATTTTCGTTTTTTTTTTTTTGCATTTTTTAGGTTATGTTTTTAATTATTATACAAACTAGTCGGCATCCCGCGTTTCGCACGCATGCAAGAATATGTATCAACATATTGGATAAAATAATTTTGATGAGGAAAAAAAGTGAAAAAAAAAACTTATGATTCTCCATCCCTTCTCAAATATTTATTACGTTTTGAGAATTTTTTGTTTCAAACAGCAACCTTAGGAAATAAAAAAATTAAGTATCGATTGTTTTATTTCCGATTCTAACCTCACTGAAGACAAAATCATATTTTTTTACAATAAATACTAATTGAATTTGTGTTGTAATGGATAAAAGAAAAAAAAAATTATGATACTTGTCTTATAGTTTTTTTTGTCAAATACTTTGTGTTACAATTAGAAACTCCCCAAAAAAGAGAAAAAAAATGAAAATTACTTGAAAAATCGAAACCGAAAATAGAAACTCCTTAAAAAAAGATCGAGAAAAAAACTCCCAAAAAAAAACCAAAAAAATGAAAATTATTAAAAAATTGAAAAATTAGATTTTACCATCCTACCCCTTACTTAAGTGCGAGAAATATCAATGACTTTTATTTTTTATTTTTCTTATAAAAGATCAATTATGACATCGTAATGTCGCATGTCACGTTGTGAGAGCTTCTCACAATCCATGTGTCGTGTTATGAGAGCTTCCACAGAAACAATTCCTTTATTATATACTAGTTGGCATCTCGCGCTTCGCGCGCGAGCTATAATAAGTATCTAAATATTGGATAAAACATTTTTAATGAGGAAAAAAGTGAAAAAAAACTTATGATTTTCTTCCTCACTTCCCAAATATTTGTCACGTTTTGAAGATTTTTTGTTTCAACTGTAACTTTAGGAAATCAAGAAATTATGCATCAATTGCTTCATTTCCGATTCTAACATCACTAAAGACAAAATTATATCTTTTACAATAAAATTAATTGAATTTGTATTGTAATGGATAAAAGAAAAAAACTTGTGATACTTGTGTTACAATTTTTTTTGTCAAATATTTTGCGTTAAAATTAGAAACTCTCCAAAAAGAGACGGAAAAAAAGAAAATTATTAGAAAAACCGAAATCGAAAATAGAAACTCCTTAAAAAAAGATCGAAAAAAAAACTCCCAAAAAAACACAAAAAATGAAAATTATTAAAAAATTAAAAAATTAAATTTTACCATCCTACCATTCACTTAAGTGCGAGAAATATCAATAGTCGTGTTTTTTGTTTTTTCTTATAAAATATCAATTATGACATCATAATGCCACATGTCACGTTGTTAAAGCTAAACTTATGAATTCAATTATTTCAGTCATATATTCAAAATCGGTAATAAATGAATGTTTAACCCTTTACAACAATGCAAAAAACGACTTTGTTTTTCTGGCATTTCCTCAACGACAGAAAAAATTTGAGTGACGCGAAAAACAAAATAAGCATTAAAACATCTTCTATATATAAAGGAACTGTTTCTGTGATAAGCTCTCACAACGTGATATGTGACGTTTGAGAAACTCTCACGACATGACATGTGACATTCTGATATCATAATTGAGATTTATAAGAAAAAAATAAAAAAAACACAAGTAATTGATCTTTCTCGCACTTAAGTAAGGGGTAGGATAGTAAAACACAATAAGATTTTGACTGTGACATCGTGATGTCATTAAAATATAATTTTTATTTTCGTTTTTTGTTATTTTTTAGGTTATGTTTTTAATTGTTAAACGAATAAGATTTTTTGGTTTTTAAATTTTTTTTTTTCGTAATTTTTAATTTTTTTGTTTGTTTTAACTTTTTTAGGTTATGTTTTTAATTGTTATATAAACTAGTCGGCATCCCATGCTTCGCACGCGAGCAAGACTAAGTATCAAAATATTATAAAAAAAACATTGAAAAAAGAGTAAAAAGAATTATTATGTAATCTCTGATATGAACTCAAAGTCGCTCCTTTTAGGTCTCTCAACAATTAATAAAATAAATACTTACAAACACAATGCATATTTACAAATCTACACAAAAGCATTAAATATTTACAATATTGCATAGAAATAGTTCTTAATATAATTTTAAAGGGCAATGGATCGTAGAAATTTGATATATTAGTTTCAATAAAATAGTTGGTCAATTTGATATGATTTGTGCAATGCATAACAATTAGGATGAATGAGGTGTCAAATGTAGTAACAATGAGTACTTATAATTTTATTCAAACTAAAATACAACACTTACTCTATATCATTTTCTTTTTTTAGAGATATGTATAGCTTTCTTTTTAAATAATCTAATGTATTATGTACATAGTATCTAATAAATATAAAATTTCGAAAAAAATTTTAAAAATCAAAAATCCTATTTGTATAATGATTAAAAACATAATAAAAAAATAGCAAAAAAAATTAGAAAAATAAAATTTTAAAACCAAAAATCTTATTTGTATAGCAATTAAAAACATAACCTAAAAAATAGCAAAAAAAAGAAAAACGAAAATTAGAAAATTATAATTTTTAAACCAAAAATCCTATTTGTATGACAATTAAAAATATAACAAAAAAATAGCTAAAAAAAATAAAAAATTAAAATTAAAACCAAAAATCATATTTGTACAACAATTAAAAACATAACCTAAAAATAGCAAAAAAAAAAAACGAAAATTAAAAATTACGAAAAAAATTTAAAAACAAAAAAATGCTATTTGTATAACAATTAAAAACAAAACCTAAAAAATAGAAAAAAGAAAATAAAAATTATATTTTATTAATTACGTCATGATGTCACAGTTAAAATCCTATTTCGAGTTTTACCATCCTCACTTAAGTGCAAGAAAGATCAATGACTTGTGTTTTTTTATTTTTTTCTTATAAAATTCAATTACGATATCACAATGTCACATGTCACGTTATGAGAGCTTCTTACACGCCACATATCCCGTTGTGAAAGCTTCTCACAGAAAACTAAAAACATAACCTAAAAAATAGCAAAAAAAAGAAAATTTGAAAACTAAAATTTAAAAACCAAAAATCCAATTTATATAGCAATTAAAAACATAACCTAAAAAACAACAAAAAAAGAAAATTAGAAAATTAAAATTTAAAAACCAAAAACCCTATTTGTATAAACAATTAAAAACATAATCTAAAAAATAGCAAAAAAATGAAAAATAGAAAATTAAAATTTTAAAACCAAAAATCTTATTTGTATAACAATTAAAAACGTAACCTAAAAATAGCAAAAAAAAAAAAACGAAAATTTAAAAATTACAAAAAAAATTTAAAAACCAAAAATTCTATTTGTATAACAATTAAAAACATAACCTAAAAAATAGCAAAAAAAGGAAAATAAAAATTATACTTTATTAATGACATCACGATGTCATAGTTAAAATCATATTTTGTATTTTACCATCCTACCCCTCACTTAAGTGCGAGAAAGATCAATGGCTTGTGTTTTTTTATTTTTTTTTCTTATAAATTTCAATTATGATATCGTAACATCATATGTCGCGTTGTGAAAGCTTATCAATTAAACAATTCATATATATATATATATATATATATCTATACTATTATAATAGCAAACCAGAAACGGTTAACCGTGAAGCCTTTTTGGCTAAAATTTTCAATAATGCCCCTAAGTGTTTTAATACAAATATTTAAATTCGGGATAAAGTGGTAATTTAATTTATAACTACAAATTAATAGGCGGTTTTGATTTTAGATGTGCGGATGAAAATTCAATTAGTTTTCAAAAGTTTTCAAATTAGTAGTTAGTTTCCTAATAAAGTGGGATTTGGAAACCAGAAACGATGTGACCACCAAACTGCCTAGAATGCCCACCTTTTAAATTTCATATATATAAGCAAAAAACTCTGGTAATGGTGTAATTAAAATTTGTTGTTCGGGCAATTTTGGAAACTTCATTTCAAAATTTATAAGAAAACAATAAGTTCAACGCAAATGAAGCGGTTGGGATACCATATATTCAGTTTTATTCGCAACTATCCCTGCCACAACGCTACGTTTCACGCCACATCCTAAAGTCACATTCTCCTTCTCATCACGTTTAATCTCTTTCTAAGAATTTCATCCATATTGATTTTGTTTTTGGAGGCTAGGCAAAGATACAAAGATAATGTTGCCAGCGATCGATCAACACTCATTGGCGGTGGTGAAGGTCATATCAAGCGCTGTGAAGACTTTTTTTTTACTTCAATATATAACAGATGGAGAAGCCACAGTGTCAAGAAGATGCTATAGTGATGCAACCCAGATGCAACTTTGGATTGATGAAGTTACTTTAAGTTGAAAAGCTAGGGAACGCAATTATCTGTATACAACAAATTTTGGGCATAAGAGCGTAACTAAAGTGTACAACTCATTGCGCAATAAAATTTTCTAGATTTGTTTTTTGAGATTAGAATGTTTTGGGGTGTATATCAATGCCTTTTATTTTCTAATGGTTTTAAATTTTTGAAAATCTTAATCTTTTTTTAACCATTCTTATGTTTAATAGAGCCTTCAATTGGATCACGAAGGAGGCGTCAAGTGATTTAGTGGGTTGATCTACGACAAGACTAGACAGTTCTTGAAAATCCAGCACACAATTCTTCAGCCTTCATGCATTATAGAATGGTGGCACAAATCTTCGGGTGATGTAATTTTCAATTTCTTTTACCCTTTGCTGTTTATTTATTTTTCCAATGGTTTTTGGTCCTTTGTCTTCTTTGGTTTTTAATTAATTGATTGCATTTGAAGGGTTTTACCTATATCTTCTTGATTTTTTTACTTTTTCTTTAACTTGATTTCCTCTCTTTCATTACTACTTGCTATTATTTTCTGTCATCAAAGAGTTGAGGAGTGAGAGGTCGAGGACGCTCATACATGACACTAAAGTATTTTCTTCCTTTTATGGATTTTTAAAATTGCTAAATTTTTTAAGTCAAGTTCTTTTTATCATAGCATTGTTTGTGATTTCGCTGACACGACAAGGAAAAGACAAGGAAAAGACGGCCTTTAAATGAATTGATTAGCGAATGCTAAAATATTGCAATTTTTATAACCATGTGTTCCCATCATTGTAAATTTGTTGACTTTAATGATAAAATGCTCAAAAAGAGTCCCAACTGTGTTGATCCTCATCAAACGCCCCATCGTAATTGTTTATACAAGAGAATACGTCACTTGAACGTCCCTTGGAGGTAGAAATTCACTAAGAAAAGATCAACAATTTTCATGGAAGAAATAGCCTCGAATGGTATCAATGTCATGTCCCTTGGAGGTAGAAATACGACAAGAAAAAATTAACAATTTTCATGGAAGAAATAGCCTCAAATGTTATCAATGTCCCTTTTTGTTAGTGGTAGCAATGGCTATTGGGATCTACCGTCAATGGTTGGGGGGCTGTGCGGCTTTGTGAAGGTTCCTTGCTTTTTTTTTTTTTAATCAGAAGCATCACTATCATCCATTTGAGACTATAAAATGCCTAGAAAAGAATTTTCTAATGTCAATCTATATATAATGTAATATATACCATTTTTTGGCATTGATGTATAGCATTTGGATGTGTACAACGCAACTTAATTAGATGGTGGAATTGAAAAATGATCTCTTTTTGTCAATTCAGTGTTCATGTGTTTTAGTATTTTTTTTGATCGAGACAGCTACAAACTGGTTTGCACTCATTTGATAATTACATATTACAATAAATACTAACTCATTTGTTAAGATCTTCACTTTATTTATTGAAAAAGATTTATTCTGCTTTATTGCTACCCACTCATTTACTATCTATGGTAAACGATTAATTATTTTTGCAAATATGAATCAAAGGTAGAAGATTTTGTACAATGAGTCACAATAAAAAATAATAATTGGTTCACGAGCGAAGCACGTGCTCACTTACTAGTATATATATATATATATGATTAAGGGTGCACACGGATTGCACTAATCCGCTGATCCAATCTAACTTGAACCAATTATCGCTAATTAGATCAATTTTTTTATCCCTTGGATTTGATCGGATTGAAAAATCACTAATCCGCATAGATTGGACCGGATTACGGATCCTACAATAAAAAACAGCGGATGCAGTCCGATCCAATCTGTTTATAACATAAACACATATATCTATATATGATTATATGTACTTAGTATCTTGAAGAGCATAAACAGAAACTATCAACTCTAAATTAAAACACTAATTTACTTAACCGAACAACTGATATTTCCCTCCCCCCATCTCGTCCGTGGGACTGCTCCCCCATCTTGTCTAAGAGTTTTTCAACCCTTTCTCCTTCGTTTTCATTCAAGAGCTCCGACAACCATTTTCTCCCATCTTAGTACACTTTATAGGGCTCCAATTTTTTTCCAAGTCCACTCAATAGTCACAATCAACGAAAACAATCACATTAAAAAGTGATATTTTGTTTAGTTACGAATCAATCTTTCATATCCGCGTTGATCCTCATGTTTAATTTCTTCTCATCGTTTTTTGATCACTATTGTTGTTCTCTTTTTGAGTTTTATAATTTGGTTTGATTTGTTGGAAATATCGTATAGATTTGTAAAATGTAAATTATAAATTTGTCATTCATGAGATGTATGTGTGGTACAAATTTTTTTGGTTCATTTGATTAAGTTTAATTTCATGAACCTTTCGATAGAAAAAATGTCAATCCGCGAAACTCGATTTATTCCGGTCCGCATTATGCAAATTGGATTGATGAATTATTTGGATTGGACCGGACTGTAATTTTCCAATCAACAATAATTGGATTTGATTGCGGATTGACCCTAATTGGACTAAATCCAATCCGTGTGCACCCCTATATATGATTTTTGGTTTTAAAATTTTAATTTTCTATTTTTTTGCTATTTTTTAGGTTATGTTTTTAATTGTTATATAAATAGGATTCTTGATTTTTAAATTTTAATTTTCTAATTTTTGTTTTTATGCTATTTTTTAGGTCATGTTTTTAATTGTAAGATGTTTATTTCTTATAAAAAAATTGTATCAAATTGATCTATATCTATATATTTATGCTATTTTTTCTCAAAAAAATTGTATCGAATTAATCTATGTTTTTATTTTTTCAACTATTTTAACTTATGTAATGTATCAAATTGTTAAAACATCTTTAGTGAGATGCTTGAGACATCACTTGCCAAAAGACAAGTGTGACGACCCCAATTCCACAACCCAAACTGCGCCTGAGTCAATCCTCGCGACGTCAAAGCAAGCCTAGTCAGCCTTCTTAACCATTTTTCATTACAAGGCAACATAATTTAACATTTATAATGAGTTATTTAAATTCGTAAGTTATTAGAGTCTATGCGGAAGTCATTTCAACTTAAACAAAGCTAAACAACTCTACACAAATCGGTCATGACAGCCTAGAGTGTGGAAACCCCACATATCACAGTCAACATGTATAACTAATAAAGGAGAGAGAAACAATATCATGTACATATCCTAAAGTATCCCACAAAACCCATATATTCCATGTGACAAAAATAATATACATAAGTAATATAAAACCTAAAAAAATGTGAGAGAGAAGGCTGCTCCAAAGTCCTCACAATAGATCTCATAGTACTGGCCCCTTTCCCTTACTCGATTGCGAATCTGCACTCAGTTAAACACGAGAATAACGAGTCCAGGTAAGTAACGCCAGTAGGATACTAAACAACATTTCAAAATAAATAAACCAGTCTATATTCATGCAGATAAAAAGAAAGATACAAGGACGCATGAAAAAATAAAAGACTGTAAATAAATTAAAAGCAATCGATACATGAGTGTCCAGGGATGCAAACAGAGAGGCGCAAGTAGTCTCGACCAATAGGTCGTTGAGTCTTGGCAAAACATCAAGACTCGGGTTCTAGGACTTGGTACACTTACAAGCCCTAAACCCACGAGATAATGAGACTTCCTGGGACAACCACGCTAAGAACTCACACCCCGTCAAAATCAGTATCCAGTGTAGTGCATCTCGAGGTCATGACTCTGGTATGTTACCTAAGCCAGCCATTCATTCCATGGATCACTATTGACTCACTTGCCCTCGGACAACTCAATCAGAATAGAATTCCAAGGATAGATAACAAAGCAATGAACAACAATATTCAATAGCTTAAAATGAAATACTGTGCATTTCCTAGCTGGTTTACTTATCTCAAAGCCACAAGTTTATTCCTAGCCTATCTAGCATTCCGACACTCCAAGACACGCTTTTGAATCCCCGGAGCTCTTCCTTAGGTTCATGATATCATATTATAGGTTTTTGAGTGTGTTGGGACCTTTACTTGGGGTATTACACCTGTTTAGAGTGTTTAAGGAACTTTTGAAAATTGCAGATTTTTGTAATGCCAGGGTAATTAGCGCGCTAATTCTGATATTTGCGTGCTAATTCCAACTCTAGCGCGCTACCTTAAATCTCTAGCGCGCTAATTTAAAAATTAGCGCGCTGCCTCTAATATCTAGGGTGCTAATCAATATTAGCGTGCTAGATTTACCACCTAGAGCGCTATGTGCAGCAGAACCCGAAATTCTGCATTTTGAACTCTGGGTTTCCTCTACACATAGGACATGTTAATGCTTTGAGACCCCTCATACACACTACTAGAGGTCCCTAACATCAACTCTAACATAAAAACAACAACAAAAACATCACCAAATTCATGAATTCTTGAAATGACCAAGCTATGTTAATGGAGTTATCTAGCTTGATGATCTTCTTCTTCTTCACCAAACCTTCAATGAATTGAAGCTCTTCTCCTCCACCAAGATTACTCCAGAAATCTCTATTTTCTCTCTTCTTCCTTGCACAAACGATTTTGATGATGATAAATATGATCATTTGGTTTGACTTATAAGGCTTATGTGACTAATTGGATATGTTTGAACCATGGCCATTGATCATGTGTGCACACCTATCTCGAGGCTTGTCTAGTGAACCACCTTCACACAATTATCACTCAAGTCATGTTTAAGTGACACCAATCATTCACTCCTTTGACCTTTAGATTTATCATCACGTGTCTCGATGCACATCATGTGACCATTTTATTTATTTCACTAACTTATGCCCACTTAATTTCACATCAAACATGGCAACATTAAAGCTAGTATAAAACCAAAATTAGCTCACAATAGACTTACCACATAGGCCGCTACCTCGATCCCACGTTGACACGCAACTCGAGGTACGTCTCCGCTCGTTTCGAGACCAATATGCCCCGCGTGTACCTTACTCGCACATTTTCAAAATTAATTAGTTTAAATTGTTCAATCTTTTGTATACTACATAACACAAGCATTAAACAAAAATAACATACCTCAGTGTCGACTCCTGAGGTTTGGACATACGTATCACGACAAGTGGGTCCCACATACGACCTTGAAATGACACGTGACACGAGTTAGATTTTAGGGTTGTTACAGTCTTCCCAACTAATTAGAACTTCGTCCTCGAAATTGAAGCAATTCGCAAGAGAAAAACTTACCGAAACTCAGAAGAGATAGGGAAAGTACTCGCGCATATATGACTCGAGCTCCCACGTTAGCTCCTCATCTCTGTGATGCTGCCACTTGACAAGGACTGATGGGATCTATTTGTTCCTCAGAGTCTTCACTTTACGATCCAGAATATGAATAGGTTGTTCATCATAAGTAATGTCTTCCCTCAAGTCTATCTGGCTCAAATCCACTGTCGGTCGTCTACTCTCTCTCGACCTATCCAGTCGAAGTATAGAAACATGAAATACAGGGTGGATCCCAGACAACTGAGGTGGCAATCCAGCTCGTACGCAACCTTGCATATTCGTTTCTTCACTCTGAATGGACCAATGAACCTCGGCGCAAGCTTTCCTTTAATCCCAAACCTCTTGTGACCCTTTATCGGCAAAACTTTCAGATACACATAATTCCCAACATCATACTCTAACTTGCCGTGATACATGTCATAATACTTTTTTCTGCCTCTCCTGCGCACCCTTCAGCCTCAATCTGATCAGTCGTATATTCTCTGTATGATCCACTACATTCTCAGGCCTAATAACTGTCACATCCTAAGGCTCCGCCTAGCAAGATGGATATCTGCACGGTTTACTGTAGAGTCCTCAAACGGTGCCATACCAATACTGACCTGATAATTGTTATTGTAGGCAAACTCACACAAATGAAAATACTCTTCCCATTATCCTCCGTACTCTAACATACACATCCTCAATATATCCTCGAGAATCGAATCAGTCTCTCTGACTGTCCGTCAGTCTGTGGATGATAGGGTGTACTGAGGTCCAACCGTGTGCCGAACAGTGTCTGCTTGCTCTGCCAAATCTGAGATGTAAACTGTGGCCCTCTATCAGATATAATCGATAATGGAACGCCATGTAGTCGAACAATCTCCTGCTCGTACAAACTCGCCAACTTATCCACCCGATGTGTGGTAGAGATCGGTAAAAGTGCGCAGACTTCGTCAACCTGTCCACAATCACCCAGATACCATCATGTCCGCGCTGAGATCGAGGTAGGCCACTGATGAAATCCATTGCAATATGCTCCCACTTCCACAAAGGAATGGGAAGTGGCTATAATAACCCACCGGGCCTCCGATGCTCAGCTTTAACTTGCTGGCATACCTCACACGCTCGAACGTAATCAGAAACATCGGTCTTCATCCATGGCCACCAGAAAAGACGACGCACATCAGCATACATCTTGGTCCGGCCCAGATGAACCGTAAAACGTGAACGGTGAGCCTCATCAAGTATCTCATCACGTAACTCAGCCACTGATGGAATCCACAATCGACCTCTAAATCTCAGGCATGAGTCTGTCGATTGACTCTAATCTGGATGATTCGGACTCTGAGCAAATTCCAAGAACCTCTGGTACTGCTCATCTGCTTGCTGACCCCAAGTACACTCTGAATCGACACTATCTGAGTCCTCATCTGCCCATAAATCAACATTCTGGTACTGGTCGAAATATCAACATAAATCATCAACTCGACCGCCTCGAGTAAACCATACTCATGTGTCAGGTGGCAAGTAACAATCTCAAAGTCTGCCCCTCTGCGGTTCAACGCGTCTGCAACAACATTGGCCTTCCCCGGGTGGTACTCCAATGAGAAATCATAGTCCTTGAGAAACTCAAGCCAACGCCTCTGTCGCATGTTCAACTCTTTCTGAGTGTAGAAATAATTCAAACTCTTATGGTCAGTAAATAACTCAAACTTCTCTCCGTAGAGATAATGACGCCAAATCTTCAATGCAAAGACCACTGCCGCTAACTCCAAGTCATGTGTAGGGTAGTTCTTCTCGTGAATTTTCAGCTTTCGGGACGCGTAGGCAATCACTCTACCGTCCTGTATCAAAGCACATCCTAAATCGACCTTAGAAGCATCGGTGTTCACCTCAAAAACCTTCCCTAACTCAGGTAGTGCCAAAACTGGTGCGACAGTCAATCTTTCCTTCAAAGTCCTTAAAGCTTGTTCACAACTGTCGTTCCACTGAAAACTCGTATCCTTCTTCGTCAGTTGCATCATTGGTGTTGCAATCTTTAAGAAGTTTTGAGCAAAACGCCTGTAATAGCCTGCCAACCCCAAGAAACTGCGAACATCTATCACTGACTGCGGTGTAGGCCAATCTATCACAGCTCTGACCTTAGCGAGGTCCACTAACACTCTGCTGACTACGACGATGTGTCCAAGAAATCCGACCTCTGTAAGCCAAAATTCACACTTACTGAATTTTGATACAATATGTGCGTCCTCAAAGTCTGCAAAATCATCTTGAGGTGCTCCTCGTGATCCTCACGAGTTCTGGAGTAGATATGGATGTCGTCGATGAACACAATGACGAACCTATCTAAGTACTCTCTCAACACTCGATGCATGAGATCCGTGAACATCGCTGGGGCGTTAGTCAGCCTAAAAGGCATGACTGTAAACTGGTAATGCCCGTATCTTGTACGAAAAATAGTTTTTTCCCTGTCCTCTGCTCTAATCCTCAGCTGATGGTACCTCTATCTCAAATCAATCTTTGAGAACCACTGTGCTCTTGTCAGTTGGTCGAACAAATCGTCAATGCGAGGAAATGGATACTTGTTATTCACTGTCACCTTGTTGAGCTATCTGTAATCAATGCATAATCTCAGACTACCATATTTCTTCTTAACAAACAAGACTGGTGCGCCCCAAGGTGACATGCTCGGGTGGATGAACCCTAACTCCAACAACTCATCAAGCCGTCTTCTCAGTTCCTCTGACTCTTTCGGAGCCATCCGGTACGACGAAACATATATAGGTTTGGTCCGTAGGACCAAATCAATGATGAAGTCAATCTCCCTAGGCGGTGGTAATTCTGGTAACTTTGCAGGAAAAACATCTGGGAACCCGCATACAATAGGTACCTCATCCAACCTAGTATCGACCATCTCCGTCGTATTCAAAACACTAGCGAATGTCTCAACTTCTACGCTAGAAGCTACTTTGCCTCTAGTAATAGGTAAACTAGTCGAAGTCCCCTGAAAACTGAACTCGGGATATCCGAGAATCTGAAATGTAACTCTCTTGCTGAAACAATGGATCTGTGCATGATGAGCACTCAACTAATCCATGCCCAACAATTCATCAAACTCTAGGAACTCCAACACTCTCAGTCTGCTGGCAAAACATGACCCTCTATTTCTACGGAATAATCAACACACAATAAGTTCGGGTATGTCTTGTCCCCAACAGCCGTGCTAAAGATCAAGGGTCTCTTTAGTCTAATGGGTTTCAGACCCAACTCATCTACCATGAGACCGAAAATAAAAAAATAGCGTAGAATCAGAATATAACATGGTGTACATAAAACGACTGCAAATATAAAGCATACCCTCAATCAGGTTACGGGTAGCAGCCGGATCTGGCGCGACAACATCATGAACCTGCTCCTAGCTCTATTGTGGCTGCCCTTTGCTCAGTCATGGACATGAACTGACGAAATGAACTGGCTGTCCACACTCCCAACACGTACGCTGAGATCTTGATCCTGATGACAAACTCTGTCCCCGTCCATATCTCTCGCCTCGTCCATCGCTTTGCCTTTGCCTTTGCCACGCCTTGCCGCTCGGCCCTTTGATACGTCGTAGCCGAGACCCGGCGTGTAGACCGCTGTGGTGTGCTGACATAACTCTGTACTGGGGCAAATGGTATTGGCGCTGTACGCGCAGTAATAGATGGAGATGCAACAAATCCCACACTCTCGATCCCTCGACCTCCACTATTTAGGTCTCTTCCCCCTCCATTCCCTTCCAGGTCTGACATCTAACTGTGCTGGTGGTGGAACCGCGACTACTGTACCAGTGCGCATGCTAAAAAAAGGTATAACCGGCCATACTTATCTCATAAGCCTCATGTAAGGTTCCTGGAGCTGCTGTCACCACCATAGACCCGATCTCATTCAACAGGCCATTCATGAAGTAGTAGGTCTGGTCGGCATCTGTATCAGCTATGCTCCCGACATAGTCCATCAGCTGCAAGTATCGGCCCATATACTGCTTCAGTGTCTCGTTAGTAGCCTGTTGGATGTTCTGAAACTAGGTCCTCTTCTTGTTCTTGACCGAAGGAGGGAAATACTTCTGATT
This sequence comes from Stephania cephalantha, assembly GCA_039657325.1. Lineage (NCBI taxonomy): Eukaryota > Viridiplantae > Streptophyta > Magnoliopsida > Ranunculales > Menispermaceae > Stephania > Stephania cephalantha. The sequence continues at coordinate 20,778,544 of CM077576.1, forward strand.
GAATCTCTCATTGAACTCAGCCCAGTTCTTGGGTTTCCCCTTCTTAGCCACCATGCTACACCACCAAACATCAACCTCTCCAAACAACGAAGCTGATGAGATGCTATGCCTCATATGATCCGGTGTAGCCAATACATCATGGATCTTCTCATGACTCCTCATAAACTTCTTTACTGCTCCGAGATCCGTACCACCATGAAACTTCTCCGGGTGATGTCTCTGAAACTCGCGAGACTGCCTCGCCTCAGTTATGGCCCGAATACTCAAATCAGTGGGCATGCTCGGCGTATCGTCCGCCGGTGTATCAGGAGTAGGTGGTACTCTCTCAACCTGAACCTGTACCCCCTCATCGGTCCACAGTCTGTCCGTCAGTCGCGTCGTAGGAGTCATAACGATGGCTTTGTAATATCGGCGCACTCCCGCCCTGAGTGGCTGGTGCTGCAGCTGCAGATGTAGAAGGCAATGATGTAGCATGTGCCCTCAATAGTCGAAGAATCTCCTAAATTTGTTGGCCATGTGAGGTGACCAGCTGATACATCTCATCTAACCTCTCTTGAACGTCACTCGAACCGGTATCGCTGAACTCGGGCCGATCAATCATCGCAATCTGCAAAGAATGATATTTCTCGATCATGATATAGTTATCGATAGTAATACCATACAACACATCAAATAGATCATATAGTTCAATTTTAATTTTCCCAACTCTCATCACTTCCCAACTAAGACTTAAGTCAGGATCACATGGTTCACTCTAAGTTCCAACTTTATCCTAACTTTATTATTGATTTGTATCTTATGTTTGTCGTGGGTTGTTCTTGAGTTAGGCATAAAGACTTAGGCTCTGATACCAACTGTGACGGCCCCAGTTACAAAACCCAAACTGGGCCTCGCTACGACCTAGACTTACGTGGACCCCGAGTCAATCCTCGCGACGTCAACGTAAGCCTAGTAATCCTTCCTAACCATTTTTCATTACAAGGTACCATAATTTAACATTTATAATGATTTATTCAAATTTGTAAGTTATAAGAGTTTATGCAGAAGCGATTTCGACTTAAACAAATCTAAACAACTATACAGAAATCAATTAGGACAACCTAGAGTATGGAAACCCCGCATATCACAGTCAACATGTATACCTAACAGAGGAGAGAGAAATAATATCATATACATATCCTAAAGTATCCCACAGAACCCATATATCCCATGTGACAAAAACAATATACATAAGTAATACAAAACCTACAAAAATGTGAGAGAGAAGGCCACTCCAAAGTCCTCACAATAGACCTCCTAGTACTATCTGCTTTCCCTTACTCGATTGCGAATCTGCACTCAGTTAAACATGAGAATAACGAGTCCAAGTAAGTAACGCCAATAGGATACTAAACAACATTTCAAAATAAATAAATCAGTTTATATTCATGCAGATAAAAAGAAAGATATAAGGACGCATGAATAAATAAAAGATTGTAAATAAATTAAAAGCAATCGATACATGAGTGTCCAGGGAGGCGCAAATAGTCTCGACCAATAGGTCGTTGAGTCTTAGCAAAACATCAAGACTCGGGTTCTAGGACTTGGTACACTCACAAGCACTAAACCCATGAGATAATGAGACTTCTTGGGACAACCACGCTAAGAACTCACACCCCGTCAAAATCGGTATCCAGTGCAGTGCATCCCGAGGTCATGACTCTGGTATGTTACCTAAGCCAACCATTCATTCCAAGGAACACTATTGACTCACTTGCCCTCGGACAACTCAATCAGAATAGAATTCCAAGGATAGATAACAAAGCAATGAACAACAATATTCAATAGCTTAAAATGAAATACTGTGTATTTTCTAGCTGGTTTACTTACCTCAAAGCCACAAGTTTATTCCATGCCTATCCGGCCTCCCGACACTCTGAAACACGCTTTTGAATCCCCGTAGCTCTTCCTTAGGTTGCTGATATCATATTATAGGTTTTTGAGTATGTTGGGACCTTTACTTGGGGTATTACACTGGTTTAGAGTGTTTAAGAAACTTTTGAAAATTGCAGATTTTTGTACTGCCAGGGTAATTAGCGCGCTAATTCTGATATTAACGTGCTAATTCCAACTCTAGCACGCTACCTTAAATCTCTTGCGCTAGTCAAGATTTGCGCGCCATTTTTGATATTAGCGCGCTAATTTAAACATTAGCTTGCTTCCTCTAATATCTAGCGCGCTAATCAATATTAGTACGCTAGATTTCCCACCTAGTGTGCTATGTGCAGCAGAACCCATAATTCTGCATTTCGAATTCTGGGTTTCCTCTACACATAGGACATGTTAATGATTTGGGACCCCTCATACACACTACTAGAGGTCCCTAACATCAACCCCAACATAAAAACAACAACAACAACAACACCAAATTCATGAATTCTTGAAATGACCAAGCTATGTTAATGAAGTTACCTAGCTTGATGATATTATTCTTCTTCACCAAGCCTTCAATGAATTGAAGCTCTTCTCCTCCACCAAGATTACTCCAAAAATCTCTCTTTTCTCTCTTCTTCCTTGCACAAACGATTTTGATGATGGTAAATATGATCATTTGGTTTGCTTATAAGGCTTATGTGACTAATTGGATATGTTCGAACCATGACCATTGGTCATGTGTGCACATGTATCTCGAGGCTTGTCTAGTGAACCACCTTCACATAATTATCACTCAAGTCATGTTTAAGTGACACCAATCGTTCACTCCCTCGGCCTTTAGATTGATCATCACGTGTCTCGATGCACATCATGTGGCCGTTTTATTTATTTCACTAACTTAGGCCCACTTAATTTCACATCAAACATGACCACATTAAAGCTAGTATAAAACCAAAATTAGCTCACAATAGACTTACCACATAGGCCGCTACCTCGGTCCCACATTGACACCCATCTCGAGGTACGTCTCCGCTCGTCTCGACATTGATATGCCCCGCGTATACCTTACTCGCACATTTCTGAAATTAATTAGTTTATATTGTTCAATCTTTTGTATACTACATAATATAAGCATCAAACAAAAATAGCATATCTCGGTGTTGATTCCCAAGGTTTGGACATACGTATCACGACAAGTGGTTCCACATACGATCCTGAAATGACACGTGGCATGAGTTAGATTTTAGGGTCATTACAACAAGGTTTCTAGAGGTTGTGTTTCGACTCCATTGGAGTAAAAAAAACTTATTTATGTTATTTTTAGCTATTTTTTCGCTCTATATTTATAAATCAACTATTTCTCTAAGAAGCTCCCACAATGCGACATGTGGCGTGTGAAAAGCTCTCACGACGTGACATATGACATTATGATGTCATAATTGAGATTTTATAAGAAAAAAATAAAAATATAAGCCATTGATTTTTCTCGCACTTAAGTGAGGGGCAGGATGATGAAACACACAAAATAGGGTTTTGACTGTGACATCTTGGCGTCATTAAAGTATAATTCCTATTTGGCCAAATAGTCAGAGTAATCCTAAACTTTTAATTTTGTGTCTAAAAAATCCTAAATTAATAATTGTGTCTAAATAATCCCAAATTTTTTGTTTTGAATCAATTTTATCCCAATTGATATTTTCAATCAAATCGAAGCTGACGTGGTATTTAAGGGATGCAATTTAAATAAAAAAAGTTCAAGGGTTTCTTGGCAAAATGTTAATAAGTTAGAATGATTTCGATAAAAAAAATCAAACCTAAACTCTAAACCGAAAAGCAAAACCAAAAAAACTATTCGGTTGTCTTCTTGGCTCGTCCCCTTCGTTGGATCGACTCGACATACAATCGTCTTCTCCGCTCATCTGATTCGCGCGCGAAAACCCCAATCTGTGTTGATCAAACCCTCTATATATGTTCTCTAGCTTCTTTGCAAACACAACGACTTTCTTTTGAATTATACTCAATGGGATCAAGCAAAAGGGCATCAATACAAAGGTTAGGGAAGATATTTTGTTTTGATTTTGATTTGCAGCTTTGTTTTACTCCATTACCTCTATAAGAAAGAGTTCAACGAATCCCTTATTCTTTTAGAAAATTTAAAGTTAAAAAATTTCTTAAAGTCAATTAGTATTGTTGTCACTGACATTGCCAATTCATAAAGAGTTCAACAAATCCCCTCATTTGTTTAGACAATTTAAAGTGAAATTAGTAACGTTGATTTCTATCATTTTTTTGAATTGTCGCTTATTTTTATCATTAAACAATATTATTCTTGATGATTTCAGTCTTGAAACTAAAGTATATGCAAGTGAAGATAGCGAGGATCCAACGTATGAAGTTGGAGATGAGCCATCGGAAGACAACTTCGATGACATTTCAACTGATTCAATGAACAGTGATGAAGAATATCAAAGTGCAAGGTTGTTTGTGTCAACGAATCGGTGTGCTGATTGTTTGTGTTCGGAAACTGTTGGGCTTAGAGGTGCAGCGGGATAGGGCAGGGCCCTGCATTGAATTGAGTAGGCGAGAGGTGGTCAATGCATTTGTGTGGAGTTTGAAGCGGTGGGTGTGCCCCAATTTGGGTTTTATGAATAGTTGAATGTGTCGGATGAGGGTCAGGTGGTTGCTTGAGCTTTTATTCTACTTCCAATGTCCCCGTGGGTAAGCAGGGTTCATTGGACATTCAATGTTCTTCACAATGTCACAATCTAACAATGTGTTGATTCTTCGATCTGAGGTCTAGTTTGATGGCTGTTGCGGTATCCTTGGCACTTATATCTCATTAAAATGGGGACATGGGTTAATTTGATGTGACGACCCCAAACTCTGAGGCAAACCGGGTACTGCCACGTCGCCAGCCATGTCACCAAGCATGCTACGTCACCGCACACTTATTTTTAACTGCCCGCGACCTAAACCTTTGCACGTATCTTATTTGCTTTAACTTAGTATTTATGGATGTTTTTATGAATATTTACATTAAATTGACTAAGTTAAGTTGTTCGCGATTTATTAAATTAATATAAGTTAAACATCAAAGCGGAAGTCTTTGAAGCATTGCAAATATCGTAGAAATGAAAAGTTTGTATTTTATAAATAACCCTATAGTGTGGAAACCCAGCATGAGATACTATGTATATTAAAGAGCGACAAAAGTACAAAAGATGAGCATATACATGTATCAGGTATACAAGCCCTCCTAAAATTTCATAAAAGCAGTAAATAGATGCATACAAATACCTACGCAAAAAACTGATGGGGCTCTCCTAACTCAGAGGTAGTCGCCTAAGACCCCCTTGCCCCGGCTGGTCCTAGGATCTGCGATTTGTCACAAAAAACAATGACAAATCCTAATGAGTAAATCCCAAAGAACGTTAATTAATATTCACGAAATCCAATAAAACGGCTGCAATTCATGCAATTTAAATAAGGAACAAGAATAAAGTAATCGCATGAGAATAAGTCGTTGAGAAGTCGAATTTGGACACGAGTATAGCGTGACAGAGAACTCTAGTCGACATTCGGAATCGTCTTAGCTAAACCGAGAGGAACCCATGACGACCGCCTCGCCAAACATCTCACGGTCGAATGAGAGGAACCCATGAACGGGAGAAACCCCATCCAAACATCTCTCGAGAGGAACCCATGACGAAAACTTAGGTCTTCGTCAAACATCTCTCAACCTACGGGTCTTGCGAAAAATAATCACCGCATAGTCCTAACATGGCCAATTACTCGAACAGCGCGGGGTAGCTAGCCCCGGGGTGTGAGTCCGTGCCATGCCCGACCCCGTCGACAAACACACATACACACGTGGGAGTAGATGAACAATAAATGAACAACAATAATTAACACAATTGAGTAATTGAAATGTGAAATAAAGTAAGTACCATAAATGAATTTTTACTAATTTTCTCGTGGGTTTACTTACCTCAAACAATCGCAAATATCTCTCCAAAACGTCCCACTCACGCCTCAAGATACGCGCTCGACACCCGGCTACAGTCTCCCAAGTCCCTGATATCCATTTATTCCATTTAGGGCTCATATTTATTCCCAATTAAGTTACTTCCCAATTAAGTTACTTAAGTCATTCAAATAAAAACCAAACCACTTGAAGTAAATCATATTGGAATTGACTACAAGATTTATCAATTAGCCTTGTAGTTGAAATCAATGTGGTTTAGAACCTCACCATGACCTTCAATGGAGATCTCAACTCCAAAATCTACGCCTTTCGTCTTCTTCGCGAGCAATCCATCGCGTCGTCGAGCTTCGTCGAAGTCACGCCTCCTTGTCCACTGTTGTTGTGTCTCGTCGGGGATCGATCAGTCTGGCAACGCGCCACCGCGACGTTGCTCCATGTCGCTCACCACGCCGCTGCGCTGCCGATGCCGCTCCTCCTCACCGGCGTCATCGCTCTCGCGCGTCACATCTCGGGGCCGCGCCACCGTCCCGACCATCCGCGCTGCCAACCGGTGCACCGCCGCTCTTCATCATCCCCACGCCGCGCCACCTCTCGGTCGCTGGAACCGCCGTCCGCGGCCTCTGCGTTCCCGCGAGCCGCCGCCGTCTGCGCTGCTGGTCCGCCGCTGCATAGGGAGCCACCGCCTGCACCGTCTCTACGCTTGCTGGTGTCTCATCCACTACAGCAGCTCCTCCGAGCCGTGCCGTCGCATCTCGCCGGTGTCGCCGCTCCTCGCCACCGTCTCCGCCGTCTCTCTCCCTCTCTCTCTCTGCGGTCCCCCCTTCTTCGTCGTCTCTTTCTCTCTATCTCTTTCTTCCTTTCTCATTTTTTCTCTCTCTCATCTCTCCTCTCTCTTCTTATCCGATTTTTTTATAAATTATTGGTATTATCTCCTCGATTTTTGTGTCTGAATTAAACCCCAAAAAATACCCCATTTTTGCCAAAAATTGACGAAAATACCATTGCACTCTGAAACACGGGAACACCGCGTCTAAACCTTAACTTGACCTATTTCGCGTCGATTAAATCCGGATCACGACGAGTGAATCCCACATACGACCCTAAAATGGCACGTGACACGAGTTAGATTTTTTAGGGTCGTTACATTTGATCAGTTTTTGGCCTTCTGTTTTGGTGACACATGAAGAGTGTGGTTTGTTTGATCACAGAAGGTATTCTTAATGGTTGCAGGGATGAGAAGCCTTAAATGAACTGTTAATATTAAATCTTTTTGATTAAGCTAGTGTGGCTGATTTGTGGAGTTGTCGGGAGTTTATTACCCATTTTGTTACCACTTTTTGTACAACACACTTTCTTCTTTTTGTAATTTTATACATAACTTATAATTTACATATATATACATACACATAGGAGTATCGCCTCCATATTCATCAAAAAGAGAATATCAAAGTGCTTAGGACTTACAAAGATAACTTTAGTTTAACCACAAATTTAGTTGACAATAGGGTAGAGTCGGGGTTAGTTGTTCAAGCATAGGAATATGTATCTAGTTCAAGGTGTACAACCATGGAACAAAGTTTGCACGCAGTGACAACAATACTGCAAACTGTATTCATGTAATTTTTTTATCATTTAACATACTCATCAACTGAAAGGGTAGTCACTAGTTAGAATTCAATGGAGAAACCTTGAAAAATATAAAATTGCAAGGGAGAATCACTAACCAATGAATTTGCAACACTAAAAACTGTATTCATGTAAATTCATGTTTACCTTCTCCAACTAATCAAAACATAACAAAATAAGTGTGCCTTAATAAATATGTGAGATGGTGAATAAAACTTGTGACCAATATCCAAAATGACACACATCTGGATTCTAATAGTACCCCTCAATCATGCTTGTGCACTAGGTTGTTTCTCACCCCAGTCCTACCCCTTCCTTTGCCCCTTCCCGTCAATCTTCTAGCAGCTTCTGCAACAGCTCTTGGTCCCACCACTGTCTGCACATACTCTCCAGGCATCTGGAAGAAATTCAAATTAAATGTTAAAACGTTTTAAAAAAATAAATTTCATATTTACTACTTTATTTACCACATACCCTCAAATACATGTTTCCGATGTCACTAAATATTCGCACCCCGTAACCCTGACATGTTTGTTGAATCTCATTGCAATTTGTTCGGGTAGAAGTAGAGTTGGTGGTAATTGTTGGTTCTTGGGTTGGCACCTATAAGCAATCCCAAATAGTGTTACCAAAACTAGTACAACCTAAAGTATTAAACTGGTCATAAACCATTAATAAAACATAATCTACAAATACCTCCACTGGAACTTGTCGGCCTTCATCTCCTTGTGCTGAAGCATTCCTTCTCGGTATACCTTGTTGGCATTGCTCTTCATGCCCTATTTGTAATGTACCATGTTTTCTTGGCCTCCCTTTCGATCTCTAACATAAGAAAGAAGCCAATCAATATGTTTTGCTGCAGTATAGCAAAAATATATTCCATTTGAAGTCAATGTTATTAAAGAAATCGAAAGTTTTTACAAGTTGCCCTGGTTGGGTTGGCTGACTAGGAATTGACTCAGGTCTGTCTTTCCACGGACACCTTCTCTTATTATGGCCATATATACCATTTGCACTTTGATATTCTTCATCACTGCTCGCTGAATCAGTTGAAATGTCATCGAAGTTGTCTTCCAATGGCTCATCTCCAACTTCATACGTTGGATCCTCACTATCTTCACTTGCATATACTTCACTTTCAAGACTGAAATCATTAAGAATAATATTGTTTAATGATAAAAAAAATTAGCGACAATTCAAAAAATGATAGAAATCAACGTTACTAGTTTCACTTTAAATTGTCTAAACAAATGAGGGGATTTGTTGAACTCTTTATGAATTGGCAATGTCAATGAAAACAATACTTAAAGAAATTTTTTCACTTTAAATTGTCTAAAAGAATGAGGGATTCATTGAACTCTTTCTCATAGAAAAATAGGTAATGGAGTAAAACAAGGTTGCAAATCAAAAATCAAAACAAAATATCTTCTCTAACCTTTGTGTTTGCAAAGAAGATAGAGAACATATATAGAGGGTTTGATCAACACAAATTGGGGTTTTTGCGCGCGAATCAGATGAGCGAAGAAAGCGACTGTATGTCGAGTCGATCCAACGAAGGGGACGAGCTAAGAATACGACCGAAGAGTTCTTTTGGTTTTGTTTTTTGGTATGTCGAATCGTTGTTCCCAGCAGTGCCCCGCCCAAATGGGGTAAGGAATCCCCGCTGTTTGCTCCCCACTGGGTGGGGCACAGGGCAAAATCTTGCCCCGCATTGTTCTCGCTCTGCGGGGATTCGTCGCCCCGCATCCCTTGCATAGAATTCTCCATTTTTTATGTTTTTACAAAAAAATTATATAAGTTTTTTACTTAAAAAATATGTAATATATGAAATGAAACTCAAGATCTCCAACAATAAAATTTATTTTTACCATTAAATTAATTCTATAATATATATTATATCATAAAGATATATAAAATTATATTTAGAACATCGTTGAAATATATTTGCCATACTAGATTTGGAAAACTTATATATTTAATTAAGTATGATGATTTGTAACTCAATCAACAAAACAAATCCACATTAATCCTTCAATTTGAGAAAAATATTTTCTTAAAAAAATTGAGAAAGTAGTACTTAAGTGCCAAAATGACCAACGAATGAAGATCAAAATAAATATTTTCTTACAAAATTGATGGGGCACCACGGGATTCCCCGCCCTGCGGGGCGGGGTGGCAAAGTTCGCCCTGTAGAGAATTTGCGGGAATAAATCCCCGCCTCGCACCCCGCAGGGAAGGGGAGGGTAATTAAGATCCCTGCCCTGCCATACTTGTAAACCTACTAATCCGACTAAACTGGATCAGATTGCAGATCCTATATTAAAAAACCACAGATCCAATTTGATCCAGTCTGTTTATCACATCAACACATATATATTTCAAATCATATGTACTATAGCATCTCGAAGATCATCAACCTAAACTATCAATTCTAAACTATAGTATTTCAAATACTATGTTTGTACTTAACTTTTTTATTAGGCTTCAAACCTTTTCTTTGTAAAACGTATATCACAACGTGCATATTTTTTATGCTTTTGTGAGGGTGTATGGTGGAAATTTGTGGATGACATATTTATTTTATATAGGAACTTGCATTTTAAAGGTTATTATGATGACAAGTTTGGGGGAAATATGCTATATATAGATTTGTGGGATATATGTTGTAAATTTGTCATTTATGAGATGTATGATTTTTGTGATTCATTTGATTAAGTTTAATTTTATGAATATTTGGATAGGAAAACGTCAATCCGTTGATCCAGTTCAGTTCGCATTTTGCAAATTGGATTGAGTTGAATCGATGACGTTTTTGGATTAGACTGGATTGTAATTTTTCAATCATCAATAATTGGATCGGATTGTGGATTGACCCTAATTGGACCAGGTCCAATCCGTGTTCACCTCTACATGATATATTAAATTATTTAAAAAGAAATTTATATCTCTACAAAAAATGATATATACTGAGTGTTGTATTTTAGTTTGAGTCAAATTATAAGTATTCATTGTTAATGCGACGACTAAAAACCCAAAATACCCGCCTCGGGGGCAATTTTGCAATTTTGTTAAAACAAAAACCATAGTCACCACTATAGATTTACAAAACCCTAAATCAAAAAAAGGAGAAAGAACAAGAAAGGGAGATCTATGAGGGTTGGTAGAGATTAAGACTAAAGAACCCACCAAAGAGGTAATATTTCACTACCTTCTTCTTCCCCACTCCTTCCTTGTCAATTCGGTAGTGGTTTTCATTGGGTTGAGAGGCCTAAGGGGGGCGACACCATTAGGTGCCGCTGACGAGGGGCAGCGGGTGTGGAGGGGGCACTAAAGGGAGGCATCCCATGCGAGAAGGGGGAGGGGAGGCTCTCGGCCACCCTATTCCACCCCTCCCCACCTCCTCCACCATGGGTGCTCGCCGGGTGGAGGCCCCCCAGCACCGGCGCGCGCTGGGGGACATCCTCAGACAGTGGTCCGAGGGTGGGAAGAGGGTGGGGTGTTTCCTCCACCTTCACGACAGGGACGAACAGAGTTATATTGTGCCTTTGGTTCGTCCCACAAGGGGGAGGATGGGCCCCTGGACTATTCCAAAGGCCGGTCTGACCCCCCTTAAGGGGTTGACCACGATGATCAGGGGCGAAGAAGGCCACTGGTCAACAAAACAGGGACCAAATAGGTCCCTAATCAACTAATAAGGACCAAATTGGTCCCTGCAATGAAATTAAAGGCCAAATGAGACCATGAACCTATCCACGACGCGCACCAGCACCCCGACGAAGGCACCAAACGACACCAAATGTGTGGAACCTACACTAGTAGACCTCCAAAGATTAATAAATGAAAGATTTGCTTAACTTTAAATCAAAACATTTAATTATTAGATGTGTTATGAATTGTATAGTGTCGCGTGAAAGTTCACATCGAACTCCGAACGTGCGAGGAGCGGGAGTACGTAGCGCGCCAAGTCGAAGTAAGTGGGGGAGCTTCGCTCATGCATTAAATGTGGCTTGAATATTAGATAAAGAGGAATTTCATAATCTTATCAAAAGACTTGGGATTGGGTTGCATTTAGTTAATGGTATGAATATGCTTATCTATGGAATGCATGTGACGTGAACATATTCGTCATTCGATCCAAAAGTGGTGATGGAGCTATATGCTCATTAAAAGAGAGTGGTCCGCGATACAAGTAGCGGTGGCGTGGCAGTGTGCCTAACAACAGAGAGTGGTCCGCGCCATAAATTGCAGTGGTGTGGCTATGATCCCACAAAAAAGAGAGTGGTTTTCACTACGAAATATCAAGTTCACAAGTTGTCACAATCGGTGATGGCTTCGAAACACTTACTGTTGGTTTGATGGAACTAGATGGAAATCACAACGGCCATGGTAACCACCAATGGTTTACATCACCTCGAGGGTGAGTGTTTCGGTTACCGAATTCATACTATTAGCTAAAATGCATTGAATGGAACAACGTCTTATACGTACTATTTATTTCTTACGGTAATTTTCATGTTGAACCCCGTTGCATGAATAAATGGAATTTATTTACGAACTTGTGAATTCATTTTCATGATGTGGTTTCAAAAGAATGTTCATTTCCTTGTTTGTTGAATAATGAATCTACTTTTAAATTATATTGGATATGGAACTTGTTTACACCCCCTTTTATGAACAAAAATCATGTCTTCATTTCTTTTCATTTCTTTTCATTTCTTTTCATTAAATGGAACAAGAATTGTTTTGCTTTATAAGTAATACTTGCATGTTTAGTGTTTAAGCGAATCTTCTCTCTTATTGAGCTCCGTTGGTTCTTTAGCTCACCCCACTTACATCCCAGGTATCCATGTCGATGCTAGATTGAGAAAAGGGAGAGGTGATAGCTTGAAGCTTTCTCTCTTAACGTGAGCCTTGTATTGTATTATCTATGTGTTCGTTTTTTAAACTATTAAACTTAGGTTATATTTTAAATAGGTTTTTGGGTAGTTTAAACACTATCTCTCTCTTGTAGTTGAGTTATTTCGGAGCCATGGATGACCTTACTGGTTGCACAAACCTTAGTTGGTTGTACAAAATGAAAACCCATTTATAGTTTTTTGGTAGACATACGGATTTGTTCTATATTTTATTCCGCATTTTATTTCCTTATTATCATTATGATTATTCCATAAGTTGTTTAGGCGAGCCAAACTGCTTGCTTGGGCCCGATTCAATTGTTGGCCTTGGGAGGCGGTCTGGGCCGAGCGACCCGACCTTAAGTCGGGGAGGGTCGTCACAGTTGGTATCAGAGCATAGGTATTAAAACCTAGATAAATGTTAGGTTAGTGGAACCTAAGTTTTTAGAACCTTTAAGATTTAAAGGTCAATTTTAAGTTAGATGAATCAATGGTATGAGACATTAGTTCAAAGTTGACTTAACATACATAAATGATAAATTCTAAGATGGGATGAGATAAGAGAAATCTGACAAAGTTTTATTATGTTGATTATTTGTTGCTTTATATGTATGAATATATCGTTAGATATATAGATAATTATATTCCCTATTAGTCTAATTGTCTCTGATGGTTTTCGTGAGCGGATAAGGAACTTGAGTTCCACTATATAATGGAGGGAATGACAATAACAAGGCGTAAGGAATTCAAAGCGAACTCCTTGGGAGAGAGCCATACACGTGCTTCAAGTGATATTTGCAATGACTACTATGAGAATGAATAAGTTTTGATTAGGAATTACATAATGTTTTGCGCCTATACTAATAGTAGTGTAGCAAATACAATACTCAAACAAGAATCATGAGCCTTGAAATGGCAGTGAGACGCCACACTCATAAGCAAAGGGAAGTAGTGACATGGTCACATTTTAGAGAGGTAACTTTGACACTTGAGACTCTATTTAAATGGTTAAAAGTCATGATGCCTTGTTTATAAATGAAGATCATCGATCCTAGTAAGGATACAAATAAATTGTGGTTTTAAACCATTAAATTAAGTTAGTTTGGTTAGGAAGCTAAACTTGAAAACTTAATTCGAGATAGGAAGGATACATGTACTCTTAAACGTCCAACTATTAATAAAAGATGCGAATAAATGGTTTATGATTTGACCAGATCGAAAGTCATTACTGTGTTTTGACTTTTATTGTTACATGTTATCTATTTTTCTCGAAAAATAAGTTTTTCGACTATGTTGGACCATGATTTTTAGGGTGTTTCGAATTGATGTTTATCGATTTTCAAGGAAGAACTCCACTTATTTTACAAGATTTTAAATCATAATCAAGTGTAAAAAGAAAATGACTTATTTCCTTGGTGTTCCAAAAAAAAAGTGAATAGACTTATGCGTATATTCAAAGATTTGTCATCGTAATCTCATTTGGTCTTTAAAAAAATGAGCTTTACTCATATATAACTAACATGGTTGAGATTCCTCGAATGATTGAACTTATGACGATTTGGACTAGTTCGGTTTGCATGAAACCTAAGTTTTGCTAATTTAAAGATTTTTGACTAAATAAAAAAGTGTAAAGTATTGGTTTAGACCTATTGTCATGGCCCAAATCTGTAATTTGACTTTAATCTTTTAATCAGGATCAAATGACCCATGACGTGGGACCCGCTTCGATATACGTGTCGCAACCGAGGCGATATGGTCGAGGTAAATGTTATATTTGTAATGATGTATGCCTAGTGTATTGTATATGTGTATTACTAAGTCATTCCTACTTGTGAATATATGTCGAGACGTGTGTGGGAATGCGCTTCGAGTTGCATGCCTGTGTGGGACCGAGGTAGAAAACAATAAGGTGAGTTCGTATAAGCTTTATATTGCTTTTATAAGTGATATAAGTGGGGCTATGGTTGATTAAGTATCAAATACACTTAAGTTAGTAAGTTAAAACAATAGCCACTTGATATTTCTTGAGACACGTAATGACCCATCTTAACACCAATCGAGTCACTTATTGGTGTCATTTGGCATGATTTAGTGGGACATGTGTTAATAGATGTACCATTAGATAGGTCTCGAGATACGTGTACACATTAAGATCAATGACTATCAATCAACCATATCTAATTCATAAATATAATTGGTCAACACAAGCAACTCAACTCTTTCATTTTGGTTTCTTCAGAGAGAAGGAAACTTGCTGAAGAAGGAGGAGCTGCTGGAGAAAAAAAAGATTTGTAAAAACTTGGTGATTTAGTGAAGGAGATATCAAGTTTAGCTAGTGTTCATCAAGTTAGGTAACTTCTCCACACCATAGAGTTAGCTCAATTCAAATGAATTCATGAATTTGATGTACGGGTTGTTGTTTTATGTTGTGGTTAATGTCATGGAACTTAAGAAGTGTGTATGGAGATTACATAGGCATTAACATGGCCTATGTGTAGAGAAAAATCCGAGTTTTACTGCACATACTGCGCTAGGTGGATCAACTAGCACGCTAACTTGAATTAGCATGCTAGATCAGGATTGGTAGCGCACTAATGTGTCATTAACGCGCTAACTCCAATAATTAGCGCGCTAGGTCTATAACAACATATAAACTGCAATTTTCAAATATTCCTTAAACACTATAAAAGAGTCGAATACCCTAAGTAAATGTCCAAACACACTCGAAAGCTTATAATATGATATCAGGAAACTAGAGAAGTATTTTGGGGATTCAAGTACGAGTTTCGAGGTGTCGGGAGGCCGTAGTAGCATAGGAAATTGCGTGAATTGTAAGTAAATTGATTGAGATATTTCTTTACATTTCATTCCTATTCATATGTTCATTTTTAGTCATTTGGACTGAATTGCTTTTGCACTCCATATGCCATGACTTGTTCTTTCTCATTACATGAGGTTGCTTTCATGGTATAGTTTGTTGATAAAATGATTTTATTGACTCCAATTGATGTGTTATGTCATTATTGATTGTTAACACATGTGGTCAGTGAAATAACATGCTATTTGGTAGGTATTACGTAGTGTTGTGAATCTATATCCTTTGTGCATTAGTATGCAATTCTTTAGTTGGATTCCAATACCATGTTGTTCTTTGAATATGAAACTAGTTCTTGTATCTAGGACCACTTTACGATAAAAATTCGACGGACATACGGGGGTCACTAGAATTTCCATGGTGATCGGGATTTCTCCACTATCTTGCGCAGCACACGGGAAATGAGTCTCGGGGTTGTTGGCAAGCATAACTTACACAACATTCGGGGTATGTGACCCGGGGTTGTTGGCAAGTATATATCGCAGGTGACTGACACCAGCGAAAGGTTATAAAGGCAAGAGCACTGCTCAGACCTTCACATTGATGTAGAGCTCAGCTCCATCCTCATATACTAGAAAGGCTGATGTGACGGCCCCTCTCCTAATCTACGACACCGCCCGGCCTAATTCCGTAATTAAGCTCTAATCCTACCCACGCAGGACTCAACTACATATTAGTCAACCTTTACAACCTAAACGCATCTTTTCTCGTATTCAGGATAAGTAATACACTAGTCCTACCAGTTTATAAAATCTAGAGTTAATTAATTTTTTTTATTAAATTAATTATTTAACAGAAGTCTTATTAATTATGCGGAAGCAATTAGTAACTTATGCGGAAGCCATTTATAAAATCCTAAGTGTGGAAAACCAGGAAATGACATCACATATATAAAGTCCTCAAAATGCAATGAAAAAGTAAAATAGTAAGTCAAGTCGGGGAACTAACGCTCAACCCAATATAAAACCCCAAACAGTATCTGAAAGACATATAACATATACAATCAAAATACCAAAAGAAGACCTACAATCGATGCAGTGACGCACCGCAGCCTCAGGGATAGTCGCCGATCTTCTCCTTGCCCGGCCTGCTGGTAGACAGCTCTGCACCCACCGTCATAAAAAGGACGACGAGTACAAGAATAAAACAATAATTCCCGATGACAAGTTTAATTTGCATTTCCAAATATTCAAATGGTATTTAAAAGCATATAAATGGGAAAACTGGAAAATAAACCATATGCGAGTAAATATCAGAGTTAAACAAGTGATACTGACACTAGGTTAAGTAGTGGTGATTTAGGTCCCATTTACAGCGTGAAACATGTAACTCTGACTCAATAATCATATAGCATAAGGGACACTAACCCAAGTGTTACCAGGGACTCTAACCCCGGCGTGTAGACCACCTCAGGGACTCTAACCACGAGTGTCATATAGTGTCAGGTAACATGTGCCGACATCCCCAGGGACTCTAACCCCGTGAGTCGCGCACACCTCGATCGAGTACGGGACCTAAATGCGAAAATTACTTTTTAAATTTCAAGAAATACCAAGTATGGATTGTCAAGGCATAGACACATCTACACACCTAAACAAATAAAGAATACAAGTCCTCTTAAACATTTATAAGATATGCACTAGCCTAATAGCATGCTATTTATCATTCAATTCACATTTAAAACAACAAGAATAGACATAGCGTCAGATAGAATCAATGAATCAAATCAAATGAATGGATATCATGTAAACTAGACTCATCAAGTGAGCATAGACACAAAGAACACATGATATAAGAATACAAAGGCAAAATAGTCAAAAGGACTATGCAAGGACAACAATTAATAGAAATGAAATGCCAAGTAAAGTCGCCATTGGGTATACTCACAACAATAAAGTAAAATCCTAGCTTTACTGGCCTCCCGATACTCCAAATCTTGTATTTGCTATCTTGTACCCTTTTCCTAGGTTCCTGAGTTTGGTGTCTCATTAGTTCAAATATAGTGAGTTTAAGCTCAATTTAGTGTGTTTATTATGTATTCAAATTGGTTCAATATACTTTAAATCAATCTTCCTAAATCAGCACCTAAAGACTAAATTAAATTTCAATTTCAGTCTTACATTTTAACGCACTTTTAGGCATGAAATGGTCCAAATATCAAAATCCTCCATCAGGAAAATTATTTTTGGTCTCTCTCTCTTACCTTTCCGGAAAGGTTTAGTTTGCAAAATTCTGATTTAAAATGAAAGAGATATCATGATTTTACTAAACATAGGTCTAATTAGAATTTAATCCGACCAGCGGACTTAAAAAATCTATTTCTCCCAATATATAGTTCTTAAAAATGTGATTTTTGGTTTCAAGTCAGAAAATATATCCAAATACAACATACTAAAAGATTAGCTCATTTGGATAAGTAGTTAGGGAGTTATGCCCTTAACAAGTTTAGTTTCAAAACTTTCCTTTTTAATTCCAGCACCTACTTGTAGAGCATGTTTGGACATAAAAAAATTTGAATCAAATACCTTCAGTTAAGAAAAGTTATTCCCCTTTAAATAAGCTTTCAAATGCTACTTGTTTGGATCAATTTGGATCTAAAATGAGCAGATTATGACCAAATTACCCAGGTTGATTCCTAATACAACATGCAGAATTCTAGTTTTGGTGTTGCAACTTCAAAAATCCATATCTTTATGATTTCAAAACCAAATTAAGAACTTCAATATAGCTGGATTATCAGCTTGAAATGAGGAATCCATATATATAAATCAATTGTAAATACTCAATCATCCATCATCTGAAATTAGCCTAAAACTAGAACTTGTTCTAATTTCAATTAAAAAGGTGTGTACCTAGTTGATGTAGCACCCTAGCTTGAGAATTTCTCACCAACTCCCATGGATTCCTTCAACACCTTGATGATTCACTCATCTCCAGTGATTCCTTTTTCTTCTCCAGCAACAATGAATGAGTGATTTGGTTTGCATGTTGTTTGATCACTAATGTTATATATTAAGGTGATGTTCCTTCCTAGCCCTCGATTTCCATGGGTTTATGTATCCCGAAGAATATCTAATGGTCCACCTTTTGCCATATATCCCACTAACTACCACTAACTCAACCTCAATTGACACCATTTCATTACTCACCTAGTTCCTAGATGTGCCAATGTGTATCTCTAGACCAATCCTATGCTTTCCATTTAATTTACTCAACTATAGGCCTTTAATTTGATTTACATTAACAAACACGACCATAGGCTTATAAGTAATTCCTTATTTCATATTAGTATTAAATAAGACTTACCAAAATGCTAACTACCCGGTTCCCCGGCTCGCACGCTACTCGAGGCGCGTCCCCGCTCTCGTCTCGACACCTACAACTGTACAAACCGACTTAGTAAGTCTACACAATACATAACACTAGGCATACATCAATACAAAAATACAATATACCTCGGCCACGTGCCTCGGTCGGTGCACGTATCACAGTGTAGGTCCCACGTCTGATCCTGATTAAGGAATTAAAACGGGGGTTAGAGATTTGGGCCGTGACAGCTGATGTGATAAAGATCAAAACCGAACGACCCTAGATCATTACTACTTAGCCATGTGTTTGTTTCATGTTGTTTAGCTGAAGTATCTCTTTGCATGTCCTCTTTACATCATAGTTGTTATTATCATTCTTTTAGATACTTGTTGCATATTTGGGAATGTGAACAAATCTCTCAGTATTACTTTCTACTTTCTTGTACTCACCGTCTAGTTTATGACGGTTGGTGCAGATCCATCGAGTACAGACCGGGCAATGAGAAGATCAGCG
Organism: Stephania cephalantha; assembly: GCA_039657325.1. Taxonomy (NCBI): domain Eukaryota; kingdom Viridiplantae; phylum Streptophyta; class Magnoliopsida; order Ranunculales; family Menispermaceae; genus Stephania; species Stephania cephalantha. Next base: position 20,797,661 of record CM077576.1, read on the forward strand.
ATTACCTCTGAGCCAATGGAACACTGCTACACCCGATTTTGTAGGTTTAATTTTTTATGTCACTTTTATATGTATATCATATACTTTTGGGGTTATATATTATGGGTTGAGTGATTAGTACCTTGACCAAACACATGTAGTTATATATCACCGTTTTCTTATATATATATATATGCATGTGATCTTTATTTCCTAGTTTTTCCACGATTGTTAGGTATCACATTAATGCTTTCGCTAATTTGTTTAGACTTCCGCTGAATAAACTTTTAAGTAAGCAAAATTTTAACTAACTCTGATTTATTATATTATATAAGACATTAAAACACATATTGAACTTATAATTTGTAAGTAGGTAAATGGTTTTGGAAAGGCTGACTACTCTTTTGTTAGGTCCCATATTGTGAGATTAAGGTTTAATAATGGGATTAGGCTGGGCGGTGCCCTAATTTGAGACGGGTCGTCACACCTATGTTACTATTTTGTGGTTGGAATACAAACTTTCATGTGGTCATAATTTATTCTTAAATTACATCGACCGAATTGATTCGAAAGGAATTTACAAATTGCTTGAATACAAGGAAGATTTCAAATGTTTCCATAAAAAATGCTTAACTCGTTTTGAAAAGTGGTTTTTGATGAAAACTCGAGACTTTGAAAAAGTTTTGATTCAGAATTAACTATTTGATGATTGCAATCATGTCTCTCAAGTATTGATCGGCCTTATTTAAAAGGAAAATAAATCTAAACTAGTTATCGATGGGTTGAATATCAAAATTGAGGATCCCGAACTAGAGTTATCTTGAATTGACCACAAAACGCGGTGTAACGATTAAAAGTTAACGAATAATTTAAATGTGCAAATAAAATAATTACAACACAAACAATGGATGTTTTAGCAACTGTCGCATTAGTAAACTCGAGGGTAGTCGAGTTACTAAAATTGGAGATCCCGAGTCAAAATACTATATTTGACGTTACCGTCGTGTGTAATGTTCGCGTCATCAAATTGAAAGTCGTAAGTGTTAAAGGAACCAATAGAATAAGGTCAAAATAATACAAATCAAAGTTAACCCACGCAAAAAAGGGGTTCTAATTTAACTAGAGGTGCATTGACTCATAAACATTGGGGATACCAAGATTTGTTAAATTGTTTTCGAAATGAATGAGGTGTACACAATATCGGTAACATGATTGAATAATTAAGGATGCCTCAATCTGATCAACATATGTGAGTCAAATTAGTAGGACTTGAAGAACATAATTCAGGGTTAATGATATTATAATAAATTCAATGATTGGTCAGTCATAAAAATTGGGGATACTCCAACAAAAAGAATATTTCTGATGAGATTGGATACTTGAACTTACGACTCTAAAGTCAAATAGGAACCTAACCTGATTAGTAGGGGACGGTTGAAGGAAAAAAATAATACTTAGAAATAATTGAATGGACTATTGTCACCTAATCTAAGTGAATAATGATTTGATACTTAAAATTGGGAATCCTAAAATAGAATCGACCCATGAAAAAAACGAATAAGTAAATTGAATATATGAAGAATTGCGGACTCGATAGAGAAAACACGTACTACGATAGCTTGTCGTACATATGATTTGCAAGGGGAGTACCCTTTCCAAGGACTTGATATTTCAAATTGAAATGGTGACAACATGGGAAATCGTGATAATTGCTTATAGAAAGTAGCTTGAACTTTCTCGGTAAGAGTGTACATTACCATAAGAACCTGAAACTACCAAACTAGACGTTTTGGGGAAGGATAATGGATTGGACCAATGATAGGTTGATAATTAAAATTGGGGATCCTAGTTTAGGATCGATTCACAATAAAATTCATATCGTGTAACACGAAACAGTATGACAACTAGAGATGATGAGGAAATACGCTAAACTAGCTAAGAAACATGAATATATGGGCGGGGATGAAATCTTTTAAACTTTACACTATTAAGAATTGTTAAATAGAATGCGTCGTTTACACTTGGAAGCTTGAGAGCTTAATGCAATTTTAAAAGTGGAAACCGCCAGCTTAGCCTTGCAAGAAAACTTTCGAAGCATGTCTGAACGCGAGTTTGGATACCATTGAACTAAAGTTTTAAATGACATGACGTGCAAGTTACGCTCGTCTAAGAACTAAGTACACAGTCATGTACATTACTTTTGGAGTACTCGAAGAACAAATAAGTGTGACAATAATAACACCCACGAGTAATAAATTGAAACGCTGAGTGTGAATTATGAACTTAAAATATTTGGATCATATGGGGTTACGAGTCCTTAATGATTGAACCCGAGGTACGAGTTATATATTCTCAAGAAACGATATGAAAGTTACACCACCATTAATTTCTCAGTGAGAGAAGCTCTAAATAAACTATAAGAGCTAAAGAGTTAGCTCGGAAGGACGATAAGAGACGATTGTGTAATAATGTGAACCTTGATAATGCCAAAATAATTTAAACCGCTCGCCTAGGATCATGAGAGTTGATTAGTACGATAATGTGATACGATAAGTCTCCATAAATTTGAGTGATTAAGATGTGAGACTTTGATATGAAACAAAAATCTCAACGTAATAAAACGCATACAAGTGAGTATCGAAAGCCACTTAGGGATAGTGACGATGATGATTATTCCACAGCTTACCAAGGGCGAAAGCTTGTTGTGTAAGTAAACGGTTAAATGTGGCGGATAGGTTACGAGGTGGACCATTGGTCAAAAGTCGACTTGAATTATAAACCTACAAAAATTAATGTCGATAAACGTGAAATGACAATGATGTTAAGGTATAATTCCAGAAAGGATTATTATGTCTGCTTATTTGTAGCCTCCACAGATAAGTTGCAAGGACATGATGAGTCGTTCATTGGTATGTGCAACCGAGATGGTGACAGAGATGGTGTGCTAGTGTTCATATCATAGCAGATAGCTATCCTTGTTCATACCACTAGTTGGCGGTGTGGATTTATTGTCAGGTAGGCATATATATTTTTCGACATAGATAAGCACTTGATCACATCTCAATATGATTATCTCTACTTACTGGTTGGACGACTTGGGTGCCCATTGCGATTTCAGTGGAGATTACAAAGGAATACCCAAAAATGCGTGAGGATACAAGGACTTGGCAGGTAGCTAAGTCAAAATGCCTTTATTGGGACCTATACAACACATGCCTTGCGAATTTTGGCTTATGGGATGGAAATGACACTACTGAGAAGTTAAAGTTAAGAGTAAGATTTTATTTCACGCAAGGTACAATCAATTTTCACAGGTGCGGATTTGCATCAATTTAAAAAAATGGGTCGTAAAAGAAATCATTATGCATAGACACGTAGGGCTACACATGTACTTTACTTTTACTTTCGAGGACGAAAGTTCTTTAAAATTGGGGATGTTGTGACGACCCAAAACCTAAAATACCTGCCGGGGTCAATTTTGTAATTTTGTTAAAACAAAAACCCTAGCCACCGCTATAGATTTACAAAATTCTAAATCAAAAAAAGGAGAAAGAACAAGAAGGGGAAGATCTAGGAGGGTTAGTAGAGATCAAGACTAAAGAACCCATCAAATATGTAATATTTCAATCTCTTCTACTTCCCCACTCCTTCTTTGTCAATTCGATAATGATTTTTATGGGGTTGAGAGGCCTGAGGGGCGATACCACTAGGTGCCGCCGGTGAGGGGGCCGGCGGCGACACACCCGCCGTCGCCACCTCGAAATGGAGGGGGTGCCAAAGGAGGCACCCCATGCGAGAAGGGGAAGGGGTGGCTCTCGACCACCCCTCTCCGCCGCTTCCACCGCAGCTGCCAGCTGGGTGGAGGGGCCCCCGGCGCCGGTGTGCGGGGGACATCCTCAAACAGTGGTTCGAGGATGGGGGAGGGTGGGGGAAGCCTGTGCTTCCCCCACCCTCACAGCAGGGACAAACAGGGGCACATTGTGCCCCTAGTTTGTCCCATAAGGGTGCAGACGGGTCCCCGGACTATTCCGGGGGCTGGTCCGACCCTCCTTAAGGGGTTGACCGCGTTGACCAAGGGCCAAAACAGGGACCAAATAGGCCCTTGATCAACTAATAGGGACCAAATCTTTCCTTGCAATGAAATTAAAGGCCAAATGAGAACATGACCCTATCCACGACGCGCACCGGCACCACGACGAGGGCATCAGACGACACCAAACTCGCGAGACCCACACTAGTGGACCCCAAAATACTATTAAATAGAAGATTTACTTAACTTTAAATCAAAACATTTAATTATGAGATATGTTATGAATTGTATAATGTCGCGCGAAAGTTCACGTCGAGCCCCAAGCGTGCGAGGAATGGGAGTACGTAGCGCACCGAGTCGAGGTAAGTAGGGGAGCTTCGCTAATGCATTAAATGTGGCTTGAATATTAGATAATAGAAATTTCATATTCTTATCGAAGGACTTGAGATTCGGTTGCATTTAGTTAATTGTATGAATATGCTTATGTATGGAATGCATATGACGTGAACAAATTCGTTATTCGATCCAAAAGTGGTAATGAAGCTATATGCTCGTCAAAAGAGAGTGGTTTGCGCCACGAGTAGCAGCGGTGTGGCAGTGTGCCTACCAACATAGAGTGGTTTGCACCACGAATTGTAGTGGTGTGGCTATGAGCCCACAAAAAAGTAGTCTGCACCACAAAGTATCAAGTTCACAAGTGGTCACAATCGGTGATGGCTTGGAAACACTTGCTGTTGGTTTGATGGAACTAGATGGAGATCATAACGGCCATTGTGACCACCAATGGTTCACATCACCTCGAGGGTGATGTTTCGGTCACCGAATTCATACTATTAGCTAAAATGCATTGAATGGACCAACGACTTGTACGTACTATTTATTTCTTATGGTAATTCTCATGTTGAACCCCGTTGTATGAATAAATATAATTTATATACGAGCTTGTGAATTCTTTTTCATGGTGTGGTTTCAAAAAGAATGCTCATTTCCTTGTTTGTTGAATAATGAATTTACTTTTAAGTTATATTGGATATGGAACTTGTTTACACCTCCTTTTATGAACAAGAATCATGTCTTCATTTCTTTTCATTAAATACTTTATAATTTGGTTTACTACTACATGCGTATAATTGTTTTACTTTATAGGTAATACTTGCATGTTTCGTGTTTGATCGAATCTTCTCTCTTATTGAGCTCCTTTAGTTCTTTAGCTCACCCCACTTACATCTCAAGTATCCACGTCGACGCTAGATCAAGAAAAGGGAGATGTGATAGCTTGAAGCCTTCTCTACTAATGCGAGCCTTGTATTATATTATTTATATATTCGTTTTGAAACTATTAAACTTTAGTTATATTTTAAATAGGTCTTTTAGGTAGTTTGAACACTATCTCCCTTGTAGTTAAGTTATTTTGGAGCCTTGGATGACCTTACTTGGTTGTACAAAATGAAAACTCATTTACAGTTTTTTGGTAGGCATATGGATTTGTTCTATATTTTATTCCGCATTTTATTTCCATATTGTATTTATAATTATTCCGCAAGTTGTTTAGACGAGCCAGACCGCTTGCTTGGGCTCGATTCAGTTGTTGGCCTTGGGAGGCGGTCTGGGCCTGGCGACCCGACCCTAAGTTGGGATTGGGGGAGGGTCGTCACAATTACTACCTTTGGCACCTCATTCATCATAATTGTTGCGTATTACACAAATCATATCAAATTGACCAACCAATTGGGTGGCCCAATAGTATAGTATGAAATTGAGGATCAAGTAAGTGGTCATGGGTTGATACCCGATATTTTTATACAATATTGTAAATATTTAATGTTTTCGTGTAGATTTGTAAATATACATAATGCTTGCAAAAAAAAAAATTTATTAATTGTTGAGGAACCTAAAAAGAGTAACTTCGAGTTCATATCATAGATTACTTAATCATTATTTTACATTTTTTTTCAACATTTTTTTATAATATTTTTATACTTATTAGGGTGTGTTTGATATCAAAGAAAATAAAAAAAATCATAGAAAATTGTCTACTTTTTTTATGTAACCGTTTTTTCCACTGTTTGATAACTTTGTAACTGCACTGAGAAAAAAAACCACATCTCTCTATTTTCCTCATTTATTTTCTCATCTTTTAACCTGAAAAATTGAAATTCTCTCAACCTCTCTCACGAACTGATCATTTCTTGCACCCAAACAAACTTGGCCTCTGCTACTCTTTCGCGGATAGACACTCTTTCTTTCTCTCTTCGTCTCCGGCTTCGTCACCAACATCATCGTCGAGCCGCTCGACATCGACGATGATTTATATACGCACACGGATTGAACCATAAAAGAAAATTCTTTATCGTACAATCAAACAACTATGAGAAAATTTTATTTATAAAATTCTCTCGAGAAGATTTGCTAAATTTTTTTTTTTTTTTTTTTCTCATTGAAGATTTTTTTCGCTATCAAACACACTCTTAGTCTTGCTTGCGCGCGAAGTGCGAAGTACCGACTAGTTTAGTTAATGCTTAATTCAAATCCATCATGAATCTTAATAGAATAATACAAGTTCTTTATGGATGATGGATCTAGTAGATATGCGAACTTGTCGGGCCCACTAAACTATCTTAAGCTCTATGGTTTCATTGTAACCCAACTAAGTTATATGAGTCTACTATAATTAATTTGATTTGTCCACACAGCGTCACTAAGATTGAAATGAAATTGCCTCTCAAGTCGCGATCTTGTAATGTAGTAATAATAACAAAAGAAAAAAAAAACACACACACACACATTACATGTCAATGGTAATAAATGACCAACATGTTTCGAAAGTCCAAACACTACATTGAATGCTTAAAGAACTTGAAGAAATGCCAAATAAGAGGTTTCTAAAGTCCAAACACTACATTGAATGCTGGAAGAGCTTGAAGAAATGCCTAAGAAGAGGTGAATTCGGTATACCAAACTGAATCAACTGATGCTCCTAACTCCCTCATAAAGCTAATACTGTGATAACATTAACTCTGTAACATTACTGATCATGTGAACACTTACCTAGCACTAAGTGCAAATCCTTGCACAAACAGTGTGGTTTCAAATTTTGAAAATATTAATTTTCTCACAGCATAAAAATGCCCCAACAGCGCAATAGGGATACCCAACAAAATCTACATGTTACAACAGATTTGTAACAAAACTCAGTCAGACCAATTAAAAACCATGCATGTATTTCTGCACAAGTTGTCTGGAACAAGGAATTCCAATCGAAATTGTTGAATTACGTACATAAGGCTGAAAACCAGAGTCCACTACCACAGAAAGACTTCAAGCCGAACTTCTGATCATATGTAATGGAGTTGATCGGAGTCGCAGGTTGTATTCCATGATTTCTCCAACTTGACAGTACTACGAACATGAAAGATGAAACACTATGTATACATTTCAGATTTAAAAAAATGAACCGTACCTACATGTACTGAGTTGAATATGGCTGCACAGGCCGTGGAACAGTTTGAAATTTACAGAATTATTGTCGTCTCCCACTCCTTCGATAGTCCATCCTTATTCCCCACAGATGCTCTCCAACTTCTTTCATATTCGGCCGATCTGATCGTGTAGGAGCAGCACATTGGAATGCCAAACTGAACATCTTTGACAATATCTCCTCGCCTATGGATTCATTCATTGAAGGGTCCAACAACCCTTTGATATTTCCTTCATTATAATTCTTAAATGCCTGCATATCCAAGAAAAATAGCATGGGATACACAAGAAATGTTAGCAGACCATTCAAATTATCAAAGCCCATTTTATTGCCATATCATATGTGTTGGAGATCTGTGGACCGAAATAATAGCCTCACATCGGTTAAGTGTGACTTTGTAATCAAGTATATAAGTGATGATCTCATTTCAATTAGTACCGAGGCCTTTTAGAGTAAAACCCCACACCTGTGAGGTGAAGGTGGCTAAAGTGGGGGCATTATCGGTTCTAGTGAGATCCACGGACCCTTGGACACGGGTGTGGGCGGGACCAACGTGAAAATTAACAATATGTACAATCAAATTCTGACGACAGAGTATTCATAACTCTAAGTGGAAAAAGCATATTGCATCGACAAATCCCAACTATCATACTTATATTATATCCCATCTTACTGACCGTAATCCAACTGGAAGTGACTGGATCACTAGTTGACCTAACAGTAGGGTTGCAAAGTTAATCCAACTAACTGTTTTCATATTCACATGTGCAATTAATTATATTATATCCCATCTTATTGAGCGTCTCTTCATTTGCAGGGTAGTTTTCAAACCAAACACAACGACAAAATAGTGAAAATGCTTACCCATCTAACTGTTACCCTCTCATGTGCAGATCTTTTCAACTCCACTGGCCGACGCCCAGTTAGTATCTCTATCATTAGAATGCCAAATGAATAAACATCACTCTTGGTTGTGAGTTGGTAGGTTCTCAAGTACTCGGGGTCCAGATAACCAGCTGTGCCTTTCACTTTGGTTGAAATATGTGTTTGTTCGGTGTCTGTTGGACCAATTCTTGCAAACCCAAAATCAGCAACCTTGGCTCTACAGCTCTCAGTCAGTAGGATATTGGATGATTTCACATCTCGGTGTATTATTGGCCTCTCTGAGATTACATAAAAGTAGGAATACACTTCAATGTCCATATTCATGACTGAAGTCTAAAAAGAAAAAAATGAACAATAACAACAATGGCATAAAGAATAAATCCTTAGAAAGAAAATCTATTTTCTACAATTAATTCGCAACCAGCAGATAGTACTAGCATATTACTGCTAATAACATGCATATAAACAAATAGAGTGAATCCAAACACAAGTAAATAGCTGACTGAGAGATTAAGCTTTCAAGTACTAGTTGTTATCCATCATGGTGTTAGCACGCTAGCTCGGCAGCTTTGTTTGGTCACTCATCTAAGTGATGCCCGTTTTTTGTGAACCACATGAACGTTCACACAATTGAAACAAGTAATTATTCTCCGGTGGTTTCATCAACATAAAAATGTTTGTGAGCCCATGAGTATAGGTATTTCACTTCTTCATTCATACAAAACACCGCCAATACCCATTTTTGAAATTTGGTTGCACCAATTTAATGCTTATGGACCATATAGGCATGTCAGTTCTGACTTGGGTCAAATATACCTTTCGCCTTTTTCTTCTTTTTTTCTTTCCTTTCCTAAGGAGAAGAAAGGAAGGTGCAATTGAACCATGTTCATTTACTTTTGCTTTTATCATGCTCCTGTTCGAATACTAGCCCTGATGATATTGTTAACATTTCGCTGATTTATACGATATTCTAATTACAACAACAACAACAACATAGCCTCAGTCCCAAATTAACTGGGGTCGGCTACATGGATCAAACTTTTCCATATAGGCATGTTCATTTACTTTTGCTTTTATCATGCAATTATACGATATTCTAATTGCAGTACATAATTCAAAACGAAATTTATCTAACACGTAGGATTCTAAAAAAATGTATTTACCTGCATATAGATGAAGATAAGTCAGTCCATGTGCAATATCAATAGTTATCTCCAAACGCTGACTAAAATCCAATACTTTTCCATGCTGACCTGATCACAAAAAGCACCATAAAATTTAAATGCATAAGCTACTTGCATTAGAGTGTCGATGAATCCATAATGTAAATACTTCTCACCGTCGAGGTGCTCCCTGAGGGTACCATTGGGCACAAATTCTGTAATGATAATGCGCTCACTCCCTTTATCAACAAAACCAAGTAGCTTTACTAGATTTCTGTGTTCTATTTTGGATAGCAGTTCAACTTCACTACTAAATTCAGATTGTAGACTGTTGAAATGTTCCTGCTCAAAAGTTATGACATAATTAGATTGCCATTTAAAACATAATCTTTGGAATAATAAGATATTCAAATACTTTTTTCATCCTAAATGATCTTATTTATGGTATTTAAATTCCTCAAACTTCTCCAGACTTCCCTTAAATATAAGTTTTTCAAAACACCAAATTGAGAATTACATGTTAACAAGATTTTACAAATTTTCATCCTGCATTTTGGGAAAAAAAGACACGATTTGCAAATTTTATTGATAACTTTTGTTAGGAAAAATATTATGACCGATGTCAATTTTTTAAAAAAACATACTCCCATTGAAGGGAAGCATATTAGATAACGTGAAACTAAATATTGTTAATTTTAATGGACGAATTCTACCTTATTGAGAAAAAAAAAGAAAGAAATAATAACAAGAGAATAAAAAACTAAAAAAATTGAAAGAAAACTTTATATCATATGTAAAAAAGAGAAAAAGGCAAGAAATATCATAACCAACATGCTTTTATGTACAACGTCATTTTCAATATTACCACAATTTTATATGAATGATCCTAGATATCTAAAGTGGTTCACCTTAGGAACTTCTACTTCTCCTAATTTTACCACTCCATCATTTTGATGCATAGTATTTGTAAACTCACAACGCATCACTTAAAGCTTTTAGGTTCTAGCACATTCGTCCAAAGTTCTAATTTTCTATTCAATAAATCTCTTGTTTGGTCCACTAGAACAATATCATCTGCAAATAACATACACCATGGTAATATCTTGTAGAATATGCCTAGCTAGTTCATCCATAAGTAAAATAAAGAGATATGGGCTTAATGCTGATTCTTAATGTAGTCCTATTGTAATGGAAATTTTTTTTGTGGTTCCTCCAAATGTCTTTATACTTGTTACTACTCTTTGTACATATCTTTAATAGTGTATAGACCTGACATGCACCTTTTCTATCCAGAACCCGCCATAGAACATCTCGGAAAACACTATCTATCGTTTTTTTTTTTTTTTAAATCTACAAAGTTACAAAGGAATAATGAACCAGAGGAGGAGGGCAACTAGTAGGGGTGTACATGGATCTAGTAAACCGTGAATCCTATCCAATTCGGTTCAATTATTGCAAATCGGATCGAGTTCTATAATTAGTTGGATCGGAATGAATTGCAAAATTGTCAATCCACACGGATCAGATCGAATTGTGGATTTTATATGTAGAATCCGCGCAATCCAATTCAGTTCAATCCATCAATATTAAATACTTGAAATTTATACTTTATAGATACTTTGATACTTCTAGCTTTTAGATCTCGATATTCATATCAATAGTTTGGTCATATAATTTTTGTTAAGTTGAAGTCTATTTTGTGGTATAACCTTGCATTTTGTTTTGTGTTGTTTAATCGAGGCTTTATGATGAAATATTTAAATGCTATGTTTATTTGAGATTATGAAATTGTTCTTAACCAAAGTGATGAAATATTTAAATGTTATGTTTATTTGAGATTATGAAATTGTTCTTAACCAAAGTGCATATCTTAAGAGAGAACTATATAATGACAAATTGACAATCCTCGAACTTGATTCCGCTCAATCCGCATTTTATTAATTGGACCGAACTGGTTTAACAAATTAAATAAACTTGATCGAACTGAAATTTTTCAATCCACAATAACTGGATTGAGTAACAATTATACCCTAAATGGGTTGGATCCAATCCGTGTACACCTTTAGCAGCTGGGGGGCACCGGTGACCTCTATGACCACTAGAGCAGGTCGCATCAATGCTGGTGGCCCCAAAGACGATAGATCTGGAGGAAGATTTGAGCGGCACAAAGGTTTCCTTCACCACAACTTTTGGCCTTATGTTTGTTCATCCATCAAATGCTAATCGAACTAGGATAGACAAGATGTAAACCATTATTTTCCGACCCCTAATTATCACAATGCATAAGGATTATTTACAATATTGGATTCATCAAATTATGGAAATCAGCCACATTCGAGAATGAGCCAAACATTGTAAATCGTAGACCTGACACTAACATATGAAGAAAAGTACACACAAATCTATACTTTACAGAGTGTAAATATTTTACATTGAATGTTTTGAGTCAAATATAGGAGCAACATTCAATCATTCAAATAAACTATTACTAGCGGGAAAATATTGTCATCTAATAGATGGTAGTACAGTCAACAAAGACCAGCTTACTCACTATTCTTCACCTTTGTAGTCTTTTCCTCTTTGTATCTTCCGCATGGTTTTATTTTGAACAAGTAGGAAATTCTATGCCTTTAAGATTCTAACAGCGTACATAAGTGTTAAGTTCTGTATTTGTTTGCCAAGTCCAAGTCTTAAGCGCGTGGAAATACTAGTTGCAATGTGTGGGCTTTAGCTTGAGAGTGGGGAGTCCTCCAAAATGTCAAGGCACTTTAGATACACAATCCAAACTCATAAGCTTTGGTCTTTCATTTTAAATAGCTGATATGGATCATTATTCTGTACTTCTATTTCCAACACTCCCCTTTTAAGTCCAATTGGTCTAGCTTGGTTGTGACTTAATTTTAAACTTCGATTCGGATGTCTTTTTTCTCTTTTATCTTGGCCTTTTGGGCTTGTGTTCTTTTGAGTCACAGACGGTCAAAGGCATCATTTCTTTTTCCTTCTTAGGCTACTACTCATTGAGCCTCAGTGGCCACAGGTCTCCAACTTAGGTCTAGCTGCATCACTGGTTTTCAATGTTTTGCTAAACCTTTTTTTTTTTTGGTATTTTTGAGCCTTCGCCTTTAGTGGAATTCAAATGCTTGGACCTTGGATCTTTCATAGATTGTTAATCCATTATGGACAGTGATACCATGTTAGATTTTGTATGTTTACGCCTAGTCAAAGTCTTAAAGAGTATGAAGATACTAGTTGAAAGTGTAGGCTTCGTTTGAGAGTGGGAGGAGTTGCCAAATCCCACTCCAAACTTATAAGCTTTAGTCTTTCATTTCAACAAGTCGACGTGGGATCATTAGTTTGTACTATTATTTCCAATAGTTAGAACTCCACGATCACTAATTACATAAACTTTCCTCCCCCAACCAAAAGAGAAAAAAGAAAAAAAAAAAAAAAAAAAAAAAAAAGCAAAAGGGCCAACGAGGACAAAAAAAAAACAAATAAATAAATCATATCGGACAAAACTGGTACCTTTTTTGCACGTTTCATGGCAACAATCTGGCCATCCTGCAATTGAGCCTTGTAAACAGTACCAAAACCTCCTTCACCCACTCGTGCTGATGGTGCAAAGTTGTTAGTTGCTTTAACAACCTGACTCATACTAAGATGTACTGATCCAAGTCTGCTTATTCTTGGGGACATTGCGAATCGAGAAGGACTTGGAGGAACTCGAAGTGGACTTCCAAGCAATCGAACTGGGCTTCCAAGAACTTTCTCAAAAGTGGAGTTCACTTCCAACGAGGGAATGGAATCCACTACAAAGGGCATTTAATTTTAGAATGTAATAAAAAAATATCAGTGGTTTCACTGACTTAGAGATATCCAATAATCACCAAGTTACTCATGTATTGTTTTTTTAAAAGAAAAAACATATCAAGAAAGGAGGATTCTATGAAGAGTAAGCAACTTCAAGGTTGAACATCAAAGCTTTATGATGAAGGTGGACTAAAGGGAAAACAGGCTTCAGCAACTTAATGACTGAATGGAAAAAATATACATCTCCGAAAATTCTCATAGGAATAGTAGTAGAAACAAAAAACGCAATTCCAACTCACTTGAACTTATCTCCTTCGCAGCAACAGTTCGAGCATTCTCTTTTCTCCTTGAACGAACACAAGGACAAAGCAAGGCACAACACAGTAACATCCCTGGAACCGCCATTGCCACAATCTTTCCTGAAGGTAGTGAATGGACATTATGGTTTTCTTCTGTTGATTGCCCAACCTGAATGAGTCGATGGGAATTTTCAGAAGCCAACATAAACTTCCGAGCTGTCCTTTGAGGCAAGTTCACCACACCTAAAGAAACAATGAATTGATTGGCATTCACTCGCAGAAAAGAAAAACTGATTCCAAAAGAAACATAATAGAGAACATCGAATAAATGGAAAATCGTTTGCTTAAATTACAACATTGATTAACCACTCATACACATAAAGACACTCCATTTAGGAATGGCGTTGGTTCGCACATTTTAGCACATATGTAGTTTGTTTATCATTAAGTTCTATGAAAAAATATCCTTATAAAGACTATATATCTATCTTCCAAACATTCACACCTCAGGTTAACATTGTTCCAATTTATATTATCTATGTAAAGTCCACCACTGAAGAAACAATTGGCAATGCGGAACCCTAATTCATATATATATTTTTTTTTAATCTTGGAGTCGGCATCTCAATAGTCATTTCACAGACACGAGTGCCTGGAACAAAAACAGAAAGAAGGTCACCATTATTGAGTAAGTCACAGGTATTCTCTTCTACTTATTGATTGCACTGTTTGGTACAATCAGTTTTAGCTACACTATAAATTTGAGTTCCATACCTGTGGTGAGCTCCAAGCCGCAATAATTCTCCCCAAATCGCTTCAGTTCCTCGTAATTTGAATTAGAGGCACATCCCTTTAAGCCACAGTATTTAAGAGCCTTGCAAAATGAAGCTTTATCGACTAAATCTCCATTTACGTAGAATAATTCTCTGTCCAAGGAACTTAAAAATGTAATATTATCTGCTCCACAAACTCTTGACCATGTTGCTTCCCCCGTAACGAAGATATTTGGCAAATGTATTACCATTGATAGACCTAGTAACACTACTAACAGTCCCAATCTCAATCCATCAGTGCACCAAAATTTCATATTTCCGTGCTTTCGCTTATTGATTGATAAGAAAACTATCTATGAAAACTTTACTAAGAACATCACTGAGCCACTAAGCCACCACTGTCTCGCATTGATAAATTCATTCTAACTCAAACATCACCCAGCAATCCATATTGATACAGTTCTTAGACAGCAACACCAAGAAAATGGAGGTGAAACATGGCCTCGACACCTAAAAACGAACCAGTTCTATATTAGAGCCTCACAACCAATTCACAAAACCAACTCAGAAGTCACTCAGGCAACATAACTTGCTGAATCTCTGCTATCAAGAGCATCAATTGAACATAGGCCGGAGAGCAACAACAGGTGCAAATAAGTGAATGAAACTCACAACCCTTGAAAAATCAAGCAAACCCTTCATGCCCAATTCATCAGATCGGCCAAAGACGCAATCCACGTGAAATTAGAGTAGAAATTCAAACCTCCAACACCCAATTCACTAAACAAAAAAGAGGAAAGAAACCAAGATAGCAAAACAACTAGAGAACCAAAACCCACTTCACAGAACACCAATTCAACCTCCCAAAACCACTAAACCCAACCAGAAATTACGAATCAGAGACCTACCCGAGTTGGTTCACCAGTTTTTCTACAAAGTATAATGAAATTTGATGAGACTAGAGAGCTGTCGAACCCAATTGCCTGGCGTGAAGGAAGGCGGTCGAGACCGGCGAGGAAGATAAGTTGACGTACAACTGAAGAGTTCTTATTATAATTTGTTAATATTAAAACGTGGAATAAAGTTTGAACTGACGAATTTCTTCTACACACTTTCTGACACCATTGTTGATGTCCGTTGGATTATGTAATGAGTGTATCCTTTCTTAATGATGTAGTGATGTGTTTCACCTTGTGTCTAGGGAAATATATAAGAAACTCTATTAGAAGAGAAAAACAAGGAAATTAATGAATTTGAAAACTGAGAACGTCATTGTTGGTTGAGTGTCAAACTTCCCCACTAGAGCGAAGCTAGAGAAGCGACAGCTTCATTGAAAGCGGTTCATGGGCCCAGGAAAAAGTTACGAACCGTCTGTGCGCGTTGGAGATTTTTTTACCTCTTTATTGATTTGATTTCTTCGTGGAATAAGCAATGACGTGCTTCTCTTGCGTCATCTATTGGTATGGTACTTCTGACAAAAAAAAATAAAAATAAAAATAAAAATCTATTGGTATTAGGGGTGTCAATGGGGAGGGGCGGGGATGGGAAGTAGGTCTCCGTCTCCATCCCCATTCAAAATTTGAATTTCCATCCCGATCCCCATACGAGGATGGATTTCCATTCCCATCCCCATCCATTTCTAATCCCCGCGGGGATGAGGAATCCCCATGGGGATTTATTATTCCCCGTTTAGTTCCCCGTTGAGAATCCCCGTTCAAATCCCCATGAAAATCCCTATGAGAAAAAAATCGTCATATCACCTAAAAATATTGTACTTAAAAATAAACTAACTAAAAAGTAAGGTATGAAATATTGTACGTATATATCTTTTTTTAGGAAACATATATACTATATATTTTCGATTAATTATCATATGTTTATATTTTATATAATATACCGCAACATTTTTCTGAGTGTGCATTTAATTATATATTTATATTTTTATGGTAATATATAAACCTTATATAATGTATATACACATACATGTTACATGATATTTTATGTGCGTATATACAAAACACAAGATATATTTATTCATGACAAACGAGGATTCCCCGCGGTGATATCCAATGGGGATTCTCCTCGGGGATACCCAATGGAGAATCCCCATGGGGATTTTTTTGGGGATATTTTCCTCCTCATCCCCATCCTCATCCCCGCGTGAGGAACTAATTTCTTCCACATCCCCATCCCTGTCCCTGTACCCATTTAAATTTCACATCCTCGTCCCCGTCACGGGGAATCCCCGTTCCCCATGGGGATTCTCCACCCCATTGACACCCCTAATTTGTATGGTACTATAGAGTATAGTGATAAAGTTGATGTAAAAGCTAACCAAATAAGGGAAGTTTCAATTTGATTGAAAGCTAGCTCACTTCCTTTATAGGGTGGGGGGAGTTCTCCTTAAAATCATCTCTCTTATGTTTTTATACTTTAATGGTTATTTTTGTCAATTGCTCACTTTATTATTTTTAAATTATGCAACTTTCAAAGGAAATTTGAATTTTTTTTAAAAAAATTTGAAGCCCAAACCAGGCAAATTTATTTCATCAATAGAGATCCTTACATACATATGAAGAGATTGCCAAAGGAATGACATCCTTCTAGATACAATTAAGATTTTTGTTCATCGCCAATTGTGCTAAGGTGTGTATGACACAATTGCCATTACGAGGAACAAAAGAATACAACGGATCTCCAAATTGATCATTAAGATTCACGATCTCGTTGATCAGGGGTCCACAAACCCCTTAAACGTGGCGATCATGTAAAGCCACAATCGACACGTGAGACTCCGTCTAAACTATATCAGTTTTGAGGAGAGCAGCTTGAGCAAACCCTAACCCTTCCTTCACTGCTATCAGTTCCATTATTTCCGGAGAAACCCTGCTTGGGAGTTTCTTAGAGAAGGCACCATGAACACAACCACAAGACTCACGAATCACACCACCAACACTAAAAAAGTTTAGATCTCACATAACCAAAGCATCAGTGTTTAGTTTCAGTGAAGCAGAAGGAGGGGGTTTTCACTTCGGAGGAGGAGTTCGTGCACCATTAACATGGTTTGAAGTGATACCCTTCTAAAATTCAGCAAACTATGAGTCGATCCGATCCCAGTCAAGAGGTTCTCTTCTTTGTGAGTCTTCAAAGAGAGCTACGTTATGATCAACAAGGGCAAGGAGCCGATACTTGGTGACTTCCTCTGAGCTTCTCTTAGAGACGACTTCTACTTTTTCTACTCGTAGGTATATTTTGTGTAGATATATATATATCGTTGTTGTTTAAAACTGGTTAATGGGTTGAGCGAACACTTGTATACATGTATATGCTATTTCCCTCATTTTTGTCACTTGATATGCATGAGATCTACTTTGTAGGGTTTCACACATAGGGTTGTCACAATATCGTGTTAGATTAAATTATTGTCGCTTTAATTATTTGATTTTCCGCTGCGCAATTCATTAAGACTTGTTAAACTTAATAACAAATCTAATAAGTGATTAAACTATAAATGAAATGGTAAAAGAGGCTGACTAGGCTTGTGCGGGGAGTTGACCGGGGTCCACATATGTCTAGGCCAGACGAGGCCTAGTTTGTGGGGATTGTGGTCGTCACAACTTGCCAAACAATCAGGGTTTTTGAATAATTCCCATGCTTGTTTGGCTAATAGAGCTTGATTGAAACAAGATATATCTCTGAACCCCAATCCTCCAAACTTCTTGGGACGACATAGAGATTCCTAATTAATCCAGGAAATCTTCCTTCAAGAACTATAAGACCCCCACCAAAAATTTTTAATTCGAGATTTTATATTGTCACAAATAGAAACTGGTAGTCGAAATACATTCATCACATATGTAGGAATGGCTTGTAATACAGCTTTGATTATAAGTTCACGTCCCCTTGTTGAGAACATATCATGTCTTCATCCTTGAACACGTTTCCATATCTTATCTTTAAAAACACCAAGAGTCAACTTCTTTGATTTCCCAATTATAGAGGGTAAACCTAGGTATTTAACTTGAGATACCCCTGATTTAATGCCTAATCTATGTACAATCCTTCTCTTACTTCTTGCCCCAACATTAGGACTAAAAGTAATAGATGACTTATCAAAATTAACCTTCTGGCCATAACCTTTTTCATAAGTGAGAAGGATTCTTTTCGTAGTATCACAAGACCCTCTAATTGCTTGACAGAAGAGCATACAATCATTAACAAACAATAAGTGATTTATTCAAGGTCCATATCTAGAACATTTAAGACCCATAAGATGTCTGTCATGATCAATATTATACAATAGAGAGGATAACCCCTCTGCACATAATAGGAATAAATAGGGTGAGAGGGGACATCTTTGTTAAAGCCCTCTAGAAGGAGATATATGCCCATAAGGAATACCATTTAACAAAATAGAATATGTGAGAGAGAAAATACATTCCATATAAAAGCCCTATCATAGGCTTTACTCATATCAACTTTTACAACCATCATTCCTTTCTTTGCTTTCTTCTTCTAATGCAAAGAGTGCAACATCTTAAAGGCAATCATAATGTTATCAGTAATTTGTTGACTAGGCATAAAAGTACTTTGAGTTTCAGAAACTAGAGAAATAATGATAGGCTTCAAACGACGGGTAAGGGTCTTTGTAATAATCTTAAACAACATTGCACAAACTTATAGGCCTATAATCACCCACTTCAATATGATTCTTTTTTTTGGGATAAGCACAATGTTGGTATGATTATTATGCTATAGAGAACCCCCATAATTAATAATATCTAGACAAGCACGAGATACATCATAACCAACAATATCCCAATGTTTTTGGTAAAATAAAGCATGAAAGCCATCAGGGCCAGGAGCTTTAGTAGAACCCATCGAGAAAAGAGCATATTAAACCTCTTCTTTTGTAAATGAAATAGAAAACATACTTCGACGAATATCAGATAGCCTCATATTGATATTTGCAGTAGCAACACCTAAATCAACAACAAAAGGACAACTTGATGAAAATAACTTCATATAAGAGGTTTCGAAAACCTTGACTGTGACAACCCATTCTCAAATTAGGGCACCGCCCGGCCTAATCCCGTTACTAGGCCCTAGTCTCACAATATAGGACCTAACAAGGAATTAGTTAGCCTTTTCAACAACCTTATTACTTACCAATTATTTAGTTTTCAAATAGATATAAATATATACCTATCCTATTTAAATTCATAAATCAGAGTTAATTAAGATTTACTAACTTAAAAGTTATGCAGCGGAAGTCTTAACTAATTAACTAGCGGAAGCTTATAAACATGTAGCCTAACCTTTGTGGAAAAACTAGGAATTAAAGATCACATGCATATATATAATGAAACAACGATATATAACATCATGTGTCTGGTCAAGGTACCTATCACTCAGCCCATAATATATAACCCCAAAAGTATACCATATACATATAAAAATAATACATCAAAAATCAAACCTACACAATCTGGTGTAGCAGTGCTCCTTTAGCTTAGAGGTAGTAGCCGATCTTCTCTTTGCCTGGCTTGCTACTCGATGGATCTGCACCAATCGTCACAAACTAGATGGCGAGTACTTGAAAATAGAAAGTAATACTGAGAGACATTTGTTCACATTTCCAATTATGCAACAAGTATCAAAAAGAATAATAATAATAACAACTATGCTGAAAGAATATCATGCAAAGAGATACTTTAGCTAAACAAATGAAACTGACATTAGGCTAAGTAGTAATGATCTAGGTCAGTCGGCAGTGATCTTCATCACATCAGCTTTTCCACTATATAAGGATGGAGATGTGCTCTACATCTCTTTGAAGGTCGTACTTACACGGTACAATACGCCTTTATAATTATCCCAAATGTCAGTCACTGGGATGTATACTTGCCAATAACCTCGAGTCTTACAACTTGTGAAGTCACCCAAGTTATGCTTGCCAACAACCCCTAGTCCCATACCCCGTGTGTTGCACAAGATAGTGAAGAAATCCTGATCACCCTGGAAAGTCTAGACCCCGTATGTCAGATGGGTTTCTATCATAAAAAGACCCTAGATACAAGAACCACTTTCATATTCAAGAACAACACGACATTGGAATCCAACAAATACAATTACATAACTAATGCACAAAGGATATAGATTCACAACACTATGGAAAAAAACTACCTAATAGCATGCTATTTCACTGACTACTGGTAATAACAGTCAATAATGACATAGCACATGAATTGAACTCAATGAAATCATTTTATCAACAAACTATGCCATGAAACAACCTCATGTAATGAGAAATGAAAATAAGTCATGGCATACGGAGTACAAATGCAATTCTCCAAATGACAGAGAATGAATAATCCAATAGGAAAGAAATGTAAAGAAAAATCTCACTCAATTTACTTACATACACACACAATTTCCTATGCTACTCCGACCTCCCAATACCTCGAAACTCGTGTTTGAGCTCCCAAAACAATTCTTTAGGTTCCTGATATCACATTAGATGTTTTTGAGTGTGTTTGGACTTCTACTTAGTGTTTTAGAACCATTTATAGTATTTAAGACATTTTTGAAAATTGTTGATTTTTGTGCTGTAACAGTAATTAACGCGCTATCCAACCATATCTAGCACGCTAATCAATATTAGCGCGTTGGATCTCATACCTAGAGCGCTATGTACAGTAAAACCCAGAATTCAGAAATCTGAATTCTAAATTTTATCAACACATAGGCTTGCTGATGCCTTGGGAACCCTCATACATACCTCTAGAGTTCCAAGACACCATTGACAACATAAATCAACAACCCACAAGATCAAATACATGAATTCATGGATTTGAGCTATGTTAATGGAATAGAGAAGTTACATAGCTTGATGAATACTAACTGAACTTGATCTCTTCACCAACTCCACTGGTTTGCTGATCTTCTTCTTCCTTAACAGCTCTTCACTTATCCAGCAAGTTTGCTTCTCAACTAAGCAATTGAACGAGAGATTGTGAGGTGTTTTTGTTGATCATAAGCTTTATATAGTTGAATTGGAATGGTTGAATGATAGCCCTTGATCATTTGTGCACACGTATATCGAGACTTAACAAGTAGACCTCTTACACACACATGTCCCACAAGTTCATGCTTAAGTGACACCAAACCATAACTCCATTGGTGTTGAAGCATGTCAACTCATGTCTCGAGACATATCAAGTGGCTTATGTTTTAACTTACTAACTTCGGTATATCACACCTAATCAACCATAACCCATATAACTTAATAAAACCATATAAAGCTTGTACCAACTTACCTTATCACTGTCTACCTCAGTCCCACGTTGGTACGCTTATCGAGAAAAGTCCCTACTTAGGTCTCGATACCTATTAACACGTAAGCATGACTTAGTAGTCTATACATATATAATACACTAAGCACACATCACCACAAATATAACATTTACCTCGGCCACCTAGCCTCGGTAATGACACGAATCTGGCATTGGGTCCCACGTCACTGGTCATTTGATCCTGATTAACACATTAAGCTAAGATTAGCTATTCGGGTCGTGACATTGACAATCTTATTCACATCTTCAAAGATATTACCAACATCATCCTTAATTTTAGAGATATTATTCTTGATCATCTATTTTTAGCCTTCATATGAAAATACTTTGTATTTCTATCCCATTCTTTAAGCCATTCAGCCCTAGATCTTTGTTTCCAATGCATTTCTTCAGGATAAAGGAGTCTCTCAAGATTAGATTCAATTTTCTTGATTCGAGATATAAATCCATCTTGATTAGAAATAGGATATAAATCCTGTAACAATCTCATTTTCTCAGTGATACCACCCTGAAGTTTTCCAAAGGTAATAGAGCTCCAACTTCTCAAAGCCTTACCACAATGAATCAATGAAAAATTAAGATTTGATAATAAAGAGGAAAATTGATAAGTAGGCACCCAACGAGAAGAACTAAACTCCCTGCATTAATCATATCTACACCAATAAGGCTCGAATTTGAATTTCATCTTCCCTAGCTGCCTTTTAGAGATGCGTGTTCTTACTTGCAAAGATAAAAAGATTGGACGATGATCAGATTTGAAAAAAAATCCAAATTTTGAACTTTTGCCCATTGGAATTTGTCCATCCAACCTTCATTAGCAAGATATCGATCAAGCCTTTATTGAATATTTGAAGTACCTTCTCATTTGTTATTTCATGTCATAATATGTCATTTGTACCCCAAATCAGAAAGCCCACAACTAGTGGTACATTGCTGAAAGTCCAGCATTTGATTTGCGTTCTTCTCAATACTACCCAATTTTTCTAAAGGGTTGAAAATCTTATTAAAATCACCCTTACATACCTATGGAAGAGATAATAATGAACTAAGTCTAGATAGAAATATCCAAGAGTGATGTTTATCCTCTTTCTTAGGACTACCATAAAAACCAATAAATTTCCAAATAAACCCATTAGACATGGTAATTACACTATCAATTTGCCTTTTAGAAAAAAAATCTAATTTACACATCCCAATCATCGTTCCATAATAGAACCAACCCATTAATTCTACCAACACTATCAACATGGAAACCATTTGTAAAACCAAACTTTAATTTCAAATCAGCTGCCCTTTGACCAAAAAGTCTGATTTTCTAACAATCATCTTACAAGGAAAATAGCCTCCATAGTTGACCTCCCAGACATGAAACCAAATTGGTTCTCTGATATTGTTGTTTCTCTCCTTAGCCTATTGTCAGGAGAGAAACAACAATATCAGAGAACCAATTTAGTTTCATGCCTGGGAGGTCAACTGTCATGCCCAAATCTCTAACCCCGTTTTAATTCCTTAATCAGGATCACCGACCCTTGACGTGGGACCTACATGTGATACGTGCACCGAACGAGGCACGTGGCCGAGGTATATTGTATTTTTGTATTGATGTATGCCTAGTGTTATGTATTGTGTAGACTTACTAAGTCGGTTTGTACAGTTGTAGGCGTCGAGATGAGAGCGGGGACATGCCTCGAGTAGCGTGCGAGCCGGGGAACTGGGTAGTTAGCATTTTGGTAAGTCTTATTTAATACTAATATGAAATAAGGAATTACTTATAAGCCTATGGTTGTGTTTGTTAATGTAAATCAAATTAAAGGCCTATAGTTGAGTAAATTAAATGGAAAGCATAGGATTGGTCTAGAGATACACATTGGCACATCTAGGAACTAGGTGAGTAATGAAATGGTGTCACTTGAGGTTGAGATAGTGGGAGTTAGTGGGATATATGACAAGAGGTGGACCATTAGATATTCCTCGGGATACATAAATCCATGGAGATCAAGAGCCAGGAATGAACATCACCTTAATATATAACATTAGTGATCAAACAACATGCAAACCAAATCACTCATTCATTTTTGCTGGAGAAAAAGAAGGAATTGCTGGAGAGGAGTGAATCATCAAGGTGTTGAATGAATCCATGGGAGTTGGTGAGAAATTCTCAAGCTAGGGTGCTACATCAACTAGGTACACATCTTTTCAGTTGAAATTAGAACAAGTTCTGATTTTAGGCTAATTTCAGATGGTAGATGATTGAGTATTTGCAATTGATTTATATATTTGGATTCCTCATTTCAAGCTGATAATCTAGCTATATTGAAGTTCTTAATTTTGTTTTGAAATCATAAAGATATGAATTTCTGAAGTTGCAACACTAAAACTAGAATTCTGCATATTGTATTAGGAATCAACATGAGTAATTTGGTCATAATCTGCCCATTTTAGATCCAAATTTATCCAAACCAGTGGGATTTGAAAGCTTATTTAAAGGGGAATAACTTTACTTAACTGAAGGTATTTTGATTCAAATTTTTTTATGTCTAAACATGCTCTACAAATAGGTACTGGAATTAAAAAGAAAAGTTTTGAAACTAAACTTGTTAAGAGCATAACTCCATAACTAATTATCCAAATGAGCTGATCTTTTAGTATATTGTATTTGGGTATATTTTCTGCCTTGTGACCAAAAATCACATTTTTAGGATCTATAGATTAGGAGATATACACTTTCTAAATCCGCTGGTCGGATTAAATTCCAATTAGACCTATGTTTAGTAAAATCATAACATCTCTTTCATTTTAAATCAGAATTTTGGAAAATAAACATTTCCGGAAAGCTAAGAGAGAGACCAACAACAATTGTACTGATAGAGGATTTCGATATTTGGACCATTTCATTCCTAAAAGTGCATTAAAATGTAGGACTGAAATTGAAACTTAATTTAGTCTTTAGGGGCTGATTTAGGAAGATTGATTTAAAGTCTATTGAACCAATTTGAATACACAATAACACCACTAAATTGAGCTTAAACCCACTATATTTGAACTAATGAGACACCAAACTCAGGAACCTAGGAAAAGGGTACGGGAGAGCGAATACAAGATTTGGAGTATCGGGAGGCCAGTAAAGCTATGACTTTACTTTGTTGTTGTGAGTATACCCAATGACAACTTTACTTGGCATTTCATTTCTATTAATTGTTGTCCTTGCATAGTCCTTTTGACTATTTTGCCTTTGTATTCTTATATCATGTGTTCTTTGTGTCTATGCTCACTTGATGAGTCTAGTTTGCATGATATCCATGTATTTATTTGATTCATTGATTCTATCCCATGCTATGTCTATTCTTGTTGTTTTAAATGTGAATTGAATGATAAATAGCATGCTATTAGGCTAGTGAATATCTTATAAATGTTTAAGAGGACTTGTATTCCTTATTTGTTTAGGTGTGTAGATGTGCCTATGCCTTGACAATCCATACTTGGTATTTCTTGAAATTTTAAAAGTAGTTTTTGCATTTAGGTCCCGTACTCGATCGAGGTGTGCGCGACTCATAGGGTTAGAGTCCCTGGGGATGTCGGCACATGTTACTTGACACTGTATGACACTCGGGGTTAGAGTCCCTGAGGTGGTCTACACACCGGGGTTAAAGTCCCTGGTAACACTTGGGTTAGAGTCCCTTGTGCTATATGATTATCGAGTCGGAGTGACATGTTTCACTGCCGACCGGACCTAAATCACCACTACTTAGCCTAGTGTCAGTATCACTTGTTTAACTCTGGTATTTACTCGCATATGGTTTATTTTCCAGTTTTCTCATTTATATGCTTTTAAATACCATTTGAATATTTGGAAATGCAAATTAAACTTGTCATCCGGGATTACTGTTTTATTCTTGTACTCACCGTCCTTTTTATGACGGTGGGTGTAGAGCCGTCTACCGGCAGGCTCCGGGCAAGGAGAATATCAACGATTATCCCTGAGCCCGCGGTGTGTCACTGCATCGATTGTAAGTCTTCTTTTGGTATTTTGATTGTATATGTTATACGTCTTTCAGATACTA